>JAEOAD010000059.1:11592500-12792500 GCA_036365145.1 Orientallactaga sibirica | reverse complement strand
GCTTTAGGTCCCCAACAGCCTCACAGATAAGCCTTGACTCTTTTGGGGAGACTTCCAGCAGTTGCTGCTAATAAAGGGACTGGGCTGAGCTGGAGGGAATAGGAGCAAGGGCAAGGACAAGGGGAAGAAAAACAGATGGGGAACAAGGGACCCTGCAAAGGCAAAAAGGTTCCAGAAATATTTAGTATGTGACAGGACCTCAAGGGAAGGAAACAGTAGATTTGTGGAAAAAGTAAATGGTGGTAGGCAAAAAGAATGCATACTCTGATTTTAAAAACCAAATTGTCCACCCCTTTCTTCCTGGGATTGCCAAGATGCTTCTGGCAACACTGTCTTTTGTAACTGACAGCTGAGAATAAGGGGACATTACCTTTCTGATATTCAACTCAGAGAACAGGGATAGCTCTCCCCATAGTTTGCTCTTCTCTGTGAGACTAGATTTGGCAAGGGGAAGACTGTCCTGGGAGATCACCAGACCCCTAGCAAGGAGTTAAAACTATCTGGTCTTCAGAGTGCAGGTTTAACAAAAGTCTTAAAATGGGATAAGGAGTGACATAAACAGGAAAATAAAAACTTGTTTGGTGGGAGGTTTTTTTTTTTTTTTTTTCTCTCTCTCTCTCTCTGTATTTTCCAAGTTTTGTTTTTCTTTAGTTCATTCCTCTGGTCTCTCCATCTCTCTTTTGTGTGTGTGTGTGTGCACACACTCTCTTGCTTTCTCTCTCTCTTTTTTGGTTGTGTGTTTCAGTTTTTAAAAATAACTTTGGATTTGCCATTGGTGGGCAGTGCTGGTCCCCAGAGGCTGGACTGCCTTGTGGCAGGGTTAGGACAAGGGACAGGCCCACGGCTGCTGAGAGGATCTCTGTGTTTAAAGCCTTTGAGAATAAGTTACTGCAGTTCCCAGGGTACAGGGTGAGAGGGCTGGCAGAGGGATTCCTGGTGGCAGCTTCCCCTGGAGTCCAGGCCGCAGGGGCCCCCTGTCAGGCAAGGAGAGGGTTAAGAGGGAGGGGTGTGGGGAGAGTGAACAAGGGCACTTCTCCCCCCGTCAACGTTTGGTTAGAGTTTTATGGGCTCCCTGCCCATCTCAGGCTCCAATCTTAGGAGCCAGTTGAGTTTTTGGAGTTTGTGAGCATCATAGTGCTCTAGACAAGGGGTAGGAAGAATGGGGAGTGGCAGTTTTCCATCCCCCTTTTGGTCTTTTTTTTTTTCCTTTTTCTTCTTTGTCTTTTTCTTTTGGTGTTTTCCTCAGTCAGTGTAATAGCACAGGAAAGGTGTGTTTTCAGGGTGTGTGGGGGGTGGGCACGAGGAGACTGGGAATTCAGTGGCAAAAGGGAGAGGGAATGAAGGGTAGATCTTGTTTGATAGGCAGACACGTGTGAGTGATCAGGGTGCTACGGTAGGGGTCTGTCTGTCATCATTGGAGCAAGGACTATGTCTGAAAGGAGCTGAGGATGAGGATCAGTGTATCTGTGGGATGGGGAGGCAGGACTCTGCTGGAGGTGGGTGTGTAAAGCCCACTGAGGGTGGGAATTGGAAGAATCCCATGAGGTGGGCAGAGCTGAAGGTTTGGGTGAGGGATTTGAGCTCCCACGAAACACCTTTTGGGATATAAGAGGGAACCCTAAGGCCCTCCCCTCTCTTCATCTTGGTTTATCTGTTTATAAAGCTAGAAGTGTAGAGGTAGTAGTAGTTTTGGGGTTTGGGTCCGTGTGAGGTAATCTTGCTTCCTCTTTGGCAAAAGCCACAGCAGCTGAGGCAGGAGTGGCCGTGTTGGTGATGGTGATGGGTGGGCCCCCAGGGGGTGGGGCTGCCTTGCGCCTGTGGGCTGAGGAGCGCAAGTGGGAGGCTAGGGCTTCACGCCCACTCAGCAGCACCTCACATGCCAGGCAGTGGTAGGTGCAGATGGGCACCCGCAGTGGAGGGGGTATGGGGCCCCCAGAGCCCCGCGCAAAGAAGCAGAATGATCTCTGGTGGGCAATAGCTGGGGCCTCCCCATCAAATGCCATCTTGCACTGGCGGCACAGGTAGCGGTGAGTCACATCCACGGTAGAGATGCCAGTGCTGCCTGTCAGCAGCTCATCTACCTCATTAGCTTCCCCCTCCCCAGGAGCAGGCAGTTCAGGAGGCTTTGGAGGTGCTGTAGCTGTGGGCTCAGGGGGCTGGAGTGGTGGCTGAAGGAGGGCATTGGGGAGCAGTCCAATGAGGGTCTGAGGTATCACAGGGTTCATGGGAAATAGCCCCTTCTTCATGCCATAGAGCTGTTGGAAGTAGGCCCCTTGGAATTGGGGGCCAAAGACAGCTGATGGTGCTGCCCCACCTGTAGGGGGCAATGGAAAAGGCAGGAATTGCCCCCCCAACAGGGCTGGGACAGTGGCCTTCAGTGCTTTGAGGTTCTTCAGGGCATCATTGGAGAGGTTGGTAGGGGTTGCGACTGGCTTTCGCTCACTAGAGACCTTGTCCCCTGAAGGCTCAGTAGCTGGGCCTGGGACGGGGTCAGTGGAACTGTTGGTTTGGTTGGGCACAGGTCTCTGAGGTAAGGGGCGGCCTGGACCAGCAGTCTGGACCACTGTGGTAGCAGGCAGGACCGAAGTGGTAAGGCCAAGGATGCCTGAAGAGGCTGCAGGGCCTAGGAAGATGAAAAGAGTGATGAAGGGTTAATGATCTCAGACCCACATGCCTTCTCTGACCTGACTGATCCAGACCACTCCTGCCACACACTTGCCCTTCCTGCCCCCATGTGCCATGCCCTTGTTCTCCTTCTTAAGAGTCTGCAGCAAGGAAGGCCACAGGAAGAGACTACATGGGAAGTCAAGAAGGAAAAGAAAGGGCATGTCATTAGACGGGATGTTCTCTGAAGTCCAGTTCCTCCCAACCTTCCCAACTCACCTGAATTGAAAGGAGCTATGCCGTTGAGTGGTGGCTGGGTCAGAGCTGAGCCAGGTAAGAGGACCGGGGCCAGGCGAGGGAGGGCTGGAGCAGTTCCCAAGGACACAGAGGCAGGTGTGGTGGCAGGTGGACCTTTGGAAGGTGGTGGGGCCTCAGGGGCTGGGGCCACATCATAACACTTGCTTTCACTCTTTAACTGGGCTCGGACTGCCTCCTTGAGCTTGGCCAAGTGCTGGCGGGAAAAGAGGTGGCCTCGACAGGAGACATAGAAATCGTATTTGACATCACAGTAAGGGCAGTCGGTTCGCTGGGCTGCCAAGGGGCCCTCACTGCTGCCCCCATTGCCTGCAAGTGCTGTCCCCTGAAGTTTGGCCTTCTTTTCCTTGGCACGAGCATTCTGGAACCAGACCTGAATGACTCTCTTGGGCAGCCCAATTTCTTCCCCCAACACCTCACACTCCTGCATGGTGGGGGTGCGATAGGCTTCATAGCAGGCTTTCATGATTTTCAGCTGCAAGCTGCTCATCTGGGTCCTATAGCGCCTCTGCCCCATTCCATCTGGAATCCCAGTTCCACCTCCGGATCCCCCACTGGTCCCTCCAGCCCCAGGGGATTCTGGTTCAGCCAGGCTAGAAGCAGATGAGTCGCTTAAATCTCCCGCAGAAGGACTGCAAGCCTCGCTCTCTGGAGAGACTTTACATGGTTCTTCTGGGCCCTCATCCTCACTAAGTGCAGGGGGAGGCGGAAGGGGTGGAGGTGGCTCTGGTGTTGGTGTAATGGTCTCTTTCCCAGGCGGTAGGAAAGGCAGAGGCCCAGCAGTGGGGGTGACCATGGGGTGGGGAAAAGCAGGTACTTCCCTTTTGGAGGCCTCCCTCCCAGTCCCATCATCTACTTTGCCCAATAAGAGGTTGAATTTGGGGAAGGGTATGGGGGAAGATGTAACAGTGGGTTTGACTATTGGACTAGCCACTCCTCCAGGGGTGTTTCGAAATTGGCCTTTCCTCTCCCTGGCTCTGGTATTCTGGAACCAGACTTGAACTACTCGCTTTTTGAGCCCCACCTCCTCAGAGATGCAGTCAAGCATCTTGCGTGTGGGGTTGGAGTCCTGCATGTACCAACGATACAGGATCTCCAGCTGCTCAGGCAGGATAGTAGTACGCAGGCGCTTGTCCCTAGGGGGATCACTCTCTCCTCCAACCCCTGCTTCACTGCCTGTGGGAGACAGGCTGCCATCCTCATGCTTCCGTTTGATGGGTGGCCCTGGCACTGGTGGGGTGCCTGCTACCAGAGGGTTTCTTTCCCCAAACACCAGCAAGGGCAGATCTAAGAGTTGTGGGGGAGCGCTGGGCTGCACAGATGGCAGGAAATGTAGTCTGCGGTGACTGGTCAGGAGATCCTGACTGGGGAAAGCAATGGCACACTGGTCACAGGTATGGGCTGGGCAGGGTGAGGTAGCCACCTTCTCTTCAGGCTCTTTGCCTCCTAGCTTTGTTGCCTCTGCTGGGCTCAGTTCCTCTGCCCCTGCAGGTTCTGGCAATGGGCCCTCGGGCCCTGCTGCTGGTTCCAAGCTCTGGTCTTCATCTACTTCTTCTTCTTCCACCTCTTCCTCCTCTTCCCCTCTCTGTGCCTCTTCTCCCTCTTCTTCAGGGGGCCGGTCATCATAGCACTTCTTGAGATGCCGCACTAACTCGAAAACACAGGAGAAGGTAGCCTGGCAGCGCCTGCAGCCAGAGGCTCCCCTGGAGCCTCCTGCAGTCTGGATAGGCCCACCCTCACAGGCAGTTTTACGGGCTTTCTGGCGGGCATTTTGGAACCACACTACCACCACGCGGCTAGCCAGACCCAAGAGATTTGCAAGCCGCTCCACCTCTCCATCCTTGGGGTAGGCACTGGTCTCAAAGAAAGACTGCAGAGCCTGAGTCTGGAACTCCGTGAACTTGGTTCTGGAGAACCGGCGGCCGGCAGGAACTAGGGGAGGAAGATTCCCTCTGGGGCTTACTTCCTCCTCTGGGGGCCAGTGCCCTCCTGCCCGGCTTCGCTCTTCAGGAGCACGGGTCCCGCCTGTTTCAGGCTCTGGGGCCAAGAAAGGTGGGGCCAGTGGGGAAGGTGACTCCAAAGACTCATCCAGAGGCTTAGAGGGCTCCACTGGGGGTGGGTATAGGCTGTCATAGCTCTTACGAAACTGAGCAGCATAGCGGCTCAGTGCCTCAAAGGGCAGAAACCGGCGGTGGACGTGCTCCTCATGTGTCTTGAGGATAAGCATATTGGAGAAGAGTTTTCCGCAGGTCCCACAGGCCAGCTTGTCCCCACCCCCCAGGACCTCTGGAGGAGGAGGTATCGGGGGAGGGGGTATTGCCTGCTTCCCTTCATTGTACTGAATCACCAGCTCGAAGCCAAAGTTTTCTAGGAGGGCTTTGGCTGCGGTGCATGTGGCCTCATTGGGCGACGGGTTGGGTGGTGAGGAGGGTCCTGCCTCGTTCCCCTCCTCAGCTCTGGGAGGCCGTTCCCATTCCTGCTCAGCAAGCTCAGCCTTGGGAGGTGGGGGTGGAGGTGGCGGGGTGGCAGCTGGCAGGGACAGCATGGATGCAGGGCCAGCCAGTGCCAGTTTGGGCCCCACTTTGAGGTCATGGAGGTAGAAGGGCAGGAGCAGCTGCTGTTGCTGTAGCTTAAGCAGTGATTCTGGCACCAGAGGGAAGGGGGGCAGGACTGGTGGGGTGAAGAGGGGAGCTGGGAATCGGTGCAGGTCCAAGGGAGGGGGTGGTGGGGACAGGAAAGGCAGTCCGGACATGAAGCCACTGGGGTTAGGGCCCTTCTTCTCAGTGCCCACCTCCCCCTCAGTCTCGCCTTCCTTGAGCTCTTCTTGGCTGCGATCTGGTCCATCAGCCTTAGCATCAGTCTTGGTCCCCCTTGAGCGAGTCTGATGCAGAACTGATCGCATGTGAATCTCCAAGGTAGAGCTCTGGTTGTAGGAGACTCGGCAGACTGTGCACTTGAAGGGCTTGTCTGACACAGCAGTGCTTGTGGGTGGGGCACCAGCCTCTCCTAAGGCAGGGCCAGAGGGATCAATGGCTGCCTTCTTCATCTTATGAAGGTGGGAGACAGAATTATAATGAACCAAAAGGATATTTTTCTGGGTGAATGACTCCTTACACACTGTGCACTTATAGGGCCGAGCAGGGTCAAGAAACTTGTCCAGGGCAAAGTTGGTGGTTTTTCGGTAGGTCAAGGGGTGGCGAGAATCAGCTGGGGATGGCTCTGCAGAACGGGACTCCCCCACAGTCCCTTCTTCCTCTTCAGCCATGGTGGGTGGAGGAGCCACTTCTGATGCTTGGACATCAGATGGAGGGACTGGGGATGGAGCTGGAGAAGGAGGTTGATCAGGGCTTCCTGAGGGCTTCTCTGGGCCCTCAACTGGTGCCAGGAGAGGCTCAGGTGGAAGCAGTGGGCTGGCTTCTGGGGTCAGGCTAGGGCCTTCTATAGGAGAGAAAAAGGTGTAATGAGCAGGGAACTGTGTTCAGTCTGGACCCCATACATTCAAGCTCCAGGGCAACTGACCCTCAGTTGTCTTAAGACCCTCTTGGTCTTTTAAGACCAGGTTCCTTTTCTTGCTACCTTTCTTACCTTCTGCCTGGTCTCTGCTGTGAGAGTGCTCTGGCCCAGGTGTGGGAGGTTCTGGGCCATTCTCCAGAGGGCTTAGTGTGGGTCCAGGCAGCACTTTGGTTGCAAAGGTCATCTCTACAGTTGTGGCCTGTAATGCAGGAAATGCTAGTGGCTCACCACCGCCCCTATTACCCTATTGCTATTCCTCCCTGTCTTGCTCTGCACCTGTATCTGTGCTGAGCTTCCTTATGGCTGCAGCTTCCTCTCTAGATGAACTTCCAAATGGACTGCTGCTTTTCCTGCAGATGCAGGGTCTGGGCCATGCATTTCTCCTTTGGCTCCCTCCTAGCCCAGGCTGAAAATCATCTTACCTCAAGGCCACTTTGCTGTTAAATACCTCTTCTTAGGATTTAATGGAAGTGAGAAAAATGCTTAGTTGTCTTTTCCAGAGAGGCAAGTAGACAAGCTTAGTGCTGAGCATCTCGCCAACTCAAGTCCCACTTCAGCTCTCTGAAATGCTATTTCCTTGAACATCTCCCCCCAGCATATATCCTGGCCTGGATATTCTTGCCCTTTGCTCACTTCTTGCTTGTCCTTCCCCAGCCTGCACTCACCACAAGCAGCAGCTTCTCAACACACTCGGGCACCACATTGTGCAGGTGGCTAAGGTGGAAGTGCAGGGCAGGCCGGCCCACCAGCTGCTCTTGGCACAGTGGGCACCTGTATTTGGGCTGCACGGCATGCTGGGAGAGTGTATGAGCCTTCACCTGGTCAGACTCCAGGCTCAGGAAGCTGCAGTATGGACAGCAGTATACCTGGGGAGCACATATGGATGACAGAGGAGGTATCAGGGAATGAGGGGACCCACAACCATACAGTTACTTGGATTCAAAATGCAGCATGACCCTAACTCCCAATTTGGGAAGAGCAGGCCAGACAAAAAGGCACCTCGTCCCACCCAGCCTCTTGCTATGGTTCTGAAAGTTGGCAACTCCTTTGGACCAGGACCAAAGCCTAAGCTGCTACCTTGACTTCCTTCTTTGTCTGGCCATCTCTCTCCATCATGGCTTCTACCTTCTTTTTGTCATGAACCAAGACAATATTCTTCTGGGTGATATTCTTACAGGTCTTTCCCTGTCTGCTACCCTATCAATTCTTCCATTCTCAGATGGCCTTAGACCCCTGCCCTCCCTGCCTGTCTCTTTTGTGAAATGCCTCCATTTCCTATGGACATTTTCTGGACCCAGAGGTCCCTTGTCCTTGCCCACTCTGCCTCTGCAAGGTCCTCGAACATCTCCTGCAAAAAGGCCCTACCTGTGTGCTCCTGAAGCCATCCTCTCCCTCAGGTTCAGCTGCACCCATCTCCCCAGCCCCACTTCTTAATATGAACAAATGCCACAGCAACCCAGTGTCCCAGGAAAATTATGGTCTGGCCCTGTCAGTACACTGTAACCCATACCTCCAGAGGAGTGGAGCCACAAGAGGCCCACTGTCACCCGACTGAATTGTCTAGCCTGCTGCCTGAAATCAACTTTGCCTCTCTGGCCTACCTCCCCTTCTGTGACCTGGCACTTGTCCAGGCCTGCATGTTAAGGCAGGATTGGCCATAAAGGAAGGGGATGTAGGCACTCACCTTAATACACCTAACTCTTAGAGCACACTCCTGTAGTATAGAGGCTGCAGGGGACAGGAGGAAGAGGAGCAAGGGTCAAGGTTATCACTGCACATTGCAGTGCAGTTTGGAAAGCTATGGGGCCCAGGTTAGCATCTGAAGACCAAAAGCTGAGGATTGCCTTAGAATCCACACTTTAGAGACCACAAAGCTAAACCACTCCTGGTTCCTAGGTGCAAGTCCTGGTGGTTTAGAGGTTGATGCGACTTCCCATTAGCTGAGCCATTTGTTTGGTGCCTCCACCCTCAAGAAGGGGTGCTAGGGAAATGCTGTCCAGGCTCAAAGCTTTCTATAGCATATGAACATCTGTGTCTGTTGTCTTTTTGCAGCCGTCTTGTTTTTGCCTTTCTCTTTTAATTGCTCCACTCTTTTCCCCCTTTCTTTCTTGCATCAACCTGCAGTCTTTCTACTCTCAATAGTTTTCTCTCTTCACCTTTCTTTGAGTTCCTGTCATCCCTTTCTGTCATTTTTGGCTCTAGCCGCCAGCCCTACCTATTCCTTATGTGCTGAACATACCTAACTGGCCCTGGGGGGGAATTTTCATATATGGCATTCTGAGTGAAATAAGCCACAAACATGACAGAAGCCTTTAGAATACAAACGGAGTTCAGTAGAGGCAGACCCCGCCTTGACTTGTCCCAGTTACCCCAGTTCTGACCGTGGTCTGGTTGGCACTGTCTCTGGAAGGACCAGTTCTGTTCTCTGTCTCTTCAGAAGCTGAGGATGAGAGGGGAAGAGATCAAAGATTTCTGACAAACCTCTCTCCTCCTTGTACAGGCTACCACACCTCACACCACCCCTTAAGATGGATTTGTAATAGAGGGCTTTCAAGGTTGGGAGTATACTAGAGAATGGGAGAGTGGTCCAGAAAGTAGGTGGCTAGGTGAGGCCTGGCAGGGATCAACTTCAGGTTAGCAGGATGGCCAGGTGTGAGTCCTCAAAGAGGACAGAAATGCCTACATGTACTTCTGTGATTCATTCTCCCTTCTCCTTGATGAGCCCTTTGGTTGTTTTGTTCCTTCAGGGCAGGAGGCTTTGCTGGCTGGCTACTTAGATTTCTGCAATGCCCTGAAGGCATCCTGGGATGTATGAGGGCAAGGGAGGAAAATGGATCAGAGGAGCAACTCACCCAACTGTTCTGTCTTGTTCTGGGCATCTTTCTCAGGTGTGGGTGGCTCAGCTAAGGGGGTTTCAGGAGCCTTCCCTGTGTAGAATGTAGAAAGAGTCAGCTTAAAGAGGTGAGACATTAGGGAAGGGAAGGCAGAGGAAGCAAGACAAGCAGCCAGTCAATGGACAAGAAAATGGATGAGTGAATTAATAGGCAAGAGAGTATGAAAAGCCACCAAAAAGAAATATAGTACCCTGTGCATATATAAAGGGAAACCAGCAGGGTATAGGAGATCATCTTGTACAAGTGTAGCCACCTGTAGTTTTATAGAAACAAGCCTTGCAGTGGCCATTAGAAACTGGACTAAACTTGGCTCCCCATCTCGACTGAACCTGGAAGCAGGAAACCCCAAAAATGCAGTGGAGGGGCACTGCAGAGGTTGAGTGGAAGTGGTAGCTGTAGTGAAGAAGAGGCAGCAGATCTGGCAATAGAGGAGATTACCACTCAAGTAAGAATTGACAGATGTGTAGGAATTTATTTTCGGTGGCAGCCTAATTAAAGTGTTAAAGTTCCTTAACTCCATTCAGCCCTGCACCAGGATCGTTAGCTATTGATCTAGGCCCCTCCAGCACTTAACTCCAGCCAGCATATTGGCAATTCAATTAGCACCAGTCAATGCTGCCTGTTCCTGGTTCCTACTGCCCATGCCCTCACCCTCGCCCACCGTTGGCCTTTCCAAAGCCCGAACGCCCATGCCCACCTCTGACAGCCCCTTCCAGGCTCTTCTCCTGCACCCTCTGGATCAATGGCGCCTGGCTGGCTGTTCCCGGCCTCTGCTGGTACAACCTCAGCTGCCTAAGAGGGACTCTAAGCCCAACCTTAGGGCTGAAGACCTCCTAGGAGACAGGAAGAGGCTGGGAAGCTTGTCAGGGCCTCTTCTCATCCCTGCTGTCTTTGGACCATGCCCAAAGCTCCCATCTCTTCCAACAAGTTCTGGCCCAGCACAAATCAGGGTCTAGTGCTTTGTTTTTACTACCTGCTCTGCCCTTCCTGCTCAGTTCCAGATTCCCCCCACTCCCGCACAACTAACAGTCACTCCTCAGAATCACTAAATGATTCTTCCTTACCTCCTTCGTCTCCTCCATCCAGCAAAGTTCCTGTCCTTCTCTAGTAGCATCTTGTTCCCCTGGTTTGCTGGGAAGCCTCCATGTTCCTGGAGCCTCTTATCTCTGTCTTCTCATCCCTTCTACTTGTTGTTGATGGCTCATAAATCCATTTCTCCTTCCTATGTCACTTCTTTATTAGCTCCCTGTACCTGCTGCTATCTTCCTGCCTAACCCTTATTCTCCTGTCCCCTTTTTCTCACCGGGAATCTGGAGCTGCCCATGGCTGAAGCTCAGGATGCTCTGAAGGGCTGAGAGTCCTTCTTCAGCCACCGGGCCATTCTGTAACAGCTGCAGACGCCTCTGGGCCTGGGCATCACGGTGGGCAGGTGTACGTAGGTGTTGCAGCACAGCCAAGCGGGAGGGTGTCTCCCAAGCACACAGCAGGCAGCGGTAAAGCCCCAGATCTGCTGCTGCCTCTGTTCCCTCCATTTCCAGCAGAAACTAGAACCATGGAAGAGGTTGGCTCAGGCCCAGAAGTGATACCTCCAGATCTTAGGGGCCTCTCCTTCCCCACCCAACCCTTCTACCCACCCCTCAGGCACCCTTTCCCTCCTATGGCCACCTCAGTATCATTGTTTATTCTTCCAATTTCCCTCTCTTCTTTCTATCATTCCTGGACTTCCTAGTATGTGAATGGAATCTGGTTCTGTCCTCTTGAACTTTTGGTGGCACAAAGGACTGAGCTGAGATGGACTCATTTCTCTTGCCCATCAGAATCAAGTCTTTGTTTCCCCTCTTCATCGTCCACTCTTCTTTACTTTCTCTCTCCGTGTCTGTCCAGACAGTCTGTTACCCTGTTGCACACGCTTCCCTTTTCTTCACTTCTGTCATTGGGTTTTTCATCACTTCCCTACTCTGGGTTTCCTTCCTCTACCCTGGTCCCTTTCCCTTCCCATCCTTCCTGTCCTCTCCTCCCGGAGCCTCACCTTATATATCTGGCTGTTTTCTTCATGGGTGGAACCCCGGGCATGCAGTTGCATCTTCTCCTTGCTGTTAGACTCAAAGTCACAGATGTTGCAGCGCAAGTGCAGGGGGGAGACAGAACCATAAGGGGCCCCATCCCCCAGGGGCAGTGTGGAGGAGGCCCCTCCCCCCTCCCTCAAGTGGGCTGCCAACTGGTACTTCTGAGCATGTTTGTCCGTCTTGAGATGGAGCTGGAAGTTGGCCTTGAGTTGGGTGCCATAGCAGCAGAGCTTGCAGCGGTGTGTATCACCTGCCACCTCTTTCCATTCAGCTTCTGGGAGGCTCCGGCCTACACTGCAGTGGTAAATCAGCAGCCCCAGGCTGTCTGTGCTGAAGGCCTGGCACACTAGGCAGCAGAACACCTTCAAGGATGGGCTGTCATCTGGGAGTGGTGAGGTGGGCAGGCCATCATCAGATGAGGAACCCAGAAACTGACTTGGAGGCAGGTGGGCCTCAGGGGAGAGGCTTCCAGAGGCTAGAGGACAGAGAGGTGAGTGCCCAAGGAAGAAAGATCAGTGTACTATGTGAGGAAATGGATTAATGATGGAGTAGTAATTAGATGGAGCCATAGTTTTCTAAGTGGGGGAGCCGGCCTTTGGGAGAAAGCAGGGAATACAATTTGGCCTGGGTAGAGGGACAGTTGTAGCAGACTTCAGGAAACTTACCAGCTGTGGGGAACTTGCGGGATGGTCCAAGGTGGTGGAGACCATTGAGAAGCAGCTGGGCTTCCAGGGGTTTGTCTGGCCTCAGTCCAGGGCCAGGCATGGGAGTCTGAGGCTGCCCTAGGGCCTGGGGCCCAAAGTATTGGAAGAGTTCAGGGGTGTTAGTTGGGGTAGCGCCTGGTGGGGGAGTAGGTCCTGTCCCCACCAGCCCAGGTGGCAGGCCCAGCGGCAGCCCTTGGTGCAGCATCAGGACATTCTGCATGTGCTTCTCAGATGTCATGTGGATACGCAGGTTACGGGAAATGTTGGTCTCATAGCTGCACACCTTACACTGCCAGGATGATTTGGTCTTGGGCTCTTTATCCCCCACAGTGGGGGGAAGTGATGCCTCTGGGGGGCTTCCTTGCCCTCCAGGCCCTGCCTGGAAGCCCTGCAGGTTGGCCAAGTGCTTGTCAGACTGCATGTGGATGCTGAGGTTGCCTTTGGTGGTGGTGGAGTAGTTGCAGACGTCGCAGCGGTAGGGCTTGTAGCCACAGTTGTAGCTCTCTCCACGAGCGAGGCGGGGGTGAGCCCCCCCAGCACTACAGTAGCTGCAGTGACTGTTGTTCTCAGGGTGCTTTTCACGCATGTGCACATCCAGGGTCTGCTGGTACTTGTAGTGCCAATTGCATTTGGGACACTTGAGTGTCTTGCAGGAATTGCGTGAGTGTAGCAAGGACATGTGGCTGGACAGAGTGAGGCCCTGGAAAGCTGCAGGGGCTGCAGCATAGTCACCAGCCAGGCGGTATGGCTGGGGTGGGTCACTAGGGTCTTCAGGGGAGCCCACTGGAGGGGGAAGAGTGCCCCCCTCCTTAGAAGTGGGTGAGCTTTGGTTGAGTGGGGGGCAGAGCCCTCCATCCTCTTCTTGCCCCTCAGGAAACCAATCAAGCCCTGCCTTGCTTACTGGTACTGGCGATTCTTTGGCTTGTGTTGGGCTGGGGTCCCAGGTGGCTGGGGATGGAGGGCTGAGGGCCATGACTTCTTCACCAGGGAGGACAAGGGCCTGAATTTCTGCTTCAGGGGTGCTGTCCTCAGTCTGGGCTACGTTTGCCTCCATATTCACTGTGCCACTATTGTCAGGGGATGTTTCAGGAGAGCAGCAAGCAAGGGGTTTTGGTTCCAGAAAGCTTATAAGGGCCATGCAGCCTTTGTCCCCCTCCTGGAGCACGGCTGGGCTGCCCAACAAGTCCTGGTGTTGGGCAGGGTTTAGCTTCACCCCATGAGATTGTGTGTGATCTATAAAGGCCTGGGGCCTGCTGAATCCCAGGCGGCACAGAAGGCATAGCCAGAAGAGTGCCCTGTGGTCTCCCCATTTGCTCCCCATGGGGCCATCTTTGGGATCTTCGGGTGGGTTTGGAGCCAGCTGGTAGCTCCAGAAAGCTCCATCCCTTCCCTCACAGGCAGCCAGAGATAGCGCTGAGGTATCATGGGACAGAATTTGGTCAGAAGAGCTAAAGCCTTGGATTGGATCAAAGCCATGTTGGACATGAAGGGTAGTGAGGTGTGAGGGGGGTGAGTGGGCAAGGAGGGGCAGGCTGGGCTCTTCCTTGATGCTTGCCTGGTCCCAGGGGAAGCCCTTTGGTAACAGGAGTTCACTGCCACCCGGCAGGGACAGCTTGGCCAGTAGGTAGGCCTTATCTCCAGCTGTGAAGAATAAGTGGTTGCTTAGGTCCAAGGGAGGGATTCCTTCTTCCTTCTCCTCCTCCAGCTCTTTGTCCTCTTCCACCCCCAGGTCCTTTGGTGGGAAGTGACCGCAGCCAGACTCTTCTTGGGGCTCTCTGATCTCTTTTGGTGGGACAAGGCCACGACCTGATTCCAGAGGCTCTGTCCCTGGCTCTGAGAGCCTTATGCTCTCAGAAATGGAGGGGACATCAGGGGGCTCTTTGGTAACAGGATCAGAGGTGCTGGATGAGGTGGTGTCCAGGAGCGGAGATGGGGCATTATGCCCAGGGGAGGGGGTGGTGCTAGTGGTAGAGGCTGAGTTAAGGGTGGCCATGGTAGACGGAGGAGTGCTGAGGGTTCATTTCAGCGTGATGGCCAGGACCCTGCAGGAGAACATGGAGGGAACAGTGCTATGAGGTCACAGGACCCCAACCCGGTTCAATCTTAAGAGATTCTAGTCCTGTCCTCTTCTCTGAGCACAAGACTCAGATGTCCTTGTGCCAACTTGAAGTTTTACTTAAGTCTAATAGGCTTTAAAATTAATGTGTTCTGCCAGCTGTGGTGGCACAGGCCTTTGATTCCAGCACTCAGGAGGTGGAAGGATCACTCACAGAGGATCACTGTGAGTTCAAGGCCAGCCTAGGACTACAGAGAGAGAGCTCCAGGACAGCCTGGGCTACCGTGAGACCCTACTTCGAAAAAAATTAATTAATATGTCTCATGTAGCCACTGGTAAGTTGTCCATATTTCAGTAAATAACCTCACTCTCATGCAAGCAAGATGAATTCAGTGGGTCTTGGTCTTGCTCTCACATACACACACATACACTTCTAAGTGGAACTGGCACTTGTTAGGAAAAAGAAAGGGTTTAAGCCAGGTATGGTGGCACATGCCTTTAATCCTAGCACTTTGGAGGCAGAGGTAGGAGGGTTGCCATGGATTAGAGCTCGAGCAAGCTCCTACCTACCTCAAAAAAAAAAAAAAAAAAAAAGAAAAGAAAAGAAAAGAAAAGAAAAGAAAAAGAAAAAAAGAAAGAGAGGGTTCCTTGGGATCAGGAAGGGGACAAGGTTACAGGGATGAATATGATCAAAATATATCACATACATGTATACAGATGTCAAAAATAACAAATTGCCAGTGTGGTGGCACACATCTTTAATCCCAGCACTCCAGAGGCTGAGGTAGGAGGATTGCTGTGAATTCAAGGCTAGCCTGGGCTACAAAGTGAGTTCCAGGTCAGCCTAAGCTAGAGTGAAATCCTACCTCAAAAACAAAAACAAACAACAAAAACCCTGTAAGTTTAAAAAATTAATGTGTCCCAAATCAGAAATCATTATTTCTCACCAAACTAGCTCTTCATCTTCAGGTCTCAAATTTGGTACCATTTATCTAGGTGCTTAGGCGAAAAATTTTCTGTTGCCTGTCCTCCATCCAGCAACCTCTAAAATGCATCCAGCCCTACTGAACCAGTTTCCTCACCAACATGGTCTTGGTCCAAGCCATTATCTCTCTCCTGGACTAAAACAACCACACTGATTGCCCATTTTCACTGCTTCCTCCTCTAATCTAGTCTCCTTCCACCTAGCAGTGAGAGTGATCTTTTAATTTTCAATTATGAAAAATGCCAAACGGAGCTGGGGAGATGGCATAGCAGTTAAAGGCACTTGCTTGCATAGCCTGGAGGCCTGGATTCAATTCCCCATAACCCATGTCAAACTAGGTACACAAAGTGGTGCATTCATCTGGAGTTCATTGCAGTGCAAGAGGCACTGATGTACCTCCACTCTCTCCAAATGAATGAATAAATAAGTAAATAAATATTAAAAATAATTTTAATGCAAAACATGCCAGATGTAGTGGCACACACCTTTAATTCCAGCACATGGGAGATGAAGGTAAGAGGATTGCTGTGAGTTCGAGGCCACCCTGAGATTACATAGAGAATTACAAATCAGCCTGGGCTACAGCAAGATCCTACCACAAAAAAAAAAAAAAAAAAAAAAAAAAAAAAAAAAAAGCCAGGTGGTGCACAGCTTTAATCCCAGCACTCTGGAGTCAGAGATAGGTGGATCGCTGTGACTTCAAGGCCACCCTGAGACTATACAGTGAATTCCAGGTCTGCCTGGGCTAGAAAGCAAGACCCTACCAAAAAAAAAAAAAAAAAAAAAAAAAAAAAAAAAAAAAGCAAATATTTATTTTACTTGCCATCCTTTTTTTTTCTTTAATTTTATTTATTTATTTGAGAGAGAGAGAATGGACACGCCAGGGCCTCTAGCCACTGCAAACGAACTCCAGATGCATGCATCACCTTGTGTACCTGGCTTATGTGGGTCCTGGGCAATTGAACCTGGATCCTTTGACCTTACAGGCAAACACCTTAACTGCTAACCCATCTCTGCAGCCCGCACCATCCTTCTTGAACAGCCATCAACTCATGAACAAGTCCTGTTTCATTTGTATCCTAACCAGCTTCCCACCTTTTGAGGCAGGATGGAAA
The DNA here is from genome assembly GCA_036365145.1 of Orientallactaga sibirica. Taxonomy (NCBI): domain Eukaryota; kingdom Metazoa; phylum Chordata; class Mammalia; order Rodentia; family Dipodidae; genus Orientallactaga; species Orientallactaga sibirica. Next base: position 12,776,248 of record JAEOAD010000059.1, on the reverse strand, counting down.
GACAGAAAAAATGATGGGGATCTGAGAAGGGAAAGGAACCCCTCACCCAGGAGTCTGATTGAAGCCTCTCATCAGCAGAGAGACAAGAACTCTAGCACAATTAACAATTGTTTAAAGGACAATTTTCTGGGCTTCTCACTGGAAACCTTATTATAGTAAAAGCCATCCCTTGTGCAAATCTACTGGCTTTTGGTTTTATCTCATCAGATTGTAGAGGTGCCATCCTATAATCACAATTATTGAAGAGGAGAACAGAGATAGAAAAACCCATCAAACGATGGAATATCACTTGATTGTGACTCTAAAGAGCCCATACCCGTGGTTTTATTCACTTTCTGAATGCCTTTTCTCTCTCATGCTTATGAAAATATCTTTAGGGATGAGAAGATGGCTCAGTGGTTAAGAGTGTTTGCTTGCAAAGCCTGACGGCCTGGGTTCAATTCCCCAGTACCCATGTAAAGCCAGATGTACACAGTGGTGTATGGCAGGAGACCCTGGCACATACTCACACTCTTTGTCTCTCTCTCTCTCTCTCTCATTCTCAAATAAATAAATATGAATTTTTTTTTTTTTTTTTTTTTGGTTTTTTGAGGTAGGGTCACACTCTAGTTCAGGCTGACCTGGACTTCCCTATGTAGTCTCAAGGTGGCCTTGAAACTCACAGCGATCCACCTACCTCTGCCTCCTGAGTGCTGGGATTAAAGGCATGCACCACCATGCCCAGTTCTCTTCCTGGATTTTTTTTTCTTGTGTTGATGCCACAATCCTGGGTTTAGGCTCATTTGAGGTCCTTAAAGTCTAGGGGAATTCCTCAGGTTGTTGAAAATGACAGAGGAGCCATGTCCCAGTCCTCTTACCACTGATATTTCACAAACTGTTTTAAACAAATCTCAGATCATAATTATCTTTTATTTATTTTTTTGAATATTTTATTTATTTATTTTAGAGAGAGAGAGAAAGATGGGAAGAGAGAGAAAAAGAGAAAGAGAGAATGGGCACTGCAAACAAACTCCAGATGCATGCGCCCCCTTGTCTACCTGGCTTATGTAGGTACTGGGGAATTGAACCTGGATCCTTAGGCTTTGCAGGCAAGCACCTTAACTACTAAGCCACCTCTCCAGCCCTAATTATTTTCCTGTACATTTTTTTTTATTAATTACATACTTTGTATGGATATATCATTTGTTGTTACCATCTTTTCCCTCCTCCCTGCCCCCATTCTGCTGGAGGCCCTCCCCTATGGGTTGTCCAGCCCTTTTTTAAACTTTTTTTTTTTTTTTTTTTTTTTTTTTTTGGTTTTCTGAGGTAGGGTCTCGCTGTAGTTCAGACTGACCTGGAATTCACTATGAAGCCTCAGGGTGGCCTCGAACTCACAGCAATTCTCCTACCTCTGTGGACCGAGTGCTGGGATTAAAGGCGTGTGCCACCACGCCTGACTTAAACATTTAAAAAAATTTTATTTATTTATTTGAGAGAGAGAAAGAGGCAGAGAAAGAAAGAAAGAATGGGCATGCCAGGGCCTCCAGCCACTGCAAACAAACTCCAGATGCATGCACCCCCTTGTGCACCTGACTTACATGGGTCTTGGATAATCCAACCAGGATCCCTTGGCTTTGCAGGCAAATGCCTTAACCACTAAGCCATATCTCCAGCCCTTTTTTGAATTTTGTTTTGTTTTGTTTTTTTGTGTTTTTGTTTTTTTGTTTTTCAAGGTAGGGTCTCACTCTAGCCCAGGCTGACCTGGAATTCACTCTGTATTCTCAGAGTGGCCTCGAACTCATGGCAATCCTCCTGTCTCCGCCTCCCGAGTGCTGGGATTAAAGATGTGCACCACCACGTCCGGCGATTTTTTTTTTTTTTTGATAGGGTCTCATGCAGGCTGGCTTTGAACTACTGATCCTCCAACCTCCATCTCTGAATGCTGGGATTAAAGCAATACACCATCACACTGCTCTATGTGGTGCTGCAGATGGAACCCAGGACTCTGTGCTTGTCAGGCAAGCATTCTACCAACTGAGGTATATCCCTAGCCCTCATGGTTGCCTTTATAATATAAATTGTACTGTATTCCACTTAAAACTCAGCAATGATATATTTGCAGGCAGAGACAGAGTGAATATGAATGGGTGTGTCAGGGCCTCTAGCCACTATAAATGAACTCCAGATACATGTGCCACCTTGTGTATCTACCTTTATGTAGGTACCAGGGACTCAAACCCAGGTCATTAGGCTTTGCAAGCAAGCATCTTAACTGCTGAGCCATCTCTCCAGCCTAATACTTTCTTTAAGGATATTTTTTCTCCCTTGGGATAAGTCTTACATACAGGTAAAAGGGAAGAGGTGTCCCATCATAGGCCCTGGTATTCCAGCCTCAGAAGACTTGGGGGGGGGGGAGAGCTAGCTGGTATAGCGGAGATGGGACAGAGCCAAGGAAGTTGGGTTAGAGGAAGGGATGGGCTCTGCAGAAGAGAGGGTCTGCTGAGCATGCAGTGGCAGTAGTGTGATTAGAGCGGAGATTGATGTGAAGGGGTGACACAGACAGCAAAGAGAGTCAATAAAATGAGAGGATCACATTAGAGGCGACAGAGAAAGCTTTAAATTACAAGGCTGCTGCCACCGAGGGGGAGGGAAGGAGGGAGCCAAAGGAGGGTAGAGTTCTGAAGGTGTAGTCAACCCCAAAGATGGATTGACCAGCCCCCAAATGGCCCTCAGTCTCTAGAGCTCCCTGGCTGCTCTTTGATTCTATCCTCCCTCCCTACTGTTCAACTCTCTCACATCAGTGAGGAGCAGATGGGATGAGAGAAATCTGTAGAGAGACAGAAAAGAGACTTTCATTCTTTTTTGGTATTATCACCTTTCTTCCACACACAGATCTCTGTTTTCCTCAGGGTGAAAGGGGGAGGGGTGGAAGTGCTACTTTCAATGCTCCGCAGGAGCCACTGCCCACAAGCAAAACACAATCCTAACTGCTGGTCTGTCAGAGGTAGAAGATACCAGGGGGCCAGGAGATGTAGGTCTTGAGCTAGGAGAGAGAGATAGAATGAAGCAGAAACAAACAAAGAATAAGAAGTTGCATAAACAGTAGAAAACCTTGAAGGCAATCTTTGAGACCCAGTAAAACTCTTGACACTGAACCAAAGACTTCCTAGTGTCAAGGGGGCAATGACAAAAGGACTGAAATAAAGTCTGAGGAAGGAAAGAATTGGCCCTCACTGATGAGCCAGGGTGTGGCTTGGGCTGGTGGGCCAACCTGGAGGCAAAGCAGGCCTGGAGCTCTTGCCCAGGAGCTCCAGCTAGACCAGTGCTCCAACCTCTGACAGCACAGGGGAGGAAAAGAAACACTACTGCTTCCTAGTGGTCATGGAGGGAATACCATGAAAGACAAGGCAGGCCAGGTAGGGGACACAGTGACTTTCTCCTGTAGAAAATACAAAACATGGCTGGAATGATGGCTTAGCAGTTAAGGCACTTGCCTGTGAAGCCCAAGGACCCAGGTTTAATTCCCCAGTACCCATGTAAGCCAGGTGCACAAGGTGGCGCATGCATCTGGAATTTGTTTGTAGTGGCTAGAGGCCCAGAGTGCCCATCCTGCCTGTCTCAAATAAATAATTTTTTTTTAAAAAAAGCAAAATCTACCCCTCTTTCCTGTAATTTTTTTCTTTTGTGGTGCTGGGGACTGACTCCAGGGCCATGTTAGGTAACAGATCTACCACTGAGTTTTATTGATTTATTTACTTATTTTGTTTTATTCGAGATGGCATCTTGCTATAGCCCAGGTTAACCTGGGATTGACTGAGATTCAAGGCTAGCCTCAAACTCACAGTGATCTTCCTGTCTCAGCCTCCTGAGTGCTGGGACTAAAGGCATGCATTACCACATCCAACTCTGAGCATTATTTTTTAAGGTAGTGGAAGACCATGGGATTTGGATCCAGGCAGCCCCAAATTCCATCTTGCTCCACCACTCATGAACTATCAGCGCTGGTAAGTTATTTATTTAGACTGTTTATCTGGGAAAGTGGGAGTAGTGGATACTGATGCCTTCCTTTTCCAGGTGTGCAGACCAGGATATGCACATGTGAGAAGTGCACGGACCAGCATCAGTGAGGTGAGCTCTTTACCTTGTGTTTGGCTTTCTCTTCCTCTGGAGCAGAGCAAGGTACCTGACAGAGCAAAGTTCCCTCTGCTTTGTCCCTTTCTTGATAGACTCATTTTCTAGTTATCACTCTTTTCAACTGAGTGCAGATTAGCTTAGCAAGATTGAAAAACCCACTTTTCCTATTAGCAGAGTTCACTTCTGCTTTTTTAAAAAAATTATTTATAAGAAGAGAAGAGAATAAATTGGCATGCCAGGGTATCTTGATACTACAAATAAACTCCAGACACATGGGCATCTATTTTTATGTGGGTACTAGGGAACAGAACCCAGAACAGCAGGCTTTGAAAGCAAATGCCTATACCATGGAGCCATCTCCCTCAGGTTCTTTCTTTTTTTTTAAATTTTTTTATTTTTTGAGACAGGGTCTTGGCTCTGAAGCCCAGGCTGACCTCAAACTATCTGTGATCCTTCTGTCTCAACCTCCCAAGTGCTGGGATTATAACTGGCTAGCAGAACTCAGTTCTTACTTGGCTATTTATTTATTTATTTCTGTGATTCTGGGCATCAAACCTGAGGCCTTGCATAAGCTGGACAAATGCTCTACCTCTTTATTACACGCCTAGTTCTTACTTGGCCTTCTTGACTACTGGATCTAGAGACACCCATTATTCCCAGAGCAAGAGAAGAAGCTTTCCATAGGCTTATAGTTTAATTATGCATTGTAGGAGCTAATTCCTGGGTCAAAACTATTGTGGCTGCTTCCTGCATCCATTTATTTATTTACTGGTTTTCTGAGGTAGGGTCTCGCTGTAGCCCAGGCTGATCTGGAATTCACTGTGGAGTCTCAGGGTGGCCTCAAACTCACAGTGTTCCTCCTACCTCTGCCTCCTGAGCCTCTGCCACCACAACCCAGCCTGCATCCATTTTTTCAGTTATTTATTTGTTTTGTGGTAGTGGGGATTGAACGTAGGGCCCTGTATATGCTAGGCAAATGCTCTACCACTGAGATATATACTTCTTTTATTATTTGAGAGAAGGTCTCACTATATAGCCCTGACTAGTCTTGAACAAACTCTGCAGTCCAAGCAGTTCTTGAATTTGTGATCCTCTTGCCCCAGCCTCCCAAGTAGGTGAGACTACACACCTATGTCACTAGACCTGACTCCCTGCATTTAAAACTATAATCTTATAAGTTTAAAAAGAAAATGAAAAAATATAAATCATTTCTCCATTTTACTTTTACCTACTTCTAAACCTCTCTCATCCTCATAAGCATTTAGAAAGTGCTTACTTTTTAAGATTAATTTTTTGTCCAAAAGAGTGGGCTGGGGAGATGGCTTAGGGGTTAAGGCACCTGCCTCCTAAGCCTAAAAACACTGGTTCCAATCTCCAGCGGTTCCAATCTCCAGGTCCCACGTTTAGCCAGATGCAAAGGGACGCAAGGGCGCAATGCCGCACTTGACCACAAGGGGGCACACACATCTGGATTTCGTTCGCAGCAGCTGAGACACTGCTGGCGTGCCCATCTCTGTCTTCCTCTCTCTCTCTCTCTCTGTCTCTCTGTCTCTCTCTGTGTCTCTCTCCAAAAAAATAATAAAAAATTTTTTTAAAAAAAGAGCATGGAGGGAAATGAAATTGACAAGCAGAAGAAATGTCACAGAGGGCAAAGAGACTGTTAAGGCAAAGGAGGGGATGGAGCTGGATCTTAATCTGCATATGTAAATACAGCATCTCTTCCAGACGTCCCAACTTTGACATCAGATTGGGCAAGTGGGCTGCCTCAATGAGAGGGAAGCAGCAAAGAGGCTGTGTTATACCTTGCAAGATGCTTACTGTAGGCATTAGGGAACTGGGTGTGATGTGAGGAGACAAGGAGAGACTCAAAGGAAGACGCGTATGAGTAGGGAGTAGACGGGTAGAAGGGAAGCTGCTTGCTAAACCAGACACATTCACATGTGCGTGGGTTTTCTGAGATGTGTCACACGATGTCTGCTACTGGTAGAGGTAGATGTCCAGGGGAAGAGCATCCTGTCCAGGCATCTCCCTGATGACTCAAAGTTAGATGTCAAGGCAGCAGCATAGGGCTGCTCTACTGCAAGGGATGGGGAATCGAGATTCAGAGGGGCTCATGCTCTGCAGCCATAGGACAGCCACATGAAGCCAGTTTGGAACCTTTCTTTTGGATGAGCACATGGAAGTGAAGGGGCAAGAGCTGTATCCAGCACTCAGAAGGTAGAGGTAGGAAGAGTGCCATGAGTTTGAGCCCACCTTGAGACTATGTAATGAATTCCAGGTCAGCCCCTGGGCTAGAATGAGACCCTACCTAAAAAACAACAACAAAAAAAAAACAACAACAACAACAAAACTCTATTTAAATATGACACAAGAGCCTGGCTTGTGTCATAGGCCTGTAGTCCCAGCTACTCAGGAGGATTATGAATTCAAGGCCTGCCTGAGCAATTTAGGAGCTCTTGTATCAAAATAAAAAATTGCCAGGAATGGTGGTACACACCTGTAATCCTAACATTCCAGAGGCAGAGGCAAGAAGATAAAGAGTTTAAGGCTGCTGGATGTGGTGGTGCGCGCAGAGGTAGGAGGATCGCTTTGAGTTCAAGGCCACCTTGAGACTACATAGTGATTTCCAGGTCAGCCTGGACTAGAGTGAAACCCTACCTCAAAAAACAAAACCAAACAAAAACAAACAAACGAAAAAAAGAGTTTAAGGCTAACCTCGGTTACATAGAGAGTTTGTGGCCAGCCTGAGCTAGAAAGTCAGACCTTGTCTTTAAAAACCCAGAAACAGGGGCTGGAGAGATGGCTTAGCAGTTAAGCGCTTGTCTGTGAAGCCTAAGGACCCCGGTTTGAGGCTCGATTCCCCAGTACCCACGTAAGTCAGATGCACAAGGAGGCGCATGCATCTGGAGTTCATTTGCAGTGGCTGGAGGCCCTGGCGCGCCCATTCTCTCTGTCTCTCTCTGCCTCTTTCTCTATCTGTTGCTCTCAAATATATATATAGAAACAGTTGGGTGTGGTATCACACGCCTTTAATCCCAGCATTCAGGAGGCAGAGGTAGGAGGATCACCATGAGTTTGCAGCCACCCTGAGCCTACATAATGACTTCCAGGTCAGCCTGGGCTAAACCAAGACTCTACCTTGAAAAAAAAACAAAAAACAAACAAACAAAAAAAGCAAAAACAGGAGTTGGGGAGATGGCTCAAAGGTTAAATGCACTTGCTTGCAAAGCCTGCCAGCCCAGGTTTGATTCACTTGTAGCAGCAAGAGACCCTGTTGTGCTCATACACACACAAAAACATGCAAATAAATTTTAAAAAATTAAAGCTAAAAATCTCTCAGCTGGGCTGGCGAGGTGGCTTAGCGGTTAAGGTGCATGCCTGTGAAGCCTAAGGATCTAGGTTTGATTCTCCAGGACCAGTATAAGCCAGATGAACATGGTAACACATGCATCTGGAGTTTGTTTGCAGTGGCTAGAGCCCTGGCTTGCCCATACACACACACATTCTCTCTCTCTTTCTCCCTCTGTCTCTAATAAGTAAATAAAAAATAAGAAATGCTTCAGCTGGGTTGGAGATATGGCTTAGTGGTTAAGGAGCTTGTCTGGAAAGCCTAAAGACCCAAGTTCAGCTCCCCAGAACCCACATAAGCCAGATGCACAAAGTGACTGACACATGTGCACAAGATGGTGCATGCACACAAGTTGGCACATATGTCTGGTGTTTGATTATAGTGGCTAAGAGGCCCTAGTGCACCAACTCTCTCTCTCATAAATAAAATAAATTTAAAAAATTAAAAATGTTTCAACTGGGCGTGGCACATGCCTTTAATCCTAGCACTTGGAAGGTAGAGATAGGAAGATCACTGTGAGCTCAAGGCCAGCCTGAAACTACATAGTGAATTCCAGGTCAGCCTACCTTGAAAAAAAAACAAAACAAAACAAATAATAAACTTCAAAATCTGATCCCCCCATTTTCTGAGATAGGGTTTTGCTCAAGGCAAGGCTGGCCTGGAATTTATTCTGTAGCCCAGGCTGGCCTCAAATGCATGGCATTCCTCCTACCTCAACTTCTTGAGTGCTGGGATTACAGGTATGTATGTATGCCTGGCTTCAAAACCTTAATTTTTTTGACCACCATTATGTCACAGACAAAACATAGGTGCACTAAAAATATTGTAAAAAATTTCCTAAAGGTTCTATGTATAAGGAATGTATGAAACATAAATGTCTAGGCTTTGGTCCTCGCATCATGTCACTAATTCTCCTTTACCATCTAACATAATTCATATAAGTTATTCTTCCCATTTTGTAAACATGAAAACAGACTATAAATGGGTTCAGTGATTTTTTAAAAAGATTTTATTTTTATTATTAGAGACAGAAAGAGAGAAACAGAGAGAGTGAGAAGGGGCGCGCCAGGGCCTCTATCCACTGCAAACAAATTCCAGATGCATGCGCCACCATGTGCATCTGGATTACGTGGGACCTGGAGAATCAAACCAGGGTCCTTAGGCTTCACAGGCATGTGCCTTAACTGCAAAGCCAGCTCTCCAGCCTGAGGGTTCGGTGATTTTTAAGGTCTCACTTAGAAAGAAGAAGCAAGATTGGAACTGGGGTGGCCTGACCACAGGGCCTCTATTTTTGAAGTGATGTGTAAGCTTCTGAACTCTGGCAGGTATACACTTTGAACGAGGTTCTTGAATCTGAATGCTACTAGGCCCTGTGTGCCTTGAGCATGTGCTGTCATTCTCCTCTTTATGTGCTACATAAAGGCTAAAGTAAAACTGACTCTGCCAAGAAAATACAAAAAAAAAAAGAAAAAAGAAAGAAAAGAAAAATAAGAAGTAGACATGACTGTTACTGAGATGCCCTGACCACTTTTTACAACACTTTGGATGTGCTCAATAAACGAAAATAAACGGAAATGGTTATTTTCTACCCATGTGCTTTATTTTTGGAGTTGGAAGTGTATGTGTATCATTATTGCTCTTTGTGTGTTGGACAGAACTAGCAGCCTGGGTGTATCCCCCATTGGGATTCCTCTCTGGGAGCTAGTGAAGGTGCTCACCTCAGACAGGTAGCCCCCAAAGCCAAGCGGTTATATTTGTGTGGGTCTGGGGCTTTCTATTCAACGTCAGGGTTCTCTGTGTAGTGTGTTGCTGTGTGCCTGCATATGCTTGGTGGCCGGCTTGTGCGGGTGTGTTTGGTGTGGTGGTAATTACTGGGAAGGCCCAGCCCTAATGAGTGTGCTCTCCTTACACTCCGGCTGCCTCTAATGGGGCTAACCTCATTTCACAGCCATTAGGGATGGAGATGAGGCCCCGCCCACAGGTCTCACCAGCTGCAGCCTTCACCATGTTACTTCCTTTCAGCTCTCCATGGCTGTCTCAGCTCTTCCTTGCCCCGTTTCCTTCTCCTTCCTCCAGCTTTCTCTCTTTTTATCCCTATTGTTCTTTTCCACGTCCACCTTCCACTTCTCTCTCACCCTTTTCTTTTCCTTTCTCTTTTCTTTTCTGTCTCCATCTTCCTCCTCTGCTGTCCTTCCCTTCCCTTCCCTTCCCTCATATTGCCCTGTCTGGCCAAAAGGACAAATTGCAAGGACAAACAAGGGGCACTGACTTCATTACCATCGTTAATTTGCTTCCTACAAGGGTCAAAACTATCATGGTTTGAGCTCAGGACTGAGTTGGTGGTTGTATTGAAGTCAGCTTTTCAACTTGACCTTCTCACATGATCACTCATCCACCCGCCTCATCTTTGGAAGTTTCATTTTCCTGAGCTGGAGATAGGTCCATGCATTCTCAATTCCCTCCTGGTCCACACAGCCTACTACCATTTTCTTTAAAAGAGTTTTATTTTTAATTTATTTACTTGTGAGAAGAGAGAAACTGAGTGAGAGTATGGTTGCAACCAGGGCCTCCTACCGATTGCAAATGAACTCCAAATGTACGGTCCACTTTGTGCCTTTGGGGCAGCAGGCTTTGCAAAGCAAGCACTTTTAAACTCCCCAGTCCCTCCTTTTCATTTAAATTGTAGCCATCTCTCTGGGCTCCCTCTAATCTCTCATTACCAAGTCATTCCCTCCATCTCTGTCACTCTTTCTCCAGGCTCAGTCTGGTGTTGTTTGTTTGTTTGTTTGTTTGTTTGTTTGTTTTTTTGAGACACGGTCTGGTGTAGCTCAGGCTGGCATCAAACTCCTCATGAAGCTGAGGATGATCTTGAACTAGTCCTCTGGTTTCCACTTCACAAGTGGTGGCTTGTGTCACTACTCTTGTCTGACCTGAACCTACTTCTTGTTAGTTCTGCTCTTCTCCCTATTCTCCAGTGTACTTCTTACTCTAAAGCACCAGATGTAGCTCTAGGTTTTTGGAAACCACATATCTTGAAGAAGCCATAGATTGAAGAAAGGCATGTGTGTCCTAGAATGGAAACAGCTATTGAGAAGGCGGAAACACCTAGGTAACCTGGGTAAAATGGACTGATGAACCAGAGCAGGGGGCCTTGGGCTTGTGTAACTAACAAAACAAGGAAGGAAAGAGGTGGTGAAAATTTTGAAGATGGAAATAAGGGTGTACTTCTTCCTTCAGTCAAAGCCAAGCCCCAAAGGGAAAGGTAGTTTAGTTAGTTGTGACTGGAGGCTATGCTGAGAAAATGTCTACACACAAAATAAAAATGTCTGGCCTATATACCCATCCTATCCTGCTCAGTGACTTGGGACATCAGCATGCTACAAAGGAGCAGACCCTTCATGCACACACCCGCTTCTCTTTGTGGAGGGCTCTTGAATACTCTGGACAATTATGTTCTCCTAACTGCATATGTCCTCACGTATACATCATTCTTGTGGATGGCCCTGCTGTGAATTCCGAAGTTAAGCTTTGACATAATCCCATATTCCTGACCAAACACAACAGATAATTCCTGTTCTCTTTTCTTTTTTCTTTTCTTTTCTTTCTTCGTCTTCTTCTTTTTTTTTTTTTTTTAGGTAGGGTTTCACTCTAGTCCAAGCTGACCTGGAATTCACTATGTAATCTCAGGGTGGCCTCGAACTCATGCCTATCCTACTTCTACCTCCCGAGTGCTGGGACTAAAGGTGTGTGCCACCATGCCCGGCCAGAATTCCTGTTTTTTAATTTGACTTTTGCAGTGGGGGTGGGGGTAGAGTTGAACTGCTGAACTGTCTTAGTAGAAAATAGAAAAGATGCTAGGCATGGTGGTGTATGGCTGTAATCCCAGCACTTGGGAGATAGACTCAGGAGAATCAGGAATTTAAATTCTTGTCTGTAAGGCCAGCCTGGGATAAATAAGACTCTAAGTAAAACAGAAAAAAACAAAAACCAGTCTATTGTTGGTCCTTGCCTTCCACCTTGGTTTTGAGGCAGTCTTTGTTGTCGTTTACAGCTACACCTGTCAGGGTAGCTAGCCCAAGAGTTTTGGGATTGTCCTGTGTCTGCCTCCCTCCTCTCTGTAGGCATGCTGGGATTGCAGACACTTGTGCTACATGTCCAGTTTTATGAAAGTTCTGGGGAACTGCACTTGCGTTGTTAGGCTTACATGGTATCACTTTACTGACAGGCAGGGTCTCACTCTAACCCAGGCTGACCTCAAACTCAAATCTATAGCCCAGGGTGCCCTTGAACTCTCAGCAATCCTACCTCAGCCTCAAATCTCAAGTGTTGGGATTATAGGCATGAGCTATCATGCCTGGCTCTTGTTTTTTTTTTTTTGTTTGTTTGTTTGTTTTGTTTTTGTTTTTTTGTTTTTTCAAGGTAGGGTCTCACTCTAGCCCAGGCTGACCTGGACTTCACTATGTAGTCTCAGGGTGACCTCGAATTTATGGCGATTCTCCTACCTCTGCCTCCCAAATGCTGGGATTAAAAGGTGTGCCACCACACCCAGCTGGTTCTTGTTTTTCTTTCTTTCTTTTTTTTTTTTTTTTTTTTTTTTTTGTTTTCTGAGGTAGAGTTTCACTCTAGTCCAGGCTTACCTGGAGTTTACTATGTAGTCTCAGGGTAGCCTTGAACTTACAGGGATCCTCCTACCTCTGCCTCCCGAGTGCTGGGATTAAAGGCGTGCACCACCACACCCAGCTGGCTCTTGTTTGTTTTTTTTTTGTTGTTGTTGTTGTTTTTGTTTGTTTTGCTTTTTAAATTTTATATTATATATTTATTTATTTATTTATTTATTTGAAAGAGATATAGGAATAGGCAGGTAGAGAGAGAATGGGCGCACCAGGGCTTCTAGCTTCTAGCTAGGGCTTCTAGCCACTGCAAACGAACTCCAGATGTATGCGCACCCTTGTGCATTGGGCTTACGTGGGTCCTGGGAAATTGAACCTAGGTCCTTTGGCTTTGCAGGCAAGTGCCTTAATTGCTAAGCCATCTCTCCAGCCCTCTTGTTTTGTTTTTTAAAGAATGTCTTCCTAGCACTCAAGAGGCAGAGGAAAGGGGATCACTACCATTTTAAGGACAGCCTGGTCTTTGTAGCCAGTTCTAAATTGGCTAGTGCTGTATAGTAAGAACTTGCCTCACAAAACAACAACAATAAAAACAAACAAACCAACCAAATAAAAACCCCAACACCAAAAAAGTTTCAGATGTATGCAGGCCCTAAGCCACTGGTATAGCTTAGCGACAGAAGTAGGTCTGCCAGCTGGAAGTCACCACAAATCTTTCACCCATCTCTCCAGCCTGCAGTGGAGGAGGGATAAGAAGGCAATTAATTTGCTGGGGCTTTCCTCAGAGATGCAAGGGGCTCTGGGAAAGTGGGTGGTGGGATGCCTGAGCTGAGTGTGAGGCGCCTGAGAAGAAAGATGGAAAAATCAATGAAATGAGTTTCTAACAGTGAGGTAAAGGACCGCTGTGTCGACAGCCTGTCACCTGCTGCAAAATATGAGCTGCCCAAGTCAGTGGTGGCTGACAGTACATACAGCCACCACTGTCCTTTCAGGTCTTGGCCAACCATCCCCTCTCCTGCTGCCCTGGCCTTTTTTAAAAAAGGATTTAAAAAAAATTATTTATTTATTTGAGACAGAGAGAGGGAGAGAGAGAGAAAGGGAGAATGGGCATGTCAGGGCCTCTAGCCACTGCATATGAACTCCAGTTGCATGCGCCACCATGTGCATCTGGCTTATGTGGGACCTGGAGACTCAAACTGGGCGTCCTTAGGCTTCCCAGGCATGCATCTTAACCACTAAGCCATCTCTCCAGCCCCTCTTTTTTGTTTGTTTTTGTTTTACTTTCCCAGGGTTTCCAACACTGTCTCCTTGTCTTCTTTCCTAGATTTCCCAACCCATTTGGGCTCTTTTGGCTATTGCAGGAACACATTTCTGCTCTATTGGCTCCGTGTAGTTACATCTCTCTGCAGATTTCCTCTGAATTGTGGTGAATTCTTTATCTATTGGCTCCCCCTCTTCTAGATTCTTTTAACAATGGGCAGTCCATCTGAAGGCCATCTCTTACAGGGTTGTTTACATCAAGGTCTGGAAAGCAGTAACTCCTGACCCCTGTCTTTTGGTCCGCTTGACCCAAGTTCACTTCCTTGAAATCACCTGGGATTACAGGTGGGACAAGTATTGAGAACAGGTCTGGTACTGATTTTTTGACTCGTGGTCACTGTGTATATATCACTGTTAGTTGTAATTTCACGATTGGGAATGGGTGGGATACTACTTCAATTCAGATTTGCCTACTCTTTGAAAACACCTGGATCTTTTTTTTGGACTCTACCTCTTTATCCTCCTCTGCATCTTCTCTTAGGCTCCTAGGATGTTTCATTCATCTTTTCCTCTTGTTGTCTCTAGGCTGACCCCAAGATCAGTTCTGTAAGTTAGCCCTGGCTATCTTCTACTGTGGCCCTAGCCCAGTCTCCTCTCTGTGCCCTCAGGTCTCACTGTCACTGGTACATGCTTCCACCCTTTCCTCCTATTTGAGCAGATTTAGGCCTGAAAGATCTGGGAAGAATTAGGAGAGCACCTCTAAGTCTCTTTTATTAACAGTTGCTAAATAGGTATTATTATCATTATTATTATTGAGAGAATGGGTGCACCAGGACATTTAGCTGCTGTGAACGAACTCCAGATGCATGTGCCCCCTTGTAGCACATGTGTGACATTGCATGTTTGCGTCACTGCATCTGGCTCTGTGGGACCTGGATATTTGAACATGAGTTCTTATGCCCTGCAGGTAAGCACCTTAACCACTAAGCCATTTCTCTAGCCCAAAATAGATACTTTAAAAAAATTAGTTATTTATTTGCAAGCACAGAGAGAGAGAGAGAGAGAGAGAGAGAAAATGGGTGTGCCAAGGTCTCCAGTCACTGCAAATGAACTCCAGATGTATGTGCCACTTTGTGCATCTGGCTTTATGTGGATACTGGGGGATTAAATCCGTGTCATTAGGCTTTGTAGGCAAGTGCCTTAACTGCTGAGCCATCTCTCCAGCACCCATAAATAGATTACTTATTAAGCCTGTTCTGTGTGCAGACACTGCTAGGTGCTGGAAAACGTTTAGAAACTAGAGTGGCTCAGGCCTCTGCTCCCAGACTTGGGAGGCAGGAGTGGGAAGATCTTCCTGAGTTTAAGGGAGCCTGGATTACATAGTTAGATCCTGTCTCATCTGCTCCCCTCACCTCAAGAACTAGAGAGATACAGCCCTTGTCTTGTTCAGAAGACCACTGTGACTAACCCTTGTTTCCACCTTTACCTAGGCAAATTCTACTGAGTCTTCTGGCATTTCAGAACCTTCCACTATTTTCTATGTGAGCATCAGTTTACACTCTGCCACAGCTCTGATTTCTTTCTCTTCTGCATTTCTGGCTTTGGCCTTCATTCCTAAATGCAAAATCAGGTTCATCTGACATTTTCAACACCTCTCTTCCTGCTTACAAAGCCCATTTCCTTTTCTATTTTCTAACTGCCATTAAAAACATCTTTTTTCAATTTTACTTATTTATGAGAGAAACAGAGAAAGACAGAGAGAGAGAGAGAGAACAGGCACACCAGGGCTTCTAGCCACTGCAAACTCCAGACACATGTGCCACCTTGTGCATCTGGCTTATGTGGGTTCTAGGGAGTCAAACCTGGGTCCTTAGGCTTCGCAGGCAAGACCCTTAACCACTAAGCCATCTTTCCAGCTCCCCCTTTTTATGCTTCTGTTTTTCGAGGTAGAGTCTCAGGCTGACCTAGAATTTACTATGTAGTCTCAGGCTGGCCTCAAAGTCACAGAACTCAGTGATCCTCCTACCTCTGCCTCCTGAGTGCTAGGATTAAAGGTGTACACTATCACGTCTGACTGTGACTGCCATTTTTAATTCTCTTCCTTCTATGCCTGTCTTTCATTTCTACCATCCCAACCTTAATGCCCACTGTCTCTCAAGGTCACTTCTTGCACCTGTCAGTCTCTAGCCAACCTCAGGCACTCACAAAAAGGAGTACTCTGTGACAACTGTTTTTCTTTTTCTTTCTTTTTGTTCCTTGAACTTACAGGGATCCTCCTACCTCTGCCTCCCGAGTGCTGGGATTAAAGGCGTGCACCACCACACCCAGCTGGCTCTTGTTTGTTTTTTTTTTTGTTGTTGTTGTTTTTGTTTGTTTTGCTTTTTAAATTTTATATTATATATATATATATATTTATTTATTTATTTATTTATTTGAAAGAGATATAGGAATAGGCAGGTAGAGAGAGAATGGGCGCACCAGGGCTTCTAGCTTCTAGCTAGGGCTTCTAGCCGCTGCAAACGAACTCCAGATGTATGCGCACCCTTGTGCATTGGGCTTACGTGGGTCTTGGGAAATTGAACCTAGGTCCTTTGGCTTTGCAGGCAAGTGCCTTAATTGCTAAGCCATCTCTCCAGCCCTCTTGTTTTGTTTTTTAAAGAATGTCTTCCTAGCACTCAAGAGGCAGAGGAAGGGATCACTACCATTTTAAGGACAGCCTGGTCTTTGTAGCCAGTTCTAAATTGGCTAGTGCTGTATAGTAAGAACTTGCCTCACAAAACAACAACAATAAAAACAAACAAACCAACCAAATAAAAACCCCAACACCAAAAAAGTTTCAGATGTATGCAGGCCCTAAGCCACTGGTATAGCTTAGCGACAGAAGTAGGTCTGCCAGCTGGAAGTCACCACAAATCTTTCACCCATCTCTCCAGCCTGCAGTGGAGGAGGGATAAGAAGGCAATTAATTTGCTGGGGCTTTCCTCAGAGATGCAAGGGGCTCTGGGAAAGTGGGTGGTGGGATGCCTGAGCTGAGTGTGAGGCGCCTGAGAAGAAAGATGGAAAAATCAATGAAATGAGTTTCTAACAGTGAGGTAAAGGACCGCTGTGTCGACAGCCTGTCACCTGCTGCAAAATATGAGCTGCCCAAGTCAGTGGTGGCTGACAGTACATACAGCCACCACTGTCCTTTCAGGTCTTGGCCAACCATCCCCTCTCCTGCTGCCCTGGCCTTTTTTAAAAAAGGATTTTAAAAAAATTATTTATTTATTTGAGACAGAGAGAGGGAGAGAGAGAGAAAGGGAGAATGGGCATGTCAGGGCCTCTAGCCACTGCATATGAACTCCAGTTGCATGCGCCACCATGTGCATCTGGCTTATGTGGGACCTGGAGACTCAAACTGGGCGTCCTTAGGCTTCCCAGGCATGCATCTTAACCACTAAGCCATCTCTCCAGCCCCTCTTTTTTGTTTGTTTGTTTTTGTTTTACTTTCCCAGGGTTTCCAACACTGTCTCCTTGTCTTCTTTCCTAGATTTCCCAACCCATTTGGGCTCTTTTGGCTATTGCAGGAACACATTTCTGCTCTATTGGCTCCGTGTAGTTACATCTCTCTGCAGATTTCCTCTGAATTGTGGTGAATTCTTTATCTATTGGCTCCCCTCTTCTAGATTCTTTTAACAATGGGCAGTCCATCTGAAGGCCATCTCTTACAGGGTTGTTTACATCAAGGTCTGGAAAGCAGTAACTCCTGACCCCTGTCTTTTGGTCCGCTTGACCCAAGTTCACTTCCTTGAAATCACCTGGGATTACAGGTGGGACAAGTATTGAGAACAGGTCTGGTACTGATTTTTTGACTCGTGGTCACTGTGTATATATCACTGTTAGTTGTAATTTCACGATTGGGAATGGGTGGGATACTACTTCAATTCAGATTTGCCTACTCTTTGAAAACACCTGGATCTTTTTTTTTTTGACTCTACCTCTTTATCCTCCTCTGCATCTTCTCTTAGGCTCCTAGGATGTTTCATTCATCTTTTCCTCTTGTTGTCTCTAGGCTGACCCCAAGATCAGTTCTGTAAGTTAGCCCTGGCTATCTTCTACTGTGGCCCTAGCCCAGTCTCCTCTCTGTGCCCTCAGGTCTCACTGTCACTGGTACATGCTTCCACCCTTTCCTCCTATTTGAGCAGATTTAGGCCTGAAAGATCTGGGAAGAATTAGGAGAGCACCTCTAAGTCTCTTTTATTAACAGTTGCTAAATAGGTATTATTATCATTATTATTATTGAGAGAATGGGTGCACCAGGACATTTAGCTGCTGTGAACGCAACTCCAGATGCATGTGCCCCTTGTAGCACATGTGTGACATTGCGTGTTTGCGTCACTGCATCTGGCTCTGTGGGACCTGGAGATTTGAACATGAGTTCTTATGCCCTGCAGGTAAGCACCTTAACCACTAAGCCATTTCTCCAGCCCAAAATAGATACTTTAAAAAAATTAGTTATTTATTTGCAAGCACAGAGAGAGAGAGAGAAAATGGGAGAGTGGGTGTGCCAGGTCTCCAGTCACTGCAAATGAACTCCAGATGTATGTGCCACTTTGTGCATCTGGCTTTATGTGGATACTGGGGGATTAAATCCGTGTCATTAGGCTTTGTAGGCAAGTGCCTTAACTGCTGAGCCATCTCTCCAGCACCCATAAATAGATTACTTATTAAGCCTGTTCTGTGTGCAGACACTGCTAGGTGCTGGAAAACGTTTAGAAACTAGAGTGGCTCAGGCCTCTGCTCCCAGACTTGGGAGGCAGGAGTAGGAAGATCTTCCTGAGTTTAAGGGCAGCCTGGATTACATAGTTAGATCCTGTCTCATCTGCTCCCCTCACCTCAAGAACTAGAGAGATACAGCCCTTGTCTTGTTCAGAAGACCACTGTGACTAACCCTTGTTTCCACCTTTACCTAGGCAAATTCTACTGAGTCTTCTGGCATTTCAGAACCTTCCACTATTTTCTATGTGAGCATCAGTTTACACTCTGCCACAGCTCTGATTTCTTTCTCTTCTGCATTTCTGGCTTTGGCCTTCATTCCTAAATGCAAAATCAGGTTCATCTGACATTTTCAACACCTCTCTTCCCTGCTTACAAAGCCCATTTCCTTTTCTATTTTCTAACTGCCATTAAAAACATCTTTTTTCAATTTTACTTATTTATGAGAGAAACAGAGAAAGACAGAGAGAGAGAGAGAGAACAGGCACACCAGGGCTTCTAGCCACTGCAAACTCCAGACACATGTGCCACCTTGTGCATCTGGCTTATGTGGGTTCTAGGGAGTCAAACCTGGGTCCTTAGGCTTCGCAGGCAAGCCCCTTAACCACTAAGCCATCTTTCCAGCTCCCCCTTTTTATGCTTCTGTTTTTCGAGGTAGAGTCTCAGGCTGACCTAGAATTTACTATGTAGTCTCAGGCTGGCCTCAAAGTCACAGAACTCAGTGATCCTCCTACCTCTGCCTCCTGAGTGCTAGGATTAAAGGTGTACACTATCACGTCTGACTGTGACTGCCATTTTTAATTCTCTTCCTTCTATGCCTGTCTTTCATTTCTACCATCCCAACCTTAATGCCCACTGTCTCTCAAGGTCACTTCTTGCACCTGTCAGTCTCTAGCCAACCTCAGGCACTCACAAAAAGGAGTACTCTGTGATAACTGTTTTTTCTTTTTTCTTTGTTTTTTGTTTTTCGAGGTAGGGTCTCACTCTAGTAGCTCAGGCTGACCTGGAATTCACTATGGAGTCTCAAGGTGGCCTTGAACTCACAGAGATCCTCCCACCTCTGCCTCCCAAGTGTGTGATTAAAGGCGTGCACCACCACACCCAGCTGGATAACTGTTTTTCTAAGAACAGCTCCATGGAAGCAAAATCAAACTATCAGAGCCAAGAGTCCTACAGATTTGACTTGGCTCAGGCCTTGGCCTCAGCCCCATAGGTGATGTAGCTTCTTGATAAAGCAGTACGTTGTTCTGTATGGGTCTCAGTAAAGTAACACCAGCTGCCTCTGACATCATGGAAGGAGGTACCCTGTCAGGTTGCCTAGGCAACACCAGCAATTTATGACATCAGAGGCTTGAAGTCTTTGGTTCTCAGAGAGCTGTCAATTGAAGTAAATAGGAATTCACTTTTTCATCTCTTTGCTGTGTTCTCCTAGCTTGGGAAAGGCCTTTGGTGGGGTAGTGACTGATGGAACCAGTGGAATGAATGCTGTTGAGAGTTTCTATCCCACTCTCTTCATCCTTGCACTTTCTCTCCTCATAAACATCTCTCTTTTAGGGCCCAGTGGTATTTCTGCCAGTTCTTTTTTTTTTTTTTTTTTTTTTTTTTTCCAAATTGCCCATCCCCTGCAGTGCTCTTTGCATTGGTCATGCTGTGCTCTCTTCAAACCAGAAGCATTTGTTTCCTTTGATACCTCACTGTCCTCTTTTCCCCTTCCAAGCTCTGTGCCACTCAACTCTGATCTGCTCAGTACTTCTGCCTTTGCTATCCATTTACCATCTTTGTACCACACTCTTTTCCTACCTCATCTTATTCCTCAATTCCTCTCTTTCCCCACATTACCACTGTATTCATTTTGCTTATTTGTTGACACCTTCTTTAGGGATATTCTATCACTTCTCATCCTCTATCCTTCTGTATAGTTATCAACTCATTTATTTCATTTTCTCAGTTTTTCATTAATCACTCTTCAGTTCTTCCTCTTCTTTCCCATTCTGCATAGATTTTCTTCCCTTCCTTTGCACAGTTCTCACGTCATACATCTTTCTGCCCCATGTGTTTACTGCACCCAGTCTCCCTTTCGCTTCTATAATCTTGTTCACCTCTGGAATCTTCCATCATCTGCCCATATCTATTTCCTCCTTTTATCTTTTCAAGATTCTGGGGTATAGAAAAACAATGATGGGCTTAAAACTAAGATTAAATTCTGTAAACCCTTGACTCGCCTTTATTGTTCTTTATACTGAATTAACCTTGCCCCTTGCATAAGATAGGTATTCTCACAGTAATAAAACCTGTCTCATAAAGAATGGTCTGGAATTCAAATATGATAAATAGCAGAAGCCCAGGAGAAAAAGTGAAGAAAAACTGAAGGATGGGGGCATCAGGCAGGGTGGAACTTAAGAGTCCTAGAGAACATCCTCTTACAAAATTAAAGTTGACAGTTAACTGACATAATAGCACAGATTGATGAAGGGGTTATATGCCCCTGGAAGCCCATTAAATTGATTTCTTGGCCTGTTTATGTGCTGTCACAAACCATAACCCCTACCTCTCCAAGCCCCTTGCTTGTGATATCTTCTGCTTCTGGGGTTAAAATCCTGGGTAAGAGGACTGGGGAATGAAAGAAACTTAAGGTGACCAAAGAGAAAGGGAACAAAGATGGAGAATAAGCAAGGGAGCTCATGGGATACAGGGATAGGAAAATGGGATGAGATGAACTGGTGAAATGAAATATATAGGAATTAAGTCAGTAGGGATGAGGTTTGTGGTGGAAAGCTCCTGGAAAAGCAGATGACACCTTGGAGACAAGAAGGCACATGGTAAAGAGGACAGTCAACAATGCTAGAAGTTCCGGGGTTTCCTGCTGAAGGTAAAGGAGGCTGTCCTACCCATGCTGAGAGGGCACCTCTGCCCTCTGCCCCATCCTCTTACTCTTCAGGCCCCTGACCAGAGACTACTACAGTCATGGCTGATAAGCCAACTCCAAAGTAGCTGAAAAGGCCGCAGATATGCAGACAGACCCTGAAGGAGAGGGCATGGAGTCCTGGATGGCAGAACAGACAGGCAGCCAAGGCGTGACACATAGTGACCGGGACAGCAAAGACCACGGTGATACACAGAACTGGAGATGGATGGGGTGGGGAAGGCTAATAAAGAATGGCAAAATCTGAGATCAGCGGGGCCACAGGCACAGCAAGACGCGTGGTCCAGGGCTCAAAAACGACGAGAGGGCACCGACGAGCGTATGGAGAGTTGGAGTGGTAGGGGGAGTAGGGCAGACGGGATTCACCTTGAATGGGGCTAGTCTCACCAGGCAAAAAACGAAAATTGAGAGTATCCATATCCCCTCCCACCCCGCACCCCGGCGCGCTAGCCCATCCATCAGCCCTCCCGCCGCGGTACCTCCCAGCCATCCCGCAGCCAGCGGGGGGTCCTCTGCGACCCAGCACCTCCAGCCTGAGAGCTCGCACTCACCCGGCCTCCCTGCCCTCCGGGAACCCTCTCCCGGTACAGCTCGGCGCGGTCTGTCTGGCTCGGGCTACCCTCCGTCAGTGCGGAGGGCCCGTCTCTCCCTTCCCGGTTTCTCCACCCTCGCATCTCTTCCCCCATTCCCGCTGGCAGGCCGAGTCTACCCCACCTCCCTGCCCCTTCGGCCCAGGTTGCCTGTCAGTATGTCCGTGTCCCCTCCCCCAGCCCCTTCCCGTCCCTCTTCGTCCCCTCCAGCGGCAGTCTCCGAGTGCCTCCTCTCCCCTCGGTTTCGAGCTTCCAAAGAGCGAAGAAGGGAAGAAGAGTGAGAGGGAGAGGAGGGAAAAAAAAAAAAAAAACCCAGCCGCATCGGAAATCGATGCACTTACACCTCAGCTGGAAGCAGGGACGGGAGTCGAACCGCGGCCGCCGAGCAGCGCGAGGCGGGGAGGGGAGGGGGCGGCTCTAGGAAGGGACTTCTCCGATGTGTTGATTCCTTTTTTTTTTCCCCTCCTCCTCCCTCCCTTCAGCGCTCGCTCCGGGGCGTCGGGGACGGAGATGGAAAAATAAATAAATAAATTCACGGCGGTGAGGGAAGTGAAAGAAAATAATCAATGCTATTTGGCTGCGGCTGAAGTGTTTTCCTGGCTTCGTGAGGGAGTTTCCATTGATTCACCCTGGGCACTCGCTTGTTCCCTGCCTCCTCCTGCTCCTCCTCCTCCTCCTCCTCCTTGCCCTCACTCCTCCGCCTCATTCACTGGCTGAAGCCGAGGCGTCCCACACAATGGAATAATCAATACCCAGGCGCCGGGGCGGCCCCACTGAGCAGGTGCAGCGACCCGCCCGCCGCGGCGCATGCCGGGAGTTGTAGTCTGCCCACCCCCACCCTCCAGCAGGCTAGCGCCTGGTCTACCTAACTTCCCACAACACTGGAACCTGGATCTGACCTTGGGGCCTGAACTGTGTGGCAGTAGCTTGCCCAAGGCCAAACATCCAGAAAGTGAAGCTGAATCAACCCCAAATTTGGAATCTAGTCCATTCCATTAAATACTGTTGTGTCTCTTCCACTGGATTGGACCTTATACAACAGGAGTGATACATTAGTTCCTCCTGGTTCAACAAACTTGAAAAGTAAAGGATGAATGAAACAGGGGCCAGTGAGAAGAGTTAGGGACCGGTTCTATTTCCTCCCTACTCAATGATCTTTGGCTTTATTTTTCAGTTTTGTTGACCCAGAAAGACCTGCTATTTTCCTTGATATAGAAGGCCCAATCCAGTGGGATAGAAGTAGCAGTTTAATGACATCCCAAGTTTAAGATACAATGTCTGAAACCAGTGACCACTTCATAATACTTCTTCCTGGTCAAATGTTTCCAGAAACATACTGGAAAGACAACAGATATGGGGCCCTGGAACTTTTCACCAGTAATAGAAGTCTAGGAGTTGATAGTATTCTCACTACGAGGTCAGACACTATAGTCCTCAGAAAGAGTAAGGACAAGGAGCCTTCTCTGTGTGGTCTCCTAAAGTAGAAGGTGACTCATGTCTTTCTGTATTTTATTTTTATTGTCCTTTTTTCCCCCTCACTCTTAGCGAAGGCTGTGCTCCAACTTGCAGAGATGATCCTGTCTCAGCCTTCCAAGTGTTGGGATTACAGACATGTGCCCCTACACTCAGCTATTTTTTCCCTCCAATTTATTATTTGCAAGCAGGAAAGGAGAGAGGAAGGGAGAAAGAGAAAGAAAGAAAGAAAGAGATGGCTTGCTAGGGCCTCTTGCCACTGCAAATGAACTCCAGATGCATGCACCACTTTGGGCAGCTGGCTTGACATGGGTACTGGGGAACTGAACATGAGCCATCAGGTTTGCAAGCAAGCGTCTCAACCGACTACGCCCTCTCGAGCCCTCGGCTGTCTTTTATGTGAATGCTGACTATTCCTTTTCTGACAAAGTTTCCCACCACCTTTCATCCTAAACATTTGTACCAGGATGTACACCTGTTGATTACCGGGAATACATCTCTGTAAATTCTGGCACTAGGAGGTGGAGCAAGAGGATTAGGGGCTCAAGGCTAGTTTGGGCTACACGAGACCCCTGTATCAAGAAATTAAAACAGTGACACGCTCTGAATAGCTAAACAATTTCCCCATTCGGCCTAAACCATTGCCACTGGCCTGCACAGAGTGGGCAACCATCAATTATGCAGTGTCAAGGGTGGTGTGTGTTTTATCAAGTCCACCTACTGCCCACGCTAGAAAGGGGTGGAGACGACAGCCTACGCTCTGGCTCTGCATTCCACTTTCCCCACCGCCCATCAACCTCAGTTCAACATTAGGTAGAGTCCTGCTGGCACTAACGGCAGGTTTACGGTCACCATAGCGACGGGTGGATAGAGAAGGCGAGTTGCCCTGTTAGAACTACAACTCCCATCATGCATCAGGATCCAGGGTGTCAGGCTTATGGTAAGGCTCCAGGTCCCCGCCGACACCTTGGCTCCAGGAGAGATCCGGGTTGAGGAGCCAAACTTGAAGAGACCGTTTCTCTGTTCTGCTCATCGCAAGGGCAAAATCTATCCAAAACCTAATAGACCTCTTGGGCCCAGCCTGCCTTCGGCCCCGCTACCACGGGCCTAATATGGCTGCTGCTGCCTGGACGCGCTAGGCGCACAGAGTGTCGGGGTGGAGGCGCGGGCAAGGACTGCTCCCGGCATTCCTGGCGGGTGTGGCTTGGCTCCCTCCCCTCCATCTCTGGTCCCGCGAGAGGGAGACCCTCGGCCTTGGAGGTGAGAGGCGTCTCCGGCGGTGCTGTGGCGAGAAAGGCGGGTCATTCTGGGCAATGAGTCGCTGACCTCCTGGATTAGCAAGGCGATGAGGGGATGTTGAAAGGTCTTCACCCACACGGCCTGCTTTCTAGGGAGTCCTTTGGATTCAGCACACTTATCAGTGGTAGCATTTAACTGTTGTAGCGTCCTAAAGCCTCTCAAACAGGCTTCATAGCACAGAAGCAAAGAGCTCTGAGACAGTGGATGCCTGTTAAATTCATCCTAGACCTGGGGTGTCTACTGAACTGTCGCCAAATAGGCTGAGCACCCGGGAGTGCTGAGCGAATCATTGTAAATGTTTGTTGCAGGTAGCATGGCCCAGGGCTGCATTGAAGTGGAGCGAAAGTTTGTTCCAGGGCCTGGCACTGAGGAAAGGCTGAAGGACTTGGGGGGCACCCTGGAGCATCAAGTCACCTTCCGAGACACCTACTACGACACTAGTGAGCTAAGCCTCATGCGTTCTGATCACTGGCTGCGACTGAGAGAAGGTAGTGGATGGGAGCTCAAATGTCCCGGAGCAGCAGGTGTCTCAGGACCACACACCGAGTACATGGAACTTAAATCTGAATCTGCAATTGTAACCCGGCTCTCTGAGCTGCTGGGGGCTGAGGGGCTAGGGACTGCAGGTGTGGCTGCTGTGCTGGGTCCACTGGGGCTGCAGGAAGTAGCTAGTTTTGTGACTAAACGGAGTACCTGGAAGTTGGTGCTCTCCGGAACTGATGAACAGGAACCGCCGCTCAGAGTGGACCTGGATACCGCGGACTTCGGCTATGCTGTCGGTGAGATAGAGGTCCTGGTGCACGAGAATGCTGAAGTACCCTCTGCCCTGGCGAAGATCCTCACCATCAGCAGCATGCTTGGTGAGGGGACAGGCCTCTCTCTCTGCTTTGCCTGCCTCCCATTTCCCTTTATCAGAGGTGCCCACTGGATCATGTATTGGTGGAAAATTTCTGGATTGTCTCCGTAACAGAAGTTGTTTTAGGAATTTTCTAGAGGACCCAGTCTGCTTATAGATTAATCAAGTCTAGCTTCTGCTTTTACAGCAGCTAATTTGGATTTAGTTCTTTCATGTCTCTAGTCGGTTTTTTTTTTTTTTTTTTTTTTTTTTTTTTTTGCGAGGTAGGGTCTCACTCTGGTCCAGGCTGACCTGGAATTAACTATGTAGTCTCAGGGTGGCCTTGAACTCTCGGTGATCCTCCTACCTCTGCCTCCCGAGTGCTGGGATTAAAGGTGTGTGCCACCACACCCGGTTTATGTCTCTAGTCTTAATCCTACTCTTCTCATTTAGTTCTCAGTTCTGTATCACATCTTTGCTTTAATCCTTCCTCTCTCAAACTTCTATACTCTTACAACTTCTAGATCCTTTATCCCTTTGCTTTTGCTGTTGTTGTTGCTATGTAGTCTAAAGAGACCCTGAACCTCCTGCCTCAACCTTCCCAGTGCTATGATCACTCCAGGCTGGGGTCACCATGCTGGCCAGGCTATCTTGGCTTTGAGTAAAAGGCAAAAGCATTACATTTATGTGAGACAGTGAAATGCACTCGGGCAGAGTT
This sequence comes from Orientallactaga sibirica, assembly GCA_036365145.1. NCBI lineage: Eukaryota > Metazoa > Chordata > Mammalia > Rodentia > Dipodidae > Orientallactaga > Orientallactaga sibirica. The sequence continues at coordinate 12,750,326 of JAEOAD010000059.1, read as the reverse complement.
TTGTTTTCCTGTCCCCATGCTTATCCACACACATGAGGTTGTGTACCTCACAGAGCCTAACAGCTCTAGGAGGCTGTCTCTTAGTAGTTGTTACACATGGAGTTTCCTGCACACCCTGGCAGTAGACAGTTCCAAAGGCAAGAATTCTATGTGAACCTGACCCCACAGCTATAGCTTCTGCTTTCTTCTTCTTTACACTGCCCTTGGTTTTTCTCTGTGTACATCATTGTGTGTGCTTCATTACTAAGCTAATGAGGTTTGGACAGGGGTGATAACTGAAATGAGTCCATACCCCTGTCTTTATGGCATAGGGTGTCTCTTCATTGCTTCTTTGGGATCTCACTTCCACAGTCCAGTAAGGGAGGGGTAAGAGAAGAATTTCAGTACTGTGTTTGAAAACTTTGGGACCCTGGCTGGGTGGGCAGGGGGCAAAATGAAAGCACATACAGCAGCTCTATCTGCTTTTTATTCATGGTCGTCTTGCCCACAGGTGTGCCAGCACAGGAGAAGGCACCTGCCAAGCTCATCATGTACCTACAACGCTACCGGCCTCAGGACTATCAGCATCTGCTAGAAGGACACAGCTCCGAGGGACCATAGGGACTCAACATCCAGACAGTGGGTTGGGCTAGTGAGTTTACTTTCTAGAAAGGGAAGGGTACTTTGGCTCTGATGCTGCTATCCACACCTGGACTCACTGTGCCCTTTCCCTTCCAACAGAGTCTCTTCTCTCTCCACCTCTGCCCATTTCTTTCAGCATGTCTTCAGCTACCAGTCTAGGAGCCCTCTTTGGCTGCCTCCTCTCTCATCCGTCAGATGCAATCTGTGGGCCGCCCCTCTCCCCTGGCCGCTAAGCAGCCTCCATTGATTTCCGCTCGTGTTTATAGGATTTCCACTTAGCCGTGATCAGTAGTTAAGCACAGGAAAATCCCTTGTCGCCCCCCCCCACCCCGGTCGATGCCATTGATTCTGCCAGCGGCTCCAAAACCGCCTTACAGCTGAGTTAGAGATGAGGGGAGGCAGCAGGGATTTCCCTGCCTTGGGGTGTAGGGAATAGCAACAATGTGGGAAAACAGTTGAGAATTCTTATTAGAAATCCAGAATTCTGGTTGGATTTTGCCACTGTGTCCACCCTTGGCACAGAGGTTAGAGTGCCCTGTGTGGCAGTTTAGGGGCAAATTTGCTCCCTAACCCAGGAAGGGGTAGAAAGAAATCCCTTACTGTTAAGACAGGTTCTGGGGCTGGGCATGGTGGCACACACCTTTAGTCCCAGCACTTGGGAGGCAGAGGTAGGAGGATCACCATGAATTCAAGGCCACCCTGACACTATACAGTGAATTCCAGGTCAGCCTGAGCTAGAGCAAGACCCTACCTTGAAAAAAAGAAAAGAACAGGTTCTGGGGGAGAGTCATATTTTCTTGTGAGAAGGCTCTACCCTTGTTATTCATATACATTTTTCTGCCTTAAATATGTCAAAATACGTCTTTTTGCACCCTTCAGACTTTACTGGGCTTTCATTATTTGTAGGGGAGGAGGCAGGCTTCCACATTTCGGAGTGGTAAATGTAGAGCCAGGGTGCCACCTGCTGGTAGCCCTTAGGGGTAAGTTTCAGTTGTGAGGCGTCGGAGGATTTCTAATGGAGTTACTGCCATGTCTCCACAGGCAAGTTGTTCACCTCAAAGATCTCCTGAACCTCCTGGCCAAAGTGGTTGTAGGTGAGGCGCAACTTTAGCCGCAAAGGTGCCTAAGAATAGGAAAGCAGAGGCCAGGGTTAGCATCTCTGATTTCTCCTACCCCTCTTATCCATGGGGTCCTGGAACTCACCTTGTTAGGATTGAGGATTCTGAAGATCTGGGTGATAGGAAGGTCACCTTGAGCTGGAACTGTGTCCCCACTGGGGGCCTGTAGCTGCAGCTGGAAACTCTGAACATGGGAAATTGGGGCAGAGCACAGAAAGGCAGATGGCTAGGCTCAGGCAACCCCTTCCCACTTCGTGGTTCCCAACACTCTTGCCTTAACTCCCCCGCACTGCTCTCCCATCATTCCTTCCCATCTCACTGCCTCCAGCCAACACCTGCTACTTTGTGGCCTTTTCTCCTGGAGCCTCTGGACCATCTCGGACCCCAGTTGTTTTTTTGAAACAGGGTAGCCCAGGCTGGCCACAAGTACACAGTGATCCTTCTGCCTCAGCCTCCCAAGTGCTAATTATAGGCATGAACAACCACATCTGGCTGAACCGTGATCTTTACAAACCTTGGGCACAGCTGCCTGGCAGACGAAGTGGGTCACATCACCCCCTGAGGAGTTGGTGGTCGTGACAGTGACTAAGAGCAATGCAGGGGCTCCAGGGGGCCGGGTGAAAGATAGATTTAGCTGTACTCCCTCACGCTCAAACACTTTGAGATTGGGGATGGAAGCTAGAGAAGGAAGAGAGTTAGCTCACTTTATAGGCTCAAGATAGCACATCTGTCCATGCACCCAACAAAAACGGAGTGAGAACCTCTAAGTACACAAGCTGAGGTTGGAGCTGCAGACTAGTACAGTGGGGAGGGAGGAAGAGTAACAAAATATGCCAAGTAATCAGACTGCCATAGTGCTATGAGTGAAATAAATTAACCTGGGATAATTGGGAAGAACTGAAATAGCTGTGGTAGGGGATGGCAGCTGACATTTCAGCTGAAGTCACTTGATGTGTTGGGGAAGGAACAACCCATGTAAAAAGAACATGAAATGCTAAAGACTTGAGAAAATTTGAGGAGATGAAAAAGCCAGTGGAATGGGTAGTACAAAAGTGATAGGCAGCTAGGTATGGCGGCAAACACCTTTAATCCCAGCACTAGAGGCAGAGGTAGGAGGATCGCCATGAGTTCAAGGCCACCCTGAGAATACCTAGTGGATTCCAGGTCAGCCTGGGCTACAGTGAGACACTACCTCAAAAAACCAAAAAAAAAAAAAAAAAAAAAAAAAAAAAAAAAAAAGTGATAGGCTACAGGCTGGGGAGGAAACAAGGATCTGCAAACTGTGGTGATAAGTCAGGGACAAAGGGAAGTTATTCAAATGTGGCTGACTGAATGAACCCTTAATCTACTGGGATGGGATGGGGGTGGTATGAGTACATGAGTCTCATTCCTTGGCTCAGGTGATATGGCACATGTCCACCCACCTTTTCTATGACATCTCCCCTTTGTTGAGTCTTACCTGGGGTTGGAGTTGCACAGGGAAGGTCAAGGAGGTGTACTAAGGCACTCTCTGGGGTGGAATCCAGAGGAACAGGATGCTGAGAATCTCCAGGCGTGCCATCCAGGAGATCTAATAGATCCAAGAGCTTTGTGGCCTGGAGGGGAGGGAAGGGTGGGACTGTCACGGCAGGGCATGGAAGCCCACATGAGTTCTCTTCATCCAGGTCTTCCAGTTTCTTCACCTGAGGCTCTGCAGTCTCAGGGACTGTTGCTTCCAAAAGATGGGGCACTTCTTTGCTTCCCTTTGCTTCCTCATAAACTTTAGGGCCACTTCGCTCCACAAGAGGCATCTTTTCGAGGATAGCAGCCCTGAGGATGGAATGTGGGTTTTCCATTGTGTGGACCCTGTGACTTCACAGAGGCATCAGGGATGAGGCTAAGAACATGGACCTGGGCATGTGGTGGGTCAGAAGTGCCTTCTGATTCCCCAAGATAGCACATTATTGCTGGTCTTCAGACCACTAAGGAGGGTTAGGAGCTAGCTTAGCTTCAGTGAACTGTGGATGGGAATGCTCACTATGGAGAGGAAAGACACAGGAGGCTGAAATGCTCATGCCCAGAAGGGAGCATTTGGAAGGACCCGAGTTTGAGTCCTACTTTGCAGCAGGTTGTGGGATGTACCTCATATGGTCGTACTTCCGAAAGAGTGTACTGTATTCCACAGCCCGCTGCTGCAGCTCCACGTCCACACAGCTCCCATAGATGGACACCACCTGGTGGATGCGACTGGGCCACATGTAGCATGTAAGTGGCAATGGCAGCTCAGCCTTCTCTTCCATTCCAGGATGTGACAGGGAAGGGAGAAGCCCCACAAGCAAAGAGATACCCAAAATATGTGGTTCAAAAGCAGATCCTGCTGGGTGTGGTGGCACATGCCTTTACTCCCAGCACTCGGGAGGCTGAGGTAGGAGGACTGCTGTGAGTTCGAGGCCAACCTGGGCTACAGAGAGAGTTCCAGGTCAGCTGGGCTAGAGTGAGGCCCTGCTTCAAACAACAACAAAGCAGCTTCTAAGGGCTTGGGGAGGAAAGGTGGGCGTTGCCTGCAAAGGTGAGGCTGAGCTGAGTAAGAAGCTATCTTTCAAGGGGATGGAACCCCTCTTACTTGTTGTCCTGGAACCGAGTGCTGAGCTTCATTAAGGCTGTGATGGCATATCCTCGGGTGGCTGGCAGGGACATAGGGGACTGTAGTACCTTTTCCAGTAGTGCTAATACCTTCTCCTCTTCCACCTTCAGGTGTGAACAACAGGTAGTGACCACAGGTCCAGCCATGCCTCTCTTGATGACGACTTTCCTGTGTATGTCCCTCCTGCAAGTCTCACCTGAGGAGGCTCAGTTTCCTCACAGCTCCCCTCCACCAAGAGGTCCCCATACTCCCCAATGCACCAGGCTGCTACCTGAACAAATGGTTGCTGTGTGGGAAAAGAAACACCATCGGGCTAGTATTGGAGGTCCTCCCTCTTGTACACCCTGCAACATCTTTTTAAGACAGTGCACAGATGGTGGGGTGGCAAAGTGGGGAAAGTAAAGTTTGTTGGCAGGATGTCTTAGCATCTGGGCTTCCATTGCCCTCTGGTGGGCAAGCACCAGAAATACGGCCTAACCACGGAGAGAGGTTCTCTTCCTTGAGGAAAGGGGGTTGGTTTCTACCCAACCTACTTAAGATGAAAAAAGGGGCTATGGATACTGGCAGGTATACCTGTTACTCATTCAGCATTCCAGATAATAATAAAATTGAAAACATGTGTCAAGCTTTAGCTCATGTGATCCTGAAGATAGCCCTGGGAGGTAGGCAGATAGGAAGCCGAGTACATGTAGACTTGAGGGGGTTAATTTAGTTATCTGAGGTTACAGTCAGTAAGCAGCACAGCCAGCACAGGAGCCGCCCTAAAAGGTGGCTCTGCCTTTGGGCGTCTCTTGCACAGCTGTGACTGTGGGATACACCATTCAAAATCCAGGGTCAAGGGCCCTAGGAAAGGCTGGAGGAGGCTGGTCAGCTGGACCTGGGAAGGGGATGGTAGTACCTGGGAGATGTCCTTTGCCAAGGCACTGTAGAGGCGGCGCACAGAGTAGGCATGTAGCTCCTGGGCTCCTCCAATCAGCTGGGTCAGGTTGGCCACTGCCTCATCTCGCACATGGGCGCCTGCCTGAAGAGGGGCGGATGATGCCAAGTTAGAGTGGTGAGTTCTACCTACTGTTGCCCAGCTCTCACAGCCCTGTCTCACCGTGGTCAGCACGTGCAGGATGGTGTCTATGTGCCACCTCTTGGTTGGAGCAAACCTAGGGGACGTGGCTCATCAGTCCTGGCACTGTCCCTCCCAAATGAACCCTCTGACTCCTGGGAAAATGTCATCTCACCTCTCTGCAGCCAACAAGATGCCTGAGGCACAATCAGCCCGTAGGTCAGTGGGACAGGTCTCCAGAAAGGCCTGTAGCTCCTGTGTCATGGTTCGCACATTGGAGCTATTCACCAACGCCAGGCTCAGTTCCAAGGCCCGCCTGCAAGGAGAAATGTGTCCATGCAGGTGGCCCTGGTCACATGCTCTATGCCTCCCTGTCCCTAGGCAACGGTCCCTTTAGTCCTTATTCCAGCTTCTGAGCTGGTTTTGGCCACAGCTACCAGGCACTGATTCTCTACCCTGACTTTGTCCCTTCTATCTCTGCTCACCGGCTGAGAGAGGCATCAGTTTCCTGCAAACATTCTACCACAGTGGGTCGGTGACGCTGCACAGCACTGTGATCGGACTGCACCAGCCGCAGCAGTGACGTAAGGGCCACATACCTGGTCAGGGTGGGAGAGGTCATATCACAAGTAGCCATTTGCAGTCGGGCGTGGTGGCGCACGCCTTTAATCCCAGCACTCGGGAGGCAGAGGTAGGAGGATTGCAGAGAGTTTGAGGCCACCCTGAGACTACATAGTTAATTCCAGGTCAGCCTGGACCAGAGTGAGACCCTACCTCGCAAAACCAAAAACCAAAAACAAAAACAAACAAACAAAAAAAAGTAGCATTTGCCCCCAGTAAAGTCCTAGAGTTAGGTGGATCAGGAGGCTCAGGAGGGAAGAATGCAGAGGGCCAGGGGCGCAGTGGCATAGCTGAGACCATTACCTAATATTCTTGTCATTGTTGAGCAAGAAGCGGCCAAGAATGTTGACAGCTAGAACCTATGGAAGAGCGAAGGTGGGAACAGTCAGGGATATGCCATCTGCTCACTGAGGAGTGGGGTCCACATGGCACAAAATAGTGAAGGTTGAGAAGCCAGTGACCAGAGCCTGTCTGCCTTCTGGGGTGGGTGGGACACAGCTGGAGAGTACATGGGCATGGAATGATACCCGTAGGCCAGCTGCAGAGTGGATGTCCAGGATGGTAAGCACGGTTTCAAACAGGACCGCGTTGCCTGCGTTTCTGCTGGTGTCTGTGTTGGTGGCTACCTGTATGGGTGAGAGAACATATACATTTGCATAGGGCTGTATTCTCCGTAGGGTTTAGGGATGTTTCCACTATGTCTTGTGCCCATCCTTCAATTCCACAAAATTCCCTGAACCCCACTATATGCCAGGGGCAGCCTAGACTCTGGGACTATGTCCTACCTTCATGGAACTCATTGGTTTGGTGAGTGGGAGATGGGGGTGGGGACAGAGTGAATTAAATGGTTACATGAGGAACACCCAGAGCTGGTGGTCAACAAAAGCCAGATGCCTAAGTGGTACTCTACACCCCCCACCTGGGCCAGCAAGTCATTCATGGTCTCACTGCTTTCTTCATGATTACGTCCCAGGATCCGAAGAAGATGAAGTATCTTGACCTGATATTGGGTTAAAGGTTGAAAGCTGGAAGGATTCATAGGATAGAGTTATGGGGCTGAGGAGAAAAACCCTAACACTGAGGGATAACGTTGTGAGGGCCTGTCGAGCTCGGGCCAGGGAAGTTTAGGACATGTTTTTTTTTTTCAGACTGTTACCATACTGGGTATTTCTGACCTTTAGGTGAGTCCCCTACTTTCCACCGCAGAGTTCTGGGATGACCAGGGTAATCGTAAGCCTACCCCCTCTTGCCCAACATAGTACCAAAGTGGGATGTGACCACTGGCAATGGTAATACTGTTCTAGTGACACAACTGGGAACGCTTAGCCCACCTGTAAGAAGGGGTCACTGACTCCAGAGATGCTGTGCTCAGTGGAGTATCCTGTTGTCACTAGAGTCCGGAGGATCTGTACCAGTTGGGGTACCACCTGGAGGAAAGACACAGCAGTCTTGTTTGGGCATTCCTCCTCTCCTTTTAATGAGCAGTTCCATTCTTTTCCCATAGTCCCTCTGTCAGACCCAGGGTCTGCCCCTTCACCAGCCCACCTTTCGAAAGTGCCTGAGTGCCGCTGGGCTTCGTTCACAGAGTTCCATGATCAGTGTGATGGTGCCCAGCAGGATGCCTGGAGTCAGGGTGGGGAAGTGAATGGTGGGCTAGGGCACAAGGCACTCTACTGCGTGTGTCTGTGTGCATGCATTCCTTTGTCCTATGAGCTGATGCTCCTGGCATGTTTTTCACTGTGTCTGTCCATAGCCAGACCTGAAGCAGGGAGTGGGGAGCCTTACCAGGATGGCATTCATGGAGCAGTTTAGAACAAGGTGGGAGGAAGATGCTGGCGAGCTCGGGGTCTTTCCGGATCATGTGCACTGCAGTCAGAATAGCCTACAGAGGTCAAGAGCCCAGGCAAGGTCACTAGGCTGGACCCCACCTCCTCTACGTGGCAAACCAGGGAGGGACAAGTTCTGCAGAGGCAAGTGCATCTCACCTTCTTGAGCACATAGGAACTGGACTCCTGCAGGAGCAGCCTCTCCACCTCTGTGGCCAGGTCCCGGCACATCTCAGCAGAACCCATGGTGCTTAGTGTGCACAGAGCCAGGCCTTGAACAGGCTGACTGCCCTGGCTCAGGTCACTGTAGGGTCGGGAGCATGGTCAGTCAAGACTGTGACCTGAGGAAATCAGTTCTCACCAGTACCTGTACCAGGCTTTTTTTTTTTTTTGCAGTTCCCCACTCTCCCATCTCCCTGATTGCAAGGGCCCCAGAACCCTCTCACTTCTTGATGCTGTTGGTAATGAGCAGGTGGGCATCGTGCCTCTCATCCAATAGAAGCATGGCCCCCAGGTAGCCCACCCTCTTGTCTGTGAATCTGGGGGAGGCGATCAGTTTCAGGCACTCCATCTACAGGGAAGGGGGCAGACCAGGAAGGGCAGAGTGAAACCAGACACACCTCGGTTCCATCCTCCTCCTTAACAGCATACTAACTTGTGGGGCATCTTATTTCATCACCCTTTAACCCGAGAGGCCTGGGAGATTTGTCAACGGGCAGAGCTAAGGATCTGGGTAGGAGTGGAAGATGAGAGGGGACGTGAATGGGGCTGCCTGGGGAGCAACCAATGGAGGTAGTATTGGGGAGGGATTTTCATTTTCAGTATGCGGTCTGAGGGGCTTCAGACTGGTGGATGTGGCCGTGCAGGGTGACATATGCCTGTGAATCTGATTAAATGCCTGAGGCTGAGGCATGGGGTTCTCGAGTTTTAAGTCTGGGCTACACAATGAGACGCTATCCGAAAGATAAGATAAAAAGGAAAGAAACGGCTGTTGAATGGGAACAAAAACAATTGGGACACAAATATGCAAAGGGGTCTTCCACCTCAACCTCGGACATCCTAGACCAACCTGTCCAAAGTGGGCGGGGTAGCCCAACATGTGGACGTAGAGCAGTTTGGCCAGCTGGCGATGCCTCTGCAAGGGGTCCCCATCGCGGAAGGAGGCCCGGATGTGAGCACACTCCTTTTGGATCACCTCCCGCTCCTGGGCCTGAGTCTTGGCCCCGCGAATCTCTTGAATTAGGTCGGGAAGCTTCAGCGAAGGCACCACCATCCTGGGGGCAGAGCCCGGGAGCGATGAGGACTTTAGTATTTTGTAGCCAGGTGGCCACAATCACCTTGTTCCAAGAGCTTAAGGACCCAAGCCACATTTGCCTTTCCTCCTAGGAATTACAATAAATACCCCATCTCGCCTCACAAGATTTCCACTACGCATGCGTCCCTACCCCACCCCATTCGTGTTCCTCCTGGGCATGCGTCAGAGCCCCGCCTGTTTCCCCCCTTTTCAATCCCCACCCGAATCCCAGAGAGCTCAGTCGTCTGGTTCCTTCATGGTACTGTGGCTATTTCTTTAGCGAGATTCCGCCTTCATCCCCACCCGGCGACATCAGTTTTCCAGCCCCTGGACGCCAGCCTCACCTGGCTTCGGTGTCACCTCCGCTCTTCTAACCCCCAGCGCTTCCGGGTTTGGGGCCCAGAGGGGTGGGTGCTAGGTCCGGGCCTTCCCTCTCCCCGCCTCCATCACGGGAGCCCGCCCCTCCTGGGCCTTCTGACCTTGGGCCTCAGGCTTTGGCTCCTTGGGAAAGGAGCACTTCCCAGTGTCAGGGAAATGGCCAGCCCAGCGGGGTTCCCAAAGAGGCTTCCTTTTTCAACTTCACCACCTTGGAGACCCTCAGAAAATTTGGGTTTGAAGCCATCACACCCCAAAGGAGATGACAATTCCCCCCCCTTTTTTGAACTTTTTTATTAATATATTTTTTTTGTTAAATTTCTTTGTATTTTTTTTTCTGCAAGACTTGGTGTTGGCGGCACTGTTGTAGAACTTCAATCCCAAATTCCATGAAATAGAAATCAGAAGTAAAGGTTGAGAGGGGAGGAAGGAGGGAGGCAGGCCAAAGAGTAAACAGAGTTTGACTAGAAAAAATAGAAGAGTGTGTGTAGTGGGCATTCCTGGGCAAGGCCATTCCTTGAGGGAGGGGGTTGACAGGCAGCTTGACTCTGCCACATGCAGGGAAGGAAAGTTCCCCTGGGGACTTTACAGTCCCCTCTTGCAGGGCTTCTGCTCCCAGAGTAAAGGCTAGTACCAGGGATCAGCCACATCTTCAAACAGGGCTCTTCACCCACCCACCCATCCATCCTCTAGACACTCATGTCTCCCTGCCTGAGAAGTAGGAGACATCAGCTTCTTTTGAGTGCTTCTTGTTTTCCCATTTCACAAGATTCTGCCGCGGTGGGCAAGAGACAGAAACACCCACTTGCTATAGTTTCTGTTGCCCTGATCTTGCTTGGTTCCATCCCTCAGAAGTGCCCCCTCCCTCACAACTACCAGAGCTGGGGAGTGGGGTCCTTGCTTCAACCTCTACAGAAGTGTCTTCTTCAGGCCCCTTAGGAATTTGATCAAAGGCCACAAGTGAGTCCAAACCAACCAAATAAACTCTTAGGGAGATAACGGAGGGCAGAAAGGTCAATGACAAAGTCTGAGAGGGGTGAGCTTGGCTGCATTAGATAGGTTTTGATCCTTTCCACATTGCTCTTGGCGTGGTATGCCATCCACGCTCGCCATCCTCAGGGGTTGGAAGAGGGGCTGGCTGTTGAAAGAGAAAGCAGAAGAATCTAGGGAGTTATTCGGTTGTTCATTTCCCTTCTCGCCCTCTGGGAAAGGTCAAGTTAGGCAAGAACCTAGCTGGATTCTGGGAGGGAAGATGATATCCTCCAAGGTAGGAGTGGAGGTGATGCCTCCAGCTTTCCACTTGGGCCAAGAAGCTCTAGTGGCTCAGCCAGCACCTTTGTCCAGCTTTCAGGCACCCCTTCTCCAGTTTCTTCCTCCCCTACACACTCAGCTTCCAGGAGACTCCTCAGAACACCAAGCCCCCACCCTTGGTGAAGTTTGGGTTTAAAGAAAAAGGTGGGAGGGCATAGGGACACTGGTCTGACTTAGATTTGTGTGTCTCAGAGAAGAGAGCCACTCTGAGAGAGAAAAGCCCTTCATATGTAAACAATCTAGAGAAGGAAGGGGTTGGGGTGGGAGAGGAGCAAGGAAGACAGACAGAGACAGATCCAGAATAAATGAGATCATCTGAAAGAAGAGAGGGAAGGGAAAAAGCAAAAGATTAAAATAAAAAATCACAGAAAAGAAAGGAAAAGGAGATAGGAGAAAACAACCAGGAGGAGGAAAAGAGAAAAAGGCAGGTCAAAGGGGTGGAGAGGCAGGCAACCAAAGCCAGAAGGAGGCCAGGACATGGCCTCAGGTGAGGAGCTGGGAGAACAGGAATGCCAGGCTGAGGTCCAGCAAGGCCACGGCTCCTACCACCAGGGGGTTGGCAGCTCCCTAGAAAGACAGAGGAAGAAGCAGGCTCAGTTCTTCAGGTTTAAGCCCAGTGCTAGGTTCTACCTCCCTGCCTTGGCTTTAGCTGAAGGGTACTAGGCACCTTCCTTGCATAGGCCAGACAGAGGGTTTGCCAATATTTATTTCACACTCAAAACCCCTCTCTTCTCCCAGTAAGGATCTTACCTGCACTCTACACTCCCCCATCATATCATGCGGGCCGGCACAAGGTGCCTGACCTTAGTAGCAGACATTGGTAGCAGCAGCCAGTACTGCAGTAAAGCAGGAGGCAGGGACAAAGATGTGGTTGCTAGGAGATGGGAGGTTTGGCACCCAATCAGAGTAGAGGATTCTGGAGGAAACTCCGCCTCTCATGCTTTTTGTCTTTTTTTTTTTTTTCTTTTCTATTTCCCTTCTTCCAAGGAGAGGGAGGGAGAGTGAGGGTAGGGAGGGAACAATTTTTTTTTTTCCTTTTTTATTTCTGGACACTAAAGAGAGAAAGTGTGGAGGTGGGGGTGGAGTAGGAAGCTGGAGCTGGAAATTACATGGAAGGAGAAAAGGAAAAACAATGTTCTGGTTCTACTATTAATTATTAGTTTATAACTGGGGGGTCTCAGTTCCCCTAGCTGTCCTATGGGGGAGTTGGACTTGAAGGTCGCTAAGGTTCTTTCCAGCTTGAAAGTTCCTTCTCTCAATCTCTGTCTCTCTGGGATATGGTCCAAGACTAGCCAAGCAGAGGGGAAGCTGAATGGAAATAGGGAACCCTTAGGGGATTGGACAGATAACTGGAAGGGTGGGAGGCTAGCCTTTGAAAAGGAGAGGGCATAAAGTAGGTGCAGAGGGCGTCTCACCCGCTGGGCAGGCCTCTCGGTGGCAGCAGGCTCCTCATACTCTTCTGTCAGGCACCCAGTGTCAGGACCCCTTGAGGATGGGCCCCTCAAGACCGGTGTGATGACAGGCTCAGGCTCCAAGCCTCCTTGAGCCCTCAGCTGGGGCAAAGACTCTTCATCTTCCCCCTCTTCCTCGCGAAGACTTCCTGAACTGTCGCTGCAGCCTCCCCGAAGTGGGGAACCATCTCTGGGCCTCAGCCCCTGCAACCCAGCCTCATCCTCGGCCTCATAGCCAGCTAGTTCCTCTCCCTGCTCACCTGAGCTCCCCCACTCCTCAGGCCAAGCCTTGGGGCTGGGGAAGGGGCCCCAGTTCCCTCCATGAAGCAGTGGGCTTCGGCAGGCAGGAGGCTGCCAGGGTTGGTGAGAGGAGGCAGGGCTGCTGGGAAGTTCAGGGGAACATTCTGAAGGGGTCAGTCCATTCTCATACACCCCAGGGCTGTCCTCATCCAGGGGCTCTGTGTCAGAACCTTCTGAGTCCTGCCTGGGTCTGTGGCCTGTGTGGGGACAGCTAAGAGTCAGTGTGGCCTAACTGGCCAGGAGCCAGAGAGGCTGCAACTTCATTTCTTGATGGATACCTCCCAGGATTTGGGATCTCCAGGGTCACAGTGTCTTTATCACCAGATCCCTAAATCTTTCACTGCCCTACCTCATAAATTCCCAGTTCTACTTTCCAGATAGCTGGGCTTACCTTGTCTCTGCTCTCCACTTGAAAGTTTTCTCAATCTTAGATTTTCCCACCCCCAGATCCATGTAGGACTTCCCACTCCCTTCCCCCACAACTGAGCCTCTCCAGCTCCCCAGAGAGCTTCCCTCTCCCCCAGGCTGACCACATCTCACCTGGGGCTTCTAGCATGGGTTGTAGGTCCTGGGCTATCAGTTTGGCCATTCGTGCTGCCTCCACAGCCTTCTCGGCGATGCTGCTCGCTGCTACTGCCTTTAGGAGGGCGTCAGCTGCCCTGTTGGGTCCCGGGGACAGGGATTTGGCTGACCTTACCCTGCTCAGATGCTCCAGCACCTCACCATGCCCCCACCACATCACATCTTCCTGATCTGAGCTTACCTCTGGGGTCCTTCTCCCTCCTCACACTCTGCCAGCTGCTCTCCTTGCAGAGCAGGCCAGAGCAGATAACCCTTTTGGTTTACTCTTCTAGTCTCAAGCTTCGTGTTGTCATCACACCCTCTGCTCCCCTCACATGCCTCTTGCACCCTGTAGTAACACTTCCTTCTCCAGCTGCAGAGGTGAGACCCTCCCTTGAACTCTTACTCTACTGCTCTTCTGCTCCCTCTTCTGTGGTCTTGTTGGTGTTTACTATATCTGCCATCCATCTCGCAGTTGGTACCTCTGGTACTTAGTAAACCCTCTCGTGGCCCTGGGGTCACACACCTTTCTGTGGGATTCTACACACTGTTCTGTACCTTGATTCTGCCCTTCTCACCGCTGAGTCTCTTCCCTGACCCCTTGTTTCACCACTTCCTTCTTTTTTGTCTCTTCTACTTTCCACTGCAAACCCTTCCTGATATTTAATCCTCCTTTCCAGTGCAGATTTCCTGGCATGGAAACTTTCCATTTAGCTTTTGGTTGGCCTCTACTTCTCTTATCACCCTGTTTGCCTCTGTCACTGCCACTCACCCTACCTTGTGTTCTTCTGAACTATAAAAATGAATTCTAAACTCTCTCTCTCTCTCTCCCTCTTGCCTTCTCTCTAACTTAAGTAGACTAGGATGGTTCAGACTTGATAGGTAGCTGAAGCTGGCCTTGAACTCGTAATCATTTTAGCTCTGCCTCCCAAGTTCTAGGATTACAGGCATGCATCACCATGTCCACTTTAGAAATGGAATAAGGGAGGGCCTCTCCTGTCTGCAATGATCACTCCTGTGCTGTGCCAATATGCATGCTCTCTCACCTTTGCAGTTACACCCCAGTGTAAGTGTAATCTCCCCTCTGTGCATCACTCATGCTCCTTCCGTACAGGTCATTTAAAAACATTATCAATCTTTGCCCCAGAGTAGTTTCTCAGTTTTCTCTCTGATTTCAGATGCTTCCTCAAATTTTCCTTGCCTTTCACCCTCTGCTGTTAGGTGGTTTGGCATTATTGAGTTGGTTCTGTAATCCTGGCTGAGGGTAGACACAAAGGAACAGATCAGAAGTATTTGCCATGGTTTGAATGTGTGGCTCCATGGCACCTTCTGGCCACAGGCCTATTTTATCTGGCCTAGCAAGGCAGTCTGGGTCTGGCTGTTGGTGATGTCCACTGTAGTCTTAGATACCCTCTTATTTATGTACATTGGAGATATGGTCAGCCTCTCTCCTTCAAATCGGATGGGCCAAAGACTTCAGAGCCTAACTGGAGGGACTTCAGATAACCGCGTTGTTTTGTCTCAAGGCTTTCAGATTGATTATGACTAAGCCTGTCCTGAAAATGAGCTAGTTTCAGGCTTTTGGGAGGGTGTGGGGGTCAATCTTGGGTTGCAGTGAGTTTTGCTGGATGGCTATAAAATTGACAAGCATCTGTGTTTCTGTATATGGATTCTGTATATGTATGTGGATTATCAAGTATAGGCAGTAGATTTAGTCTGTGCTCAGGCATTAGGCCAGTCTCAAGCTACCTGGCAGATGCACCTGCTGCTGAGGCTCCGCTGTTTCCATGGCAGCCAACAGCCAATGAGGGTTGCCAGGCCTGTTGCTGGGGAGACCAACCAGCCTCCTCCTACTGCTTGATCTTCTAGTTACTGCGATCAGTTTTTTCCTGCACATGCCTCCACCCTATGTAGCCCAAAATGTTCCCTGGTGCTCTGCCCTCCCCCATCCCTGGCTTAAGGCCCCAGATTCTGAGATCTGTACACTCACAAGCATCTGCAGATGCACATTTGCGGGCTCAGGCATCTACTCTGGATTTGACATGATCATACTCGGGCATACACACATGCGCGCACACACACAAAACCTGCCACCCTTTATACAAATCTACCCATGCATACATATTTGGACATATCCTGATCTCTGATTCAAATGTGTGTGAATTGTATAAACCGGGGCCTTTGAATCCCATCACAAATAGAATTTTGATTATCTGTATATCTGTGCTATCCAATTCAGTAGTCAGAAGTCACAAGTGGATATTAAGCACTTGGAATGTGGCTAGCCTGAATGGACATGATGTGCTGTAAGTGAAAAATACACACTGGATTTCAAAGACCAATGTTATTAAAATTTATCTCACCTGTTTCTTTTCATTTTTAATGTGGCCATAGGAGGATTTAAAATTACAGGCTCAGCTTACATTATACTCTCAGTGGACACTGCTGCTTTAGATATCAAGATTCCGATGCATCGAAATGTAATCTGATTTACAGAAAGAAAATTTAATTTTACTAGCAAGCCTTCTCTGTTCAAACATTTACATTTGGATAAAAGGTGGCAGAGAAGGCAAAGCCGAGAGAAACTAGCTTTTCAGCAGTGAAAACTAGACCTCCTTAAGGGCCAAGGCTGAAATGATGTCAGGTTGGAAACTGATTAGAAAGGGACTACATCGTGTTGTGCCTAGGACTGATGTTCCCAGCCTGTGTCCCGAAGGCTGGATGAGTCGCAAGAGGACGAAGACTGAGGATATGTCTGGGTTCCAAGAGGTTTTGGGCCTGTACAAAGCAGCATTTGTTGCTGCGCCCACACAATGGATTGGATAGACACTCATCTCCACACAAGACGTCCGAGACACAGTCTTACACTACCTCCCTCCAACACCCTGCCACCCACGGTTACACCCACATCCACCTGTAGCCTCAGACACAAACACCCTGGAGTCTCAGAACTACAACTGCCTGGCCTTAGGTCTGCATGTGATTCCCCAGCAAGGCCTTCTTGGTCTTGGTCCTCTCTTATGCATCCTTCCCCTACCATTGTACCCAGAGCAACCTCTCCCCAGCCCCGCTTTTGTCTCTGCACCAGATGCCCACCTGGCAGCAGCGATTTCCTGGCGTTGGCGGGCAGCACTCACAGCTCGACGGGCTCCCTCGACAGCCCTGTCCACCTTCTCCTTGACTTTGCCCCGCCTAAGGGCCAGAGGCAGGAGGCTGCGGACACGTCCCCCGTGCACCAGCCGGTTGCGCTTGTACTTGCCCTCCTCACGGGAGCCGTCGGGCCTGGTGGTGCGCCCGTAGCCGTGCCGCCGGTTGCCCAGCCACTCGCCCTCGTAGCGCAGCCCGTTGGAGCGCTGGCTCACGCCGTAGCCGCTGCGCCGGTCTGCGCGCCACTCTCCGGCATACACCTCGGTGGCCGAGCCCTCGATGAGGGCGGGAGGCGCTGGGATAGGGGGCCCGCTGGCCTCGGAGCCTGGAGGTCCTGTACTTCCCACCTCACTGCTCACCTCGCTCCGCAGGGATCCCCTCTTGCTGCCCAGGGAGCTGCGGCGCCCACCAGCCCGGAGCCCGCTGAGTAGCAGCGAACGGCGGAAGAAGCCACCCGCCGCTGGGGTGCGCTTTCGGGAGGATGCGCCGTCGGTGTCCCCAGGCCCTGCCAGCACGAAGCCGCCTCGGGAGCCAGAGGCTGGGCTGCCTCCCTCGTCTCCTGGCAGGGGCAGGGGCGGAGGCGGCGTTGGGGGGTCGCTGTGTCCCGAGTCCAGGGAGGTGCGGCGAGGGGAGCGCAGAAGTGCTGCTTGATGGTAGGGTACACTCTGGCGAACCCCGTAGCCGTGGCGCTTCCCGGCCTGCCACTGGCCTTGGTAAGTGCCTGCGGGCGGAATAAGAGAGAAAGAGTCAGAACCCTTCACTGGGTCCCTAAACCCAAAGCCTCTCCCATTCCCCAAGCCCAAGTGTCACAGGGAGGGGCGGGAGCCTGAGGAGTGCACTCGGAGCTGGGCTGGGCCGGGCCAGGTTGGAAGGTGTGGAAGAGCAGGATGAAGGCAGGTAGGAGACTGCAGGCATGGATTTTGGCACTGGGTAAGCAGGGCAAGGGGCAGGCCCGGGATGCATGAAACAGGCCGCCCAGAAGATATGAGCGGCAGGCTGACCGCTGGTGGAAGTGCAAACTGGGCATATGACCAGCAAACAGGACGGTGGGGCACAAGGATGAGCAGAGGGGTCTGAGAGCGCGGCGATGTTGGGGTCAGGCGGGCAGAGGGCGGAGGTGGGGCTGGCAGACCGAGGTGATGGAGAAGCAGTCAAACGAGGAAGGCATGAGTACGGCTATGGTAGGAGCTAAATGAGGACTGGAGTCAAGGGGTGGGGAACGCGGGAGCAGGGCGCTGGGCGCACGGGGCGCGTGTGTCTGGGAAGGGCCGATGGGGAAGCAGGGCTTGGAAGGTGCATGGCTGAGGAAGGCACCCGCGTCCAGCAGGCAGTAGCGGGCCGGGCTGGGCCCCGCACCTCCGTCGGAGTAGGTCTCGGTGCCGTAGCCGTCCTGGAAGCCGTCCTTCCAGAGCCCGGCGTAGCGCAGGCCGGACACGCTCTCCCACACGCCGCTGCGTCCCTTCAGCCCGCCCAGCCACTCGCCGCGGTACGTCCAGCGGCTCTTGCGCTCCACGCCCAGCCCTTCGCGCTTGCCCTGCTTCCAGTGGCCCTGGTAGCTGTGTCCGCCGGGCCCCGAGAAGACGCCCAGCGACTCGAAGCCGTGTGCCCAGCAGCCGCTGTACTCGCCCTGGGCGCCGGGCCCCGTGCACACGCCGTAGCCATGTGCCCGCCCCGCCTCCCAGCCCCCCACGTAGCAGCCCCCGTCGTCAAAGTCGAACTTGCCCCCGGGGGACATGCATGTAGTTGGCGCGGCCTCAGCCCCCGGGCGGGTCAGCGCATCCTGAGGCGGGAGAGCCGGCGGGGGGCCTGGGAGCCGGGCGACGCCTGGGGGCGGGGGCGGTTAGACCGGGGCTGGGCGGAGGGGCCCCGGCGCGGGCTGGCAGGGCTGCACCCTCATCCTGAATGGCTGCGGAGAGAGAGGGGAGCAAGTGGAGAGCGAGGCCGGTGGTGAGCCTGGTTCTTCCTCTTGGCCTGCCTGCCGCTCCCTGGCCGGGTGGCTCTGGGGCATCAGCACCGCCCTCCAGCCCTCCCCCCTCGGCAGCATCTTTTCAGCGCCTCCCGAGCTCGGAAGGCAGGGGGCTTGCCCACCCCTCCCAACTTAAGGGCCCCTGTCGGCACTTGGGTCCCTAACCTTAAACCAGAGTCCTAGAACCCCAGAGTGCAGTGTGTGGATGGCAGTTGGGGGTGGGGATCCTGAGTGGGGCCTGGACAGAAGCATCGGCCACCTGCTTTCCCGATTATCAGGACCCCTCAGCTTCGGTTCTTTGGCTTCTCTAGCAAACCGAAGGAGGAGCAAGGTGAAAATATAGTGGGGAGAATGGACCCACATGGACCGACGGTTGACCGGGGAGAGGATGGGGATGAGGGTAGTTCGGTGGGGGGAAAGCTAGGGTGAGGATGGGCAGGCAGGCGAAAGGGAGGGGGCAGGATACTCACCATGTGGGCTGGGGCTCAGGCTGCATCCCGGACGCCGCATCCATGGCAGGATCCCTCCACTCCCACCTCACCCGGACAAGCCAAGCCCCCTCCCCTTCCGGAGAGCCTGCTCCAACCCAAAGAAAGAAGGAGGGGGAACTGTGGGAGAGTCCCCTGTCTCCGCTGCTGGAGAAGCAGGCTAGTGGAGGGGGGGTAGTAGAGGGATGGGGGAGATGAGAATAGTGTAGGGGGGAAAAAATCTGCCCTGAACGGAGATACCAAAGAGGAGCTGGGAGCTAGATGGGAAGGGGGAGGGGGCGACCAAGAGGGGGTGTTTTATTATTTTTTTCTTCTTATGGTTCGGAGAGGAAAAAAAAATCAAAATTCCAATTCTATCCCAGCTCAAATCAATGTTTGCTCCAAACCCAGCATCACGGGGGAGGCTGGGCCAGGCAGATTTAAAGGGGCAGAGAGAAGAGAGCAGTGGAGAGGGTGGGGAGAAGAGTCAGTGGCGATGATGCTGCGAGTGGTGAGAGGATTCCGGGCAGTAAAAAATGGGTTCCCACTAGCCCTGGGCTGAGGAAGGAGGCAGGTGGAAAGGAGAGTAAAAGGCAGAGAGACCCCCAGGGTGGAAAGACACCCCCCCCCACCCGTGCAAGCAGGGAGTGGGGTGAGATGGAGGGGAGGGAAGAGGAGCTAGGGGGAGGAGACTGAGCTGAAGATGGGGAGGCAGAGGGAGGCCAGAGCTAGGCGGGGGAGGAGAGATGCTGGGGAGGCCTGGAGGGCTAAAGGAATACAAAGAAAGGTGCAGGGGTGAGCGCTAAGGAGGAGGGAGATACATTTGGCATGGACAGCCAGGGATGAGGGATGGCTGGGGAGAGAAGCAGGGGATGAGGAAAGGAAGGGAAACAGAAACAGATATGGGGAGGGAGGGAGAGAGAGAGAGAGAGCGCACAGAATAAGGGCTGTGAAAGGAGAGGGAAAGCCTTGCAGAGGGAAGGGCAGGAGTATAGAAATTCACACTGGGGGAAAAAAAAAAGAAAAGAAATTCACACTGGAAGAGCCCAGGTTGAGGCTGGAGGGCCAGGAATGGTGTTTGTGGAGCCCCGGGGGGCAAGGGATGAACCTACTAGCTGTTTGGCCTGAAGCAAGGAAGCATTTTGGATGTATGGCTCTGTCCTTTGAGCCCACTGTCCTTCCTAAGACAGCACTGGGTGTGTGGGGTAGGGTGAAGTGGGGAGCAGACACCCGCTTATAGTTTTAGTGGAAGCTTGAAATGGGCCCCTGCCAGGCCTCACTCATGCTCAACATCCTCCACCTGACCAGCTGTTTCTCTCTGAGTTGTCCCTTTGGGAGGGGAGGGGCTCATCATATGAGCGGGGACCAAATTAATGAAGCCATGAAGATACTGAGGCTTTGGAGTCTCCTAGTTTGTAAACTTGGAAGCAAAGATATATAGGTATGCTTGGGGAGGCCTTTACTGTGACAAGTCCCTTTCCAGCCCACCGCCCTTCTGTTCCTGTCATCTCAATGGCGTGCCCAGCCAGAGGCAGGCAGTCTTCCTTATTTGGCTTCTTTAGACTTTGTCTCCATTTCTATCCCTGCCCCTAAGTATTTGAAAAAGAGGGCACTGTGTTCAATTATACACAACTGAGTAAATAGTCAAGTGCACTCAATTGCTCTTATTAAAAAAATTATTATTGACAACTTCCACAGTCATAGACAATAAAACATGATAATTCCCTCCCTGTCGTATTTTTGCACAAGGTCTGGTCCTCTACGACCCAGCCCTCAGTCCTGATCTGATTTTCAAAGAAGAAAACTAAGGCTCAGAAGAGGAAGTCACTCACCTGAGGCCACACTACAGTTGGCAGAGCTAGGGTTCATTCATTTAGGTTCATTCATTCATTTTCTCCCCACCCAGCTTTTCCCATCCCCCCTCTCTGTGCTGCTAATTAAAACACAGGGGCTTGACAAATCACATGCTCTACCACTGTGCTAGACCAGCTTCAAACCATTTGAGCCCTTTAATTCTTCCCAGGATTCCATGTGTTTAGGAACCCCCCTTAAACTCAAAGGGCACAATTTGGGTACTTTGATAAAGAGCATGAAGACTGGAACAAACAGGATTTTACACTGTGCTTTTCTTAAAAAAAAAATGGGGGGCTGGAGGGTTGGGTTAGCGGTTAAGGCATTTGCCTGCAAAGCCCAAGGACCCAGGTTCGATTCCCCATGACCCACATAAACCAGATGCACAAGGGGGCACACACATCTGGAGTTTGTTTGCAGTGGCTGGAGGCCCTGGCATGCCCATTCTCTCTCTCTCTCTTTCTCTGTCAAATAAATAAAAATAAAGCTACATTAAAAAGAATAAAAAACATATTTTTATTTGTTTATTTGAGAGAGAGACACACACAGAGGCAGAGGGAAGAAGGGAGGGAGGGAGAGTGAGTGAGTGTGTGCATGTATGTGTGTGTATGGGTGGTCCAGGACCTCTTGCCATTGCAAATGAACTCCAGACACACGCACCACTTTGTGCAACTGGATTTATGTGGGCACAAGGGAAATGACCCTGGGCCATCAGGCTTTGCAAGCATACACTGTCTTTTCTAAAAGTTTATATGAGGAGAAGCCTACAAAGTTTAAGTCTCCAGGGGAGGGACCGTATCTTTTTTTTTTTTCTGAGACAGGGTCTCAGTATGTTAGCTAGGCTGTCCTACATCCCCCTGCTTTAGCTTCCCAGTGTGACACTATGCCCAAGAGGGACCAAATCTTTTAAGTGCTTGGCACAAAAGGGTAGCTATAGGTTCACTTGAGATTTGACTGTTGGTAGAATTTGTTCACCCATCCATCCATTTATTTCTCCAGTCATTAAATATCTATATATTTACTGGGTACCAAACATATGTCCAGGAGCTAGAGATCCAGTGGTAAGCATTCCTAAGACTTTCCTGTTTAGTAGAGGAGACAACCACTAAGCAATCTAGTCTAGTTAATGTCATAACAAGTTCATAGGTTGGGAATAGGGTGTGGTGGTTTGAATGTAAATGTCCTCCATAGCCTCATGTGTTTGTGTTTAAACCTCATCCTTAATTCCCAGCTGGTGGAGCCTTTGGGAGGTAGAACCTTGCTGGAAGAAGTGTGTCACTAGCCCAGCTCAACAGTGCTATCCAGTTCACTCCTTCTCCTTCATGCCTGCTGATGGAGAGGTGTGAAGCCCAGCTGCTTGCTCCTGCTGTGCTTTCCCTAAGCCATTAAGCGCCCCCCTTAAGCCAAAGTAAACCCTTTCCTTCCATAAATTGCTTCTGGTCTGGTGTTTCATCCCAGCAATGAGAAGGGAACTGCTACATAGTGTATAGGGTACAGGATTTCATTTGGGCTGGCTTCCCCAAGAAAAGTAAATTGCAGGTAGATCCACAAATTTGCCTGGGCAAGCCTAGCTGCATTGCTCACCCCTAGGTGTACAGCCCTCCTTCTCCACACAGTACCTCACCTCTAAGATTCTTTTCTCCAAAAGAAGGGGAAACCGATAAAGAAAAAGCAAGCAACTACAGGTTTGGGAGACCTGTTTTTTTTATATTTATTTTTATTTATTTATTTAAGAGAGAGATAGAGAGGCAGATGCATGCACCACCTTGTGCATCTGGTTTACGTGGGTCCCGGGGAATAGAACCTGGGTCCTTTGGCTTTGCCTTAACTGCTAAGCCATCTCTCCATTCCTTTTTTTTTTTTTTAATACTAGGGTTCAAATCATTCAATGTCTTGTCCATGATGTTTTCTTTCTTTCTTTCTTTTGTAATATTTTTATTTACAAGCAGAGTATGTGGGAAGGGGCAAGGGGAGGAGAGAATGGGCATCCCAGGTGTTGCTACTACAAAGGAACTCCAGATGAGACTGTGCATCTGGCTTTACGTGTATACTGGGGAATCCAACCAGGATTGTCCGGTTTTGCAAGCACCTATCTTTAATCTCTGATCGATATCTCCAGCCCCATGCTGTTTTCTTTTCATTCCCTTCCCTCCCATCCCCTTCCTTCCCCTCTCCCACATTCCTTTCTTTTTCTCTTGTTTTTTTTTTCTTTTTTTTTTTTTGCGGCAGGGCTCCACTACGTAGCCCAGGTTGGCCTCAAATTTGGAATTGATTTTCTTACCTCAGATTCTTGAAAGCTGTGATTAAGGTATGTATTTTCCATAATTCCCGACTCAGCCTGCCTGCCTGCTTTCCTTCCTTGTTCTCTTTTCTTTTCTCTTTTCTTTTCTTTCTTTTCTTTCCTCTTTCCCTTTCCTTTCTCTTTCTCTCTCTCTTTCTTTCTTTCTTTCTTTCTTTCTTTCTTTCTTTCTTTCTTTCTTTCTTTCTTTCTTTCTGTCTTTCTTTCTTCTTTCTTTCTCTCCAGTCTCACTATGTAGCCTAGGCTGCCTTTGAACTTTGGTTCCTTTGTTTCTGCCTCCTGAGAGCTAGCACTATATGGTTGCAGCTCCACATCTTCTCTGATAGAGAAACTATGGCAGGAATAAGAGGAAGTTGGGGTGTGATGCCTTGTTGATAGGATGATTCTGTAAATATTTTGAGCTGCAAATTAAGGTTTAGGATCTGAGATGTCCCAAAGAAATCTTTGAAGGAAGCCAGTACTCAGGAGACAGGTAGAAGGACTGCTATGAGTTCGAGGCCAGCCTGTGCTACAGAGTAAATACTAGGCCAGCCAGGGGTAGAGTGAGACCCTACCTCAAAAAACAAAACAGACAAAACAACAAAAAAGAAATATTGGAAGGAGTCCCTTGGAGAATGCAGAATACAATCCTAGCCTTTTGTATTTCCCCAAGGGAGCTAGCCTTGCAGCCCTTCTGGTTTGTTTCGAAGTTCCTATAGTCTTGTCTTCCAGGATAGAAACTCTTATTTATTTATTTATTTATTTATTTATTTATTTATTTATTCATTCATTCATTTATTTATTTTCAGAGCATGAACTGGTTTGTTTTGCTACAATTTACAAACATAAAAGTATCACAGAAAAAAGGAACTATAGCCAGGTGTGGTAGCACATGCCTTTAATCCCAGCGCTCTGAAGTCAGAGGTAGGAGGATTGCTGAGAGTTCAAGGCCATTCTGAGGCTACATAGTGAATTCCAGGTTAGCCTCAGCTAGAGTGAAACCCTACCTTGAAAAACCAAAAAAATTAAAAAGTAACTAGGGCTGGAGAGATGGCTTAATGGTTAAGTTGCTTGAGCTCATGTTCAAATCTCCAGGTCTCATGTAGATAGACTCACAGTGATGTGATACAATTGCACAATGTTGCAATATGCCACAAGTGGACACACTTGTATGGAGTTCACAGGCTGAAGGTCTTGGCATGCCCATTCTCTCTCTCTCTCTCTCTCAAAAATAAAAACAATTTAAAAGAAAAAGAAAAAAAGAACTACTGTTAGCTGGAGCAGCTCTGCGCTTGGAGCCAGGTACTGTGCTTGCCACTTCATCTGCATTAGCTCATCCAATCCTCACTACAACACTGTAACTGATCAGTCCAGGCTGAAGGCCAAGAACTGGGCTTCCAGAGATGGACAAAACAGCAGATCCCTAGTGTTTCTGAACTGCAGTTGGCCTGTCTCTAAAACGGGAGTTTCATACTCTATTCCCATAGGTTACTGTGAGGATTAAAATGATTGTATATGAATAGTGTGTATGATAATATGTGGAGGAAAACCATTTGGCATAGTGTCCAGTGCATGCTAAATATCCAGTAAATGGTTGCCTGAAAAATAGCTTGGTGTTATTCCAATTTTCTAAGTACCAAATCTGGGATCTAGAAGTTAATTAATGTGCTCAGTGTTGCACTACTAATATGTGGCAGCCCTTGGAGCTTAATATGTATCGGACTCCCAAGTTCATGTGCATATTAGTTACTTCTCTTGTTGCTGTGACAAAACAATCTGTCCAAAACAACTTAAGGAAGGAAAGATTTATTTTGGCTCACAGTTTGAGGATCAATTAGGGTGGTGAAGGCATGGCCGCAGGAGCATGAGGCAGCTGCTCATTCTACACTAACCGTCAGGAAGCAGACGAATGCGTGCTTCTTAGCTCATTTCTGCCTTTTTTTCAGTCTGGGACTCCATCCTGTTGGGATCGTACCTCCTACATTCAGGGTGAGTCTTCTATCTTCTGTAAAACCTTTCTGGAAATATCTTTATAGATATGCTCAGATGTGTGTTTCCATGGTGATACTAAAACCTGTCAAGTTGACCATGAGGACTATTCATCATAGTATGCTTTAACAAATGCATTAGAGAGCCTGTTTATAAAAGTAAGATGACCGGGCATGCAGGGATGGCTTAGCTGTTAAGGCATTTGCCTGCAAAGCCAAAGGACCCAGGTTCGATTCCCCAGGACCCACATTAACCAGATGTATAAGGGGGTGCACGTGTCTGGAGTTTGCAGTGGCTGAAGGCCCTGGAGCACCCATCTTTCTCCCTCCCTCCCTCTTTCTCTGTCAAATAAATAAATAAATAAAAATAAAACATTTTTAAAAAGTAAGACACCCATTGTTAATACCTTCTTCTCCGCACCCTCCACGCCCAAGTTAGGGTCTCGCTCTAGTCCAGGCTGACTTGGAATTCACTATGTAGTTCAGGAGGCCTCAAACTTACAGCGATCCTCCTGCCTCTACCTCCCTAGTGCTGAGAGTAAAGGCGTGCACCACCACAGCCGGTACTAAGTGTATTTTCATATAATCTCTTCTCTGCATCTTTTATTTAACACAGTTAAACATGGTACATGTGATCTTGTACTCTACTTATTCACTTAGTTTTATATGATAGGCATTTTCTATGTCATTAAAATATCTTTGAATGTTTAATGGCTGCATAATATTCAGCTGTTAGGATGCATCATAATTTGTTGAACTAGTATAGCACTTTTATACTATTTGCAGTTTTCTTTTCCTTTCCTTTCCTCTCCTCTCCTCTCCTCTCCTTTCCTTTTCTTTCCTTTTCTTTTCTTCTATTGCTTTCTCTCTCTCTCTCTTTTTCTTTTTTTTTTTTTTTTTAAGGTAGGGTTTTGCTCCAGCCCAGGCTAACCTGGAATTCACTTTGTAGTATCAGGATGACCTTGAACTCACAGAAATCCTCCTACCTCTGTCTCCAAAGTGTTGGGATTAAAAGTGTACGCCACCATGCTCAGCTGTTTGCAGGTTTTTTTTTTTTTTTTTTTTTTTTTCAAGGTAGGGTCTCACTGTAGCCCAGGCTGACCTGGAATTCACTACGTAGTCTCAGGGTGGCCTCAAATTTATGGCAATCCTCCTACCTCTACCTCCCGAGTGCTGGGATTAAAGGCGTGAGCCACCATGCCTGGCTGTTTGCAGTTTTCTGCCATTAAAAATTAATGTGTTTGTGTATAAATCTTTGCATGTCTGACATTTTCTTTAAGATATATTCTTTTTTCTAAATTTTATTCATTTTATTTATTTGAGAAAGAGAGAAAAAGAAAGAGAGAGAAAGAGGCACAGAGAGAGAGAGGGAGAGAGAGAGAGAATGGGCACATTAGGGCCTTCAGCTGCTGCAAACGAGCTCCACATGCATGCACCACCTTATGTATCTGGCTTACATGGGTCCAGTTTTCTACATGGGTCCTGGGGAATCAAACCTGGGTCCTTTGACTTTACAGGCAAATGCTTTAACCATTAAGCAATCTCTTCAACCCTAAAACATGTTTTATCGTGGAAAATTTCAGATATGCACCAAAGTTAGACACAATGAAGTAAAGAACCTCCCTGCACTGATCAGGAAGCTTCTGCCATTACTCTTTTTTTTTTTTTTTTTTTTTTTTGGTTTTTTGAAGTAGGGTTTCACTCTAGATCAGGCTGACCTGGAATTAGTCTCAGCGTGGCCTCGAACTCACAGCGATCCTCCTACCTCTGCCTCCCAAGTGCTGGGATTAAAGGCAGGTACCACCGCACCTGGCTTCTGCCATTACTCTTGCCTAATGTTTTCTTCTCTCCTCTTTATTTCAAATTCTAGGAATAATGTTATATTAGTCTTTTGTTTCTTTTCTTTTCTTTTTGTTTTGTTTTGTTTTTTGAAGTAGAATCTCACTCTAGCCCAGGCTGGCCTGAAATTCACTATGTAATCTCAGGCTGTACTTGAACTCACAGTGATACACCTACCTTTGCCTCCCAAGTGCTGAGATTAAAGGTGTGTGCTTCCATGCTGGCAGAGAGCGAGGGGGGCAGAGGAAGTGAGGAGGGGAAAAGAAAGGAGGGGAGGAGAAGAGAGGGAAGAAAATGGGAGCACCAGTGTCTCTATCTGCTGCAAATGAACTCCAGACATATGTGCCACTTTATGCATCATCTTTTATGTGGGTACTGGGGAATAAAACTTGGGTCATTGGGTTTTATGAGCAAGCACCTTAACTACTGAACAATCTCCCCAGTCCTGTTTTGTTAATTTTAAGAGACGATCTCACTTTGTAACCCAGGCTGGCCTTGAACTCATGATTCTCCTGCCTCATCTTCTTCAGTCCTGGGATTACAGGGATGCACCATCACCCACACCTTTGAAGTAAGCCCCTCTCCCTGCAATAGGGATCAAACATCAAAACCAGCTAGGTAAGCACTCTATTATTTAGCTACATCCCCAGCTTAAAGATTACTTGTTTTTTTTTCTAACAAAGAAGTAAATATGTTTTTATATTTTTATTTATTTGAGAGAGAGAGAAAGAATAAGTGAGCTGGGCCTCTAGCCTTTGCAAACAAACTCCAGACACATGTGCCACCTTGTCCATCTGGCTTTATGTGGGTCCTGGGGAACTGAACCTGGGTCCTTGGATTTTGCAGGCAAGTCCCTTAACCTCTAAGCTATCTCTCCATCCCAAAGATGAATTTTTTTTGCGGGGGGGTGTTTGAGGTATGATCTTGCTCAGGCTGGCTTCAAACTCACAGTGGTCCTCCTACCTCAGCCTCCTGAGTACTGGGATTAAAGGCGAGTGCCATCACACCTGACAACCAAAGAATTCTTCTTCATTGTAGAACTACTGAGTTCTAGGCTAGAAATACTCTGTAAGATTTTAATGGGGGCTGGAGAGATGGCTTAGTGGTTAATGTGCTTGCATACACAGCTGAAGGACCTAGGTTCGATTCCCCAGTACCCACATAAGCCAGATACACAAGATGGTGCATGCGTCGGAGTTTATTTGCAGTGGCAGGAAACCCTGGTGTACCCATTCTCTCTATCTGCCTCTTCATCTCTCTCTTTTGGTCTCAAATAAATAAATAAAATATTAAGTAAATAAAATATTAAAAAATGTTTTTCTTTATTTTTCCAGGATCACTTCTAGAAAGGCTGCATGAATTTACTCTCATCAACTGTAGATGAGAATGCTGGTTTTATTGTATTTTCATTTGCACTGACCTTTAGTTGCAACCTTTAGTCATAATGCGCACACATTTCGCCAGCTTGGCAAGTACAAAGTGCTTTCTTTCTTATTTATTTATTTATTTTTGAGATAGTGTCTTGTTCTATCCCAGGCTGAACTGGAACTCACTCTGTAGTTCCAGGCTGGCCTTGAACACATGATGATCCTTCTAACTTTGCCTCCTGAGTACTAAGATTAAAGGAGTGAGCCACCACATTTGGCAAAGTACCTTCCTTTTTAAATTAAATTAAATTAAATTTATTTGCAAGCAGAGAGAGAGAGAATGGATGCACCAGGACCTCCAGCTGCTGCAAATGAACTCTAGAGACAATGCACAACTTTGTGCATATGGCATTACAAGGGTACAGGAGAATCAAACCTGGGTCATTAGGCTTTGTAGGCAAGTACCTTAACCACTGAGCAATCTCTCCAGCCCCCAAAGTACTTTCTTTTCTTTGCAGGCTTAAAAGAAAGTGTGTGTGTGTGTGTGTGTGTGTGTGTGTGTGTGTGTGTGTGTATGTCAGGGTCTCTTGCTGCTGCAAGTGAATGCTCATCTGGATTTTTATGTGGGTGGCTGGGGAATTGAACCCAAATAGACAGGTTTTGCAAGCAAGTGCTTTTAGCTGCTGAGCCATCTCTCCCCAGCCCCTATATTTAAAAAAATTTTTTTTTATTTTTATTTATTTATTTGAAAGAGGGAGAGAGACAGAGAGAGAGAATGAATGGGCATGCCAGGGCCTCCAGCCACTGGAAATGAACTCCAGACATATGTGCCACCTTGTGCATCTGGCTTATGTAGGTCCTGGGGAGTTGAACCTGTATCCTTTGGCTACTAAGCCATCTCTCCAACCTTTTTTTTTTTTCAATTTTGTTTATTTTTATTTATTTACTTGAGAGTGACAGAGAGAGGGAGGGAGGGAGAGAATGGGCACACCAGGGCCTCCAACCACTGCAAACGAACTCCAGATACATGCACCACCTTTTGCATCTGGCTTACGTGGGTACTGGGGAATCAAGGCTCTAACTGGGTCCTTAGACTTCACAGGCAAGTGCTTAACTGCTAAGCCATCTCTCCAGCCCTGTTTGTTTGTTTTTTTTGAGGTAGGGTCTTGCTCTAGTCTAGGCTGAAATTCACTATCTAGTCTCAGGCTGGTCTGTAACTCACAGCAATTCTCCTTTTTATTTATTTATTTATTTATTTATTTATTTGATTGTCAGGCTTTGTTTTGTTTTGTTTTTTTCGAGGTAGGGTCTCACTCTAGCACAGGCTGACCTGGAATTCACTCTGTATTCTCAGGGTGGCCTTGAACTCATGGTGATCCTCCTGCTTCTGCCTCCCAAGTGCTGGGATTAAAGGCGTGCACCACCATGCCGGGATGATTGTCAGGCTTTTATCAAAAAGGCATCTAGTGACTCTAGTGAAACACTCACTCCAGATGGAGCTTTAGGAAACATGTCATTTCTTTGGGACCTCAGCTGAGGTCTGTGGTGTGTGTGTGTGTGTGTGTTCACCTTTCTAGCTGTTTTGGGACTAGCTAGCTACACCCAGCTTCTAGAACAGGGAGGTGCTTAAGAATTATCCAGCTTCATCTAATGAGCAGCCACCAGGGGTCAGGATGGGCCAGAGATCCTGCTGGTGGTAGACAGTAGGAATAGTCAACAACCAGATACTGTATTTCCTGTCTGGCCACTGTGGCAGGATACATAGTTCCCCTCTGCTTGTCAGATCATGATTCTGTAGTATTTTGCAGGGCTATCCTTCTCTGTCTGATTGTTTCTCTCTCTGACAGCTGCTGAAAAGGGAGACAGGCTAGTAAAAACCATACTTTCTCTCTGTACATGTCTCTGTGGGACTGAGTTCACTATGGAGCAGAAAATTTTAATCTGACACCCATGGACTGAGGGGCTGTAAACCCTTTTATTCTGAGACAATGGGGCATGCACATTCCTCTTCCCTGTGGGGAGAGAACAACAGCTTTTGTGAAATTCATGCACTCTGGAATCCAGTATCTTCTGATACCCCATCCTTTGTTTCCTATGGTGATTGTGAAGAGAGTAGATGTTTCAAGCAGGGTCTTCTTGGAGGTGAGACTAAGGGGCTGGACTTTCCTCACCATCTAGTGAGCTGAGAAAAAGCCTGACTTTTTCCTGGGATGGGATGGAAGGGGAAAGTGACACTCAGTGGGCTATGCTGGATTTTATTTTATATTTTGTTTTTAAATTAAAAACATTTTTGTGTATATGTGTGTGTATGTATGTGAGTGCATGTTTCTGTGTGTGAGTGTGTGTATGTACAAGACACAGCATGTGTGGAGGTCAGAGAACACCTTCCAGGTGTGGGTCCTTGCCTTCCACCTCCTTTGAGGCAGGGTCTCTCATTCTCCTTTTTGTTCAATTGTTGTGTTTACCAGGCTAGCTGGTCCACAAGCTCCTGGGAGATTCTCCTGTCTCCACCTCCCATCTTGCTATCATTGTGCTGTTATAATAGAAACCCACCATGACTTCCAGCTTTTACATGAGGTCTGGGGATCTGAACTTGGTTACTCACAATTGATCAGCAAGCACTTTTTCCACTGAGATATTTCCCCAGCCACTTTGGACACATTAAATGACTGTTGTGGGGAGCAGAGGATAAGGGAAGGAAGTGTTGGAGCTTTACTTTGAACCCTGAGTGATGACAGGGACAAAACACCCAGGAGGTAGCAGCCAGCCAGGTTATTTATTACTGGGGCATTGTGCCAAGTCTTGTTTCACTATAGCTTCTTTTTAGTCTTTAACACTATACAAGTATGGGTGGGAGGTTGGATTAGTTGCCATGAGAGTCTCACTGCTGGAAAAACTTGTTTATTTAAGGAAGTGTAGCAGGTTTTAAGGGCTTTGGCTGGCCAATCATTGTAAGGGGTGGTCCCTTTTGTGACCAATGACAGCCTGTCTCCGGACAGATCATCTCGTAGCAGGTTTCTCGTGAACATGGGGCTGTAGCTGTTGTCATGCTAGGCCTGTGCAGGACGTCATGTTCACAGAAGCCACTTCCTGGTTTCTTCTGGCGTGTGGTCTGGCTAGGACCAGACATGCATTGTGCCATACATATCCTCCTTTTTGTTTTTATTATTGGCAATCCTGGAAGGCATGGTTCTTTGCCAAGCCATTGTTGAACCCAGGCCCAAAGGGATCATCACATGTGATGGTGCCTGTCTTAGGTTGCCCCATCTCATGGAGTCTTACCCATCATGGACTATCTGTCATCCTACTGAGAAAACCAGAGGGGTGTAGCTGTCACCTAGGAGGCATGGGAGGGTGTAGCAGACAGCCTCAGGTTCGCTGAGATGAACTTCCAGATCAGGCAAAGTTATGGAGGAAGGGATATTATTTATTGAAGCTTATAGGTCCAGGGGAAGTTCCATAATGGCAGGAGAAGTGGCCTGCTCTCACAGGACCAGGTAAGAGAGAGAAAAGCCAACCAGGAGCACAGCACACACAGCAAAACAACAGCCCAAAACCACAGTACACTTCAGAACTCCCATTAGACACACTTTTCATATCTTTACAATGGAATCTCAAACCCACCACCACACCTTAAGATCAGCCCCCAGTGACATTGCCTCTAGCAAGGTGATTGCAGATGCAAACTATAACTAATAAAACACTGAATATATTGGGGGACATATATTCAAACTACCACAGAGGTCCAAGTGGTGGTGGCTCTGTGGCATGTGAACTGTCCCAGCGAGCGAGAATTAACTATAGAAGGTGAAAAAGACTGGGGTAGGACAGGTTGCTGGGTGACTGTCATGAGCTCACCCTTAGTGTCATAATTAGTAGCATTGAGTGTCCTTAATGGTAGCAGATCTATGTAATCAAAGGAGTTGCAAAGGAATTTTTCGCTGGTTGGAGGGTAATATTACCATAGGAGGCATTAATAAGCAAAAAAAGGCAAAGGTGTGGCTAAGGAGAAGTACATGCTTGAAGGGGGAGGAATACAGCACAATAGAGTGGCTAGGAAAAAGCCTAGGAAAAGTGTGGGAATCTAAGCCCACCAAACTAAACAAGTATGGACTAAGAAGAATTGTCCAAAATGGTTTCTGGGAAGTGGTAGTAGGGAGAAAAGGAGATAAAAGGAGGAAAAGGGGGAATAAGTTTAAAGTCCCATATCTGGCCTCAGGGGGTTGGCATCATACTCTTCTTCAAGGTTGATCCCTGAATCAGTGGCTGGATGGATGTTTCTGGCAGGGATCCAGATTGTGATCTGTGAAGTTTCTGGAAAGACACAATCATACCCTCAGCCCTGTGTTAAAAGAGGGTAGGGTCCCTTCCAGATATTAGTAAGAGCATCCTTCCAGTGGACTAAGGGTAAGGGCATTGTGGTTG
Source organism: Orientallactaga sibirica (assembly GCA_036365145.1). Lineage (NCBI taxonomy): Eukaryota > Metazoa > Chordata > Mammalia > Rodentia > Dipodidae > Orientallactaga > Orientallactaga sibirica. Next base: position 12,717,840 of record JAEOAD010000059.1, on the reverse strand, counting down.
GTTGGTGTCTCCAATGTTTGTAGGCTGGGGAGAGTCCTGCCTCATCAAAAGTGAGAAAATTGAGGGTGAAGAGAGCTTCCACCAGGGCCAAGTGGGGATCCTTGAGTGACATAGTGGACTTTTGTTTTATAATTAGTTCATTTAGGGTTTGGTTAGTTCTCTCCACAATGGCTTGTCCTTGTAGGTTGTAGGGGATGCCAAGGGAGTGTTTTATTCCCCAAGATTCCATGAAGGATGTGAATTGGGCAGATGTGTATGCAGGGCCATTATCAGTTTTAATTGATTAGGGTACGCCCATGACCAACATAGCGGTTTTTGTTGCCTTAATGACATGGGATGCCTTCTCTCCTGAGAGAGCAATAGCAAAAGTAAGCTTAGAGTAAGTATCCACAATGACATGGACATATTTGAGGTTACCAAAGGAAGGTATGTGGGTAACATCCATCTGCCAGATAGAATTTGGGGTAAGGCCTCTAGGATTGACTCCTTGAGGGTGTAGGGGGCCCAAGGGGGTTAGGGGGTGCATGCCTTACAGGTACGGGTTAAATGTTTGCATTGGCTAAGCAAGAGCTCAAGGTATATAGGGTTTTTAGATTAGTGGGGGATAGATGGAACCTTTGGTATAAATGTCTAGCTTGTTCTAAAGGTGGCAAGGAGGAGACAGCAATAAATTTGTCTACCTGCGAATTCCCATCAGCAATAAAGCCAGGCAGACCAGTGTGCGAGTGAACATGCTCAATAAACCAAGGGTATGATCTGATTTCCATCTGTAATTGTAAAGTGGAAATGGCAATGTTTATGGGATGATGAGAGCCCTGGGATTGGCTAAGGCCAATTTTTCATTTGAACGGCCTAACTCCTGTCAGAGAAGATGTTGACGGGCTCTTGTTGACAGACTCTAAGGCTCTGATGATGGCATATAGTTCTCCTAGCTGGACTGAATGGGGGTTAGGGAACTTAAGGACCTCATCCGGTCGATTGGCTCTCTTAATAATTAGTCCATAAGTATATTTATTGGCATCTGTAAAGGCTGAGGCTGCTAAGGGTATTAGCTGACCAGAAGGCCTGGAGAAATAGTCTTTACGGGCAAAGCCGTTAGGGATTGAAGTAGTTTTTGAGTGCGGAGGTGATTGTCTATCTCATTGGGGAATCCCACCATTAGGATGTGGAAAAGGGGATCCTCCCTAAAAAGAGTTTGCAGTTCTGACATGGGGATGGGCAGAATTATTTTGGAGGGTTCCATATTACAGATTTTGTTAGTGTAGGTACGAGCCTTAATTGTTATGAGCGAATTGCTTGTAGGTTGGTGGTGAATTTATGGGCCTGTGCCCATTAAGGATGTACCCAGTTAAGAGGCGATTGGTTTATCAAGATGACTCCCAAAGGCACCCCTGCTGTCCAAAGGATCACATTTAGGATTGGAGCAGACAGGTCATATCTTGTGAGGGTCATTGTAAAGAGGTAGTGGGATATTTTATGTAACAAATTTTTGGAGTGATCATTTAGAGGAATTTTCCTTGAAGTTTTATCAGTAACTCTAAGGAGGTCATAAAGTGGTAGGAGTTCACTAGGAGGGATGGGCAAGAAAGGTTTGAGCCAGTTAACTTGGCCACAGAGGTTTTAGAGATCATTGAGGGAATAATGGTCCTTTAGTAGAAGGCGAGGGGTAAGTGGATGTATGGTAGTAGGGAACTGTTTGATGTATGGTAGTAGAAATTTTTTACCCTAAAAATCCAAAAGGGGCACTGTTTGAGTTTTTTCATTAAAGGCATGCGCAAACCCAAGTTTTTGAGGTCCTCAATGAGTACTTTAGTAAGGTCCAAAAGGGCAGTTCTTGAGGTATGTGCAATCAAAAGATCATCCATGTAATGAACAAGAAGGCATTTAGATTGTATTGCTGTCTCATCCGGCCCTACATTAACAGGGAAGGTGGCGAAGGGGCATGTCAGGGAACTGGCAGTCACCTGGGTGTGTCCAGGACTGGGGGGGGAGGTCCTTGCAAGGGTAAAGAGGGAGAGGGGTGGTTGTGAGTGTGGCTGTAGCAGGAGGGTTGAGGTGGCAGTCTATAATCATTTAAAGGTTTGACTTCCTCCTCATCCGAGTTATCCTAAGAGGGGGCTGGGAGGGATGAGCTTTGAAGAGCCAGTTTAAGTTCCTCCTTATAGCGTTCATTATGGGCAGAAATGACTTTCTCCACAGTGGAGCCTTTAAGGCCGGCAATTATGGCAAGGAGGATAGGAAAGAATGGGGCAGGGGGTGTGTGTGCCCTTCGTAAACCTCATGTTTATTTGCGAGTAAGAGAACCCGGGACCAAATGGAAGTGTCCCAGATGTTCTCAGGACAAATCCATGGGGCTAAAACAAGAGTTTCATCCCAAAAGCCATGGAGGTCTTTTTGTTTTACTTTTGAGCCACATTGCAGAAGAAGGGCCTTAAAAGCCTGCAATTGCAGCATCCTCTGATGGGGAGGGAGGTTGCCCATTACAGCATGGTGGTGTTTGAGGGGGGGCTAGGCTGGGACACTCCTGAATCAAAGAGACTGAGAAAATAATAACCCAGATCAAAAATAACAGACCAAAGGATGATCATGCAAACCACAAGTCCTAATGCTGGGGCCAGCTAAGACATACGGATAGAATGTTTAGGATCCACGTGTCTTCTGCTTAGTGGGGGACTTCCGTGGGTCGTTACTCCACGGCCGTATGCCCACACGGTGTCTCCGGGGAGGCTCAGCCAAAGGCCTTGCCTTGGTTCTGAAATCGGGTGGGTCAGAACCTTATTGTGATTTCGTCGGGATGAACCAGATAATGGAGGGGCCAACACAGGCTTTGGGGCTGTGTGGCAGTGTGTGCCTTCCTACGGGGGCGGGGGAGGACAAACAAAGAAAAAGGGGGGAGGAATGGGCTGCTCGCTCACCCCCAGGCAACCGTCAGCACACGGAACAGCAAGGGGCTTTTCTCACCAATGATCAAGAATGGGGCATCTTGCCAGATGCCGAGGGGGCTGCTCACCGATGATCAAGAATGGGGCATCTTGCCAAACGCTGAGGGGGCTGCTCACTGAAGATCAAGGAGGAGGCGTCTCGCCAACACTGATGGGGGAGAGGGTCCCAATGATCATGGATGGGGTGTTTTGCCAACACCAATGGGGCAGAGGGTCCCTGTTCAAGGCGCCAGATGTTGCGGTCCCCCCTAAGGCCTGCCCAGGAGGGACAGTAGGGTCTCTGCTGAGTTGGGGTGAGCAGCACGGAATCACGACACAGACTCCGGGAGTTGGGTGAAAGCAGCAGAGGGCGAGCTGCCGCAAACTCATTTATTGAGCAAGTGCATGTGGGTTTTAAGGGGCTTGGCTGGCCAATCATTTTATGGAGTGGTCCCCTTTTTGTGACCAATGACAGCCTGTCTCTGGACAGGTCATCTCGTAGCAGGTTTCTCGCGAGCACAGGACTGTAGCTGTTGTCACACAAGGCCTGTGCAGAACGCCATGTTCGCAGAAGCCACTTCCTGGTTTCTCTGCCATGTGGTCTGGCTAGGATCAGGCCTTTATTGTGCCATGCACTCCTTTCCCCCTGTGTGACACCTTCTTCCAGATAGAGCAGTTCATAGACTCAGTCCCACAGTCTAAATACCAAGTTCTCTTTTGCAATACTACCCTTGGCTTGAATTTGCCCTTGCTCAAGACTAAGGGTGTTTACACCTGAGGTCACACTTTGTTTTCTTTTCAAGACAGGGCCTTACACTGTGGCCCAGGTTGACCTTGAATTCATGGTGATCATCTTCCCTCAACCTCTGGAGTACTGGGATCACAGGCATGCACCTGTAATTACACCCAGCTCCCCACTATTTTGGTGTGTGTGTATGCACAGTGGTGTGTGTGTGAGAGAGGAGGAGGAGGAAACTCAACATCCTCCTCTGGCCTCCAGATGCATGCACATGGAGGATGTTGAGTTTCCTCCTTTCACACTGAATTACTCGTGAAATTTTTTTTGTTAGACTGGCTGACCAGCAAACCTGAGTGATCCACTTGTCTCTGCCCATTCTCAGTGCTGGGGCTACAGGCATGTGCAGTTGTATCAGTTACTTTCTCATTGCTGGGACAAAATATCTGATCAGAAGTAACTTGGGGAAGGAATAGATTTATATTTTCAGCTTTATGGTTTCAAGGGAAAGGCTATATGTCCTAATGGTTCCACATCTTCCCAAATAGCACTATCAAATGGGGATTAAGAATTCAAATACAGCTAGGTGTGGTGGCACACATCTATAATCCCAGCACTTGGGAGGCAGAGGTAGGAGGATCATTGTGAGTTCGAGGCCTGGCTGAGACTACATAGTGAATTCCAGGTCAGCCTAGGCTAGTGTGAGACCTTACCTCTAGAAAACAAACAACAAAAACAAAACAAACAAATGAACAAATAATCCAAACACAAGAGTCTTTGTGGGACATTACATTAAAACCATCACATTCTGCCCCTGGAGCCCATAGACTCCTGGCCATTTCATGATGTAAAATGAACTCACTCTGTAACATAGACTGGCCTTGAATTCATGGTGATCCTTATCTCTCAACTTTCTGAGTATTGGGATTATAGGTGTGTGCCACCATATTCAGCTCCCCACACTTGTTTTAGTGTGTGTATGTGTAGTATGTGTGGAGTGTGTATACACGAGCATGTATGCCTCTGTATGTGTGCAGATGTGCAGGTCCTGTGAGCATATGTATTTTATTTCTTTGAAACAGTACCTTTATCAATGAGTCTGTAGCTTGTTCCAGTGTTTGGTTATATCAGAGACCAACAAGTCCCAGCAATCCTTCTGTCTCTACCTCTCCTCAGTGCTGAGGTTGTAGGCATGCACTGCCATACCTGGCTTTTTATGCAGGTGCTGGGGAAATAGTTCAAAGGTCCTCATGCTTACATAGCAAGTACTCTTACCCACCGAGCCATCTCCCCAACTCCTACACTTTTTTAAAATTAAAATTTATTTTTTATTGACAATTTAATTGTAGATAATATCCTATGGTACTTCCCTCCCTCTCCCCACTTTCCCCTTTGAAACTTCACTCTCCATCATATCCTCTCCCCCTCTCAATCAGTCTCTCTTTTCAGTTTGATGTCATGATCTTTTCCTCCTATTATGATGTTTTTTTGTAGGTAGTGTCAGGCACTGTGAGGTCATGGATATCCAGGCCATTTTGTGTCTGGAGGAGCACATTGTAAGGAGTCCTACTCTTCCTTTGGCTCTTACATTCTTTCTGCCCCCTCTTCCTCAATGGGCCCTGAGCTTCAGAAGGTGGGTTTGAGATGTTTCAGTGCTGAGCACTCCTCTGTCCCTTCTTCTCAGCACCATGGTGCCTTCTGAGTCATCCCAAGGTTGCCACCATCTGAAGAGAAGTTTCTCTAACCAAAAGTGATAGTAGCATTAATATATGGGTGTGGACATTAAGAGAAGTGTTTACTGGGCAGTTTGGTGAGCACAGTATATACATTTAGCGTTACACAAGCAGATGTTACATGACTACCCCTGTCGTAGGTTTTCACTATCAGGGACATATTCCCTCCCATGGAGTGGGCCTCCAGTCCAATTAGAGAGCAGTGGCTTTCCCCCATAACAGACATGTCACAATTGCACCCATTGGCTCATTTGGCCTGGCTGGCCAAATTTAAAACTTGCAGTGTCCACTGTTGAGTGCCTTCACTGGTGTTTTCTCTCTGCCATTGAACTTCATGCAATGTAGTTTTTCCCAACTTTCTGTCAGCTGGTCCACATGGAGGAGGCTTTCAGCTCAGCTCCAGCAGGATTTCTCAGTGACCTTGCAGCCTAAGTATGTGGAGTCTTCAGCAACAGGGTCTTACCATATATTCCTGGTGGGAAACCAAGGGCCTTGACAATGGCCTATAATGTTTTGGGTGTATCTGTGACCTCCCTGACCAACACTCACTGGAAGGTATTCCATCCCTGGCACTGAAAATTTTCTAGTAACAATCTATGGCTTCTGAGTGTTCCATTGTCCAGAAAAGTAGGTTTCTATAAGACTTATTTATATCCTCTTAGATTTTGTTTAGCCCTCCCTCCACTTTTCCTTTACTCAATCTCTTCCCCTGACCTCACTTAGGCCTTTTCATCCCCATTAATCTGTTCTTCTACTTAAATATATACAATACCATCCTATTAAGTCTTCCCTCCCTCCCTTTCTAGCTTACTGGCTTCTGCTACTAAGTTTGTTTTTACTCACATAGAAGTCCAATCATTTGTAGCTAGGATCCACATATGAGAGAGAACATGTAATGTTTGGCTTTCTGGGCCTGGGTTACCTCACTAAGTATAATCCTTTCCAGATCCATCCATTTTCTCCTACACTTAAAAAATTTTATTTTTTGATGTTTATGTTTTTATTTTGTTTATTTATTAGAGAGAGAGAGAATGGATGCACCAGGGCCTCTAGCCACGGCAAACAAACTCCAGACACATGTGCCATCTTGTGTATCTGGCTTACATGGGCACTGAAAAATCGAACCTGGGACCTTATGCTTCACAGACAAGTGCCTTAATCGTAAGCCATCTCTCCAGCTCAACCCTACACTTTTTTTTTTTTTTTTTTTGAGATAGGGTTTCACTCTAGTCCAGGCTGACCTGGAATTCACTATGTAGTCTCAGGGTGGCCTTCAACTCACAGTGCTCCTCCTGCCTCTGCCTCTGCCTCTGCCTCCCTAGTGCTGGGATTAAAGGCATGCACCACCATGCTGGCTCCTACACTTTTTAAAAATAATTTTTTCTGATTTGTATTTATTTATTTATTATTTATTTGAGACAAAGAGAGGGAGTGAGATGGGGACAAGACAGTGGGTGAGCCAGTGCCTCTATCCACTGAAAATGAACTCCAGACACATCTGCCACCTTGTGCATCTGGCTTATGTGGAACCTGGAGAATCGAACCTAGGTCCTTAGCCTTTGTGGGCAAGCACCTTAACCTCAAAGCTATCTCTCCAGCCCTCCTACATTTTGTAAAGTGAGGTCTTTGCATAAGCACGTGATCCTTCTCATCTAGCTTTCTAGCATCCTTGCAATAGGTATTGGTGCAGAATGCCCAGCAACTGGGCCATGGGGAGCTGAGGTCAGTTTTACTTTTTAATGAGTATTGACCAGCTACTATTCTCCTAGTTCCATTGTGTGGGAGATACTGATAGCTTCACACCTGACAGTGCTTGCTTCAAATAGTTGTCAGCTCCAGGGCTGGAAAGAGAGGGGCCCAACAAGACATTAATGCTTCTGCTAGAGGGAAGGTATACCTCCTGTCTTTCTGTCAGCCTTGTGGGTGCTTGATGGGTGACTTGACCAGGTGAATCAGGAAAAGAGCACCATGAGGCCCTCTTTGTTTTGCAGATTAGGAGGGAGATAATGGTAATAATAACAGACATTACTGAAGGCATTTGCAAACACATAGGTCAAGCATTTGGAACACATGAGTTTATGGGGAACATCTGATCCAAACCACCACAGCTAAGTACTTCAAGCTGGCTTTGAACTCATGATCCTTGTGCCTCTTCTTCCTGATTACATGCGTATACCACCAACACTGGCATGGCTCTGTGCTTTGTTATGAGTTTTGTGTCCCTCCAAATCTGTACGTTGAAACCTAGTCCTAAGTGTGGTGTTAGGAGGTGAGGCTAATGGGAGATAATTGGGTGGTAAGGGTGGAGCCTTCATGATTGGAATTGCTGTTCTCATAAAAAGGTCATACTGAGCTGACTTGTCCCTTTCATCAAATGGGAGCACATGAGAATATGAATCAGGAAGAACAGGAAGTTGGTTTTCACCAATCACAGAGTCTGTCAGTGCCTTGATTTTGGACTTCTAGCCTCCAATCTTGGTCCTTTGTTATAACAGCCCAAATAGGCAAGACACTGTTACCTGACAGGGATGTCTTCCTAAAGAAGTATTCTATCCTCTCCTTCACTCCTCACTGGGATTCTGGGTGCCACCTCTGGATGAGAAGTACAGTTGTAGTTTGCTAGCTTGGTTTCAAGACCATGTGGTTGCTGGCCTTGCTGTGGTCTTGAAGTTCCTCCTCTTCTCTAGATGTAACCTTGTCACATCATGCTCCAGACCACAGTGACTGAGGATGCTGCCTTTTGTCTCCTCCCTCCCACTCTCCCTTTCTTTCTCTCTTTTTCTTTCTTTCTTTCTTTCTTTCTTTCTTTCTTTCTTTCTTTCTTTCTTTCTTTCTTTCTTCCTTCCTTCCTTCCTTCCTTCCTTTCTCTTCTCTTCTTTTCTTTTCTTTTTTTTTGGTTTTTCGAGGTAGGATCTCACTCTAGCCCAGGCTGACCTGGAATTCACTCTGTAGTCTCAGGGTGGCCTTGAACTCACGGCAAGCCTCCTACCTCTGCCTCCGGAGTGCTGGGATTAAAGGCATGCGCCACCACACCCAACTCTCCCTTCTTTTCTTTTTTAGACTATTTATTTATTTATTTAGACAATTGGTGTGCCAGAGCCTCTAGCCACTGCAAATAAACTCCAGACATATGTGCCACCTTGTGCATCTGGTTTACACGGGTCCTGAGGAATCAAACCTGGGTCCTTTGTCTTTGCAGACAAGTGCCTTAACTTCTAAGCAATCTCTCCAGCCCCTTCCTTCCTTTCCTTTTGGCTTTTTTTTTTTTGGTTTTTCGAGGTAGGGTCTCACTCTGGCCCAGACTGACCTGGAATTAACTATGTAGTCTCAGGGTGGCCTTGAACTCATGGCGATCCTCCTACCTCTGCCTCCCGAGTGCTGGGATTAAAGGCGTGCGCCACCACGCCTGGCTTTGTTTTTTGTTTTTTGTTTGAGGTAGGGTCTGTAGCCCAGGCTGACCTGGAACTCACTGTGTAGTCTCAGGGTGGCCTTGAACTCATGGCAATCCTCCTACCTCTGCCTCCCAAGTGCTAGAATTAAAGGTGTGTGCCACCATGTCCAGTTCCTTTTGGCTTTTTTTGAGGTATGGTCTCACTCTAGCTGAGACCCTAGTTCCAGGCTGACCTGGAATTCTATAGCTCCAGGTTAGCTTTGACCTTGGCAATCTTACCTCAGCCTTCTGAGTGCTAGGACTAAAGGTGTGTGTCATTATACCCAGCTTCCTTGGGGATTTTTAATACCATTGGCTACACCTATATTGTATTGATACCCCGCTCATTGGAATTGTGACTGATTTCTCTCTTTTTTAAAATCTTTTTTCATATATATATTTGAGAGAGAAAGAGAGAATGGGTGGGCCAGGGCTTTCAGCCGCTGCAAACAAACTCCAAATGCATGCACCTCCCTGTGCATCTGGCTTACGTGGGTCCTGGAGAATCGAACCAGGATTCTTTGGCTTTGCAGGCAAATGCCTTAACGGCTAAGCCATCCATCCAGCCCAAGTGTGACAGATCTCTTTATTCTCATCCAAAACTCTGCTTATGTGTTCAGAGTGATATTAGGCATTCATCCCTCTGTGGTGTGTATCTAACATCATCATCCCATCCATGCAAATGGGCTTCTTTCAACTACTATGGGCTCCCTCTGCTGATAAACTGCAGAAAAAAGAGACTAAGGTAACTTACGTTGTACTAATATTTAGTGGTGACCCTAGCACCTCTCCTCTGACAGAGCAAAATCTTAGGGATGGACCAATGTGTGGTAAGACCCTGTTTTCCAGAAGATAGTATCACAGGAAGGGGCAGAATATGAACACTGAGCCCCCCAAACCACATGCAACAGCTCCAGTGCCACCACTAAAAGCCACTCTTTCATCTCAAAAAAATTAAACATTATATTAAGCACATTTGAAGGCCAAGTGACTCATATCTATTTCTGGTTTTAGACATCAGTGACAGTGTGACCTCAGTCTGTGGACAGGAAGGATTGTTTGAAAGTTTGCAGCAGTAGGATGGGCCCTATACTTTCCTCAGGAGACCTCTGAACAGCTTTAGATGGACTTCTGGCAGGGTTTTCTGATGACACACAGTCCTTTTGGACCTTTCATTTGACTTCTCACCTTTTGTCAGTCACTGTCAGCTTACATTTGAACAGCCCTTTTGTCACATTCTTACAGATTTCTGAGTCAGTCACCAAGCAGAACTAGCTCTCTCCTTTCTGGAATCCTGTAAGATGGATGTCTACTACAGCATAGGAGTAGGAGATTCCTATACTTTATTGTCTGTGGTTATGCTGCCCGAACCCCACCCCTTTGCTGGGAAAGACAAAACTCCATTCCCAAGGATGAGCAAATTCTGATCATGATGAATAAAAACTTGAAGGCCTTCATACAATCTCCAAGACTCCAGAACTTTGATGCTATAAACCTAGTTTTCTGAATTTGTTCTGAAGTTCAAAGCTCAAGCTACTCCAGCCAAATTATCATGCTAAGAGAAGGGAAGCAGGCACACAGAGGGGAGCTGAGGAACCATTTATTAAGCTGGGCTCCATCACAGATAATGGGCCAAAAGGAAGGGGAAATATTGGTGGGAGTGGATGAAAGAGGCCCAGGTATACCCTGACTGGGATAAGCCTCTAGCATTTAGGGGGATCAGGCCTTTGGAAGCTCATATGGGCTAGACTCACCTTCCCTTGAGAATGCATTCTTGTTAATTAGATACCAATATCAGATGAGATAGACCTTAGGGAAGGAAAGCAGTACAGCAAGGAACCTGGGCCTCCCAAATCAGGATGCAAGAGTGACCATTTATAGTTTGTTAGGACAGTAGGCCACAGCTGCCTCTCTCTATAGACACAACTTTGGGATTAGGCCTGAGTTTAGGTATAAATTTTCACAGGCCACAGGGGCCCCTAGTGAGGTATTGGGGGTTCTTCCCAGCACATTTGAAAATGCTCAGGTCAGGCTAGCTCAGCAAAGTTGTAACTAGTGTGTCTTTGATAAAGTTGTGTCACCTCTCTGAGACTCAATTTTCTTTTTGTTTCTTTGTTTATTATTTATTTGTAGTAGGTTGTGGGTCTCGTTCCATTCCCCATTCCCGGGGTTGTTGGCCACTGATGTCCCAGGCAAGGGAGAGAGTAGTTGGGAGGGAAGCAGCAGGGTCCTTTCTGGCTGGGCGGGTGAGTGCGACATGCGAACACATGAACATATGACGGGGCAATGAGCACCCAGAAGACCATCTGATGGACAGTTCTCATTTATTCAAAGGGGGGGGTGGGCTTATACACACTTGGGGAAGGTTGAGATGGCACGTATAGACTATATGGCAATCGGATGCATAGTTTATGGGCTGTTATCTAGATAGAGGAAGGACTAGTAACTTCAAAGCTATGGGGGAAGGATAAGGGAAGGTAGGGGGAAGGGCGGAAGAGGAGATTAACAGAAGGCTGTGACTTCAAAACTGTGGGGGTGAGAAAGCTACGTGACTTTAGCCACATGAGGGTATCTTGGGCAGCTAGCCACAAGGTCAGGAACTGTGGAGGGACAAAGTCTGACTTATGGAATGGTCAGTGCCTTTTGGGGCCTGGGGGGAGTGCCTCACCAGTTCTGCCCACTCTGGGCGATGACAGCTCACTACACCCTACAACATAGGGAAGGCTGTTACTGTCACCAGGGACTTCCTGACAGAGGGCCAGCTGCAACCCCACAGCCCAGGGTCCCTGGCCATGTCCAATAGTTCAGGCCAGCCTCCTCACAGGTCCAGCCTGTTACTAGCAAGGCCCAACAGTAGGTCTTGCTCTGTATCCCAGGCTAGTCTCAAACTCTTTTCCTGCCTCAGCCTTCTGAATGCTTGGATTACAAGTGTGTGCGACCACACACAGTTTAACCATGCATCTGAAGATAACATTACAGTAAATCTGAAAACAGAAGTAGAAAGTGAGTAAAATAATTTTGAATTATCTCTCTATATGGAGACTCAATTTTCAAGAGGTAAAAGAGGGTGATTGCCTGGGAGGGAACAAACCAGCAGAAGGTTTGCTACCAGCAGGGCTGCAAGCCATTGTGAGACTGAGCTGAGTGCAGGGTTATGTGCCAAGGCTAGACACCATTCCAAGGAGGCTGCCAGGGAAGGGACAAACCAGCAAAAGGTTAGCAATGAGCAGCCAACCAACTTGGATTCTACTTCTCCCACCCCACTTTGTAAGTCCCCACCCCCCAAAATTATCTGAAGAAGGGCTGAAGCAGAGGGCAGCTGTGTACCAGCCCCAGCACCCAAGGAGAAGCTTGGAGCTGATTTCACTCTAAAAAGCCAGACAGAAAAAAAGACTGGAAGAAAATCACCCAGCTTGGAGACCAGGAAACCCAGGCCTTCAAGATCTTACCACATTTTCTAGGAGATGGCACACACAAAGTAGTTCCTGCTCAAGCTCAAGTGCACCCACCCTAACCTAGTGAGTAGTCTTCAATTCCCCATCCACCTTGATCAATTTAGACCAGGCCACCCAGCACAGGCTATACAAGAGCTGTTACTGCATCCTCAGTGAGACAACTGATGTGGAGATGGGAAAACTCAATGCAAAGGAAATAACACATGACACTACACAAAGGGATCCCCATCAAGATTACCTAGTCCTACAATTAAAATCTCCAATAAAAACTTAGAGGAAATGAAAGACATAGAAGTCCCAAATGAAATCTCAACAAGCATTTAAAAAAAATTTTTTTTTACTTTATTTATTTTTGGAGAGAGAGACAGACAGAGAGAGAGGGAGAGGGAGACAGAGATGGGCACGCCAGCAGTCTCTCAGCTGCTGTGAATGAAATCCAGATGTGTGCACCCCCTTGTGGGCAAGTGCGGCATTGTGCCCTTGCCTCACTTTGCATCTGGCTAAACGTGGGACCTGGAGATTGGAACCGGGTTCTTTGGCTTAGCAGGCAGGCGCCTTAACCGCTAAGCCATCTCTCCAGCCCTCAACAAGCATTTTAAATGAACTTAGTGAGATCACAAACAAACAGCTGGTTGAATGGGAACAAGCTGGACAAACAGGAACTCCAAGAATGGCTGAAGAAACAGAAGAAAATAATAAAAAATTCAAATTACAAATAAAAGATTGGCTCAATGAATTGAAAGAAAGGCAACAAAAAGAACTCAAAAGATGTTTGAAGAAAATGGAAGATAATCAGCAAGAACAATTCAATTGATGGCTGAAGGAAACCAAAGAGAATCAGGAAACAGTACTCCATGGATGGCTTAATGAAATCAAAGACAATCAAAAAGAAGCCAACAGGCCGGGCATGGTGGTGCATGCCTTTAATCCCAGCACTCAGGAGGCAGAGGTAGGAGGATTGCCATGAGTTTGAGGCCACCCTGAGACTACATAGCTAATTCCAGGTCAGCCTGGACCAGACTGAGACCCTACCTTGAAAAACCAAAAAAAAAAAAAAAAAAAAAAAAAAAAAAAAAGGCCAACAGGAGGCTAAAGGAATTTGAGGAGAATCAACAAATAAATGAGCTCATGGGTTCAACTAGGACATACCCAAATACAGGAATGAACTTCAAGAGACAATAAAAAGGTCAAATCATGAAATGAAAATGAAATTCAACAAGAGATAGAAATGCTGAGGAAAAACATTAAAAACCCCCAGAAATTCAATAACCCTATTGGAATGCTCCCAAGAAAGTCTCTCCAATGCAGTAGATCACATGGAGGACAGAATTTTGGAACTTAAGGATAAAACAGAAGAATTAGACTGTTACTCCAAAAATGTTGTCAAAAAAGTATTTTAACAGAACATGAGGCAACTTTGGGACATATTAAAAAGACCAAATATTTCAACTATAGGCCTGTAGGAAAGGGAAGAAATAAAGGTCAAGGGCATAGAGAATATTTTCAACAAAATTATTCAAGAAAATTTTTCAACCTTACAAAACAGAGACCAATCAATCCAGCTACAGAAGGTGCACAGAACATCAAATAGACAGGACCAGAGAAGACATTCCCCATGTCATATTATAATTAAAACACTAAACACAGAAAACAAAGAGACAGTACTAAAAGCTATAAGAGAAAACAGCTCATTACATACAGAGGTAAGCCCATCAGAATTACATCTGAACTTTCAATGGAAACTAAATAAATCCAGAAAAGCTTGGGACAGGGTCTTTCAAAAGCTAAATAACCATGGCTGCCAACTCAAACTACTGTATCCAGTAAAATTATCCCTCAAAATAGAAGGTGAAAACAACAACAACAAAAAACCTTTCATGATGTAAACCACCAAGCCAGCCCTACAAAGAATACTGCATGGAATACTCTACACTCAGGAGAGGAACCAACATGCACATGAAGAGAGGAAAAGAAGCAATCAAATCTAGAATGGACATAGAAATATGCAAAGAACAGGGATTAACTCACACATCACAATTATGACTCTGAACATTAATGGGCTCAACTCTCCAATCAAAAGACACAGGTTAGCAGGCTGGATCAGAAGTTGTATCCATCCATTTGCTATCTACAAGAAACTCACCTCACAATTAAAGATAAACACCACCTTGAGGAGAAAGAAGAAAAAGATACTCATTTAAAAACTTATTTATTAGAGAAAGAGAGAGAGAGGGAGAGGATGGGCATGCCAGGGCCTCTAACCACTGCAAACAAATTCCAGATGCATGCACCACCTTGTGTATCTGGCTTATGTGGGTACTTGTAAATCAATCATGGGTCCTTAGGTTTCCCAGGTGTAGCAGACAGTTTCAGGTTCACTGAGATGAACTTCCAGACCAGGCACAGTTATGGAGGAAGGGATATTATTTATTGAAGCTTACAGATCCAGGGGAAGCTCCATAAGGGCAGGAGAAGTGGCCTGCTCTCACAGGACCAGTCCAGAGAGCAAAGCCCCTAGCCACACAGCACACAGAGCAAAACTATAGCCAAAAGCCCAGCACACTTCAGGAACTCCTGCTAGGCACATTTTGCATATCTTTACAATGGAGTCTCAAACCTACCATCAACACCTTAAGACCAGCCCCCAGTGACATTGCCTCTAGGAAGGTGATTGCAGATGCAAACTATAAAGTAATAAAGCACTAAATATATTGGGGGACATATATTCAAACTACCATACCAGGTAAGCACCTTAAGTGCTAAGCCATCACTCCAGTTCAGAAAAAGATATTCTTATCAAACAGAAACAAGCAGGAGTGGCTGTTCTCATTTCAGACAAAATAGACTTAAAACTAAAAGTAATCAAAAGAGATAAAGGGGCTGGAGAGATGGCTTAGCAGTTAAAGGTGCATGCCTGTGAAGCCTAAGGACCCTGGTTCAATTCTTCAGGTCCCACGTAAGCCAGGTGCACATGGTGGCACATACCTCTGGAGTTCGTTTGCAGTGGTTAGAAGCCCTGGAACACCCTTCTCACTCTCTCTCTTTCTAATAAATAAATAAATAAATAAAAAAAATAAAATCTTTAAACAAAGAGATAAAGAAGATCACCTCATATTCACTAAAGTAACAATACAAGATGATATTACAATCATAAACTTATATGCACCAAACACAGGGGCACCTAATTTTACAAAGCAAAATTTACTAGACAATAAAACAGACATAAACCCTACTACAATAATAGTAGGGGACTTTAACACCTCACTATCATTAATAGGTAAGTCCTATAAGCAAAAATAAACAGAAACAATGGTGCTAAACAATACCATAGACCAAATGGACTTAACAGACATCTACAGAACATTCCACCCTAATTGTATTAAATACACATTCTTCTCAGCAGCTCATGGTCTAATCCAAAATGGACCATATATTAGGGCATAAAACATGTCTCCACAAATTAAGAAAAAAAATGACATTATTCCCTGTGTTATATCCAACCACCATGCATTAAAACTAGAAATCAACAACAACAGAATAATAAAAAAATACAACAACTCCTGGAGACTAAACAATTCACTATTAAACAATGAGTAGATTGAAGAAATCAGAAAGGCAATCCATTAATTTGTTGAACTGAATAACAATGAAAACACAACATACAAAAATTATGGTACATAAAGGAAAGCATTTCTAAGACAAAAGTTTCCTGCACTAAATGCCTACATTTTAAAAACATATAGATTTCAAATTGATAATTTAAATATCCATTTGAAGGCACTGGAAAGACAAGGACTGTCCAAGCTGAAAATATATGAGATGGAAAGAAATTATCAAGATCAGAGCAGAAATCCATGAATTGGAAATAAAGAAAACAATTTAGCTGGGCATGGTGGCACACACCTTTATTTTCAGCACTTGGGAAGCTGAGGTAGGAGGGTTGTTGTGAGTTCAAGGCCAGCCTGAGACTACATAGTGAATTCCAGATCAGCCTGGGCCAGAGTAAGATGCTACCTCAGGAAAAAAATTGATGAAACAAAGAGCTGGTTCCTTGAAAAAATAAACAAGATTATAAACCACTTCCCAAATTGATCAAAAGAAAAATAGGCCGGGCGTGGTGGCGCACGCCTTTAATCCCAGCACTCGGGAGGCAGAGGTAGGAGGATTGCCAAGAGTTCGAGGCCACCCTGAGACTACATAGTTAATTCCAGGTCAGCCTGGACCAGAGTGAGACCCTACCTCGAAAAAAAAAAGAAAAATAGAAAAGATTCAAATCAACAAGATTAGAAATGAAAACAGAGACATCACAACTGATACCAATGAGACTGGAAGAACCATCAGGACATATTTGAAAAACTTGTACTCCACAAAACTGGAAAACTTGAAAGAAATGGATGAAATCCTTGACTC
This sequence comes from Orientallactaga sibirica, assembly GCA_036365145.1. Lineage (NCBI taxonomy): Eukaryota > Metazoa > Chordata > Mammalia > Rodentia > Dipodidae > Orientallactaga > Orientallactaga sibirica. The sequence goes on along the minus strand of JAEOAD010000059.1, from coordinate 12,701,155 downwards.
ATATCACCTTCCAAAACTAAATCCAGAAGAGATAGACTTCCTAAAAAAACTATTACTTCTTTTCTTGAGCGGGAGGGGGGGGCAGAGTTTTGAGGTAGAGTCTCACTTTAGCTGAGGTTGACCTGGAATTCACTCTCTAGTCTCAGGGTGGCCTTGAACTCTCGGTGATCTTCCTACCTCTGCCTCCCAAGTGCTGGGATTATGCACCACCATGCCCGGCTGAGCCTATTACTTCTAACAAAATTGAAAAAGTAATTAGAAATCTCTCAATAATACAAAAAGTCCAGACCCAGAGAGATTCACTGCTGAGTTCTACCAAACCTTCATTCAAGAACTAAAACTACTTCTGCTCAAATTATTTTGCATAATGGAAAAAATAGGACTGCTCCCAAATTTCTTTTCTTTTCTTTTTCTTTTTTAGTTTTTCAAGGGAGGGTCTCACTCTAAGCTCAGGCTGACCTGGAATTCACTCTGTATTCTCAGAGTGACCTCAAACTCATGGTGATCCTCCTACCTCTGCCTCCCGAGTGCTGGGATTAAAGGCATGCACCACCACACCCAGCCTAAATTTCTTCTATGAAGTGAGCATTACTCTAATAATCTAAACCAGATAGAGACCCAATAAAAATAAAGTTATAGACTGATATCCCTAATGTACTGAGATGCAAATATTCTCACTAAAAATCCTTGAAAATCAAATTCAAGAACACATCAAAAACATTTAACTTGATCAAGTAGGTTTCATCCCAGGGATGTAGAGATAGAAATTGATAAATGTAATTCACCACATAAATAAACTTAAACACAAGAATTGCATAATTATTTCAATAGATACAGAAAAGGCCTTTGGCAAAATACAATACCCCTTCATGATTAAAACATTGGATACTAGGTATGGAGAGACCATATATCAACATAATATAGGCTATTTATAAAGCACCCAAGTCTCAGATTTTACTAAATGGGGAACTTGAAGAATTCTCACTGAAGTCTGTAATAGGACAGGGATGCCCACTCTCACCATTGTGGGTTTTTTTTTTTTTTTTTTTTTTTGGTTTGTCGAGGTAGAGTCTCCCTCTAGCTCAGGGTGACCTGGAATTTACTCAGTATTCTCAGGGTGGCCTTGAACTCTCATCAATCCTCCTACCTCTGCCTCTGAGTGTAGGGATTAAAGGCGTGTGCCACCACACCTGGCTTCACCATTGTGTTTTAACATAGTACTTGAAGTTTTAGCTCAAGCAAAAAGAGAATATAAAAGGATACAAATTGGTAAGGAAGAACTCAAACTAACCCTATTTGTGGATGACATGATTTTATATATAAGTGACCCAAAACACTCCACTGAAAAACTTCTAAAGGTGATAAACTCTTTTAGTAAAGTGGAAGGATACAAAATCAATACACAAAAATTAGTAGCCTTCCTATGCCAAACTCAAATATACAGAGAAAGAGATCAGTGATGCTATCCCATTTTCAATAGCCACAAAATATTAAATACTTTGAATATCACTAACCAAGGAAGTGAAAGACTTATGCAAAGAAAACATAGAAACAGTGAAGGAAGAAATTGAGGAGGACACGAGAAGATGGAAAGACCTCCCATGTTCATAGACTGGAAGAATTAATATTGCAAAAATGGCCATCCTACCAAAAACATTATTAAAACTCAGTGTAATTTCCATTAAAAATTCCAGCAGCATTCTTCACAGTGATAGAAAAAAATAGTCTCAAAATTCATATGGAAGAACAGAAGGCCTCAGATAGCTAAAAATATCCTCAACAAAAGAAATACAACTGGAGGTATCAGCATACTTGATTTCAAGACATACTACAAAGCCATGGTAACTAAAACAGCACAGTACTGCCAAAAACACGCATATAGCCGGGCGTGGTGGCATACACCATCTCAGCACTTGGAAGGCAGAGACAGGAGGATCGCCAAGAGGTCAAGGCCACCCTGAGACTACATAGTGAATTCCAGGTCAGCTTGAACTAGAGTGAGACCCTACCTTGAAAAACCAACCAACCAACCAAACAAACAAAAAAAAAAAAAATAAACCATGCATACAGATCAATGGAATGGAATCTTCTGTTCTAAAGAAGGAAAGGTGGAAGGAGGGCTAATCAAAATCTAAGAGGATATAAATAAGTCATATGGAAACCTACTTTTCTGGACAATGGAACAGTCAGAAACAATAACTTGTTACTAGAAAATTTTCAGTGCCAGGGATGGGATACCTCCAGTGAGTTGTTGGCCAGGGAGGTCACAGATACCCCCCAAACATTACATGCCATTGCCAAGGCCCTTGGTTTCCCTCCAGGAATAGATGGCAAGATCCATTGCTGAAGACTCCACATACTTGGGCTGCAAGGTCACTGAGAAATCCTGTTGGAGCTGAGCTGAAAGCCTCCTCCATGTGAACCAGCTGACAGAAAGCTGGAAAAAGCTATGCTGCATGCAGTTCAATGGGAGAGAGAAAACACCAGTGAAGATACTCAACAGTGGACACTGCAAGCTTTAAATTTGGCCAGCCAGGCCAAATGAGCCAACGGGTGCATTAGTGGCATGTCTGTTATGGGGGAAAGCCACTGCTCTCTAATTGGACTGGAGGCCTGCTCCATGGGAGGGAATACATCCCTGATGCTGAAAACCTACAACAGGGGTAGTCATGAGCCCTAGGGCTGTAATGTCTGCTGGTGTCTGGCTAAATGTATATACTATGCTCACCAAACTGCCCAGTAAGGACTTCTCTTAATGTCCACACCCATATATTAATTCAACTCTCACTTTTGGTTAGAGAAGCTTCTCTTTTCAAATGGTGGTGACCTTGGGATGACTCAGAAGGCACCATGGTGCTGAGAAGAAGTGACAGAGGAGTGCTCAGCACTGAAACATCTCTAACACACCTTCCAAAGCTCAGGGTCCATTGTGGAAGAAGGGGCAGAAAGAATGTAAGAGCCAAGGAAGGGTACGACTCTTTACAACGTGCTCCTCCAGACACAAAATGGCTGGGATATCCATGACCTCACAGAGCCTGACACTACCTACACAAGACCATCATAATAGGAGGAAAAGATGATGACATCAAAATCAAAAGAGAGGCTGATTGAGATGGGGAGGGGCTATAATGGACAGTGGCATTTCAAAGGGGAAAGTGGGGGGAGGGAGGGAAGTTCCATGGGATATTGTCTACAATTAAGGAAGTTGTTAATAAAAAAGTGAGTAATACAAAAATAAAAAATAAAAAGTAAGACTCAATTGCTCAAGACACCACAGGTTGTGGTCACAGGACATTGGATTACCATGCTAGAACTGAAACAGAAACTAGCTTCTAGTGACTAGCTCTCATAGTGTGAGAAAGCCCCATGGGAGCCACTGGAGGACAACAGTCACCAATCGTATGAATAAGCAGGGGACTCTGCAGATTAAAAATCAACCAAGACAAGAACAGATAAGAAGCATACACTTGTGCAATAGTGGCATGCAGCCTTTGTGGGTAACCAACTGTTCTCTGATTGGACATTAGGTCTGCTCAGTGGGAGAGAACTCATATTCTGGTACTGGGAACCAAATTAGAATTCCATGGTCAGGAATCTCATAGACTTCAGAGAGAAGCCCCCACTGTTCTCTGGAGAAGAGTGGGCTTGCACACCAGAAATCTCTCCAATAACTTTGCATACCCCCTTTAGCCCAAGCTGTTCTCACTCTTGGTTGGCACATCTGCTTTATTTTGTAGGTGGCAGAGAAATGGAGGCAAGCAAAGATCTATCAATAAGACAAGAAGTTAGCTGACTACCCACCATGAGACTTTCTCCCTCTTCCACATCTGCCTAGGCCCAGAAGAAATTGCATAGGAAGCTGAGACATGAATATTGTTCCCACTGCTAGCCTGACAACCAGCTTCAGGGCAATGGTGACAGATATAAGCCTATGAAAGCAGAAATACAGAGGCTACAAAGAATTCAACACTAAATCAGACTGCCAACAGGCCTGTCATGGGTCAGGGAACTTCTATATATTCTTTTATCCAGAATTTGGTCATGTGGCCATGGCCAGCCACAACAAAGGCTGGGAAATGTAGCTTTTATTCTGGTTGATCAATTTTACAGCTAATTTTTTGGGTGTACATCTAAAGAAGAAATAGATATTAATAGACAAATAATAGTTTTAGTTAACCCTCTTTAAAAAAAATCTCTGCCTATCCACATTCTTCAAAACTTATTACAAATATCATTTTCTGCTTGGATCTTTTCTTAACCTCCTGGTTAAAAATTAGAGATTTATGTTTAAACAGACACTAGCTGCAGAGCAGGGAAGAATGACTTGTGAGGACTTAGAAGTGGTATGAAAGGTGTCAGTCAGAGGTGACCACAATAATGATAGTAGACATGAGTACATAAACATTTCCTAGCATTTCTTTATTTTTTTATTGACAACTTCCATACTTATAGACAATAAACCATGTTAATTCCCTTCCCCATTTTCCCCTTCATAAATCCACTCTCCATCATATCCTCTCCTTCTCTCCATTAGTCTCTCTTTTATTTTGATGTCATCATCTTTTCTTCCTATTATGAGGGTCTTTGAAGGTAGTACTAAGCACTACAAGGTCATGGATATTGAGGCCAATTTCTCCAGACAATTACATTGTAAGCAGTCCTACCCTTCCTTTGGCTTTTACATTCTTTCTGCCACCTCTTATGCAATGTACCCTGAGCCTTGGAGGGTGTGATAGACATGTTTCAGTGCTGAATACTCCTCTGTCACTTCTTCTCAGCACTATGATGCCTTTTAGGTAATCCCAGTGGTCACTGCCAGCTGAAAAGAGAAAATTCTTTAACCAAAAGTGAGAGTAGCATTAATATATGGATATAAGCTTTAGGTACAGTGCTTACAGGGCAGTTTGGTGAGCATAATATATGCATTTAGCCAAAAAAGAGCAGGTGTTACACTGCTAATGCACATGACCTCTACCACCATAGGCTTTTGATTAGGTTTTCAGTACTGGGCATGTATTCCCTCCCTTAGAGCAGGCCTCCAGTTCAATTAGAGAGCAGTTGGTTTCCCCCATAACAGACATGCCACTATTGCACTTGTTCAGTCTTTTGGCCTGGTTGGCCACACTTGAGGCTTGCGGTTTCCATTGTTTTTACTGCTGATGGCTCCCATAGAGCTGCATGCAGTGCAGGTTTTTCCAGCTTTCTGTTAGCTGGTATACAGCGAGGAGGTTTTCAGCTCAGCCCCAGCTTTATTTCTCAGTGAACTTGCAGCCCAGTCATGTGGAGTCTTCATCAATAGGGTCTTACCATCTATTTCTGGTGGGAAACCAAGAGCCTTGGCAATGGCCTGTAATGTTTGGGGGGCAACAGGGACCTTGCTGGCTAACAACTCACTGGATGCTATCCCATCCCTGGCACTGAAAATCTTCTAGTAACAGTCTATGGCTTCTGGGTGTGCCATTATCCAAAAAGGTAAGTTTTCATATGGCTTATTCACATTATCTTGAATTTTGATTAACCTCCCCCACCTTTTTTTTTTTTTTTTTTTTTATGAAGTCTCTTCCCCTGACCTTGCTTAGGCCATTCCACTCTAAGTAATCTGTTCTTGTACTTAAATATATATAATCTCATCCCCTTAAGTCTTCCTTTCTGCTCCCTTCCTTATAGCTCGTTTCTAGATTATTGGCCTCTGCTACTGATTTTTCATTCCAACTCACACACAAGTCTAAACATTTGTAGCTAGGATCCACATATAAGAGAGAACATGTGATGTTTGGCTTTCTGGGCCTGGTTGCCTCACTTAGTATAATCCTTTACAGATCCATCCATTTCTCTGCAAATTGAAATTTGAATATGAATAATTTCATTTTTATTTTTCAGACAGGATTGCATATAGCCTGGTCTGATCTCTATGTAGTCTATGTAATCAAGGATGACCTTGAACTCCTCTTCCTCTTGCCTCTACCTGTTGAGTTCTAGAAGTCCAGGAGTGTGCCACCATTTCCATGGTGTTGAGAATAGAGCCAGGGCTTTTGTATCCTAGGCAAGTAATCTACCAATGGAGTTCCATCCCCAGCCTAAAGAATTTGGTTGTGTTTGGAGGTGAAATTGAGAAAACTCAAGGACCAGTCTCAAATTTTTGGCTTTCTGAGATGGAAAGATGTGGAGGGACAGGTTGTGGGTGAGTGGGAAACAGGAATTCCATTTTAGCCATGTTCATTTGGGCAAATCAGTTAAAATCTCTGACCTTAATTATCCTTGTCCACAGTGGGAAATAACAATAGTATCCTCATGCAGAAGAGTATTGTGGGTAAGAGATGAGATACTTGGGCTCAAGTCTCTATGTCATTTGCTAGTTATGTGAATTACATGCTAGTTACTCAGTTTCCTCACTTATAAAACAGGAATAAACTCAGTACCTATATCAAATGGTTATATGAAGATCAAAACAACTTATATTTACAGTACTTAGAACAGTTTATAGTTTATAGTGAAAGCTTTGTGTAGACATATGTTGTAGACATGTAAAAACAAGTAAGATAGAACTGGATTGATTTGCCTCTTCATCATAATAACTAACTGTTATAGAAGGAAAGAAGGGAGGAAGGAAGGAAGGAAGGAAGGAAGAAAGAAAGGAAGGAAGGAAGAAAGGAAGGAAGGAAGGAAGGAAGGAAGAAAGGAAAGGACTTGTCTCCTTTAGAATAAACTAGACATATTTGTCCAGTTTTCTACAATGTCTTTCAAAAAAAAATAGAAGTAGAAGGGACACTTCCCAGTTTATTCCCATTATTTTGTGAAGCTAATTATTATTTCGATATTAAAACCAAACAAAGGTACAGTAAAAAAAGAAAACTACAGTTCAAGATTTCTTATAAATAGAGACACAAAGCTTTTTTTTTTTTTTTGGTTTTTAGAGGTAGGGTTTTGCCGGGGATTTTTTCCCTCCACCACCAGCAGGTAGAGCAGAAGAGAGAGAGAACCGGGCCAGCCGCTTCTCTTGAGGCTGAGTGAGAAGGCGGGTGTCGGCAACTCAAACCCCTTTCCCCCCCTAAAACACCGGGGAGAAAAACCACATTGAGCCAGGAGAAACGTCTAAGGCGGAAATCTCTCCGTTTATTGTCAGGGGAGGTATTTATATATTTTGAGGAAGGGGGCAGGAAGAGGGGATGAGAGAAAGGTATAAGGGCCAATAGTATTTCACCATGTCAGCAGCAGCTGGGTGGAGGCAGTTTCAGCTTAGGTGCTGAGTCACTTCAAGGACAGGTCACGAAACTCTACTCAGGCTCTGGAAGCTCGACTAGGCTTCACCGGGAGTAGGCCAAGATTGGCTGGGCTAACCACTCGGCTTCACACTGGGCAGGGCCCAACAGGGTTTCACTCTGGTCCAGGCTGACCTGGAATTAACTATGTAGTCTCAGGGTGGCCTCGAACTCTCAGCGATCCACCTACCTCTGCCCCCGAGTGCTGGGATTAAAGGCGTGTGCCACCACGCCCAGCCACAAAACTTTTTTTAAATTGAGGACTTTAATATATGAACATATTGCAAATTGAACAGACTTCCATCTGGTTATACTCTGATGTTCCCTCTCCCACACCCCAATTCACTGAGGGTCCTCCTCAGTGGGTTTTGGTATTCACTCTGGGGTCATGAATGCACAATCAGTTTCTGTGGAGGGAACAATCCCTCAGAGTACACCTTCCTACCATGTGGCTCTTACATTCTTTCTTCTCCCTCTTCAGCAATGTTCCCTGAGCCTTGGAGGACCTGTTATAAGTCTATTGTAGTGCTGAGTTCTCTGTATCCTCTAATTTTCTGCTTTGATAAGTTTTGAGACTCCTCAGTCTCTACTGCCATCTCCCTAGAGGAGGTTCTCAAGATAGCAGTGACCACAGCACTTACATTTAATCTGACACTTTCTTTTGTAATGTTTCTTGGTTCCTGGTGGGTATCATGGAGAGGACTCATCCTGGGATAGACACTTGGCATTCTTTTCTTGTCATACTGATGGGTCTTGGGTAGTATTCATTTCCATCTGTTAAAAACAGATGGGTGGTGGCTTTAATCCCAGCACTTGGGAGGCAGAGGTCTGAGTTCGAGGCCACCCTGAGACTATTAATTTCCAGGTCAGCCTGGGCCAGAGTGAGACCCTACCTCAAACCCCCCAAAAAAAAAAAAAAAAAAAACAGCAGATTCTCTAGCCAAGAGTAAGAGTAGCATGAATCAAAGGGATAAACATAGATATTTAGAAGACTTTTGATACACACATCCTTTCATTTTAGCCAAAGAACAGTAGAAGCTTCCCTCTAGGGTCAATACTTTTCAAGCCATTGGTTTCTGACTTGGTTCTCAGTACCAAGTATGAATTCCCTCCCACTGAGTGGGCCTCATATTCAGAGAGCAGTTGATTACCACCATAACCTGTGTGTCACTATTGCACGAATGTGTGCACTTTGCCTGGCTGGTTGATTTTGTATCTTGCAGGATCCACTGCTTGTTTATGCTGTTGGTGGCATTTATCTCCCAGAGGCTCACATAGCACTTTCCAGCACTATGAGAGCTATCCAGTGGGAAGCTGACCTCCATCTCAGCTCTAGCATGATCTCCCAATATCCCGCTACCACAGCCTGTGGTGTCTTCAACAATATGGTCTTACCATTTAGATCTGGTGGGTAACCAAGTGCTTTGTCAATGGCCTGTATTTTGGAGGTGCAATGGGCCTCTCTAAACAATAGCTTACTGTGAGAGGTAGCCCAATTCTGGCATTGGGATTTACTAGCAACAACTTATAGTTTTAGAGTAAAGCTTTTCCCACCCTTACATGGTGTTTCTATCCAAACTATCCACCCCCTCTCTCATTAAGGGATTTATAACTTTTACTTAGCTTATCAAAAGGAAAGTTTCTATGGTATTAACTCATGCCAGCATTAGTTTTGTGCATCTCCCTCTTCTCCTCCTTTGCTTCCCCCAGTATTCCCTACCCCATGTCCTTTCCACCCCCTGTATTCTGTCCCTCCACTTGTGTGCCAAGTATCCTCTCCTCTCATCCCTCTTGGACTCTCCTCTCTCCAAGCTCATTCTAGCTTCCTTGCCAATACTACTGGTGCTTACTACAACTCATAAACAAATCATACCATTCGATGCTAGGATCTGCATATGAGACAGAACATGCAGCATTTGCCCTTCTGAGCCTGTGAAACCTTGCTTAGTATGATTTTTTTCCAGGTCCATCCATTTTCCTGAAAATTTAATTTTTCCTTATTTGGTGAGTAGAATTCCATTGTGTATATGTACTACATCTTCATTATCCATTCATCAGCTGATTCAATTTCCTAGCTATTGTGAGTAAAGCAGCAACAAACATGGCTGAAGGGCCAGCTGTGGTGGCACACACCTTTAATCCTAGCACTTGGGAGGCTGAGGTAGAAGCATTGTCATGAGTTTGAGGCTACCCTGAAGTTAGAGTGAATTCCAAGTCAGCATGGGCTAGAGTGAGACCCTACCTCAAAAACCAAAACAAAACATGTCTGAGCAAGTCTGTAGTAAAGAGTTAAGAGCCTACATGCCAGGAGTGTTATAGTTGGGTCAAATGGTAAATCTATTTTTAAATTTTTGAGGAACTTCCACACTGATTTCCATAGGAAACACAAAAACTTAAAGTATTATTAATTAGTATTCAGTAATATATAAAAGTCATTATAAATCATGATCAATCAAGGATATTAAAAAACATCAGTCCATGAAGTCCCTCTCTATGGGAGGGAATACATGCCTGGTACTGAAAAAACTAATCAAAAGTCTATGGCAGCCGGGCGTGGTGGCGCATGCCTTTAATCCCAGCACTCGGGAGGCAGAGGTAGGAGGATCGCCAAGAATTCGAGGCCACCCTGAGACTACAGAGTGAATTCCAGGTCAGCCTGGACCAGAGTGAGACCCTACCTCGAAAAACCAAAAAAAAAAAAAAAAGTCTATGGCAGGGGGGCTGGAGAGATGGCTTATCAGTTAAGGCGCCTGCCTCCTAAGCCTAAGAATGCTGGTTCCAATCTCCCGGTCCCACGTTTAGCCAGATGCAAAGTAACACAAGGGCGCAATGCTGCACTTGACCACAAGAAGGTGCAGGCATCTGGATTTTGTTCACAGCAGCTAAGAGACTGCTGGAGCACCCACTTCTATCTGTCTTCCTCTCTCTCTCTCTCTCTTGGTCTTGCTCCAAAAAAAAAGTCTATGGCAGGGGAGGTCATGAGCCTTAGGGGTATAAAGCCTGCTCTTGTCTGGCTAAATAAATATATTACTCCCACCAAGCTGCCCTGAAAGCATTACACTTAATGTTCATATTCACATATTAATGCTACTCTCACTTCTGGTTAGAGAAGCTTCTCTTTTCAGATGGCGATGACCACTGGGATGACCCAAAAGGCAACATAGTGCTGAGAAGAAGGGATGGAGGAGTGTTCAGCACTGGAACATCTCTGTCACACCCTCCAAGGCTCAGGGTCCATCACGGAAGAGGGGGCAGAAAGAATGTAAGAGCCAAAGGAAGGGTACAACTCCTTACAATGCAACTGTCCAGACAGACATTGGCCTCGGTATCCATTACCTTGCAGTGCCTAGCAATATCTTTGCAAGACCCTCCTAATAGAAGAAAATGATGACATCAAATTAAAAGAGAGACTAATGGAGAGAGGGAGGAGATATGACGGAGAATGGAGTTTAAGGGGAATGGGGAGAGAGGAGAGAAATATCATGGTTTTTTTGTATGTAAGTATAGAAGTTGTCAAGAAAAAAATATTTTTTAAAACAAAAAACAACAAAAAAAAAATCAGTCCATGCACTTTAGCAGATCAATTAGCTGAAGATATTTTAAGTGTTCTTTTAAATGTCTTAGAGTTTCATATTTTAAGTCTTTGCTATTTTGTGTTGATTTTTGTGTAATGTGTGAAGATTGGGAGGCTGACTGAGTCAACACACCTGGCATTGGCAGGTGCAACGGGTGTGGGGATGGGAGTGGCATGAAGGGTGGAGGAGTATTCTGGGGATGGTCTGTATATTATATTGTGAAATGAATGCTTTACTGATCCTTAGAAAAATAATTTATGAGTAGGCAAATAGTTTATTGGGTCACTAGCTAGAATCAACAGGGGAATATACCCTCAGGAAGGAAGGGAGGAGCAAAAGTTCCTAAGGTCTCTGGTTTAAGCCTTGATATTAATCTTTCAACTACTTAACCTGTCATGTCCAGGAGCCTGAGCTGTGCTCACCTAGTGGGGCCTAAGGGTGGGGATTGGCAGTCTCCAGTCAAGGTTGAGTTAGAGGAGAAAGCTGGAGGTTTTTTCCATGATGGGAGGTGGTGGGAAATGGTAGCTGGGTAGGAACCTGCTCTCAGTGATTTTCCCAGGGGAAGGAGCTGACATTGTTGTGAAAGAAGGGCTGGCTGGGGTCTGGCTGTCAGTCCTGTTGTACATAAAGTGGTCCAGTCAGTTCTGGCTGCCCCAGGGTGAGTAGGCTGTCCGACCTGGGGAGTTGTAAATGCAAAGGTATTGGAGGAGTGAGTTCAGGAAATCTCAAGCAGGTGCTGAAGTAAGTTCAAAGATTATGCTCCTGTTACTGAAATCATTAAAGTCAGACACTGGGCCCTGTGATAACAAGCTATGCTCAGCTACCACCCCTCAACAGGCTAATTAAACAGACAAGTCATAGAGAAAGGCAGAGAAAGGAGACTTATTCAATGTAGCCACACTGGGAAAAGGAACAAATAAAGAGGCTAGTGACCCCTCAAGTCCATCTTTGGGGTCCTGACATGAAACTTAAGTTTAATTGGAGAACAAGAGGTATACATGCTGGGTGTGGTGGCACATACCTTAAATCCCAGCACTTGGGAGGCAGAGGGAAGAGGATCATTGTGAGTTCAAGGCCACCCTGAGACTACATAGTAAATTCCAGGTCAGCCTGAGCTAGAGTAGTCAAGTGCGGCATTGCACCCTTGTGTCACTTTGCATCTGGCTAAACGTGGGACCTGGAGATTGGAACCTGCATTCTTAGGCTTAGCAGGCAGGCGCCATAACCACTAAGCCATCTCTCCAGCCCTCTTTAGAATATTTTCATTTCTGCCAGGATAGTTACATTTCCTTCTTTGATTTTTCTTTTTTAGTGGGGAACAGATAGAATCATCCTATCGTAACATCTTCCTATTGCTAGAGGGTGTGAGGTCCAAGATGGATGGTTTGGAACATAGGAAAGTTTGGAACAGATCTTTTCAGGCTCTGACATGTAAGTATGAACAAAGAAAAAGAGAGTTACCATGGGCTCAATGCCTGCTATGCTCCAGGCACACTGCAAGGAGCATAGCACCTTACTGGGTTGTCTCTCACCTCCACCTGACAGATGTGCTGAACATCTCAGGGGTCTCATTCTGTGCCAGTATTGCTATGCCTTTCTGCACAGGGTCCTTTTTGATGAGGCCCTGACTGTAGGCACTGTTCCTGCCCTTTCCTCTTTATCCACAAATCACAGCTACTTGATAATTGCTGATTACCATTGATTTGGGGGCTTGGGGTATAGCTCAGGGTTTGAGTGCTTGTTTAGCACAACTGAGGCCCTGAGTTAAATTCTCAATACTGAAAAAAAATTTTCCCTTACTTTGTGGACAAGGAAACATGTACAAAGGTACTTATTACAGTCAGCAGACACATGTGTGCCACAGTGTATGTGTGGAGGTCAGATGACAACTCTCAGTTCATCCTTTCTTGTCCACCTCATTTGAGCAGTTTCTTGCTGCTATTCTTTGCTGTGCTCCTATCTCCACCTCCCATCTCGCTGCCATGACACTTACTGGGGTCTGTGGATCAGACTCTAGTACTGCAGCTTCAGCAGCAAGTACTTTATTCACTGAACCATCTCCTCAAACCCTGCAGCTGTTTGCAGTCGCAAAAAGGAACAATCTAATGCCCAGTGGTAGAGAAATAGTCAAATAAGCTAGGACAGGTTAAACCTTTTGCTTTTAGGGCCCCTGTACTTAAAAATTATTGATCATTCCTAGCTGGGCGTGGTGGCACACGCCTTTAATCCCAGCACTCGGGAGGCAGAGGTAGGAGGATCACCGAGAGTTCGAGGCCACCCTAAGACTACATAGTTAATTCCAGGTCAGCCTGAGCCAGAGTGAGACCCTACCTTGCAAAACAAACAAACAAAAAATTATTGATCATTCCAGAGAGCTTTTATTTTTATGGGTTATATTTGTCAACACTATAAATTGAAATTAAAAGTGAGAAATTAAAAATTTATTGATTACAAACAATAAACCTGTAATATATTCATACAAATAAGAAGTCAAATGAAAAATTGCTATATTTCTAAAACAAAAATAGAAGAATGGCATTTGATACATATATATATATATATATATATATATATATATATATATATATATATACTATATACTATTTTCAGTACTGGGGATTGAACCTAGGGACATGAGCATACTAGGTAAGTGCTCTACCACTGAGCTATATGGCTACAGTCCTTTCTTACTTTTAATTTTGAGAGAGTCTGCTTAAGATGTCCAGGATGGCTTTGCACTTACTCGGTAGCCCAGGTGGGCCTTGAACTCTCAATTCTCTTGCTTCAGCTTCCAGAGTTGTTGGGATTACAGGTTTGTGACACCTGGCCTGGGTCATCTTTACTAGCCTCTTCTGTGTCTGAATTAATGGATATAAAAAGACAGCTGGTCTCTCACATCTGCTTCTGTCTCTAATCTGTTAGAGTATGCTGTTTTGGTGGAAGAACAATATTTGAAGGATGTCTGGCCTCATGCAGACAAAGAAAAAAGAGAGGAGTGTAAACTTTTTAGGTAATTATGAATATTCTTTGATACTACACCTAAACTTGATAAGTAGTAGTTTTAAATATTTATTTATTTATTTATTTATTTATTTATTTATTTATTTATTTATATGTACATGTGTGCATGTGTCAGGGTCTCTTGCCACTTCAAACAAATGACCTCCCTGGCCAACAACTCACGGGAAGGTATTGAAAATTTTCCAGTAGCAATCTATGGTTTCTGGATGTGCCATTATCCATATTTATATGTCTTATTCAGAACATCTTGAATTTTGATTGACCTTCCCCCTACCTTTCTCTTACTCAGTCTCTTCCCCTGCCCTCACTTAGGCCTTTCCTCTCCCTGTAATCTATCTTCTACTTACATATATACAATACCATCCCCTTAAGTCCTTTCCTCTCCTCCCTTCCTTATAGCCTTTTTCTAGCTTACTGGCCTCTGCTATCAATTTTTGGTTCCAGCTCACACACAAGTCTATAAATTTGTAGCTAGGATCCACATATGAGAGAGAACATGTGGCACTTGGGTTTCTGGGCCTGGGTTACCTCACTTAGTATAAACCTTTCCAGATCTAACCATTTCCCTGCAAATTTCATTTTTCTTTACCTCTGAATAGAACTCCATTGTGTAAATGTACCACATCTTTATTATCCATTCATCTGTGGAGGGACATCTAGGCTGGTTCCATTTCCTAGCTGTTGTGAATAGAGCAGCAATAAAGATGGTTGTGCAAGTATCTCTAAGGTAGTGAGAAGAGTCATTAGAATATATGCCTAGGAGTGCTATAGCTGGATCATATGGTAAATCTATTTTTAGCTGTCTCAAGAACCTCCACACTGTAACTGTACCAGATTACATTCCCATCAACAGTGTAGAAGGGTTCCCTGTTTTCCACATTCTCACCAACACTTATTGTCATTTATTTTCTTGATGGTAGCCATTCTGACAGGAGTGAGATGGAATCTCAAAGTAGTTTTGATTTGCATTTCCCTGATGGCTAAGGATGTAGAACAATTTTTAGATGTTTATATGCCATCTGTATTTCTTTCAATGAGAACTCTCTATTTAATTCCATAGCCCTTTTGTTTTTGTTTTTGGAGGTAGGGTCTCACTCTAGCTCAGGCTGACCTGGAATTCACCATGTAGTCTTAGGGTGGCCTCTAACTCATGGCAATCCTCCTACCTCTGCCTCCCAATGCTGGGACTAAAGGCATGAACCACCACACCCAGCTCCATAGCCAATTTTTTTTTGTTTGTTTTTTTGAGGTAGGGTTTCACACTGTTCCAGGCTGACCTGGAATTAACTATGTAGTCTCAGGGTGGCCTTGAACTCATAGTGATCCTCCTACCTCTCCTCCCAAGTGCTGGGATTAAAGGTGTGTGCCACCATGCCCGGCTTATTTTCTTTCTTTTTTTTTTTATTGACAACTTCTTTAATTGTAGACAATATCCCATGGTACTTCCCTACCTCCCCCAATTTCCCCTTTGAAACTTCACTCTCCATCATATCCCTCCCCTCTCAATCAGTCTCTCTTTTCAGTTTGATGTCATGATCTTTTCCTCCTGTTATGATGGTCTTATGTAGGCAGTGTCAGGCACTGTGAGGTCATAGGTATCCAGGCAATTTTGTGTCTGGAGGAGCACATTTTAAGGAGTCCTACTCTTCCTTTGGCTCTTACATTCTTTCCGCCCCCTCTTCCACAATGGACCCTGAGCCTTGGAAGGTAGGTTTGAGATGTTTCAGTACTGAGCACTCCTTTGTCACTTCTTCTCAGCACCAGAGTGCCTTCTGAGTTATCCTAAAGTCACCACCATCTGAAAAGAGAAGTTTCTCTAACTAAAAGTGAAAGTAGCATTAATATATGGGTGTGGACATTAAGAGAAGTACTTACTTGGCAGTTTGGTGAGCATAGTATATACATTTAGTCAGACACCAGCAGACATTACACCCTTAGGGCTCATGACTACTCTTGTCATACGTTTTCAGTATCAGTGATGTGTCCCCTCCCATGGAGTGGCCCTCCAGTCCAATTAGAGAGCAGTTGGTTTCCCCCATAACAGACATGCCACTATTGCACCCATTGGCTCATTTGGCCTGGCTGGCCAAATTTAAAGCTTGCAGTGTTCACTGTTGAGTACCTTCACTGGTGTTTTCTCTCTCCTATTGAACTGCATGCAGTGTAGCTTTTTCCAACTTTCAGCTCCAGCAAATTTTCTCAGTGAACTTGCCACCCAAATATGTGTGGAGTCTTCAGCAATAGTGTCTTACCATCTATTCCTGGTGGGAAGCCAAGGGCCTTGGCAATGGCCTATAATGTTTTGGGGGTATCTGTGACCTCCTGACCAACAACTCACTGGAAGGTATTCCATCCCTGGCACTGAAAATTTTCTAGTAACAATGTATGGCTTCTGAATGTTTCCTTGTCCAGAAAAGTAGGTTTCCTTATTTTCATTTTCTTTACCTCTGAATAGAACTCCATTGTGTAAATGTACCACATCTTTATTATCCATTCATCTGTGGAGGGACATCTAGGCTGGTTCCATTTCCTAGCTGTTGTGAATAGAGCAGCAATAAAGATGGTTGTGCAAGTATCTCTAAGGTAGTGAGAAGAGTCATTAGAATATATGCCTAGGAGTGCTATAGCTGGATCATATGGTAAATCTATTTTTAGCTGTCTCAAGAACCTCCACACTGTAACTGTACCAGATTACATTCCCATCAACAGTGTAGAAGGGTTCCCTGTTTTCCACATTCTCACCAACACTTATTGTCATTTATTTTCTTGATGGTAGCCATTCTGACAGGAGTGAGATGGAATCTCAAAGTAGTTTTGATTTGCATTTCCCTGATGGCTAAGGATGTAGAACAATTTTTAGATGTTTATATGCCATCTGTATTTCTTTCAATGAGAACTCTCTATTTAATTCCATAGCCCTTTTTGTTTTTGTTTTTGGAGGTAGGGTCTCACTCTAGCTCAGGCTGACCTGGAATTCACCATGTAGTCTTAGGGTGGCCTCTAACTCATGGCAATCCTCCTACCTCTGCCTCCCAATGCTGGGACTAAAGGCATGAACCACCACACCCAGCTCCATAGCCAATTTTTTTTTGTTTGTTTTTTTGAGGTAGGGTTTCACACTGTTCCAGGCTGACCTGGAATTAACTATGTAGTCTCAGGGTGGCCTTGAACTCATAGTGATCCTCCTACCTCTCCTCCCAAGTGCTGGGATTAAAGGTGTGTGCCACCATGCCCGGCTTATTTTCTTTCTTTTTTTTTTTATTGACAACTTCTTTAATTGTAGACAATATCCCATGGTACTTCCCTACCTCCCCCCAATTTCCCCTTTGAAACTTCACTCTCCATCATATCCCCTCCCCCTCTCAATCAGTCTCTCTTTTCAGTTTGATGTCATGATCTTTTCCTCCTGTTATGATGGTCTTATGTAGGCAGTGTCAGGCACTGTGAGGTCATAGGTATCCAGGCAATTTTGTGTCTGGAGGAGCACATTTTAAGGAGTCCTACTCTTCCTTTGGCTCTTACATTCTTTCCGCCCCCTCTTCCACAATGGACCCTGAGCCTTGGAAGGTAGGTTTGAGATGTTTCAGTACTGAGCACTCCTTTGTCACTTCTTCTCAGCACCAGAGTGCCTTCTGAGTTATCCTAAAGTCACCACCATCTGAAAAGAGAAGTTTCTCTAACTAAAAGTGAAAGTAGCATTAATATATGGGTGTGGACATTAAGAGAAGTACTTACTTGGCAGTTTGGTGAGCATAGTATATACATTTAGTCAGACACCAGCAGACATTACACCCTTAGGGCTCATGACTACTCTTGTCATACGTTTTCAGTATCAGTGATGTGTCCCCTCCCATGGAGTGGCCCTCCAGTCCAATTAGAGAGCAGTTGGTTTCCCCCATAACAGACATGCCACTATTGCACCCATTGGCTCATTTGGCCTGGCTGGCCAAATTTAAAGCTTGCAGTGTTCACTGTTGAGTACCTTCACTGGTGTTTTCTCTCTCCTATTGAACTGCATGCAGTGTAGCTTTTTCCAACTTTCAGCTCCAGCAAATTTTCTCAGTGAACTTGCCACCCAAATATGTGTGGAGTCTTCAGCAATAGTGTCTTACCATCTATTCCTGGTGGGAAGCCAAGGGCCTTGGCAATGGCCTATAATGTTTTGGGGGTATCTGTGACCTCCCTGACCAACAACTCACTGGAAGGTATTCCATCCCTGGCACTGAAAATTTTCTAGTAACAATGTATGGCTTCTGAATGTTTCCTTGTCCAGAAAAGTAGGTTTCCTTATGACTTATTTATATCCTCTTAGATTTTGATTAGCCCTCCTTCCACTATTCCTTTACTCAGTCTTCCCCTGACCTTACTTAGGCCTTTTCACCCCCATTAATCTGTTCTTCTACTTACGTATATACAATACCATCCTATTAAGTCCTTCTCCCTCCCTTTCTATTTCCTTTACATCCTCTTTCTAGCTTACTGGCTTCTGCTACTGAGTTTTATTTTTACTCATATAGAAGTCCAATCATTTTGTAGCTAGGATTCACATATGAGAGAGAACATGTGATGTTTGGCTTTCTGGGTCTGGGTTACCTCACTAAGTATAATCCTTTCCAGATCCATCCATTTTCCAGCAAATTTCATAACTTTATTTTTCTTTACTGCTGAGTAGAACTCCATTGTGTAAATGTGCCACATCTTCATTATCCACTCATCACTTGAGGGACATGTAGGTTGGTTCTATTTCTTAGCTATTGTGAATAGAGTGGCAATAAACATGGTCGAGCAAGTATCTCTAAGGTAGTAAGATGAGTCCTTAGGATATATGCCTAGGAGTGGTATAGCTGGGTCATATTGTAGATCTTTACTTAGCTGTCTCAGGAACCTCCACACTGATTTCCACAATGGCTGGACCATATTGCATTCCCACCAACAGTGTAGAAGGGTTCCTCTTTTTCTGCATCCTCACCAGCATTTATAGTCATTTGTTTTCATGATGGTAGCCAATCTGACAGGAGTGAGATGGAATCTCAAGGTAGTTTTAATCTGCATTTCTCTGATGACTAGGGACGTAGAACATTTTTTTAGATGTTTATATGCCATCTGTATTTCTTCTTCTGAGAACTCTCTATTTAGTTCCATATCCCATTTTTCATTAGGTTGTTTGATTTCTTATTATTTAATTTTTGGGGTTCATTGTATATTGTAGATATTAGACCTCTGTCAGATGTATAGCTGGCAAAGATTTTCTCCCATTCTGTAGGTTGCCTCTTTGCTCTATTCACAGTGTCCTTAGCTGTACAAAAACTTTGTAATTTCATGAGGTCCCAGCGGTTGATCTGTGGTTTTATTTCCTGAGCAATTGGGGTTATATTCAGAAAGTCTTTGCCAAGACTAATATGTTGAAGGGTTTCCCCTACCTCTTTCTGTCTACTGATTTTTGGTTTGCCTTGTTCTTCTTTTTCCAAGGCCTGAAGGTGCACCATTAAGTTGTTTACCTGCGACCTTTCTAATTTCTTAACATAGGCACTTAAAGCTATAAATTTCCCTCTTAGGACTGCCTTCCTTGTGTCCCAAAGGTTTTGGTATGTTGTGTTCTCATTATCATTTGACTCCATGAATTTTTTGATTTCCTTCTTGATTTCTTCATTGACCCATTCATCATTTAGTAGTGTATTATTTAGTTTCCATGATTTTGTGTATGCTCTATAGCTTTTCTTGTTATTGATTTGCAGTTTGATCCCATTGTGATCCAATAGAGTTCAAGAAATTCTTTCAATTTTCCTATATTTGTGAAGATTTGCTTTGTGTCCTAATATATGGTCTATTTTAGATAATGTTCCATGTGCTGCTGAAAAGAATGTGTATTCTTCAGCATTTGGATGAAATGTCCTGTATATATCTGTTAGGTCCATTTGTTCTATGACCTCATTTAATCCAAAAGCATCTCTGTTTATTTTTTGCTGTGATGACTTGCCAATTGGTGAGAGTGGGGTGTTGAAGTCACCCACTACAAGTGTGTTTGGTGTTATCTGTGACCTTAGTTCTAATAGCATTTGTTTGATGAAATTGGGAGCCTCCATGTTAGGTGCATATATGTTTAGGATTGTAATGTCCTCCTGTTTGAGCGTTCCTTTAATCAATATAAAGTGACCTTCCTTATCTTTCTTAATTAATGTTGATCTGAAGTCTACTCTGTCAGATATTAAGATAGCAACCCCTGCTTCTTTTCTAGGCCCATTTGTTTGAAACACCATTTTCCAACCTTTCACCCTAAGATAGTGTCCATCTTTTGTAGAAAGGTGAGTTTCTTGGAGGCAACAATTTGAAGGATCCTGCTTTTTAACCCAGTCTGCAAACCTATGTCTTTTTTTTTTTTTTTTTGGTTTCTCGAGGTAGGGTTTCACTCTAGTCCAGGCTGACCTGGAATTAACTATGTAGTCTCAGGGTGGCCTCGAACTCTTGGCAATCCTCCTACCTCTGCCTCCGGAGTGCTGGGATTAAAGGCATGAGCCACCACGCCCGGCAAACCTATGTCTTTTGGTTGGGACCTTCAGGCCATTGATATTAAGAGTTATTTTTGAAAGGTGTGTATTTATTTTTGCCATTTTTCTTGTTTTGTAGTTCTTCTGGTTTTACCTTTGCTCTCTTGTATTAACTAGTATTGGAGTATGGTTTGTTTTTTCCAGGTTCCTTATATGTGTGCTTTTGTTTCTCTTCAGCATAGAGGATCCTTTCAAGTATTTTCTGTAGACCTGGTTTTGTCTTCAAATATTCCTTTAGCCTGCTTTTGTTGTGGAATGTCCTTATTTCTCCATCTATTTGAATGGATAGCTTTGCAGGATAAAGTAACCTTGGTTACAGTTGTTATCTTTCAGAACTTGGAATACATCACTCCAAGCCCTTCTTGCTTTTAAAGTTTGTGTTGAGTAATCCGCTGTGATTCTGATGAGATTGCCTTTGTAGGTGACTTGCTTTTTCTCTCTAGCTGCTTTCAATATATTTTCTTTGGTGTGTATGTTTGGTAGTTTAATTATAATATGGCGGGGAGAGGTTCTTTCCAAGTTTTGTCTGTTTGGTGTTCTAAAGGCTCCTTGTATCTGCATTGGCATCTCTTTCCCAATTTGGGGGAAGTTTTCTTGTATGATTTTGTTGAAAACACCTACTATGCCTTTGGCATGAAATTCTCCTTCCTGAATTTTTATGTTTGAGCTTTTCATAGTGTCCCAAATATCATGAAATTCCCATTCATACCTTCCTATTAGTTTGTCTTTCTCTTTGTTGGACTGTATTAGATCTGTCACCTGGTGTTCTAGTTTAGATATTCAGTTCTTTCCTTCATCCATTCTACTACAGAGATTTTCTACTGAGTTTTTTATTTCACTGACTGTGTTCTTTATTGCTGGTATTTCTTACTGGGTTTTCTTTATTATTTCTATTTCCTTATTTATGTCTAGTATTGACATCCTTATTTCATTAAATTGGTTTCCTGTGTGTTCTTTGATTCCTTTAATTTCCTCTTTGAGTTCTTTGAACATATTTATAATCATTCTTTTGAAATCATTCTCAGGCATTTCCTCTAATTCAGTCTCACTGAAGGTCATTTCTGATGCATTAATACTTTTTGGTGGATTTATATTGTCTTGATTTTTTGTGTTTCTTGTATTATAATGTAGAGATTTTTGCATATTGGGTTAATTTAATGCTTGGGTTTTCTAATTATCTGCAATAATATTAGATGTATCAATCAATCTGATATTATATATCTTCAGGGTAGGAGCTTATGGTGCTAGGTGTGGCTCTTAAGACTCTTAGAGCAACCACAAAAGTGACCCTAAGTGTTGGGTTTGCCTGCTATGAGAGTATTCAAGTAGGCTGAATGGAACAGAATATAGTCAAATTCTAAAAACTTAACAATGTACCCCTTCAATGAAATATAGCACAGAGTATTTGTGCAAAAGTAGGTATTATGACAAACAGATCTTTTAACAAAGTCACAGTCCCTAAGAATGTGTGTTGCCCCACACCCTTAATCCTGTCAACTGGGAGGCTAAGATTTCTGGTCTGTAGAGGGTTCCAAGGTCAGCTTGTGACCAAGTGAGACCCTTCCCCAACAAATGACAGCAGAGGAAACAAAGGCACTATAAATCAGGAAGCAACAAATGAGCAGCCCAAAATATAGCTTATTTAAGAATGTCAGATCTGGCCATCCATCAGGTTTAACATATAATTTACCCTGACATGGAAGGTGTAATTTGCCCTTCAGATGCAAGCCTATACATCAGGCTTATTTGGTGGGTACTGACCTGTTGTAATCCCAGTTACCTTTTGGGACCACTTTGATCTCAGCTATGCTGCACGGCTGCTTGGGTCCTTACTTGCTGTGTTGTGGGCTCAGGAAGGCCGGCTGCATTTGTGGGTCACTGCTCTGATTGTGCTGGGTGCTGGGTAGGTGAGCTTTCTTCCACAGGTCTCTGGTGCTTGCTGGCACTTGTGCTGGTGGTGGGGGAGGGGAGGCTGTGGATGGTGGCTGAAGTCCATCTGCTTGTCCATGTGATCCTCTTCCTCACAAGCCACTCTGTTGGTCTCTGCCATCCTCCTTCCACATTTATTGAGCTTGTGAGGAGGCTGGTGTGATTGGAAAATCCCCTCATCTGGCTTTAAAATCCTGCAGCTCAGGCTAAGCCTGGTGGGTGCAGCCATGTGGACCTTGCCCTGCTGCTGCTGGAGCTGCTTCTGCCTGCTTCTGTGGGCTATAGATGCTCTGGATCTCTCCTACTTCTCTGCTGTGGTTGATAATTTACTATACACCTCACTTTTTAGTAGAAGAGTGTATTTTGCTGTTTTTTTTTTTTTTTTTTTTTTTTTTTTTTTTTGCTTTTTTCCCCTAGCCTGTTTTGGTGTGGTTCCTATGCCACCATCTTAACCAGAAGTCTCCACAGAGTTTTTAAAAACATATTTTATTTATTTACTTAGAGAGAGAGAGAGAGAGAGAGAGAGAAAGGGAGGGAGAGAATGGACATGCCAGGGCCTCCAGCCACTGCAAACAAACTCCAGATGCATGTGTCCCCTTGTGTATCTGGCTTATGTGGGTCCTGGAGAATTGAACCAGGATCCTTTGGCTTTGCAGGAAAATGCCTTAAATGCTAAGCCATCTCTCCAGCCCTCCACAGAGCATTTTTTATTTGGCTGACTGTTCTTCAGAGCTAGAATTTCAGCCTGGGTTTTCTTCAGTATTTCTACTTCCTTACTCATGTCTTGTAATGACCTCCTTATTTCATTAAGCTGATTTCCTGTGTTCTCTTTCAGGAGTTTGTTTTCTTCTTTAATTCATTTGTTTTCTTCTTTGATTCCTTTGATTTGTTTTTTGATTTCTTTGAGTATAGATAAAATTATTTTAAAAAAATCTTTGTCAGGCATTTCATCTAAAACAGTCTTATTTGTGATCATTTCTGATGGATTTATAATTTTTAAAATATTTTATTTATTTATTTATTTATTTATTTATTTATTTATTTAAGAGAAAGAGAAAGAGGCAGATAGAGAAAAATAGAGAATGGCCTCCAGCCATTGCAAATGAACTCCAGATGCATGTGTGTGCTGCTCTACATCCTTAATCCTGTCAGCTGGGAGGTAGAGAATTCTATTCTGAATTGGGTTCCAAGTCAGCCTGGATCTCAGTCAGACCCTGCCCCCAATAATGACTGAAGCAAAAGACAAAGACCCTATACATTTGAAAGCATCAAAGGCAACAATATTCAACCCCAAATACAGCTTATTTGAAAATGATAAAGCCAACCAAGAATATGTCACCCATAACCTGCCCTGACATGGAAAGAAAGATTAGCACTTTCAATGCAGGCCTATTTACCTGTTTTTTTTGTTTTGTTTTGTTTTTTGTCAGTCAGCCTTGTTACTTTTTGGGGTGGCTTCCAATCTGACCAATGCTGAGTGACCACCTGGATCCCTCTGTGTTGTGCTGTGGAGTTGGAGCTCTGATCAGCTGTATGGCACAATGCAGACCTGGCCCTAGCCAGACCACATGGCAGAGAAACCAGGAAGTGGCTTCTGTGAACATGGTGTTCTGCGCGGGCCTGGCGTGATGATAGCTACAGTCCCATGCTCGTGAGAAACCTGCTATGAGATGATCTGTCTGGAGACAGGCTGTCATTGGACACAAAAAGGGGACCACCCCATACAATGATTGGCCAATCAAGCCCCTTAAAACTCTGTGTACTTCCTCAATAAATAAGTTTACGGCAGCTCGCCCTCTGCTGCTTCCACCCAACTCCCGGAGTCTGTGTTGTGACTCTGAGCCTCTCACCCCCAACCCAGCAGAGACCCTGCCGTCCCTCCTGGGCTGGCCCTGTGGGGGACCAAAACATCTGGCGCCTGAACAGGGACCCTCTGCCCCCTCGGTGTTGGTGAGACGCCCAGTTCTTGATCATCAGTGAGTAGCCCCCTCAGCATTTGGCAAGACGCCCCCCTTCTTGATCGTCTGGTGAGTAGGCCCCTTGCTGTTCTGTGTGCTGATGGTTGCCCGAGGGTGAGTGGGCATCCCCCTCCTTCCCCCTTTTCCTTTGTTTGCCCCCCCCACCGTAAGAAGGCACACATCGCCCCACGGTCCCGAAGTCCGTGTTGGCCCCTCCAATCTCGGTTCATCCCGGCAAAATCACATAAGGGTTTGACCCACCCGATTTTGGAACCAAGGCAAGGCCTTTGGCTGAGCCTTCCCAGAGACACCGTGTGGGCATACAGCCGTGGAGTAACGACCAATGGAAGTCCCCCACTAAGCACAAGACACGTGGGTCTGAAACATTCTATCCATTTGTCTCAGCTGGCCCCGGCATTAGGAGTTGTAGTTTGCATGATCATCCTTTGGGCTATCATTTTTGATCTGGGTTATTATTTTCTCAGTCTCCTTGATTCAGGAGTGTACCATCCTAGCCCCCAAACACCACCACGCCGTAATGGGCAACCTCCCTCCCCATCAGAGGATGCTGCAATTGCAGGCTCTTAAGGCCCTCCCCCTGCAACGTGGCTTAAAAGTGAAACAAAAAGACCTCCATGGCTTTTGGGACAAAACTTTTGTTTTAGCCCCATGGATTAGTCCAACCCTCCTTGCCATAATTGCCAGCCTTAAAGGCTCCTCCGTGGAGGAAGCCATTCTGCCCATAACAAAAGCTGTAAGGAAAAACTGAAACTCGCTCTTAAAATCTCATCCCTCCCAACACCGCCACCCAAACCGCCGCCGGCCCGCTGCCTTTGCAGCCTGCAACTGCCGGCTGTGGCAATCGCGCTCACAACCACCCCTCCCCCTCTTTACCCTTGGAAGGACCTCTGCCCAATCCATCCTGGACACACCCAGGCAGCTGCCAGTTCGCTAACACACACCATTGCCCCACCCTTCACTGCCTTCCCCTTAGTGTAGGGCCAGAGGCAACAGCCAGGCCCTGGTACCCCACCCCCCTCTGATCTGGCTCTCATCTGCAAGGCAGCCCAGGAATCTGGCATTGACTCTTACTTTCAGGTCCTTATACATACAATGGGCCATCCACCTTCAGACTTATTGAGCATGTTTGCTCACACACTGGTCTTCCTGACTTTATTGCTGATGGGAATTCACAGGTAGACAAATTTATTGCTGTCTCCTCCTTGCCACCCTTAGAACAAGCTAGACGTTTACACCAAAGGTTCCATCTATCCCCCACTAACCTAAGAACCCTATACCCTGAACTCTCGCTTAGCCAATGCAAACATTTAACCCGTACCTGTAAGGCATGCGCTCCCCTACCCCCCGGGCCCCCTACAGCCTCAAGGAGTCAATCCTAGAGGCCTTACCCCAAATTCTATCTGGCATACAGATGTTACCCACATACCTTCCTTTGGTAACTTCAAATATGTCCATGTCATTGTAGACACTTACTCTAAGCTTACTTTTGCTATTGCTCTCTCAGGGGAGAAGGCGTCCCATGTCATTAAGGTGACAAAAACCGCTATGTTGGTCATGGGTGTACCCTGGTCAATTAAAACTGACAATGGCCCTGCATACACATCTGCCCAATTCACATCTTTCATGGAATCTTGGGGAATAAAACACTCCCTTAGGATCCCCTACAACCCACAAGGACAAGCCATCGTGGAGAGAACTAATCAGATGCTAAAGGAACTAATTATAAAACAAAAGTCCACTATGTCGCCCAAGGACCCCCACTTGGCCCTGGTGGAAGCTCTTTTCACCCTCAATTTTCTCACCTTTGATGAGGCAGGACTCTCCCCAGCCTACAAACATTGGAGATCCCAACCAACCACAATGCCCTTACCCTTAGTCTGCTGAAAAGATCCTCTTACTAATATTTGGAAGGGGCCCCACCCTCTTTTAACACAGGGCCAAGGGTATGCTTGTGTCTTTCCAGAAACTTCACAAATACCAGTTTGGATTCCTGCCAGAAACATCTGTCCAGCCACTGACTCAGTGACCAGCCTTGATGAAGAGGATGATGCCAAACTCCTCAGGCTGCATACGTGATGTTAAACTTATCCCCCCCCTTTTTTTCCTCCTTTTATCTCCTTTCTCCCTACGACCACTTCCCAGAAACCATTTTGGACAATTCTTAGGCCATACTTGTTTGGTATGATGGGCCTAGATTCCCTCACTTTTCCTAGGCTTTATTTTAGCTACTCTATTTTGCTGTATTCCTCCCCCGTTCAAGTAAGTACTTCTCCTTAGCCACACCTTTGCTTTTTTTGCTTATTAATGTCTCTTATGCCTCCAACCAGCCATAAATTCCTTTGCAAGTTCTTTGATTACATTGATCTGTTACCATTAAAGACACTCAATGCTACTAATTATGATGCTAGGGTGAGCTCATGACAGTCACCCAGCAACCTGTCCTACCCCAGTATTTTTCAGGTTCTATAGTTGATTCTCGCTTGTTGGGTCCATTCGCACGCCACAGAGCCACCACCACTTGGCCTCCTAGGTGACAGTCACACCCCTTGGGTTTTCTCACCAGATTGGCTGGTTAGTCAATGATGGGCAAGACCCCAGGAGATGGGGCAACCTAAGACAGGCACTGTTGCATGTGATGATCCCTTGGGGCCTGGGTTCAACAATGGCTTGACAAAGAACCATGTCTCCCAGGGTTGCCAATAATAAAAACAAAAAGGAGGATATGTATGGCACAATGCAGGCCTGGCCCTAGCCAAACTGCATGGCAGAGAAACCAGGAAGTGGCTTTTGTGAACATGGTGTTCTGTGCAGGCCTGGCATGACAACAGCTACAGTCCCATGCTCGCAAGAAACCTGCTATGAGATGATATGTCTGGAGACAAGCTGTCATTGGACACAAAAGGGGGACCACCCCATACAATGATTGGCCAGTCAAGCCCCTTAAAACTCTGTGTACTTCCTCAATAAACGAGTTTGCGGCAGCTCGCCCTCTGCTGCTTCCACCCAACTCCCGGAGTCTGTGTCGTGACTCTGCGCCTCTCACCCCGAACCCGGCAGAGACCCTGCCATCCTTCCTGGGCTGGCCCTGGGGGGACCCCAACAGTTGGAGCTCTAATCAGCTGTGCTGGATGTGCTGCCACCAGAGGCTGAATGCCAGAGGTTCCTGGTTCTGATGGTTGGGGGATGGGAGAGTTCAGGAAGTCTGGAGTTGCTCACATACTCCTACCTGTATCCCTTTCAGAAGCTCCTTAGCTGATCTCAGCTGTCTTTCCTTCAGATTTCTTGACTTTGCAAGGAGGCTGATGAGGTTGGAAAATCCCCTTGTTTGGTCTCTGCTGCTGGCACTGGTGCTGGTGCCGGTGCTGGGCAGATGCAGGGATCATGTGACTTGGCAAGCATCTCAGTGGGATTCTGGCCTTTTTCCTCCTTTGTGGTGGATCTTGGTCTCCCCTGTTTCTCTGCTGTGTATTAAGAAGAACTTATACTCGTTCACTTTTTAGAAGAAGAGTGTATTTTGCTGTGATTTTGCTTAAATCCCTCCTTAGGCTGGTTTGGCATGGCTCCTATGCCGCCATCTTACCCAGAAGTCCCCAAGTTGTACATTTTAAAAGGTTACTTGAATGTGGAATCTGAGATAATATTAATGAATAATTTTGTGTCCTACTGTTTTAAAATTCCTTTTTTTTCTACCAAACTTTTTTGTTCAAGGTAGGGTCTCACTCTAGATCAGGCTGACCTGAAATTCACTCTATGGTCTCAGGGTGGCCTTGAACTCATGATGATCCTCTTACCTCTGCCTCTCAAGTGCTGGGATTATAGGCATGCACCAGCACGCCAGCCTTCTACCAAACATTTTGAGTGCATATATCCTGCGCACATGATTTTGTAACATCATATGTTGATCATCTGAAAAATTTTGGTTCACTTAAGTATACAGATATTCTAAATATTGACACATTCCATCATGCAATATTGAAAAAAATGACATTTATTAACATTAACATTGGTCTCACCTAGAAGCTCCTAAGAGCCCATCACTGTAGTAGACTTAATTTTTTAAAATTTATTTACTTATTAGAGACAGAGAAAGGGGGAGAGAATGGGCATGCCAGGGCCTCTAGCCACTGCAAATGAACTTCAGTCACATGCGCCACCATGTGCATCTGGCTTACATGGGTACTGGGGAATCGAGCCTTGAACCAGGGTTCTTAGGCTTCACAGGCAAGCACTTAACCACTAAGCCATCTCTCCAGCCCAACTGTAGTAGACTTAAAACAAAGCCAACATGGCTCAGAAATTTTGTGGATGAGGGGGCAGAAAGATTGTTAGAGTCACAAGCTGGGACATCATGTCCAGAGACACTGCCTCTCCCCAATCACTGACTGCTGCTCCAGCAATGCACAACTCACAACCCCCACAGGGAAAACCTGTGACCCTACTGAGGAGGAACTTCCTTCAGAAGGGGGTGGGCATGAGGGAAAGGATGGTACCAACACGTGATGCATCCATACTATGTCCACAATTAATAAAAACCACAAAACACACAAAAACATTGGTTTCATAAGAAAAATCACCTAGTGTCAGGAGGTTGTGAGCCTAGGATGGCATATACAAATTTCCCACAATTTGTTTCTGGATAGAAAGTTCAAATTTTATCATTGAAAGGTGATATTGCAACTATTTCCCTAAAAGTGACATTCTCTTCATTTCTGAAGAAATGTCTCAAAATACCCCCATCAGAATAATCAATCATTTTTTCCCAATAAAACTAGTGTTACATGAGCAAACAGGATAGTTCAGCTCAAATAAATGCCTCAAATAATTGCACAAGAGCCTTTTCTTGAGATAACTTAGTCCTTTAGTTTGCAGCAAATAGTTTATGTACACTTTCTATTTCTTCACAAAGGATGCTAAAAAGATATGTTCTCAAGGATCAAGATGTAAGGAAATGACCTGAAAGTTTTTTTTTTAATTTTTAAAAGTTTTTAAAATTTATTTTTGGAGAGAGAGACAGAGAGAGATAAACAGAGAGGGAGACAGAAATGGGCGCGCCAACAGTCTCTCAGGGGCTGTGAATGAAATCCAGATGTGTGCGCCCCCTTGTGGTCAAGTGCGGCATTGTGCCCTTGCCTCACTTTGCATCAGGCTAAACGTGGGACCTGGAGATTGGAACCGCTGGACATTGGAACCAGCATTCTTAGGCTTAGGAGGCAGGCGCCTTAGCCGTTAAGCCATCTCTCCAGCCCAACCTGAAAGTTTTAAAAAAAAATTATTATATTTATTGAGGAAGTACAGAGCCAAGGAAAAACATCTATGTGGCTAGAGATCCCATGTGGAGGGCCTGGAAAAACCATGGGAAGAAAAGAGAGAAAAGAAAGTATAAAGAGCTCCTGCCTTGTGGGGAGGTGGAAGGGGTAAAGAACCCACATGGAGACCTTGGGATGACTCAGAAGGCACTGTAGTGCTGAGAAGTGTCAGAGGAGTGCTCAACACTGAAACATCTCTATCACACCTTTCAAGACTCAGGGTCCATTGCAGAAGTGGCGAGAATAAAAAGGAAGAACCAAAGGAAGGGTAGGACTCCTTATAATGTACTCTTCCAGACACAAAATGGCCTGGATATCCATGACCTCGCAGTGCCTGACACTGTCTACACAAGACCATCATAATAGGAGGAAAAGATGATGCCATCAAAATAAAAGTGAGACTGATAGAGGGGGGAAGGAGTATGATGGAGATGAGGGGGGAAGGGCTATGGGGCTCTCCCCCTGGCTCAACCAGGCTGGGCCAAGCCCAGGCCCAGCCTAGGGAAAACTCACCAGCAGCTGGAAGTTTCCAAATGGTCAGGCAGCTCAGAGAGCATGCTCTTCCCTTGCAAATGTATTTTTAACCTTATGGTTGTGGGTCTTGTCCTGAAGGTTTTTTTTTCTTAATTGAAAATACCAGGCAATGATGAATATAGTAACTGCTGGGACAGTTTAGTAACACTGTCTTCTGTTTTAATGTATTATAAATGCCAGCAGTTTTACCCACCATTTCTTCTGTGTCATTGGAGGAAATATTAAACCTATTGTGCTGGGTGTAGTGGCACACACCTTTAATCTTAGCACTTGGGAGCAGAAGTAGGAGGATCAACATAAGTTTGAGGCTATCCTAAGACTACATTTGCAATGGCTGGAGACCCTGGTGCATCCATTCTCTCAAATAAAATAAATAAATATTTTAAAATTTTTTTCAGGGTTGGAGAGATGGCTTAGTGGTTAAGGCATTTGCCTACAAAGCCAAAGGCCCTTAGTTTGATTCCCCAGGATGCATATAAACCAGATATACAAGGTGGTGCATGTGTCTGAAGTTCGTTTGCAGTGGCTGGAGGTCCTGGTGTTCATATTCTCTTTCAAATAAATAAATAAAAATAAAATATTAAAAATATTATTTATTTATTTGCAAGGAGACAGAGGGAGAGGGAATAGATGTGCCAGGGCCTGTTGTTGCTGCAGATGAACTCCAGGTGAATGTGCCACTTTGTGCATCTGGCTTCACATGGGTACTGGAGAATTGAACCTGGGCTTTGAAAATAAGGACCTTTAGCCACTGAGCAATCTTTCCCACCCACTCCCCCCCCTTTTTGCAACAGAATCTGACTCTGTAGCCCAAGCTTACTTTGAACTCTCTGTCCTGCTGTCTCTACCTCCTGAGTGGGATTGCAGGTGTTTACTACCATATCTGGCTTGCTTTTTGAGATAAGGTCTTGTTCTGTAGCCCAGGCTGGTCCTGAGTTCATAATCTTTCTTCCTCAGCCTCCTAAGTGCTTGTATTACAGGCATGCATTGTCACTTCTGGCTTTAGATATATTCTATAAAGAATACTTTGGGGCTGGAAAGATGGCTAAGTGGTTAAGGTGCTTGCCTGTAAAGCCTAAGGATTAGAGTCTGATTCCTCAGTACCCATGTAAAACCAGATGCACAGAGTAGCAAATGTGTCTGGAGTTTATTTTCAGTGGCTAGAGGCCCTGACACATCCATTCTGTCTGTCTCTCTGCTGGGTGTGGTGGTGCATGCCTTTAATCCCAGCACCCGGAAGGCAGAGGTAGGAAAATCACTATGAGACTACATAGTGAATAACAGGTCAGCCTTGGCTAGAATGAAACCCTACCTCAAAAAACAAAAACAAACAAACAAACAAACAAAAATTTTGTCTTTGCCCCTGAGCTATGCTTTTCTTTTGGATGATGTCTAAAATTTATACAGTTGGATATTTTTTTCAGATCATTTAATAAACTTGCCATCGTTCCCTAGAAAGTCATAATTTCTAGAGTGAAAAGTTATGTTGCTAAATAAAATACAGAATGCCCCATTACAGTTCAATTTTAAGTATAAGTATATCCTATGCAGTATTTAATATGTACTAAAAGATTATTTGTTATGTATCCAAACTTCCAACATAACTGGGCATATTTTCATTTTCAAGTCTGGCAACCTCATACAGGGGATGGGAGGAGGACCCTTTGGTGTAACTTACAGGCCATTGAAGCATATCGTGTGTAGGGTAAGAGGCTCTGAGACTAGGATTCTGGTGGCAGGTCAGTGTTCTCTCCTGATAAATGCCCTTGCACCTTGTCAAATCTTGAGATATGATGGTCATAGGACTGAGTGGGGATATATCCCCACTGACTACCATACGCTGGGAACATTTCCTGTGATCCTAGGCTCTATTTGAGTTCCTGTCTGTGTACAGTCTCCTGGCTATCAAAGGCCATAGTTAATCTTATCTGCCACCCAGGGGTGTCTTTGAAACTAGAAAAAGTGGTTGCTAGATCTTTCTTTCCATTTTCTGTTTTTCCCCTCTCAGTGAGATGCACATACACTACTTTCCTCATTTCTAGTGTTGCCCACTTTTGTCTTACGGAATTTCTCCATGGGCAATACAGACCCTTAGACTTTTTCCTTCTTAGGAAACAACTTACTACACAGTCAATCAACTACTCAACAAACCAAGTACCCCTTGCCAGGGACAAAGACTGGACGAGTCTCCAGTCTGATGTAGAGCCCAAAGCAAAGCAATATGTGCATTAGTGACAACGTCAGCCCTGTGGAGCCGGCCCCGCCTGCTCTAGATCAGCCCTGAGTGTGCAGCCTGAGGGGAGGCCAATAAAGGGTCACAGCTAGAGAAGAAAGGGGTTGGCTGCAAGTCACAATCCAAGGCTACAAATTCTCATGGAGAGACCTTTTTCCTTTTATCCAGGGATCGAACCCGGGGCCTTGACCTCTGCCCAGACTTATCCTTATTGGTTTTTTTTTTTTTTTAACACATCAAAACTACTGACATTTCTTCTTAATTTGGCATTTCTTTCTTTAAAAATTTAGAACTGTTGGGGCTGGAGAGATGGCTGAGTGATTAAGGTACTTGCCTGCAAAGCTTCAGGACTCAGGTTTGATTTCCACAGTACTCACAAAAGCCAAATACACAAAGTGGCGCATACATCTGGAGTTTGTTTGCAGTGGCTAGAAGCCCTGGTACATACATTCTCTTTCTCTCTGCTTGCAACCAAATAAACAAACAAATTAAAGAAATATACTTAAAATATATACTTAAAAATATAGCACTGTTGATGTATGTTTCCCAGTCAAGATCTAGAACATTTCCATTACTCTAGAAAGTCTCCCTGTGTCCCTATAGTGAGCCATTGATCTGATTTCTATCATTGCAGTTCCATTGTATACTTTCTAGAAATTTTATATAAATAAATTGACCTTTTCTCCTGGTTTTGCTTATTTACTTTTCCTTTATGTAGAAACAAAAACAATTTTAGTTTTATGGTCTTAAAATTTTTACAATTAAATGTTTGATTTATGTGACATTTATTTTGGTACCTGACATTAAAGACACAGATGTCATTTATTTTTCCTCATAGAGCTACCCATTTGTCCCAACATCTATTAATAGTTTTCTTCTTCTCCTTCTCCTCCTTCTTCTTCTTCTTTTTGAGGTAGCTTCTTGCTCAAGCCCAGGCTGACCTGGAATGCACTCTGTAGTCCCAGGCTGGCCTCAAACTCATGGTGCTCCTCCTAACTCTGTTTCCTGAGTGCTGGGATTAAAGATGTATGCCACTATGCTCAGCTTACTGATTTTTTTTTTTTTTTTTTTTGAGAGAGACAGAGAGAGAGGGAGACAGATAGAGATGGGCATACCAGTAGCCTCTCAGCTGCTGTGAATGAAATCCAGATGCATGCACCCCCTTGTGGTCAAGTGTGGCATTGCACCCTTGCGTCACTGCATCTGGCTAAACGTGGGACCTGGAGATTGGAACCAGTGTTCTTAGGCTTAGGAGGCAGGCACCTTAACCGCTAAGCCATCTCTCCAGCTCTGATATATATTTTTTAAACAAGATCTCAGTATGTATCCCAAGCTGGCTTCAAATTTGTGAACATATATTAAATTCCAAAGTGAGTTTGGGTCTGCTTCTGAACTTTCTCTCTTGTGCCTTTATTTGTTCATATAGATACAATTATATTTCATGACGGTTGCTTTATTTAAAATGCTATATTTTAGGATTGTCTGCTCTCTCTTCAGTGGGGTAATTCTCTCCAGAGTTCCTATATTAGTTATCTATTATTGCACAACAAAATAGCCTGCGCAGCTGTTACATGAAAATGCATCATCCTCATATGTTTCCTAGTTACGGTTCTGAGCCCTGTGGCCAGGGTGTCAGGCTCAGGACTCTCAGAAGTTGTGGTTAAGGTGCCAGCCAAGCTGCTGTTGCATCACTTGATGGGTTGAGAGGGTAGCTGTCAAACTTACTTGATCAGTTGTTGGCTACAGGACTCAGTTCTTTGCCACCCAAACCTTGCCATGGCAGACTCCCAAGATGGTAGGTAGAAATAAACCAAGACAGAAAGAGAGTGAAGGCCCAAGACAGAGCTCTGGGTTGTCATATCCTAATCTCAGAAATGGCAGACTTTTCCTTCTGCCTCCTACGTTGATCTGATGTAGGTGGAGACACACTAGGTGGAGAATGCTAGGTGGCTGGGATCACCGGGGCCATCCAAGAGGCTAGTTATCACAGTTCCAATGTTGGCTCACTTCTCTTCACTGAATTTATCTCTGATCAGTGATCCCCAGATCATTCCCCTGATCGCTAACAGGTTCTCCGAGTTCCAGAACTAGTCTCCCAGAGACATGGTATCTCCTCCATGGATTTCTCAACCTTTTGCCCCTGAGCCTCACACCTACTTCCATATAGACATGCGTCATTGCATTGTATTTATTTGATTCCTCCACTAGAAAAAAAATTTGGGGTGGTGTGTGTGGTATATGCCTGAGTAATTTTATTTTTATTTATTTTTGCAAACTTATTTAAGGTAGGGGTGTGCCTTCACCATTTTGGTATTTGCTGTTCTTGACACTGTACCTAACTGAAGTAGGCATTCATGAATATTTGGGTTCTGGTGACACCAGGACAGCCTGGTTGATTCATGGGTGCTGGGCAGTTCCTGAATCCTGATCTGGGGAGGAGGATCCACTTCAGTAGTTTTGAGACTGGCCTGGACTCTTTATAGTGCTGGTAGAAATGTCTCTTAGCCTTGAATCCAGATTTGCTTCCTGAGGGCGCTGAGCCTGTCTGTGGCTGCCCGAACTGCTTGTCTTGGATTCCCCAGAGTAGGGTCTGTGCCCTTGTGAGAAATCATTTGTGGGGTCCTTGGAAGGCAGTGTGTGCAGCCTTCTGCAGAACACTGCTCAAACTGTCCTTCACTTCCTTTAGCTTCCTCCCTCCCAACTGTGGGTGAGGCTTTTCCTCACCTTCCCCCCACCCCTCCCAATTATAGGGATATAAATTCCACCAGTGTTCAAGTCTTTCAGATATAATCAGCAGTGTTTGAAGACCAGGCATCCCTATTTACATCTAGACTTCACGACAGAGCCAGGTAAGGCTGAGGGGGCATCACAGCAGCCCAAAGTAGGTAGGAATGGTGTAGCCCAAGCTGAAGCCACTTAGCTACACTGGGGTGCATGATGCCTGAAACTGCCCATCTTCATTCTTTTTTACTTTTTGTGCTGATGTTTCTTTCTCCCTGGACTCATGTGTGCATCTCAGTCTCTTTCTGGCCTGATTCTCATAACAAAGCTGTGGGGCTATCAGAGCCATTAAGATCTTCCAAGCCAGCGCCTCCTTATACCAAGGTGCAGTTGGGGACCAGAGAGGATAACAGATTAAATTACACAGCTTCTCTTTCTACTTCTCATTAATCTCTGTTATTTCATTATTTCAGTGTTTCTAAGTGTTTTGTGTTTCTTACTCTCTCCCTTATTATTATTGTTGTTGCTATTTTTGTGTGCCTGTGTTAGACTGAACCCAGGGCCTCACTCATCAGGTAAGTGTTGTGCTACTAAACTAAATCTCCAGCCCTTTTTCTACTTAAAAAATTATTTATTTATTTATTTGAGAGAGAGAGAGAGAGAGAGAGAGAGAGAAAGGGAAAGAAAGAAAGAAAGAAAGAAAGAAAGAAAGAAAGAAAGAAAGAAAGAAAAGGCAGGTAGAGAGAATGGGCACACCAGGGTCTCCAGCTCTGCCAACAAACTCCAGATGCATGAGCCACCTTGTGCATCTGGCTTAAGTGGGTCCTAGGAATCAAATCTGGGTCCTTTGGCTTTGCAGGCAAGCGCCTTAACCTCTAAGCCATCTCTCCAGCCCCCCTTTCTACTTTTTGTTTTGAGACAGTCTTGATAAATTGTCCAGATTGGCCTGGAACTTGCAGTTCTCCTGCCTCAGCCTCCTGAGTGACTCGGATTTACCATTACACCTGGCTCTCTCTCTCCTAATTGTTGTTTTATTTCCATTTACGTTTCTTCCTTCTCACTTTCAACTTTCTTTGGACCTAGTGTCGAACGCCATCTATCCCCAAGATGAGGCTAGGGTGAGGGTGTGTCCATTTGACTTTCTCCAAAATTTGTGCATCTGGAATGACCAATATGGACAAGGTATCAGAGTGGGCAGTGTCAGGCTTAGGGACCACTCTAAGCTCTAAGGCTCTCCAGATGGCTAGCTGAGTGCCTTGGAATAAAATACGAGTGAGGGGGAAGGAGTGAGTGACCCTTGGAAACTGTTGGCTCTCCTCTGGAACAAAAGGAGCTTCTTATAGAAGAAGAAGCAATGAACAGACGAGGCCCCGCCTCATCTCTGCAGGCGGTTTACCTGCAACAAGGCCACAGCTGATTTTCTGTTCAACAGGGGCAAGCTTTGCTGCAAATGACCTTGAAGCTAAAACCAGCAGGCGGGAGAAGGGGCAGCCACAGACTAGTCCAGAGACAGGAACGGTTCTTAGACATGCTGTAACTTTAGGTTTCCAGCAGGGGGTGCTCTATCACACAGAGTTGGAGCCCTCTTTTTTGCTAGCCAAGGAGACCTGATTCTGTCCTGCTTCTCATTTTATGAAAGGGTTTAATCTGAGTTTGGGTGTGTTGGCGGGGTGGCGGGGTGCGGGGGTGGTGGTCAAGAGTCCCTTAGGATATGTTGGAATAGTTAGAACCTGATATACTGTTTAAGAAAGGAAGAGCAGCCAGGAGCCGAAGCTCCGTCAATCCCTGGAAATGTTATGAAAGGCTGTAATGTAATCTTACAGGAGGGAGTGAGGCTGGGGGAAAAGGCTTCTACAAAGAGTCTTTGAAGAGATATACATTGAAAGCCAAGGCTGATCTCCCAAAGCAGAACATTTGGCCATCTTCATTAGGACACTGGGTACAGGCTGATAGTTAACCTAAAATGTCTCTACAATTCCTGAGCAGCACCCATTCACTTATAATTTATAGATAACAACTCCTAACTCAAGGGAATTGGGTTATTCAGGGGTTGCTAAGGAACAAGGACAGATGCAGTAGGTAAGGCAGGGGTTGCTTAGTAACCAGGCGTCCCTGGGTGATGGATTGGCCAGAGCAGGTTTTGAGCTGAGAAGGGATTGTGGAAAAGGGTCATCCAAATCGAGGTTTTCTGGAAGTTCCAGAACCAGCTGCTCTGCCTACCCTTGGTACTTGTCCTGCATAAAAAGCACGCTTTCTGAGGGTCCTGACTAGCTCCTGGTTCCCACAATTCCCTCTTCACCACTCTGCTGAGTTAACCAGGAGTTAGCAAGCTCATGGGAATCTCACATGGGGGGTTTGTCTCAAACTGGGGGGACAGAAGAGCTTCTGGGCTAATGTGGAGTTGGGAAAGTTGAGGTTTTAATAAAAGAAATTTCTTCACACAAGCATCTCTGGTATTTTCCCAGTTCATGGAGAAATGTCTTCAATCCTACATGAGGTGTTTCATGGTACTGTATTTCCAAAGGCACTCACTCTGTTGTGACTGGACCTCTTCTTTTTTTGCCCCAGTCTCACTTCCTCCTGTAAATTCACATTTACAGCCTTTTTTTTTTTCCCTTTTTTCCAGGGATTGAGGATGTTTCTGCTCTTGATTGGTTGACCTTTCCTATGTTCCCACAGATAAACATCTCTAGTACTTTTCTAGTTCGTGGAGAAATATCTCCATCTCTATATCCTCACCCTGCCTTCACACCTGCACATACCCCCAGAGGGACATTCCAGGGCACTGGTCTCCATACTCGTGATGCCCCTCAGAGAGCTCCGCCTCAGTGCCTGGCTACACCATTTACAGCACAGCCTGCATTCTCAGTCACCAGCTTTTCATTCCAGGCCCACAGGTATCCCTACTATCTTCTGAGCCACCTGGACATTCATACCCCTCCATCCTTCCTTTCAACTGTCTCCCTGGACAAGAGTTTCAGCCCTCCTCAACCTTCTACATGCTGTTTATCAGCAACTTTCCTAGCCTCAAGCCTGCACTTAGCTGTGCTGAGCCTTCTGCTTTCAGACCCTTGGCAAGGCTTGGTCCCAAGGAAGCTGGTGGCTTCCTTCATCCCCACCAATCCTCCATGTCTTGATTAGGCTCCTCACAGGAACCTTTTTGAGAACTGCATGTTAGTAACTGAAAAGAGTGTTGTTTAAAACAAACCTTTTGCACAAATATCTCTGAGAAAGTAGTTGAGACACTGGCAAGTTCATTTTTAATTAAAATTTTTAAAAATTAATTGATTTATTTGAAAGAGAGATAAAGAGGCAGAGAGAGGGGGAGAGAGAGAGAATGGGCATGCCATGGTCTCTAGCCATTGCAAATGAACTCCAGATGCATGTGCCACCTTGTGTGTCTGGTTTTACATGGCTACTGGCGAATTGAACCTGGGTCCTTAGGCATTGCAGGCAAGCACCTTAATGGCCAAGCCATCTCTCCAGCCCTCTTTTTTCTTTTTTGGACAGGTTTTACTTTGTAGCTTAGGCTGGCCTCAAACTTGAAGTAATCATCCTGTTTCAGCTTCCTGAGAAATGAGACTCAAATATGCTTCAAAAAATGGATTTGAAAAGCCTTCAAAAAAGAAGACATAGTGACTTCCAGGTGAGCCAGAGTGAGACCCTACCTGATTTTGAAGATTTGGTTTTTGAACGAGGTCTCACATTCTTTTCTTCTTGTATTGTGGTACTGTGGATTGAAAACAGAGTCTTGCACATGCTAAGCAAGCATTGTACTATTGAGCTATACTTTATGGTTTTTTTGTTTTTAAACTTTTGAGATAAGGTCTCACTAAATTGCTCAGGCCTTGAACTTGTAATCTTCCTGACTTGACCTATTCAGTAGCTGGGATTACAGGCTTACTGTACCAGACCCAATGGATCTGATATTCTTTTATTTATTGGTGTATGTTCATTGTATATAGCACTGGGTTTCATAAAGACATTTCCCTACATGTATATAATGTACTTTGACCATGTCCCCCCATACCTTCCACCCTCCCATTTTTACTCCTGCCTGCTCTTGTTATTCTTTTATTCTGGAAGTTTGCTTCTATTTTCATGTCATATACACATACATGAAAGAAACCATGTGACATTTGCTTCTCGGACTTTGACTTAATTCACTTAAAATGATAATCTTCAGTTGAATTATTTTCTTCTTTAAAAAATTATTTATTTGCATGTGTGTGTGTGTGTGTGTGTGTGTGTACACACACAACGGGGTCTCTTGGCCACCACAAATGAATGTCAGTTTTGGCATTTGGTTTTACATGGGTGCTGGAGAATTGAACTTGGGCCAGATGACTGGTTTTGTAAGTAAGCACCTTTAACTGCTGAGCAATCTCTCCTACATACAGTTGCGCAATTATATTTTCCAGCAAACAACATAATTTCATTCTTCTTGGTGGCTGAATAAAATTCCATTGTATATATATGCCTCAGTTTCCTTATCCATTCCTCTGTCATTGGACACCTAGTTTGGTTCCAAAGCTTAGGTATTGTGAATAATGATATGCAGGCTTCTCTGTGATATGTTGATTTAGAGACTTTCTGGTGAGTACCTAGAAGTGGTATAGCTGGGTCATATAGTAGTTCTATTTTTCATTGCTTTAAAAAAATTCCATGCCAATTTTTATATCAATTTTCATAGTAGCTGAACTAATTTATATGTTTTAAAAATATTTTTTTTTTTATAAGGAGAGGGAAGAGAGAGAGAGAAAGAAAGAAAATGGGTACATTAGGGTCTCTTGCCACTACAAATGAACTCCAGATGCATGTGCCACTTTGTGCATCTGGCTTTATGTGGGTACTAGGGAATTGAACTGGCAAGGAAGCAAGCAACTTTAACCATCGAGCCGTCT
Source organism: Orientallactaga sibirica (assembly GCA_036365145.1). NCBI lineage: Eukaryota > Metazoa > Chordata > Mammalia > Rodentia > Dipodidae > Orientallactaga > Orientallactaga sibirica. The sequence continues at coordinate 12,661,149 of JAEOAD010000059.1, read as the reverse complement.
CCCCAGCCCTAATTTACATCTTTATTAGCAATGTATGAGTTTCCTTTTCTCTGCATCTTCAACAGTGGTTGTTGTTTTTTTCATGATAACCATTCTGACTGGAGTGAGATGGAATCTTAATGTAGTTTAAAAATATATTTATTTGAGAGAGAGAGAGAGGGTATCAGATAGAGAATGGGCGTGCCAGGACCTCTAGCCAAACTCCAGACACGTGTGCCTCCTTGTATATCTGGCTTACGTGGGTCCTGGGGTATTGAACCTGAGTCCTTATGCTTTGCAGGCAAATGCCTTAACTGCTAAGCCATCTCTGCAGCCCCCTTCCTTTTTTCTGAGGTAGGGTCTCATTCTAGCCCAGGCGGACCTGGAATTCATTATGTAGTTTCAGGCTGGCCTCGAACTCACAGGGGTCCTCCTATCTCTGTCTCCCAAGTGCTGGGATTTAAGGCATGTGCCACCAAGCCTGGCTCAATGTAGTTTTAATTTGCATTTCTTTGATGACTAAAGTGATAGTCTTGGTTGAATCTGGATTTTATTTGGATCTGAAATCAACTAGGACATTGGGAAAGCTGGGCATTGTGGCTCACAACTTAACCCCAGCACTTGGGAGGCTGAGGTAGAATGATTGCCATGAGTTTGAGGTCAGCCTGGCCTACAGAATGAGTTCCAGGTCAGCCTGGGCTACAGTGAGACCCTGCTTCAAAAGAAAACAGCCAAAAAAAGAGATTGGGCAAGCCTCTCTGGGCAAGCCTGTGTGGGTGTTACCAGAAAGGATTAACTGAAGAAGGAAGACTCTTCCTCAGAGTGGGTGATGCCTTCCAGTGGGCAGCCTGGATGTGAGGAGGCCAAGGAGAAAGCAGTGCTGGTTTAGCATCTTGCTGGATGAGTATCCCTCCACTGTGGCCTCTGTTGTTATCATCCTCCGCTGACATCAGATCCCAGCTTCGTTAGCTTTCCCATGTGGACTGAAGACCAGACTTCTTCCACATCTTCAGTGCCACGTTGGGACTGCTGAGCTATCCAGTTTTGTGGACTGAGCAGATACTGGGTTCCCAGCCTCTCTAGCCTCTAGACAGCCCCATTGTGTAAGCCAATCGTGTGAAGCCCTTTCTATAATATGTATACATTCTATCAGTTCTGTTTCTGTAGAGAACCCTGCCCAATACAGATTGTTGTACCAGGAGTGGTTCTAAAAACCCGGAATTATAAAGGATGATTTTTTCTGCTGGGCTTGGAGTGTCTGGAGCAAGCTCTTTCAATTTGACTAAAGTTAACAATGCTAAAGAATCTGCTGGGAGTATGGAGAGCGCTGATAATCCATGGTGTGAACTATTTAAAGAACTCTGCAAGATAAATGAATTTGATAATCCTCATTTACCACTTGTGAGGGGCAAAGAATTTGGTGCCTCTATAAATCAAACTTTTGAACATTTCTGGAGGAGTAAGGAATATAATGATGCTGTTTAGCTGCTTCTAGCATCTCTGGATGCAGAAACAAAGGGAAACACTGAACACAGGGTCAGCTTCCTAGCTCCTGGTGCGCATAGACAATCTAAACGGCTTCTGTGCTTGCCCAGGAGGAGAATCTTCCCTCCAGCGACCACAGGGCTCAAGTTGCTGAAAAACAAACCAGGTCTGCATCATTTGATTGATTGACTTTACAAGTCTAAGAACCAGCCTTGAAGGGTGTTCATAGTTCAGTAAGGGCACTGATTGGAAACAGTAGGATCTTGTGATGTGGGGATGGAGATGTGTGAGAGGACCCTGATGAGTGAAGGTGTTGATCTCCTAGATACTGATGTGAGGCAGTAGCCTCCTCACCCTTAATGGCAGATGTATCCACACCTCCCCCTTTTTGTAGTGTTGCTCTCTGTTTGTCTGAGGGAATAATCCTGTATTGTCTATGGAACCCGAATGACCTCCATGAAGAAAATCTGAGCAAGACAATGCTGATACCATTCGGAGCCCCTCCCCCCCTTACAGCCCATTTTTGCTTCTAGACCTATAACCAGACCAAGTCTCGGCAGGCACACAAGGTGAGAAACACAGTGTGACCCTAGAAGACGTATGCTACATTGCTAAATAACTTTTTTTTTTTAAATGAACCCAAAGGAATCAGGTATCAATCTGTTTATTTGTTTGGTTTTTTTAAAAAGATTTTATTTTTATTTATTTATTAGGGACAGAGAGAGGGAAAGAAAGATAGAGAGAGAAAGAGAGAATGGGCGCTAGGGCCTCTAGCCACTGCAAACAAACTCCAGACGCGTGCGCCCCCCTTGTGCATCTGCCTTACGTGGGACCTGGAGAATCGAACCAGGGTCCTTAGGCTTCACAGACAAATGCCTTAACCGCTAAGCCATCTCTCCAGCCCCTAAATAACTTCTTTTTCAAACTTTTTATTGACAGCTTTCATAAGTACAGACAATAAACCAAAATAGTTCTCACCCACCACCTCCATATTCCCCCTCTCAAATTCACCCTCCATTGAAGAACTTCTTGAGTTCTTTAATTCATACAAGCAGAGGTCTGGAGAATAGACTTTAAGGGTGTGAGATAAGGTGGAAGGAATATAAAACTGTGGGTTCATTGAGCAGAGATTCTGGGTTTAATGTTGCATTTTGCACAGCTGAAACAGGTATTTTGGTTGATTGAAGTATGGGTCAAAAGATGGTCTACTGTGAATGAGCTGTGTTAGATCTTAGGTGCTGCTCAGCGCACACCCCCTGCAGCTGTCTCCACCCTCACAGCTGTGACCCCGAAGTCTCTCTGCTCCAGCTGTTGCTATGGAGAGCTGACTGCTCTCCTCCACTCTCACAAAGGGCCAAATCCTCTCTCTTGCCTCCGACAGGAAAACACCCAACCCTCTTGTCATCTTGAGACTAAGGCAGCTTACTTAGGGTCACATATGAATCAACCCCACCCTCTGTAAATCCTCCATGCAGTTCAAGACATGTATGCTGAGTAGCACAGATCAATTAGCAACCCCCCACCCCAGTTCAGTGATAGACACTGTTCCTTTAAGAGGACAGATATTAATCCTCAGAGACAAAGTTGCCACACCCCTTCAATTCTTGCACAGCCCAGGAATAGCAAGAGAAAGAAAGCTGCCAGCTTGGGTGGGGCAGCAAGACCAGATGATGCTCTGATTTCTGACACTGTAGCCTATTCCATCCCTTCTCTCAGCCTCTAACACGAGTGACCTGAGTCACATCTACCCTGTAGCCAGGACTTATCACTAGTTAGAGACCCTCCCACTGAAAGGTCATAAAACTCAGGAATTTCCCTGTCCTGACAGCTTCTTCCATAAGCATCTCCTACTACAGAGTGGCTGGTGTAAGGAATTCTGCCTAAAAATCATTTTCAGTGCCTCGCCATTAGAAATGGGTCAGATTTTTTTTTATCACTCACCTCCTTCCCTTTCCTTAGAAACTCTTCAAAGCAGCCATCTTGCTGCATCTGCTGGTGCTGCTGGAACTCTCCTTCAGTATCCACAGCACACTGCCTGTCTGTACTGTTAATAACCTCATTAATAAACCTCTCACCTGAAGGACAATTCCTCTCAGCAGTTCTCTCTTGACTACTTTCTCCTCATCTTGTCTTCCCTAAAAATCTAACAAGCTGAAGATGCTCAAATCTCGTGGCTTAATATTGATGAAGGGATTTAAAGGCTCAGGGCGATTGGAATGCCGGAGTGGCAAACCCTACTCCTCTACAATGGGAAGGTCCACATGGTATGACCTTCACTGATACTATAGGAAAGAGATTTGTGAGAGGAGCACCAACGTACTTGAAGAGCTCAGTCATTGCGCTCCCTTGTATCCAGACCTTATAATGAGAGCTACAGTTGCTCAATTAGATAACTAAAATGCAATGGGTCTAATTAGATTCTGGAGTGGCAGGTGCCAAGTGGCAGCATGACTCACCAAAAGCAAGGCAAATGTACCTGCCATAATGGATGGTATAGGCAAAGCAACGTTTGTAATGGTCTGACTCCTGTAGACCTTTGGCACTGACTAATTAACTATAATCTTTCTATAAGAGAAACAATATGATGCCTACTGAGTTCTTGCTTGATTCATGTAAGCAGAAAAATTCCAAAACAAATGAATGAAAGGTTACCCTGAATCATAGCAACAGAACATCCTGGACCCTCAACAAATTTTCAAACTTGAGCCAGTTTACAGACCTACAAACTCCTCAAGTGACTGGAAGGCCAGGTCCTCTTGAGGAAGAACCTTCTACAATATCATATGTTTTACTGTTAGTCTTGCTCCTATCCTTCCTCAAAGGGAACGGTGGTCTTTTATCAGAGTGACTGTACATCGGGCAAAGGGAATAATCAGACCTTTCAGAGTCTATTAACACTGGCTTTAATTTTTTGTTGTTTTTTAAAGATTTATTTATTTTTATTTATTAGAGACAGAGAGAGTGAGAGAGAGAAAGATAGAGACAGAGTGAGAATGGGCACACCCAGACCTCTAGCTACTGCAAAGGAACTCCAGATGCATGCTCCACCATGTGCATCTGGCTTACGTGGGACCTGGAGAATTGAACCTGGGTCCTTAGGCTTTGCAGGCAAGTGCCTTAACCACTAAACCATCTCTCCATCCCTCCCCCCTTTTTTTTGAGGTAAGGTCTCACTGTAGCTCAGGCTGACCTGGAATTCACTTTGTAGTCTCAGGGTGACCTGGAACTTACTGCAATCCTCCTGCCTCTGACTCCCAAGTGCTGAGATTAAAGGTGTGTGCCACCACACCCGGTTTAACAATGGCTTTAAATTGATGTTGATTCCAGGAGATCTCAAACAGCATTGTGGCCTTCAGGGCCTTTTGGAAGTCAGGTGTTCAATTACCATTTTTAAAAATTATTTTTTATTTATTTGAGACAGAGAGAGAGGCAAAAGAGAGTGAGAGTGACAGAGAGAGAAAAAGAGAGAATGGGCATGCCAAAGCAAATGACTTAACCACTAAGCCATCTCTCCAGCCTGAGATATTCCCTTTTTAAAAAATTATTTATTTGAGAGAGAGAGAGAGAGAGAGCAGATAGATAGAGAATGGGCACACCAGGGCCTCTAGCCATTGCAAATGAACTCCAGATGCATGCGTCACCTTGTGCATCTGGCTTATGTGGTTACTGGGGAACCAAACCTAGGTCATTATAATAGGTAAGCCATCTCTCCAGACCTGAGATGTTCCTTTTAAGGTGGAGGGTAAGTTGAAACTGGTCCCTCCTGAAAGCAAGAAAGAAACACTCTTAGAGGACATATTCAGATATTGCAGGCAGTGCATTTACTGCTTTGGTGCATTACTCAGGAAGTTTGGGGCCCTCCCTGGTACCCTGGGGAATCAGCTGCAGGCTTGTGCATCAGCCACACTTCAACTACATCCACTGCCTGCTGTGATCCCAGACATCTCCCTCCATGGTGCATCCAGTCCTTGGTTGATCCTCTGCAGCTGGTCTCTCTGTAGCTAGCTGTTCCAGTGTGTGCATGTGTGTGCATGCATGCATGTTTTTTTTTTGGGGGATTGTGCAATGGGGAGGGAATGCCTTTCCCTTGGTGGTTCCAAATGACATCAGTTGGAGCTGAGTGTGTTGAACATTTCTGTTTTGGGATTGCTCCCATTACACTTCAGCCTCTGGCTGCACAGCCTGCTCTGGTCCTGTGTCCCTCTGCCTATGCAGCCTGTAGTGGCACCTCTATAGCCTCCTGTCACCAGCTAACTGTTCCTGTGGTGCTGTGTGGCATGGGGGCAGGGATGAAGCCCTTGGACCATGCGCAGAGAATCTGTGCTTTAGGCTGATGTGCATCACACTTTATCCCTTACTCTACAGTCTGCAGCCATCCCACATCTCTCTGACCATGGTTTGTCCAGCCTTTGGTTAGGTCCCTCTGTCTAGCTAGCTGTTCTATGGCACTGAGAGTTGGGGAAAGAACATGTTGCTGGTGGTACCTGCTGATTTCAGCCCTAGCCTGTTATCCATGTGGTGCATGCAGCTGGACATCCATTCATGGCTCCTCCTGCCTGCTTTTTTGTATTTATTCATTTATTTTCATGCATGCTTATGTGTGGTGTGTGTGTGATGTATGGTGTATGCATGTGTGTACAGATGTGTGCGCCATGTGTGTGTGAGCAGAGGCCAGAGGAGAATGCTGGCCGTCTTTCTTTCATCACTCATCCATATATTTCCCTGACACAGGGTTTCTCCCTCAACCTGGATTCTCCAGTGAGAACCGCAAGTGATTCTCCAGTCTCCACCCCCCATGAACCTGGCAGACTGGGGTTATACATGTGCATTGTCATTCCAGCTTTTTTTTTTTTGAGAGAGAGACAGAGAGAGACAGAGAAAGAGGGAGAGGAAGACAGATAGAGATGGGCACACCAGCAGCCTCTCAGCTGCTATGAATGAAATCCAGATGCGTGTGCCCCCTTGTGGTCAAGTGTGGCATTGTGCCCTTGTGTCACTTTGCATCTGGCTAAACATGGGACCTGGAGATTGGAACTGCTGGAGATTGGAACCAGTGTTCTTCTTAGGCTTAGGAGGCAGGTGCCTTAACTGCTAAGCCATCTCTCTAGCCCTCCAGCTTTTTTTTTTTTTTTTTAAAAAGATTTTATTCTTATTTCTTTATTTATTAGAGACAGACAGAGACACACACACACACAGAGTGAGAATGGGCATGCCAGGGCTTCTAGCCACTGCAAATGTACTCCTGATATGCATTGCCACTATATGCATCTGGCTTACATGGGACCTGGAGAATCGAACAGGGGTCTTTAGGCTTCACAGGCATGCACCTTAACTGCTAAGCCATCTCTCCAGCTCCATGCTAGCTTTTTAACCTGGGTTCTGCGGAGTCAGCCTTGGCAAACTTTGACTGAGAGGCCATCATGTTTAATTAGCAAATGCTCTTTACACTGAGCTACTCCCCCAGTCTCTGTCGTGGTTTCTAGCTCAGACTGACCTGGAACTCACTCAGTAGTCTAGGCTGGTGTTAAACACATCATGAAACTCCTACCTCAGCCTCTTGAGCACTGGAATTAAAGGAGTGAGCCTCCATGCCTAGCTGAGTCTATTGTTCGTTATCTTATTTTCCTTTTACCAAGTCATACTTATGGGGCTCCTAAGCCACCATCTTACCAGAACCTTGGACATTGTCTCTCATGCTAATGTGTCAATATTTTTTCTTTTTCTCTTTCCACTCCCTCCCTTTTTCTTTTCCTTCCTTTCTTCTTTCTTGGGGTGCTAGAGATGAAACCCAGGGCCTCATACATGCGAGACAACTGCTCTGCCACTGAGCTACATATGTAGCCTTAGCCTTTGTGTGTCAATTTTAGAACTCGGGGATCTTCATGGACCCATTTACACTGACTGACCCATTTCCCTGCCACTCTCTGCTGCTGGCCTTGTCTGCCTGTATACACCGTCCAGTGGTGTTTGGATAAATGTGAATGGATTCAATTAAATCATTGAATATGATTTAAAGGACGGTCAGGGGATGCACTTGTGTGCAAAACTGACTGTGCTCACTGCTTTTATTCAGACTCAGGCAGTCAAAGCAATGGGAGTCAGAGTGTGAGAAGCTGCGAGATCCCGTTTTCAAGAAGCTCCACCCAACTCGCATAGTCTTCCATGTCCCCAGGCTTAGCCTGGGCAAAGATTAGCCTTTTGCCAATTAGCTTGATCTGCCTACTTTGAAGGGGAGGTAGAGTACTTCATGCTCACTGATGCCATCACTGATAAGTGAAATGGACTCTTCCACAGAGCTGATCCAGCAAGAAGCAGCTCCGGCCTACTCACCATGCTCCCAGCCATGATCTCAGCCCAGCGGCGCTTGTTTAGTCCATGTGCTGGGCTCTCTATGAGGATGCATAGCAGTGGAGCAGCCCGAGAGGGAGTCCTGGCCAATCGGGTAGCTCTGGTCACAGGATCTTCTGATGGGTGAGTGGTCTGATTGTCCCTGGAGTATTAACTCCTTATACAGAAGGACCCTGGCTTCAGTGGAAGGACTCAGTATTGTAGGGCAGGTCACTCTTCCTTTATTGACTTCTAGGATGGGTAGAAGAAGGATGGTAGAGAAGGCTAGGCTGACTTGTACCCTCTACCCTGCCTGTAGGATTGGCTTGGCCATTGCCCGGCGTCTGGCCCAGGATGGGGCCCATGTGGTCATCAGCAGCAGGAAGCAGCAGAATGTGGATCGTGCAGTGGCCATACTTCAGGGGCAGGGCTTGAGTGTAACAGGCACTGTGTGCCACGTGGGGAAGGCCGAGGACCGGCAACGACTGGTGAACAAGGTGAGGTCAAGGAAGGGAAGGACTCAAAGAAGAGTGCACAGCCCGTTGAACCCTGGGAGGCGCAGGATGGGAATGAGGGCCAAGGCTTTCTGGAAGATGGTTTGTTGATGAGAGAACTCCAACTCTACAGTTGAGGAGCTGTCTAAAGGAATAGGGGAAATCACCGGGGGTTTCCTGGAGAAGATGTTAGGCCTCAGCACCATACAGTCTACCTTTGGGCCTAGTCAGAACGTTCTTAATAAGTGTTTGGTTTTTGCAGGGTCCTGTGACCATTCCTGGTAGAGCTATCATCTGATCAGCAAGCTTCAATGCCCTGCAGTTCTGGGCTGCTCTGAACAAGTAGATATCTTCCTTATCTACCTCTATCTAGTCCAACATCCTTTTCTTACAGGCCCTGGAGGACTTTGGAGGTGTGGATATCCTGGTATGCAATGCTGGTGTCAACCCTTTGGTGGGGAGCACTCTGGGGACCAGTGAAGAGGTGTGGGACAAGGTGAGAGGCCAACCCTGGACTCCATCAGGTCTGTCCCCACAAAAATCTCTTCTCCTTGCCTGAGGTTATTATAAAAGCAGGCCCTGGGTAATAGCCTGAACAATGTTGCTTTATGGTTTATTTTAAAACCTAGCACCCACATTCTTTCTGTTCTTTTCTCTTTCTACCTCTTTGCACATACGCATTAAGCAAGTGTTTATGATGTTAGATTTCTGCCAGAATAACAACTTAAGGGAGGAAGGACTGATTTTTGGCTCAGGATTTCAGAGGTTTCCGTCCATGATCAGCTGGCTTTGCTGTTTCTGGGATGTGGTGAAATGGAACATCTTGGCAGAAGGGCTGAGAAAAGCAGAGTAGTTTACTTCATGAGGGCATGAGCCCCGGGCTGTTGGGTGGTGCTAATCTCCCATCAGTTAATCCTCTCTGAAAATGCCCTCACAGACACACCCAGAGGTGTGCTTTACTAATCTACAGGTGTCTCTTCATCAATCAAAGTGATGATCAGGCTTAGCCGTCACTTTTATCCAGTCCTTGCTACTTGCTAAACACTATTCCAGACCCTGGTTTAAGTCTATTAGGAAGTTTTACGGAGGTATGCAGTGGTCACTGGGTTCCTCTTTGGTGACATTCCAGCCCACTATGAGTTCATTTCAAGGTGTGCTCTCTTGTCCCTACAGGTCCAGGAGAGACATGTAAAATGCCTCCAAACCCATCTTGGGCTTTTTCTCCTCCCTCCAGTTCTATTCCATCTCAGGATTTGTTCCCAATTCCCTATCACAGATCAGACAGAGAAAGATTGCACCTCATTCCTCCTGCCATCAACATTCTCCAGTGTGCCCTAAGCACCGGGTCAAGGCATTTACTACATTGCCTTCACCAGCCTCACTGTTTTTCATTTTGCCCACGCATCCTCAGGTTGGCTCCTTCTTTCTCTCTGCCCTTGGCTGGGTGCCCGTCACTCTATCCTCAGAGATGACCTGAAATTTGAACTTCCTGTAGGCAGCCACAGAGCTGTGCAGCCTCCCAGGCTTGTGAGCTTCATTCCCAATGTCCCTGAAAGGTCACCTGAGGTCTAGCTGGCAAGTCATTGCTGACAGCCTCCCAGTCCTCCTGAGTCAGTTTCCTTTTTGGTGTCTCAGTTCATGGGATCACATGACTTTTTCTCAGAACTGTTAGAACCCTGAAGCAAGGGACACATGCCAGCAATCGACCTGACTTTCTTGGATGCTCCCCTATTCTTGAAGGACTTGCCATTCAACAAGCAACTGTGCACAACTGGATAGAAACGGATGGAGTACTTGTCCATGGGTCACAACTACCACCACCTTGGAGGTGAAATTGGCACAAAGAGTTTAGAATTTTCCAGATGCTCCGCTTCATGTGGTGTGTGTATGCATACTCATATGTATGTGGGCTCATGTGTGTGTGGGTACACATGCATGCATGTGCATGTGGGGGCCAAATGTCAGCTGTCTTTCTCCATTGCACCCCTCTTACTCTTTCAGTCAGTAAAATATAATATTCTTGGTTTGTTGAGGTAGGGTCTTGCTCTAGCACAGGCTGACCTGGAATTCACTATGTAGTCTCAGGCTGGCCTCAAACTCATAGTGATCCTCCTAAGTGCTGGGATTAAAGGTGTTTTCTACCACGCCCAGCAAATAAAAATATTCACAAAAAATCAGCTCCCTTCCGGAAGGACTCTTGATGCCTTCTTAATCTCAGCTTGCACTCTGCCTTTCTTTGGGCTCAGTGTCTGTACCTTTTCTTGCCAGGCACCTTCCTACTTCTTTGCTCCAAGTCCCATAAGACAGAGTTTCCAGTGTGTGAGGTCCCCGTGGGAGCTGAGATCCAGGCTTTAGCTGCAGGTAGAATCAGCATAGACACGTGGATCCAATAGCAGCTCTCTGTTGTATCTCCATCTCTGTACTGGCTGCAGGAAGCTCAGAACCAGTGGGAAACAGATGTGTGTTGGCCCTTATTGTCTGCCTCCTTGTGAACAAACGATGGAATAAAGCCTTGTCTGACCATGCACTGGGAACGGTGGGCACCAATGTTACTCACTTTTTCTTATTTTTCTGTCTTCTTTTTTTTTTTTTTTTTTTTTTTTATTTTGGTTTTTCCATTTTTTTGAGGTACAGTCTCACTCTAGCCCAGGCTGATCTGGAATTCACTATGTAGTCTCAGGCTGACCTTGAACTCACAGCGATCCTCCTACCTCTGCCTCCCAAGTGCTGGGATTAAAGGTGTGCGCCACCATGCCTGGCCTTTATTTTTCTGTCTTCTATACTTATTTTTCCTATTTTCCATTTCTTCACATGATACCTATTTGATTTGCTTTGGTCTGTTTTATTGTGAGCAGGCCTTAAATTCTCTCAGGACAAAGTATAAACATTATAAAAAATGAACCAAAGAGATGAAGACACCTACTTCCCTGCTTGTTGTCTACTTTCAATGGCTTTCCAGTGGCCTATGCTTATAGTTTCTTTCTGCACATCCAGAACAAAACCCAGTTTCTCTCTGTCACTTTTTTTAGACAGGGTCTCTTGTAGCCTAGAGTGACTTCCAACTCACAAAGTAGCTGAGGATGTCCTTGAACTCTTGACCCTCCTCTTTCCTCCTCTAAGTGCTAGGGACTATAGGACTGCACCACCACACCCAGTTCAATCCAGTTTCTTTAAGAGGTTTGGTCATGTTCATCCTGCACCCCTTTCTGAACATTTTTGTGGCTGTGTTCACAGGCATATCTCTTAACCTGACTGCCTATGAATCTATGGGCAGGTTGGAACCATTTCTTGGCCCAAGCAGAAGGGGAATTAGGCTCTTAAGGCTGTGCACATTGTAGTTTCTTTTTAATTTTTGTTTATTTTTATTTATTTATTAGCAACAGAGAGAGAGAGAGAGAGAGAGAGAGAGAGAGAGAGAATGGGCCCACCAGGGCCTCCAGCCACTGCAAATGAACTCCAGATACATGTGCACCTTGTACATCTGGCTTATGTGGGTCCTGGGGCATCGAGCCTTGAACCAGGGTCCTTAGGCTTCACAGGCAAGCACTTAACTATGAAGCCATCTCTGCAGCCCTGAGCACATTGTTTTGATAGGACTTCAACTGTCCTGTTCATAGGCCGGGGCTGACCATTGTGACCTCCTCATTTGCTCTGATTTCAGATCCTGAATGTAAACGTGAAGGCCCCAGTCTTACTGCTGAGCCGGCTGCTGCCCTACATGGAGAAGAGAGGGAGAGGGTAAGGTTGCAGGGTGAAAGTTGGAAGTGATGGGCACTGGGGAGACTGAGGTACAGGAGTAGAGAATGAGGAACCCATGGGCACAGCCAGGATGTGGTGAGAGATAAGAGGTCTCTCTGGGATCTCCATATGACCCTATTTCCCTCTGTTCTACTTTATCTTCTGTGTGGCTAGTATTTATTTTTTTACATTTTTATTTACAAATATACATTTATGTGTGTGTTTGGGGGGAGAGAGAATGAGAATATGGTATGCATGATAGGGCATCTTGTCCTGCAATGAACTTGATTTATGTACCCTTTGTCCATCTGGCTTTACATGTGTACTGGGGAATTGAACCCAGGCTGTAAGGCTTTAACTGCTGAGCCATCTCCCCAGCTCCATGGCTACGGTTTCTAATAACAGTGGTTGTTTTATGAGGTCATGAGGGTGGTATTCCAGACATGCTCTTCTTGACCTTGACCTTGCCAGGTTTGGTAAGAGGCTGTGCTTCAGTTCAGCCTTCTGGTCTTCTCACAGCTAAGTAATTCCTTGGCACTAAGTTAAAACCCATGATAGGGTTTTCACCGTTTCTCTCCCATAGAAAGGAGCCCATTCCCAGCATCTCCCAGTTCCCCGCAACCTGGTCTTCAATGACTTCTCTGCTCAGGCCTGGCAAGTGTGATTGCATTCTTTATAGGAACCCTCTGTTGGAGCTGGCAGAGGGGTTTTCAGGCAGAAGAGGAAATTTCTGACCGTCATCTTCTTAAAGGATGACCACTGATGGATGTTAGTCTCCTGTCCTTGGGGTCTCTTCACCAAGTTCACTCCCTTCTTCCTTCTAGCAACTAGCTGGTTTTCTGTTCATCTCCTTCCCAGAAGAGGCCGAAGAGTACATACAGTTTAAGTGTTGAACATGGACACATGTTGATGAGAAATAGGGTTGTAATCCAAGCTCTGTCAGTCACTGGTTATCACCAAACCCTTGTATCAGCCTCAATTTCCTTATGTGAAGTGGAGGTAATAATGGAACCTGCACTGCACAGGTCAATGACTGTCATCGTATTCTGATCAGCAGTTAGTCTTCATCTTTACTTCTTCTGTCCTCTCTTAGGGGGGCTGCTGTCATCCTGGTGTCTTCCATTTCAGCTTATATGCCATACGTGGTAAGTGCTTGGCTCTTGTCCTCCTGGTTGGTGTAGAGTGAGGGGTAACTGCCTGTTCCGCAGAGTCACATGCGGGAAGTGCCCAGGGCAGTGTCCTACTTTACCTCTGCTGTCCTGGGTGGAGCTTGTACCCATGTGACTTCTGGATCCCTTAGATCCAGCCTCTGTCTCAGACAAGGCTGGACCGAGTGAGTCTGAGCTCTGGACTTATTTCACTGTGATCCTCTGTAGGTAAGAAATCCAAAGGATACTTTCATTTTCATCTACTCCTCTCAATCTTTTTTTAAAAATTTTTTTTTGAGGTAGGGTCTCACTCTGGCCCAGGCTGACCTGGAATTAACTATGTAGTCTCAGGGTGGCCTCCAACTCTCAGCAATCCTCCTACCTCTGCCTCCCGAGTGCTGGGATTAAAGGCGTGCGCCACCACGCCCGGCTCTTTTTTTTTAATTTGAGAGCGACACACAGAGAGAGAGAGAGAGAGAGAGAGAGAGAGAGAGAGAGAGAGGAAGAGGCAGATAGAGAATGGGTGCACCAGGGCCTCTCAGCTGCTGTGAACAAACTCCAGACGCATGCGCCCCCTTGTGTGCATGTGCAACATTGTGCGCTTGTGTCACTTTTGCTTCTGGCTAAACTTGGGACCTGGAGATTTGCACAAGAATTCTTAGGCTTTGCAGGCAGGTATCTTAACTACTAAGCCATTACTCCAGCCCTACTCCTCTCAATCTTAACCATCCTCAATTCTTTTCCCAGGAGCTAGGTGCCTACAATGTTAGCAAGACAGCCCTGCTGGGCCTCACCAGGACACTGGCTTTGGAATTGGCCCCCAAGAACATCCGCGTGAACTGTCTGGTTCCAGGACTAATTAAGACTGACTTCAGCAGAGTGGTGAGGACCGGGTGCTCCCACCCATGTCATTGTTCAATGTAAACCCTCCCCAAGGATGAGAAAATAGAGGGGTGACTGAGGCCTAAGACCAATGTCCTCTTGCCTGATGTCCTCAGAGTCCCCTGAATCCAGCCAGGAGCATAGTCCATTTATGCTTAAAAAGGCAAACCTGCCACGGGTGTTCTGCCAGGTGGCCAGCTCAGGGCCTTGCCTATCTCCTTGTCCTTGCATTAGTGACTCTTTTATTCCTTCCCTGTGCTCAGTTATATGACAATGAGACTTTTTGGAACCGCTTCAAGGAGAACCAGCAGCTGCAGAGGCAAGTGGGGCCTGGTGCTTTGTTGAGCTGAGGACAGCTGGAGAGGGTGGCTGAGTGTATGTCATGGACAGTCCTCTGTCTACTGGTCCTGCCTCTTGTTGAAGACTGGGGTCTACATGGCTGAGTTTACCCTGCCCCCCCTTAGAGTCTCCTTCACAGGTCAGCTGAATCAGAGCGCAAGTGATGATGGTGTCCTTCTTCCATCCAGGATTGGGCAGCCTGAGGACTGTGCAGGCCTTGTGTCCTTCCTGTGCTCCCCAGATGCCAACTACATCACTGGCGAGAACATCGTTGTGGCTGGCTTCTCCCCTCGACTCTGAGGCTCTGGGGCTGGAAGGTGGTGGGTCAGCTGTGGGACAGGGCCCAAGAGCCTGGGGGTAGATGGTCTGGGATCTGTAACTTGTCCAGTTCAGGAGGTTTGAGAAAGAAATTCCATATCCTTGGCCTCAGGATTCTTCCCCAGGACCACTGTCAATTCTGCCTGATCTAGCCAATACATGTGGCTCTTCTTGTGTGCATGCTGCTTGAAGAAACCTTCAGGGAAAAGATTCCAACCTTTTCTCTGTAATTTGTGCTTTAAGCATGTATTTCCTAAAATAAAATCAAACTTATCCTCACTGGAGGCTCATGCCAAATGTGGACTACGGGACAACATTGGCAGGGGACAAGCTTCTCCTGTGGCAGATCCATTGTCGTGGGGACTGCATGTAGCTTCACAGTAGGCTTTGCGTCTCATGCACGAGCTGGGTCTGTTGGAAGCTGTGCAGAGCCAAAGAGAGGGCTGGGAGGTAGAAGGACTCTGAGTTGTTTCTGGAGTTTACTAGGCAAATAGATACTTTATCATTTTCTGGGCCACACAATCATTTGAGAATCTGAATTAAAAGTTGTCACAACAGGGACTAGAGAGATGGTTTAGCACTTAAGGACTCTTGCTTGAAAAGCCTGATGGGCCAGGTTCTCTAGTACCCATATAAAGCCAAATGCACAAAGTGGCACATGTGTCTGGAGTTCATTTGTAGTGACAAGAGACCCTGGCATCCCCATTCTCTCTCTCCCTCCCCCTCACTCTCTGTTTGCAAATTATTAATAAAATTACTTTAAAAATTGTCACAGCAGGGCTAGGGAGATGGTTTTGTGGTTAAAGTACTTGCTGTGCAAGCCTGATGACTAGAGTTTGGAACCTAGAACCTATATAAGCTGGATGCAAAGAGTGCACATGTCTGTAATCCCAATGCTCCTACAGCAATGGGAGGCAAAGTCAGGAGAATCCTGAAACCAGTGTGGCAGTTGCAGGGGAAAACAACAAGGGAGACCCTGTCTCAAACAAAGGTTGTCCTCTGACTTCTACAGGTATGCTGTAGCACATGTACACACACACACACACACACACACACGTAGAAATACAACTATTGTCACAACAAATCTTGTTCTAGGCTAAGACAAATTTAGATGAAGTGGGTAGTCAGTGTTGAAGTTTCCTTTGAGAGTGGGCCAAGAGGTGTGCCTTTTGGCAAAGGTTAGTTTTTATTGTCCTGAGTCCCACCTGTTGTTCCACCTTTCCATGTATACATGTCTGAAGTTCAGCACAGTGGAGGAGAAACGATGACCTGTAAGATACCCACAGCCTAGAGGACACCTGTCTTGCCATGTTTTTTTTCTGGACCAGTCCAGAGATCGGAGCTGAGACAAGGCTTCCAACCTTCCTCACCGACGCCCATCCTTAGCGCCTCTTCATACCCCCAGCAGGTGCTCTATACAAGCTGGGTGCTGTGCCAGGCACCCTGGAGGATGCAAACATAAATAAGGCCTGACCTCCCTCAAGTTCCTTCATTCTGATGGGAAAATAGCAGGCAAGATACTTATCAGTAAGTGAGACAGGATGTATTAGATAATCTCACTCTATGCCAGGCACTGTTCCAGGAACTCAGGGTGCAACAGTAAAACAAGATGCAGATCTCTACCTTGCAGAGCTCCCTCACTTGAAAATAAATCATATAGAGCCAGGTGTGGTGACACGCACCTTTAATCCAGCACTCGGGAGGCAGAAGTAGGAGGATCACCATGAGTTCGAGGCCACCCTGAGACTACATAGTGAATTCCAGGTCAGCCTGGGCTACAGCGAGGAACCCACCCCGCCCCCAAAAAAAAAAAGGAAAAAAAAGGAAAAAAAAGGAAAAAAAAGGAAAAGAAATCATATAAAGTGTCAGCATGTACAGAAGGAAAAAGTCAAAGAGTAGGGTAGGCGGTTAGGGGATGTGGGTGCAGGTGATTAACCACTGACAAAGTGCGGAAGAAAGTCCAGGCCAAGCACTGCGGAGGCAGACTCAGGATGAAGAGTACCATAAGTCCTAGTGAAGCTGATGGAGGAGTTATTTGCTTTCAGGCCTAATCAATTAAACATGTGGGGAAAAATGTGTTGCTGGCATTCTTTCAGTGGGATGACCAGGATCTGAGTAAATGGGATGATATGGATGATGAATGTTTCCAAGACACACAAGCAAAAATAGCAATGGCCAAATTCAATGTCTGCAGATCCACTCCCCACCCTCCTTGGCCCCTGTGTGGTACAATCACACTTGTAGCTGAGGCTCCTTTCCCTCAGGCTTCCACCTGAAAGCAGCAACCCTAGGGTGGCACATGTCTCCCTGACATCCTCCTTGAAGAGTCACTGTAGGAGATAGTAAGACCCTATTGCTGAAGACATCTCTTGCCTGAGAGGCAAGGTCACTGAGAAAGCAAGCTGGTGCTGAGCAGAAAACCTTCTCCCTGTAGAACAGCCAACTGAAAGCTGGAAAAAGCTGCACTGCATGCAGCGTATGGGAGACAGAATTCATCAGCAGTGAAATCAGTGGATGCTGAATATTCAAGTTTGGCCAGACAGGCCCAATGACAGAACTGGTGCAATAGTGGCATGTCTACTCTTGGGGTAACCAACTGCTCCATAATTGGACTGAAGGCCCTCTCTACGGGAGGGAATACATACCTGGTACTGAAAAACCTAAGCAAAAGTCTATGGTAGGTAAGGTCATGAGCCTTAGGGGTATAAAGCCTGCTCTTGTCTGACTAAATGTATATATTATTCCCACCAAACTGCCCTGAAAGTACTACACTTAATGTTCATATTCATATGTTAACGCTACTCTCACTTCTGGTTGGAGAAGCTTCTCTTTTCAGATGGTGATGACCACTGAGATGACCCAAAAGGCAACATAGTGCTGAGAAGAAGGGACGGAGGAGTGCCCAGCAGTGAAACACCTCTGTCACACCCTCCAAGGCTCAGGGACCATTGTGGAAGAGGGGGCGGAGAGAATGGAAGAGCCAAAGGAAGGTTATGACTTCTTACAATGCAACTGCCCAGACAGAAATTGGCCTCGATATCCATGACCTTGCAGTGCCTAGCAATACCTCTGCAAGACCCTCAAAATAGAAGAAAAAGATGATGACATCAAATTAAAAGAGAGACTAATGGAGAGAGGGAGGGGATATGATGGAGATTGGAGTTCTAAAGTGGAATGGGGGGAGGGGAGGGAAATATCAGGTGGTTTTTTTTGGATGTAAATATAAAAGTTGTCAATAAAAAATAATAATAATAAAAAAAGAGTCATTGTAGGAATAACTGTGTCTACCCTGGAGCCACATCTCCTCTAGACAACATATATATTTTTTTCTTTCTTTTTTTCCTTTATTTTATTTTTTCCTTTTTTTAAATTGACAGCTTTGTTAATTGTAGACAATATTCTATGGTACTTCCCTCCTTCCCCCACTTTCCCCTTTGAAACTCCACTCTCCATCATATACCCTCCCCCTCTCCATCAGTCTCTTTTAATTTTGATGTCATCATCTTTTCCTCCCATTATGATGGTTTGTGTAGGTAGTGTCAGACACTGTGAGGTCATGGATATCCAGGCCATTTTGTGTCTGGAGGAGCACGTAAGGAGTAGTACCCTTCCTTTGGCTCTTATAATCTTTTCACCACCTTTTCCACAATGGACCCTGAGTCTTGGAAGGTGTGATAGAGAAGTTTCAGTGCTGAACACTCCTCTGTCCCTTCTTCTCAGTGCCATGGTGCCTTCTGAGTCATCCCAAGGTCACCACCAGCTGAATCTTTTTTCTTTTTTAAATTCTACTTATTTACTAGAGAGAGAGAATGAATGAATGAATATGGGTGCCTCAGAGCTTCCTGCTCTTGAAAACAACTTCAGATTCATGCACCACTTTGTGCATCTGGTTTTATGTGGGTACTGGGGAATTGAGCCCAGGCTGTCAGGCTGTGCAAGCAAGCACCTTTAACCACTGAGCCATCTCACCAGTCCCACAATATATTTTTATTGCTGAAGTCTATTGACCACAACATGTAACAGATCTCCAAGAAAAGTAAACTTATGTTTGTCTGAGATTTTGCATTCTTTGGCCATCCATGATCCCCCCAACCACCCCTCCTCAGCATCTGTAAACACTCCATTCCGCTTCCTGCTTCTTTGAGTTTGATTGTTTTACATTCCATATACAAGTGAGACAAAGCAGTATTTGCTTTTTTATTCCTGACTTATTTTACTTAGTATGACATTCTCAGATTCCACCCAGGTTGTGATATGACAGAGTTTTCTTCTTTTTAAAGCCCGAATAGTGTTCTGTTGTGTATATATACCATGCTTTCTTTATCACTTTTTCCCTTGATGGACACTTGAGTTGATTCCAGACCTTCACTATTGTGATGAGGGTTGCAGTAAACATGAGATAATATGCATGCAGAGAGCTCTTTGAAAAACTGACTTAAAACCTTTTGGATAAATGCCCAGTAGTGGAATAATGCAATCTATTTTCAGTGTTTTGAGTAACCTCTAGTTAGTTTTCAATAATGGTCATATTAATTTACATTACCATTGTATCAGTTATTTTCTCATTGCTGTGAAGAAACACCTGACCTAAGGCAGTTTATGGAAGGAAAAGGGCTTACAGTTTCTAAGGAAAATTTCATCATGGCAGGGGTAGAAAGTTGTCATCACATTGTCACATCAGAAGGGAGGAATCGAAGAGAGCGGATGCATGTTTAATATTTAGCTAGCTTTCTCCTTTAAAAAAACGTTTTAATTACATAGTTAATTCCAGGTCAGCCTGGGCCAGAGTGAGACCCTATCCTGAAAAACCAAAAAGAAAAAAAAAGAAAAAGAAAACTTTTAATTGATCACCTCCATACATACAGACAATATACCACGATCATAACCCCTTCCCTTCATCCTTCCCTCTCCCCCCTTTTTTTGTTTTTGGTTTTGTTTTTTGTTTTTGGTTTTTTTGAGGTAGAGTCTCTCTTTGGCCCATGCTGACCTGGAATTAGCTATGTAGTCTCAGGGTGGCCTTGAACTCATGGCGATCCTCCTACCTCTGCCTCCCAAGTGCTGGGATTAAAGGCATGTGCCACTTTGCCTAGCTTCCCTTTCCCCCTTTTGAATCTCCCCCACTGAATTTCTTTTTCTTTTCTTTCTTTTTTTTTTTTGAGAGAGCTAGAGAGAAAGAGAGATAGAGAGAGAGAATGGGTGCACCAGCGGTCTCAGCAGCTGTGAACAAACTCCAGACACGTGTGCCCCTTTGTGGGCAAGTGCGGCATGGTGCCCTTGCATCACTTTTTGTGTCTGGCTAAACGTGGTACCTGGAGATTGGAACCAGCATTCTTAAGCTTGGTGGGCAGGCACCTTAACTGCCAAGCCATCTCTCCAGCCCTCCTTTTCTTTTTAAAAAATTTTTTTTTATTGACAACTTCTATACTTATAGACAATAAACCATGATAATTCCTTCCCCTCACCCACTTTCCCCTTCACAAATACACTCTCCACCATATCCCCCCTCTCTCTGTTAGTCTCTCTTTTATTTTGATGTCATTGTCTTTTACTCCTATTATGAGGTTTTTGTAAAGATAGTGCTAGGCACTGTGAGGTCATGGATATTGAGGACAATTTCTGTCTGGACAGTTGCATTGTAAGGAGTCACACCCTTCCTTTGGTTCTTACATTCTTTCTACTCCCTCTTCCACGATACACCCTGAGCCTTGGAGGGTGTGATAGAGATGTTTCAGTGCTGGACACTCCTCTGTCACTTCTTCTCAGTACTATGTTGCCTTTTGGGTCATCCCAGTGGTCACCATCATCTGAAAAGAGAAGTTTGTCTAACCAAAAGTGAGAGTAGCATTAATGTATGAGTATGAACATTAAGTGTAGTGCTTACAGGGCAGTTTGGTGAGGATAATATATGCATTTAGCCAGACAAGATCAGGCTTTATACCCTAAGGCTAATGACCTCCCCTTCCATAGACTTTTGATTAGTTTTTCAGTACCAGGCATGTATTCCCACAGAGCAGGCCTCCAGTCCAATTAGAGAACAGTTGGTTTCTCCCAGAGCAGACATACCACTATTGTACCAGTTCAGACTTTTGACCTGTCTGGCCAAACTTGAGGCTTCCAGTGTCCTCTGTTTTCACTGCTAATGACTTCTGTCTCCCATAGGGCTGCATGCAGTGCAGCTTTTTCCAGCTTACACTTGGCTGATCTACAGGGAGATGGTTTTCAGCTCAGCACCAGCTTGAGTT
This sequence comes from Orientallactaga sibirica, assembly GCA_036365145.1. NCBI lineage: Eukaryota > Metazoa > Chordata > Mammalia > Rodentia > Dipodidae > Orientallactaga > Orientallactaga sibirica. Next base: position 12,640,197 of record JAEOAD010000059.1, on the reverse strand, counting down.
CTCAGTGACCTTGCTGCCCAGGCATGTGAACTCTTCAGCAACAGGGTCTTACCATCTGTTACTTGTGGGAAATCAAGGGCCTTGGTAATAGCCTGTATTGTTTTGGAGGCAGCAGGGACCTCCCTGGCCAACAACTCACTGGGAGGTATCCCATCCCTGGCACTGATAATTTTCTAATAGCAATCTATGGTTTCTGGATGTGTCATTAATCAAAAACGTAGGCTTTTATATGTTTTATTCAGAATATCTTGACTTTTGATTAACCCTCCCCCAACCCTTCTCTTACTCCCCTGGCCTCTTAGTTCCCCTGGTTCTTTTACTCAGTTAGGCCATTCCAAAGTCTTCCTGTAATCTGTTCTTTTTACTTACAACTCACACACAAATAAACATTTGTATATGAGTGAGAACATGTATGTTTGGGTTTCTGGGCATCCCCTTAAAATCCTTTCCAGTCCTTCCCAAATTTTGTTCTTTTTCCCTCCCTATAGTCTTTTTCACTCTAGTCTCAGGGTGGCCTACTGGCCTTACTGATTTTTGGGATTCCAACTCACACACAAATCTCAACATTTGAATAGAACTCCATTGTGGATCCATCTTTATTATCCATTCACCTGTTGAAGAACATGTGATGTTCCATTTCCTAGCTTTGTGAATAGGCAGCAATAAACATGGTTGTTACCTCACTTAGAAGAGTCCTTTGGATAATCCTTTGCCAGATCCATCCATTTTTAGCTGCTGTTGCAAATTTTGTGGCAGAAATCACCCGACTAAGAGCAGCTTTTTTTTTTGGCTGATTTTTTGATGGCAGGAAAAACGGGCATGAGCAGGGGTGGACATCACTCTGGTCAACATAAGATGGACAACAGCAACAGGAGAGTGTGACCTGGAATTCACTACTGCCTCCAGGAGGTGTTAATCTCAGGGTGGCCTTTCAGAACACTCACCTGAATGATCCTCCTGATAACCTGATGTAAAATGTAATGCTGCCCCCATCAATTCCAATGATGTTCATACATCCCCATAATCCAAGGGATTAAATACCAAAAATATCCCCCAAAACCCATAATGGCACAGAATAAAACATTCACACTGCAAAGGATGGCATTGGGCAAAACAAAGAAATACTTAACCAATACAAGATTTAAAACAACCAGGGCAACGTCAAACTCTGTAATTCCAGTCCAACAACTAGTCAGTGACAAATCTCCAAGTTTTTCTCTGGAGTTCCACCCCGCCCCCAGCTTGACAGTCCTGGAAAACTTCATCCAGGGCCGGCAGCTCTCTTGGCAGCCATCTGGGTTGAATAGCAACTCCATCCTCATGGCCCCATGAGATCTCCATGCAGGCATCCAGCAAACCTGCTTCACACTGCCCATGGCCATTAAAACATAAGACCGCGTTACAAAACTCAATGACCCATTTTCCTGCATTTGTTATACTCCATAATACCAGGTAGAGTGCCAATTTGTTAATCCAGGGGAATAAATCAGACTTTGAAGAACAGGACACTCTAAGGCCCCTGGTTCCATTGCCCCATTGCAGGTCAGCTGGCCCAATCTCAAAGGTTGTAATCTCTCAATTGAGCTGAACAGGCAGAGTTCACCCAAAGATTTCATTTTTTCTGTGCCATATCCTTCTGCTCACACCAGTTCATTTCTACGCAAAGCAACCCTGCAATAAACATCCAAGTTGTGCCAAACCTCACAGTTCATAGTTCTTACTGCATTCAGGTCTTTCAGCTCTGACCAGAATAGTCCATTAAGCTGTAGTGTCTCTTAGAAGGTTTCAAATCCTTCCACATTCCTCTTGACAATCAGAAGAAATCACCCGACCTTTGGGCTCGATATGGCAGGAAAAATGGATGGCATGAGCAGAGGGTGGACATCACTCTCTGGTCAACATAAGATGGACAACAGCAACAGGAGAGTGTGCCTAACTAGTGCTATAGCTAACAATACTCTGCCTCCAGGAGGTGTTAATTCCCAAGTTGCCATCAGCTGGACCTGGTAAATCTGTTTTTAGCTGTCTCAAGAACCACCAGCTGCCTCAAGAACCCACAATGGCTGTACCAGACTACATTCCCACCAACTGTGTAGAAGGGTTTTCTTTTTTCTGCATCCTCACCAACATTTACTGTCATTTGTTTTCTTGATGGTAGCCATTCTGATAGGAGTGAGATGGAATCCCAAAGTAGTTTTAATTTGCATTTCTCTGATGGCTATGGATGTAGAACACTTTTTTAGATGTTTATATGCCACCTGTATTTCTTCCTTTGAGAAGTCTCTATTTAGTTCCATAGCCCATTTTTTTAAATTGGGTTGCTTGATTTCTTATTGTTTTGTTTTTGGAGTTATTTGTACATTCTGGATATTAATCCTCTGTCAGATGTATAGCTGGCAAATATTTTCTCCCATTCTGTAGGTTGTCTCTTTGCGCTATTTACAGTGTCCTTTGCTGTACAAAAGCTTTGTAATTTCATGAGATCCTATTGGTTGATTAGTGGTTTTATTTCCTGAGCAATTGGAATCCCTTTATCCCTTTTTCTTTGTAACTGGCTTCTCTTCTATTTTTTTAAAGATAATTTTCTTTTAGTTTATTTATTTGAGACAGATAGATAGATAGAGAGAGATGGAATGCTCTCTTCTATTTTGATGTCATCATTTTCCCCTCCTTTTATGCAGGTCTTATTTAGGTAGTGTCAGCCACTGTAAGGTCATGAATACCACAGCCATTTTGTGTCTGCAAGACAGTATTGCAATGTACACATCCCCTTCTTTTGCTTCTTACATTCTTTCTGCTACCTCTTCTGCAATGGTCCCTGAGCCTTGGAGGATGTGATAGAAGTGTCTTGGTGCTAAAGGCACCACTGTGGTTTCTTCTCAGCACTTTGGTGAATTTTGAGTGTCCCCAGTGGTCTCCACCGTCTGAAGAGAAGCTTCTCTAATCAAAAGTGAGAACAGCATTAACATATGGGCATAAACATAAGTATTTAAAGGGCAGTTTGGGGGCTGGAGAGATCACTTAGTGGTTAAGGTGCTTGCCTGCAAAGCCGAAGGACCCAGGTTCGTTTTCCCAGAATCCACATAAAGCCAGATGCACAAGGTGGTGCATGAATCTGGAGTTTGTTTGCAATGGCTAGAGCCCTGGCACACCCATTCTCTCCCTCTTTCTTTCACTCTTTTAAATAAATAAATAAAAATTTAAAAGGACAGTTTGGTGAGCATATCAATTGAGCCAGACAACAGTACTAATTTTCTCCCTAGAGCTTATGATCACCCCAGTCACTGGCTTTTGATTAAGTTTTCAGTACCAGCCATGAATTCCCTTCTGTGGAATGGACCTCAAGTCCAAAAGAATCCATTAGTTTCCCCCATAACAGAACATGTCACTATTGCAGCAGCTGGTATATTTGGTCTGGATGTCCACCACTATAGATTTCTCCTTTTAAAAAAATAATTTATTATTTTGTTTATATTATTCTAATTTTACATTCATATTGGTGACTCCATTATCCTCCTCCCTGTCCTCCCCCCTCCAAAGGGACCCTCATCAATGGGGAATGTGGGTCACGCATTGTGGGGGTAGTCAAGAGTTATGGGGGATAGGCCAAGTCTCTGTGCATAATGACCCAACTTGTGGCTCTAACACTCTTTCTGCCCCCTCTTCCGTGAATTTCCCTGAGCCACGTTAGGATCATTTTAGTTTTACTTCAGTGGTGAGGTTTTGGGAGCCTCTGTGTCTCTGGATATCTGGCTTAGTAGGAGTTGGATATTCTCTGTGTTTATCTCCTTCAGCCTTTTTCTGGTGTTGTGATCACCAAGAAAGCTGTACTCTTTGCCCTTTCCCCACATTACTCTATGGTTTCAGCTGGGGCCCTGGTGAGGTATGATAGGCTGATCCTTCCTTCAGGTTCGTCATCCATCTGAAAAAGATAAGCAAATTCTCAAACAGAGAGAGAAGTTAGTACTAGATAGATGGAATGGCCACAGTTATTTTAGAGAGAATTTTATATGTATAGGCCCTCTTCTAGCCCACATTTGGTGGGAACTTGATCTTGGAGACTGGGCTCATTTTTTGTACATGGTTTTGACTTATTTCCCAGTTCCAGCAATGAGTTCCATTCCACTGAGTGGATCTATCAGCCAAATCAAGAGCAGTTGGTTACCCATCATGTCTGTGTGACACTACTGCACTTGTTTGAGCATTGTGTCAGGTTGTTTCCTGCTGGGTAGCTTAAACCAGGAGTTGTTTGGACAGATGTCAGTCATTTTCCCCCAGTAGCTCGTGTAGCACCCTCTGGCACTAGACTAGCTAACTGTCTGGGGACTGACCCTCTTCCAGATTCCAACCAGGTCTCTCCATGTTTTGTCTTTGACAGTAGGGTCCTGCCATTAACCTTTGGTGGGTCATCAAGAACTCTGACAGAAACCTGTATTTATTGGGAAACCTTATAGGTCTCTTGGATCAACAGCTCACCTAATCATCAGGGAAATGCAAATTAAAACAACTATGAGATTCCACCTTACCCCAGTAAGGATGGCTAACATTAAAAAAACAATGAAAACAAAAGCTGGTGAGGCTGTGGGGAAATAGGAACAAGCTTTCACTGTTGGTGGGAATGTAAAATGGTTCAACCATTATGGAAAGCTATATGGAGACTCCTGAAAAGGATGACCATAGACCTACCAATAGATCCAGTTATTCCCTTACTGGGCATTTACCCTAAAGGCTCCAAGCCTCAGATCAGAGAGGTTTGCTCAACCATGTTTATAGCTGCTCAATTCATAATAGCTAAGAGCTGGAATCAACCCAGATGTCCATCATTAGATGAATGGATAACAATGATGTGGTATATCTATACTATGGAACTCTATGTAGCAGCAAGGAAAGATGAAATAATGAAATTCGAAAAAAAAAAAGGTCGAACATGCAATGGATCATCCTCAATGAGCTCACCCGATCACAAGAAGATAATCGTTGCATGGTCTCGTTTATCTGTAGCTCCTAACCTGAATCCACCTGGAATGCTGCCAAACCTAATAAGCACTCAGGACCAGACAATAGGGAAGGTAAATGGAGGGAGGGTAAGGGTGGGAGAGAATGAGAGGGTGGGAGGATACAAATAGGGACCCAAAAGGAAATGATACTATAAAATCCTATATTCTGAACAATAGGCTAAAACATTGATCCTTCAGCAGGCCCACAGAGGGAACACCTGAACCACAGGGAACTGGAGAGAACATCATGAAGACCAACCTTAATCTTTTCCTGTTTCTCTCTCTTTCTCTCTCTCTCCCTCTCCTCTCTATACTCACTTTCTCTCTTATATTACCTATCTTTTTCTTCCTCCACCTTCCTTGGCACTGATTTATAACTCCCAGTACCAGCACAGGGTTAGCTTTCTCCTTTTTATGCAGTCCAGCAATCCAGTCCATGGGATGGTGCTGCCTACAGTTAGGGTGGGTCCTCCCACTTCAATTAATCTAATCTAGAAAATTCCTCACAGACAGGACCAGAGGTTTGTTTCCATGGTGATTTTAAATCCTGTCAAGTTGGCAACCAGAGATTAACCATCACGCACATCAACTGCAGGCCTTTGTGAGCATAGCTGGAAGAGGGCTGGTAAGTAGCATCGTCAGTTTGGAGTAAGTTTTTTTTTTCTGTGTACTACTATGTGTTTTGTGTGTATGGTGGTGAGGAGGAGGGTGGGATGCATGCATATATGCACTGATGTGCTGGCAGACATGTATAGAGGCCAAAAGATAACGCCAGGTGTCCCCTTCCGTCACTCACTCACAGATTCCCTTGAGAAAGAGCCTCTCTTTGAATGTGGAGCTATGGTTTTCACAAGCCCCAGCAATTCTCTGTTTTTTGCTCCACACACGACTGGGAATACAAACTTGCATAGGCACACCAGATATTTACATGGGTGCTGGGCAATTAAACTCAGGTGGTTACAGTTCCCTTCAGGTCCTCATTCTTTTTTTTTTTTAAAAAAAAGATTTTATTTTTATTTATTCATTTATTAGAGACAAAGAGAGGGAGAGAGAGAAAGGGCAAGGGCGAATGGGCATGCCAGGGCCTCTAGCCACTGCAAACAAACTCCAGATGCATGTGCCACCATGTGCATCTGGTTTACATGGGACCTGGAGATTCAAACCGGGGTCCTTAGGCTTTGCAGGCATGTGCCTTAACTGGTGCTTATTCTTTCTTTTCTTTTTTTTTTTTTTTTTTTTTTTTTTTTTTCAAGGTAGGTCTCACTCTGGCTCAGGCTGATGTAGAATTAACTAGGTAGTCTCAGGTTGGCCTCAAACTCACAGCAATCTTCCTACCTCTGCCTCCCAAGTGCTGGGATTAAAGGTATGTGCCACCCCTCTTGGCCTAGGTCCTCATTCTTAAAGCAAGGGTTTCTTACCCACTGAGCCATCTTCCCAGCCCTGGAATAAATTCTGTGGACTTTCCTTCCCAAATCTTCTATTGACTAGACAGTAAGATTGAGGCTCCCCAGTTTTAATTTCTGAGGCACGGGAGTCTGCCAAAGTCCTTTCATATTGTAACTGAGTGTTAAGTTCACAGGTAGCAAGCAAATGGGTATGATCATCTCCAATGGTAAAGTGCTGGGAGCATATCAGGGTCTAAAGGGGACTCTGAGTAGTTGTAGGACTAGGTGCCATGTAGAAATAATCAAGGTTGGAAGAAGGGTGCCACAGAGTTGCTTAGACCCTGGTACTCATAGATTTCTCCAGGTGAATCTGTAGTGGGGCCAGGCCAGTCATTTGATTTTCCTAGCCAAGCTCAGCAACTCTGGAGAGGAGGAGCAGAAAAATGGATAACCAGATATGCTCAGATTGGGACATGACCAGGTCATACATACAGGGCTACAGTGCCGCCTGAGGTGATTCAGCAAAAGTTCCACAGTTCTAGCACAGCCCAGGCAGTAAGCAGAGCACTGGTGCTCCTACCTTTAGCTGCGCGGTCCTTTCCTGCCCTCACCCATAGGAGCTTAGTACATAGGGACAGACCTCTGTAGCCTGCTAGGATAGGAGGCACAGAGGCTGGGGTTGCAAGTGAGGCTACAGAGAGGTCTAAAAATAGATCAGGGGCTTGCTGATCCCGCTTCCTTTCTGTGTGGAGAATGGCAGCAGTATTGATGCCAGGATAAAAACAAGGAGGGTTTCACCAAGAAGGCAAGTCCTACTTGTAAGACACAGGAAGAGGAGGACTTTGCTTGCAAATATGGGGGAGGGGTTGGTGTCCTAGCAACCTGTGCTTATATAAGAGAGAGGAGGGAGGGAATGAGAGGGACAGAAAGGGAGAGAGAGATGAGTTGAGAGTAGAGGGGCTGGGGAGAGAGTACAGGTGGAGATGGGGGGAGTATGGAGACAGGGCTTACACTTCACACATGGCTCATGCCCGCTTCTTGTGTTGGAAAGCCTGACCTGGGCCCAAGCTGTCCAGAGCCAGGTAGGGCAAAGGAGTGTCCTTGGCTGACATGGAAGTGTGTGTGTGAGTGTGTGTTGGGTAGATTCTATGGCTTCTCAGTGACTTTACTTGCTGTGTCCCTCATGTTGCCTGTCTCTTACAACCTCACAAGGATGAGGCTTGGGATGGTTGAGTCTCCCCATATCTCTTTCCCAGTCTTGCTCAGTTGTTTTGAGCCCAGGAGCTGAGGATTGTGGATAACTACATAAATAGTGTGCTGTCTTGAGATAATTAAGCTCAGTATTTACTTGGTTCCCAGCAGTTCTTGGGCAGCATTTACTCTTTTTTTTTTTTTTTTTTTTTTTTTTTTTTTTGGCTTTTTGAGGTAGGGTCTCACCCTAGCCCAGGCTGACCTGGAATTCACTCTGAGGTTTTGTTGTTTTCAAGGTAGGGTCTCGCTGTAGCTCAGGCTGACCTGGAATTCACTATGTAATATGAGGGTGACCTCAAACTCATAGTGATCCATCTACCTTTGCCTCCTGAGTGCTGGGATTAAAGGTGTGCACCACCACACTTGGCGTGTAAGCTTTCTCTTAATGGAAAGCAGAAACAAAAGACAGCCAGGTTTGAAACCTCAGAGAGCTCCTGCTAGCTTAGGGGCATCTATGAAACAAGAAAGAGGAAGAATCAGAGCACCATCAGTCGTGGAGTCCATTAGAGGGCCACAGGCAGGAGTCCCAGTAGCATACCCTCCACTGGAAGTAGTTTTTGTAGATTTGTATATTTCAGTTGGGGCTCCAGCTATCTCTGCCCAGAGCCTACTTTTGGGGTTGGGCTCACCTGGTTGGAGGGAGCTTGGAGGTTTGAGTTGGCGTGGAGAGTCTCTATGTTGAGTTGGGATAGAAAGGGTGGTCCTGGCTGGAGACAGAGTAGTTGAATGGAAGGGTTGTTGTGAGGTTTTATGGCAGCTGGGTTCTGTGAGGTGAGATGAACACAAAATGGGTGAGCATTCAGGCTGTGCTTGTTCACTGCCAGTATTACCAACAAATATCCTGGTTCAGGTTTTACTAAGGACCAGCCTCCTGCTGTGGTTTAAATGTGTTCCCCAAAAGTCTATTTGTTGAAAACCAGATTAATGTCAGTGGTATTTAGAGGTAGGGCCTTTGGAGTAGATAAGCCATGGTGGCATTAGTTGCTCTACAAGCAAAGGGAAGAAAGACTAGAGTTAGTACGCTTGCTTTGTCTTTCACAAGATATCCTGTCCCAGGGTAGCATGCAGCAAGAAGACCTTTGTGAGTTGCTAATGATAGGTATTAGGAACAAGGCAGCTCCCATTTTGTAAGCATCTAGTTAGAGTCATAGGCCCAAAAGAACAGAAAATTGTCTCTACATGTCCTGGTAAACTGGTAGTGAACTCTGAGAGCACAGAAGTTTAATAATAAACTACATAATCAGCTAGTCTAGTACCAGAGGGTGCTACACTAGCAACTGGGGGAAAATGTCCGACATTGGTCCAAACATCTTGCAGACTAAGATACCCAGGAGGTAACAACCTGACGTAATGCTCATACAAGTGCAGTAGTGGCAAACAGCCATGGTGGGTAACCAACTGCTCTTTATTTGGCTAATAGATCCACTCAGTGGAATGGAACTCATTGCTGGAACTGGGAAATAAGTCAAAACCAGGTACAAAAAACGAGCTCAATCTCCAAGTTCAAGATACCACCAAACGTGGGCTAAAAGAGAGCCAACGCATATAAAATTCCCTCCAAAACATATATGGTCATCCCTTCTATCTAGCACTAACTTCTCTCTCTGTTGGAGAATTTGCTTATCTTTTTTCAGATGGACAACGAACCTGATGGGAGGATCAGCTAATCGCACCTCACCAGGGCCCTAGCTGAAACCATAGAACAACGCAGGGGAAGGGCAAGAATACAGCGTTCATGGTGATCACGACACCAGAAAATGGCTGAAGGAGATAAACACAGAGAACATCCAACTCCAACTAAGTCAGATATCCAGAGACACAGAGGCTCCCAAAACCTCATCACTGAAGCCGAACTAAAATGACCCCAATGTGGCTCAGGGAAACTCGTGGAAGAGGAGGCGGAAAGATTGTTAGAGTCACAAGTTGGGGCATAAGCACAGAGACTGGTGCCTATCCCCCAGAACTCTTGACGACCCCCACAACACATGACCCACATTCCCCATTGATGAGGGTCCCTTTGGAAGAGGGAGGACAGGGAGGAGGACAGTGGAACCAATACTATGAATGTAAAACCAGAATAATAGAAAATAAAATAAAATAAAATAAAATAAAATAAACTACATAATCAGAGCGTGATCAGCCCAAACAACAAAGAGCTCAGGAACTCAAAACCCATCCAGATGTCAGCTGACCACTGGTGTCTGTGCTCTTTTACTTCCCAGTCTTCCTCCTCCTTGAGACTTTTGGCGGGCTTTTTCTTTTGTGAGTTTTTATTTTGTTTTATTTTTCTTTGTGGGATTTTTCTGAGCTTGTACTCTTCCACATGATCCATCAACCAATCAGGATGCCTGTGTACACTTGAATTACCCATTCAGGTTTATCCCAACTTGATGTCTAATGTGGGACAAGCCCAAGCTAGCTCATTCTCCAGGTAGGAACCCTCCAGTCCAGAGTGCTACTTGGCAATCCTTTTGGGAGTCTTCTCCGATCCAGCGATTGTGAGACAATGAACTCTGACCCAGGAAACTGGTAATGTTAATAAGATGCTAGTGCAATAATCTTGGGTTTACTAGCCTCAGGATCATGAGCTATCTATATTCCTTATAAATTACTCAGTCTTTGGTTTTCAGTTATAGCAACAGATAATAGATTGAGGCACTTTCCACTTAAAGAAAATGGCCCTCTTGGTCAATTACACAGTGTAGTAAGCAGTGGGGTTGATAGAATGAGTGAAAAAACTAGAACAGAATGAAAATGAAGAAAGGAGTGAACATGAGCCAAGTTTTAGAATAAAGATCACAAACCACAAGTATGCCCTTGTCTTTCTTTACATGTAGGATGAGGACACTGGCTGAGTCCCTACCAGCCAGGGGTGGAGGCATTTGTATTTTTTGTGCAGGACTCAAGCTTAAAGTTTGTCCTTTAACCCTTGAAGGCTAAAAAATACTGCCTTCTATGCAAGAAGGGATCCTGTAAATTCCAAACTCCTCTTGTTAATAATTTTACTAGTGATTTTGGATGCTTTTAATTGCTACCTGCTCCAGAGAATTTGTCTGTCTATCTGTCCATCCATCCATCCATCCATCCATCCATCCATCCATCCAACATACATATAGCTTGGGAGAGTCAAGGCTGGGGCTTGAATATAACTCTGTCTCTCAACTATCTTCTGTGACAAAGTGACAGAACTCACCAATTCTCTCCTGCATTTCTGTCTTCTTGACTTCTCTAGGGAGTAGAAGTGAGGGAGCAAGTGTTGAGAGTGAGTTAGGAAAGCAGGGGCTGCTATGGGGGTATATCATGGAGGGAGCATCTGTAAGCCACTATCCCCACTCCCCAAAGAGGAGTATGGAGTGTTTTTCACAAGTGAGGCATCCACTTTGAGAATGGCATGGGGAACATTTATCCATGACTTGTCCCTTTCCATTAACCCACAGTTTTCCTGGGAGGGAGTTATCAGTGTCTCCTCCAATGAGAGAGGAAAGTGCTTCTCACAGTGCAGTGACTCAAGGACCACAGAAAACAGCCTATGCCAGCCACATCTGAAATCAGGATGAGGGGAAGAGGGCATATTAGTAGGGCACTAAATGTGTGTTTGTTTCAAGGTCTATAGGAAGTAACAGTCTATGGTCTCAAATATATTTAAGGGACAGAACAGTCAATTCATTGCTCCTGCAAGGCTCCAGGGAGAAGCAGAACCTCTCCTCTGTACAAAATAACAATTAGTTCATTTCCTTCAAAGTATTGTTCAGAAAATTTCCGGAGGCTTTCAAGCTGCCTGAACTCATATCTCTCACTAATGTGTTGAACAGTTCCTGTGGCTGTCTCTCAGGGTTATTAGAAAAAAACAGAGTTAGATTAAAAAGATGGGGGCTGGAGAGATGGCTATTAAGGTGAATGCTGGCAAAGCCAAATGACTCAGGTTTGATTCCCCAGTACCCACATAAAGCCAGATGCCCGAGGTGGTGCATGCATCTGGAGTTCATTTGCAGTGGCTAGAGGAATTCACTATATAGTCTTAGGATAGCCTCAAGCACAGTGTTCCTCCCCAGTGCTGGGATTAAAGGCATGAGCCATCATGCCCAGCTTGTTATTCTACTCATTGCTGTGACCAAATACCTGAAAAGAAGCAGCTTAAAGAAGGCAACAGGCCAGGTGTGGTGGGGCATGCCTTTAATCCCAGCATTTGGGAGGCAGAGGTAGGAGGATTACTGTGAGTTTGAGGCCAGTCTGAGACTACATAGTGAATTCCACATCAGCCTGGACTAGAGAGTGAGACTGTACCTCAAAAAACAAACAAACAAAAAAAGCTTTTTCACAAACAAACATACAATAAGCAGAGCCAATTGATTACCCACAAATGGGAGAAAAATTTTGCTGGATACACATGGGACAGAGGCCTAATTTCTAAAATCTACAAAGAACTCAAAAACATAAACAATAAAAAGTCAAACAACCCACTCACAAAATGGGGCAGAGAACTGCACAGGGAGTTCTCAGAGGAAGAAATAAAAATGGCAAACACACAGTTAAGAAAATGTTCAACATCCCTAATCATCAGGGAAATGCAAATTAAAACAACTATGAAATTCCACCTTACCCCAGTAAGAATAGCAAACATTTAAAAATCTAATGACAACAAATGCTGGTGAGGGTGTGGAGAAATAGGAACCCTCATTCACTGTTGGTGGGAATGTAAGATGGTACAACCACTATGGAAAGCAATATGGAGACTCCTAAAAAGGATGACTATAGATCTACCAACAGACCAAGTTATTCCCTTTCTGGGCATTTACCCTAAAAGCTCCAAGCCTCAGTTCAGAGATATTTGCTCAACCATGTTTATAACTGCTCAGTTCATAATAGCTAAGAGCTGGAATCAACCCAGATGCCCCTCATTAGATGAATGAATAACTAAGATGTGGTATATCTACACAATGGAATTCTACATAGCAGTAAAAAAATGACACAATGCAATTTGAAGAAAAATGGTCAAACTTGGAACAGATCATTCTCAGCAAACTCACCCAATCACAGAAAGATAAGCATCACATGGTCTCACTCATCTGTGGCTCCTAACCTGAATTTGCCCGATATGCTAACACACCTAATAAATATTTCTAGGACTGGACCATAGGGATGGTGGGGAGGGAAGGGAGGGTAAGGGGGGGGGAGGACAAAAAACTGGACCCGATTGGAAATGGTACCAAAAATTCCTATAACCTGAAAGACACACTAAAAGGCTGAACCTTCATCAGGTGCATATTCTGTGCAAGGACACAAATAACTACAGTTCCTATCTACTTCCCTTGGACCCGCAGCTAGTACAGTCTGTTTTTCTTGGGATCCCCCTTATTAGCTTGTACCCTATCCTGGCCCAGTGCTTTATCCATGGGAAACTGAGGCCCCTTGCTGTTTTCTCTCAGTAAACAGTCTTGTCTGTAGAGATCAAGTCCAGTGTTCTCTTTTTGCTTTTCTCTTACACTTTCCTTACACACACACACACACACACACACACACACACACACAAAATAAATAAAACCAAGCAAACAAAAAACCCTTCAAGGTCTGCTCCTAGAGACCCACTTCCTTCAAGCAAGGCTCAACTTCCTAATGGTTCCACAACCTTCCCAAATACCACCACCACCTGGGGACCAAGTGTTGGAACATGTGAGTCTTTGGGGGACACCTCACATTCAAACTACCATAAGGTCTTTCAATAACTTTCAATAATAATTCTAATTGCTATAAAATAGAATTACTTAAATACAAAAACTAATATCATAATTTTAACCTACATAACAAAAAATTCTAATTAACTAAGTTACTATCAGAATAGTTTTAGAATGTGAGAATTTGGGAAGGGGACTTCCTTATGCTCCATTTCTGGTGACCCAGCTGACAACTGACAAAGATACTGGTGGCAATGATGGATGCCTTGGTGACCTGAAGCAAGCCAAAGGAGGGATTGAGATGTGGGTCTTTGGGGTTTAACAACTGGTTCCTTCAGCAGGCATTTTAGAATTGGGTTGAATGATGAAGGTTCTCTGTGCCAACTAAACAGTTTCCAGAAAGCACAGCTGGTTTATATCTGGAGAGTGTCTTCTAACAGGTGGGAGAGGTGAGTACAATATGTAAAACACAGGAAACAGCAACCTTTATTTTAGTTGGTTAATGCTGCTGTAATGAAATACCACATTATGAAGATTTCATTCATTCATTCATTCATTCATTCATTCATTCATTCATTCGAGACATGGTTTCATGTCCCAGACTGGTCCTGAGCTCGCTATGTAGCCAAATGTGACCTTGAACTTTTGATCCTCCTGCTTCCACCTCTGGTGTTGGGATCACTGGCATGTGCTATTTTGCTGTTTATGCAGTGCTGAGGATCAAAGCCAGGGTGTGTGCATGCTAGGCAAGCCATCTTCGAATTAATGAATATCTCCATCCCATACTAGAGAATTTACAAAGAATAGTTTTACTTTTTACCATTTTGAAGACTAGGAAGGCACCGTCATTTGGTGTCGGATAACACTATTCTGCTTGCAGATAGTGCCTCACTGCCATGTCCTCTTTAGTAGAAGAGAAGAAGAGAGACCCTACTTCCTCAAGCCCCTTTTAAAGATCCTAATCCCATCTGTAAGTGTCTTAATCTCATGATTTAATCCTTCCCTAAAGGCCTCACTACCATCACATTAGTGATTAAATCTCAACATATGAATTTTGGAGAACACATTTAGACTATAGCACCCTTTACCTCCAACTATGAAACAGATCCCTTTCATCAAAAAGAAACAATTTTTATTTTATTTATTTATTTTAGATAGAGAGAATGGGTGCACCAGGGCCTCTAGCCACTGTAAATGAACTCCAGTTGCATGTGTCTGGCTTATGTGGGTCCTGGGGAATCAAACCTGGATCCTTAGGCTTCACAGGCAAGCACCTTAGCCACTAAAGACATTTCTCCAGCCCCAAAAGAAACATTTTCAGAACCTTCCTCTAATCATTCTTCTGTTTCCTGTCCTCCTGAACTTTGTCAGCTAACTTCACACCAAACCTTTCTGGGAAACTCTTTCCTTCCTGCCACGAATCACTTGTTGGGGTTAGGCACTGATGAAGGTGTGAGGAGGTGTCTTCCCTAGGATCATAAGATCCAACCTGCGTGCTTGTCAAAGAGGCTATGTCTTTCCAGTGCATCTGGTCTCTAGCCTTGAGACCTGCCCAGTGCCTGCTTTTGGAGAAACTGTACCCCAGAACCCAGGAAGACAGAACTAGAAAAGATTATTGAAAATATCTCACCTTTCTTTCCTCTCCTTTGCCTGGCACAGTGGTGAGCTGGTGGGAGATGTGGCCCAGAAATCAAGTTCCTTGGCCTTCAGTGTAGGCTTGCCCAAGAGAAAGTTTCCCAGCTCTCTGTACACCTCCACTGATGATTTTCTATGAGGTTGTTTTTCAGGGCAGGAGCTTCTGCATTTGAACAGAAATAGTCCTCCAAGACAGTGCTGCACAGTTGGCATTAACTTCTGCCAACCCCTTGATAAGCCCAAGTGATTTCATTATCAAGGGGTTGGTCAGAGAGCCTGGCTAATCCTTTTGCTTTCCAGCCAACAGTGGGAATGTTGGTTTGAATGTAAAATGACTCCCTCAAGTGTTTGTGATTAAGCCATTTACTTGGTCCCCAGTTGGTGGAGCCTTTAGGAGATGCATGACTTGCTGGAGGAGGTGTGTCACTGGGGGCGGGCCTTGACAACGATTAGTCCAGCCTATTAGGTGTTCAGGGCTAGCTCACACAGAATGCTTCCTCTCTCTGCTACTGAGGCAGGAAGATGTGAGCCATTTGCCATGCTTTTCCCACCATGATGAAACTTCCCCTTCAAACTGTAAGCTGGAAATATACCCTTTCCTCCTCCAAGCTGCTTCTGGTGTTTTGTCCCAGCATTGAGCCAGTATCTGCTATAGTGGGCACTAGAGCTTTAGAATCTATTCTACTAAAGGGACTTTTGACATTCACAAAAAGTTGCTGAAGTGATTCTTACTTGGTGTTAAATCAACAATTAAAGAAAATTAGGTCAAGGTCTGAACCACTCAGGCAGTATAATAAAAGTAATGATTGAAATAATGGCTATTACCTTAGTTTGAAAGGCAAGGAAAAATAGCAAAGCAGCCAGACCTTGACGTCTGTAGGAGGTAGATGAGTGTGTTCTGTTGAACATTCAGAATTTTAGGAAATAGTCTAATGACTTGCCTTGTTTTGCCAAATCCATGGCCAAAGATTTTCCAGCCTCATCTTGTTCCTGTAGTTCTGTAAGGGACTCAACACAGCCAAACTCAGACAGCAAAACTGACAAAATCTGCATGAGGCTGCTGACACTAAATAACCTTGCATTTCCATTCTGCATTCTCAAGTCATGCTGAGTCCACAGGCTCTTTTTTCTAAAGTATTTATTTATTTATTTATTTATTCATTCATTCATTCATTCATTCATTCATTCATTGGAGAGAGAGAGAGAGAGAGAGGAAGGCAGACAGAGAGTGAGAGAGAATGGCTGTGACAGGACCTTTAGCAACTGCAAACAAACTCCAGACTCATGCACCACCTGTGTAGCTGGCTTACATGGGTCCTGGGGAATCGAACCTGGATCCTTTGACTTTGCATGCAAGAGCCCTAACTACTAAGCAATCTCTCCAGCCCAGAGTCCACAGGCTCTAAGTACTTCAGGGGAAACATCTTTGGCTCTCTTTTCTTCTACAAAGTGTATGGATGCTTGACTGAATGCCTCACCATGTTATCTCACAAGATCTTCAGGATCCACTGATATTTGTGGCCAAAAGATAAAAACAAAATTGTCCCATTGCACAATGGGTTCAGATGACAACTGGTAATAAATTTGGTACAACTTTAAGATACTGGAGATGAAACAAACTGGTCATATGTTCATGAGGTAGCACATAGTTTTATGCTGCTTGAAGACCACTATCATCTTACTATCATAAGTTGAAAATGTTATTTTTTCTTTCGGATTTTTGAGGTAGGATCTCACTCTAGCTCAGGCTGACTTGGAATTCACTATGTTGTCTCAGGGTTGCCTTGAACTCATGGTAATCCTCCTACCTCTGACTCCCAAGTGCTGGAATTAAAGACATGCACCATCATGTCCAGCTGAAAATGTTATTATTATTATTATATTTTGGTTTTTCAAGGTAGGGTCTTACTCTATCTCAGGCTGACCTGGAATTCACTATGTAGTCTCAGGGTGGCTTCAAACTCATGGTGATCCTCCTACCTCTGCCTCCCGAGTGCTTGAAAATGTTATTATTGTTTGAACTCACAGAGATCCTCCACTTCAGCCTCCTAAGTGCTAGGATTAAAGTTGGGAACATGAGTTTGATTTTTATAGTAGGTTGATGCAGAAATAAATATGTGAAACTAAGGCAAGATAATGGTCACAGGTTGTGTTCCTAGGTTGTGCTTTTATGATAAGGAGAAAATAGAAGACTTCACACTGCAAAGGAATTCAAACTTCAAACACCATTGGTGGAGGCCAAGTCCCACTGATCTAGTACCTTAGATCATTAGCACTCTCCCCTTATTTCTAGGTCTGGGACAATATCAGCCAGAAACTACTAAGAACTGAACAATGTTAAAGAGAAGGTGGGAGTGGTCTCCTAGAAACCATTAGGGATGTAAAGGAGCCACAACATATGCACACACACTCACATGCCTTATAAAAACATATAACTTTTCTTTTGTAAAAATTTGTTTACTTTCTTTTTCACTGTAGCCCAGGCTGAGCTGCTAGAACTCACTCTGTAGCCCAGGCTGGCCTTGAACTTGCAGAGATCCTCCTACTTTAGCCTCCTGAATGCTAGGATTGAAGGTGTGAGCCACCACCCAGCTTCAAGAAACATAGAGATGCTGCTGCCCTCCTTTGAACAGCCTGTATACACTTGGACACATCTTTTCCTTTCTCTAGGTGGTTCTTCTTCAGAGACGCTTACCCCCTGTTTGTCTTTCTTTTTCTTTCACTTTCCTGGAACACCTTTCTCCTTCTACCTTAAAAATTTTCAAGGCTCGATTCTCCAGGACCCATGTAAGCCAGATGCACAAGGGGGGGCACACATCTGGAGTTCGCTTTGTAGTGGCTGGAGGCCCTGGCGTGCCCATTCTCTCTCTCTCTCTACCTGCCTATTTCTGTATCTCTCTCTCTTTTCAAATAAATAAATAAATAAAAATTATTTAAAAACATAAGTTGAAAATGTTATTTTTCTTTCGGATTTTTGAGGTAGGATCTCACTCTAGCTCAGGCTGACTTGGAATTCACTATGTTGTCTCAGGGTTGCCTTGAACTCATGGTAATCCTCCTACCTCTGACTCCCAAGTGCTGGAATTAAAGACATGCACCATCATGTCCAGCTGAAAATGTTATTATTATTATTATATTTTGGTTTTTCAAGGTAGGGTCTTACTCTATCTCAGGCTGACCTGGAATTCACTATGTAGTCTCAGGGTGGCTTCAAACTCATGGTGATCCTCCTACCTCTGCCTCCCGAGTGCTTGAAAATGTTATTATTGTTTGAACTCACAGAGATCCTCCACTTCAGCCTCCTAAGTGCTAGGATTAAAGTTGGGAACATGAGTTTGATTTTTACTAGTAGGTTGATGCAGAAATAAATATGTGAAACTAAGGCAAGATAATGGTCACAGGTTGTGTTCCTAGGTTGTGCTTTTATGATAAGGAGAAAATAGAAGACTTCACACTGCAAAGGAATTCAAACTTCAAACACCATTGGTGGAGGCCAAGTCCCACTGATCTAGTACCTTAGATCATTAGCACTCTCCCCTTATTTCTAGGTCTGGGACAATATCAGCCAGAAACTACTAAGAACTGAACAATGTTAAAGAGAAGGTGGGAGTGGTCTCCTAGAAACCATTAGGGATGTAAAGGAGCCACAACATATGCACACACACTCACATGCCTTATAAAAACATATAACTTTTCTTTTATAAAAATTTGTTTACTTTCTTTTTCACTGTAGCCCAGGCTGACCTGCTAGAACTCACTCTGTAGCCCAGGCTGGCCTTGAACTTGCAGAGATCCTCCTACTTTAGCCTCCTGAATGCTAGGATTGAAGGTGTGAGCCACCACCTAGCTTCAAGAGACATAGAGATGCTGCTGCCCTCCTTTGAACAGCCTGTATACACTTGGACACATCTTTTCCTTTCTCTAGGTGGTTCTTCTTCAGAGACGCTTACCCCTGTTTGTCTTTTTTCTTTCACTTTCCTGGAACACCTTTCTCCTTCTACCTTAAAAAATTTTCAAGGCTCGATTCTCCAGGACCCATGTAAGCCAGATGCACAAGGGGGGGCACACACATCTGGAGTTCGTTTGCAGTGGCTGGAGGCCCTGGCGTGCCCATTCTCTCTCTCTCTCTACCTGCCTATTTCTGTATCTCTCTCTCTCTTTCAAATAAATAAATAAATAAAAATTATTTAAAAAACATATTTGTTTGGGGGGGTGTGAATGAGGATGGGCACACCATGACCTCCTGTCACTGCAAATGAACTTCAGATGCATGTGCCACTTTGTGCATCTGGCTTTACATGGGTGCTAGAGAATCAACTCAAGGCTGCCAGGCTTTCTGAGTGAGCACCTTTAACCATGAGCCATCTCCCCATCCCCCCTTTTACCTTTTCTTCCTGGAATTCTCTTCTGTGTTGAAGCCATAGACCTTGGGGTGATGGTCTTTGGAAAAGGACCTTCCCCTCTGAGAGAGGGACAGATGGATAAGGTCTTGAATAACTGGGATTAGAATCTGCTTGTCACTGTTGGCAAAGCCTTAAAAATATTTTCTTTATGAAATCCCAATATCACTCTGCCAACCTGATGAGTAAAAGAAAGACCACTGTGAAATCACGCCTGAACACAGACGCCCCACAATTGCTCTAAGTGTGATGATCAAACATTGACCACCCCCATCTTGCCTGACAGGAGTGTTGTTGCTCTATTGGCAGTGCCTTTGCCTTTGCTCTTTTCTTCTTGCCTGTGATGAAGATTGTAAATGAACAACTCCTCTGCTTCCAGTCAGTGTCCATCCCCGAACACAGCCCTGCTTCCTTGGGTCCTCTGCAAAGTCTTTTAACATAAACCAACTCCTTTAAGTCCTTTCTTAATGTTCCTCACTAAGACTACCCACAGTTCCTCAGGGCGTGTTCTCCCTCAGTGCAGTGAGTCAGAAAAGTCAGTTTTATTTGATGACAGTTTTATTTGATTTGTGTTCCTAGTGCTCTTTGCTGCAGGATATAGACAACACTTACACTTATTAAGGAAAACATTTTCAATTATCATAGTAACAGATTTAAGTATTTCAAAAAGAGTGAAGGTGAGAGGTAAGTCTCTTCTGTTCTTCTTGTTCTGAGTGGATGATGTTGCCAAGTTCTGTTATCAGCTCAGGATGGAGTCTGGCACCCATGGAAGACAGCTATAGCAGTAGTCTCCTGCTGACCTTGGGAAGCAGAACCCTTTTAGTATTCTTCCTTTATTCTTGCATTCTTTCTGTCTTGAGCCTTCAGTCAGTTGGGTTTGCCAGGGTCTCTAGCTATTGCAAACTCCAGATGCATGCACCACTTTGTGCATCTGGCTTTATGTGGGTATTGGGGAAATCAAACCCAGGTCATTAGGCTTTGTAGGTAAGTGCCTTAACCTCTGAGCCATCACTCCAGCCCATACTCCTTTTATAAAAAATATTTTTATTTATTATTTATTTGCAAGCGGGGGGGGAGAAAGAGTTTGAATCAGGTGTCTCTCATAAATGTATGTGTTCTGAATACCTGACCAGAAGCAGCTAAAGGAAGGAAAGTTTATTCTAATAATGGGGGTTTAGGAGAAGCATGGCAGGAGCAGACAGTCAGTGTCCCATTGTCATATATTCAGGGAGGACGTAGGAAGAGCCAGCAGGGCTGGGCTATGATATCTCAAATCCTGCCTCCTAGCGACATACTTCCTCCAGCAAGGTTCCACATCCTAAAAATTCCACAACCTTCCAGAATAGCACCATTAGCTGGGGATTAAATATTTAAACACATGACTCTCTGGGGAACATTTTACATACATACACCCAATATTTTTTGTACTTGGAACTCTAGTCCTATGCTATGAACTTTTTCATTCAGTGAAATAAGTGTGATCCAGGAGAATGTTTGACTTTTCAATAAGCAAAAGTACAAGAAAGGGCTTGCTTGCTGGTGGTGATTTTAAGTAGCTGCCAATTTTTTTTCTAGAGAGGAATGCTGGTTGCTTTTCATTCTCTTTTTTTCTTTTCTTTTCTTTTCCTTTTTTTTTTTTTTTTTTTTTTTTTTTTTTGAAATACGGTCTCACTTTAGCCCAGGTTGACTTGGCATGTACTCTGTAGTCCTAGACAAGCTTTGAGTTCACAGCAATCCTCCTTGTACTTCAGAGGCAGCTTATGTCATTTTTTTTCCTTTTGTAGATAGAATAGTACTGTTGTGGAATTTGCAGCTTTTTTTTTTTTTTTTTTTTTTTTTTTTTTGATTTGATCTTGCTATAGCCCAGGTTGGGCTTGAATTTATAATCCTCCTACTTTAGCCCTGGTATCATGGATGTGTGCTGGCACTCCTTGATTAAGATGAAGCTTTTATAACAATGAGAGATGTTTTTGTCTGCCTGGGCTGCGATGACAAAATATCCAAGATTGGGTGGATGCTTTATGAAAAACAGAAACTTCTTTCTTCATGGTTCTGAAGGCTGGGAAGTCTAAAATTAAGGTGGTAGCATTTTAAGGCTCAGCCTCTTTGCTTCCAAGATGATACCTTTAAATTTTTCATCCTAAGGAGAAGAAAGGATGGTAGGAAATGGAAGGGCAAGACAGCCACATGCTATATGAAGCTTGTTTTTTAAGGCCTCTCCTTTAAATTGTATCACATTGGATGTTAAATAATTTAGGAAGGGCATGTTCAAGCCCTAGCAGTGTGGTGAACTGATAGATATATAGTAAGTCCTTTGGAATGGTTTTTCAGCAACTTTAGATGAAGCCACATTTCCTCTTAGATCCTGCCTCTACCTCTCTTATCAGTTATTTAGTTATTTAATTTTTTTTGAGAGAGAGAGAGAAAGAAAGAAAGAAAGAAAGAAAGAAAGAAAGAAAGAAAGAAAGAAAGAAAGAAGCATGTCAGGACCTCTAGCTACTGCAAACTACAGATGTATATGCCACCTTGTGCATCTGGCTTATGTGGGTACTGGGGAATCAAACTTGGGTCCTTAGACTTCACAGGCAAATGCCTTAACTGCTCAGACTTTTCACCAGCCCTTATCAGTCTTTTTCTTTTTACAGACTCTCTCCTTGTGCTTAGGAGCTTTACTTCTACAAATCACAGGGCATGGGCATCATTGTTGTACTTTCCTATTTTTGTCCTGAAGCCCAGCCTCTAGCAGGCAGCTTGGCAATACAAAGTCCTCAGCAAAGGTTGGTTGAATAGATGAATGAAGTAAATGAGAATTCTTCTGAAAGGTTACTCATGTGTGTCTAGATTCTAGCACTTCCTGCTTCTTGGGAACACCTTTTTTTTAGCCCCAAATTCCTGGAACATAAGAAGATTATTCCTTCTAGAATAAGTGGAGAATGCTGTCTCTTCCCAGCTCCAGTGCTATAGCCTTCCTTGACTCACCACATCAGGCCACATGGGTTATTTTTCTTTTGGGAAAGAAATAAAATCCCCTACAGAGCTTTCTAGACCTAGAACTCAGGATATGCCTCCTAAGCCATTTCCTGTATGAATTTCAGTTCTGTTCTATCTGGATCCTTCCAAAAGGTGGGGTGGGTGTGTCTGTGGATTCAGAGCCTTACAGCTCAGCAAAGGTGCTCCTGCAGTTACAGGCAAAGAGAGTGGCAGCTGCTGTTCATTGAGTCTTTATTCTGGGCCAGATACCTTGCTATGGCTTCTCAGGAATTCTTTCTTAAAGTTCATAAGTGCTCTGTGAAGACCTGATGATCTCAGGGAGAACCTGAGATTCCAGAAAGGGCCAGTGACTTATTTGCCCAAAAGACTTCAAGAAATACTGTGTGGGATATGTACAAAGTACTCCAAAAGCGTAGGGTGAATGCAGCAGGGGACAGGGGTTGGCCAACAGTAGTTTCAGTCCCATGGATGAGAGTCCAGAGGCATTCTGGATGTGTCTCAGTAAACCCTTATGGAATTGATATCAGCTGCTCACAGATATAACCCCCATAATGCATTCTTATGTTAGCTCTTATTACTGACCTGTATCTCTGTCCCCACTCCTTCACTTCTGTCCCCAAGGCCACATGACAAATAGTTGACCCTGATAGGCTCTACTTTGGGAGGAGTCTCAGCAACTGGCAAAGCTGGTACTTGAACCCAGGTGTATCTTTTCGATTTGTTTTCAGTGGGAATCCCCAGAAGAAAGCCAGGGTCACTAAGAACTGGCTGCCTAGGGTTGCTGTTGCCCTCTGTGGCACCTCAATTCAAAGGTGGTGGTGTTCCAAGGTGTGTACCTTCTGGGCAGGGAAGTAAAGTGACCATATAGTGACAACACACCCAGCTCCAATTCAGCAGAATTTTATGATAAATAACATTGTGTGGCTTTAAAATTGGGAGTGAAAACAAAATAAACTCCCTTTAGAATCTAAGGGAATGAGAAGTATCAACAAACGCTCTGGAGAAAAGAAAACCTATACCATGGTACTGCTTTTCTAAGTGTAAAGTCCATAGTCTCTTGCTGAACTGATTTTTGATTCAGTTGCTGTCTAAATCTGATTTATTTACTAACATTTTATTTCCTTGAGATAATATAAGCCAATCTGCTATTAATCACAGTTAAGTAGGAATGGGTTTCCGATCCCTTCTTTGAAAGTAAGTGTGATAGTAAGACATACTTGATGCCCAAAAGTAGGTGGGAAATGCTTTCTTCCTGGGAGGCAAAGGTAGGGGAGGCAATCTCTTTGAACCCAGCTTGGCCTGATTCTGGCTTGATGAGTACCTGTATAAAAGTCATTCTTTTTATTGTTAGGCAGTATTCCATTGGCTAAATGTACCATAATTTTTATATGTTGTTGTATCAGACAGCTTCAGGTTCACTGAGATGAATTTCCAGACAAGGCACAGTTATGGAGGAAGGGATTTATTGAAGCTTATAGATCCAGGGGAAGTTCCAGAAGAAGCTGGCCTGCTTTCACAGGACCAAACACAGAGAGCGAAGCCACACAGCACAGCACAACTCAGGAACTCCAGCTAGATACACTTGCATATCTTTAGACTGAAATCCTAAACCCACCACCACGTCTTAGGGCTGGACCCTAAGATCCACCCAGTGATTCTGCCTCCAGCCAGGTGGCTGCAGATGCAAACTACAAACTAATAAAAAACTGAATATATTGGGGGCCATCTATTCAAACTATCCTAGTCATCATTTGTGTATTTAAGCAGCTTGTCTTTTTTTTTACTATTATGAATAAAACTGCTATGAAAATTTGTGCACAAAAATTTAAGAGGTTTAGGGCTTAGTGGTTAAGAGATGGCTTAGTGGTTAAGGCACTTGCCTGCCAAACCAAAGGACCTGGTTTCAATTCCCCAGTATTCATGTAAAGCCATATGCACAAGGTGGTACATGAATTTGGATTTGTTTACAGTGGCTAGAAGCCCTGGCATGCCCATTCTCTCTCTCTCTCTTTTTCTCTCTCAATAAATAAATAAATATTTAAAAAATTGAGTTTCAGAGAATCCTATTGACTTTACTGCTGTACTCTGAGCTTGAAGGGTACAAAAGCTTAGACTCATGGTTTGAAATATAGGAAAAGAGGACACATAGGTGGGCAGAGATATCCTTCAGAGACTGGAAACTAGTAGATGTTTGTTTTGTTGTCAAAGCTCCTACAAAGCACACACCATTTTTTAAGGGGGAAAAGGCATGTCTTTGTTAGCGGTATAAACTCAAACCTGATGATGGAAGAGTGAGCCTAGGGTCAAGTCAGTGTGGGAGACAGGCTAAGCTCTGTGTAGACCGTGGACGGAAGGAGAGAAGAAACAGGGTGGGCAAAGGCAATGCCAGTGAACCACCAAAAGGGCAGATGATGTGTATCTCAACTATGCTTTCCTCACTTGCAATTTTCTCCTGGTACTGACAGGAATTGGCAACCACGGTGGCCAGGTGTGATGACACTTCCTGTTAGAAAGCTGACCTTCCAGGCCATTGGAAGGGCTATGACATTGCATCTGTCTCCAGCAGAAGAATTTCTGTTGTCCCCTCCCCCTCACTCTCCAATGCCTCTGCAGAGGACGATGCTTATTTCCCAGGAGTTCATTTCCAAAGCCAAATGTCCTTTCTGCACAGATCCTTTTTATTGCCATGGAGACAATCTGCTGCTCTGTCCAATCACAAGTTGGAGCAGCAGGTACCATGACAACCCATGGGGGCTGGAAAGGCAGCTCCCTAGTACTTCTCAGACCAAAGGCAGGACAGAAATCCAAAGACATTGTGAGTCTCACAGATGCCATTGATGAAAGGCCATCTCCTTCCTGTCTTTGACAGTGAGCTCTGATGTGGGAATGGGTGGGGTCTGGGTCAGCTGTGGGCTGAGGTCTGAGGCTGCCAAAGGTAGTCAGCTTCATGTTCAAAAATCTTTTTGGGGGGCTGGAGAGATGGCTTAGTGGTTAAGGCATTTGATTGCAAAACTAAGGACTCATGTTTGACTCTCCAGGTCCCACGTAAACCAGACACATAATCTGACACGAGCACAAGGTGGTGCACACATCTGGAGTTTGATTTCCATGTCTGGAGGTCCTGGCATGCCAATTCTCTCTCTTTCTAATAAAACATTAAAAAGTCTTTTTCTTAATTTTTTATTTTTGAGGTAGGATTTAATTCTAGCTCAGGTTGACCTGGAACTCTGTAGTCCTAGGCTGCCCTCAAACTCACAATGATCCTCCTATCTCTGCCTCCCAAATGCTAAGATTAAAGGCATATGCCACCACACCTGGTTATTTTTTATTTTTTAAAAGTTTTTATACACATGCATATTATATGCCAAGCATAGTCCCCACTGTGTCTCCTACCCTTTCTTTTCTCACCCCTTTCCCACTGGTCAGTCTTTGTCCACCTACACAGTTTTACTTCTACTTTCATCTCATATATACATATGATTTACATGTATCCATGTAAAATGTAGGAACTAGAGAGAAAGCATATACTATTTGTCTTTCTGAGACTGGCTTAGTTAACTTTGTAATCTACAGTTGCATCCACTTTCCTCTTTATGGCTGAAAAACATTCTATTGTGTATATGTACCACATTTTCCTTATCTATTCCTCTGTTGTTGTATACCTATATTGCTTCCACAATTTAACTATTATGAATAGTGCTGTAATAAACATTGATGATCAAGTATCTCTGTGATAGGTTAACTTGGAGTCCTTTGAGTGGCATGGATGGGTCATATGGAAAAATCTATTTGTAGTTTTTTGAGAAATTTCCATACTGACTTCCAAAATGGGCAGACTAGTTTACATTCCCATTAGCAGTTGTAGCAGTTACCTTCTTGTTGCTGAGACAAAACACCTGACAGGAAGCAGCTTATAGGAGTAAAGGGTATTTCAGGCTTACAGATTCCAGAGGAAGTTTCAAGCATGGTGGAGGAAGTTGGCTCACTTCATCACATATCCATAGATGAGAGAGCAAGCATGAGCTGGCTCTGAAAACACAGTAGGGTTGGACTCCTCAACCCCCCAGCAATGCACCTCCTATAGCAAGACTCCCCCTCTCAAATGCTCCATCAGCTTGATGACCATGTAGGAATCGCAATCACAAATGTCTGAGGTTATGAGGACATTTATATTCAAATCACCATAGGGTTCCCTTTTCTCAACAGCCTCACTAGCATTTGTTATTTGTTTTCTTAATGACTATCATTATGACTGGGATAAAATGCATTCTCATTGTAGTTTTTATTTATTTATTATTTATTTATTTGAGAGAGAGGGAGAAAGAGGCATATAGAGAGAGAACAAAAGGAAAAGAGAGAGAGAGAGAGGGAGAGGGAGAGGGAGAGAGGAAAAGAGAGAAAGTGAGAGAATGGGCATGCCAGGGCCTCTAGCCACTGCAAATGAACTCCAGTGCATCTGGCTTATGTGGGTACTGGGGAATTGAACCTGGGTCCTTAGGCTTTGCAGACAAGTACTTTAATTAACTGCTAAGCCACCACTCCAGTCCCTCACTGTAGTTTTTAATTTTCATTTCTCTGATGACTAGTGATGTTAAACACTTTTTAGATGTTTTATTGTCCATTTGTATTTCATCTTTTGAGAACTGCTTGTTCATTCATTAGCTGATTTACTGATTGGGTTATTTGATTTCTTATTAACTACTTTTTTGTATAGTATAGTTATTAATCGTCATTAAATATAGAACTGTCAAAGTTTCTCTCCCATTTTGTAAGCTGTTTACTCAATTAACTGCTTCCTTTGCTGTACAAAAGCTTTGTAATTACAAGAGGTTAATTTTTCAATTGTAGGCCTTATTCCCTGAGTCACTGAAGTCCTATTGAGAAAGTATCTTGAAGCGTTTGCCCTACGTTTTCCTTTATCAGTTTCAGTTTCAGGCCCAATATTAAGGTATTTGACCACTTTGGAAAATGTTTATTCAGGGTGAGAGACAGGGATCATGTGTCATTCTTCATATGTGGATCTCAAGCTTCCCCTTGTCATTTGTTGAAGATCCTGACTTTTCTACACTGGACATTTTTGTCATCTTTGTTGAAAATCAGGATGCTGCAGAATGGGTAGGCATACCCTGAAGCATGGTTCCCCCACTACCCAACAGGGACTGACCAAGCCTTTCATGACCCCACAGTGAGTACCATAACTCCACTGAGGAGGGCCCCAGGGTGACTGGAGTAGGTACAAGGGGATAAAGGAGTACTGCCTGTTACAATATACAAAATAAAGTGAACTTTTAAAAAAATCAGGTGGTGGTAGCTTGTGTGGGTTTATATCTGGGCCTTCTATTTTATTCAGTGGATCTATATGCCTGTTTTGTGCCAGCACCATGCTGTTTTTTTCTATAACTTGACAGTATAACTTGAAGCCACATATGGCAATATCTCCAGCATTATTCTTTTTGCTCAAGATTGCTTTGGATAATGGGGTCTTTTGTGTTTCTGTATGAATGTGAAAACATTTTTTTCATTTTTTACTATTGACAGCTTCCATAATTATAAACAATAAACCATGATAATTCCCTCCCTCCTCACTTTCCCCTTCACAACTCCACTCTCCATCATATCCCCTCCTCCTCTCAATCAGTCTGTCTTTTATTTTGATGTCATCATCTCTTCCTCCTATTACGATGGTCCTGTATAGGTAGTGCCAGGCATTGTGAGGTCATGAATATCTATGGATATGTGTCTGAAGAGCACATTGTAAGGAGTCCTTTGGCTCTTACATTCTTTCCTCCACCTCTTCTGCAATGGACCCTGAGCCTTGAAAAGTGTGATAGAGATGTCTCAGTGCTGAACACTCCTCTGTCACTTCTTCTCAGCACTATGGTGCCTTAAAAATTTATTTATTTGAGGTCCCGCCAGGCCTGCCTGAGCCCCATTGCTGGTCAGGTGCAGCCCTTGCCAGACAGAGCCCTGCATGCCATTTCAGGTCAAGTCCTGCCAGGACTTCCTGAGCCCCATCACTGGTCAGGTGCCACCCTTGCTGGCAAGAGCCTCCCCCCACTGTACCATTGCAGGTCAGGTCCCCCCAGGCCAGCCTGAACCCCATTGTGGTCAGGTATGGCCCTAGCCAGCCTGAGCTCCCATCACCAGTCAGGTCCCACCCTTGCCGGCCAGAGCCCTGTGGATGCACCATCACAGGTCAGGTCCCTCCAGGTCTGCCTGAGCCCCATCCTGGCCAGGTGTGTCCTTTGCTGGCCAGAGCCCATCATGGGTCAGGTGCCACCCTTGCCGGCCAAAGCCCCACATGCCATCACAGGTCAGGTCCCGCGAGGCCTGCCTGAGCCCCATCACTGGTCAGGTGCTGCCCTTGCCGGCCAGAGCCCTGTGCACCATTGCAGGTCAGGTCCTTCCCTAGCCAGCCACAGCCCCATCACTGGTCAGGTGCCTCCCTAGCCTCCCTGAGCCCCATTGCCAGTCAGGTGCCACCACTCCCCCTCCCACAGCAGATCAGGGACCCAGGGAAGTAGGCCAGTGTTCCTGCCCTACCCTTCCTGAGCCCAACTAGGGTGGTTGCAGTCCCCTCCCCCTCCCACCTCTGATAGGACACTGAGGCCAGCAGGCCAGTGTCCCCCACCTCAGCCTTTCTGAACTCCAGTGGCCATCACCCTGACACTCACCACTGCCCCCCACACAACCCCAGGCCAGCAGGCTAGCATCTCACACCTTAGACTTTCTGAACCATTGTGATGGGCAAATGACAGGGAAAAAGGAATAGCATGAAAATCCAAACATATGTAAATCCAGATAGACTGTCCAGTCACACAATGGATGTCTCTAATCAAATCATAGAAGAGACAATAGGATCAGAATCCCAAAATGAAAAGACAAGCTATGCAACCCTGGCCTAGCAAATAGCACAACTTTCAGAACCTCAACAAAGAGCCAATAATTATATAAATTATATTAGACCTAATGGAAAAGAACCAGGAAGGGTTCCAAAGAAAATCAAATGATCTGAAAGAGAGCAAAAATAAAAAAATAATAATAATAAAAATAAAAGAGGTCCTCAATAGCCAGTTGGGTAAGTTCAATGAAGACGTAAAAAAATGCAAGGATGAATTCCAAGAAGCATTAAGAAAATCAGAAAATGACATGAAAAGGGAACTTGACAGAGGGATGGAAACTATACATAAAAAAGTAGTAGAAAATATGAACCAAATTGAACAAGCCCAAAACTCTATAGAAGCTCTAAAGAATAGAGTCAGCCAAGTGGAGGATAGAAACTCAGAACTGGAAGACAAAACAGAAGAAACAGTTTGTGAGTTCAAAAAGTTCAACAAGTTCAAAAATTTCTGTGAACAGAACATGAGGGAAATGTAGGACACCCTTAAGGATCCAAACATTAGGATCATGGGTATATCAGAGGGGGAAGAAACACAGACCAAAGGAATGGAAAACTTACTCAAAAAAAAAAATTGAAGAAAACTTTCCCACTGCCTCATAAGTAAATCCAATCAAGTTGCAAGAAGCTAGCCAAACTCAAACAGACTGGACCAAAGGAGAAATTCTCAAAGACACATTATCATTAAGACTCTAAACATCAATCAAAAGAGAAAGTCCTAAAAGCATCCAGGGATAGACAACACATTACATATAAAGGAAATTCCATCAGAATTACCTCAGATTTCTCAATGGAAACCCTAAAAGCCAGAAGGGCCTGGAATGGAACACTGCAAACTTATGGCTTCCAACCCAAACTACACTACCCAGCAAAAGTATCCCTCATAATAGATGGTGAAAGAAAAACTTTCCACACTAAAACTCAGCTTAAAAACTATATGAACACAAAGCCAAACCTACAGAGAGTACTTCAGGGAATTCTCTACACCGAAAAAAATCAAGTAACCAATCTGAAGTGCCCCCAAGAAGCAGACCACAATTAAAAAAACCCACAAAGACCAAGAAAACACCAACTCACATAATCCACCCCAATATTGCAGGTATTAAATGAAACCTCACAGTTATTTCCCTGAATATTAATGGCCATAATTCACCCATCAAGAGACATAAGCTAACAGGCTGGATCAGAAAACTAGATCACTCAATCTGCTGTCTTCAAGAAACCCACCTCACCATTAAACACAGACACCTCCTGAGGGTAAAAGGGTGGAAAATGATATTCCAAGCAAACACAAATAAGAAACAAGCAGGATAAAATAGTCTTCAAACCAAAAGTAATCAAAACGACAAAGAAGGCCACTTCTTACTTATCAAGGGAACAATCCAACAAGAGTATATCACAGTCATCAATCTTTATGCACCAATCACAGGTGCACCACAATTCATAAAACAAAACCTACTTGACATTAAAACAGAAATAACCAACACTATCATAGTTGTGGATTTCAATACTCCACTGTCAGCAATAGACAGATCATCCAAACAGAAAATTAACAGGGACATAAGAGAGCTCAACACCATCATAGATCAATTAGACCTAATGGACATGTAGAAAACATTCCAGGGCTGGAGAGATGGCTTAGAGGTTAAGGCGCCTGCCTCCTAAGCCTAAGAATGCTGGTTCCAATCTCAAGCAGTCCCAATCTCCAGTACCACATTTAGCCAGATTCAAAGTGACTCAAGGGTGCAATGTCCCACTTGACCACAAGGGGATGCACACATCTGGATTTCATTAGCAGCAGCTGAGAGCATGCCCATCTCTATCTGTCTTCCTCTCCCTCTCTCTCTCTGTGTCTCTCAAAAAAAAAAAAAAAAAAACATTCTAGGGCTGGAGAGATGGCTTAGTGGTTAAGGCGCCTGCCTGCTAAGCTTAAGAACCCGGTTCCAAACTCCAGGTCCCACAATTTAGCCAGATACAAAGTGAAACACAGGGCACAATGCCTAAAACAAAACCACCTTGACAGTAAACATCTGATTTCGTTCACAGCAGCTGAGAAACTGCTGGCATGCCCATCTCTATCTGTCTCCCATAAACTCTTAACAGGGTCTCTCTCTGTTTAACAAAAAATAAATCAATAAAATAATAAAAAAATTAAAAAAAAAACATTCTACCCAAATTCCACCGATTACACATTCTTCTAGAAGCACATGGAACTTTCTCTAAAATAGATCATACACTGGGTCATAAAGCCAGCCTCCAAATATTTAGGAGGATCGACATAATTTCATGCATGATGTCAGATCAAAATGCTGTATTGCTAGAAATTAAAACCAAAACATGCACCAGGAACCCAACCAAAACCTGGAAACTGAACAACACACTCTTAAACAAATAATTAAGATCAGAGCAGAAATTAATGAATTAGAAACTAAGAAAACAATTCAAAAAATTGATGAAACAAAGAGCTGGTTCTTTGAAAAAATAAACAAGATTGATAAAACCCTAGCCAATTTGATCAAGCATAAAAAAGAGACAACTCAAATTAACAAGTTTAGAAATAAAAAAGGAGAGATCACAACAGACATAAGTGAAATTGGGAGAATCATCAGGACTTACTTCAAAAACCTCTACTCCACAAAACTGGATAATATGGAGGAAATGGATGAATTCCTGGACACATTCCACCTACCAAAGTTAAACTCAAAGCAGATTAATCTCCTGAACAAACCCATCACAACCACCGAGATTGAAAGGGTAATAAAAAATCTACCTAAAAAGAGGAGTCCGGGACCAAATGGCTTCTCAGCAGGATTCTATCAAACCTTCATGGAAGAACTGAAACCAATCTTTCTCAAATTGTGCCACACAATTGGAAAACAAGGAAAGCTCCCTAACTCCTTCTTTGAAGCTAGTATCACCCTAATACCAAAACCAGGCAGAGATGCCACAAGAAAACTACAGGCCTATTTCCCTAATGAACCTAGATGCAATGATCCTGAACAAAATCCTTGCAAATCGAATTCAACAGCACATCAAAAGCATTATCCAACTAGACCAAGTAGGTTTCATCCCAGGAACACAGGGTTGGTTCAACATATGGAAATCTGTCAATGTAATACATCACATAAATAAGTTTAAACACAAAAACCACATGATTATTTCGATAGATGCAGAAAAGGCCTTTGACAAAATACAACATCACTTCATGATCAAAACATTGGAGAGAATAGGCATAGATGGTCTATATCTCAACATAATAAAGGCTATATATAAAGATCCTAAAGTCCAAATAATACTTAATGGGGAGAGATTGAAGGAATTCTCATTGAGATCAGGAACAAGACAGAGGTGTCCACTCTCACCTGGACTCAATTGGAAATGGTATCAAAAAATCCTAGCTACCTTGAGGTCATGGCTCTGTGCACATTATATAGATAGCTAATAAAGAAAAATATTCTTTAAAACTTATTTATTTAGCAGAGAAATGGAGGGGGGGAGAGAATGGGTGTGCCAGGGCCTCTAGCTACTGCAAAGGAACTCCAAATGTGTGTGCCCCTTGTGCATGTGGCTACTGTGGGTCCTGGGAAATCAAATCTGGGTCCTTTGGCTTTGCAGGCAAATGCCTTGATTGCTAAGCTATCCCTCTAGCCCTATGGTGCCTTTTGAATCATCCAAGAGGTCACCACAATCTGAAAAGAGAAGCTTCTCTCACCAAAAGTGAGAGTAGCATTAATATAT
The DNA here is from genome assembly GCA_036365145.1 of Orientallactaga sibirica. NCBI lineage: Eukaryota > Metazoa > Chordata > Mammalia > Rodentia > Dipodidae > Orientallactaga > Orientallactaga sibirica. Next base: position 12,607,230 of record JAEOAD010000059.1, on the reverse strand, counting down.
AGATATGAACATTAAGAGAAGTGCTTACTGGGAAGTTTGGAGCCTAATATATGTATTAATCCAGACATCAGCAGGTATTACACTGTTAGGGCTCATGACTTCCCAAGTCATAGGTTTTTTTAGTATCAGGCATTTATTCTCTCCTGTGGAGTGGGCCTCTAGTCCAATTAGAGAGCAGTTGGTTTCCTCTATAACAGACATGCCACTATTGCACCTGTTGGCTTATTTGGCCTGGCTAGCCAAACTTAAGGCTTGCAGTGTCCACTGTTGTTTTTCTCTACTGATTACTTCTCTCTGTCTCTCTCTCTCTCTGGAGCTGCATGCAGTGTAGCTTTTTCCAGCTTTCTGTCTGCTGGTCTATAGGGAGGAGGTTTTTAGCTCAGCTCCAGCAAGAGTTCTCAGTGACCTTGCAGCCCGAGCATGTGTAGTCTTCAGCAATAGGGTCTTACCATCTATTCCTGGTGGGAAACCAAGAGCTTTAGCAATGGCCTGTAATGTTTTGGGGGTATCAGGGATCTCCCTGGCCAACTCAATGGAAGGTATCCCATCCCTGGCTGAAATTTTTCTAGTAACAATCTATGGCTTCTGGGTGTGCCATTGTCCAAAAAAGTAGTTTTCCACATGACTTACTCATGACCTCTTATATTTTGATTAACCCTCTCCCAACCTTCCTTTACTCAATCTCTTCCCCTCACTTAGGTCTTTCCACCCCAATAATCTGTTCTTCAACTTACATCTCTACAATACCATCCCTTTAATACCATCTCCTCTCCTCCCTCCCTTATAGCCCCTTTCTAGCTTACTGGCCTCTGCTACTGAATTTTATTCCAACTCACATACAAGTCCAAACATTTGTAGCTAGGATCCACATATGAGAGATAACATGTGACATTTGGCTTTCTGGGCCTGGGTTACCTCACTAAGTATAGACCTTTCCATATCCATCCATTTCCTTGTAAATTTCATAATTTCATTTTTCTTTATCACTGAATAGAACTCCATTGTATAAATGTACCACATCTTCATTATCATTATTCATCATCTAGGCTTGTCCCATTTCCTACTTATTGTGAATAGAGCAGCAATAGAAATGGATGTGCAAGTATCTCTAAGGTAGTGAGATGAGTCCTTAGGATATATGCCTAGGTATGGTATAGCTGAGTCATATGGTAAATCTATTTTTAGCTGTTTCAGGAGCCTCCACACTGATTTCCACAATGGCTATACCAGATTACATTCCCATCAACAGTATAGAAGTGTTCTTTTTTTTCTGTATCCTCGCCAGTATTTATTGTCATTTGTTTCACCCATTCTGACAGGAGTGAGATGGAATGTCAAAGTAGTTTTTTGTTTGTTTATTTTTTTGAGATAGGGTCTCACTCTAGCTCAGGCTGACCTGGAATTCACTATATAGTCTTAGGATATCCTTGAACTCATGGTGATCCTCCTACCTCTGCCTCCCAAGTGCTGGGATTAAAGGCATGTGCCACCATGCCTGACTATTGTCAAAGTAGTTTTAATTTGCATTTCCCTGATGGCTAAGGATTTAGAACATTTTTAAAAGATGTTTATAGGCCATCTGTATTTCTTCTTTTGGGAACTCTCTATTGAATTCCATAGCCCATTTTTCTTTAATTATTATTATTATTAATATTGCTGACAACATATTTTGTATGGATACATCATGTGTTGGTACAATCTTTTCCCTCATCCCTGCCCCCATTCTGCTGGGGACCCTCCTCAGTGGAGTTGCAGGTATTCTCTATGGTGTTGTGGGTTATGTGTTGTGGGAGCAGCAGACAGTTACTTTTGGGGGTAGTGAATGCCTCTGTCCATAGCCCATTTTTAATTTCATTGTTTGATTTATTAGTATTTAGTTTAAAAAATATTTATTTATTTGAGAGAGAGAAAGAAGCAGAGAGAGAGAGAGAGAGAGAGAATGGGTGTACCAGGGTCTCTAGCCACTGCAAACGAACTCCAGATGCATGTGCCACCTTGTGCATCTGGCTTACATGGGCCCTGGAGAATCGAACTTGGGTTCTTTGGCTTCACAGGCAAGCACCTTAACTGCTAAGCCATCTTTCCAGTCTTTATTTAGTTTTTTTTTTTTTTTTTTTGAGGTAGGGTCTCACTCTAGCCCAGGCTGACCTGGAATTCACTAGGTAGTGTCAGGGTAGCTTCAAAATTACAGTGATCCTCCTACCTCTGCTTCCTGAGTGCTGGGATTAAAGGCATGCCCCACCACACCCAGCTAGTTTTTTTTTTTTTTTTGAGTTCTTTGTATATCCTGGATATTAGTCCTATGTCAGAAGTATAGTTGGCAAAGAATTTCTCCCATTCTGTAGGTTTTCTATTCAGTGTCCTTTGTTGTACAAAAGCTTTATAATGTAATGTGATCCCAGTGGTTGATTAGTGCTTTTATTTCCTGAGCAACTGGGGTTATATTCAGAAAGTCATTGCCTATGCCAATATGTTGAAGTGTTTCTCCTATTTTTTCCTGTAGGAATTTCAGAGTTTCAGGTCTTTGATCCATTTGGACTTAATTGTTGTGCACAGAGAGAGATAAGGATTTATTTTAATTTTCTATATATAGATATCCAATTTTCATAGCACAATTTATTGAAGAGGCTGTCTTTTCTCCAATGAATATTTTTGTTGAAGATCAGGTGGCTGTAGCTTCCTGGACTTATATCTGGGTCCTCTGTTCTGTTCATTGATCTATGTGCTGGCTTTTGTGCCAATACCATGCTGTTTTTGTTACTATGGCTCTGTAATGTAGGTTAAAATCAGATATGGTGATACTACCACCCTTATTTTTATTGATCAAAATTGTTTGGATATTTGAGGGGTTTTGTTGCTTCTAAATTAATATTAGGATTGTTTTTTCTATTTCCATGAAGAATGTTATTGGAATTTTCATGGGGATTGCATTAAATGTGTAGATTGCTTTTGATAAGATTGACATTTTCGCAATATTGAGTCTTCCAATCCAAGAACATAGGATGTCTTTCCATTTCCTAGTGTCTTCTGCAGTTTCTGTCTTGAGTGTTTTAAAGTTTTCATTGTAGAGATCCTTCACTTCCTTGGTTAGGTTTAGTCCAATGTATTTTATCTATTTATTTTTCCTTGAGGCAATTGTGAATGAGAGTGATTCCCTGATTTTGTCCTCAGCATATTTGTTGTTAGTATATATAAAGGCTACTGATTTCTGTGTGTTTATTTTGTATCCTGCTACATGGCCATAGGTGTTTATCAGCTCTAACAGTTTGCTGGCAGATTCTTTAGGGTCCTTTGTGTATAGAATCATATCATCTGCAAAAAATGATAATTTGATCTCTTTCTTTCCTATTTATATTCCTTTTGTGTGTGTCTCTTGCCTTATTGCTATAGCTAAGACTTGTAGTACTATATTAAATAAAAATGGGGACAGTGGACACCCTTGTCTTGTTCCTGATTTTAGTGGAAAAATTTAAGTTTTTACATTTAGTATTATGTTGGTTGTAGGTATGTAATAAATAGCCTTTATTATGTTGAGATATGTTCCTTCAATTCCCAGTTTCTGTAGGATATTTTCTTTCTTTTTTTTTTTCTTTTTAGTTTTTCAAAGTAGGGTCTCACTCTGGCCCAGGCTGACCTGGAATTAACTATGTAATTTCAGGGTGGCCTCAAATTCATGGTGATCCTCCTACCTCTGCCTCCTGAGGTCTGGGATTAAAGGCATTTGCCACCATGCCCGGCAGGATATTTGCTCATGTATAATTTTTTTATTGACAACTTCTATACTTACAGACAATAAACCATGATAATTCCCTCCCTTCCCCCACTTTCCCTTCACAACTCCACTCTCCATCATATCCCCTCCCTCTCTCCATTAGTCTTTCTTGTAATTTGATGTCATCATCTTTTTCTCCTATCATGAGGTTCTTGTGAAAGTAGTGCTAGGCACTACAAGGTCATGGATACTGAGGACATTTTTTTTCTGGACAGTTGCATTGTAAGAAGTTGTACCCTTCCTTTGGCTCTTACATTCTTTCTGCCAGCTCTTCTGTAATGGACTCTGAACCTTGGAGGGCATGATAGAGCTGTTTCAGTGCTGGACACTCCTTGGTCACTTCTTCTCAGCACTATGTTGCCTTTTGGGTCATCACAGTGGTCATTACCATCTGAAAAGAGAAGCTTCTGTAACTAAAAGTGAGGGTATCATTAACATATGAATATGAACAATAAGTGCAGTGCTAACAGGGCATTTTAGTGAGCATAATATGTGCATTTAGCCAGACATGAGTAGGCTTTATACCCCTAAGGCTCATGTCCTTCCTTGCCATAGGCTTTTGATTAGGTTTTCAGTACCACACATGCATTCCTTCCCACAGAGTGGGCCTCCAGTCCAATTAGAGAGCAGTTGGTTTCCCCAAGAGCAGACATGTCACTATTGCACTCATTCGGTCATTTGGCCTGTCTGGCCAAATTTGAGGCTTCCAGTGTCCTCTTCTCAACACTGATGACTTCTGTCACCCATAGGGCTGCATGCAATGCAGTTTTTTCCAGTTTTCAGTCAGCTGGTCAACAGGGTGGAGGTTTTCAGCTTATCTCCAGCTTGATTTCTCAGTGACCTTGCTGCCCAGACATGTGAAGTCTTCAGCAATAGGGTCTTATCATCTGTTTCTTGTGAGATACCAAGGGTCTTGGCAATAGCCTGTAATATTTTGGAAGCAACAGGGACCTCCCTGGCCAATTACTCACTGGAAGGTATCCCATCCCTGGCACTGAAAATTTTCTAGTAACTATCTATGGCTTCTGGATATGCCATTATTCAAAAAGGTAAGTTTTCATATGGCTTATTCAGAATATTTTGAATTTTGATTGACCCTCCCCTCCCACCCTTCTTTTACTCAGTCTTCCCCTGGCCTCTCTTAGGTCATTCCACTCCCTAAAATCTGTTCTTCTTCTTATGTATATACAATACCATACCCTTAAATCTTTCCCTCTTCTTGCTTCCTTGTATCCTTTTTGTTTTGTTTTGTTTTGTTTTGTTTTGTTTTGTTTTGTTGAGGGAGGGTCTCATTCTAGTCCAGGCTGACCTGGAATTCACTATATAGTCTCAGGCTGGCCTTGAACTCATGGTGAGCCTCCTACCTCTCTGCCTGCAAGTGCTGGCATTAAAGGCATGTGGTACCACACCTGGCTCTTATAGCCTTTTTCTAGCTTAATGGACTTTGTTGCCAATTTTTGGTTCCAGTTCACACAAAAGTCTAAATATTTGCATCTAGGATCCACATATGAGAGAGAACATGCAACGTTTGGCTTTCTAGGCCTGGGTTACCTCATTTAATATAATCCTTTCCAGATCCATCCATTTCCCTGTAAATTTTATAATTTCATCTTTCCTTACTGCTGAATAGAATGCCATTGTGTAAATGTACCATATCTTTATTATCCATTCTTTTTTTTTTTCTTTTGAGGTAGGGTCTCACTCTAGCCCAGGCTGACCTGAAATTCACCATATCTTTGGCCTTCATCTGCATTCATTTTTTTCATTTTTTGAGAAGCATCTAGGCTGGTTCCATTTCCTAGCTATTGTGAATAGAGCAGCAATAAACATGGTTGTGCAAGTATCTCTAAGGTAGTGAGAAGAGGCATTAGGATATATGCCTAGGGGTGCTATTGCTGGATCATATGGTAATTCTATTTTTAGCTGTCTCAAGAACCTCCACACTGATTTCCACAATGGCCGTATTAGACTTCTTTCCCACCAACAGTGTAGAAAGGTTCCCCTTTTTATACATCCTTGCCAACATTTTTCATCATTTGTTTTCTTGATGATAGCCATTCTGACAGGAGGGAGATGGAATCTCAAAGTAGTTTTAATTTGCATTTCTCTGATGGCTAAGGATGTAGAACACTTTTTTAGATGTTTATTTGCCATCTGTATTTCTTCTTTTTAGAACTTTCTATTTAGTTCCATAGCCCATTTTTTTTAATTGGGTGTTTGATTTTTGATTGTTTTGTCTTTTGAGTTCTTTGTATATTCTGGATATTAATCCCTCTGTCAGATGTATAGCTGGCAAAGATTTTTCTCCCATTCTGTAGGTTGTCTTTTTGGTCTATTCACAGTGTCCTTTGCTGTGCAAAAGCCTTGTAATTTCATGAGATCCCAGTGGTTGGTTAATGGTTTTATTTCCTGATCAATTGGAGTTATATTCAGAAAATCATTGCCTATACCAATACGTTGAAGGGTTTACCATACTTTTTCCTCTAGCAGTTTCAGTTTTAGGTCTGATATTAAGGTCCCTGATCCATTTGGACTTGATTCTTGTGCATGGAGAAAGACAAGGATCTATTTTTATCTTTCTACATATAGATATTCAGTTTTCCCAGCACCACTTGTTGAAGAGGCTGTCTTTTCTCCAGTGAATATTTTTGGCATTTTTGTCAAAAATCAGATGGCTGTAGCTGCTTGGGTTAACATCTGGGTCCTCTATACTGTTCCATTGATCTATATGTCTGTCTTTGTGCCAGTACCATGCTGTTTTTGTTACTATAACTGTGTAATATAGCTTAAAATTGGGTATGGTGATACCACCAGCCTGATTTTTGTTGCTCAAAATTGTTTTGGCTATTTGAGGTTATTCATGATTTCAAATGAATTTTATCATTGTTTATTCTATTTCCATGAAGAGTGCCATTGAAATTTTAATGTAGATTGTTTTTGTTAAGATTGAGATTTTCACAATATTGATTCTTCAAATCCAAGAACATGGTATGTCTTTCCATTTCCTTTTGTCTTCTGCAATATCTCTTGAGTGTTTTAAAGTTCTCATGGTAGAGATCCTTCACTTCCTTGGTTAGGTTTACTCCAAGGTAATTTATTCTTTTTGAAGCAATTGTGAGTGGGAGAGATTCCCTGATTTCATCTTCCACATGTTTGTTGTTAATATAGGAAAGCTACTGATTACTGTGTGTTTATTTTGTGTTCTGCTGTGTTGTTAAAAGTGTTTATGAGCTCTAACAGTTTTCTGGTAGAGTCTTTAGGGTCCTTTATGTATAGAATCATATCATCTGCAAACAATGATAATTTGATCTCTTCCTTTCCAATTTATATCCCTTTTTATGAGCATCTCTTGCTTTATCGCTATGGCTAAGACTTCCAGTACTATATTAAATAAAAATGGGGACAGTGGACATCCTTGTCTTGTTCCTGAATTTAATGGAAAAGTTTTAAGTTTTTCCCCATTTAGTATTATGTTGGCAGTAGGTTTGTCATAGTTTTTATTATGTTGAGATATGCTCCTTCTATTCCCAGTTTCTGCAGGACTTTTACCATGAATGGATGTTGAATTTTGTCAAATGCCTTTTCTGAATCTATTGAGATGATCATGTGATCTTTGTCCTTCAGTCCATTTATATAGTCCATTACATTTATTGATTTGCATATGTTGAACCATCCCTGCATTTCTGGGATAAAGCTTACTTCGTCAGGTTGAATAATCTTTCTGATATATTCTTGTATTCTGTTTGACAATATTTTGTTGACAATTTTTTTTTCTTGAGGTAGGGTCTCATTCTAGCTCAGGCTGACCTGGAATTCACTATGTAGTCTTAGGGTGTCCTTGAACTCACAGCGATCCTCCTACCTCTGCCTCCAGAGTGTTGGGATTAAAAGCAGGTGCCACCATGCCTGGCTTTGTTGACAATTTTTGCATCTATGTTCACAAGGGAAATTGGTCTGTAATTTTCTTTTTTGTTCTATCTTTGTCTGGTTTTGGTGTCTGGGTGATGCTGGTTTCATAGAGGAGTTTTTTAGAATGCCTTCCTTTTTCTATTTTATGGAAAAGTTTGAGAAGAATTGGTGTTAGAGCTTCCATGAAGGTCTGGTCAATTCACCAGTGAATCCATCTGGGCATGGACTTTTTTTAGTTAGGAGATTTTTTTTAAATAACTGCTTGAGTCTCTGTACTTGTTATATATCTATTTAAGTGGCTAATCTCATCTTCATTTAATTTAGATAGGTCATATAAATCAAGGAAATCATCCATTTCTTTCAGAATTTCAAACTTAGTGAAGTATATGTTCTTTAAGTAGATTCCTATGATTTTCTGAATTTCTTTGGTATCTGTTGTAATGGTGTCTTTTTCATCTCTGATATTATTAATTTGTGTCTCTTCTCTCTTTCTTTTGGTCAGATTTGCTAGGGGTTTATCAGTCTTGTTTTTCCTTTGAAAGAATGAATTCTTTCTTTCATTGATTCTTTTTTTTTTCCTATGTAGGGTCTCATTCTCAGCTCAGCCTGACCTGGAATTCATGATATAGTCTCATGGTGGCCTTGAACTCTCATCAATCCTCCTACCTCTGCCTCCCAAGTGCTGGCATTAAAGGCATGCACCACTGTTGCAGACAGGTTCAGGTTCACTGTGATGAACTTCCAGACCAGGCACAGTTATGGAGGAAGGTGTAGTAGTTTGAATATATGCCCCCCAATATATTCAATGTTTTATTAGTTTATAGTTTGCATCTGCAGTCACCTTGCTAGAGGCAATGTCACTGGGTGGTTCTTAAGGTGTGGTGGTGGGTTTGAGATTCCATTGTAAAGATATGCAAAGTGTGCCCAGTAGGAGTTCCTGAAGTGTTCTGTGGCTTTTGGGCTGTAGCTTTGCTCTGTGTGCGGTGTGGCTGGTGGTTTTTTCTCTCTCTGCTTGGCTCTGTGAAAGCAGGCTGCTTCTCCTGCCATTATGGAACTTCCCCTGGATCTGTAAGCTTCAATAAATAATATCCCTTCCTCCATAACTGTGCCTGGTCTGGAAGTTCATCTCAGTGAACCTGAAGCTGTCTGCTACAGAAGGGATATTTATTGAAGCTTACAGCTTGTGAATGTGACGGGAAGAAAGACCCAGGAGACAGCTTCAGGAACAGCTCTTGTTTATTCAACAAGAACTGGGTTTTTTTAAGCAGTTGAGAGAGAGAGCGAGAAGAGGGTCCCAAGGGGATTGGTGGGTTCAAAGGTTGTTTGCTGATGCCTAGTTGGCATATAAGGATGTTCATTCCAGCACATATGGAGAGGGAAGGTGATCTATGTAGTGGCAGGAAGAGGTAAGGGTATGAGTAGGGGGATTGGGCTATGTAAAAGATGTTGGCTGATACCATATAAGGAGTTTCCTAGACAACTGGCCAAAGGTCACAGGGCTTTGAAGCCTAAGTCTTATCAGGAAGACCAGGCACACTGGACTGGGGGGAAGGAGCAGCCCTCCTCCCACTGGTCTTGGGGTCCAAGATTCATCTGGGGTTCAGGCTCACTGTGACCCCCATGAGGGGGGAGAGGCCTTACTTCTGCTGGTTCCTGTGACCAGAGATTCTCCCAGGGACCAAGCTGCTGTGACCTCTCTGTAGCCTGGTGTTGGGGTCCCTCCTAGGGCCAGCCCAGGAGGGACAGCAGGGTCTCTGCCAAGTTGGGGGTGAGAGGCATGGAGTCACAACACAGATTCCAGGAGTTGGGGGAAGCAGGCAGAGGGCAAGCTGCTGCAAACTCATTTATTCAAGGAAGTGTAGGGGGTTTTAAGGGGTTTTGGGTGGTCCCCTTCTTGTGACCAATGACAGCCTGTCTCCGGGCAGATCATCTCGTAGCAGGTTTCTTGTAAGCATGGGACTGTAGCTGTTGTCACGCCAGGCCTGTGCAGGATGCCATGTCCACAGCAGCCACTTCCTGGTTTCTTCTGGCATGCAGTCTGGCTAGGGGCTCGAACTGCATTGTGCCATACATATCCTCCTTTTTGTTTTTATTATTGGCAACCCTGGGAGGCATGGTTCTTTGCCAAGCCATTGTTGGCCCCAGGTCCCAAGGGATCATCACCTGTGATGGTGCCTGCCTTAGGTTGCCCCATCTCATGGGGTCTTACCTGTCATTGATTACCCACTATCCTGGTGAGAAAACCCGAGGGGTGTGGCCTGGTTTCTTTTAGCATGCGGTCTGGCTAGGGCCAGACCTGCATTGTGCCATACACCTGGGGGCTCTAGTTGTGTCTGATAGTTTATGCCTGCCTGCTTTCACCTGGGGCCCTGCCTGTGTCCGACAGCTCCCCCTTTGTTTTTATAATGGGGTGGTGTCATCATATTGAGTGAGATCTTTATAGTCTATCATAGGTTCAGATAGAGCTAGATGGTGCATGAGGACCTGATTAGTAGCCACCTTAGCAATATTAGTTATTTGTTGTCTGAGAAATTTGATGAGGCAGGGGGCTACAACTAATAGGGTTCCTATAGCAAGGAGTGGGCTAATGAAGGGGAGAAGCCAAGTGACTAAAGGGTTAGAGAACCACATGGTGGTGTTCTCAGGCTTGTAGTGGTCAAGCAGCTCCTTGCAGAGTTTTTTTTTTTTTTTTTGAGACTTTTAACATTTTGTTCAAGGATATTTGATTCATTAACGAAAAAACATTCTTCTCCCAAGACCACACATGTCCCCCATGTTCATCAGTAATGAGGTCTAAGGCTCTATATTTTTGGAGTACCACACCCACGAGAGAGTTCAATTGTCTCTGGAGAGATTCGAGGCTGTTGGCAGTGGATATAATGGCCTGGTCAAGCTTGTTTTGGAAGTCCTCTGTGAGGTAGTTGGTTTGGACCAGAGTGGCTCCTGTAGCACCAGAGGCCCCCAGGGACAGTGTCATGCTGAGGCCCACCAGTATGGGGATGAAAATCTCTCTTGGTTGACGTGGGCATACTTGGAGTTCGTAAGCTGATTCTTTTTTAAAAAAAATTATTTATTTGCAAGCAGAGATAGAGAGAGAAATAGAAAAGAGACACAGAGAGAATGGACCTCCAGGCACTGCAAATGAACTCCAGATGCATGTGCCCCTTGTGCAGCTGGCTTATGTGGGTCCTGGGGAATCAAACCTGGGTCCTTTGGCTTTGCAGGCAAATGCCTTAACTGCTAAGCCATTCTCCAGCTTGTAAGCCACTTCTTCTTCCTTGCAGAGACACACCTGTGGACCAATCAATACTGGGGAACAATAAATGGGAGAGGAAACATTTATGCATGGGGTGGTTACCCCTTTGCACCAAAGGAGAGTGGGTGTCTTGACATAAGTGGTCCTCATTATGGAAACATTGAGGAGGCATTCAGCTCTGGTTGGCTTGGAGCTAGACAGGCAAAGAGACACCCTAACCAGAATCAAAGAGGGGACTATCAGTAAGGTGGAGTGGTGGTTTGATTCAGGTGTCTCCCATAAACTTAGGTGCTCTGAATGCTAGGTTCCCAGCTGATGGAGATTTGGAAATTGATGGCTCCTGGAGGCAGAGTATTGTTGGGGGCGGGCTTATGGGTGTTATAGCCAACTCCCCCTTGCCAGTGTTTGGCACACTCTCCTGTTGATGTAGTCCACCTTATGTTGGCCAGGGGATGATGTCCACCCTCTGCTCATGTCATCATTTTCCCTGTCATCATGGAGCTTCCCCCTTGAGCCTGTGAGCCAAAATAAACCTCTTTTTCCCACAAGCTGCTCTTGGTCGGGTGAGTTCTACCAGTAATGTGAACCTGGCTGCAACAGGTGGGATTGGGAATAGTTTGTTATAGATGTAGGGTGTTCAAGGGTGGCACTAATAGGGACTGTGGTTAGCAGGGGGCAGGTAGGAGATGCACAAACAAAGCAGTTAGAAGCATTAGGATGGTTAGTAAAGGGGAGAAGATAAGCCACATGTTGGATATATTGTGCCCATGTTATAGTGGCTTGTATCTTTTCTGTGACTTGTTTTTCCAATGAAAGAATGTGATGGTTATTTTGCACCGGGTGGGAAGTGTTGGGCCCTAAGAGGCCCAGGTGTGAGGCCTAGTGGAACTTCCTGAGCTTGACTAGAGTTTAGCGACCTGTCTTTGGCCTATTACTCCCGCTTAGGAGTGACTCAGCAAAGCCTAAGCCAAAACTGCCTCCGCCCAGCTACTGCTGACGTGGTGAAATACTATTGGCCCCTACACCTTTATCCCATCCTGAGACCCCACTCTCTTTCTCAAAGCTATATAAACACCTTCCTACTACAATAAAACGAGTTCCTGCTTTGACAAGACTCCCGACCCAGTGTGTTTTTCTCTCCAGTGTCTTAGAGGAGGGGGTTCTGGGTCACCAACATCCACCATCCCGCTCAGCCCCAAGAAGAGCCAGCAAGGAAGAGAAACTGGCAAGGAAGCAGGGATATACTATCTGGAAATATGAAGAGTACCAGAGGGAGATGAGAAGTAGATATTAGCATAGAGTTTTCCTGTCACCCCTATCCTCCAACGTTCATGCCAGGGGTCTCATATAGAGAGTGTACATTCTCTAGTTTTCCTGGAGGCTTTAAAGATAGCGTTTGTATGCCTAAAGCTGTAAATGACACAGTAATCATATCAGCATCCCCCATAATAGTCCTGGTCTTTAAGGCACTCTTTATTAGTTTGGCAATAGGCGAAGCATGCCATGCTGTCCACACAAACCACAGACTGAGGATAGACACGGAAGGTAACAGTGTCCTGGCAGCCCTTAGTAGGGCAATATCTTGTGCCAATGATTTTATTGACACCTTGATAGGTCTCTTGGGCTTCAAAGCACCATCCTCCATGGGGGCAGCAAGAGAGGCAGTGAGAGAGACATTTGCCTTGGAATGTAAGATTGTTAAAGCCACCAATAAAATGACTGAGAGGGAAGCCTGTGGCAGGCATATGGCTTTGGCTGAATCCACAAGGTCATGGGCATCCCCCAGGGGCTCCCTTTATCTGACTGTGGTGCTGGTGGGGGTGGCACTTCCACTGCTTCTTCTGTCCTTGATCTGTCAACATCAGACGGGCCATCTCTTTGGTCAGTGGTGTGGAATCGGACATTTTGAGTTGGTACCCAAATGGGCCTGGGCTAGTCCTGTGGGAAAACAAGCAAATCCCCTCCCTGTGGTGAGGAGGGGGTCGGGTCCCTTCCACATTCCATCTAGAGGATCTCACCATCACACCAGGATGGGAGGGGAAGTCTTTGGTGTATGCCAGTGGAGAGTGATAGGGAAGTATTGGGAGGTTTTGCATACATTGACAATGTTTAAAGTAGCCAGAGCCATGGCTAATTGAAGGTTAGATGGACAGGTATTGTGCTGTTGTTTCTTTAAGTTGGGCTTTTAAGGTTTGGTGTGTCCTTAATATTATACCTTGGCCTTGTGGGTTATGTGGGATTTCCATATGATGAGTAATCATCCATTGCATGCAAAAGGTTTTGAATGAGGAACTGACAACAGCTGGGCCATTGTCAGTTTTTATTTGATGGGGGAGACCCATGATAGCAAAGGTAGAGAGCATATGATGTGTGAGTTTTTTGAGCTCTCCCCTATTTGTGCTGTGGCCCAAATATGTTAAAAAGACATATTTCTGACAGCTGAATTGGGGGATGAGTGACGTCAATCTGCCAGAGGGCATTGCCTTGAGGCCTCTGGGATTAGTGCCCATTGTCTGAAGGGCAGATGTTTTTATTAGTGAGGCACAGGACTGGCAGGGTTTTAGTATATGTTGGAGTTGATTTTTGGGAATCAGAGGGAAGCGTGATTGTAATCCCTTAAGGTTCACATGGTGTTAGCATGAAAGTTTTCTGCTTCCTCAAGGTGGCTAGGAAGATGTCTGTTGGGTCTTCATAGGAGGCTGCTGGATTTGCTAATGTGTTTTCCTTGGTGAGGGGGCCAGGTAAGGGGCTGTGAAGGGGGGCCCTTCTTTTGCAAATGAGGTTGAAGACTTTTATCAAAAGTGGTGAAAGAGGGTTTTTATCTAATCAGATATATAGGCGAGCAAGCCAGAGGAGTAAGTTAACAGCCTAAATACTATCTGAAAAGAGATTAAAGGGGACTTCTTCCTCTAGGAGTGCCAGATAGATGGCATACAGTTCCTTATATTGTGGGGATCTGTCAGGAATTTAAAAAAAAATGATGGTGGGAGTTTGATCCCCTGGGTGGTAAAGAGCTACAGCTGCTCCCCTCTTTTCCCCATCTGTAAAAATGAGGGGGGATCCAAGGATTGGTCTTCTTGAAAAGAGGTGGGGTGGGAGCCATTTTAAAAGGGGTATTGTAAGAATCCACTTTTCATTAGGGTAGTGATTGTCAGTTTGACCAGGGAAACCTATTAGACTGATTGCAAATTGGGAGTGGGTCCCGAATAGCCATTGTTTATCAGCGAGGGAGAAGGGGGTTATGATAGTGTCAACTCTTTACCCAAGGTTTGGAGAGCTCAGTCTTGCCTGGTTTTGATCATGGCTGTGAGGGTATCACTCTCTGTTAATATGCGTGTGGCACTGCCAATGGAAGTGTGGAGCCATTCCAGGACTCCTTGGGGTTGGTAAATGCTCCCATGATGGTTGGGGAGGAGTTAAATATCATAAGCTGTATTGGCTTCTCTGGTGAGTACCAGGCAAGTGCCATATCAGAAAATATGTTATTAATATTGGTTAATGCCTGTTTTGCCTCTGGGCTTAGGAGGTGGGGGAAGGATGGATTTTTTTGTCATCTTTTAACATGTCAAATAAGGGTTGTCAATCACTGGTGGGGACAGGGAGCCATGGCCTGAGCCAATTGAGGTTCCCCAGAAAGCTCTGAAGTGAGGCCAATGTGACCTTCTGGGGAAAGGAGAGTATGGGTTTAAGAGGCTGAGCAGAGGTGAGGGAGAGTTCTGTCCCCAGGAAAGTTACAGGTGGGATAAGTTGGACTTTATTTGGGGCAATTCTGAAGTCTGCCTCAGTGAGGGAAGGTATTAATTGATCCCTTAGCTCGGCTGGTGAGGTAGAGGAGTCTTTTCATACTAGGATGTCATCCATGTAATGATAGATGTTAAGGCCTTGATCTAATTGTGGCCTTAATGCAATAGCAACTGCTTCTTGGCATATAGTGGGGCTATTAGCCATACCTTGGGGCAGAAAATTCATTCCACTGAAATCATTTGGCAGGTCCTGCATTATTGATGGAGGGAACTGAGAATACAAAGCTTTGTCAGTCTTGGGGGTGCAGTGGGATAGAAAAGAAACAATCCTTAATATCAATAGAAAGGAGGACGGCATTAGCTGGAAGGGGAAGTCCTCTTTGAGGGGAGCCCCAAATGAGCATGGATTTATTGATGGCCCTAAGATCTTGTAGTAACCTCCATCCTCCTGAGCCCTTTCAAATTACAAACACAGGAGTGTTCCATGGGCTCCACAACGGGTGGATGTAATTAAGTTGGAGTTGATCTGTTACTAACTGATTTAAGATTTCAATTTCTCCCTTGGCAGAGGCCACTGTTCAACCCAGCTTGGCTCATCAGAGAGCCATTCTAGGCAGGGAGTTTTGTACTTAACAGTGGCCTTTAGGATTAGGGGTGACACCAGCGAAGGTATCTCTCATAGTCTTCCATCTCAATGCATTCCCCTCTATATTACTGGCAATAACTACATCTAGGGCCTCAAGGATGTCCTTCCCTAAAAGGTAGGTTGTTATGTCAGCCACTAGGGGTCAGATGAGACCTGTAGTTCTGTCTGGTCCTTCCACTTAAAGGCTTCCTTGGTAATATATGCCTGTGAAGGACCACCTAGCCCCATTAATTGGGGCATGGGAAGTAACTCCCAGTGTTGGGGAACATCAGATCACCTTAGAATTGCCTAATCTGCCCCATATCAATTAGACATTTGAAAAATTTTCTTCCAGGGGCTGGAGAGATGGCTTAGTGGTTAAGGTGCATGCCTGCAAAGCCTAAGGACCCTGGTTCAATTCTCCAGGTCCCACATCAGCCAGATGCATATGGTAGTGCATGCATCTGAAGTTCATTTGCAGTGGCTGAAGGCCTTGGCACACCCATTCTTGCTCTTTCTCTTTCTCTCTCTCCCTCTCTCTGTCTCTAATAAATAAATAAATTAATAAATAAATAAATTAATTAAAAAAATTGTTTTTCTTCCAACCTCTAAGGCTAGCCTTGGGTGGGATCCCTCTAGGATACTTGTTACCCATTGTATATTATGGGTTTTCCCTCTTATTGGCAGGGCTGAGGGTTGCCCCTTTTGAAGTTTAAAGGCTTTAGGGGTTTGCCATCTTTGTCATAAGTAGAGTGGCAGTCTTTTTTCCAATGATTTCCCTTGCGACATCTAGGGTAAACCATTTTTGGAGGGGAAGTACCTTTAGCAGCCTGATGTTGAGGACATTCCCCTCTCCAGTGTCCTTCTTCTCTGCAATTAAAGCATTTGCCTTTAATTTTCAAGGCTGCTACAAAGGCCTATGCTAAAGAGGCAGCCTTATGTGAGGCAGTTCTGATATCCTGAGTAGCAACTATCTATTTATCATAATGTTCATCTTTGAGGCCTTGGCAAGCTAGTCTACATTCTGAGGTCATGCCTTCCCACATGATTTTTTTTTTTTTTTTTTTTTGGTTTTTTTTGGTTTTTCGAGGTAGGGTCTTACTCTAGTTCATGCTGACCTGGAGTTCACTCTATATTCTCAGGATGGCCTCGAACTCACGGCAATCCTCCTACCTCTGCCTCCCGAATGCTGGGATTAAAGGCATGCGCCACCACGCCCGGCTCCCACATGATATTTTTGAGGCGATCCCTGGCTGGGATCAGGGATTTTTCTCTCTAAATTGTTTTTTGTCCTTAATATAAAGTCAGAGAGGGTTCTCCTCCAGCTTCTTAAGAAGAGACAGTAGGAAAGAGGTATTGTGTTTGGTGTGTGTGGGGGAGTTGTTCTATCCCATGCCTGGAGGGCACAGAGGCAATCTTGGTCATAGAACCCTGGGGGCTGTCAGGCCTGCTGAAGGCCTGTGGAGAAATTGCTCTGTCCAAATAATTCATCTACCCCCCAGGGAATATTTGTTGATTTTGGCTTCTTTTTATTTGTTGGAGGCATTCATCTCTATAGAGGGCTTCCCATTGAAGGAACAGAGGATTAGGCAGCATGGACCGGCAGTTATCACGCCAGTCCTGGGGGGTATTAATGGAACCCCGTAGACCCTGGAGGAAGGACTTAGTCCATGGTGCATGGATCCCATCCTCCCTAATGGCCTGTCTGTGTCCTTTAAGATCACCAACTTGATAGGAGTACCAGTCTAGGGGCCGAGCCTGAGTTAATTGAACATTAAAAGGAAAGGCTGCTACTTCCTGATTGAATGCCTTTCTATTGTTATCTCAGGCCTCACATAGTTGTTGTATGATTGTAAGTGGGGGGGGGTGGGCAGATGGAGGGGGCCCTGGCTAGAGGAGTTTATCATGTTGGGATTCTTTTGGCCTGTGTGACATGAGTCCGGAGGGGGCAGTCTGGATCAGGAGGTGGGTATGGTGGCAAAGGCAGATAAAGGGGAGTAGGTGAAGGGAAGTTTGGGGTCATCTTTTTTCTAATTTCTTCTATTGCTTTTTCAAGGGAAGTGAGGTCTGCCACTGGCCAGTCCTTGGGACTCTCCTCATTGGAGTCATCATCTGGTTTTTGCATATAAGAAGTCTTGGGGGAGGGGGCAATGCATTGCCTAGCAGCTACTATGATTGGGGGAAAAGAGGGGGGCTCCTTCCTGAATCTCCTGTCTCCTGGCTAAATAAGCTATGTGGGTCCATGCCTCTGGATCATATGGATCCCTAGGAACCATCCAGGGGCAATCTGGAGGACTTCTTCCCAGAAGGAGGTAGCCTTTCTCTGGGAGAGCTTAATTCCCCTAACTTTCAGGACAGTCCATGAATCTGTGATTCCGTTTGGTGGATGGCAATATATATATTTTTATAAAATATATTTTATTTATTTATTTATTTATTTATTTATTTATTTATTTATTTATTTATTTTTGAGAGAGAGAGAGAAGAGAAAGAGAGTGGGCACTCCAGGGCCTCCATCCACTGCAAACAAACTCCAGACATGCATGCCCCCTTGTGCATCTGGCTTATATGGGTCCTGGGGAATCAAACCGGAGTCCTTCAGCTTTGCAGGCAAGTGCTTTAATCACTAAGCCATCTCTCCAGCCTGGTGGGTGGCAATATTGCCCATGATAGAAAAAGAATGGAGATGTCAAGACCAGAGGGCAATGTTCCCAAGGGCTTAATAGTACTGGGGAGATTCCTCAAAGGTCCGGACACAAGCCTGTCTGCAAGATTAAGAGTCTGGCGACCACCCTAAGGGATTTTAAATGGTCGATGTGTTACCAGTTTTGTTTTCAAGAAAGATAGGGGCTGTTGCCAAGGCCCAAGTGGGCTGTTGGGGTTCAGGCAGAGGGTTAGGAGCCTTCAGTCAATGCTGAAGAGTAGCCTTGGCCAAGGGATGTCAGTTGCTCGTTCACCAAACTTGAGCCCTCATGATGGCACAAACTGAAAGTAAAGGAGGAAAAGGAAAGATCCTGCCAGCCCTCAAAGCGTGGAGGCATGGGCCACAGGGGGCTGATGTTCCCCTAGATGATGATTGTCCTTCTGGGGAGCACTCAGTTATCCCCAGTGCATCTCAGAGGATCCCAGTTCAGGATCCTGGTTGTCCTGCCTCAGTGTCCCAGGAGCATCCAGGCAACAGTGGAGCAGGGTCTTGAGCCGCTGGGAGTGCAACGGGAAGAAATACCCAGGAGACAGCTTCAGAGAACAGCTCTCGTTTATTCAACAAGGACTGGGTTTTTATAAGCAGTTGAGAGAGAGAGCGGGAAGAGGGTCCCAAGGGGATTGGTGGGTTCAAAGGTTGTTTGTTGTTGCCTAGTTGGCATATAGGGATTTCAGTATACTTATTTTTACTCTTATTTTTTAAAAAAAATATTGTATTTTTGACAATTTTATACATGGATATAAGATATTTTGAAATATATATATATGTATGTATTGGTTTTTCAAGGTAGAGTCTTGCCCTAGCCCAGGCTGACCTGGAACTCACTATAGTCTCAGGGTGGCCTCAACTCATAACAATCCTCCTACCTCTGCCTCCTGAGTGCTGGGACTAAAGGTGTGTGCCACCACACCCGGCCTAGAAATATCTTTCTGTGTTTTTTTGGGAAATTTTCAAGGTAGCATCTCACTCTAGCCCAGGTTAACCTTGAATTCACTATGTAGTCTCAGGGTGACCTCAAACTCACAGTGATCCTCCTACCTTATCTTCTGAGTGCTGGGATTAAAGGTGTGCGCCACCATGTCTGGCTAAGATATTTTGAATATTTACCCTACATTACCTTTTTTTGGTCCTCCTCACACTCTTGGTGAATCACTTCTTCCAAACCAGTCTTGTTTCCACTTTTATGTCTTTTTTTTTTGTGAGTCACCAAGTTTTATTAGAGTTGCTTATATGCCTCAGCCTGAGAGATTATTTACTGGGGCAAGGCCAATTTACCAGCGACCACATCACCAAAGAAAATGTGTCTCTATCCCCTAGTAACAATTAACTTCCAATTGCTCTTTCGGGGGTGGTAGGGTCTCATGAGTCTCTCCACCATTCATGGTCGAATGTTGGTCCAATCTTGTATAGGCCTTGTGCAGATAACCACAGGAACTAGTGGCTTATGAATGCCAGGGCCATGTCATGTCCTGAAGTGAGAGTTCCACGTTGCTCATCCTTATCTTCTGGTTCTTACACTCCTTCTGCCTCCTCTTCCCTAAGTTTTAGAGATAGTGACATATAGATATTACATTTAGGGATGAGCACTCAATAGTCACATATTCTCAGCACTTTGGTGAGTTTTGAGTCTTCCCAGTACTTAACATGCACTGCAAAAAGAAGCTTCTCTGGTTAAAGCTAAGAACAGCACTAATCTATTGGCATTAACACAAATGTTTAGAAAGCAGTCTGATAAGCATAGCATGTAAATTTTGCAAAACAACAGTAATAGCTTCCCTATTGGGTGTATGATCTCTCAAGCCATAGGCCTTTGACTAAGTTTACAGCAAAGAAATGAATTATGGAGCGGGCCTCAAGTCCAGTCAGCAAGCAGTGGTTATCCCCATAATAGCCATACCACTATAGTTCCAGTGGGTACATCTTGCCTGGCCGGTTCAGTTGTGTAGCACAGCACCCACCACTGGATAAGGTAGTTGACTTTTTTTCCCTTCAGCCTGAACAGCACCTTTTGGCACTATGAAGTCTATCCAGAAAGGAGGAAGCTTCCTGTTCGGTTCCAGCTTGATTTCTCTGTATCCTACAACTAAGCTGTGTAGTGTCTTTAGCAATATATTGTTATTTTTGCATCTTGCCACTTTGATGAAAGTGTCTATGTAGGCCAAGCTTTCTGGTACAGTCTTTAGGGTCACTCATGTATAGAACCATATCATCTCCAAATAATGATTCTTTGACTTCTTCCTTTCCTATTTGTTTCACATTTATGTCCTTCTCTTGATTCTTGTTCTAGATAAGCCTTCAAGAACTATATTGAAGAGGTGTGGATAAAGTAGACACCCTCTGTCTTATTCTGCACCTTACTAGAAATGTTTTGAGCTTTTCTTCTTTTAGCATAATGTTAGCATAGGTTTGTAATACATAATCTTTATTATGTGGAGATATGTTCCCTCCATTCCTAGTCTTTTCAGGGCTTTTATCATGAAGGGATGCTGGATTTTGTCAAAGTTCTTTTCTGAATCCATTCTTGTGAATTCTGTTCTTGAGCATAATTATGTTTATCATAATGTTTATTATTTAATAATTTGCATATGATGAACTATCCTTGCACCTCTGCTGTTGATTTCCAGCTTTATTCCATTGTGGCTAGATAGAATAAAGGAAGTTATTTAATTTTTTTCTGTATTTATTAAGACTTACTTTGTGTCTTGTTATGTGACTTAATTTACAGAAATTTCTATGGGCTGCTGAAAAGAATGTGTATTCTTCAGCATTTGGATGGAATATTCTGTACATGTGTGTTAGGTCCATTTGATATATGATGTCATTTTAACTCAGGTATTTCTGTTTATATTTTTTGTTGGAATCACATGCCCATTAACGATAGTGGGGTATTGAATTCATCTACTATTATTGTACTGGGGTTAATCTGTGACTTTATATTTGGTAGTATTTGTCTTATGAAATTTGGTGTACCTGTCTTCAATGCATATGTGTTTAGAATTGTAATGTTCACTCATTGGATTGTCCCCTTAATCAACTTAAAGTGACTTTCTTTTATCCTGTCAGATATAAGAGCAGCAACACCTGCTTGTTACCTAGGTCTTTTGCTTGAAATATTGTTTTTATCCTTTTACCTTGAGAGAGCCACTGTCTTTCATGGAGAGGCGAGTTTCTTGGAGGCAATAAACAGAAGGATCCTGCCTTTCCAAAAAACTTTTCTTTATTGACAACTTCCATAATTATAGACAATAAACCATGATAATTCCACATTTTCCTCCCTTCCTCCACTTTCCCCTTCACAAATCTACCCTCCATAATATCCCCCCTCTCAATTAGTGTCTTTTTTATTTTGATATCATCATCTTTTCTTAATTTTTATGAGGTTCCTGTGTAAGTAGTGTCAGACACTGTGAGGTCATGGATATCCAGGCCATTTTGTGCCTGGAAGACAGCATTGTAAGCAGTTCTACTCTTCCTTTGGCTCTTACATTCTTTCTGACTCCTCTTCCACAATGGACTTTGAACCTTGGAAGGTGTGATAGAGATGTCTCAGTTATGAACACTCCTCTGTTACTTCTTCTCAGCACTATGGTACCTTTTGAATTATCCTAGTGGTAATAGCCATCAGAAAAGAGAAGCTTCTCTAACCAAAAGTGAGAATAGCATTAATATATGGGTATGAACATTAGGAAAATGTTCATATAAAAATTGCTTATAGGGCAGTTTGGTGAACATGACATATGCATTTAGCCAGACAATAGTAGGTGTTACTCCCCTAGGACTCATGACCTTTCCTGCCACAGGCTTTTGACTAGGTTTTCAGTACCAGGCATGCATTTCCTCCATGGAGCAGGCCTCCAGTCCAGTTAGAGAGTGGTTGGGTTTTTCAATAACAAACATGCCACAATTGCACCCACTGGCTTATTTGGTCTGGCTGGCCAATCTTAAGGCTTGAAGTGTCAACTGCTATTTATCAGTGCTAACTACACTGCTAGCATGCAGTGTAGGTTTTCCCAGCTTTCTGTCAGCTAGCTAGTCCACAGAGAGGAGGCTTTTAGCTCACTTCCAGCTTGATTTCTCAGTGATCTTGCAGCCCAAGCATGCGGATTCTTCAGCAATAGGGTCTTACCTTCTATTCCTGGTGAGCAACCAAGAGCCTTGGCAATGTCCTATAATGTTTTGGGGGATATCAGGGACCTCCCTGGCCAATAACTCACTGGAAGGTGTCCTATCCCTGGCACTGAAATTTTAGCCAAGGACTAGTGAGAGCGTGACACTGGAGAGCATAATTTTTGTTTCCATAGGGTTCTGATCTTGTTCAGAATTCCAGATATGGGTTCCTTTACACTGAGTGGATCTCTTAGCCAATTAGAAAGCTATTGTTTACCCACCTAGGCTATGTGCCACTGTTGTTCTGGTGTGTACATCCTGTCAGAGTGTTTGCTTCCCAGTGAACTCAATCACAGAAAGACAAATGCCACGGGGCATCACTTATCTGCAGTTTCTAACCTGGGCCAGCTGTAGTTGTTAACAAACCTGATAGGCAACTCAAGGCCCAGACAATAGGGATGAAAGGGTTTGGGGGGAGTGTAAGGGGAGGGTGGAGAAAAACAAACACCAAACTAAATCCAAAATGATCTGGTACTATAGAAACCTTTACCCTTGAAGATAGACTAAAAGATATAACCTTCAATAGGAGTAAGGGGAGCACCTGAAAAGAAAGGCCCTGGAGAGGGTGGGGTGAAGCTTAGGCTTAAAGGTTTTTTTGTCTCTGACTTGTAACTTCCAGTACTAGAAATCGGTTGCTACCCACAATGAGCTGTTGATTGGAGAGGCCTATGAGGTCCCCCAAACAAGACATGTTTCTGTCAAAGCACTTGATTACCCACCTGAGGTAAAAGGCAAGACTCTATTGCTGAAGACACCATATGCTGCCAGTCCTCAGACAGTTAGCCTGTCTAGTGCTAGAAAGTGCTACATGAGCTACTGGGGGAAAGTGGCCAACAATGGTCTGAGCAACCAGAGATCTAAGCTATTTGTATATTTTTATTAATTTATCTTTGTGTCTGATGTAATGTCCCAAGTCCTCCATCTTGTCTTTAAACCCTGATATTATGTTGTTACTGTGATCCTTTCTATTGGTGAGGCTTTCTACAGAGTCTTTGATTTATTGTCCTTTTCATTTCACAGTTTGGATTTTCTTCAATATTTCTATCCCTTTACTAAATTCTGTTTTTATATCCTGTATTGACTCCCTCTTTTCATTTAGCAGTTTGTATTATTTTAGAATTCATTCAGGAGTTGAATTCTTTGAATATATTTATAATCATTCTTCTGAATTATTTGTCTGGAATTTCACTTAACTCATTTTTATGGAGTCATTAAAGTGGGACTGATAATTTTTGGAGTGAGACATGTTGCTTTTGTTTTTCATAGTTTTGGTCTGCATCAGATGTTCCTCCATAAATTCATGTGTTCTGAATGCTTGGTTCCCAGCTAGTGGAAATTTAGGAGGTGGGGCCTTGCTGGGGGAGATTTTTGCTGTGGTGGACCTTGAGGCTTATTATCCCTAGATTTCCAGTGTTAGTTTGGCTCACTCTCTTGCTGCTGTTTTCCACCTGATGTGGCAGAAGTGTTGTCCAGTCTTTGCTCATGCCATGCTTCCCTTTGCCATCATGGAGCTTCCCCTTGAGACTGTAAGCCAAAAAAAAAAAAAAAAAAAAACTTTCCACCCATTGGCTGCTTTTGATCAGTTGCTTTATTCCAGCAACATGAAGGTAACTACAATGGTTCTTATGTTTTTGCATTGGGACTTAAACATCTGGTCATTGGTTGGATTTTTTTAAAGTCACCTTTCCTTTTTCAGTGGAAATATTTGCAATAATCTAAAGGAAATAGGTTGTCTTAGGGTTGAGGTGACATTTTTTCTCTGTTAGGCAAGTTTTCAGGGTATCAAGCTTGACACCAGTTCTCTCCTGAGAGTAGAATACCATCTTCAACAACAATCACTATCAAGGCGTGGGCCCACTATGAAAGTGCAGTGACAGTTAAATAAAAAAACAATCAACAACAAGCACTTTATGATAGGCGTGGGCCCACTAATTAATCCCAGCACTGAGGCAGAGGTAGGAGGATTGCTGTGAGTTGATGGAGTGAGACAGTTAAATTCCAGGTCAGCCAATCACCAGAGTGAAACCCTACCTCAAAAAAAAAAAAAAAAAAAAACAACCTTAAGTGCCAATCATTTTGGGAAGTGAGGGTTTAGTGATAGTACTGTGTACACTAATTTATTATTTATTGTGGGTATGAGAGGAAAGGAAGAGAAGCAGAGTAAGACAGGATTGATGGAAAGTAGAGGAGGGAACATAATTCGAAGAGGGAATTGTAGGGGAGTGACAGTGAGGCATTTTTCACTACAGGTAGACTGGAAACCGAGGTAAAGAAACTTTCCCAGCTATCCGGAGGTTCAGGGGAAGAGAGTCCCATAAACCAGGCCAGTCTATGTTCTTTAGAAGAGGAAAATGAAAAACAAAAAGAGTAAGAATAAAGAAAGAGAAAGAAAAAATAAATATAGGACAAGAACAGAGCAGGAGTACACTGGCCTTCTAAATTGACATTGGGTATTAATTAAAGGCAGAATATATGTGAAGGAGGGAAAGAGATGGATGGGGTATAGCATATGAATGCTATCTGGCCTGCTTATTGGATTCAGTCTTGAGTCTCTTGGCATTCTTTTCCTGGCTCCAGGCCAGAGTCAACCTCTCTGTGACTCAGTTTTCTCATGTGTCAAATGGTAGTAAACTCATAAGGCTATTATGAAGTGAATGAGATGTGAGTCTGACTTACAGTACATGTAGGTGTTATGAGGACAAGTCCTCGTGCTGAGCATGGAGACATACCCTACCATGTACTTGTCCTTTGTAGGCACCCTAGATCACAGAGGGTTTGCTGTTTCCTTCAACTTCTGGGCTGAGGAATGGCCTCTGCCTGTGCTTACATATATAAATCATTTATCTGAAGCGTGAAAGACACTTACCTCTGGGGTGTGGGGAACATAAAGTAAGATGGCACCTGTGAGGTTCTCAGCATAGGGCTGGCAAAAAGCAAGCCATCAGTTGTTTGGTACTTGATGCAGAGGTTTTATGTCCTCACAAGTTTCTGTCAAAACGTCATTCTCCATGTTATGGAATTTTTGGAAGTGGAGGTGGCCTTTGGGTAATTCTTTCTTTTTTAAAGTGCTACTAAATGGCAGTATTTTAAAAAACATTATTTATTTATTTATTTGCAAGGAGAGAGAGAGAGAGAGAGAGAGAAAAGGAGAGTGAATGTGTGTGCACCAGGACTCTAGCCATTGCAAATGAACTCCAGATGCATGCACCACTTTGTGCATCTGACTTTACATGGGTACTGGGGAATGGAACCTGGGTCATTAGGCTTTACAGGTAAGTGCTGAATCATCTCTCCAGCCCCATGTGTAATCCTTTATAAGGAATGAAAGGACTGGAGCTTACTTTACCATGTGAGGACACAGCAAAGCCACGTGTGTATCAGGAAGAGGGTTCTCACCAAGAATCCAGCCATACTGCCACCCTGATCTTACTTCTAGCCTCCAGCACTATGACACATAAACAATTTGTCATGTAAACCATCCAAGCATACTTATTCTGCCACAGCAACCCAACCTAACTAGACAGTGCTTTACTTGATCATATTTAATTTGTCACTCTAAATTGAGTCGATTAAACTTCAGGGGCCTAGCAAACTATGATGTGAGAGAGTCAGACAGTGGATATCGACCAACTGCAATCCCAGGATGGAGGTGCTACAAGACCACAGAAGAAAACCAGTATCACTTTTCCAGAGAGTTGCAAACAGGGTGCTGGGGTTCAAGAACTGTTCACCAAAGAGGCAATATAATGGAGGGTTGGGTTTTATGGGATGGGCAGGACACCTTTCAGCAGAGATTGCCCATGAGGAAAGCACAGGGTGGGAGGACTGGGCCCTCTGGTTCCACCACGGGCTGCAGAGCAGGGTATGAGGAGAGGAGGTGTGGCACGCTCTAAGATAAAGCTGGTGTTAGGTGGCAGTTCTCAGTGTCAGTGTTTGTCAGGTCTTCCTGGTGGCTGCCCCCTTGGACTATAACCAGTTTCAAATGGGGACTATAGAGGCTGGGAATCTTATGCAAAACATGACTTGGGGTTTCTCTTCCAGCTTCAGCTTTCCTGCCACATTAGCCAGAAAGTATAATAACCTGTGTTCTTTGGGGCAGGAGGGGTTTGATTCTGTGTATGTCCAGTATTGCAGCTGGTCACCTCTGCTTGTTTGTTTAATCAGGGAAGGATCAATATAGGGACTATGAAACAGGCACCTCTGGAAGGAGGAAGAGCTGAGAGGACAGACAAGTTCTGGTGATCCTCTACCACCAGAAGAAAGACCTGGCAGTGTCTGTCAGCTGATGAATTATACACGCTGGGAAGACAGCTGAGCGTGGTGCTTCTCTCCCTGCTTCCTGGGTGATGTCACCTCTTGATGACCCAGCAACAGCAAAGATGAAAATGAAGAGCACTGTAGTACAACAAGCATGGTAAAAACAGATGGAGCCTGATGCCGGCCTGCTGGATTGAGGAGCAGGAAAAGGAGCCATGTTCAGAAAGGGTGGACGTGGCTTTCCTGTGTGGCCTCCAGCCAGGCCTTCGTTGTATCACTGTGACTCAGCCAATCAGAGCTAGTTTGAAGTTTTTGTCTTTGTGATGTGTGTGTGTGTGTGTGTGTGTGAGAGAGAGAGAGAGAGAGAGAGAGAGAGAACGGATATGCCTGTGCCATAACCCTCTCGTGGAGGTTAAAGGACAACTTTTGGATCAGCCCTTGCATTCTATCTCATTTGAGGAAGGATCTTTCAGTTGATAACAGCTGTGTTCAGAAAGCTAGCTGGTCCATGGGAAATTCTCCTCTCTCTGTTTCCCATCTTACTGTAGGCATGCTTGAATTATAGATGCCATCCACAGATTTCGGCTTTTTCACTTAGGGTCTAGGATACAAGCTCAGGTAGATAGTTGTGTAGTAAATGCTTTATCCATGGATACATCTCCAATAGATAGTTTTGAGTCCTTAGGGTGACAAGACCATCAGAGGGATTTGAAGATATGCCTAAATAAGGGCTCCAAGTTAAGCTCTGTTTTGGTCCCATAACCTTAAGTCCACCAGGGGAGAGACAAAGGTACCATTAACATATGTTGCTTGCAGTGGTAATGAAGTTACTGCCTTGGAGGATCTTCTTGACTTCCAGTGAGGATCAGAAAATGATCTGTAGCTGGGTAGTGTGACTCATCATTATAATGCCACATTCAAGAGTCAGAGGTTGGGAGGATCTCCCTGAGCCGTATAGTGAGTTCCAGGCTAGCTTAGGCAACAAAGGCAGTGAGGCCTGCCTCAAAAGCAAAACAAAAACAATGGGAATAAAATTATCTGTTATTGTTTGGATCAGAGATCTTCCACAAAGGTTCATGTTATTGGGAGCTTGGTTGCTAGCTGATGGGTTTGGGAAAGTGGTTGGATCCTGAGGACAAATTTGTAATATGATGGCAGCATTATAGGAAAGTAGAGACCAGAGGGAAGGGTCAAGTGAGGGGAAGTTGGAGTCACTCAGGGTATGATTTTGTCCCTAGCTATTTCCTGTCTCAGTCTCTGCTTCCTGGCTGCGATGAGGCAAATAGTCCCTCCTTCTGCCACATCCTTCCACCATATCCTTCCTTGTTACAGGTCTGAAAGCAATTGAGACAGCCCATTATGGACTGAAACCTCTAGAACTGTGAGCCAAAATAAATCCTTCTGTAGGGTACGGTTGAAGGCCCCCAGGCTACTGGAGGTTTAGGAAGACCTGAGCTTCCGGACATGACTAAGGGTCCCGGACCCTGAGATTGCAGTGAGCCTAGACCCCAACAATCTCAAAACCAGCAGGAGTGAGCTGCCCCTTCACACCCCCTGAGATTGCAGTGAGACTAGACCCTGACAATCTTGAAACCAGCAGGAGTGAGGTCATTCCCTCCTCCCAGCCCAGGGCACCTGGACATCCTGATAATACTTAGGTTTCGCTTTCCCCAGAGCCTTGTGACCTTTGTATGCTTACGTCACTATATGTTAATAAGGTATCAGCCAGCAGCCTTCTCACAGCCAATCCCCCTAGGACCTGTTCCTATACCTTTTCCCACCACTACTTAGACCATGTGACCCTTTCCCACTCACCCAAAGTCCCTATATGCTAATTAGGCATCAGTGGGACCTATGTACTAACCAATCCCCTTATGACCCATACCTCTTCCCACTCTTTCACTTATAATCTGTTCCCCTGACAATAAATGAGCTGCCTTTTGATTATGCCTCCCTGGTGTTTCTTCCCATCACACTCATGGCCACTCAAGACCCTGCTCCACAGTTGCCTGGATGTCTATGGGGAATGGCGTCCACGGGAACCCCAGGAACCACGTCCTTCCTCTCTTGATTATGTCAGTTATTTTGTCATAGTGACAGACAAGTGACTAACACACAGTCTAAGAATTAATACACCAAATCTTTTCTGAACATCTTGTCCATACAGTGCAGTGGAAGAGTCCTGTAATATGTCTTTTTCTTTTGTTTGGTTGGTAGCTTGGAGTGTCTGTTAACAATGATAGCTCTTCCTAAAGGGCAGGAGGGACCTTTTGTCACCAAGTCCTTCCATAGTCTTAAGTTAATTAATTAATTTAGGTTTTGTGAGGTAGGGTCTTGCTGTGGCCCAGGGGTGACTTAAATTATTATTTTTAAATTTAACTTAAAAGTATTTTGAGTAGGGGCTGGAGAATTGGGTTAGCAGTTAAGGCACTTGCCTACAAAGCCAAAGGACCTTGGTTTGATTCCCCAGAACCCACATAAGACAGATGCACAAAGTGGGGCATGCATCTGGAGTTCATTTTTGGTGGCCAGAGGCCCTGGTGCGCCCATTCTCTCTCTCTCTCTTTCTGCCTCTTTCTCTCAAATAAGTAAATTTAAAAAAATTAAAAAGTATTTTGAATAACTGATGTATGAGTATAGTAGATAATTCAAAAGGAACAAAATGAATAAAGTAAAAACAAATATCCCTCTTTCCTCACCCCACCCCAGCCATTCAGATTCCTTCCCTAGAGGTACCTACTAACAGAAGATTCTTGTGTTTTTCTAGAAGCTTACTAAGCATGCACACACACACACAGTTTTTTAAGCACAAATGCTAATATACTCATTGCGTCAACAAGAATCCAGAAGAAAACAGATGTTATACATCAAATAAGTCATTTAAGTGGGTTTTTAAAAATTTATTTATTTACTTGAGAGAGGGAGAAAGACAGAGAAACAGAGAAAGAGATAGATAGATAAATAGAGAGAGAAAGAGAGAGAGAGGGGAGAGAGAATGAGCACTCCAGGGCCTCTAGCCACTGCAAATGAACTCCAGATGCACGCGCCACCTTGTGCATCTGGTTTACATGGGTCCTGGAGAATCAAACCATGGTCCTTTGGCTTTGCAGACAAATGCCTTAACCACTAAGCCATCTCTCCAGCCCTTAAGTGGGGTTTTGTACCTGCATTGTTTGCAAAAGTGTGGGCAGTCTATGGCAAAGTAAAGGGACAGCACAGCAACCAGGGCAGGCTACAGTTGAATTAGATGGCGCCGTGACCTTGACTGAGCCATACAGCTGGTAGAAGGGCATAACAAGGAGGACACAGGGACACAGATATCCATTGATCGGACTCTCACTGCAGTACTAACCAAGCCTGAGTCACAGGGCAAGGAAGCCTATTGATATGACTTACAGAATCTCTCGCAGGGCTGAGAGCAGGAGGGAAGAGTAGAATGGATGAGAAAGGCAAGTGCTGGGCGCCCAGCTTGCTGCTCACCACCTTCGTTTGCACTTTGCTGTTTCCCACTTAACTTTCTCTGTACTTGTGCTGTGAGTGTTTTGACTAGCATGGAGTATTCTGCTGCATTAGTGGTGGAATTCTATTAGGCTACATCTTGCAGACTGAATCCCCACCCCTTCTTATGTTGAAGTCCGAATATGCAGTGTGTCTATTTGTAATAAAGATGTCATTACAGATAAGTGAGGTCATGAAGGTGGAGCCATGGGTTAGGCTTATAGCAGAAAGCATCCTGTAAGAGAAGGCATGAAAGAAGCCTGTCTTCCATGCAAGGAAGGTGGGAGTCAGTAGACTGGAAAGAGAACCTTCACTAGAAACCCAATCAGCAGACACCCTGGTCTTGGACTTCCCAGTCTTCAGAACTGTGAACACATTTTTTGTTGAAGCTACCCAGTCCTTGGTATTTTATTTTGGCAGTCTAACCTGATTTAGATATATATAATAAATACTCCACATGCCACCATATATTCAACTATTTCTTCACTAATGGACGTTCAAGGTCTTTTAAAATCTCCTGCTATTGCAAACAATGCTGCAAGGCATATCCTTTTACCAATTCATTTCACGTGGCAAGGATATGTACAGAATAAATTCAAAGGGAAGAGATTGCTGGATCAAAGAGTGCATGCTTTTAAAATTTTTGATAGATATGACCATAGCATCTGGCATAGAGTTTCTACCAATTTACATGCACATCAGCAATACATAAGATTCCTGTGCAAGTTTCAGACATGTGGATTCTGAAGATGTGAACGACTTATTGGAACACCTTTCAAATAGTGCCTGTCTCTTTCACAAAGCATAAACATCTCAAGTTTCAAAGTAATAAAACTATACAGTTTCCTCTTGTTTTCTGCCATCCCTTCCAGACTTATTTGACAGGAATAAAATTCTTTTTATTTCTTTTGTTTTCTGAGTAGGGCCTCACTCTAGCCCAGGCTGACCTGGAATTCACTATGTATTCTCAGGGTGGCCTCAAACTCATGGTGATCCTCCTACCTCTGCCTCCCGGGTACTGGGATTAAAGGTGTGTGCCACCACCCCAGCTAGCAATAAAATTCTTGTACTCCTGAATGGAGTTCTTCTCATTCTTTAGCAATAATCCGGTGCCATTCTAGGTCACAAATAGCAGCATCAATTCAGAAATGTCACACACACACACACACACACACACACACACACACACACACACACACTGTTCCTATTCACTCAGATCTCCATAAAAACTCAGGTAAATGTCCAATCAAAATAATAATCAATATTTCACAATTGATTTGTAGGTAGATACCCTACTTCTTTTCTTCCTCCCCAGCCAGGCCCCATGGTGAGGGCCTGTGTGCGTCTGCTCTTTCTCCATGCTCTTCTTCCCTGACCAGAGTTGAAGAGAGGTGGTCAGGGGATAGACAATTTGTACGTGGCTCTCTGAACCTGGAACATGTCTAAAACAGCCTGGTTTGAGGCTTTCTTGGGTCTGTCAGAGCCCAATATGATCTGTGGCATGGGTGGTATTATTTGAATGTAGGATGTCCCCCATGGGCTGATGTGTTTGAACACTGGGTTCCCATTTGATAGTGGTAATTTGGAAGGTTGTGGAACCTTCCAAAAGTAGAGCCTTGGTGGAGGAGGTGAGTCACTGATACTTCAGCTCCGCTTTCTGTCACCTTTCTGCTTCCTGACTATGGAGCAATGTGATCAGTCATCTCACACTTCCACCACCACACCTTTGCCACCATGGTGGACTGTATCCTTTCTTAAACTGTAAGCCAGAAGGAACCTGTCCTTCCATAAGTTGCTTCTTGTCAGGTATTTACTCACAGTAACTAGGAAACTATGGGCAATGGATTTTGTTCCTCCATCCCCATCCCACCTTTAAAAAAATGTACATATGTATGCATGCATGCATGCATGTATGTATATATGAGAGAGAGAGAGAGAGAAGAGAAATGGGTACACTAGGACCTCTTGCCCCAGTAAATGAACTCCAGACATTTTTGCAGATAGAGAGAGAGGGGGGAGGGAGACTGGGCACACCAGCAGTGTCTCAGCTGTGTTTGAACAGATGTATGCGCCCCTTGTGGATACTGGGAATTTGAAACCTGGGCCAGTTTGGCTTTCAAGCAAGGTGCTTTTTTTTTTTTGAATTTTCCCATCCTTTATGGAGAGAGACAGATAGAGAGAACAATTGGAGCATCTTCATTCTTCAGGGGGCCCCCTCTGCTGAGACAGAGAATGGGCACTCAATTCCCAGCAGTGTCTCAGCTGCTGCTTGAATGAAATTCTCCCAGATGTAGAATGTACACAAAACTCTACCAGCATGTGTGTGGTAGTTTGAATATATGTCCCCAATATATTCAATGTTTTATTACATAGTTTGCATCTGCCACCTTGCTAGAGGCAAGGTCACTGCATCTTTGGCCATTGTAAACGTGGGACCTGGAGTTTGGAACTCTGTGGTTCTTAGGCTTTTTCTCTCTGCTTGGCAGGCAGGCGCCTTTATGAACTTCGCTGTAAGCCATCTCTCCAGCCCTCAAGCAAGTGTTTTTTAACCACTGAGCTATCTCCTTGATCCCATCCTACCTTCTATGGTAGCTGGGTGGTACAGAGTACATAAACAATTGGAGCATCTTCATTCTTCAGGCAGTCTTCCCCAGCCCCTCTGCTGAGTGGCAGACAATTGTTCTGTAGAAGACTCAATTCCCAAAAACAATGGAGAGGATGCCTGAAAAGACTAATGCAAACTCTTGGCTGACTGGAGAAGGAACCTGCTTTTCAAGGCTATGGTTTATTTTGTCCCTGTTAATCATGGGCAGCTTCAGCTTTCTCAGGCCCAAGTTATGCAGGAGTCTAGAGTTCTCCCCCTGAGATGTTTTGAATGTACTACAAAAAGTGTTGGCATGGGATGAAAGTTTTCTCTACCAGCATGTCTTGGAACTTGAACTCCATCTCACTATGGTTTGATGCTTTAGTCACTTCCTCTGTGCCCTTTCTGGAGGCACTATCTTAAGGAGAGAGAAAAATTGGTATCAGTGTTCACCAGGAGCTAAATATATTGGGGGCCAGAAATCCCCAATCAATAAAATCTTTCCCTTCCTCCTTCTTAAGGTGTGGTGATGGTTTGAGATTCCATTGTAAAGATATGCAAATGTGTCTCCTTTTGGCTGTAGTTTTGCTCTGTGTGCTGTGGTGGCTTTGGCTTTTTCTCTCTTCTCCAGGCTCCCTTCCTCCTCTTTCCCATCTTGCATCCCTGGAATTGAACCCAGGGCCTCATTCATGCTAGGCAAGTCCCACAGGCACGGTGGTCTATTTTTCTTTTCTTTCCTTTTGTATATTATTTATTAATTTAATTTATTTGAGAGAGAGAGGGGAAGAGAGAGAGAGAGAGAGAGAGAGAGAGAGAGAGAGAGAGAGAGAATGTGTGTGAATGGGCATGCCAGGGCCTCCAGCCACTGCAAATGAACTCCAGATGCATGTGCCCCCTTGTGCATCTGGCTTATGTGTATTCTGGGGAATTGAACCTGGGTCCTTAGGCTTTGCAGGCAAGTGCCTTAACCACTAAGCTATCTCTCCAGCCCTGTATATTATTTGTTTATTTTCAAGGAGAGAAAGAGAGAGAGAGAGAAAAGAGAATGAGTATGAGAGTGGGCACACCAAGGCCTCTTGCTTCTCTAAAAGAACTCTAGATGCACGTGCCACTTTGTGCATCTGGCTTTACATTGGTTCCAGGGAATTGAACCAGGCCATCCCAGGCCAGCAGGCTTTTCAAGCAAACACCTTCAACTGATGAGTTACTTTCCCAGCTTCCAAATTTTACTTTTCTACTAGGGTGAGCAGTTAATTAAAATGGTAATGCCTCTTCTCTATTAAAGACCTAGACTGTCTTCATTTCCCTCTGCTCTCTTTGTTTCTTTCTTTCAACTAATTTTATGTATTTATTTGGAAGAAGAGAGAGAGAATGGGTATGCCACAGCCTAGTGCCACTGCAAACAAACTCCAGCCAGACACATGTGCCACTTTGTGTATGTATCTTTAGGTGGGTACTGGGGAATCAAACACAGACCTTCAGGCTTTGCAAGCAAGCTGCTTTTAACCATTGAGCCATCTCTCCAGTCCTGACTCCTTTCTTTCTATTTATCCCATCACCATTGTCTACTTTTAGTTTTTCCATGCTTTTAAGCTCTCAATAGCTGCTATTTGCCATCCATGTTTTATTGCTCTATTGGTCCACTGCTTCTTCTTGCCTCACATTCCTCTTTTGTGGTCCATATACGTTCTTGCTGAAATAATACTCTAAAGTTTTTTCAAGCCATTCTTGAATATGATTTCTCCAGCAGAAGTGTGACTTTGTAGTTTTTTACATTGCTTGAAATTTGATGTTTTTTTTTTCTTATGAAAACTCTCCACCATCAATTCTCAACAGGGCAGTGTCTGGGAAGCAGTGACAAAATGACACAGAAAAGTGAAGGAAAGGTCTGTGAGAGCTGAGACTTATATGATCTGTAGGAAGAGTTGTCCAGGAAGAACAAGTACAAGGACTTGGCAGGATTCAGAGATTGAAAGTGAGCCTGGGCTGAGAGTAAGAGGCAGCATGGCGGGATACTGGGTTAGATCAGAGAGGTAGGCAGGGCTGTATGAGCTTTAGACCTTCACAAGAGTTTGAGTTGAGAAGTAAAGAAACTCAGTGTGAGTTCTTGTGACAGAGACACTTAGCTGTTCATCAAAATCTGGAGCTCTTTCTTATCGAACTATGAGCTCCCTTGTAGTTAGATGTGTCCCCATGATGGAGTAATAGTCACTGGTAGTGACACATGCCACTTCCAGTCCTGGCCCATTAAAACACCACAGATGCTTCTCCACGCTCCTTTCTCCCTCCCCTTTGACTGATGGTGGAGGAAATAACCCTACCAATTATGAAAGCCACATGTTGCAAATGGCAGAGTTGCCTCTAGTCTGGGTGATGGAATGAGTCTATGGAGCAGACTTCCCATCATGGTGGTTTGATTCAAGTGTCCCCCATAAACTGATGTGTTCTGAATGCTGGGTCCCCAATCTGGTGACAATTTTGGAATTGGATCCTCTTGGAGGCAGTGTATTATTGGGGGTGGGCTTATGAGTGTTATAGCCAACTTCCCCTTGCCAGTGTTTGGCACACTCTCCAGCTGCTGTTGTCCATCTGATGTTGGCCAGGAGGTGATGTCCACCCTCTGCTCATGCCATCATTTCCCCCTTCCTTCATAGATCTTCTCTCTAGTCTGTAAACCAAATTAAACCCTTTTATCTTACAAGCTGTCTTGGTCAGGTGTTTTCTGCCAGAAACACAAAGCTGACTGCAACACCATCCCTATAATCAACCCAACCCTCCTGGCCTGGACTGCCCCATGTTGTTAAATGTGAAATAAATCAGTATCTTGGGCTGGGGAGATAGCTCATTGGGTAAGGTACCTGCAGCATAAGCATGAAGCCTTGTGTTCAGGTCCCTAGCACCCATGTAGATGCCAAGTGAAGTAGCTTGTACCTGCAATCCCAGTGCTGGGGAGGTAGAGATGGGATACCCAGGACTTACTGGCAAACTAGTCTAGTGGAATCAGTGAGTTCCAAGTTTAGTAAGAGATACCCTGTTTCAAAAAATAAGGTGGAAGCCGGGCGTGGTGGCGCACGCCTTTAATCCCAGCACTCGGGAGGCAGAGGTAGGAGGATTGCTGAGAGTTCGAGGCCACCCTGAGACTACATAGTTAATTCCAGGTCAGCCTGGACCAGAGTGAGACCCTACCTCGCAAAAACAACAAAACAACAACAAAAAAAAAAGTGGAAGTGACTAAGGAAACAGCCAACATCAATCTCTGTCCACATGCATATGAACATGTATATCACACACATGTGTGTAAATATACAACTCAATGCCATTTTCTTTAATCACTGAATTTTTGTAGTTGTAGTATAGTCTAACTATAATATAATGCAGCCAACAGGATCTTGTCAGAGATTTCTGATATCTTGTGGGTCACACAGGAAAAGGAGAGAATGTCCAGAGTAATATTAAATTACACAGATTAATAATGTCAGAGATGGAACAGTTTGCTGAGGGAATATTACTCCAAGCACCTCCCACCTTTTAGCAGATGAGGTAATCATGCCCCCCACCCCCAACGGCTATTCTTTCTAAAGAAACCGAATGGCAGAAAACACACTATAATCCAGAACTCACACTTTCTTACTGGACCCACTGCTGGTTAAGACTGTTGATGACTTTTCTCCCTCAGCAGGCTGCATAGCATGTTCCAGTACTATGACAGCTAGTCAGCAGTGAGGGGGCTTCCAGCTCTAGCTGAGTCTTCTTAATGATACTATCTTTATGCTTCTGCTTCCCTCTTTTAGACACTCATGACTATATTGGACCACCTGGATAATTCAGGATAATCTCATTTCAAAATCATACGATTAGAAATGGCATCCGTCTACAGCCTTAATTTCCCCTTGACAGCACACAACCCAGTATCTTCACAGGTTTTAGGAATTAGAATGTGGACACCCTTGGGAGCTGTCATTTCCCTACCACAAAAGACAGGGGAGGCAGCAGTTGCTGGAACACAAAGGAGCTAGTTGTATGGAAAGGGTCTCAGTGTCACCTTTGGTAGGAAGCTGGCATGCATGGTAGATATCTTCTGACCACTTTTTCACCTGGCTATAGTGGTGTTAATACAAATAAACATAGCACACACCTTAAAGGGAATAAGAGATTATTTATTCTGCAGTCAAATATGACTGACAATAGCCCAGGAATACAGGTTGAGACGGTTAGATTTTAGGGAAGAAGAAGAAAGGAAGTAGTTTGAGAGGGACAGCCAAGTCTAATTCCCCTTCAGGGAAGAGTTTAGTTAATGAGGATTATTGATAGCACAGACAGTATGGCAAAGGTACTGAAAGAGTTTCAGCAGTACCCACCAGATGAAGTGAAGTGTCCATTCTTAAAGGTTTCAGAGGGAGAAGGTGGATCCTCCACCATGAGGCAACAGGGTAGTAAATAAATGGTATACAGTACCTGCTTAGGGCCTGGCTGCCTCTGACTGGGGAACAGAAGGCAAAAGGAAAGGGAGAGGATTAGGGTTCTGTGAGTGAAGAAAGACTATAGGTATAATTCAGCTGTTTACAGCAGTTGGAGGGTAGTAAGAGCTGCAAAGGTATGTGGTTAGCAGCCAGTTAAGAGCCTTAGAACAAGGCGGGTGTGCCACACCCTTAATCCCAGAACTCGGGAGGCAGGGGTAGGAGGATCACTATGAGTTCAAGGCCACCCTGAGTCTACATAGTGAATTCCAGGTCAGCCTGGGCTAGAGTGAGACCCTACCATGAAAAAACAAACAAACAAACAAACAAACAAACAAACAAACAAACAAAGAGCCTGAGAGCTAACATTTCCCTACCTTTTGTTTATATAAAAGAGAAACAGAGAAATGATTTTATAGAAAAAGAGATAAAAGATAAAGGAAGGGGATTATGTAGGAATTGGGTGCTTGACTGAACTAGCTTTTTTATTTTTGAGGAGAGCCCAACAGACTGGCCTTTTTTATGAGAGACAGTGAGTGAGTGAGTGAGAGAGAGAGAGAGAGAGAGAGAGAGAGAGAGAGAATTGGCACACTAGGGCCTCCAGCCACTATAATCAAACTCCAGATGCATGCACCACCTTTTGTGCTTGTGCAACCGTGCACTTGAGTCACCTTGTGCATCTGGCTTATGTGGGATCTGAGAGTCGAACATGGGACCTTAGACTTCACAGGCAAGTGCCTTAACCTAGCTTTTTAAAAAATATTTTATTTATTTATTTGAAAGAGAGAGAAAGAGGCAGATAGAGAGAAAGAATGGGCATTCCAGGGCCTCTAGCCACTGCAAATGAATGCATATGCCACCTAGTGCATCTGGCTCACGTGGGTACTGGGGAATTGAACCTGAGTCCTTAGCCTTTACAGGCAAGTGCCTTAATCACTAAGCCATCTCTCCAGCCCATGATCTAGCTTCTTGCTGAGCTGGGACATTGGTGGGTTAAGGGGCAGCCACGTCTCGTTTTGATAGAGATTAGTCTTCTTCTGTATGTAGCTAGTTGGAGACACAGGCCCTAAAGAACATGGACATCACCCTGCCTTGGCAAGACTAAAGAATCTCAGTCAGAACCCAAACCTGATTCATCAAGATGGCGACTTCTGAAGTGCCAAGACCCCCACACAAGTATTGGGATCCCCTGGGGTCGCCCAGTGAGCCAAAAAAAAAGCAGAGACTATCGAACGCAATTAACAGCAGGATTCTTTTATTCTCCCCCTAGGCAGGGGCTCAATCCACACAGACCGACTGCAACAGGAGTGGGAGAACGCCCCGGCCCTCAGAGGGAAAGAGTTTATATAGGGAAAGAAGGGGCAAAGAAGCACAAAGGTTACATCTCAGGTCAATAGACCGTTTGCAGAACTTATCTGTTGCAAGGGCCGGAGGCCCCCATGGCTGAGTATCTCTGGAAGGTCCTTGAAGTGGAGACTCCCCAGAAGCCGGGAGGGGGAGGGGGTTTACAGCTGAGCAAACAAGCATAGATTACAGAAGTGAAGGTCAGCGCATTAGTTAGCTAGTTCCTTATCTGAGTCAGACCTGGGCTTCTTTGTTTAAGGTGACTGTGTTCTATAATGGCAGTACTGTTGTCTGGCTATTGAATGATGTTAGAAGCCAGATGTAGCATGTTATTTCTTTTTGGTCTCTCACAAATAAGGAAGAAGAAACTTTAACTTGGTTTAACCTTTACAACAATAGGTTAAGGGAGCTGATAAGCTGAGGAATTTCCAGGGGGCTTATTTCAACAACGCAATTGCAACTTGTTTCAACATTAGAAGTTACTAGGTGACCAGCTTGAGTCATTGAGGCTAGTTGTTTCTCCCCCTTTTCCCGGAATCAACAGGGTGGGGGTTGTCTCAGAAGTCGGGGGGTTTCTCAAAGGTGGCCGAGGAGTTACAAAAATGGCTGTACCTGAGTCAAGCGAGCAGGCAGGGTTACAGAAGCTAAATGTAGCAAGTTAGTTAAATTTTTGGTTCCTCACTTCCTGGTTATTCCCTTCCAGGAATTTTTTTGTGGGATTCCTGCCTCCCTCACCAGTGGTCTCTTTCTGCATCTCCATTCTTCTCTTTGACCCACCACCCAATCAAAGTTCTCTATAAATAACCAGTAAAGGAGATTCCCAACCCATGCCTAATTTACATCCCCAGGGTTTTAAGAAAAGTAGTCACCATGCAGACTACTCACTCGGGACCCCTTCAAGTTCAAGAGGTTTTCTGCTTTACTTTCACTTTCTGCTTTATTTTCCTAAAATAAATCTTTCTTAACTTGCCCTTCTGCTGAATCTGCAATTGTCAGTTCTTTGAGTCACAAGACACAAATTCAGAGCCACTGGCTT
Organism: Orientallactaga sibirica; assembly: GCA_036365145.1. NCBI lineage: Eukaryota > Metazoa > Chordata > Mammalia > Rodentia > Dipodidae > Orientallactaga > Orientallactaga sibirica. Next base: position 12,567,878 of record JAEOAD010000059.1, on the reverse strand, counting down.
GAGAGGCTCTGTCATTCTCAACCAGTAACAATCTCATGATAGGTTGCCAGGGGTGGTCTTTGGGTCAGAGGCTAGTACCTGGATTTATGCACCAGGAGGACATCATCCATGTGTTATAAAACCATTTGGAATTGGATTTATTTAATGCTGGAAGAAATCAACTAAGTTTACTGAGAAGAGGGGATCAAGGATAAGTGAGGGAAAGAGGAAAGAGCAGGAATGTTCACAGAAAGGAGTGTTCTTATTGGATCACTAAAAGATATTTTTGATTTAAACCATTATAAATAGATTTGATTTCCCAGTACCCAAGTAAAGGTGGTGCATGCATTTGAAGTCCATTTGCAGTGGCAGAAAGCCCTGGCACACCCATCCTCCCTCTTTCTCTCTATCCTTGAAAATAAATAAATAAATATATGAAAATAAATATATATGTATATATATATTTATATGTATGTATATAGAAAAATAGGTTAGAGGTGGTTGTAGGGAAGACATTCGAGAATAAAGATTGTTTTATTTAATAGAATTGTTATGGATGCCCTTAAGTTATTAGGTATTTTCAAGAAAATCATAGATGGGCTGGATGGGCTGGAGAGATGGCTCAGCTGTTAAGGCACTTGCCTACAATGCCTAATAACCCGGGTTTGATTACCTGGTACCCATGTAAAGCCAGATGCACAAAGTAGTGCATATCTCTGGAGTTAGTTTGCAATGGCTAAAGGTCCTGGTACACCCATTCTCATTCTCTCTCCCTCTCCCTTGCAAATAAATCAATAAAATATTATATAAAAAAAGAAAATCATAGAAAAAAATCCCAAAATTAGGAAAAGAGATAGCAACACAGATACAGGAGGCATTTAGAACACCAAATAGAAATAAAAGAACCTCTCTTCTTTATATTATAATTAAAATACTAAATGTACAGACCAAAGAAAATATACTGAAAACAGGAGAGAAGCACCTAGTCACCTTTAAAGGCAAGCCTATCAGGATAATAAATGATTTCTCAACAGAAACTTTAAAAGCCAAAAAGCACAGAATGTCTTTCAAATCCTGAAGGACAACAACTGCCAACCCAGACTATTATATCCAGCAAAGCTATCTGTCAAAATTGAAGTAGAAAGAAAAACTTTTCCGTGATGAAAACAAGCTAAAGGAATATATGAACACTAAGCCAGCTCTATAGCAAATGCTTGAAGGGATCCTTCAGACTGAAGAGAAGGAAAAACACATACATGAGGCCACAGGAAAGAATAAAACATGCTTGAATAATAGTTAATGCAAGACAGGAATAGAAAAACACAAAGCACTTCAAAATCAACAAGAATGAGAGGAATTTAAAAATACCTTGCTAGAGAGACCCCACTTCTTGCACTTCAGCCAAGGCCTAGGTGAAACCACAGAGGACTTGGTGAGATGAACAAGAGTGCTGCTTCCATGGTGAGTCTGACAATCTGCACCAGGGTGGTGGACACAGAGGCTGAGGATACTCAACACATACCAAAGCAGAAATCCAGATGCTCCTGAGAGCTCAACTCTGAAGTGGGCTTAAATCACACTCCCTATGGCTCGGGGAAATTTGAGGAAGAGGGGGTGGAAAGATTGGGAGGGCATACCCAGAGACATTGCCCACCCCTCTGCTCTTACAAGGCATAACCCACAACCCCATGGGGAATATCAGCAACCCCACTGAGGTGGGCCCTCAGTGGATTGGGTACAGGGAGGAGGAAAATGATGGTACCAACCCAGATAAGTCCATACAAAGCATATTCTTTAAAAAGTAAATAAATAACAAACAGATTAAAAAACACATTGCAATAGTAACTGGATATCAATTTCAGGTCTCAATTTCCCAATCAAAAGACACAGACTAGTAGAATGGATTAAAAAGCAGGATTCTTCTGTTTGTTTCCTCCAAGAAACTCACTGCTCCATAAAAGACAGATACTACCTTAGGGCGAAAGGATGGAAAATGGTATTTCAAGCAAACGAGGCCAGGAAACAAGCAGGTGTTGCTGTAGAGCATCAGGGTAGACTTTATACCAACACTGGTCAGAAGAAAAAAAATCCTCCCATTCATTTGGAAGCACAGAAAATCCTCAGATAGCCAAAGCAATCCTGAGCAACAAGAACAAGGCTGGAGGGCTGGAGAGATGGCTTAGCAGTTAGAGCATTTTCCAGCAAAGCCAAAGGACCCAGGTTTGATTCCCCAGGACCCACACAAACCAGATGCACAAGGTGGTGCATGTGTCTGGAGTTTGTTTACAGCGACTGAAGGTCCTGGCACATCCATTCTCTCTCTCTCTTTCTTTCTCTCTCTCTCTCTCTGTGCTTCTTTCACTCTCTCAAATAAGTAAAATACAATAAAATAAAGGCTGGAGGTATCACAATACCTGATTTCAAGGTATATAGATATATTTTGGTACTGGCACAAAAATAGACATGTAAGTCAATGGAAGAATAGACAATCCAGGTATAAGCCCCTATAGCCTACAGCCATCCGATTTTTTGACAAAGATGCCAAAAATAGTCACTGGAGAAAAGATAGCTTCTTTCTTAAATTGAGAACCTTAATATATGAACAAATTGCCAAATGGCCATATTCCCACCACTCTGCTGAGGGCCATCCTCAGTAGTGATATTGGTAATCACCATGGTGTTATGCACAAGTTGGTCTCTGTGTGTGGAGCACCGTGCCTCAGAGTGCACCTTTTCCAAGCAGTGACTCCTCTCTTTTTCAGTGTTTCCTGAGGCTTGGAGGGTGTGTTATAAGTCACCCTTAGTGCTGGTCTCTCATCAGCCTCTGATTTTGTGCTTTGATGAGTTTTCAGTCTCCTCAGTGTCTACTGTCATCTCCCTGAGGAGGTTTTCAGGCTAGCAGTTAAACAGCATTATACTTAATGCATCACTTCCTCTGCAATGTTTCCTGGGTCCTGGAAGATGTGATGGTGATGGCTCATCTTGTGCTAGGCAGTTGACTTTCTTTTCTTGTCATTCTGATGGGTCTTTGGTCTCTCCAGTATTCACTGCAATCTGTAAAAACAAGATTTACTAAACAAGAGTGAAAGCAGCGTGGATCAGAAGAGAGAAACAGACATTTTAGAAGACTTTTTGACAGCCAAAGAACAAACAGGAAGAAGCTTACCTCTAGAGTCAATGGCCTTCCAAGCCATAGGCTTCTGATTTGGTTCTCAGTACTAGGCATGAATTTCCTCCCACTGAGCCATCTGAGAGCAGTTGATTACCCTCTTAACCTATGTGGCACTATTGCACCAGTGGGCACATCTTGCCTGGCTGGTTGCTTCCATGCTGTTGGTGCCTTTTATCCCCCAGAAGCTTGCATAGCACTTTTTAGCACTATGAGAGCTAGCTGGCAGGGAGCTTACTTCCATCTCAGTTCCAGCATGATCTCTCAATGTCCTGCAACTTCAGCCTGTAGTGACAGTTTCTTTAACAAATAGCGTTGGGAAAACTGGATACTTATATGTCAAAGAATGAAATTAGAGTCTTATCTCCATCCATGCACACTAATCAACTCAAATTGGACCAAAGACCTTCACATCAGTCCTGAAACTCTGAAAGTACTAGAGGAATGAGAAGGGAACACACTCCAACATATATGTATAAGCAAGGATTTTCTGAATAGAACTCTAGTTGCTCAGGAATTAGGGTCAATAATCAACTAATGGAACCTCATGAAATTAAAAAGCCTGGGCTGGAGAGACTGCTCAGTGGTGAAGGCGTTTAATTGCAAAGCCCAACTACTCAGGTTTGATTCCCCAGTACCCATGTAAAGCCAGATTCACAAAGTGGCCCATGCATCTGGAGTTCAGTTACAGCAGCTAGAGGCCCTGGTGCACCCATACTCTCTCTTTTGGTCAATCTCTCTTTATCTCTTTGCAAATAAATAAATAAAATTTATTTTAACAAGAAAAAGAAATTAACAAGCTTTTGTGTAGCAAAGGAACTATTAACTGAGCAAAGAGGTAGCCTACAAAATGGGAAAAAATCTTTGCCAGTTATACATTGCACTGATTGATATCTGGGATATACAAAGAACTAAAAACTGAAATAAGAAATCAAATTATCCAATCAAAAAATGGGCTATAGAAATGCATAGAGGGGCTGGAGAGATGATTCAGTGGTTAAGGCACTTGCTTGCAAAACCTAATGACCTGGGTTCAATTTTCCAGTACCCACGTAAGGCCACATGCACAAAGTGGCACATACATCTACAGTTTATTTGCAGTGGCTAGAGGCCCTGGCATGCCCATTCCCGATCTCTGTCTCTCTTCTCTCTGTCTCTGCTTACAAATAAGTAAAATATTTTAAAAATAGAAATGAATAGAGAATTCTTAAAAGAAGCAATACAAATGGACAATAAACATTTTTAAAAATATCCAGTATCGTTAGCAAGTTAAAACTACTTTGAGCTTTCATCTCACTCCTGTTGGAATGGTTATCATCAAGAAATCAAATGACAACAAATGCTGATGAGGGTGTATGGAAAGAGGAACCCTTGCTTATTGTTGGTGAGAATGTGAACTAGTGAAACCATTATGGAAATGTGTAGAGGTTCCTGAGACAGCTAAACATAATCTAGCATATGACCCAGCTATACCAATCCTGGGCACATACCCTAATGATTCTACTCATTGCTATAGAGATACTTCCCTATCCTTGATTATTGCTGCTCTATTCACAACAGCTAAGAAATGGAAACACCCTAAATACCCCAAAACTAATGAAAGGATAGTGAAGATGTGGTACACAATGGAAAATGCTACGTAGCCTTCTAGGGAAGAAAATTGATCAACAATCTTAAACAGCAGTGGTCCCTGAAATACAACTGGCCAGCCAGGCAAGATGTAGCCCTTAGTCTAATAGTGTAAAAGTGGCCTGACTGTTATGGAAGTAACCAACTGCTCTGTGATTGGATTTCAGGCCTACTCCCTGGCAGGAAACTCATGCCTGAAACTGAAAGCCTGGTCAAAAGCATATGGCTGATAAGGTCATGAGCCCTAGGGCAAAGTTACTACTGTTGTTTGCCTAAATGGATATATTATACCCACCAAATTTCCCTCTAAATATTTATGTTTATACTGCTTTCACTTCTTTTTTTGTTTGTTTGTTTTTTGTTTTTTGAGGTAGAGTCTCGCTCTAGCCCAGGCTGACCTGGAATTCACTATGTAGTCTCAGGGTAGCCTCGAACTCTCAGTGATCCTCCTACCTCTGCCTCCCAAGTGCTGAGATTAAAGGCATGCACCACCTTGCCTGGCTTTGCTTTCACTTTTCCATAGAAAAGCTTCTCTTTTCAGATGGTGGTGACTACTTGGGACACTCAAACTTCATCAATGTGCTAAGAAGTGACTGTTGTAGTTACCTTCTTGTTGCTGGGATAAAGCACCCAACCAAAAGCATCTGATGGGAGGAAAGTTTTCCATTTGGGCTTCAGTCTCAAGGGGAAGGTTCATGATGGTAGAGGAAAGCATGGCATGAACAGAGGCTGGACATCACCTCTACCACAGCAGTGGACAACAGCAGCAGGAGATTGAGCAGAACTAATACTGGCAAGCTAGGGCTAATAAACTTTAAGGTCCACCCCCAACTACACACCCCCTCCAGTAAGATTTCTCCTCCAAATTGCTATCAGCTGGGCACCAAGCATTCTAAACACATGAGTTTATGGGAGACATCTGATGCAAACCACCACAGGGACAACTGGGTTTTCAACACTAAATATGACATCTCTATCATACCCTGTAAGGCTCAGGGACCATTGTGGAAGAAGTGGCAGAAAGAATGTAAGAGCCAAAGAATGGGGTAGAATGCTTTGGAATGTTGTCTTCAACAAAGTGGCCATGGCATTGATGACTTCCAAATAGGTATTACCTGCACAAGACCTGCATAATAAAGAGCTCATCAACATGTTATAATGGATAATGGAGGAGTGGAAAAATGACATCAAAATAGAAGAGGGAATTGGGTGTGGTGGCGCACACGTTTCATTGCCACACTCAGGAGGCAGAAGCAACAGGATTGCAGTAAATTCCAGACCATCCTGAGACTACAGAGTGAATTCAAGGTCAGCCTGTACTAGAGAGAGACCCTACCTCAAAAAACAAAAACAAAAATAAAATAAAAATAGAAGAGGGACTAGTCAGAAAAAAGAATTAAATAATTGTCTCCAAACCAGAAAGAAGACAATTTCAAGCCAATCATAATGATGATCATAGATGCAAAAATCACAAAGTTGTTATAGTAGCACTTACATAAAGTAAATCATGGCATGTAGGATTTATCCCAACTAAAATGAAATGCTCACCAATGGAAAATTTATCAAACCTAGTTCTCCAACAGACTTACAGATGGATTGACATTATCATCTCAGCAGATAGAGATTTCTTCTATAGGCTCATAAATTTAGTCATAATGAAAGAAACTCTAGAATAGGAGTAGGAAAGAATCTTCCTAGCCTGGAATAGAATCCTACCCAACACCTACCATAAATACCATCTAATGGTGAATCCTAATTGCATTCCCATCAAAGTCAGGAATAAGACAAGGATGTTTGTAGTATCCCTACCACTCAATGCTATACTAGAGGTTCTAAGTACAATAAGATAAAATGGGAGCTTAATATAAGAATTATGAAGAAATAAAAAATACTTGCTGATTTATAAAATCTATAAAAATAGTGAGATAATCCAATATCTTGCTAGTCTTATGATTAAAATACAAAAAGCAACAATGTCATATAACACAAATTCTAGTAAAATGTTAAAATAAGAAGGTACCATTTTCTCTATAGATTCATATATATCTACATATGTATAAAATAACATATTTTCAATACCATTATGGAGCAACCTAAAATATTTTTGAAGAGCAAAATGAAGATCTGAATAATTACAGAGATACACTACATAGAAGAAGGCTCAAAAGCATAAAATGTCCATTTATCTTACTTTAATATATATTGAAACCTGTAGCAGACAGCTTCAGGTTTGCTAAGATGAACTTCCAGACCAGGCACAGATATGGAGGAAGGGATTTATTGAAGCTTACAGATCCAGGGGAAGTTCCATAATGGCAGAAGAAGCTGGCCTGTCTTCACAGGTCCAAGCAGAGAGAGAAAAGCCAAAAGCCACACAGCACTCACAGCACACTTCAGAACTCCAGCTAGGCACACTTTGCATATCTTTAGATTGAAATCTCAAACCCACCACCACACCTTAATATCCGCCCAGTGACACTGCCTCCAGCCAAGTGGCTTCAGATGCAAACTACAAACTAATAAAACACTGAATGTATTGGGGGACATATATTCAAACTACCACATTCAGCCTCTGGCCCCCAATAGATTTTATAACTATCACACATTGTAAATTGAACTCAGTCCAATTTCAAAGGTCCCCACAGTCTTTACCAACTTAAGATAGTTCCAAAGTCCCAAGTATCATCTGAGATTTAAGGTTGTCACTTACTGTGAGTTCTGTAAAATCAAAATCAATCAAGCTATATACTTTCAACATATAAAGGCACAGAGTAAACATTTTCAACTGGTATAAGGCATAGCAAGGAGAGACTAGAATAATGCAAACTCATCGACCATCAAACAATCATCAGACTTCTGCAATTCAAGTTCAATATAACCAGAGACTGACAGTCTCCAGGTTTTCCAATTCTGCCCCTCCAGCTGGGCAGAGTAACCAGGGAAAAATTCCATCCCAGGCCAACAGTGCACTCCATGGTAGCCCTTGCACAGTCCTGATATATCCAAAACGACTTCAGGTCTCCATGCAAACCATGGTCCGTCTTCCAAAGGCTCTCAGCCTATCAGAGCATTATGCCCTGCCTCATGCTGCATCTCAGCAATAGCACCTGGAACCGTGTGCAATTCATGACCATTCCACACATTTTTCATGCTTCCAAAATTAATACCAGGTGTGCAGGACACAGCCATATTCTTAATTCAGGGATGAAATAAATCATAACCTTGAAAAGCAAGTTCCTTCTCCAGTTAACTCTTTCCAAAAGTTTGCATTTCTATCATAGTCTTTCCTCAGGCATCATCCCCATTGTTTTAATGTAAAGAAGTTGGGTCATCTTCCTTAAGATTGCTAATGTGTTTCACAATAGCAGCTCCAGCAACCTAAAATCAGTCTCAGTGCCTCTAATTTTAACTTGCTTGAAGTTTTCCAACTTAAAATCTTAAATCGTTCAGTCCAATATCTTTAGCCAAGCACATCAGTCCTTTACAAATTTAACCTTGATCAAACTCTCCGGGCCTGTGTGCAGAAAGCAACCATCCCTTAATGCCAGTACCCCAGTTCCAACAAAGTCCTCTGCAGTCTTTCCTTCCCCTTAGAAAGTTCATAAGCCAAGCCTTGAAGTTCAATACTGGCTGCACTTAGCATTCTCAAACTCTCATCGGAATAGTCCATAATACTTGGCTTACCACTCCAGAAGGTGTCTTCAGTTGCAAGCACCAAGTCCATGGCTGTTCCTCCAAAACAAAGGTTCCAAAAGACCAAAAGCCACACAGTCAGGTTCATCTCACCCCACTTATGGTACCAACTTCTGTAGCAGACAGCTTCAGGTTCGCTGAGATGAACCTACAGACCAGGAACAGATATGGAGGAAGGGATTTATTGAGGCTTATGGATACAGGGGAAGTTCCATAATGGCAGAAGAAGCAGGCCTGTCTTCACAGATCCAAGCAGAGAAAGTAAAGCCAAAAGCCAAAAGCCAGAAAGCCACACAGCACAGCATACTTCAGAACTCCAACTAGGCACACTGCATATCTTTAGATTGAAATCTCAAACCCATCACCACACCTTAAGATCTGCCCAGTGACAGTACCTCCAGGCAGGTGGCTGCAAATGCAAACTACAAACTAATAAAACAGTGAATATATTGGGGGCCATATATTCAAACTACCACAAAACCTTAACAGTTTTAAAATTTATTTTTGATTTTTGAGATAAAGTTTTGTTACATAGCCCAGGCTACTTCAAGTTTATGGCCCTCCTGCCTCAGCCTCCTGAATGCTTGGAATTACAGACATATGGCATTATGTTGTGCTTAATGGTTATTGTTGTTTTAATGGAACTCATGGAAAAATTAAATTTCAAGAAGAGCAAAACACTTTTATTAAAGAAAAATAAGATGCTGGGTACGTGCTTTATTTTATATAAAGACTTATTACAATGCTGTGATAAATAAAATACTGACTTATCAGGATAGAGGATAAAAAAATAGGCCAACAGAATGGAATAGAGAACCTAGAAATAAATATACCTTTACATAAGTAAAAATTTGAGAAATGTCAGTGTTGTTTATAAGTCATTAGAGAAAAAGGACTTTTCAAGAAACAGCAATGCCATTATTGGTTTCCTACATACAAATTAATTTGATTGCTACTTTAAAGGTTTTGTTATTATATTGTGCTGGAAATTGAACCCAGGGCCTCTAACAAGCTAAGCAAGTGCTATACCATACCATTAAATCACATCTCCAGCACTTTAGATTCATACTTTAAGCCATATATAAAAATAAATTGAAGTTTAATTAAAAAATAAATATAATTCTGTGAAGAATATCATTGGAATTTAGATAGGGTTTCATTGACTCAATGGATTACTTTTGGTAGTATAGCCATTTCAACCTTGTTTGTTTATTTTTATTTATTTATTTATTTATTTATTTATTTATTTATTTTTGAGAGAGAGAGAGAGAGAGAATGGCAATGCCAGTGGCCTCTCAGCTGCTGTGAACGAATTCCAGATGTGTGCGGCATTGTGCCCTTGTGTCATTTTACGACTGGCTAAACATGGGACCTGGAGAATTGAACAGGTGTTCTTGGGCTTGGCAGGCAGGTGCCTTAATCTCTCCAGCCCTCAACATTTTTTTATGAATTGCAATAAACCCCAGATGCATGTGCTCATGGGCATTTCAACAATGGCTTAATGTGGGATCTGGGGAGACAAACTAGGAGCATGAATAGTTTCAACAATATTAATACTTCAATTATCATAATGTCTTTTCATTATCTAATGTCTCCTTCAAATTCTTTTTCTTGGCATCTTAAAACTTTCATTGTAGAAGTCTTTTACTTTCTTGGTAAGTCTTATTCTTAGGTACTTAATTTAATTTTTTTAAACTATTGTGAATGGATAATCTCTCAATTTTTTTCTCAGAAACTGTTATTGGTACATATGATATTTTTCACAGAACCAGAAAAAATAATTCAAAATTTTATATGGAAACATAACAGACCACAGATAACCAAAGCAACCTAAGCAGAAAGATCATTTCTGGAAGGATCACAACACCTGACCTTAAATTATACTACAGTCATAGAGATGGAAGAGAATAGCAGACCCTAAAATAAACTCACAGGACTATGGCCACCTAATGTTTGACAACAGTGTCAGAAAAAGCTTATTCAACAAGTAAATGGTGCTGGCAAAACTGGATGTCCACCCACAGTAGAATGAAATGAGATCCATATTATCTTGCACAAAAATCAATTAAAGATGAATCAAAAACCTTAATTACAAACATGGAATGCTGAAACTGCTAGAGTAAAATAAAAGGAATGTCTTTAAGATGTAATCATAGGCTAGAATTTTCTGAACATAATAATAATAATAATAATAATAATAATAAATAATAATAATGTTCCTTTTTAATTTTTGCAGTATTTGGGACTGAACCTGGAGCCTCACACATGCTAAGAAAGTGTTCCTCCACTGAGCTATATATGTAGCTCCATTATGAAAATCAGTATAGAGGTTTATCAGAACATTAAAAACAGAACTCCTATATAACCCAATTAGACACTCCTGGAGATATAGCCAAAGGACTTATATCCTGCCTCAGAGATATTTTCACATCCATATTTATTGCTGCACTACCCACAAGAGCCAGGAAATGAAACCAGCCTAGATGCCCACCAGATGAAAAGATGATAAAATGTGGTAGATACACACTATGGAATTTTATTCAGCTATAAGGAAAAATGAAACTATGAAACCTGCAGAAAAAAGAGTGGATCTGAAAATTATAGTGTGGGATGATCCAGACTCAGGTAAATAAATACCACATATTCTTTCTCATATGAATCCCAATTTTAAATATATATGCATATATGTGGGTATAAGTATTCATAATACTCGAATGGGGACCACAAGAGTGGGGGAAAGAGGTGTTGAGGAGGGGAGCAATAGAACACATATGACATGAAAGTGGAAAGAAGGCTATTGGGGGGAAGTAAGGGTTCAAGGGGATGGAGAAAACAGGAGGAGAATCAATGAAAACACATTTGTTTCAGGGCTGGAGACATGGTTCAGTGGTTAAGGTGCTTGCTTGCAAAGCCTGAAGACCTGGGTTTGATTCCCCACTACCCAAGAAAAGCCAGATATACAAAGTGATGCATCTGGAGTTTGTTTGCAGTGGCAAGAGGCCTTGGCATGCCCATTCTCTCTCTCCCCATCTCTATTTTCTCCTTGCAAATAAATACATATTTTTAAAAAGAAAATACATTATGTTTGAAAATGCTGTAAGGAAGTATAATATTGGTTTTTGTTTGTTTTTCAAGGTAGGGTCTCACTCTAGCCCAGGCTGACCTGGAATTCACTGTGTAGTCTCAGGATGGCCTCAAACTCACAGCGATCCTTCTACCTGTCCTCCCGAGTGCTTGATTAAAGGTGTGCACCACCACACCAGGCAGGAAGTATAATATTTTGTATGTTAATTAAAAAATAAAAATTAGCTGGGCATGGTGGCATACACCTTTAATCACAGCACATGGGAGGCAGAGGTAGGAAGATTGCCATGAGTTGGAGGCCACCCTGAGACTACATAGAGAATTCCAGGTCAGCCTGAGTTAGAGTGAGACTCTATCTCGAACAACCAAAATCAATAAAAGATAAATAAAAATTAGGGCTGGAGAGATTGCTCAGTGGGTAAAGTGCCTGCCATACAAGTGTGAGGAAGGTAAGTTTTGATTTAAAGAATTTACATAAAAGCTGGATGTGGCAGTATGTGTCTGCAATCCAGCAATCTTGTGGGGAGATGGGAAGCAGAGACAGGAGCATCACCAGAAGTTTGCTGGTAAGCAGCCTGGCGTACACAGCAGGAAACATTAAGAGACCCTGTCTCTGATAAGGTGGAGGGCAAGGACTGATCCCTGAGGTTGCTTCTTGACCTATACATACATGCTGTGGCATGTATGTACCCACACAAACACATAAACACTTGCACACATATGCACAAAAAATTAAGATTAAAAAACTAAATATAATAAACACAAAACTTTAACTTTTAAGAAAAATAGTTTATTCACTGTTGGGTCCCCCCCAAAGCCAGCTCAGGAGGGATGATAGGGTCTCTACCGAATTGGGGTGAGCAGCGCGGAGTCACGACACAGACTCCGGGAGTTGGGTGAAAGCGGAAGCGAGACTCCGCAAACTCGTTTATTCAGGAAGTGCACATGGGTTTTGAGGGGCTTGGCTGGCTAATCCTTGTATGGGGTGGTCCCCTTTTGGTGACCAATGACAGCCTGTCTCTGGACAGGTCATCTCATAGCAGACTTCTCGCGAGCATGGGACTGTTACTGTTGTCACATCAAGCCTGCACAGAACGCCATTTTTACAGAAGCCACTTCCTGTTTTCTTCTGCCATGCGGTCTGGCTAGGACCAGGCCTATATTATGCCATACAATTCACTCAATAAATATCTATTAAGTTGCTATTCTATAGCAAGCACTGGCCTGGTGCTGTGGACATTACAATAAGTGAAGCAAAGTCCATGCTCTTTTGATGGTTTAAATTCATAAAAGCTGAATGAGTATGACAGATAATGAGGTGTCATGGAGAAAGCAGGACAAGGGGACAGAAAGTGAGGTTGCTATTTTATGTAGGGCCCTGGTAAGATGGCACTGGCAGGGGAACTGAAGGAATCAAGGGGATTTGTGTTGTAGCTATCTGGAAGAAAAAAAATTCAGGCAAAGGGACCAGCCTGATAGTGGCTTTGATGCAAAAGTGTCCTTGTTCTTTGAAGACCAAGGAGGCAGGCATGGCAGGAATTGGGTAGAAGAGTGATAGAAGAAGACGTCAAAGGGAAAGTGGAGGGCTGGAGAGATGGCTCAGCATTAAGGTGCTTGCCTGCAAAGCCTAAGGGCCTGGGTTCAATTCCCCAGTACCCACATAAAGGCAAATGCACAAAGTGGCACACATGTCTGGAGTTTATTTGCAGTGGTCAGAGGCCACGGCATGCCCATTCTCTCTCATTCTCTGTCAAATAAATAAATGAAATACTTTTTTTTTTTAAAAAAGGGGGGAAGTGGAGGTCTAGGGTATCCCGGTCCTGGAAGGCTGTGGCAACACACCTGAAGAGCCTCAGAAGCCACTGGAGGATTTGCACTTGGAAGGCAGTATATGACTGTCTATAAGCATCTTCTAAGTACTGTGCAGTATATGACTGTCTATAAGCATCTTCTTAGTACTGTGCAGTATATGACTGTCTATAAGCATCTTCTAAGTACTGTGCAGTATATGACTGTCTATAAGCATTTTCTAAGTACTGTGCAGTATATGACTGTCTATAAGCATCTTCTAAGTACTGTGCAGTATATGACTGTCTATAAGCATTTTCTAAGTATGTGCAGTATATGACTGTCTATAAGCATGTTCTAAGTATGTGCAGTATATGACTGTCTATAAGCATCTTCTAAGTACTGTGCAGTATATGACTGTCTATAAGCATCTTCTTAGTACTGTGCAGTATATGACTGTCTATAAGCATTTTCTAAGTATGTGCAGTATATGACTGTCTATAAGCATGTTCTATGTGCAGTATATGACTGTCTATAAGCATCTTCTAAGTACTGTGCAGTATATGACTGTCTATAAGCATCTTCTAAGTACTGTGCAGTATATGACTGTCTATAAGCATTTTCTAAGTATGTGCAGTGACTGTCTATAAGCATGTTCTAAGTATGTGCACTGTCTATAAGCATCTTCTAAGTACTGTGCAGTATATGACTGTCTATAAGCATCTTCTTAGTACTGTGCAGTATATGACTGTCTATAAGCATCTTCTAAGTACTGTGCAGTATATGACTGTCTATAAGCATTTTCTAAGTATGTGCAGTATATGACTGTCTATAAGCATCTTCTAAGTACTGTGCAGTATATGACTGTCTATAAGCATTTTCTAAGTATGTGCAGTATATGACTGTCTATAAGCATGTTCTAAGTATGCAGTTATGACTGTCTATAAGCATCTTCTAAGTACTGTGCAGTATATGACTGTCTATAAGCATTTTCTTAGTACTGTGCAGTATATGACTGTCTATAAGCATCTTCTAAGTACTGTGCAGTATATGACTGCCTATAAGCATTTTCTAAGTATGTGCAGTATATGACTGTCTATAAGCATCTTCTAAGTACTGTGCAGTATATGACTGTCTATAAGCATCTTCTAAGTACTGTGCAGTATATGACTGCCTATAAGCATCTTCTAAGTACTGTGCAGTATATGACTGTGTATAAGCATTTTCTAAGTATGTGCAGTATATGACTGCCTATAAGCATTTTCTAAGAATGTGCAGTATATGACTGCCTATAAGCATCTTCTAAGTACTGTGCAGTATATGACTGTGTATAAGCATTTTCTAAGTATGTGCAGTATATGACTGTCTATAAGCATCTTCTAAGTACTGTGCAGTATATGACTGTCTATAAGCATCTTCTAAGTACTGTGCAGTATATGACTGTCTATAAGCATTTTCTAAGTATGTGCAGTATATGACTGTCTATAAGCATCTTCTAAGTACTGTGCAGTATATGACTGCCTATAAGCATCTTCTAAGTACTGTGCAGTATATGACTGTCTATAAGCATCTTCTAAGTACTGTGCAGTATATGACTGCCTATAAGCATCTTCTAAGTACTGTGCAGTATATGACTGTGTATAAGCATTTTCTAAGTATGTGCAGTATATGACTGTCTATAAGCATCTTCTAAGTACTGTGCAGTATATGACTGTCTATAAGCATCTTCTAAGTATGTGCAGTATATGACTGTCTATAAGCATTTTCTAAGTATGTGCAGTATATGACTGTCTATAAGCATCTTCTAAGTATGTGCAGTATATGACTGTCTATAAGCATTTTCTAAGTACTGTGCAGTATATGACTGTCTATAAGCATCTTCTAAGTACTGTGCAGTATATGACTGTCTATAAGCATTTTCTAAGTATGTGCAGTATATGACTGTCTATAAGCATTTTCTAAGTATGTGCAGTATATGACTGTCTATAAGCATTTTCTAAGTATGTGCAGTATATGACTGTCTATAAGCATCTTCTAAGTACTGTGCAGTATATGACTGTCTATAAGCATCTTCTAAGTACTGTGCAGTATATGACTGCCTATAAGCATCTTCTAAGTATGTGTAGTATATGACTGTCTATAAGCATTTTCTAAGTATGTGCAGTATATGACTGTCTGTAAGCATTTTCTAAGTATGTGCAGTATATGACTGTCTATAAGCATCTTCTAAGTACTGTGCAGTATATGACTGTCTATAAGCATCTTCTAAGTACTGTTCTATGACTGCCTATAAGCATTTTCTAAGTATGTATATGACTGTCTATAAGCATTTTCTAAGTATGTGCAGTATATGACTGTCTATAAGCATTTTCTAAGTATGTGCAGTATATGACTGTCTATAAGCATTTTCTAAGTACTGCACAGCATATGACTGTCTATAAGCATTTTCTAAGTATGTGCAGTATATGACTGACTATAAGCATTTTCTAAGTATGTGCAGTATACGACTGACTATAAGCATTTTCTAAGTACTGTGCAGTATATGACTGTCTATAAGCATCTTCTAAGTATGTGCAGTATATGACTGTCTATAAGCATTTTCTAAGTACTGTGCAGTATATGACTGTCTATAAGCATCTTCTAAGTACTGTGCAGTATATGACTGTCTATAAGCATCTTCTAAGTACTGTGCAGTATATGACTGCCTATAAGCATCTTCTAAGTATGTGCAGTATATGACTGCCTATAAGCATCTTCTAAGTATGTGCAGTATATGACTGCCTATAAGCATCTTCTAAGTATGTGCAGTATATGACTGTCTATAAGCATTTTCTAAGTATGTGCAGTATATGACTGTCTATAAGCATCTTCTAAGTACTGTGCAGTATATGACTGTCTATAAGCATCTTCTAAGTACTGTGCAGTATATGACTGCCTATAAGCATTTTCTAAGTATGTGCAGTATATGACTGCCTATAAGCATTTTCTAAGTATGTGCAGTATATGACTGCCTATAAGCATTTTCTAAGTATGTGCAGTATATGACTGTCTATAAGCATTTTCTAAGTATGTGCAGTATATGACTGTCTATAAGCATTTTCTAAGTACTGCACAGCATATGACTGTCTATAAGCATTTTCTAAGTATGTGCAGTATATGACTGACTATAAGCATTTTCTAAGTACTGTGCAGTATATGACTGTCTATAAGCATTTTCTAAGTATGTGCAGTATATGACTGTCTATAAGCATTTTCTAAGTATGTGCAGTATATGACTGTCTATAAGCATCTTCTAAGTACTGTGCAGTATATGACTGTGTATAAGCATCTTCTAAGTACTGTGCAGTATATGACTGCCTATAAGCATTTTCTAAGTATGTGCAGTATATGACTGTCTATAAGCATTTTCTAAGTACTGCACAGTATATGACTGTCTATAAGCATCTTCTAAGTACTGTGCAGTATATGACTGTCTATAAGCATCTTCTAAGTACTGTGCAGTATATGACTGCCTATAAGCATTTTCTAAGTATGTGCAGTATATGACTGCCTATAAGCATTTTCTAAGTATGTGCAGTATATGACTGTCTATAAGCATTTTCTAAGTACTGCACAGTATATGACTGTCTATAAGCATCTTCTAAGTACTGTGCAGTATATGACTGTCTATAAGCATCTTCTAAGTACTGTGCAGTATATGACTGCCTATAAGCATTTTCTAAGTATGTGCAGTATATGACTGCCTATAAGCATTTTCTAAGTATGTGCAGTATGTGACTGTCTATAAGCATTTTCTAAGAACTGCTCAGTATATGACTGCCTATAAGCATTTTCTAGGTATGTGCAGTATATGACTGTCTATAAGCATTTTCTAAGTACTGCGCAGTATATGACTGTCTATAAGCATTTTCTAAGTACTACGCAGTATATGACTGTCTATAAGCATTTTCTAAGTATGTGCAGTATATGACTGTCTATAAGCATTTTCTAAGTACTGCGCATTATATGACTGTCTATAAGCATTTTCTAAGTATGTGCAGTATATGACTGACTATAAGCATTTTCTATGTACTGCGCAGTTTATGACTGTCTATAAGCATTTTCTAAGTACTGTGCAGTATATGACTGTGTATAAGCATTTTCTAAGTATGTGCAGTATATGACTGTCTATAAGCATCTTCTAAGTACTGTGCAGTATATGACTGTCTATAAGCATCTTCTAAGTACTGTGCAGTATATGACTGCCTATAAGCATTTTCTAAGTATGTGCAGTATATGACTGCCTATAAGCATTTTCTAAGTATGTGCAGTATATGACTGCCTATAAGCATTTTCTAAGTATGTGCAGTATATGACTGTCTATAAGCCTTTTCTAAGTATGTGCAGTATATGACTGTCTATAAGCATTTTCTAAGTACTGCACAGCATATGACTGTCTATAAGCATTTTCTAAGTATGTGCAGTATATGACTGTCTATAAGCATCTTCTAAGTACTGTGCAGTATATGACTGCCTATAAGCTTTTCTAAGTATGTGCAGTATATGACTGCCTATAAGCATCTTCTAAGTGCAGTATATGACTGTCTATAAGCATTTTCTAAGTATGTGCAGTATATGACTGTCTATAAGCATTTTCTAAGTATGTGCAGTATATGACTGCTATAAGCATTTTCTAAGTATGTGCAGTATATGACTGCCTATAAGCATTTTCTTCTATGTACAGTATATGACTGTCTATAAGCATTTTCTAAGTACTGTGCAGTATATGACTGTCTATAAGCATCTTCTAAGTACTGTGCAGTATATGACTGTCTATAAGCATCTTCTAAGTACTGTGCAGTATATGACTGCCTATAAGCATTTTCTAAGTAAGTATGTGACTGTATATGACTTTCTAAGTATATAAGCATTTTCT
Organism: Orientallactaga sibirica; assembly: GCA_036365145.1. Lineage (NCBI taxonomy): Eukaryota > Metazoa > Chordata > Mammalia > Rodentia > Dipodidae > Orientallactaga > Orientallactaga sibirica. The sequence goes on along the minus strand of JAEOAD010000059.1, from coordinate 12,549,621 downwards.
AAGTATGTGCAGTATGTGACTGTCTATAAGCATTTTCTAAGTACTGCACAGTATATGACTGTCTATAAGCATCTTCTAAGTACTGTGCAGTATATGACTGTCTATAAGCATCTTCTAAGTACTGTGCAGTATATGACTGCCTATAAGCATTTTCTAAGTATGTGCAGTATATGACTGCCTATAAGCATTTTCTAAGTATGTGCAGTATGTGACTGTCTATAAGCATTTTCTAAGAACTGCTCAGTATATGACTGCCTATAAGCATTTTCTAAGTATGTGCAGTATATGACTGTCTATAAGCATTTTCTAAGTACTGCGCAGTATATGACTGTCTATAAGCATTTTCTAAGTACTGTCTATAAGCATTTTCTAAGTATGTGCAGTATATGACTGTCTATAAGCATTTTCTAAGTACTGTGCATTATATGACTGTCTATAAGCATTTTCTAAGTATGTGCAGTATATGACTGACTATAAGCATTTTCTTACTAAGTTTATGACTGTCTATAAGCATTTTCTAAGTACTGTGCAGTATATGACTGTGTATAAGCATTTTCTAAGTATGTGCAGTATATGACTGTGTATAAGCATCTTCTAAGTACTGTGCAGTATATGACTGTCTATAAGCATCTTCTAAGTACTGTGCAGTATATGACTGCCTATAAGCATTTTCTAAGTATGTGCAGTATATGACTGCCTATAAGCATTTTCTAAGTATGTGCAGTATATGACTGCCTATAAGCATTTTCTAAGTATGTGCAGTATATGACTGTCTATAAGCCTTTTCTAAGTATGTATGTATATGACTGTCTATAAGCATTTTCTAAGTACTGCACAGCATATGACTGTCTATAAGCATTTTCTAAGTATGTGCAGTATATGACTGTCTATAAGCATCTTCTAAGTACTGTGCAGTATATGACTGCCTATAAGCATTTTCTAAGTATGTGCAGTATATGACTGCCTATAAGCATCTTCTAAGTATGTGCAGTATATGACTGTCTATAAGCATTTTCTAAGTATGTGCAGTATATGACTGTCTATAAGCATTTTCTAAGTATGTGCAGTATATGACTGTCTATAAGCATTTTCTAAGTATGTGCAGTATATGACTGTCTATAAGCATTTTCTAAGTATGTGCAGTATATGACTGTCTATAAGTCTTGTTATATGAGTATATGACTGCCTATAAGCATCTTCTTAGTACTGTGCAGTATATGACTGTCTATAAGCATTTTCTAAGTATGTGCAGTATATGACTGTCTATAAGCATTTTCTAAGTATGTGCAGTATATGACTGTCTATAAGTATTTTCTAAGTATGTGCAGTATATGATTGTCTATAAGCATTTTCTAAGAACTGCTCAGTATATGACTGCCTATAAGCATTTTCTAAGTATGTGCGGTATATGACTGTCTATAAGCATTTTCTAAGTACTACGCAGTATATGACTGTCTATAAGCATTTTCTAAGTATGTGCAGTATATGACTGTCTATAAGCATTTTCTAAGTACTGCGCAGTATATGACTGTCTATAAGCATATTCTAAGTATGTGCAGTATATGACTGACTATAAGCATTTTCTAAGTACTGCGCAGTATATGACTGTCTATAAGCATTTTCTAAGTATGTGCAGTATATGACTGTCTATAAGCATTTTCTAAGTACTGTGCAGAAGGCAGACAAGAGCTGCAAGTTGCACGGGGGGTTGTGGTGGTCCGCTGAAGACTACTTTAATAGTCCAGGCATGGAATGATGGTGTGTCTCTGGATGGTAGTGGTGGAGGTGGTAAGAAGTGGATGTGTTCTGACATGAGATGTATTGAAGGTAGAGAAGATATCATTTGCTGGCATTGGATGTGAAAGAAGAGAAGTCAGGGTGTGGAGACTCTAAGACTTACGCAAGCTGCTTAATGATGAAGCCTTTCAGTAAGATGGTGAATCTGGGATTAACAGGTTTATAGAGAGCAGTAAGACACAACTGCTTGAGCCCGTGGTGCTTGCAGGGATGACATCACTTTCAGAGAAAAGATAACACATCTTTAAAACTCACATAATCCCACTGTTAAGTGTCAGTCTGTCAGCTGGTGTTTCTTGAGAGCTTAAAAGTGCCCTGGGTTGCAGAATTCTTGTGGAGAACAAGCAGAATTTGCAAACAAATGTCAGAAAAAAGAATGTGCCATGGGAGAAACATGCAATAAACTATGACAAGCATTCCTCAAGAAGAGTTAGACTTTATACTGATGACTTGGCCTAGAATGGGATCAATTTGCTGTGGCCACAGTTCTCCAGAATTTCATTCTGTGACAACTTTCCCCCAGGCTCTCTCTTGGCCTCAAGGAGGCACTAGGATATATACCTCTCCATTTTCTGTGTGATATCTAAGTATTTATTAACAAATATATACTGATGGTTTCCTAAGTGCTAAGCAGGGTCCACATATGTATGCATACACACACATGCAGAGCCCATATATTTTCTACTCCCTTTCCTGGGTCCTCTCACTGTGACCATCACTCCTGCGCACTCCAGGAATGAGACTCCCTGTCCCTGGGGGCAGCATTGGAAGCAGGATATTGCCTCATGAGTGGTTATTTGGAGATAGTACAGGTGGCTCTAAGGACATCACATTTTGTTGAGATGTTGTCATGAGTCATCAAAAGGGCTTGAGAGAAGTGTGGGAATGCAACAAGAACTTAAAGGCAGGAACTGAAAGATAAGGACGGATGGGCAGAAATTATATAGAGAGAGCAGACTGCTTGGTGATTATCATATTCCATGACTGCTGAAGCCCCTGTCTTCTCTTCAGCACGAGCTCATTGGCCCAGGTAGGCACATCCGTTTCTTCCAGGGGTCTCTCTGGGAATAGAGGACAATAGAGACTAGAGAGGCCAGAGTCTTCCAGGACATACAAATTCTTTTCAGCACAGGTCCTGTTCTGCAAGGCTTGGGGTTGGCTGTCAGGGGACTCGGTAGTCAGTGAACCACATTTATCACCAACAGAACCATGAGACCATGGACAGGAACTCATTCTCCTCAGAGGCACTCATGACCTTTGTATTTCCTTTGTATCTAGAGAGAAAAGGTCACACCCTCATTCTCTGCAGTGGCAGCAAGTATCAGATATTGCCAGAAACACCAGCGGACTGAGCTGTCCCCCTTCTCTTCCCCAAAGACTTGGACCTTTCTCCTTCCAGGCCAAAGGGGCTCTTTGGCTCTGAGGTTGGAGGGCAACCGGGCTCCACCTGAGCCTGGCAGAACATCCTGGCCTTTCCTGTGAATGCCACTGTTTCATAAGTGTGTTTACAGGTCCCACTATGAACATGGAGCATATTATTTCATGAAATTTAAGAATATCCAAATTTATAAGTCCAAAGGCTCTATATGTACAGCTAATTTAAAGTTTTCAAAATTTAATAACAGATTTTGTTTTCAACAATAATCATTACAAAATACTATATTCTTTTCTTTCTTTTTTTTTTTTTTTTTTTGAGGTAGGGTTTTACTCTAGCCCAGGCTAACCTGGAATTCACTATGTAGTCTCAGGATGTCCTTGAATTCATGGTGATCCTTCTACCTCTGCCTCGCCAGTGCTGGGATTAAAGGCGTGCACCACCACACCTGGCTTTAAAGAAACCATTTCTGAAAATTCTCTGAGGTGTATGTAATGGGTCATTTAAAAAAGTAACAATTTGAAAAAAAATTTGGAATAGTTGTAGATTTACAGAAAGATAGAAAAGATAGTATAAAGAATTCCTGCATATCCTTCACCCAGCAGCCCCTACAGATAGCTTCTTATATAAAACAATGATGCATTTTTTAAAACTAGGAATTGACACTAGTACAATATTACAACTAAACTATGTGCTTTCCTCATATCGCATAAACTTTTACCACTAATGCTCTTGTACTATTCCAGGATCCAATTCAGGATGCCACAATGTATTTAATCCTCATGTCTCCTTACTTCCTGTGACATTTTCTAAGTTGTGTTTTTCATGCCATTAACAGCTCTGAAGAGTTTTGGTCAGGGTGTTGTAGAATATATCTCAGTTTGGGATTGTCTGATGCCTTCATAATTGGACTGGTGCATTTTTGGGGGTGAGGGGATGCCACAGTGGAAGTACCTTCTTATCTCATCCATCAAGGACTCTATCATGTCAGCATGACTTATGTGGTGACATTAACCTTTATCACTTGCAAGTATTTGTCAGGTCCCTTCTCTGCAAAGTTATGACTTTTTCTTTTTTAAAGATTTTTATTTTTATTTACTTATTTATTTATTAGTGACAGAGAGAGGGGAAAAGAGAGGGAGAGTGAGAATGGGCATGCCAGGGCCTCTAGCCTCTGCAAACAAACTCCAGACACATGTGCCCCCTTGTGTATCTGGCTTACGTGGGACCTGGAGAATCAAATTGGGTCCTTAGGCTTCACAGGCATGTGCCTTAACTTCTAAGCCCATGACTGTTTCTTTTTTATATTCTTTGGAAATGAGTCTCCAAACCCAGCCCACCTTCATGGAGCAGGAGAAAGTTCAAGCCCTTTTTTAAAAGGAAAAGTACTGACATAATATTTGGAATTCTGTAAAGGTTTTTTATTCACCATTTAGTATTTTATTTAATCAAGTTTTTGGTATTAGTGTGGACACATGTACACATTTACTTCATACTTTAAAAAAATATTTTAAAATTTTATTTATTTATTTGAAAGAGAGAGAAAGAGGCAGATAGAAAAAGAGAATGGACATGCCTGGGCCTCCACTGCAAACGAACTCTGGACGCACCTTGTGCATCTGGCTTACTGGGTCCTGGGGAAACTAACCTGGGTCCTTTGGCTTTGCAGACAAGTGCCTTAACTGTTAAGACATATCTCCAGCACTACTTCATACTTTGAATGAAAACCCAATACTTTGTTATATATTTTGTTCCTCTGATCTTTCCAGTTTGGGCCTCTGACAGCTTTTTCAGTTCCGTTGTTATGTCCTTTGCAATGTCTCCACCCTTCATTTTTGTGTTTCTTTGCTGTACTTACTATTTAATAAGTTCTTGCACTGCAAGATAGCCCGAGTTTATTTTGTATTTTTCCAATCTCAGCCTGTGATGGTTAATGTCAGTTGTCAATTTGACAGGCTTTAGATTCACCATGGAAATAAATCTCTGGGAGTGCCTGTGAGGGTCTTTCTAGATTAGGTTAATTGTGGTGCAGGACCATCACTGTAGGAAATACCATTCCATTGGATGGGGGTTCTGGACTACATAAAGAGGAGAAAGATGGCTGAGCATCAGCATTCACTGATCTCTGCTTCCTGCTGTGGATACAATGTGACCAGCTAGCTCATGTGACCTCCTGACACCATGATGGATCAAATCAACTATCAACCTATCACCTAATCAACTATAAGATGAACTAAACCCTTCTTTTCTTCAGCTGCTTAAAAAAAAATCACTTCTTTGGGGCTGGTGAGATGGCTTAGTGGTTAAGGCGCCTACCTGCTAAGCCTAAGAGCACCAGTTCCAATCTCCAGGTCCCACGTTTAGCCAGATGCAAAGTGATGCAAAGGTGCAATGCCGCACTTGCCCACAAGGGGGCGCACGCATCTAGATTTCGTTCGCAGTGGCTGAGAGGCTGCTAGCGTGCGCATCTTTATCTGTCTTCCTCTCCTTATCTCTCTGTGTCTCTCTCCAAAATAAAAAATAAATTTAAAAAAATCACTTCTTTGAGAGAGAATAAGGGAGAAAGGGAGAGAGAAATTGAGAGAGACGAGGGCCTCTTGCCATTACAAACCATCTCCAGATGCATGTGCCATTTTGTGCATTTGGCTTTAAGTGGGTACTGGGGAATCATACCCAGGCCATCAGGCTTTTCAAACAAGCACCTTAGCCACTGGGTCATCTCCTCAGCACCCCCTTTTTAGCTTCTTTTGTCATGTATTTGTTGCAGCAATGTAGAAAGTGTCTAACACACAGCCTTAGGACCAGCTAGTCCTCCAAGGAGGAATTGGTCTTTTAAAAATGGTTGATGAAAAAATAAATAAATAAAAATCTGGAATCCATGGTGGGCTTCTGTAATCTCAGCATGCTGACAGCAAGATGGGAGGCAGAGAATTTCTTAGAAACTCACAGGGAGTGCAAGAAGAACAGCAGCAGAGTGAGATTCAGAGAGACTGAAACCCTGCCTCATATGTGGTCAATGGCAAGGACTGACTCCCAAAAGTTGTCCTCTCACCCCCACATAGGCACCATGACACATGTACATACATACACACATGAACATAGGAAGTAAATAAATAGATGATTCCTTCCCATTCCCCCCTTTATGAGACAGAGACTCATAAATCGAAGCTGGCCGGGAATTTGTAATTTTGCCCCAGACTCCCAAGGGCTGGGATTACAGGTGTGTGCCACCATTACTGATAGTTTTTAAATTAACTTTTTGCTTTTATCATTGCTTTTTCCATTTTTTACTTGGATTTATTAGTATTTATCTTTTTTCAACTTCTGGAACTGAAAAATTACTTAATTGTTTTCAGTCAGTTCATTCCTGAAAGGCAACTTTATTCTCTGTGTGTTGATTTGCGCACATCCTATGGCCTTTGTTAAGTAAAGTACACATATTGTCGTTCTTCTTGGAGGCAATCTTTGCTTGATTTTCTCTCCTGATAATAATCCAGGATGTGTCTCCTCATACCTGCTGCCTCTGAGCATCTATAGAAGCTCCCACTTTTATTATTCTCCTCCCTGGAAGTCACTTGGACTGCAACTTTCTCATGAGGTAGCCATATGAGCCTTTAAAAAAATATTGTTTGGGGGCTGGAGAGATGGCTTAGCGGTTAAAGCATTTGTCTGCAAAGCCAAAGGATCCGGGTTTGATTCTCCAGGACCCACGTAAGCCAGATGCACAAGGGGGCGCACACATCTAGAGTTTGTATGCAATGGCTGGAGGCCCTGGCGCATACATTCTCTCCCTGCTTTTTTGCTCTCTCAAATAAATAAATACATATATTTTAAAAATATTATTTTGAATTTTTTCCTTCTTTAAAAATATTTTTTAGGGGGCTGGGACAACGACTTAGAGGTGAAAGTTGCTTGTTTGCAAAGCCTGACAGCCTAGGTTGAATTCCCAAGCTATCCTTGTAAGCCAGATGCCAAAAGTGGCACAAGCGTCTGATGTTCATTTGCAGCAGCAAGAGGTCCTGGAATGCCTACACACACACACACACACACACACACACACACACACACGTGTAAAAGTAAATAAATAAAAGATTTATTTATTAATTAATAATTTATTTATTTGAAAGAAAGAGAGATACAGAAATAGGCAGGTAGAGAAAGAGAGAGAATGAGTGCTCCAGGGCCTCCAGCCACAGCAAATGAACTCCAGATGCATGCGCTGCCTTGTGCATCTGGCTTCCGTGGGTCCTGAAAAATCGAGCCTCAAACCGGGGTCCTTAGGCTTCACAGGCAAGCATTTAGCTGCTAAGCCATCTCTCTAGCACCAAAATTGTAAAATACATTTTTTATCTAGTAATCTGCGGCAAAAGGTAAGATTGAAATATATTTTAAAATGTTTTCTTTTTGTGTGTGTGATGATTATGGTGGTGGTTAAGTGTGGTGTGTACAGGTTCATGTGTGAGTATGGGTGCACTCATGCCAGGGTGTGTGCATGTGGAGTCAGAGGACACGTTTTGGGTGTCAGTCCTCACCTTCTACCTAGTTTGAAACGAGTTCTCTCTCTCTTTTTCTCTTCCTGTTCCTCACAGTGGCACTTGCCATTGTCTTCCACAAATTCTGTCTCCATTTCCCATCTCACCGTCAGCATGCTGGGGTTACAGAAGCCAACTACAGCTTCCAGCACCTTGACATGGAGTCTTGGGATCAAACATGGGTGCTCAGGTGCTTTATCCACTGAGCCCTCTCCTGAGCCTTGTGAAGTACCTTTTTTTAAAAAAAAATTAGTTTTGTTTCTATTTATTTATTTATTTGACAGAAAGAGGGAGGGAGGGAGGCAGGGAGGGAGGGAGGGAGAGAGAGAGAATGGGTGCAGCAGGGCTTCCAGCCACCGCAAATGAACTCCAGATGCATGTGCCACCTTGGGCATCTGGCTAACGTGGGTCCTGGGGAATCGAATCAGGGTCCTTTGGCTTTGCAGGCATGTGCCTTAACTGCTAAGACATCCCTCCAGCCTGTGAAGTACCTTTTTAATCTGTCTCTTTGATAACATCACAGCTCTTTCCTTCAGTAGTGGTGAGAATGGAATCCAGGGCCTGTGCCTGCCAGACAAGCACCCTAGCACCAAGGAACAGCCTCAGCCACTAACTTTCTTCTGTGTAGACATATGAGCTCACTTCTGTCATTCTCCTAGGCTCACTCTATCCTACAGCTCCCAAAGGTCCTTTCTCCCTCCTTTACTCCTGGGAATTACACTTAATCTTTGTTACCCTTACAACAGAATATTGCATCTCTTCTTGGGGACAACAACTAGTTTTTTTTAAAATGTTATTTTTGTTTATTTGAGACAGAGAGAAAAGGGGGAGAAGAGAGAGAGAATGGGCATGCCAGGGCCTCCAGCCACTGCAAATGAACTCCAGATTCATGTGCCACTTCATGCATCTGGCTTACATGGGTCCTGGGGAAGCAAACCTGGGTACTTTGGTTTGCAGGTAAGTGCCTTAACTGCTAAGCCATCTCTCCAGCCCCGCCCCCCCACCCCCCAACTGGCTTTTGTTGTTATGTGTCTCAAGAGCCAAGATGTGCCTTGAAGCCATTGCCATCCAGGACTGCCTTTAGCCAGTGACTAACAGGCCCTGGAAATACAGTCCATGTGGGTAACCTCTTCTGGTTTGCACTGGCTCAGGACTTTTCGGAAAGCAGACTTTCAATATTAAAACCTGCAGTTCTGAGAAACTGTCATTGCTGTCCACCCTAAGTCACCAGTTCCCTTGGATTGCCTCTGACATTTGCAACAGCAGCTCAGGGCTCCTTAGCAGGACTGAACTGCTCATGGAAGTAAGCTGTTTGATTATACACTTAGGCTATTTACTATTTCATCGCACTCACTCCATGCTCTTGACATTGCTTCCGAGGGCCACCTCCAAAAGAACTACTTGCTATTCAGTATGCTTCTGCCGGCAACCAACCTAGATAATTCCTGCCTCTTGTCTCTGTATTGGATGGTGAGGGAAGACATTAGTTGCTTTTCCCAATGCTGGGACAAAATATCTGACAGCAACTTAAGGGAAGAAGGCTTTGTTTGGCTCATAGTTTAAGAAGGGCTATAGTCCATCACAGTGGGAAGGCTTGTCAGTGGAGACATGCAGCAACTAGTCACACTGAGTCAGGAAGCAGAGAGACATCTGGCTTTCTCCCTCTTCTCTTCTCAGGACTCCATTTGGGGTGGACTTTTGCCCCCTTAATTAATCCTCTCTGGAAACACCCTCACAGACACATCCAGGCGTGTGCCTCCCTAATGCCTCTGGTATTCCTTAATCAGGTCAAGTTGACAGTGAAGATTAAGCATGAAGGTGGAGAAATAGTCCCTTCAGAGATGAAGTGTGGCTGGTTAGTTAGAATGACATGAGGTGACAAGGGCTCGTTGGACAGATGAGTCTGTACAGTATGGAGATGGGGTCAGGAAGAGGTGAGGAAAGAGTCCCCATGGTAGCTTTTGGAACCAGAAAGAAGTGGCTGGACTTTAGGGAGAGTTGAATGAGACGCGTGTGATGAGGGACATCAGACGTGCTGGTAAGCAGTATCTCTGACAAAGGAGTATTCTCTGTGGTTTTAGATAGGGACCTGAGGGAAGAGAAGATTGTAGCAGTCAGGGTAAAGGTTAGAAACTGGAGATGCTGAAAAGAAACAAGTTCAGTGTTTAAGGACTTGGGATATAGTCTGTGGTAGAGCACATGATTAGCATGCACTAGACCTTGGGCTTGAGTCCCACAACCACCAAAGGAAAAAATAATCAATGCTCAGATAATGAATGTGCGCAGAATTCTAAAGGTGATTCTAAAAAGCATATAATAAGTGATATTCTTATTGAAGGGTATAGGAATAGGTCAGGCAAGTATCACTCAGGCATCTACGGGGGGCCCAGCACCATGCCTGGCTACATTGCTGTGCTGATATTATATAGGAAGCCTACCTCTGGTATAAGTCATGGCAAGGACATGAAAGGTTCTGTACTTCTTTAAAATTTTATTTATTTATTTATGAGAGAGAGAATAAATATCCCAGGGCCTGCTGCCAGTGTAAACTAAGTGCAGACACATGTGCCACTTTGTTCATATGGCTTTATGTGGGTACTGGGGAATTGAACCCAGGCCTTCAGGCTTTGTAAGCAAGCACATTTAACCTCTGAGCCATCTCCCCAGTCAGGTTCTGTACTTTCCTGGGAAGTTTGGATGATGGTGGGACTACAGGTCCTAATATGCCCCATAATATAATTGTCTTTTCAGGTTCTTCCCCAGTTTTGGGTCCGGGAGGAGAAAGGTTGGTCAGTAGCTGTCATGTTCAGGGCTGTGCCACAGACCTTTGGGGCCGTCATTGCTCTTCTGTCCCTTGCTCAGCAGAAGAGCAGATAAGAGCGGCATCCTGGCTGACAAAGTGGCCGTGGTCATGGGCTCTACCAAAGGGTAAGTGAATGAGTGTGCCAGGCTGGCTCATGACCAGGGCGTGTTACAACAGGCTCTGCAGATATGCCCATTTCACATGCCCCTCCCCATTATACAGCTCTGGGGTTTAACTCCAAATATCAACATCTCTTCCTAAAATACCTGGTTTCTAAGCTCCAAGAGGACATAGCTGTAAAATCATTTGCTCTGAGTCAATCAGGGCAGAGTCTGCAATTAAGTCTCTTGACCGTCACAGGCTGAGTAATAGTCCCTAGACATCTCAAACATTACTGCCAGGACAGCACTGCCTCCCTCACCTTTCATAGCCATGTGACCACTGTCTTTTGGCTTCTAAGTCTGATGACCTTCTGCATGCCAGACTTGGGGGGTTTAACTGACTGCCTACCTCCACTGGCACCAGGACAATGAGCAAAGAAATGCCTTACCATCGAGTTTCTGTACATGAACCTCCATGCATTGTCATGTTGTTTCCCATGTCCCTCCAGACCCACTCGCCCTCTGGCTACCACAATGATATATTCTCAATCATAAGTCATGTATGTATGTGTGGTGTACATACATGGTTGCATGTATGGGTGCAAATGTGTGTATGGGTGCCAATGTGTGCACATGCATGTGGAGACCAGAGGACAACCTTGTGTGTCATCCTCAGGAATGCCATCCATCTATTTTGAGACTGGGTCTCTCACTGACCTGAAACTCACCAATTAGGCTAAACTAGCTGGCCAGTGAGTTTCAGGGATCCTTCTGTCTCCACCTCCCCAGCACTGGGACTACAAGCATGCATTAGAATTTTATATGGGCACTGGGGATCAAACTTAGGTAGTACTGCCTGTGCAGCAAACACTTTACTTGCTGAGATGTCTCTTTAGCCCTCTCTAGTAGTCTTTGCCCATGGTAAAAGGAGGAGATTTTTGTGCTTCAGGGCCATTATCTTTTGATGTTTCGCAACAGCCCAATTTAGTCTATCATGTTTTCTAGAATTGTTAGCCTTCCTAGACCCTGTGATATTTTAAAAATATTTTTACTTATTTACAAGATAGAATGAGAGAGAGAGAGAGAGAGAGACTATGGGTGTGACAGGGCCTCCTGCTACTGCAAACAAACTCTAAACATATGCACCACTGTGTGCATTTGGTTTTACTTGGGTACTGAAGAATCAAACCCAGGCCACCAGGCTTTGCAAGGAAGCACCTTTAACTGCTCAGACACCTCTCCAACCTGTTGTGATATTTCAAACCATGGTGTGTGCTCCCAATGTTCAGCATTCATATTAAATTAATATATTTGAAATGCCAAGCTACCCAGATAGTTTCTATGAGATAGCAGAAATATACTTTCTGCTCTTCCTTTATCATAGGGACTTAACCTACTTAATGTAAATAAATCCAGAGGGCAGCATGTTCCAAAGAGAAAAAGGTTTTTTTTTTTAAAAGAAATATTTATTTGCAAACACAGAGAGAAAGGGAGAGAGACAGAGAGAAAGAATGGGCATGCTAGGGCTTATTGTCTCTGTAAACTAACTCCAGATGCATGTGCCACTCGATGCATCTGGCATTACATCGATAGTGGAAAATGGAGCCTGGGCTATCAGACATTGCAAACAAGTGCTTTAACTGCTGAGTCATCTCTCCAGCACCCGCCACCTCCAGGTTTAAAAGCTATGATGCATAGGAACCCTGTTAGGCTTAGAGAAAGTGTAATATATACCAGATCCCTCTGGCTAGAACAGAGGGAAACAATGCTGGGCAGTTCAAAAGATTCTCTGAAAGTTTACAGCTCTTCTGATGGACCATTACTTCTAACCAAATTGATATAAAATATGGTTATCTATAAAATATGATTATTACTCATGTAATTGTGAGAATTGTGAAGAGCTGACATGTAGTAGGCACTCATTAGCTCCTCTTGCATGTTAGGAACAGTTTAAAGGCAGCTCCTGGGGTAGCATCTTGGACTTCAATTAGTGTAATTATCAGGGTCCACCTGGGAAAAAGACAAAGAAAGAGAAAACCAGCACCACCATTACTACTTCTTCCCACAGGATAGGCTTTGCCATTGCCCGACGTCTGGCCCAGGATGGGGCCCATGTGGTCATCAGCAGCCAGAAGCAGCAGAATGTGGACCATGCAGTGGCCACATTGCAGGGGGAGGGGTTGAGCGTGACAGGCACTGTGTGCCATGTGGGTAAGTCTGAGGACCGTGACCATCTAGTGGCAAAAGTATGGGGCAACAGACTGGACAGATGGGAAGATACAGATGCAGTTCTGTCATGGGGTATTAGGGTCTCCATCAGTATAAATGACACCAATCCCAGAGCTCAGGACAACCAGATGGATGGCCACACATGTCTGAGAGATTTTCTGACAAGAGAGACATCACATGGGCTATATTAAAGTCACAGTAATCAGAGTGGTCTGATAGTGAGCAGCTGTGCATGAGACAGGTGCTTGCTGGAGACCCAGAAATTCAGGTCTCACCAGAGCTGCTAAACTGACCTGAGTGACCTACCTCCAGGTTACAATCCGAGCAGCACAGCTCTGACATCCACAGGTACTGGCTTGGGAGTCCACTACAGTAGCTTTTGAAGTAGGAGTTTTTCCTGGGTGAACAGCGTGGAAGATGAGGGTTGTGAGGTAGGGTGGATCTGAAGGCGTATGGAACGGGCAGATGCTATGGAGGAGAACAGGTTCTGGGTATATCAGAACAAAAGAGCATAGAGAGAACAGAGAAGAAATTGATTAAAAATTGAAGAAGTGAAAGCTGCACACCTTGGGTGAAGGTCTGCACTGGTGGAGTTCAGGAACCAGCCAGACATCTTGCAGGGTACAGACTAGATGTTGCCAAGGAGGTGAGAAATATTCTATTCAACCTCAGACTGTCAGGATCTGACTCTGAGCTGGTACAGATCCAGAATAGCCAAACAGGGGCTAGTTATTATATTAGGTGCTTTTGTTTCTTTTAATTTATTTTAATTAATTTATTTATTTGAGATATAGAGAGAAAGCAGTAGAGAAAGAATGGGTGCTTCAGGGCCTCCAGCCACTGCAAAGGAACTCCAGATGCATGCACCACCTTGGAATTTTCTTTTTTTCTTTCTTTCTTTCTTTCTTTCTTTCTTTCTTTTCTTTTCTTTTCTTTTTTTTTTTTTTTTTTTTTTTTTTTGGTTTCTTGAGGTAGGGTCTCACTCTAGCCCAGGCTGACCTGGAATTCCCTCTATATTCTCAGATGGCCTTGAACTCACAGTGATCCTCCTACCACTGCCTCCTTTAGGCTTCCTAAGCAAGCACCTTAACTGCTAAGCCATCTCCTCCAGTGCTATTAGGCACTTTTGTAGTACTGTGACTATAATACGTGACCGGATCAGTTTGGGGAGTAAAGGTTGCTTTTAGGGGCTGGAGAGATGGCTTAGCGGTTAAACGCTTGCCTGTGAAGCCTAAGGACCCTGGTTCAAGGCTCTATTCTCCAGGACCCACATAAGCCAGATGCACAAGGGGGCACATGCATCTGGAGTTTGTTTGCAGTGGCTGGAAGCTCTGGCGCTCTCATTCTCTCTTTCTCTCTCTCTCCCCTGCCTATTTCTGTATCTCTCTCTCTCAAATAAATAAATAAAAATAAATATTTAAAAAAAAAGATTGCTTTTAGCTCGTGGTTTTCATCCATCATGGTGGAGAAATCATGACAGAGTAGCTCTGTTCATGACAGGAGTGTGTGGCTCAGTCTGTTCACATCAAAGTGGACCAGGAAGCAGACAATGTGACAGGAACTTGGGGTCAGATATAAACTTCAAAGGCCTGCTTCTAGCAACCTATTTCTGCCAGCTGTACTTCCTAAAGGCCCCATAGCTCCCCAAAATAGCGCCACTAGCTGGGGAACAAGTGTTCAACAAATAAGCCTGTGAAGACATTTCAGATTCAGGCCATTGTAGTTATTCTCTCTGTGTCGTCATCACACTTTGACTCCATTCCTTCACCTGTGTCCCATATCATTTTCTCTGCAGGCTCTGGAGCATTCTGGGGGTGTTGACTTCCTGGTGTGTGTGGCAGGGGTCAATCCCTTAGTGGGGAGCACTCTGGGAGCCAGCGAGCAGATATGGGACAAGGTGAGGATAATGTCATGCAAGCCTATAGGACACTGTCCACCACATTTCATGTATGCATGTGCACACACATCTTACCTAAGCTCTCCTATATGCCCACAGACACTGGTTCTGATGGGGAGGGGTGATGCTTACTTGGCCCAGATTTCCCATAAGTTAAGTTCAACAGGTATTGACTATGTCCAGCCTCTACCAGGCTCCAACAGCTTCCTGTATGTTAATTTTCCTTGTCTTGGCCACAGTTACAAGGTCTCAAGATGCCAGAAATGATTTCTGGGTCTGTCCGTGGCAGAGGTCCTCTCTGACTCAAGTTTATGCAGCTGTCACAGTCTGGACTCATTAGCACCCCTTCAGTCTGGGTGTCCCAGGGAGTCCCTCTAGGCTGTCACAGGTACACCCCAGCTGTCCATAAATACAGCTGATACCTGGAGCCCTCTCCCAGTACCTCCCATCCCAGTTGGAAGCCAATAAATATTTTGGGAGCTTCTGCTGCCTTTGCAGACCTCTGTCCCTGTGATCCTGAGGGGTTTTCCGAAGATTAGTCAGGCCTGAGCTCCCTTCTGACGCTGGGGACAGAGAATGGGTCTGTGATGGGCATGAGCCATTCCCTCCTCTGGGCATCTTCCTGTTGGCCACCCTTCCCTTGTCTCCTAGCAGAGGACTATGCCTCACTTTCTCTATGTGGTTCTCTTCCATGGCCTTCACCTGCCTCTAATTCTCTCTCTTCACCTTTCATCCACATGCAGGTTTTTCCAAGTGAAAAAAAAAAAATGATCTGAGTTTGAGCCCTAGCACCACAAAATGTCTGAATCAAACCAAACCAAAACAAAATCGTCAGACAAAAGCAAAAAACCCAGCTCTGACTCTGAACTTTTCCTGAGGCACACTAGGTGCTGGCGTGGGCTCTCTTTCTCTCACTGACGCACTTCTCTCTTAAGGCCATCACTCGTGAGCATTATCCTTCTTCCCTTCCCTTCCCTCCCTGGTGTTTCCCCAGCCTCCTCTCTGGAGGGCAGCACTGACCAGGAGAGGTTCTGTGGGGATTGACAGTGAGAGACCTGTAGACCACGGAGTACTGGTGGGTCCCTGGGACCTGGACAGATCAGGGACTTCACAAGCCCGTGTACCCTGGGGTTCCTTCCTGTGATCCTCACACATGGTGCATCCTGACCACTCACCACATGTACAAAGTGACGAGGCTTTGTTCCTGCTCTAACCACTCACCTTCCTAGACAGGGCCCCAGACACGTGGTATCTGCATCCCTTGCCTCTGTTTTCTTTTGGATTTCAGGTCCTGGATGTGAATGTGAAGTCCCCAGCCTTGTTACTGAGTCAGCTGCTGCCACACATGGAGAAGAGGAGGTGAGTGCATGAGAGGGACAAGTGGGGACCACATTCATTGGTCTTTTCAACCCCTAGATAGCACTTGGGGCAGGAGCCCAGAAAGGAGAAAATGGTGGGAGAGATGACATGGACGTCCTTTGGGAAACATTTTCCCCCACTGTGATGAAGAGAAACATGGTCTCAGGAGTGGAGCTTGCCTTTCCTGTCCTCAAAGGACCTTTCACTGGCCCTTGTAGCTTTCATCTCAGGGATTTTGTGCCTTCAGTAGCAGCTTTAGGAATGAAGGTCTAGAGCGTATCAGTCTGGGGTTTCCATGTCTCATGTCTTGGTCTCATTAGGTCACCTGACTTGTTTCCCTCCTTCCCAGAGATGCTGTGGGTTCCTTCCTTCTGACCTTCTTCTACCCAGCCTGGCCCTTCTGTGTGCTCTAACCAGCCAGGGTGAGCCAGGCTTTGGCTCCTTAGTGATCTGACCCTACAGGAGTCTCTACAACACATGGACACTGCTTGAGTTCTGCCCTCCGGGTGTACTGCCTCTCAGTTTGGGGGCCCTGTCCAAAGGAAACTACTATGGTTGTGTTTATTGGATGGCAGTGACTTTAATGTCCATCCATTAACTTCGAGGTTTGCCTTCTCCCCAAAGTTGCAAATAGCTCCCCAGCCTTTTATGCATTTCACCACACACTATCAGCTGGTTTCACCTTAGCATGAACACACAGTTTCCTGCCTCAAAGGTATTCTAGTTGAACTAATCTCTCATCTCACTCCATCTCCCTTTCTCCCCGTAGAAGCAGCTCTGTAGTTCTGGTCTCCTCAGTCGCGGCTTATGTGCCAATAGCAGTGAGTATGAGAGCTTCTGCTAGGGTTGGATGAGGGCTAGCTGCTTTGCCATGCAGTGGGGTGTGGGCGAACTAATCCCAGATAAAGCAGAAGATGGGTTCCACCAACATAACATTCTGGATGTTACAGATCAGGTAATATCATCTCATTGTGCCATGATATCCATGAAATCCAGCACATTAAGCCTTTTGTTTAGGGCAAGTGTCGTTAGTGTGCATTACTGTCAGGACTGGGCCCCGTGTCTCCTAATTCCAGTTTAATATTTGAAAGCACAGTACAACATTGCCTTTATCAAGCTTGGGTACACATGGCAGCAACTTGTTGGCATTTCCCTAAGCCCAGAAAAGCCTCTCTATCCCAGAACTTCACTCCTTCAAAACGATTGGGAGGGTGATAAGGTGTGAGGAAGTTTGGGCTTGGGCCTAAAGTCAGGCATATCTTCTTAGTCACAGCTTTTGTTCCTATAACACGTCTCCTCCCATGCTGATCTGCTGTCTTTTTCCTTTGCCTTTCAGAAGCTGGGTGTCTACAACACCAGCAAGACAGCTCTGTTGGGCCTCTGTAAGTCTCTGGCTGTGGAGCTGGCTCCAAAAGGCATCCGAGTAAACTGCCTAGTGCCAGGAGTAATTAAGACTGACTTCAGCCAAGTGGTAAGAATGACCAGCAGCTCCTGTCCTCATTCCCCACACGTTCTCATCTTTACCCTATGGACCTGGTTCCTGCTGGGGTCAGACTTCTGTCTGAGAGACTTGCAGAGACTGTATACCCAGGCTGGAGCCCTTTCCCAGGTCCATTCTCTCAGAGGCTCTGCCTTCAAGCCTTTGGACCAAAGCCTCTCTCTTCTCTGCAAAAGAATGTGGTCTCTATCTTCTGTGGAGAGCAGACCAAACATCTGCTCATCCTTTCACCAAGGCATGGGTCAGCCATTTTGCTTTTCTCATACACATCCACCATAGTCCTCTCCCTAACATTGGCTCTGAAATCTTTCTCTAGGAGAAAACAATGCCACGCTTGCTCCCTGACATGAATGAAATCTATGGATTGCAGCGGTAGGTGGGACTTGGGGTTTTGGTGGTTTGTGCCTATTTACAGAGAGAATGAAATTTCAAAAGAGACAGTCCTCATACCTTCTGCCACTATTTTCCTTTCTGGAGAGAGAAGATTGTATGGTCCTGGGCTGGGGGCAGGAGGGCAGGTGTGAGTCAACCATCACCTTCTACCAACCTGGTCTATAAGGGTGAATGCTAAGACGTCCCAACACTGTGAAGGCTGTAAGCTTAGTTCTCTTCTTTCTTTCAGGTTTGGGGAGCCAGAGGAATGTACTGGGATTGTGTCCTTCCTGTGTTCTCCAGATTCCAGTTATATCACTGGGGAGAACATCATGGTGGCCGGCTTCTCCTCTAAACTGTGAACAGAGCCCTGGCTTAGAGAGAAGGGTTGTGGTTCTCAGTGGAAAATGGGTGGTGAGGGGCTTGGTGGGGAATATGGGAAGCGAGGAGCCTTACAGTGTGCTTGGAGCCCTGGTCATATGGGGCAACTTGCTCAAGAATGAGGAGGGCAGGTGTTTTCATTTGGAATAAATGTGTTTGCACAGTTCTGAACTGGGACCACACCATATGGGGACAGCCCTTTGACCTGGAAGCCTGGATTATTTCCTCCCCTCACCACTGTCCTTCATCACAGAGTTTTTATTCCTCCTTTCTTTCCTTCATTCCTTTCCAGTGAAACTGGAACATGGGGTTGGATACTTTCCCTCTGCCCTTCCAGATCCACTTTCTCGCCTGCTCCACTTTATGCCTGAGGAGGACATGAAGGGATGCTCCAAATCCTTTGACTCTGGCTTTCAGGAGAGCTTAGTCAACAGAAGACACTAACAGGAGATGGGAGGTCAGAGGAGAGTGAAGTCAGACAATTTATTTCCCAGGCTCCCTTCTTGTCTCTTTGCCATGTGTCAGCTCTTCTGTCTACAACCAAAGGTAACCCTTGTCAGATAACACCTTCCAAACAAGTACATTTTCATAATCATTCACTTTTCCCTTCAATCCTAGGAGTGCTAATAGCTCTGTTCAAGGCAGCCTGGGCTATGAGAACTTGACCAAAAACAAAAAATGAAATTTAAATTATTTTATAATTTTTAAAATTTATTGTTTGAAGCAGTTTTAGTGTCAGAGCAAAATTATATGGAACATAGAATTTCCATGTGTTCCCTGCGTCTACCACATATATAATCTCCCCCATTACCAGCATCCCTCACCAGAGTGGTAAATTTGTTAAAATGGATGAACCTATATTGATACACCATAATTTTCTAAAGTCTATCATTTCTATTATTAGAGCTTACTCATAGTGTTGTACATTCTGTGGGTTTGGACAAGTGTGTAAGGACATTTAACCACCCATGCCATGTAGAGTAGTTTCTCTGCCTTAAAAAGTCCTTTATATTCTTTTCATTTATGCCTCCCTCTCCATTAATCTCTGGAAACCAATGATCATTTTACTGCCTTCATAGTTTCATAGTTTTGCCTTTTTATTTTTCATATAATTATGTAAGTGAAAACAATGGGTTCACACCTTGGTGAGCACAAAGCTGAAATAAGCACAACAAAGACACAAAAGAGTGGAGAAAGATTTATATTTACAGCAGATAAGGAGAGAACTAGAATCATTTCCAAAGCAACATTGTCCTGGAAACAAAGGGAGCAAAGGAGGCCAACGTGTATCCATATAGGGGCGAGCCCATTTCTAAGCATGCTTAGTTGAGGTTATAATTTTTAAAAACTGATAGTTACATTTTTGCACATGTTGAGGTCTAAGTCTTGGATTAAAAGACTAAAGTAGTAGACAAGTTCGGTAATGAGGCAGGGTGGAAAAAATTAAGTGATAGATAAAAGTGCATGCTCATCTTATATCATAAAGCTCTAGCTGAAAATAAAGGAAAAGATTATTATTATTATTATTTTGGTTTTGCGAGGTAGGGTCTTACTCTGGTCCAGGCTGACCTGGAATTAACTATGTAGTCTCAGGGTGGCCTCGAACTCTCGGCAATCCTCCTACCTCTGCCTCCCAAGTGCTGGGATTAAAGGCATGTGCCACCACGCCCGGCGGAAAAGATTATGTTTAAGGTGCATTAACACAGGAGTTTGCCCTGAAGGGGCATGCCTTGCTTAGTCACTAGCAAGTAGAGTCATATAGTAAGTAGTCTCTTCAAACTGACTTCTTCCACTCAGAGTATTTACTTAGGGTTCTCTATGTCCTTTTCTGGTAGTTCACTTCTTTTGCCTTTATTATAAAAATTATTATGATTTTAAAATGTATTGAGGGAGAAGGAGTATGTGTACATGGACACATCAGGGCCTCTTGCTAGGGAACTCCAGACACACATGCACCACTTTGTGCATTTGGTTTCCATGGTACTGGAGAATTGAACACTGGCTGACAAGCTTTGCAAGCTTTTAACCTCTGAGCCGTTTCCTAGCCCTGGTACTTGGAGGAAGACGGAACTTACGAGTGGTGAACTAAGGCCTTTGACAAAAGAAATATCTAAGCATAGGTCCAGGGTATAGCATGATTTCTTTTTCTTTCCTTTTCTTTTTTATTTCTTTTTTTTCTTTTCTTTATTTTTTGGTTTTGCGAGGTAGGGTCTCACTCTGGTCCAGGCTGACCTGGAATTTACTCTGTAGTCTCAGGGTGGCCTCAAACTCTCAGCAATCCTCCTACCTCTGCCTCCCAAGTGCTGGGATTAGAGGCGTGCACCACCACGCGTGGCTTGCATGGTTTCTTTTGAAAAACAAAAGCTAGAAGCACTCTGAAGATTTGGGAGGGAAGCAAAATTTGAAAAGCTGGAAAACTATCAGCCTGGCTATTGCAAAAAAAGAAAGGCCATGTTTAGGAAAGAACAATTAATGATGTGGCAAAGTAGAAATCTGATAAGGAGAAAAAAACCAGAAGCTATACATCAAGACAAAGGGATAATGTAAAGGATTAATGGAGATCTTCAAGGCTGACACTCCCATCACAGGCCTAGAGTTCTAGACACTTGAGGGCAAAATGGTTTATAAGTTAGTACCCAGGGAATGTTCAAGAGACCCTGAAGTCCTCAGTCCTATGGTTTCTCAAATTTCTGCTTCACTCTTGAATTTTGTACATCTGCATGGATGCCACCACTGCTTGTTCCCTTGTCTCCCAACAAGGCAGCTCAAGCTACATCTAGGCCCACTTGAGCCATGCAGATGTACAAAATTCAAGAGTGAGCAGTGCTTAGTGTAGTTGTTTAGTTAGAGCCACTATTACAAGCCCCCACCAGGGTAATAGATGGTGGAACCCCAAGCATGGGGGTCTTTAAGACCTCAGGTTTGTAGTGCCAATGATGTTCCCTTTTTCAAACATCAAATCTGAGAGTGCCCTAAGCTTGGATTTCCTAGAAAGTGAGAGGATAACTTTCTATTGTTTACAAATTACACAATTTAAGGCCCTTTTGTGATGGCAGAAAAATCAAATGCAGGTGTTGGCCCCCTTCAGGCCTCTATAATCCAAGGAGGTTCCTAGCTCTGCTCTAGCCAGACTTCCCTTCTCATCTGCTTGAGGTCCTAAACCTTCCAGCTATTCTTTCTCTCATCTGTTTCTTCAAAGTTTCCATTGACAAAAATAAGTCACAGTAAATGATCTACTACATCTGGTCCCACAGATCTCATTTATTCTGTGCAATTAGGCAAACAATGCAAAGGTTTTTATGCTGTTTTATTTTCTTGGTTTGGGACTCTGCTATAAGCTGTAGTTTCCTTCCCTGGAGCAGGTGTTTCATGCAACTATCTCCCTCCCAATGTCTGGAAGAGCAAGGATGCTCACCAATGACTTCTCTTTTTTCATATATTTTTAAAATATTTTATATTTTATTTATTTTTATTTATTTATTTGAGAGAGAGATACAGAAATAGGCAGGTAGAGAGAGAAAGAATGGGCATGCAAATGAACTCCAGATGCATATGCCCCCTTGTGCATCTGGGTTACGTGGGTCCTGGAGAATAGAGCCTTGAACCTGGGTCCTTAGGCTTCACAGGCAAGCGTTTAACCATTAAGCCATCTCTCCAGCCCACCAATGACTTCTTTTTTTTGGGGGGGGGGTTTGTGAGGTAGGGTCTCACTCTGGTCCAGGCTGACCTGGAATTAACTATGTAGTCTCAGGATGGCCTCGAACTCTCGGCAATCCTCCTACCTCTGCCTCCCGAGTGCTGGGATTAAAGGCATGCGCCACCACGCCCGGCTAACCAATGACTTCTTACTGCCCATAGTCCTCTTTTCT
Source organism: Orientallactaga sibirica (assembly GCA_036365145.1). NCBI lineage: Eukaryota > Metazoa > Chordata > Mammalia > Rodentia > Dipodidae > Orientallactaga > Orientallactaga sibirica. The sequence continues at coordinate 12,527,408 of JAEOAD010000059.1, read as the reverse complement.
TTTTGGTGATGGGAGCAGGTAGGGAAATCAAAAATGCAGTCCTGTGAGCACCAGCTATCACCCGACTTGGAAAGCTCTGAACTGAGTGTGACAGGAAACTCTTCCCCTGGGGAGACAAACACACATCTTCACCTCAAATAGGGCTCAGATAGCAGACCAAAGTATGATTGCACCAATATCTGTTTAGTGAACCAATGAGCTTATTGGGGTCACTTACAGATCATGGAAAGGAGTTGTTGCAGTCCGGTTCAATTTCTGGCAGAAATCACCTGACCAAGAGCAGCTTTTGGGGAAAAAAAAAGGATTTATTTTGACTTACAGACTCGAGGGGAAGCTCAATGATGGCAGAGGAAAACGATGGCCTGAGCAGAAGGCAGACATCACCCCCTGGACAACATCAGATGGACAACAGTCACAGGAGAGTGTGCCAAACACTAGCAAGGGGAAACTGGCTATAATACTCATAAGCCTGCCCCCAACAATACATTGCCTCCAGGAGGCATTAATTCCCAAATCTCCATCAGCTGGGAACCTAGCATTCAGAACATAAAAGTTTATGGGGGAACACCTGAATCAAACCACTATAGGAGTTGTTTATATAAGCATGAAGCCCCCAAAGCAGCCACTTTGATGGGGCTCCCTGTGTTCAGATTACTCCTCGGATGCTTCTCCCTCAGCCTCAGGACAAGGACTTCCTCACAGAGCACGGGGACCTCACAGCAGCCGCACCAATGAGAAGTCTCTTCCTACCCTGAAAGACAACTTCCCTTGGCTGCTTCCAGCAGCAACTTGCCCCTGTCCGGGAGTATGGAGACCCCAGAGCAGCACTTCAGCCGGGCTGGCTAGGTCAGGATTCCCCCCGCCTATGCTCCTCCCTTGGTCTAGAGGTGAGGGCTTACTTATGGAGCATGGAGAATCATTGTTCCTTAATCTTTTAACCCTTTTTATACTCTAGCTCCACCTGTAGTCATGAGACCTTGTGCACAGAGGGCACTTGAGATCTCAGGTGGGGTCTGATGACCCTCCCCTTGCCTTCTCTCATGAGTTTTCCCAACTGCATTTGATAAAGCTGGTAATGGTTGCTTACTGCTGTCAATGCAGAGGAATTTAATTTTTTTTAATTACTATTTTTTATTTATTTTTGGAGAGAGAGACAGACAGAGATAGACAGAGAGGGAGAGGGAGACAGAGATGGGTGCGCCAGCAGTCTCTCAGCTGCTGTGAACGAAATCCAGATGTGTGTGCCCCCTTGTGGTCAAGTGCAGCATTGCGCCCTTGCCTCACTTTGCATCTGGCTAAACGTGGGACCTGGAGATTGGAACCGCTGGACATTGGAACCAGCGTTCTTAGGCTTAGCAGGCAGGTGCCTTAGCCGCTAAGCCATCTCTCCAGCAACAATGCAGAGGAATTTTGTCATCAACATGGAGTCATTCTCTTCCTGAGTCAGGATGAAGGATCTACGGCTTCCAGAGGCTTCTGATGCCTTTTTTTTTTTTTTTCTGACTTCTTATTTCCAGAGACACTAGTACCCTCCTCCTTTACAAAACTGCCTTTATTCTATATCATAAAATAAGTTGAAATTTAAAAATAGCCAGAAGAGATAACAGGGCATTTGCAGTGCTGTGTTGGCTTTTTATTCTCTGGGCAAAAGTTAATGTATGCTTCAATCTCAGGACACTGAGAAGTTAAGGTGGAGCAGAGCTGGAGGCCACCCTTCTGCTGGCAAGCTGTCATACAGCTGGAAAGTGCCAGGCAGGCTGCTGGGGGCGGAAAGTTATCAACAGTCTTACCAGCAGTGGACACGAACTGACTGGTGCATTAGTGACGCCACAGTGGATGTTTTTCCGGTCATAAGACCCGCACATTAACATGTTCACATGAGGCTAGAAGAGGACAAAAAGAATGAGCCATCAGAATAGAAGAAGGAATACTTGGAAAGGAAAGAGGAGAGTGCTTAGTGGACTAGGAATTGTGGGGGAGGGGAGACAAAGAGGATAATGGGAGGGAATACAATCAAATTATAGTATGCTCATGTATTAAAAATTTTTTAAGAAGTTCATGTGTAGTTTTTATTTGATGGATCCTAAAGGCTACAGTTTATATTTTGTTGGCCATTGGCCAGTTGTGTGTGTGACCCAACAATCTTGCTCTAGTATTCTCATAAGTACTCACCAGACCTGACCCCGCTCAGCTTCTGAGATCAGACAAGAGTAGGTATGTGTGTGCAGGATGGTTTTGATGTAGGATTTTGGGTCCAAGGAGGAATTAAGGTCCATAAAGATGCAGGAGATCCCAGGCCCATGGACCCCAACTATGGGTCCTTGTCTGTTAACAAAGACAACATGGACTTCGAGAAGGGTAAATTGTGAATTATAAGGTTAATTTTAGGGAGCATTAGGATCTAGAGGGAAGGCTAGTAGGAAGTTCAAGCTGAAAAGAAATTCTCCCCCTTCCCTGCCTGGCTGAGAGATGGACAAAATCTCCCTTACACAGAGAAATCCCCAGGGAAGAAGCCTCTATAGAACACACACACACACACACACACACACACACACACACACACACACAAAGCCAAGCAGGAGTGCCCAACCAAAAGATCTCCCTCACATAGGGAAGGGGTCAGAAAAGACTAAGAGATAGGGAAGGACTCAGCTTAAGGAGAGATCAAACATGTAAAGCGAGGAAGAGAAGAAAAGGCAGGGAAGTGCACAGACAAAAAGAAGTCCTCTGGTATGGGAGAGAGAAACTTGCATACTTGTGTCCTGAAGGACCCAGAGATCAAAGGGGGCTGAGAGAAAAAGAGAAAGGGAGATACACACGTAGTTAGCAAAGAAAACGCCCAAACACCCCAGCAGAAGAGAAATCCTCCCTTTCCCAGCCATGCCAGGAGGGGATGAGCTTACCAAAGCAAGGAACAGGAGAGTCAGGGAGGGAGGGAGGGAGGGAGGGAGGGAGGGAGGGAGGGAGAGAGAGAGAGAGAGAGAGAGAGAGAGAGAGAGAGAGAAATAGATACACCTGTGCCAGGCTCATTTATGGATTAAACATCCAATTAGGATGAGCCTCATCATCAGACTCAGCTTGTAAGGGAGAGAGCTGATTGGTTGGTGGATTGAGGAGGGGCCACCCTACTCAGGTGTGCTAAGCTTGAAGAAGCAGGAAGCTAGCTCTGGGAAGTGTTGCTTGCAGCCATCTTGGGTGAGACTGGATCAGACATGGGTGCTAGTCCTGCCACAGCAGACAAGGTGACATCCATGTTTTCCTTTGACCTCTGTCCCACATAAAGCAGGAGAGTAAAGACCAAGGTCATAAGAAAACAGCTTTATTGGCCAGCTAAGACTCAGGCAGAGGAACCTCCAAGGAACCAGAGCCCCGATTCAAGTGAAGAACAACATACAGTAATGCTGATCTGATTTGGCAATACATGATTGGTTACTTCTGTCTCTAGGCAGATCAGGGTTGGGGTGGGGAGCTCAAGGACGCTAACCAGTCTGCTGCAGACATTTCTTGTTTTTCTTTTCTCTCGTTCCTCAGGTCTCTTTATCATCAGGGCCCTCCCCTCCCCTGCCACATACCACACTTCAAGGTTGCTCACATGCAGCTGTCCTCTCTGTTCTGTGAGGACCCTTAGGATTTTATATGGATAACTAAATTCACACATGACATGCAAGTAGAAGTAGAACCATCTAGGGGAGTAAAGGTGACTAATGGGAGGGGAGGGGTGATAAGACACCACTGCCACTTTTTGCATCCAGCTTACATGGTGGCTTGGAAATTGAACCCTGGCAGCATGCTTTGCAAACAAGTGCCTTTAACCACTGAGCAATCCTCCCAGTCCCCATTCTTTCTTGTTTATGAAGAGAAAACTCTCCAGAAGTGGTTTTTTTTTTTGTGGCTGTCACATGATACTTGCTTCCCCAACAAAATATTTTTAAAAATTGTACACAATACCAAAGATCCGTGAAAAAAATATCATGAATGTGTCAAGTTGATGTTGGACAGGTGTGAAAAGTTTTATGCCTATGTCAAATAATTACAAGAAAAAGGGAAGTTTTCTACTGACTCAAATTTGTCACAAAGTTTTGGCCTCTACTAGATACTTTCAGCATCTCTACTAGCCCTTTACTTCAAACATCTTTATGAATTCTCAAAGTGAAAACTTCCAGCTGCTACAATTCTCATAGACTTTATTTGGTATCACCATAGAAACTTCTCACTATGGGGAGAGTCACACTATCATGAGGAAGACAGCTGTACAATATAGATTAATGAGTTGAACAGTGAACAGGGTGGAACTTGAAGTAGGAAGTGACAGCTAGAAGAGTTTGAGGGAGGAGATGGGATGAATTGCTGGTCTCAGAAATGATTGATAGTATGTATAGATAATGCTTGCTGTATGAACCTGATTCTTACAAGTCACAGTGGCTGGCTGGAGACTCCCAGTAGGGTGATGGTGAGATGATGAGCAGACTATTTATTGCCAGTAAATTTCTTTTGTCTCCTCTTTAGAGAGAGACCTTAAAAGGCCTCTTTTCACTTCAGTGTAATGAAGCAAATAATAATGAAACTGACTGAAGGTCACCATCATGGGGAAATGGTAGTCTCACTTGCAAATCAACTTTTTACCACACATAGGGTTGAGAAGTCACAGATAAAGGGTATTGGATATAAAGATGGGGATATGCTAACAGGGGACATATTCATATATTTTCCGGAAGTAGACACAGATGTCTCATAATTTGGCAATACCTTTCTTTCTTTTTTTCTTTCTTTCTTTCTTTTCCTTCCTTCCTTCCTTCCTTCCTTCCTTCCTTCCTTCCTTCCTCCCTCCCTCCCTCCCTCCCTCCTTCTTTCTTTCTTTTTTTCTCTCTTTCTTTCTCTCTCTTTCTTTCTCTCTCCTTCCTTCCTTCCTTCCTTCCTTCCTTCCTTCCTTCCTTCCTTCCTTCCTTCCTTCCTTCCTTCCTTTCTTTCTTTCTTTCTTTCTTTCTTTCTTTCTTTCTTTCTTTCTTTCTTTCTGAGATACTGACTGACCAGGGAGCAAGAAGAGATCAAAAGGAAGAACTTAAAGAGAAACAAGAAGGAATGTAAATAGCAGGAGTTGATAACCTAGAAGCCGCTGAGTATCTAGACATGAGTCAACAGCTATCAAACTGAGCTTTGTATGGAAAAGAAACAGTCTCAACTTCAGACACTTCTTACTTCTACCCTGACATGAAAAACAAAACAGTCCTTGTCAAATCGTTCTGTATGGTGGTTTGAGTGTAAAATATCTCCCAAAGTCTTGTGTTTTTGTGATAAGTCTCATAGCTAATTCCCAGCTGTTAGAGCCTTTGGTAGGTGGAGCCTTGCTGGAAGAAGTATGTTACAGGGGCTGGAGTGAAGTTGACTAGTCCAGCCCCTTTGGGTATCATTTCCTCACTTCCTGCTGCTGTGGCTACTGGAGCCCAGGTGGCCTTGCCATGCTTTCTCTGCCATGATAGAACCCTCCCCTCAAAACTATAATTCCTTTCCTTCTATAAGCTGCTTCTGGCTGGCTGTTTTTTCCCTGGCATGACCTTGCAGTGCCTAGCAATACCATCGCAAGACCCTCAAAATAGAAGAAAAAGATGATGACATCAAATTAAAAGAAAGACTAATGGAGAGAGGGAGGGGATATGATGGAGATTTGTGTTCTAAAGTGGAATGGGGGAGGGGGGGAAATATCATATGTTTTTTGTATGTAAATATAGAAGGTGTCAATAAAAAAATTAAAAATTAAAAAAAAGAAAAAGCAACAACAACAAACCCTAAAAAAAAAAGAAGGTAATTGCTACACCATAGTAAGAAAATAATCTATGTAACCTTATATAACACCCCCTGGAATCACTGTAAAGTCCATCAACTAAAGTCCTGTATGGAAAGCATACATGCATTCTCTCTTAAGTATGCAATGTGTCTAATAAACCCTGCCTTCCTCGCTACTCCTTGCCTTGTCTGCCCTCTGCATTTTTTTCTTGGATGGTGACAGGAACCTGGAAACACTGGATAAATGTCTTTCTCTGGTCTCTCTGACACTCCCTAGCCTTCTCCCACCAGTAATACTTTTATTGCTTTCTGCTTCCAGTCATGGTTGTAGGTGTGTGCTGCAGTTACCTATCATTGCTGGGATTAAATGACTGATCAAAAGCAGCTGATAGAAGGGAAAGTTTTATTTCAGCTCATGGTCTTGAGGCGAAGTTTCATTATGGCATGTCAGAGAAGAGGCTAGACATTATATGTTGTCACATCAGCTGGCAGATTTCAGCAAGAGTAAGTTACCTAGCACTGGCAAGAGGGTTAACAAACCTCAAGGTCTGCCCCCTCTGACACACTCCCTAAAGGTTCAATCTGCTAGGGATTGAGTGTGAGGCTTAATCACAAACACATGAAGTTATGGGAAACACTTTACATTCAAACTACCAGTGTGTCATTTAGCATGGAAATTATATTGTAATGAAGTTACAGGTCATCCGTAGTTACTCTGGGAGCTATCTTAGATCCAAATGGTTTGAATTAGTTGACCTGAAGAGGAACTTTTGACTATCACATAGCCCATCCTCAAAGATAAATAAGATTAAGGTGGAGTAGGCATTTAGCTAGTCACATAGGCAGTACACTTAGTCACTTCTGTTGTGTGTCCTAGAAGACCCAACAAAATAAGCAGATTGACATTGAATAAGTTTAACAAGGATATTGTATAAATTGATAAGAAAAATATTATTGCCTAAGTAAGTAATGGACAAAGTTAATGGGAGCAATGTATGAGAGTAAATAGGAAAAATAGTTTTCTTCTCCACTGTCATATATTCTTTAGCTGAGACTCCCTGTGAAAATAGAGTACTATGAGAGAAACCAAACAAGTTCAATAATGTTTATTTAATTTAGGAGAAAATACAGAGAAAGCAATAGATGTTTAAGAAATGTCTTAGACTTTAGGCTTAAACACTTTCTTTCCTGGAAACAAGAAAAAAAGGGTTTGAGGAATGCCCATAAGACAAACGTAAGGTTTGTTTTCCAAATTTAAGACATTGCCTTCTCCACTGATTATCAGCCTCCATGATCTCCTCATTCCTCTTTCTGGTAGGGAGTTACTGCTGCAAGTTGAGATTTCCTCTAAAGATGAAAATGCTTCTGTTTTATTTTTATTTATTTACTTTAAAAATGATTTATTTGTTTGTTTATTTATTTTTGAGAGAGACAGAGAGAGAGAGAGAGAAGAGACACAGAGAGAATGGGCATGCCAGGGCCTTTTCAGGTGCTGTGAATGAACTCCAGACACATGCGCCCCCTTGTGTGGATGTGTGACATTGTGCACTTGCATCACTTTTGCACCTGGCTAAATGTGGGACCTGGAGATTTGAACAAGCGTTCTTAGGCTTTGCAGGTAGGTGCCTTAACCTCTAAGCCATCTCTCCAGCCCTATTTTTGTTTATTAGAGACAGAGAGGGAGAGAGCAAGTGAGAATAGGTATGCCAGGGCCTCAGGCTACTGTGAACGAACTCCAGATGCATGTACCACCATGTGCATCTGGCTTACATGGGACCTGAAGAATTGAACCTGGGTCCTTAGGCTTCTCAGGCAAGCGCCTTAACTGCTAAGCCATCTCTCCAACCCAATGCCTCTTTTTTTTTTTTTTTTTTTAAATATAGCTTTTCAGGGCTGCAGAGATGGTTCAGCAGTTAAAGGAGCTAGCTTGCAAAGCCCAGCTGCCTGGGTTTGATCCCCCACTACCCATGTAAAGCAGATGTACAGGGTGGTACAAATATCTGAAGTTCATTTCCAATGACAGGAAGCTCTGGCATACCCATACTTGCTCACTTTCTCTATCTGCCTCTTTTTTTTCTCTCTGTCTCAAATAAATAACAAATAAGTAAAAATACAGCTTTTCAAAAGTTTCTCCTATATCCAGTTTCTCAATATAACCAGCTTCAATTCATCTTCCAGCCAGGGGCATTTCTTGGCATAGCATATTGTAGTCTCTTACAGTCAAAATTTGAGAGAGCATGTACTAACCCTATCATAAGGAAATTTAACTGACCTATAGGATATGCAAAAGCTCAAGTTAGTAATGAAAAAGCAATGCATTGCTGGTTTTTCTTACTGTGATGGTTAATCTCTGGTTGTCAGCTTGACAGGATTTAGAATCACTATGATGTCTGTGAAGGGGTTTTTAGATTAGATTACTTGAGATGAGAGGACCCATCCTATCTGAGTAACATCATCCCATAGGCTGAGTTTGGAGAATGCTAGCTGAGCATTTAGTATTCATTGCTTTGCCCTGTCTCCTCCCTGCTGGTGTGATGCCAGTTGCCCACTGCTGTCATCCTTTCCCTGCCATAGTAGGCTTTTCCTTGAAATTGTAAGCTGAAAATAAATCCTTTCCTTTCTGAGCTATTTCTGTTTGGGTATTTTGTCCTAGCAACAAGAAAGTAATTGATACACTTATCAAGTTGATAAAAACTTTTAAGTGATAATACAGAAGAGTGAGGAAGGATGCAATAATAATGCTCATATATTTTTGATGGAAGTAGAAACATACAACATTTTGTGGAATAAATTTGCTATTATAAATGCAGAACCTCTATTCATTTAATCCAAGATTTCTACTTACAAGGTTTGTAGTAGAGAATAATTTATGAAATGTTAAGTATAAGATTTTTCATAAAATAAAAAATATGAAAATAGCCTAAATGCACTCAAATAGGAAAACTTTCATGCAAATCATGTGCATTCTCCCAGTATATCCTAGGTTTAGTCACTACTTTTGTGATGGTTATTCACTTTGCTACTTCTTGAACAGGTCAAGTTAGCACTAACATTAGAACAATCTTATTTGCTGTTCTTTCTCTTGGGAATACATTTACCAAAGATACCTGCACAGTTGTCAGCCTTACCTCATCCAGGGACTTATTCAAATGTCACCCTTGTGGTGACCACTTTATAAAATCACACCTCTTGGCTCCTCCTCTTCTAGACTTCACTTTCATCCGAGAACTTAGAGCCATCTAAATCTCTGAAGAACTTCAATTACAAGCTAATATCAAAGCTCATCATTGTCTAGGACCTTAAAAAAAAAGGATAAAATTTTAAAGTTCAATCAAGTGCTGAATTGCAAAGTATTGGATATATCTAAAAATAAGACAGAGTCAAACCACGATTTAAAAGGGTAGATTCTAAAAAGCGAAATTAGCTTAGTTAGAAGTCTTCTTTTCTTTTTTAATTATTAAATTATTATACTTATTGAGGGAAGTACAGAACCAAAGGAAAGAAAATGAATACACCCACCTGGTCTGAGAGCCCCTGTGGTGGGCCTGGAAAAACCATAAAAAGAGAGTTAGAGAGGAAAGAAAAGAAAGTACAAAGAGCTCCTGCCATGTGGAGGGCAGGAGGGGTAAAGAGCTCATGTGGGAGTAGGGGTCAGGGGTTCTCCCCTCGTCTCAGTCCAGCCAGGCTGAGTCAAGGGGAAACCCACCAGAACCTGGAGGTTCAGGAGTGGTCAGGCATCCCAGAGAGCTTGTCCTCCCCTTGAAAATTTGTTTATAACCTTATTATAGTGGGCTTTACTTTCCAGTTCAGGTGAGTCAGAGAGACAGCTGATTGGTCTGGGTGAGAGGTTGTCTCAAGAAGAGGCTAGCCATGACATTAAGTTCTGGGGGCAGAACTTGACCAACCACAATGTCAGGATTAGATTTTCTAAGAAGCTTTCCTTTCTTATGATAGTGATGTTGCTGACTACATAGGCCTTTCTTTGCTGCAGTTTAGCTCTCTCAGACAAAATGTATATTGAAGGTAGACCTTTAAAAAACTTGATGGAAAGATGCCAGGATATTATAAAATACTGGTTCTTTCATTTTTTATATTTTTATTATTGACAACTTCCATAATTATAGAAATAAACCATGATAATTTCCCCTCTCACTTTCCCCTTCACAACTCCTCTCTCCATCATATCCCCTTCCCTCCTCAATTAGTCTCTCTTTTATTTTAATGTCATCATCTTTTCCTCCTATTATGATGGTCTTGTGTAGGTAATGTCAGGCACTGCGAGATCATGGATATCCAGATCATTTTGTGTCTGGAGGAGTGCATCTTAAAGAGCCCTGTCCTTCCTTTGACTCTTACATTCTTCCTTCCACCTCTTCCACAATGGACTCTGAACCTTGGAAGGTGTGATAAAGAGGTTTCAGTGCTGAGCACTCCTCTGTCACTTCTTCTCAGCACTGTGGTGCCTTTTGAGTCATCCCAAGGTCACTGCCATCTGAAAAGAGAAGCTTCTCTAACCAAAAGTGAGAGTAGCATTAGTATTTGGGTTGGAATATTAAGACAAGTGCTTACCGGGCAGTTTGGTGAGCATAGTATATGCATTTAGCCAGACACCAGCAAACGTTACACCACTAGGGCTCATGACTTCCCCTGTCATAGATTTTCAGCATCAGGCATGTATTCCCTCCTGTGGGCATGTATTCCCTCCTGTGGAGCAGGCCTCCAGTCCAATTATAGAGAGCAGTTGGTTTCCCTCATAACAGACATACCATTATTGCACCCATTGACTCATTTGGCATGGCTAGCCCAATTTAAGGCTTGCAGTGTCCGCTGTTGTTTATTTCCACTGATGACTTTTCTTCTCCCATGGAACTGCATGCAGTGTAGCTTTTTCCACCTTTCTGTCAGCTGGTCCACATGGAGGAGGTTTTTAGCTCAGCTCCACCAGGATTTCTCAGTGACCTAGCAGCCCAAAAATGTGGAGTCTTCAGCAATATGGTTCTTTCTTAAAACAAACAACACATAGTGTGAGGAACTTTGATTTGAATTGACCTGGCTGAAAGCAAATAGAAGTCAATTTTCACTTGCGGAGATCACTTTGCCTGTGGTATGATTGCTGAGGTTCTCAAAGTCATGTTCTTTGCAGAATTGCCCAAACTGTAATTTCTGCCATGCTCTAAAATTAGCATAAGAGGTACGAAGATGAAAAACACTGCAAGGAGAGAAAACAGGGACACCTGGGAGGCCAGAGAATGAGAAAGCCAGAGTCCCAAGGGTCTTCCCACATACCATCTTCCTGATAACTACCTGGCTTGAGAAACCTTTTTTCTTAGCTGTCAGGCCCAGCTAGTGGGCTGAAGCCTGATCACAGAGGCCAATTGTTCCCCTCACCTATTATTTCAGAAGCTTTATTGTTTCCACCCATGTGTTTTTTTTCCCAGAGGGAAACAGTTTACTCTCAGTTCTAAGACCAAGATTCCCAAGTTTTAGTGAAAAGACAAAAGGATGGAAAGAAAGTCTGTGAACTAAAAGGCTTTGATGCTTACTAGGTTTAGCGTTATCAGTGAAACATCAAACCTAGACAAAATGGGTTCTTAGTTTGGCAACCTTGGGCTCCCACCACTTACAAATTGTGATAGCAGGAAGTGGTGTACTAACGAAGTTTATTCTCTAGAACAGACTCCTCTTTTATGTTTTTTTTTTTGTTGTTTTTTAAGTTTTTTTTTTAAATTTCATTTTAATTTATTTATCAGAGACAGAGAGAGAGTGGTGCACCAGGGTGTCTACGCTACAAAACAAACTCCAGATGTTATTCATCTGGAACGGACCTGGAGAATCGAACCTGGTTCCTTGGGTTTCACAGGCAAGTGCCTTAACCACTAAGCCATCTCTCCAGCCCATGTTTGGTTTTTTTGAGGTAGGGTCTTACTGTAGCCCAAGCTGACCTAGAATTCACTCTATAGTCTCAGGGTGGCCTTGAACTCAGAGTGATTCTCCTACTTCTGCCTCATAAGTGCTGGGATTAAAGGCATGCACAACCAGGCCTGGTGACTCCTTTTTATGATCCTCTTCTATCTCCATCTGCACTTGACTGTATAGGGCAATGGGTGGAAGAGACTTTTATCCAGTATGTAGGACTGCTGGCAGCCATCTTGGATGACTAATCTACTTCTTTGCCAAGATGAGAACTCCGTGCTATTCATGTCAGAAACATGGACCTTTGGACTGCTACTTATTCCCTTTTATTTTCTTTGCTAGGTGACTTTTTAGGTAAATTTTTTCTTTCCTTTATTCCCTCTACCATTTTATATGTGTTGAGGAAGAGAGTTAAATATATCAAGTAACCATAGGCTGAACAGTTGTGAAGAAAAGGACTTGAAACTAAAAGGACATGGACTTGGAGCTAGATGCACTATCATGACATTTGGCTCTTCATCTTTTACAATTTGTAAATAAACTAGTTGCATCATATTAAGTGGGGGAATGCTGACACCTGTGTATGACTAGAAGAAAGGCTAAATAGCTAAGGAGTTGAATACTGTAGATCTATATTACTTCTTCTTTTGGATCCTAGGTATTGGTAAAAATTTCAGCTCTAGGCTGGAGAGATGGCTTAGCAGTTAAGGTGCTTGCCAGCAAAGCCTAAGAACCCATGTTTGACTCTCCAGATCCCATATAAGCCAGATGCACAAAGGTGAGGCAAGTGCAAGGTCTCACATGCCCACTAGGTTGCACAAGCATTTGGAGTTCCATTGCAGTAGCTGAGGCCCTGGAATGCCAATTCTCTCTCACACACTCTCTCTGTGTCTCTCTAAAATAAAATAAAAATTCAGCTCTACATCTTGGGTGCTATTGCAATTACCTTCTTGTTGCTGGGACAAACAGCTGACCAGAAGAAGCCTATCAGAAGAAAGGGTTTATTTCAGGATTTCAGATTCCAGGGAAGAGCCATAATGGCAGAAGAAACTGGCTCACTTCCATCCATCCATAGCAGAGAGAGAGAAAAAACCAACACTAGCAAGCATCAGCAGCCAGAGCTCAAACTGGCTGTCTACACATCACTGAGGGCTGGACAAAAGATCTACCCCAATGACATATCGATGGCAGGGCTCTGTTTACTAAAGATTTACATAAAAAGTTTAATCTTAATCAAAAAATACTTGAGTCTATGAGACCATTTACATTTAAACCACCACAGGTGCCTACTTGATAGCGGCCATGTAGTTAGTATCCTCCATTCACCTGGCCATAAGGATTGGTTCTGGCATGAGTACATGAGTTAGGATGGACCAATCAGAATTGTCACTGGATTTTTGTGCTAGGGCTAATATTTTATCCTTTTTCTAATTCTATGATCTTAAGAGTACTTAAAAATTCTTAACTAATTGTATTCGTTTCTTTCCTATTCACAGTTAAAAAATACCTAAGAAGCCACTTAAGGGAGGAAGGGTTTCTTTTGGTTCATGGTTTGTGGGTCTAGTTCATTATGTCAGCAGAATCAGCTCCTGTTGTGGTAGAGGGAGTGTGGGGCTGTTCACATCTCATTGGATCAGGAAGCAGAGAGATGAAATCTGGTTTTCTCCCTTTTCTTCTCCTTCTCGTTGTTGTTGTTCTCCTCCTCCTCCTCCTCCTCCTCCTCCTCCTCCTCCTCCTCCTTCTTTTTCAAGGTGGGGTTTCACTCTAGCCCAGGCAGACCTGGAATTCACAATTCACTGTAAAGTCTCAGGGTGGCCTCAAGCTCACAGTGATCCACCTAACCTCTGCCTCCCAAGTGCTGGATTAAAGACATGTGCCACCATGCCCACCATGCTTGGCTCTTCTCCTTTTTTTTATTTTAGAGATAGTGAGTGAGCAAGAGTGAGAATTGGCGTGCCAGGGCCTCAGCCACTGCAATTGAACTCCATACACTTCTGCCATCTAGCGGGCAAGTGCAACCTTGAACTTGCCTCACCTTTGTTCATCTGGCTTACATGGGATCTGGAGAGTTGAACTTGGGTCCTTAGGCTTCACATGCAAGCACCTTAACCACTAAGCCATCTCTTCTGGCCCTTCTCCTTTTTAAAAACATATTTTATTTTTATTTATTTATTTGAGATACAGAGGAGAGAGAGAGAGATACGGGGGGGGGGGAGGAATAATGGGCATGCCAGGGCTTCCAGCTGCTGTAAACGTATTTATCACCTTGTGCATCTAGCTTACATGGGTCCTAAGGAATTGAACCTGGGTCCTTTGGCTTTGCCAGCAAGCATTTTAACCACTAAGTTATCTCTCCAGCCCTCTTCTCCTTTTTAAAAAGTATATTTATTTATTTGCAAGCAGAGGGAGACAGAGGAGGCGAGAATGGGTACACTAGGGACTCTGGCTTCTGCAAATGATTTCCAGATGCATGGGCACATTGTGCATCTAGCTTTACATGGGTACTGGGAAATGGAACCAGAATCATTAGACTTTGCAGACAAGCACCTCAGCCATTGAGCCAGTTCTCCAGCCCCCTTTTCTTCTTTTATTCAGTCTCTGCCTCCAACTTATTGGATGGTGCCACCACATTCTGGACAGGCTGTCCATCCTTAGTCCTCTCTGAAAACATCCTTATAGACATATGCAGAGGCACACTTCCTTGGGGATTCTTTGTCCAGCCAAGCTGACAACAATGATTAACCATCACACTAACTATACTTCTTAGAAGAAGAGTATCTGAAGAAAGAGGGAATGAGATTAACACCCAGTTTTGAATGCAATTAAAAGATGAAGAGGAAGAAAAAGGAGATATGTACAGATAAAAATTCAGACTGATTGAATTTAGGAGTAAAGTATCTTCTTTTGTAGGTTGTTAGCTAGGGACATAGGCCCAAAAGAACATAGACATCAGCCTGCCCTGGTGAGACTAAAAGGCTGAAGGAAGGGAATTGGAGAGTGCTGTGGAATGGTGATCTCTGGGAATCACTGGCTATTTCATGGTAAGCTCACAGTAGCTGTGATTCCCTGCACAAGAGTGAGCTCATCAACATCCTGTCATGGAGTGAGTGGATTCTTGGGGCCCTGTCCCTCCCTGACAATTTATATGCACTTAATGGTTGGTGGGGGAGGGAGAAACATTTTCTTCCCCGGTTTAGCCACTGGTGAAGTACCCATGCTCCTATAAGGAAACTCTCACCATGAAAGTAGAAGGGGAAAGTTAACCAGAGGAAGAGGATTAGCAGGAGTGGGCAGGGGAAAAAGAGGATTGAATATGATTGAAATATTTTACATACATATGTAAAATGTTATAATGAACCCAATTATTGTGTGTAGTTCATATATACTAACAGAAACATTAAAAAATATATAAATTATTAACATACTAATAAAAACATAGAAAGGAAAAAAGTTTCATAGAATTTAGCAGTGAATCCATTTAAACCTAGACTTTTCTTTATAGGGATACTTAATTATGGTTTCAGTCTTACTGATTAGTATGTGTGCATATAAATTGTTTTACATCTGCTTTATTTTAATTTTTTTTAAAATTTTTTATTTATTTGCAAGCAGAGAGAGAAATAGAGAGAGAGAGAGAGAGAGAGAGAAAGAGGAAGACACAGAGAGAATGGGCATATGATGCATTTATCTGGCTTACGGAGAATGTATCCTTTGGCTTCTTAACTAGATTTCCCCAGCCCTTCTTTTAAATTTTGCTTTTGTATTTAGGAATGTATTTATTTCTTCTAGATTCTTTAACTTTTTGGAGTATGCTTTCAAAATATCCTTTAATCATCCTTTAAATTTCATTAGAGTCTGCTATTACAATTCCTTTTTCATCTCTAATTTTATTAATTTGGGTCTTTTTGTTTTTACTATTAATAAATTTAGATTGGGGTTGTAAATCTTATCCTTTTAAAGAAATAATCTAATTGATTTTACATGTTATTATTTTAATTTCTACTTCTTTAATTTATGCATCTACTGCATTTGAGTCTGGCTTTTTACTTTTTCTAGAACTTTTAGGTACATTCACTAGGTTATTCAGTGTAAACATTATACCCTCCTCCCTGTGATCTGTGAGCTGGCTTCCTGCTCCTGCCAGGCTTTCCCTGCCATCATGAAATTTCTCCTTGGGACTGTAAGTCAAAATAAACCCTTCTTCCATTAACTGCTTCTGGGTGTGTGTGTGTGTGTGTGTGTGTGTGTGTGTGTGTGTGTTTTGAGGTAGGGTCTCACTCTAGGCCAGGCTAACCTGAAACTCACTCTGTAGTCTCAGGCTGGCCTTGAACTCAAAGTTATGCTAATACCTTTGCCTCCCAAGTGCTGGGATTAAAGGCATGCGCCACCATGCCTGGCTTGGTTGGGTGTTTTTTTTCCCCCAGCAACCAGTAGATAACTGTGACAGCAACCTTGGCTGGCAGTTCAATGACTGGCTTTGGAACCAATCTAGTTGTCCTTTACTACTTAGCCTGTAGGAAAGGGAACACTAATTTTCCTCTTTACCCTTTCTCCTTTCTCCTTCCCTTCATTCTTTCATTTCATTTTTATTATTTTATTTTGAGATGGGTGTCTCACTAGTCATTCTGGCTGGCTATAAACCCCTAATCTCTTTTGTCTCAACTTCAGGAGTGCTGAGAACGTGTATGCACTATTCTGGTCTTCTCTTAAATTTTAATCCATGAGGATAAAAGGCTAAATCTTCCTCCAGGAGTCAGAAAACAATAGTCTCCTGCCTATGGCACTCCTGAGCCTGAGATCTGAGTCTTTTCTCAGACCACAAAGACAGAGTAGTCAGTTTCCAAAGGATTGTGCTACGCAGGAGAAAGAACCTGTCTTTTCCCCTAGGCGATTCCTTGATGCCTCCCCTGATCTCTATATGCAGTAAGTATGAGTGAAGGTTTCTACAGCAGGGCTGAAGTATAGAAACCTTCCAGAAAAAAATCTGTAAGCAGTTCATTTTTTACATAAGTTGTCTAGTTGCTTTTGTGCGATTTGTTCAAAAGTTACGAACAGATTTTATTGGAACTTTACTAACTATTGCCATTTCAAGATCTTCCTTAGTGGTATTATAGGACTTTTAAAAGTACAGAGGATTTTTATATTATAGAAGCAATATTTTCTTAGAGAAATTTGGTAAGAGAAGAAAATAGAAAGTCAAAGACAAGTAAACATTGGCAGCCCTATCACCCAGAGAAAATTACTTTTGATGTTTTGGTAAATTTCATTGCAATTTCAAAAATGTCTACCTTTATCTTTTTATGCTTTTCTACTTTGAGTTCATTTGATAGTCCTTTAATGGATTTTTTGGGTTAAAAGTTTACTTTCATAATACTCATTATTTTGTAAGAGATTTCTAATTAATGTATCTATTTTTCTATTACTTTGGCCATATGAAACACCATTTAAAAATGTGATGGGCTCTCACTGTTCATTTCTAAATATTTGCAATTTATGTTTTCATTGCCTCTTTAACTGAAGAATATATATTAAGGGCATTTTGACAAAATTATGTTATTCGATTACTAGTTGTTTTGTTGTCCAGCATAATAGCCACTAGTCACTCATGGCTAATGAGTACTTGAAATGTGGTTAGTCAAACATGAGATAGGCTTTAAGTGGAAATTTTGCTCCAGCTTAAAAGACAGTATAAAAACTGAAGTTTTAAATATTGGTCCCATAGTTAATGGTAACATTTTTGTTATGTTGGGTTAAAAAGCACAAAGTAATTTCCCCTATTTATTTTCTCTTGCTTTTTAAAATGTAGCTACTAGAAAGCTTTTCTTTTCTTCCTTCCTTCCTTTCTTTCTCAAAGAGGTCATCCCTGGAAGGGATTGAATTTACAATCATGTATGGTGCCATCTTCCTACAAGGTACTAGCTATGGCCAATTGAATTTGTCACCCAACGCTATATTATAACTCTGAAAGCTTAGATCTAAGATGAGGTTCATACTGAAAGATTCACTCTAGCCAGGCAGTAAGATACTCAGTCAAATGCCTTGCTTTCTGGTGAATGTCCTTTACAATGCAAGTATCCTCAAACATATGCCAATAATTGTGTGAGAGAGTCCTAAGTGTATCACAAGTACTGGAAACAATCTCCAACTGGAAATTCATGCACCTTCTTAGATAGGAAAAAGATTAGAGACAATCCCCCACTAGCCACTTGGGATGGAATCTAGGCAAGCACTGTAGCACTGAATTGTATCCCTTAACCGCCCCCCCTTTTTGAGGTAGGCTCTTGCTCTATCCTAGACTGACCTGGAATTTACTATGTAATCTCAGGGTGACCTTGAGTTCCTACTTCTGCCTGAAATTAAAGGTGTGTGCCACCATACCTGGCCTTCTTGACCTTCTTGAGACAGGGTCTTATTAAGTTGCCCAGGTTTGCCTTTTTTTTTTTTTTGAGAGAGAGAGAATATGCATGCCAGGGCCTCAGCCAGTGCAATTGAATGCCAGAAGCTTGCGCCACCTACTATGCATGTGTGACCTAGTGCTTGTGCCATCCTTGTGTGTCTGGCTTACATGGGATCTGGAGAGAGATTGAATATGGGTCTTTAGGCTTTGCAGGCAAACACCTTAACTGCTAAGCCATCTCTATAGCCCCCCTCATTTTTTTTAGGTAGTGTCTCGCTAACCCAGACTGACCTGGAATTCAGGGTGACCTTGAACTCATGGAGATCCTCCTACCTCTGCCTCCAAGTGCTGGAATTAAAGGTGTGCACCACCACACCCAGCTTAGCCCCCCTTTTAAAAAAATATTTATTTATTTGAGAGAGACGGAAAGAAAGAGACAGACACAGAATGAGTGAGTGTGGGTGCTCCAGGGCTTCCTGCCACTGCAAACTCCAGATGCATGTGCCACTTAGTGCATCTGGCTTTATGTAGGCACTAGGGAATTGAACCAGGATCCTTAAGCTTTGCAGGCAAGCACCTTAACTGCTGAGCCATCTCTCCAGCCCTTGTTTTGTTTTTTATTAACATATATTAATTATACATAATAATGGGTTTCGATATGACATTTTTATCCATGTACATAATGTATTTTGATGATATTCATCTGCTACCTTCTCTTGTCCCCTTTCCAGTCCCACTAATCCCCTTCTTCTTTCCAACTTGTCCTCCTTCTATATCCATGTCTAATTCATTCATTCATTCATTCATTCATTCATTCATTCAGTTTGGTGACCCAGTGAGTTTTATTAGTGTTACTTACAGCAGTAAGGGTAAGTGTTCATTTACAGAAGCATGAACACCTTACCACTGTCTACACCACTAAAGAAAATGTCTTTTCCTACTCCATCATCCATTGACTTAAGGAGGGGTTACTTTCTCATTGCTGTGAACAAATACCCAACCAGAATCAACTTTCCACTCAAATGCCAGCAGGCCCTATGAGCGAGCCCTCCCTCCCCACTACCATTCCAGGAGTAGATGAGCCTGATCTTGTGCAGGTAACCATAGCTACTGCGAGCTTAAGAGTGCAATAGCCATATTACTCTCAGAAGTCAGCATTCCACACTACTCTCCAACTTCCCTTCCTCTAGCTCTCACATTTTCCCTGCTTCTTCTTTCATGATCTTCCCCGAGCCTTGGAAGGGTCCCATTTATGAACATTCAGTGGTCATCTATTTTTAGCACTTTAACCAGTTATAAGTCTCTGCAGTTACCACTGACCACTGTTGCAAGAATCTTCTCCTGACCAAAGCTGACAGACAGCAGCACTGATCTATGGTCATAACCACAGTTATTTAGAAGGCACTTGGATGAGAACCTCAAGTCCACTTATTAGATACCAACAAGTAGATTCCCTGCTAGGGCCTATGATCCCTCTAGTCATAGGCTTTTGACCAGATTTGTAGTCCCTGCTGTGGAGTGGTCTTCAAATCCAATCAGAAAGCAGTTGGTTAGCCTCATAACAGATTTGCCATTGTTGCACCAGGGTGGACCTTTTGCCTGGCCAGTCAGTAGTGTACTTGGGTTCCACAGCTGAATAAGTGAGTTGGTGTCAATTCTCCCCCAGCACCTGCTTAGCACCTTTCAGCACTATGACAGGCCAGTCAGCAGGTAGGAAGCTTCCAGCGCAGTCCAGCTTGATTTCTCTTTGTCTTGTGACCAGGGCATGTGGTTTCTTTAACAATAGGGTCTTACCATCTAGTTCTGGTGGGCAACCAAGAGCAGTGGCCTTTGTTGTTTTGGGAACTCAGTGATTTCCATTCCCAATAACTCATAAGGAGGTAGCCCACCTCTGGCAGTGGAATTTTCTTCTGGGAGAAGTTTTATCTATCTAAAGACTGGTCTTGGAATTCACCCTGTTACCCAAGCTAGCCTTGAACTTGCAATCTCCCTGCCTCAGCTTCCCAAGAGCTGGAATTATAGGCCTATACCACTAAACTCATCTAGAAACCTTTAGACTATTTATTTCACTTGCATTTGTGACTCACATTATATTTATCTTTAATTGCATTAAGCTATAGTCTTATTTTTTCCCTTGAACTATTAATTCCAAAGACCATTGCATTAAATTCATTTACTTGACTAAGATTGGGGGACAATTTTGAAGTTTATTGCCAGTTCCCAAAAGATATATCATATTGGGAGAAATATGTGTTATCTATGTAAAAAGCTATGTTGCTTTTGTTTGTTTGTTATGTCTTTAGAGACAGGATTTCATGTAGTCCAGGCTGGCTTCACACTCTATGTAGCCAAGGATGATATTGAACTTCTGATCCTTCTACCTTTACCTCCAGAGTGCTGGGATTACAATCATACACATAACACCCTGTTATATGTGGTGCTGGTGATTGAACACAGTCCTTTACACATTCTAGTTAGCTGACTACCAAGTGAGCTGCATGCCCAACCCCTAAAAAGCCACAGGAAATCTTGAATTGTTCCCCTCTGATTTTAACATTTTTGATTCCTCTTATTTGGTTTAACATTTTATTTATTTATTTTTATTAAGTAGAAACTTTGTATGGACATATCATGTGTTGGTACTGATATTCACCATGGGGTTATGGGTTATGAGTTGTCAGAGCAGCAGTCAGTCATTGGGGTGGGGTGGGATACCTCTGAATATTCACTCCCACCCTGTGGCTCTTACAATTTTTCTGCACCCTCTTTCAAAGTGTTCCCTGAGCTTTGGTGGGTGTGCTTTAAGTCCACTTTAGTACTGAGCTCTCAACAACTTCTGCATTTCTGCTTTGGTGCATTTTAAGTGTCCTTAGTGTCTATTGCCATCACCCTGGTGCAGGTTGTCAGGCTGGCTGTGGAAGCAGCATTCTTGCTCATCTTGCCAATTCTTCTGTGGTTTTACCTGGGTCCCAGCTGATGTGCAAGGGGTGGGCCATCTCATGATAGGGAGTCAGCCCTATCTTTTATTGTCTTGTTGATAGATTTTGGTTGGCCTCGGTTTTTGCTACCTTCTGTAAAAGAAAAACAGATTCTCCAATGGAGATTGAGCATAAGTTAAAGAGGACAGCATAGGTAATTAAGAGAGATTTTGATGGTGTAGGCTCTTTTTTGGCCAAAGACTAATAGGATTTTCTCGTTGGCATCCATGATCCTGTTCCCCATAAGATTTGGACTTGGTTCCCAGTACCAGTTATCAGTTCCTTTCCACTGAGTGGGTCTGTTAGCTAATCAGAGCCTTTGGTTACCCACCTAGGCTGGGTGCCACTATTGACAGGTGTGTTTGTCTTGTCATGCTGGTTGGTTTCATTTAGCAGTGTCTGTTGCTTTGGTTTAGCATTTTATTTGATACTTCTTCCTCTATATCCTTATTTTTAAATGTTTTGCATCATTTTTTTTTAGTAGGCCTTCACTGTAGCCCAGGCTGACCTAGAACTCACTCTGTAGTCTCAGGTTAGCCTCAAACACACCTCTGCCTCCTGAGTGCTGGGATTAAAGGTGTGCTCCACCATGCCCGGCATTTTGCATTTTATTTTAGGTGTGTGATGGTTAATTTCTAGTGTTAACTTGATCTGACTAGGAATCAAGTAAGAGACAGTGGCTCTAAGGTAGGTCTGTCAGGGCATTTCCAGGAAGGATTAACTGAAGGAGGATGTCCTTCCTTCAGGGTCCCTTCCTTCCAGTAACAGCCTAGATATACACAGAAGTTCCAGGAAACCAAATGGCCTTCTGCATTATTTTTGGTTGGTACATGCATCTACCTTGTTGCTGTTGTCCTTATGGAAATTGGAATACAGCTTCTTCAGCCTTCCAATGTGAACTGAAGACCAATGGCTCTTGTATCAGTCAGGGTTCTCTAGAGGAACAGAATGGATAGAATGAATCGTATTAAAAGGGGATTTATTGGATTAGCTTACACAGTCCAGCAATAGCAGGTTGCAGGTCCGAGAGTCAAGAAACCCGGTAGCTGCTCAGTCCACGAGGCTGGAGGCCTCAGCAGTCCCAATCCAGCACTGAAGGCCTGGAGGCTTCCTGGAGAGACACTGCTCTTCAGTCCACCCTGGTCTTCAGTCCACACTGGAGAGCAGCAACACCAAGCAGCAAGTACCAAGCGGAAAACACCAAGCAGCAAGCACCCAGTGGCAAGCAGCTAGCAGCATTGGCAGCCAGGTGGGAGAGAGAGCCTTTCTTCCCAGAGCTCCTTTTTATCAACCAGCCCCCTCCTCCAAGAGGGGCCACCCACTCTGGGCCGCCCACTCTGGGGGAAGGGCTTACCCCTGGGGGAAGGATTCTTCCTTTAGCTAATCCTTCCTAGAGGCAGCCTCAGAGACACACTTATGAGGAATGTCTGTGGATTCCTAAACAAATCAAGTTGACACAATCTTAACCATCACAAGTCCACCCCTTGTCAACTTGACACCAAACCATATATCTTTACATTCTACTTAATTTCCAAATGAAGACAGTAACAAGGTCATAATTCCACCTAACATGATATAACTATCCCTCGTACAACCGGAAACGCACAATCATCCCCCCCCCACACACAAAGCAAGTTCCTTGAGGAAGGCTTAGTCTCATATAATAAGTCAAATATAAATTCAACAGTGGTTAACTAGCAATATGATCTTAATCAGTATTAATTACCTAATAGAGAAATAGAGGAAGAACAAAACATCTTAATATTGGTGTACATATGTACAAACACTCTTAACAAGGTAAGACAGGAACACTCATGGCAATTACAGTCCACGTTTTTGTAACTGGTCCCGTGGCCTTAGCTGGTATTTATTACTGCCTTCTTCTACTACCCATTCAGTATTTCCTCCACCTTCAGCAAGCACCTCAGCAGGTCTTGGTTCTTTACCTGGAGGGGTGACCCATACCTTCATTCCTGAAGGATCTGGGCCATTTATCACACTGCCTTGATTGGGTTGTTGCAGTTGTCCATTGACTTTGATAACGGCATGGTAACACCAAGAGACGCCCTAGAGAATCTCCAGCACTCCAGACATACTCTTCCTTACCTCCATTGTGGAGGAGCAGTCCAATTTCCCCCTGGTAGTCTGGATCAATCACCCCTGCTAACATTGTAACTCCTTTCTCAGCCTGTGCACTCAAGGGCATCAGGAGCCCAAAGTGGCCAGGGGGGAAATCTTAGCTTCCAGTTCAAAGGAATGTTCTTTGTGCCTCCTGGCAAAAGCACTCCCCCCTCTGGAACAAAGACCTCTAGGCCAGCAGAGCATAAGGTTGTGGGTACAGGAAGCAAAAATTTGGCTAATGGGTCACTTGGGGTGATGGTAAGTGGTACCATTCCCATTTCCACCCCTTGATTCCTGGACCCATGAATCCGGGCTATAGGAGAAACAGCACCATATATAGGACGCTGATTCAGAGCATATACAGCCTGCTGGAGGACACGCCCCCAGCCCTCCAAGCTATTGACACCTAGTTGGCACTGCAGCTGTTTCTTTAAAAGGCCATCCCACCGCTCTATCAAGCCAGCTGCTTCAGGGTGGTGGGGCACATGGTAAGACCAGTGAATTCCATGATCATGAGCCCACTGCTGTACTTCCTTGGCTGTGAAGTGAATTCCTTGGACAGAAGCAATGCTGTGTGAAATTCCATGATGGTGGATAAGGCATTCTGTAAACCCATGGATGGTAGTTTTGGCAGAAGCATTATGTGCAGGAAAAGCAAATGCATACCCAGAATAAGTGTCTATTCCAGTAAGGACAAAACGCTGCCCTTTCCATGATGGAAGAGGTCCAATATAGTCAACTTGCCACCAAGTTGCTGGCTGGTCACCCCGTGGCATACTACCATATCGGGGGCTCAGAGTTGGTCTCTGCTGCTGGCAGATTTGGCACTCAGCAGCAGCTGTAGCCAGGTCAGCCTTAGTTAATGGAAGTCCATGTTGTTGGGCCCATGCCTAACCTGCATCCCTGCCACCATGGCCACTTTGTTCATGGGCCCATTGGGCAATGACAGGGGTGGCTGAGGAAAGAGGTTGACCACTGTCCACAGAATGGGTCAGCTTATCTACTTGATTATTAAAGTCCTCCTCTGATGAGGTCACCTTCTGATGAGCATTAATATGGGACACAAGTATCTTTATACCCTTTGCCCATTCAGAGAGCTCTATCCACATACATCTTCCCCAAATGTCCTTTTCACCAATTTTCCAATCATGCTCCTTCCAAGTCCCAGACCATCCTGCCAAACCATTGGCCACAGCCCATGAATCAGTGTATAACTGCACATCTGGCCATTTTTCTTTCCAAGCAAAATGCACAACCATGTGTACTGCCCGTAGTTCTGCCCATTGTGAAGACTTCCCTTCACCACAGTCCTTCAGAGTTGTCCCAGAAAGGGGCTGTAATGCTGCAGCTGTCCACTTCTGGGACGTGCCTGCATAGCGTGCTGAACCATCTGTAAACCATGCCCTGGTCTTGTCCTCTTCAGTCAACTGATCATAGGGCACACCCCATGATGCCATAGGTGCATGCTTGGGGACAGAAGGCATTGAAACAGGAGTAGCAACCATAGGCATTTGGGCAACCTCCTCATGTAACTTACTTGTGCCTTCAGGGCCTGCTCAAGCCCAATCACGGATATACCACTTCCACTTGATGATGGACTGCTGCTGTGCACGTCCAACTTTATGGCCTGGTGGGTCAGATAACACCCAGCTCATAATGGGCAGCTCAGGTCGCATAATAACTTGATGGCCCATTGTCAAGCGTTCAGTTTCTATTAAGGCCCAATAGCAAGCCAAGAGCTGTCTCTCAAAGGGAGAATAATTGTCCGCAGATGATGGCAGGGCCTTGCTCCAGAATCCCAAGGGCCTCCAGTGTGATTCACCTATGGGGGCCTGCCAAAGGCTCCAAACGGCATCCCTATCTGCCACTGACACCTCAAGTATCATTGGATCCACCGGATCATATGGCCCAAGTGGCAGAGCCACCTGCACAGCAGCCTGGACCTGTTGAAGAGCCTTCTCTTGTTCTGGGCCCCACTGAAAACTAGTAGCTTTCTGAGTCACTTGGTATATGGGACGGAGTAACACACCCAAGTGAGGAATGTGCTGTCTCCAAAATCCAAATAGGCCCACTAGACATTGTGCTTCCTTCTTAGTGGTAGGAGGGGCCAGGTGCAACAACTTATCCTTCACCTTAGAAGGAATATCCCTGCATGCCCCACACCACTGAACTCCTAGAAATTTCACAGAGGTGGAAGGTCCTTGAATTTTGGATGGATTTATTTCCCATCCCCTGATGCGCATATGCTGTACCAGCAACTCCAGAGTGGCTGCCACCTCCTGCTCATTCAATCCAATCAGCATAATGTCATCGATATAATGGACCAATGTGACACCTTGTGGAAGGCACAGACGATCAAGATCCCTGCGAACTAAGCTATGACACAGGGCTGGAGAGTTAATATAACCTTGAGGTAACACAGTAAATGTGTACTACTGACCTTGCCAGCTGAAGCAAATTGCTTCTGGTGGTCCTTATGGACAGGTATGGAGAAGAAGGCATTCGCAAGATCAATAGCTGCATACCAGGTACCAGAAGATGTGTTAATCTGCTCAAGTAAAGAAACCACATCTGGTACAGCAGCTGCAATTGGAGTCACCACCTGATTAAGTTTCTGATAATCCACTGTCATTCTCCAGGATCCGTCTGTCTTCTGAACAGGCCAAATAGGGGAGCTAAAGGGAGATGTGGTGGGAACCACCACCCCTGAATCCTTCAAGTCCTTTATAGTGGCATTAATCTCTGCAATTCCTCCAGGGATGTGATACTGTTTCTGGTTCACCATTTTCTTTGGTAGAGGGAGCTCCAATGGCTTCCATTTGGCCTTTCCAACCATAATGGCCCTCACCCCACAAGTCAAAGAACCAATGTGAGGGTTTTGCCAGCTCCTAAGTATATTTATCCCAATTATGCATTCTGGGACTGGGGAAATAACCACAGGTTGAGTTCGTTAAATAGTGCACACCTTGGATTATTAGTGCCCTCCTTATTACCAGTTAAAGTGCTCTCCTTATTACCAGCAGAGCCTTCAGTGGCACTGAAGTTGGAGAACCAACTCCACAGAGCACAAAGCCTACTAGGGAAACCCATCCTTACAATTCTGTTTCTCTAGAACCACTCTGGTACCACAATCTGTATCAGTCAGGGTTCTCTAGAGGAACAGAATGGATAGAATGAATTGTATTAAAAGGGAATTTATTGGATTAGCTTACACAGTCCAGCAATAGTAGGTTGCAGGTCCGAGAAAGTGAGAGAGAAAGAGAATTGTTGTGCCAGGGCCTCTAGCCACTGCAACTGAATTCTAGATGCATTCACTATCTTGTGCACATGCGTTACCTTGTATGTCTGGCTTACCTGGTATCTGGGGAGTCTAACCTAGGTCCTTAGGCTCCACAGGCAAGTGTCTTAACTGCTAAGCCATCCCTCTAGCTGCAGTGTGCTTTTTGGAAACCACACACAACTGATTTTCAAAATACAACTTTAAAGACTCTACTTTTAAATTTAATTCACTCATTTTTATTGAAATTATTTCTATATTGCAACTTATTTCTGTGATTCTTGTGTTTCTAGATGCAAGACATTGCTATTTCTTTCCCAATGACCAGTATATGGGGTTATTGGCCTTCCAGTCTTATAGTTACACATGGAAAGTTATAAATAGCCTTCGTCAGTGAAGTACTTGCAAAGTCACCCCAATCACCACCTACTATCCACTCTCCCCTCCTCATGCCTGTCTATCTGTGCTATCCCCATTCAGAGCAGCATAACTGTGCCTACCTTTTGGCATAATCTCCTTTTTCAGAAACTTGGGTTACAGTTTCAACTTCCAGTATGCATTTATTCCTCATAAATTTGGATCCATCAAGAACTCCACTTTTACCTGTAATTCCATCACTCAGGAAGCCAAGGAAGAATGGTGACAAATTTGATGACATTGTGGACCACATTATCAAGACTGTCTTCAAAACACAGCAAAATAAAATAAAATGAAAAAAAAATAAAACCTACCACTTATATTTTTAAAGTACTAATATTTTCTTTGTTTCTTTTTTCTTTTTGATACACACATGCACAGAAACACACACACACACACACATATCTAATTTAAAAATTTTTTTGAGGTATGGTTTCTCTCTGACCAGAATGACCTGGAACTCACACTGTAGTTCCAGGCCAGCCTCAAACTTACAATGATCACCTAGCAATCCCTGAGTGCTGGGATTAAAGGTGTGTGCCATCACACCTAGCCTCTTTTTAATATTTTGAGACAAACTCTTGCTTCCCAAACTGAGCTATAATTTACTATGTATCCCAGTTGCCCTCAAACTCCTGATACTACTATTCAGGTTTTCCAAATGCTGGCATTGCAGGTATGTACCACCACACTCAACTTAGTTTTCTTGAGATATAGCTGTGGTCAAAACAGATAGCTTATTACTATCTTGGAGCTTAAATTCTAGAAAGGAGATATGAACTAGAAATAACAGACATTATAATAAGTAAATTATATAGCATGTTGGTATCATAGAAAAAGAAAATTAAAGTGACATGAGAGGGATCCAGCATATTGGAAAGAAAAGGGGGTAGAAGGCAATTATAAATGGAGTGGTTGGGTTGGGCTTCATGAGGAAATGACATTTAAGCAAAGAGTTGAAGGGAAGGGTAATAGGTGTGGGGGTATCTGGTGGAAAAGCATTTCAAGCAGAGGTATTAGCCATCTCATAACCCTCAAGGCAGGAATGTGCTCACCATGTCTATGGAGCAGTTGGTGTGGCTGGAGGAGAGTGGTAAAGAGGTACGAGAAGACAGGGAGCAGCACAGATCATTCAGGGTTATACAGACCATTGGAAGGTTTGGAGCCTGTATTCTGAGAGGTAGGAGAACCACCGTGGGCTTTTAAGTAAAGAAATCACCCCTAGGGTGAGGTGAGGAGCTTGGGGATAGAGAGGCTGCAATGAACTGGAAGACAATGAAGATCAACCCTAAAATGGAAGCTGAGAGATATTAAGGGAAGGACTGGACATTAGGTAGAAAGAAGCCACACAAGATAAAGATGAGGGAAAGAAGTGAGGATAAGTTTAAGACAGTAAGTTATGCTACCTGTATGAGATTTGGTAGTCAGCAAAGAATCATTCAGGCATGCCTCATGTACCTGACCACATATGTGCTAATGATGGCATGACCCACTATGATGTGGAAGCTGATCTGGGAGGTAGGCAGAAAAATCTCTGTGTGGGCTGGAGAGATGGCTTAGCAGTTAAGGTGCTTGCCTGCAATGCCTAAGAACTCATGTTTGAATCTCCAGGCCCATATAGCCAGATGCCCAGCGATGCAAGCATGCAAGGTTGCACATGCACACAAGGGGCCTCATGTGTCTGGAGCTTGTTTGCAATGGCTAAAGGCCTTGGCATGCCCATTATCTGTGTGTGTGTGTGTGTGTGTGTGTCTCTCTCTCTGGCTCTTTCTCTCTGCCTCTCTCTCTCTCTTCCTCATAAAAGGAAAGGCTTTGTGTGTTCCCTATGTGATTAGCAATAGAAGACACCACAAGAAAGGACTCATGGGGACACATCATGGGGACACAATATTGAATGTCTGTCTTCCCAGAGTCAAGTTCACCAAAACAGAGGCCTGACAAGTAAGTACCATGCTTGAGGCTATGTCATGGACTTTGGGGGGTTTTATTTGCTCCCTGACCTCTCTTTCCATAAGAATTCACAGAAGCTGCACAGATAGGGGCTGTACCCTAGCTGGTAAAGGTGTCACTAAATGTAATGGGTTTTCAACTTGGTAAGTGCAAACCAAAATAAGTACAGCCCAGACATAAGAGAGTGGAGAAAGCTTGATTACCTGCAGCAGAACACTGGAGTTGTTTCCAAAGGAATGCCCTTCTCAAGCCAGGAACTGTGGGGGTTTTATTAAGGGAGCCTATACTCATTCATAGAAGGGTTGGTCCATCCCTAAGAATGGTCATCTGTTCCTGAGCATGCTCAGTTTAAGGTCATGGATCACATGTTTAAAACATTCAAGTGAGGGCTGGAGAGATGACTCGACGGTTAAGGCACTTGCCTGCAAAGCCTAAGGACCCAAGTTTGATTTCCCAGATGCACAAGTTGACACATACATCTGGAATCCATTTGCAGTAGCTAGAGGCCCTGGCAGGCCTGTTTTCTCTCCGTATCTGCCTCTTTCTATCTTTTTATCTCTCTCTCTCATAAATAAATAAATTAATTAAATATTAAAAAGAAGATTCAAGTGGTGGACCAGAATGTCTCTGGGAATGTTCAGCTTGCATCATGAAATTTGTCTGAAAATAAAGGAAAGGACACTTTGAGGGTATATTAATTTCAGAGTTTTCTCCTGAAGGTGTGTGCCTCACTTAATGGCTGACAAAGTGACTGCGATCTCGTGGTGAACAGAAGAGTAAGAAATCGAGAGTCCCTAACTTGCATGTGTTCAGGGGTTGTTCATATCCCCAAAGCAGAGTGGCATCTGCAGTCCATGTCCTCATCCATCCTTGCCTGGCTCTCTTTCCTATCCTTCAGCTCCAGAGTTGATCACCTTTCCCAAGGTGGGTTTCTGTCATTAGAACCCCACTTTCTAGGAAGCAGTCAGAGATGATGGAAAAAGCACGTAGTTTTGCACTTTGACCTGAACTTGGGCTCCAAACTTTGGTGCCTAGGTAATGTGTAAATTTCCATTTTCACTTCTGTAAAATATGATGATTATACCTCTTTGATAGGATGATGGAACGTCCTGGCAAATAGTGTGTGCTTAGCTCATTTCCTGCTTGAACATTTAGGGCTGGGACACTAGGGAATGCATTTTATGTTTCTCCATCAGGCTCCCAGGAGGAGGGGTGGGGAAGACTAAAGCCATCACCACCTCTGCCCACAGGACTGGCATTGCCATCACCTAGTGTCTGGCCCAGGATGAGGCCATCTGGTGAGCAGCAGCAGGAAACCATGAAATGTGACTTGCTGGTGGCCACAGCAAGGGTTCAATAAGTAGAAGGAGCAGTAATTGTTTCAAGATTATAACCTGAGGGCTGGAGAAATGGCTTAGCAGTTAAGGTGTTTGTCTGTGAAGCCAAAGGATCCCGGTTCAATTCTCCGGTACCCACGTAAGCCAGATGCACAAAGGGCACATGCATCTGGAGTTTCTTTGCAGTGGCTAGAGGCCCTGGCATGCCCATTCTCTCTCTGTCTGTCTCTCTTCTATCTCTCTCTCTGCTTGCAAATAAATAAATAAAAACTTTAAAAAGAAAAGATTATAATCTGACTAGATGTAACCAGTACATGATTAAGGCTGACCATGTACTCAGGCAGTACAAAAGCCCAAAATTCGCTGGGCCATAGCCACAAGCCTGAAAAAAGCCATGGGCCTTGGAAGAGAGATGCTTTAAATCTGTTGAGGAAAGACAGCGCTCCATCTTCCTGTGGGTCTGTTCTCCTCTGTACTGGATTTGCCCCAAGCATGACTCCAGGTCATTAAGCGGATGTCACTTCCCCCTACTACAAAAACCATTCACTCCCTAATCCTGGGAGCCCTGTGGGGTTTTGTACTTCCTGCTGTGCATGTCAGTCCCTTGGTGGGAAGTACCTTGGGGAGTGGTGAGCAGCTCTGGGAGAAAGCAGGTCCCCAGGGAGCATAGAACTATGCGTGCCTGCCCATCTCCCATCTCCATCCACACATGTACTTGTGTTCCTAGATGCTCTCCACATTATCTTCAAGCCACAGCCTGCCTCTATCCAGCAGAGCACACTTGGATCAGCCTGCCCAAGTAGTCATGGTACTGCAGAATTTATGTTCTTCAGCTCTATCCCAGTCCCGGATCTGAAGAACTTCACCCAGTTCTAGTCCAGATCCTCATGGGCACAGGGTCCTGAGGCTGCCAGTGTGGACTCAACAGCATCTACTCTATCCCTGCAGTCTGGCTGTCCCAGAGAGACCCTCTGAATTATAACAGGGACACCTACCCTTTCCACAGACATGGGCTGAGAAAACGAACTCTCCCTTCTCTTCCAGCTGGAATCCAAGATCCTGCTGCCTCTGCAGACCTTTGTCCCTGTTGTCCTGATGGACCCATGAGGCACAGGTCAGTCCTGATCCTGGGGGCAGAGACTGGCCCATCTTCTGGTCTTTCTGACCCAGGTCTGGCCAGGTTGTCTGTTGGGGCCACCCCCGGCTTTTATAAGAGATGGAAATTTCAGCTCAGTACCCAAACAGTGCCACATACAGAGCTAATGTTTATACCATGTGAACCCGCACCTTTGCTTGTTAAAGAAGACACTAACACACCAGCTTTCCTAGCATCTGTCCCCACCATGACTTTCACTAATCCACTTTTCTGGAAGATGCGTGCACCGGGCCAGTTTATTTAGATCATACTATAATGGGGTTGTTAAGCCAGATAGCCTGAGAATTCTTGGAAGCAGGGAAAGATTCCCCCAAATCTCTTCACAACTATAGGGACACATGGAGAAGCTGACCAACCTCCAGGACCTCCCTGCAGTCACTTTGGCCCTCTGCACCCAGAGGTGCTGGCTGACCGGATAGTTCTGCATCCCAGTTCTTCTTCCAGAACCTGAGCATGAATAAGACCCAGCCAGCTGAGGCTGGACAGGGTGAGGAAGATTCCCTGGGACTGCCTTCCTCTCTGCCTGCCACAGGAATGGCTGGAAAAGGAGCCCAGGATGTGGAATATCCCAATGAGAGCTGGTGGGAGTGTGCTGCAGGTGGCAGAAGTTCCTCTTGTCACTTTCTGAACTATGCCTTAAAGTTTCCTGGGCCTCAGACCATGTGGTCAACACAAGGAAAGGAAACATATAAGAATATGGCCACCAGGAAGCTTCAATCACCTCTGATATGTTTTGTCTTCTGAGAATGGCAGGGCAGTGGCAACTGCAAGGCCACATGATGCAATGCCCAGCTCTGGACCCTCCAAAAAGGCCAGGTGATGTTCCTCAGTCCCTGGTGACAAGACTGCTGACCACATGTGCTCCTGTTGTCTGAGCCAGTGGCCAGTCCCAGTCGTTAAGTGAGGTTTAGAACCCAGATCACTGTAAATGGGTTTCTTTCTTGCAGGAGTGGCTGGTCTCAGCCACTAACCATTTCTCTGGCCTTACACGATGGCTCCTTGTTCCCAGATTTTGTGCTCTGGAAATCTAGCTGCTGGGGAGATGGCATCAGGACCTTCTAGGTTTAACTTCCCACAAAAAACTCAATTTCTTCCTAGAGATCCTAGCACTGCTCCTATTTCTTCTTGATTTTCTTCCTCTCTTGTCAGCCTATTTTCTGCTGTCTTGGTTATGTTCATCTCCCAATCGTCACATTATGTTGCCTGACCAAGGAGGCTTACGGCCATGGCTACTGTCGGTGCACCTCAGTGGGGAGGTGCTTGGGATGGGGTGGTGGAGTGGATGCTAGGGTATGGGGGACGTAAATATTGATCCATGAGATAATAAAATCCAAGTGCATAACATTGTCCTGCACACAGTTAAGATCGCATTCATTGCTTTTATCTTATTCAGTCTCCATATCCCTTTTGCTTCCATGTATGGTTGTGTGCTGTACAGGATTATCTAATCTAGAAACGTGTGGGAGATGAAATTTATCCATGCTCTGCTTGCCCAGCCAAGTACCACAGCATTTGTTCTTCCTAGTGAACGCCTTCATCTAGCATCAACCCTCCGGATTTCTTCAGATTGAAGACAATCTGACTCAGCAAAATGCGTATATTAGCCTGAAGATGAATAGGGTGGTTTTACACTTGAATTTATGCTGTCAGGCAACCATTAGAGCTATATAAACTCAGAAGAAAGATTTTTCAAAAATTCTTACCAACTGAGGACATTCAACACCTACTGATCCAGAGGCTCCTGAGTGCCCATCACTGAAGTAGGCTTAAAAGGCTCCCAGCATGGCTCAGGGAATTTTGAGGAAGAGGGGGCAGAAAGATTGTTAGAACCACAAGTTGGGACATTTTGCACAGAGACATTGCCTCTCCCCCCACCCCCACCCTATAATGCATGACCCACAATCCCCATGGGGTTGACCTGCATCCCAAACGAGGAAGGCCTCTTCAGAAAAGGGGCAGGGAGGAGGGAGAGGATGGTACCAGCATGTGTTTTTACATACAAAATATGACCATATCTAATAAAAAAGGAAAAACAAACAAAAACAAAAACAAAACATTCTCACCAGGGGGCACTATAGGCTGGTAGTGTTTTTGCATCATATTTCTGTGAGTACCTTGGAACTAGACTTAAAATCTCAATGTGTCAGAAGGGAAAATCGAGACTCAAAGATCTTAAGTGATTTGCCCAAAAGCAGCCGGTTCACACAGGGA
This sequence comes from Orientallactaga sibirica, assembly GCA_036365145.1. NCBI lineage: Eukaryota > Metazoa > Chordata > Mammalia > Rodentia > Dipodidae > Orientallactaga > Orientallactaga sibirica. The sequence goes on along the minus strand of JAEOAD010000059.1, from coordinate 12,493,870 downwards.
TCTGCACTGGGTTTCCTTAGCTCGCCTCTCTGACTTTGGAGCCTAAGTACTCCTGTCTAGGCCAAGAGCTTGCAAACAACCTCCACCTTTCTGATTTTTCTTTAAGTCCAGGCACTGTTCCTGCTCCGAGTCTGTTCTTGGTGATTCTTAAGAGTGGAGTAAAAGAAACACCTGAGTTTGGGCCCAGACAAAAGCATCCTTATCTTCCACACGTGGGGGTCTAGCAGAACCCCTCTTCCCACCAACAATGTGCTTTTTCCATTTGTTTTCCATGTTAGTTTTTTGTCTGTTTGTTTGTTTGTTTGTTTGTTTGTTTGTTTGTTTTTGTTTTTTCAAGGTAGGGTCTCACTCTGGCCCAGGCTGACCTGGAATTCACTATGTAGTCTCAGGGTGGTCTTGAACTCACAATGATCCTCCTACCTCTGCCTCCCGAGTGCTGGGATTAAAGGCATGCGCCACCACGCCCGGCTCTTAGTTGCTTTTTTTATTGCTGCCTCCAAAATGGTTTGCTTTGGTTTGCAGCTTCAGAGGAGTTTCAGTTTGTCATGGCGGGGCAGGCATGGCAGCTGGAGAGGCGTGATAGTGGCAGCGGAGCATGCTTCTTCACGTGTGCAGCTCAGGAAGCAGAGAGAGCAGGCTGGACTCAGAGGAGGTTATAATCTTCAAAGGCCCAACCCTAGTGATCTCCTTCCAGCAGCCAGATCCCACCTCCCAAAGGTTCCACAGCCTGTGAAGTAGCACCACAGCTGGGAATCAAGAGTTCAAAACACGAGCTATGAGGGACACTTCAGATTCAAGCTATAACACTTTCTTCTTAGATGCTGGAGTCATCTAAACCCTTAGCTAAACTACCCTGCCAGAAACCACTAAGTCCTCTGTGGGGCTGACACCAGGGCACATCCAGTTGAGCTACGTATTGCCAGGACTCATTACAGCTAAGTGTTGAATTCAACAGCTCCCAGCTGCTCTCACACCAGCTCTCCATGCTCTCCCTAGCCTGCCAATCAATCCCCTTTGCGATTGCAGGAGAAACAGGCTTCCCTCCCTGGGAGCAGTGCAGCAGAGCCCCAGCCTGGCACTGAGAAGGTCATCTGCCTGCAAAGCCACATCTTTCTGGCAGCCTCTCTCTGCTCCTTCACAGTTTAGGTCTGACCCTCTGAATTCTTAAGGCTGGAGATAGTTTACCAAATTCCTTTACAATTCTGTGCAGGTGGCAGGAGTAGGCAGTCTTCTTCAGGAAGCGGGACTCACTGACTGTCCTTGCTGTTCAGTCCTTCCTCTTGCTGAATTTAGGGGTGTGATCTGGAGGGCAGGAGGGGCCCCTCCATATCCTTTCATGGAGCCCAGTGTCTGAAGGGGCCTAAAACAGGAGGCGGTGCAGGACTGGAGGATGCACAGAGCTGACCATCCAGAGCAGCAGGGTTACAGGTCAGGGTAAACTAGAGCATATCACAGACTCAGTTCTGTCCTTCCATGCAGAGCAGGGCATCTTTTCAGGACAGCAAAGGACTGCAGACCTTCTTGTTCTATGCAGATACCAGCTCCATCACCAGGGAGAACACTGTGGCACAGGCTTTTCCTTGAGGAAGCTGTAGCTCTGGATGTAGATTTAGCATTTTACCCCTGGGAACTTGCTGTGATTGGATAAAAGGATGAACAAAATCCAGGCCTGGTAAGGTGTTAATTTTTTAGGAACCAGGGGCTGGTTCACAAATAGCTTCTGGAGCTTGGAATGTAGCTCAGTGGTAGAGCCTGGCATACACAAGATTGTGAGTTCAAGCCATAACACTGTAGGGGAGAAAAACCATCTACACAGAATTAGATTAAGAGAATTGCAGTTGAGGCTATCTGTGTTTGAGGTTTTCTTTTTGTCAATAAACTTGTGAAATTCCCAATCTGGTTTTCTGGTGTCATGGGCAAATATGAGCAACTGCATAGCTTACAGATGCCATCCCTGCCTCCGCAGTCCAGTAACTCTTCATGGTCCCTATCTTCAGGACCTCCTTCCCCCATATTTGTCATCAACACTTTAATACCCTGAGACCCTGGAAAAGATGAAATTTTGCCCAGGGAGTAAGGGGCATGGGCACTTAAATACTATGTCTACTACCTAGGGGTGTAGCTTGTCCTCAGAAGGCTAGTGACACCAGGAGATCTATTGCTGCCTCCAAAATGGTTTGCTTTGGTTTGCAGCTTCAGAGGAGTTTCAGTTTGTCATGGCGGGGCAGGCATGGCAGCTGGAGAGGCGTGATAGTGGCAGCGGAGCATGCTTCTTCACGTGTGCAGCTCAGGAAGCAGAGAGAGCAGGCTGGACTCAGAGGAGGTTATAATCTTCAAAGGCCCAACCCTAGTGATCTCCTTCCAGCAGCCAGATCCCACCTCCCAAAGGTTCCACAGCCTGTGAAGTAGCACCACAGCTGGGAATCAAGAGTTCAAAACACGAGCTATGAGGGACACTTCAGATTCAAGCTATAACACTTTCTTCTTAGATGCTGGAGTCATCTAAACCCTTAGCTAAACTACCCTGCCAGAAACCACTAAGTCCTCTGTGGGGCTGACACCAGGGCACATCCAGTTGAGCTATGTATTGCCAGGACTCATTACAGCTAAGTGTTGAATTCAACAGCTCCCAGCTGCTCTCACACCAGCTCTCCATGCTCTCCCCAGCCTGCCAATCAATCCCCTTTGCGATTGCAGGAGAAACAGGCTTCCCTCCCTGGGAGCAGTGCAGCAGAGCCCCAGCCTGGCACTGAGAAGGTCATCTGCCTGCAAAGCCACATCTTTCTGGCAGCCTCTCTCTGCTCCTTCACAGTTTCGGTCTGACCCTCTGAATTCTTAAGGCTGGAGATAGTTTACCAAATTCCTTTACAATTCTGTGCAGGTGGCAGGAGTAGGCAGTCTTCTTCAGGAAGCGGGACTCACTGACTGTCCTTGCTGTTCAGTCCTTCCTCTTACTGAATTTAGGGGTGTGATCTGGAGGGCAGAAGGGGCCCCTCCATATCCTTTCATGGAGCCCAGTGTCTGAAGGGGCCTAAAACAGGAGGCGGTGCAGGACTGGAGGATGCACAGAGCTGTCCGTCCAGAGCAGCAGGGTTACAGGTCAGGGTAAACTAGAGCATATCACAGACTCAGTTCTGTCCTTCCATGCAGAGCAGGGCATCTTTTCAGGACAGCAAAGGACTGCAGACCTTCTTGTTCTATGCAGATACCAGCTCCATCACCAGGGAGAACACTGTGGCACAGGCTTTTCCTTGAGGAAGCTGTAGCTCTGGATATAGATTTAGCATTTTACCCCTGGAAACTTGCTGTGATTGGATAAAAGGATGAACAAAATCCAGGCCTGGTAAGGTGTTAATTTTTTAGGAACCAGGGGCTGGTTCACGAATAGCTTCTGGAGCTTGGAATGTAGCTCAATGTTAGAGCCTGGCATACACAAGATTGTGGGTTCAAGCCATAACACTGTAGGGGAGAAAAACCATCTACACAGAATTAGATTAAGGTGTGATAGAATTGCAGTCTATCTGTGTAACTCTTCAACTGGTCCCCCTGCCTCCGCAGTCTTCTTCAGGTCCCTACCTCCTTCCCCCATATTTGTCATCAACACTTTAATACCCTGAGACCCTGGAAAAGATGAAATTTTGCCCAGGGAGTAAGGAGCATGGGCACTTAAATACTACACCTAGGGGTGTAGCTTGTCCTCAGAAGGCTAGTGACACCAGGAGATCTACTCTGGTTTTTTATTTTTTTATTTTATTTTTTTATTTTTATTTTTTGGTTTTTTGCAAGGTATTTTTCCAGGCTGATAGGCTGAAAAAAGTGCTGGGATTAAAGGCCTCCATTGTGAAAAAAAACCTATGGCACATTTTCTTCATCCATTCATCTGTCGGTGGACATCTAGTTGGATTTCATATCTTGGCTATTGTGAACAGGGCTGTAATAAACATGGATAGACAGGTGTCTCTGCAGCATACTGACTTAAATTCTTCTGGGTATAGTCCCAGGAGTTCTCCACATTCATTCTTCACCCTCCCCCCTAATCTGTGGCCTAGGAGACCACAGATTAGTTGCAATGTAATTCATAAATAGCTTTGGTGTGTGGCTTCCTACTGGGTTCAGCCAATGAGAAATGGGAAGAAGGAAGGAGCTTGAAGTCTCAAAGCCACTGGCTTTCATGAATGGCCAACAAAGATCACATTCTAGAGTCATGGCTTTGGTCCTCACTGATGAAATTATGCACACAATAATCTTTCAGCGAGCTATCTACACATGCTAGAGCTGTATCTCAGAAGTCATATGCTTGGCCAACCTTGGCACAGAGTGTTTTGGTTGAAATGATTGTCGGGAGCCCCGTGTGCGGGGCTTGGTGTCAGCAGCACTGAGGTGGGGGCGGCAGGCCATTGCTGGGTCTCAGCCTTGCTGCTTATGGTTGTGGCGATGGTGACTCATGAAGATCCTTCTACCCCAGCGTCCTGAGTGCTGGGATTAAAGGCATGGGTCAACATGCCCAGCTCTCTCTAAAGTGTTAATCTGAGCACTTCTTGAGGGAGAAATCCCCTGCTTCTGGGAATAATAGAATTAAGGAATTTAGAAGCTATATAGTTGGTGTGAAGACTAAGAAACTACACAGTTGGCTGGGGATGGGCTGGTGCTCTGCGAGTCCACTGAGGCACTGGGAGTTCATCAAAAACATTGTTGCCTGGGCGGCTCAGTTGTGGTGGCTCACCTTGTTTTCCCCAATTCAAAAGACCTTTAGGTTACTACTAAACTTTCTCTTTTCCTTTTTTTATGAGAGAAAGAGACAGAGAGAGAGAGAGAGAGAGAGAGAATTGGAACACCAGGACCTCTAGCCACTGCAATCAAACTCCAGAGGCATGCACCACCTTGTGCGCATGTGTGACCTTGTGTGCATGCTTCACCTTGTGCATCTGACTTAGATGGGTTTTGGGGAGTTGAACTTGGGCCCTTAGGCTTTGCAAGCAAATGCCTTAACCATGAAGTAACCTCTCCAGCCCAACTACTAAACTTTCAGTAGAAAACTAGCTTGGGACACTGAATTATAGGTAGAGCCAGCCCCAACACACTTAAACCCCCATTTGAGCCCTCATTTGAGTTTCCCACTTTCAAGGGCTCCTGTATGGATGCTTTCTTGCCTATATGATGTTTCTGCCTGTACTGTATCTCTGAATCCTTTTTAACAAAGTCTAGTACATCCACTCACTCTACCCTACCAGCTTTTTGACAGTTTCCACTTGGCTTGGGGATGACAATTTTTTTTAATATATATTTTTATTTATATTATTTTGATTTTACATTCATAGTAAAGGTTCCATTGTCCTCCTCCCTGTCCTCCCTCTTTCAAAGGGACCCTTGTCAATGGGGAATGTGGGTCAAGCATTGTGAGGTTAGTTAAGAGTTCTGGGGGGTTGGCCCCAGTCTTTGTGCATAATGCCCCAACTATGACTCTAACAATCTTTCTGCCCCCTCTTCCGCAAGTTTCCCTGAGCCACATCGGGGTCATTTTAGTTCTGCTTCAGTGATGCGGTTTTGGGAGCCTCTGTGTCTCTGGATATCTGGCTTAGTTGGAGTTGGATGTTCTCTGTGTTTATCTCCTTCAGCCTTTTTTGGTGTCATGATCGCCATGAATGCTGAACTCTTGCCCTTCCCCTGCGTTGTTCTATGGTTTCAGCTGGGGCCCTGGTGAGGTGTGGTTAGCTGATCCTCCCTTCAGGTTCGTTGTCTACCTGAAAAAAGATAAGCAAATTCTCCATCGGAGAGAAAAGTTAGTACTAGGTAGAAGGGATGACCATGTATGTTTTGGAGGGAATTTTATATGCATTGGCTCTCTTCTAGCCCACATTTGGTGGTATCTTGCTCTTGGAGACGGAGCTCATTTTTTGTACCTGGTTTTGACTTATTTCCCAGTTCCAGCAATGAGTTCCATTCCACTGAGTGGATCTATTAGCCAAATCAAGAGCAGTTGGTTACCCACCATGGCTGATTGCCACTACTGCACTTGTATGAGCATTACGTCAAGTTGTTTCCTGCTGGGTATCTTAGACTGCAAGTTGTTTGGACAGATGTCGGTCATTTGGGGATGACAATTCTTTGTCATTGTCTAAGGAAGAATCCAGGTCAGCAGAGCAAAGCTGCTTCCCCTTGTGCTTCATTCTAGCCATCAACTTCCCTCTTAGGATTGCCTAGACTGTATCTCAGAGGATTTGGTAGATTGTATTGTCATTTGCATTTTTTTCTATAATTTTTTAAATGTCTTGCCTGGTTTCTTTGATAACCCACAGTTCCAAGTAGTTCTGTAATTGCTGTGGATTCTCTTGCTGTTAATTTCTAGTTTTACTCCACTGTGGTATGATAGGAAACAAGGAATTATGTCATTTATTCTGTATCTGTTATGGCTTGCTTTGTGGCCTATGATGTGGTTAATTTTGGAGAAACTTACATGAGCTGCTGAGAAGACTATATGCCCCCTAGCTCTTGGGTAAAATGTTCTGTAGACATCTGTTAAGTCCAGTTGGTTTATGGTATAATTTAGCTCTGAGGCGTCATTGCTGATTTTTAGCATAAAAGACCTATCTGAGTATATAACTGGGGTATTAAGATCTCCCACTATTAATGTGTCAGGACTTATGTGACCTTTGATGCCATTTAGTGTTTGACTTATGAAGTTGTTGCATACATGTTTGCAATTGTTATGTCTTCTTGGTGAGTTCTTCCTTTTATTAAAATGCAGTGGCCTTCTTTGTCTCTTCTGACCAGCTTTGGTTCGAAGTGTCCTGTAACTGATACAGGAATAGCTACACTTTTGTTATGATATCTGTCTGCTTGGTAGGTTTATTTCCATCCATTGACACCCAGTTTGGGGGCATCTTTGCCAGCTAGATGTATTTCTGGTAGACAACAGATCTTGTTGGTTTTTTAATATTTTATTTTTATTAATTAAATATTTGTGTGTGAGAGAGAGAGAGCAAAAGAGAGAGAGAATGGGTGCATCAGGGCTTCCAGCCACTGCAAACAAACTCCAGATGCATGTGCCACCTGGTACATCTGGCTTATGTGAGTTCTGGGGAATCGAACCTGGGTCCTTAGACTTTGCAGGCAAGCACCTTAACCTCTAAGCCCCTAGATCTTTTCATTGGTCAGTTGAAGCAACTTACATTTAAAATTATTAATGAAAAGGTCTCTCCTATGATTTTGTTAGGTGATTGGCTGCTTGGCAGAGTAATGGGTATTTCTGTTTTTCCTCCTCTGTTAGTTTTGGGAGTTCACTAGCTTGCTATGTTGGCATGATTGATTGGTTCTCCTCTCTTCTTTGTTCCTCTGGTTTTGGTTTTTTTTTTTTTTTTTTTTTTTTTATTGGTGGGTGCTCTTACATATGTTCTTATGGATGACTGTTTTTCTTCATTCTTCCAATACAAGATTCCTTTAAGAATTTTCTAAGTGCTGGTTTGGTTGTCATGAATTACCTTAATTTGTGTTTGTCTTGAAATATCCTATTTCTCCATCAATTTTAAAAGATAATTTTCTGGACAAAGTACTTTTTTTTTTTTTTTTTTTTGAGGTAGGGTTTCACTCTAGCCCAGGCTGACCTGGAATTCACTCTGTATTCTCAGGGTGGCCTTGAACTCATGGCAATCCTCCTACCTCTGCCTCCCGAGTGCTGGGATTAAAGGTGTGTGCCACCATGCCCAGCCTGACACAGTACTCTTGATTGGCAGTTATTTATTTCCAGAAAAACATGGAAGGAAATACATCATTCCATGTTTTTCTGGCTTTTAGGTTTGCTGATGAAGGATCTGAAGATCCTGATATTTTGCCTTATATGTGAATTTCATTTTCCCCTTACAGTTTTTAGTCTTAAATTTTTTTTGTTGTTTTTTGAGGTAGAGTCTCCCTGTAGTCCTGGAATTCACTATGTAGTCTCAGGCTGGCCTTGAACGTGATCACAGTGATTCTTCTACCTCTGCCTTCTGAGTGCTAGATTAAAGGCATGCACCACCATGCCTGGTTAAATTTTTTTTTTAAGAGGGAGAGAGACAGAGAAACAAAGAAAGAAATAATTGGCCGCCAGGGCCTCAGCCACTTAAAATCTAACTCCAGATGCTTGCACCACCTAGTGGGCATGTGCAACCTTGTGCTTGCCTCACGTTTGTGCATCCGGATAACATGGGATCTATAGGGAGTTGATCCTTAGGCTTCGCAGGCAAGTGCCTTAACTGCTAAGCCATCTCTCCCGCCCCCTGGTTAACTTTTAAAAAATTTATTTATTTATTTATTTATTTATGAAAGAGACAGAGAGGGAGGGAGAGAGAGAGACAGAGAATGGGCACACCAGGACCTCTAGCCACTGCAAATGAACTCCAGACGCATGTGCAACCTTGTGCATCTGGCTTACATGGGTACTAGGGAACTGAACCTGGGTCCTTGGGTTTCGCAGGTAGGCTCCGTAACCACTAAGCCATCTCTTCAGCCCTGGCTCCAGTTAATTTTTTCAATATATTTTTACTTATTTATTTGCAAGAAGAGAGAAAGAAAGAAAGAAAATGGGCACACCAGGGCCTCTAGCTGCTGCAAACAAACTCCAGATGCATGTGTCACTTTGTACCTCTGGCTTTATGTGGATACTGGTGAATTGAACCCAGGCCATCAAGCTTTGCAGGCAAGCACCTTAACTGCTGAACCATCTCTCCAGTTCCAGCCTTTTTTTTTTACATTATGTTTTTGACACCTTGCATATGATGTATCATGGAGAGGTTGTGTGTGTTTGGGGTTCTAAATTCCTCTTGTGTCATCTTTTCTCTAAGTTTGGGAGATTTTCTGCTATGATTTTATTAAATAATTTGTCTATTGCCTTTGATATAATATCAGCTCCTTCTTTTATGGTCTAAGGTTTGGATTCTCGAATATATCTCAGGATTCTTGGAAAATATTGCTCAGATTCCCTAACTTTTATTTTATTTTATTTATTTATTTATTTTTTTTTTGGTTTTGCGAGGTAGGGTCTCACTCTGGTCCAGGCTGACCTGGAATTAACTATGTAGTCTCAGGGTGGCCTCGAACTTTTGGCAATTCTTCTACCTCTGCCTCCCAAGTGCTGGGATTAAAGGCATGTGCCACCACGCCTGGCAGATTCCCTAACTTTTAAGAATTTGTGTCTTAGCTTTGTCCTCTAGCACTGGAACTCATTATTGACTGTTTTACTTTCAATTCCAGAATTCCCATTTGGTAATTTTTTAGTGTTTTGACTTTCTTATTGAATTTATTCTTCATGGATTAGACTTTTTTTCTCAAATTTATTAACAGCTTTGTTGACTTTGGAGACATAATTTGTCAAGATCTTGAAGAAATGTACTTAGTTCGTGCATGTGCTTGAGTCTTCAAGATGGTCATTGATACTTTTTAGAAGTATAATTCTGAATTTTCTCTGATATCTTACCTATCTCAGGTCTTATAGGAGAATATGTTTATGGTCTCCTAATAGGGAAATATTTTTATTGCCTTTTTTATCAACAACTTCTATACTTACAGATAATAAACCATGATATTTTCCTCCCCTCCCCCATTCCTCTGCAGAACTCCACTCTCCATCAGATCCCCTCCCTCTCTCCATTAGACACTCTTTTAATTTGATGTCATCATCTTTTTCTCCTATCATGAGGGTCGTGTGGTATTGCTAGGCACTGCAAGGTCATGGATCTTGAGGCCAATTTCTGTATGGACACTTGTTTGTTTATTTTGTTTTTTTGAGGTAGGGTCTTGCTCTAGTCCAGGCTGACCTGGAATTCACTCTGTAGTCTCAGGGTGGCCTTGAACTCATGGCGATCCTCCTACCTCTGCCTCCCAAGTGCTGACATTAAAGGCATGCACCACCACACACGGCCATAGTCTTTTGATTAGGTTTTTCAGTACCAGGCATGTATTCCCTCCTGTAGAGCAGGCCTTCAGTCCAATTAAAGAGCAGTTGGTTTCCCCCAGAGCAGACATGCCACTGTTGCACCTGTTCAATCATTTAGCCTTATCTGGCCAAACTTGAAGTTTCCAGTGTCCACTGTTTTCACTGCTGATGATTTCTGTCTCCCATGCAGCTGCATGCAGTACAGCTCTTTCCAGCTTTCAGTTGGCTGGTCTACAGGGAGAAGGTTTTCTGCTCAGCACCAGCTTGATTTCTTAGTGACCTTCCCTCTCAGGCAAGTGAAGTCTTCAGCAATAGGGTCTTAACCATCTGTTTCTCAAGGGAAACCAAGGGCCTTGAAAGAGTGTGTTGCTCTACACCCTTAATCCTGTCAGCAAGGAGGTAAAGAATTCTGTTCTGAATTGTGTTCCAGGTCAGCCTGGATCTGGATCAGACCCTGTCCCCAATAATGACAGAAGCAAAAGACAAAGTCCCTATAAATCTGAAAGCATTAAAGGCAATAATACTCAACCCCTAAGTACGGCTTATTTGAAAATGGTAAAGCCAACCAAAAATATGTAACCCTTAACCTGCCATTACATGGAAAGAGAGATTAGCACTTCCAATGCAGGCCTATGTACCTGTTTTTTTGTGTTGTTGTTGTTCATTTGTTTGTTTTGTTTTATGGTCAGCCAGCCTCATTACCTTTTTGTGTGGCTACTAATCTCACCACTGCTGAATGCCCACCTCTATCCCTCCGTGTTGTGTGGAACTGCAGCTGGAGTTCTGTTCAGCTGTGCTGGATGCACTGCTGCCAGGGGCCTGCATGCTGGAGGTTTACAGTTCTGATGGTTGGGGGATGGGAGAGTTCAGGAAACCTGGAGTTGCTCACCCAGTCCCACCTGTATCTCTTTCAGTAGCTCCTTAGTTGATCTCAACTATCTTTCCTTCAAATTTCTTGACTCTGCAAGGAGGCTGATGAGATTGGAAAGTCACCTTGTTTTTTCTCTGCTCCTGCTGCTGCTCAGCACACTTGGTGTGTGATGGGTGGCGGGTGGCATGTGGTGCCAGGTGTGTGGATTGCACAGATCAGGGCTGCAAGCTCCTCAGTGGGATTCTGGCCATTTTCCTCCTTTCTGGTGGATCTTGGTCTCTCCTGCTTCTCCGCTATGTCCAGTAATAACCTATACTCCTGCACTTTTCAGAAGAAGAGTGTATTTTGCTGTGGTTTTGCTTAAATCCCTCTCTGGGCTGGCTTGGTGTGGCTCCTATGCCACCATCTTATCCAGAAGTCCAGGGAAATATTTTTTGACAGGATTCAAAAATGCCAACAATCTAGAAAAGATTTATACATTTGATAGATTAGATAAAATTAATAGCCTCTTTTAAAAAATTAAACACCTTTTAAGAAGGTAAAAAGTATGTTCTTTTCATCCCTGTGATGAAGCACTTCACATTAAAAACTTATTTGAGGAAGGATTCATTTTGGCATGAAATTTCAGAGGCTTCAGTCCATAATCCACTCACTCTATTGTTTCTGGACTGTGGTGAGTTAGAACATAATGGCAAAAGTACATGGTAGAGCAAAACTATTTTCTTTTTGGCAGCCAGGAAATACGGAGAGACAGGAATGTGCCAGGAATAAGGTGTTTCCCCAAGGACCCACTTATCTCAAGTAAGCCCACCTTCCATAGTTTCACCACCTTCCAACAATGTATTCAAATTTTAAACCCATCAGTGGATTAATCATGAGAGAAGATGCAGTGATTTCCCCCAAAGTCTTACCTCTTTAACACTGCTCACGTTGGTGACAAAGCTTTCCGTGCCTACCTTGATGTGGAGTATTCACTAACCATATCTATGTTTTCTACTATTTGTTTGCTTATGTAGAGAAATGGCCAAATACTTCAGCTGCTATATGTTCAGGTCAAATTGAGGAGTTTTTGATCTTTATAGGAAACATAAACCCAACATATTAGTATGCTATATATGATTTATCATTTTAGTTGAGTTACCTAGTATTTAGTTGGATATCTAATATCCAACATCTGTAAGTAAAGAGTAGAACAACCCAATACATGTAGCTTTAGTTATATTCATTCGGCCATGGATTTATATTAATTCTGTAATTCATTCAATAGTTTATACTGAAAACAAAGTTGGGGCCAGAGGGCTTGGAGAAATGGAAAACAGATGAGTCATTGTGGGGTACACCTTCCTGGGGAGTCGGCTGCCCTGCTTGATTGACATGACCAAGGATTGTTTGCCTAAGAACATCCTGCTTCCATTCCCATTTTATGGCCTAACTGCAAGTTCCGTTTGCCCCAGGTAGCTCTTTCTAACAGTAAACAATAGGATACAAACAACAGGATATGAGAACATGACCTTCTGACCCTGGTACATTTTCACAGTGCTGTAAGACTGTATATATTTTGCCCTCTGACTTCAATAAACGGCATTCTTGAAGCACAGCATGAATGACGCAGTGAGTGTCTCTTCAATCCTCGGCACCTCACCCAGCTCGGGATCTTGGTGGTAGCGTGGGCGCTACAAGTCATGATAGCAAATCATACCCAATCTGGCAAGGAAAGAGGTACAGCTGAGGGCTGAGATAAGTTTGAAGAGGATGTGCACATAGGCTTACCACATTTTAGTTTTGGAGGATGTGATGATTTGAATATAAAATATCCCCTCAGTGGGCTCATGTATTGAAGGTTTGGTCTCCAGCTGGTGGATCCAATCACTGAGAGGTGACAGGTTCATAAGAGCTATGATTTCAATGGTTTAGCCCATTGGTGGCTTCATAATTTAATGGTATTACTGGGAAGTGGTAGGAGTTTGGGCTTTTTCAAAAGTGGGTCATTGGGAATGTGCCTTTGAAGCTATTTTGTCCCTGGTCCCTTCTAACTTTCTCTCTTTCTGTTTCCTGGCCACTATGAGGTAAGCAGCTCTGCTCCACTGTGCTCTTCTGCCATGAAGTTATATCTTACCTGAGGTCCAGAAACTCAGAGCCAGTTGACCATGGATTGAAACCCTAAGGCAAAAAAAACAAAAACAAAAACAAAAAAACTTTCTTTCTTTACTTTGGTTTTCTCAGGTTTGTGTCACAATGAAAAGAAGTCTGACTATCAGGAAGACAAGAACAGTTGGAAAGTTAAATTCTTAAGAGTTAAGGCAAGGAGATGAGAAAGGGAACATTATTCTTGGCAGATGAAACAGCATGTGCAAAATCACAAGGCTCTTGGAGGGCTTATGCACAAACAGAAAGGAGACATGGGAAGCAGGAATAGAAATAGGCTCAGAAGCCAGACCATGAAGAACTGCATGTGAAGCTAGGAACATTGAACCCCCAAAAAGAATAAAGTTAAAAGTTTTTCTGTATCCTTATTTAATGGATGGAACAATCTCTTGACACTCCAACTTTTTGCAAGGAGCTCACGTTGAGAAACACTGCCCCTATGTTGCAAGGCTCTCATTCATCAATGAGAACCTACTACACCTCAGGGTAATGTTGGTACAGGCAGCCACTGCCACCTACTGCTCCCCCCAAACCAAATCTGGCCCACTGCTTGTTTTTGTAAATGACATTTTACTGGAGCACAGCCATGCCCATTCATTTATGTATTGTCTATGGATACACTGACACTACATGAGCAATTACAATACAGAATTGGGTAGTTGCAACAGAAACCATATGGCTTTCAAAGTCTAAATATATCTGTCAGGCACTTTATGGAAAAGGCTTGCTGGCCCTTTGCTCAATGTAATGGAAGCATATTTGTCTTCTGTGTACAATCTACAGAAGCATTTGAAGATGCAGATGTAGCTGTATTGATTTTGGAGTATCACTTGCCAGTGATTCCTGACGCCAACATCTTGAGAGAAAGGCATTTAGCATAACACAGGAAGGTTTTATAGGATGGCCCCAGACGTACTGAACAAAACTTCTGTCTATATGCTACTGGTCAGACCTCAGTCACATGTCCTGTGTAGACATCGGAGACTCTAGGAAATGTTGACCCTGGCTGGACAGCAGCCTGAAGCAGTAACTGTGTACCATGGAAGGGAATCTTAGCTACTTTCTGCCAATAGGCCTCTGTTATTAATGAAGCACATGCTTCCACTGCCATGATCACATGAGCACAATCAAAGTATAAGACTTTACGAGGCTTAAGCCTTCATGACCTAATCAGGAGTCCAATACAATGAGCTTGGCATGGTGTGGTAGTTTGAATGTATGTCCCTCATTAACTCAGGTGTTAAAATTAAACCTGTAGTTTGGATCTCCAGCTACATGATTGGAGGAGGCATCACTGGGGGCGGATCTGAATTCCAGCCCAAAGCTGTGCAGAGAGGATTGAGTACTGGGAGTCCTGCTTGCTGCTGGTTTGTGCTTGTTGGGTTTTGGTGGTGTTGGCTGGTGGTGGTTTCTCTCTCTGCTTGGGATTTATGAATGGCAACCAGCTTCTTCTGCCATTGATGGAACTTCTTCCCCTGGATCTGTAAGCTTCAAATAAATCCCTTCCTCCCATAAACCATGTCTAATTTGGATGTTCACCTCATTAACATGAAGCTGTCTGCAACACATGGTAATAAAGTATTGACTATAAATGGAGGGTAGGTGTAGTTCCCATTTTTACTACTTTTAGAGTTGAACAGAGGGGACATCATATAAACATCGAATGAAAGTAAACACAAATATGTATTGGACATCTACTATATGCTCTACATACAGAACACAGATAGAAGAATGTAAGCAAGATCTCTTTAAACACACACCATGGCCAGAGGAAACCAACAGTGGAGTTACCTGTGCTGAATGTGAGTGCTTCTCACGTCAGTCTCACCTTTCTCCTGTCCACATCAGTCCTGGAGGAGCAGGGGTAACCTGGTGAGATGAAGAGAAGCTCTAGATGGGCACAGAAAGAGAGAGAAGTAGGTCTCCCCCGCCCCAGTGCTTCTGAGGTGAGGTTGACAAGGTGAAGAGGGAAGATGCTTTCACGGAGAGTCATTTCAGAGTTTTGATTATTATATTGGACAAATTAATTCTTAAAGTGAGATACTTCTTGTCAAGGGGATGGAAAGGTTGCTTAATGTAAGAGGAAACTTATCAAGGAGCTTATAAGAGAGTTAGAAAAGGGGACATAAAGCTGTTTTTCTGATTTCATCTGAACCTTGCTGGTTCACTTTGGCAGGAACATTTGCAAACACCAGTATCCACAGGGCAATCTTAAGTAGAGTGTTGTGGTAGTTTGAATATATGTCCCCCAATATATTCAGTATTTTATTAGTTATAGTTTGCATCTGCAATCACCTTGCTAGAGGCAATGTCACTGGGGGCTGGTCTTAAGGTGTTAATGGTGGGTTTGAGATTCCATTGTAAAGATATGCAAATGTGCCTAGCAGGAGTTCCTGAAGTGTGCTGTGTGACCTTTTGGCTGTAGTTTTGCTCTGTGTGCTGTGGTGGCTGGTTGGCTTTTTCTCTCTCTGCTTGGCCCTGTGGAGAGCAGGCCGCTTCTCTTGCCTTTATAGAACTTCCCCTGGATCTGTAAGCTTCAATAAATAATATCCCTTCCTCCATGACTGTGCCTGGTCTGGAAGTTCATCTCAGCGAACCTGGAGCTGTCTGCTACAAGTGTAAATCACAGAATTTTGGAACTGGCTAGACAACCTTGTCACATTCTTGATAATGGCTCCAAAGTACAGGAACAGTGATACTAGAAAGTTGAGCATGTCAAAGAGATGTGTTCCTTCAACACTTAAAATGAAAAAACGTAAAAGTAAAATAAAATATTTTAAGAAAAAGGCCATGTTCACGTAATTTTTTTTTAGTATACATATTAGTTACCTACTCGTTGCTGGGACAAAATACTTGACTGTGACTGGAAGCAACTTAAGGAAGGAAAGGGTTTATTCTGGTGTATAGTTTCAAGGGGACACAGCCCATCATGACAGGGACGACAAGGCTGGTCAGCACGTCATACTGCAGCTAGAATCCCAAAGCAGAGAGCAAACAGGAAGTGGGGCCAGGCTAGAAAACTTCCAGGCCCAGCCCCAGTGACCTACTTCCTCCAACAAAGCTTCACCTCCTAAAGGTTCCACCACCTCCCCAGTTTGCCCAGATAGGAACCAAGTATTCAAATACATGAGCCTATGATGGACGTTTTATATTTAAACCACAACAGGATATTATAGTTATTCTACCTTATTATGAGCTAGTATTTTATTCTTATTATAATTAATTTATAAATTAAATTTTATAATAGGTATTATGTATAGGGTTCAGTATTATCTACAGTTTTAAGCATCAACTTTGGGGTCTTAGAACATATCCCTTGGGGGCTACAGTATTTGGAATATGTTGCAGACAGCTGACATAGCACAAAATTTGGCAGGTTTAATGTCAACAAGCAGTGATTATGTGCAAGTTATTGAACTTCTCTGAAATCCATTCCATTCTTTTTATCAAAATGAGAAACTGAGTTAAATCATTTTTCAGTTCCTATCTTCAGAAGAAAACATAGCTGTTTTTTTTCACTAAATACTTTCAAACCAATCAGAATTTAAGGACACATATTTTAGTCCATTTTGTGCTGCTATAACAGAATATTACAGCCTGAGACACTATAATAAACATGTTTATTTGGACCCCAGTTCTGGAGACTGGGGAACCCAAGGTTGATTCATCAGAACACGAGGGAAGCCATCACAATGTGAGAGAGTACAAGAGAAAATCAAACTGGCTTTTTTTTTTTAAATAAGTGTTTTTAAAATTTTAATTTCATTTATTTGAGAGAGAGAGCAGAGGCAGAGGCAGATAGAATTGGTGCACCAGAGCCTCCAGCCACTGCAAATAAACTCCAGACACATGTGCCACATTGTGCATATGGCTTAACTGGGTACTGGGGAATCAAACCTGGGTCCTTAAGCTTCACAGACAAGTGCCTTAACTGCTAAACAATCTCTCTAGCCCTCAAACTAGTTTTTATAACAGCCCACTGTTGGAACAACTCACTCACTATGTTATGAAGCCATTCTCAAGGATAGAGCACCCCTGACCTAACCACCTTTTAAAATCCCTCTTCTTGAGCTTCAGTGATGGTTCAGCAGTTAAGGCACTTGCCTGCAAAGCTGAAGGACCCAGGTTTGATTCCCCAGTACCCACATAAAGCCATATGTAAAAAGTGGCACATGCCTCTGGAGTTTGTTTGCAGTGGTTTGAGGCCTTGGTGTTATTTTCTCTCTCTCTCTCTCTCTCTCTCTCCTTGCAAATAAATAAAAATTTTTAAAATTCCTCTTCCCACTCAGTGCTGGTGGCAAAGAGCCCTATAAGGGTCTTTCAACCACTGTTGATAGAGATGACATTCCTGGCACAAAAACTTTTGGGATACATTCAAATCATAGAAACGTCTGTGTGCCCTTTCATATGTTTTGAACATGGGAAAGATAATGTAGGGGCAAATGTGGAAATGGAAACAATTTCATTAAAGGGTTGTCTAATCTAGACTACATCACAGGACACTGAATTGTAGGACCACTGGATTTCTATTTTCATATTGGGGGAGCATTTGGTTAGCATCGGGCATGGCTTTGCTGTGCTCCCTCCATTCACTGCTGGTGACACCCTAATAACAGAAGCCAACTGAGGCTGGCTAAGCTTGGTCCGCTCCTCACTCACCCTGGCCTCCTCAGGTCTCTCACTCTGTCCCACTCCCCAGAGGACCTTTGTTCCCTCAGGCAATATTAACTGTTGGTTGTGAGGACATCAGACTTAGGTGGCATGGCCTTCAAAGATTATCTTAAAGGAAACCCTGAAGGAGAACTCAGGGGTTGTGGGCATGTGCTCCAAAGTGCCAGGGATACTTCACAAAGGACTCAAGGTCTGTATTTTTTTTTTAAATGAAATCCTCATGAGCTTTATTGCTTCTAGAACAGCTTGCTTAGGTCCATATTGGTGATATCTGATGGCCGCCGAATTCTCTGGACAAAGGAAGCAAGGACGTTCCTGTTTCTTGGGCTGTATGCTCAATGAGTTCTTATCATGTAATCCTAGGTGTGCCTCAACATTTTCAGACCTTAACTCTGAACAATGACTGTACAAGGACACACACAAACGACAAAACCACACTTCTTTATGATTAGGATGAAATTTAATGTTCTTATTAAAGATAAGAGGTCCAAATGATTTTTGTCAAGTCCATTTCCTAAAAGATATGGAAAGCAGCAGAAAAATAATGACAAAAGATGAAAAACCTCTTTGGAAAGTGAAAATCCACTTAAGAAACAAGTGAATTTGATAACTTAGTGGCAAGTACAGACCTTGATACTTGGAGATTTACTGTGTAAACTGTTTTCCTTGATGAAAATAACCAGATACTTTATGATCAAAATATCTTGAAGGAGAAGAAATGCAGCAACACTGTGTAAGATCATGTCTGCAGGGAATGTGGAATTGATCATCTCTGGCTGCATAATTATTGACCTCAAATTGCTTCTACTTTTCCTGCTCTACAAATGAGAGGATTTCCGATAAGAAACAGGAGCTCAGTGAGCATAGATTTTGGGAAGAATAAACAAACATATTTTTGGAGCATCAGTAAACGTAAGGATCAGTAAACGGGGCCAAAGGGTTGGTGATTCCTGTGAAGTTACACTTAACTCTTATCAAGAAGAGAAATACCATTGACAATGTCTTCAAACAGATCCTTATGACAAATATGGTGTCTGACTTTATAACTTCCAATGAAAGACCAATTCTGAAAGCATAGAATAGAAGTCACACAAGTTGCTGAAGGCATTTGTTAAACACTGACTGTGGTGGTTTGATTCATAAATTTAGGTGTTCTGAATGCTAGGTCCCCAGCTGATGGCATCTGGGAATTAAAGTCTTCTGGAGGCAGTGTACTGTTGGGGGGCAGGCTTATGGTGTTATTGCTAGCTTCCTCTTGCAAGTGTTTGGCACACTTTCCAGTTGCTGTTGTCGACCAGATGTTGCCCAGGAGGTGATGTCCACCCTCTGCCTATGTCATCGTTTTCCCCTGCCATCATGGAGCTTCTCCTTGAGTCTGTAAGCCAAAATAAACCCTTTTCCCCCACCCCACAAACTGTCTTGGTCGGGTGTTTTCTGTCAGCAATGCAAACCTGGCTGCAACACTGACAGACAAAAGAAAAAGTAGTATAAGTCCCTCTACATTCATAAGAATGGCTGCAATGCTACAAACATCTGATTGCCCAGCCCCACGTGGTTGGGGCCACTGATATCTCATTATAGCCCTGTCCACCCTGGTTTCTGTATAAGAACCCACTCAAGAAAGGTAGCATTAATCATCTCAGTTCTAACTCATCTCTCCAGGCCCAGACTTGACCACTCTCAGGTTACTTCCCACATGGCCACTCCTGCCAGTTCATGGGAGCATCTGACTACACTCCTGGAGAATTGAACCGGATCCTTTGGCTTTGCAGGCAAAGCCTTAACCGCTAAGCCATTTCTCCAGCCCCACCCCTCCTCTTTTAAAATATATAATTACAATGTTAAGAATGGAAAAGGAATGAAAAAATAAGAAAATAACTGAAAGGAGATTATTAAATTTGGAGAGTCAATTTTCAAATAAAGGAAGTTTCCAAAAGTCGGAGGAAATAAATCAAAGGCTCAAAATCAGTTCATGAGAAAACATAGTATTTTTGGAAAAAAAAGAAATAATGAAAGTACCACCAAAGTCTGAGGCAAAATCAATAGTAAAAGCAACACCATAACATTGTTTCATAAAAATTTAAAACTGTAAGAGAGAAAAAAGAATTGCAGAGGTTTTCAGGCAGAAAAAAAAAGGGTCATGTTCGTGGATCAAGGCATTACCTGGCTTTGGCTTTTCTGTGGCAGTGAGCAGTACTGGATGAAATGTGACACCATTGCCTAGACAGAGGAGCAGCTGAAGCTTGAGAACAATGCACCACATTCAGCCATTAGCATGGGTAAGGATGGACAGCCCAACTCAGACATGCCTAATCTTACAAAATGTGGCAGCCAGGGCCTCTCAAAAAGATTGCTCAAGACTGCAATATATAGTAGGATACTCCCAGCTAAAGTTTTATTTTAATTTTTATTTATTTATCTGAGGGAGAGAGAGGGGGAGGGAGAGAACAGGCATGCTAGGGCCTCCAGCCACTGCAAATGAACTCCAGACACATGCACCACCTTGAGTATCTGGCTTATGTGGGTTCTGGAAGATTGAACCTAGGTCCTTTGGCTTTGCAGGCAAGTGCCTTAACTGCTAAGCTATCTCTCCAACCTTGAAAGTATTATTAATTTATTAATTAATTAATTAATTTTGGAGAGAGACACAGAAAGAGACAGAGAGAGGGAGAGGAAGATAGAGATGGGCGCACCAGCAGCGTCTCAGGTGCTGGAAACAAAATCAGATGCGTGCGCCCCCTTGTGGTCAAGTGCAGCATTGCACCCTTGCATCACTTTGCATCTGTCTAAACGTGGGACCTGGAAATTGGAACTGCTGGAGATTGGAACCAGCGTTCTTAGGCTTAGGAGGCTGGCGCCTTAGCCACTAAACCATCTCTCCAGCCCTTGAAAGTATTTTTTAATTGTAAAGTTGTATATTCACTAAGTTACTTGATAATACGTAATATATTGACAAATATTAAATTTTATGGTTTGGAACATGGCTCAGTGGATAAAGCACTTGCTACACAAGTATGAGTACCTGAGTTCAGATCCTCAGCGCCCACATAAAGTCAAAGTGAGCATCTATAACCCCAATCTGTGTATGCAAGGAGGGAGGCAGAGCCAGGAGAATCCCCTGGAAATTCATGGGCCAGCTAGCCTGGCGACTGCAGTTAACAAGAGAACCTACCTCAGACAAGGTGGAAGCAAGGACCAACCCCTGAGGTTGTCCTCTGACCTCCACACGTGTGTCATGGCACGTGTGCACCTTCTTTTACACACACCAACACACACAAATTAATTTTTAGTAAAATTTTAATTCTTAAGACAATCTAAAATTGAGTTAACTAATAATCTTTTAAAAACAGAGTTTAATATACCTATGCACTTATTTTTCTTTATACACTTGTAATAATTACCTAATTAAGGAGAATGTAAACATGTTTTCTAATTTCTTAGTCATAATTGTCATTTATTATATCTTGTATTTCTGAGGTATTGGATTTACTTATTTATTTATTTAGACAGCAGTAGACAAAGCTCACCTTGAAATCCTGATCCTCCTACCTCCATCTTCCAAGTTTTAGGGTTCTAGATATTTGCCACAACTAGTTTCTTCAGTTTTGACTCTATTTGATTCTCTCAGGGTCTCACTCAAGCAAAGATTTTGCTAATTTTGTTTTTATTTTCCCCAAACCTATTCTTAGGGCTGGGGAGAGGGCTCAGAGGGTAAGGATGCTTGCTGTGCAAGCATGAGGGCCTGAATTAGCATGAGTTCAATTTCCACCACCCATGTAAATGGTTGGGTATGGCCATGCATGCTTGAAACCCTGTCCTGTGGGGAGTGCTGACTAGAGAATTGGTGGTGCTCACAGATCAGGCTTTCTAACTTAAAAAGAAAAGAAAAGCAGACTTCATCTCAAAGAAACAAGTGGAAGGGTGATAGAGGAAGACACCTGACATTCTCTTCTGGCCTCCAAATGCCTAAACATAGGGTGTGCATGTCTGTGCACACACATACACACCACACACATATCACATCACATATACCATATGCATACATACACACATGGAAACAAACAAAAAATTCCATCCAACTCTTCATTTTATTACTCTTTGTATCTTTAAGTCTCTATTTTGTACATTTATGCCTGGTCTTTATTATATCTTTACTTTTATTGGAGCTTAATTTGTTCTTCCTTTTCTAGTTCCTTGAGGAGCAATGCAAGTTTATTTTAGATCTTTCATCTGTGTGTGTGTGTGTGTTGTTGTTGTTGTTGTTGTTGTTGTTGTTGTTATCAATTTCCTCTTTGGGGGGAAGCGGAGTGTGTAGTATATATACATGTGCGTACAGATGCAAAGCAGCGCATGTGGATACATGTGAAGGCCAGAGGAGAACTAGGGTGTTCTTTTATGCTTATCTGCATTTTCCCTTGAAACAGAGACTCTCAACCTGGAGCTGCTATTGGTCAGCAAGTCCCAGCAACTCTCTGCTATTATATGGCAAATTTCTTCCACATTGAAAGCTGTGAACAACTATTGCCAGTTTTATCAAAAGCAACTCAGGAGAGAAGGCATGGGTTGGGTCAGATCCTTTCCCGACATCTCAGGTGCCCTGTATGCCAGATGTACACAATAACACATGAGGTCTCATTACCTCAAGGGAGATAGAGTGTATAGAGGGTAAAAGATCAAGGAACAAGCCCTGTGTGATGGCGGACACCTTTAACCCCAGCACTCAGGAGGTGGAGGTAGGAGGTTCACAGTGAGTTCAAGGCCAGCCTGGGACTACATCGTGATTTCCAGGTCAGCCTGGGCTAGAGCCAGTCTCTACCTCAACACCCTCACCCGAAAAAAAATTAAGGAATAATGAGCTCCATTGAGGTGGTTTCTTTGGAGTCTCCAAAAGTTGCCCTCACCCTAAAACTGAAGGAGGAGCATCAGCGGGAGGAATCCCCGTACAGTGAGCCCCACTGAAGTGCTGTTCTGGGATCCCCATACTCCAGGACAGAACGCGGAGCTCCTTGAAGCAGACACAGGGAAGTCATTCAGGGTGGGATGAGACTTCTTGGTGGTGGAGCTGCTCTAGGGTCCCTGTCAGGAGCTGGCCATCCTGCCAACTATGCCAAATGTCAGGAGCCGGTAGCTCCAGAGGGTTTCGTTGAGGGAGAGGGCCCAGCTGAGGAAGGCGTGGGAAGCAGCCATTTGCAGATACCATGTGGCAGGGCAAAGCAGGGCACGGTAGTCGCTGCCAGGCAGCATGCCCTTTACTGCTATTTAGGTGGTGCTGCTCAGGTACACAGTGATGATCTCATGCACACGTGCTGACGCAGGCGCACTTCATCATCAACATGTGCTCACACAGGCGCACTCTATGAGTGCTGAATCATTATTATAAATAACAAGCTGTAGCTGTTTATGCTTGGCCAGAAGTCAAACCTATTACCCACATTCTCTACATGCATCTATAGACCCCATGCTCTGTAGGTAAGTCCTCGTCCTGAGGCTTGGGGGCATTTGAGGAGTAATCTGGACACAGAAAGCCCCATCAAATGGCTGCTTTGGGGGCTCCACATTCCTATAAATAACCCTTCTCGACACTGTTTAGTAACCCCAATAAGCTCATTGGTTCACTAGTGGTGCAGTCGTACTTTGTTCTGCCATCTGAGCCCTATCTGGGAGAAAACATGTGTTTCTGGCTCCCCAGGGGAAAAGTTTCCCCACAGACTGGTTACAGACACACCTGCCATGTTCAGCTTCCTATGTGGGTTCCAGAGAGTCGAACTTGGTGGCTCTCATGCTTAATGGGCAAGCTTTTGTCTTTCCAGCCTGACTTTCCTCTTTTTATTTGTTATTATCATCATTAATTTGCGTGAACTTGTGTCTTTGTGTGTTCGTGTGCTTGTTCATGTGTGTCAGTGTGCAAGTATGCCTGTGGAGGTCAGAGGACAACTTCAAGTCAATCTTCACCTTTCCATTCTAAGGCTGGGTTTCTCTCTCTCTGGATTCTCACTGTCTTGTTCTTTGCTGGACTGGTCGTCATGAGCTTCCAGGAACCTCTCCTTGCCTCTCCCGGCTCACAATCAGCATGTTAGAATCACAGAAGCCTGATGTGGTTCCAGCTTTTTATGTGAGGCCTGGGGATTTAACTCAGGTACTCCACTGTGGCAAACATTCTCATCCATTAAGCCATCTCTCCAGCCCTCAACTTTCCTAATATTGCTTTTGCTCTGCCTCAGACATTTTGGTATGTTGTGGTCCCATTTCATTTGCCTTTTTTGCATGTGTGTGTTGTGTATGTGCATGTGTGTGCATATTTGTATGTATGTGGGCACATATGTGATATCCACCTCTTTTTGATGCAGGTAAATTAGACATGCACTCAGTCTTGAGCTGGGATTATAGGTGCATGCTACCATACCTAGCTTAATATCCAGTTTTAGGACATGGAGCCAGAGGACCACCTTGAGTGATATCCACCTCTTTTTGAGACAGGGTCTCTCATTGACCTGGAGCACATCAATTAAATTAGACTGGCTAGCCAGCAAGTTCCAGGGATTCTCCAGTCTTGGTTTACCCAGTGCTGGGATTATAGGTGCATGCTACCATACCTAGCTTAATATCCCTTGCAATTTCTTTTTTTGGGGTCCATTTGTTCTAGAGTGCTCTTTAAATTTTAATTATGGGCTGGAGAGATGACTTAGTGGTTAGGTCCATTCCTGTGTAAGGACCCAGGTTCAATTCTCCAGGTCCCACATAAGGATGCACAAGGTGGCACATGCATTTGTTCCCCCCACACCCATCCTCTATGTTTTATTTAATTATTTATTTGAGAGAGAGAGAAAGAGAGAGAGATGAAGAGGCAGATACACAGAAAAATGGACATACCAGAGCTCCAGCCACTGCAAATGAACTCCAGATGCATGTGCCACCTTGTGCATTTGGCTGCAAGTTAAAGACAATCTCTTTAATAAATGGGATTGATGGGTACTGGGTAATTGATCCTGGGTCCTTAAGGCTTCTGTAACACTGGCAAGATGTCACCTTAACCAAAAAGCTAAATCCTCAATCAGCCCCCTTTTTATCAATGTTTCTTAATTGATCCATTAAAATGTCATTTTTCAAAAGAAGCATACACTAACATCAAGAAAATGCAAATCAAAACCACATTGTCAGTTGTCACCAGTTCTCGTGTTTTTAATTTCTAGCTTCATTCTACTGTGATCAGAAAAGTTATCTATATGATTGAAATTTAAAAAATTAAACTTGTTTTATGGCCCAACATAGTATATATGGGAAAGTGTTCCTGTGTGGTGAGAACAATGTTGGATGCAATGTGTTTTTTTTTTTAATTTCCTGCCTGTTTGTGATAGTATGCCAATATTAACCCAATATGACCTCAATCCTACTTTCACACATGTACTTAATGTATTTTAATCATAATCCTCTCTGTTGTCTTCATTTGTTCCCTCTCCACCTTCTACTGAACTCCTTCTTTTTTTCAACTAGTCCCATTGTTATTTTGATGTCCTTTTTTGTCCTCCTCCACCATTCTCTGGCTCTTACATTCTTTCTTCCTCTCTTTTACAATGTTCCCTGAGCTTTGGAGGGTGTGATGTCTTATTTAGTGCTGCACACTCAATAGTCACAGAACTTTTTGAAGAGTTTTGAGTCTCCCCAGTAGTTACCACCATCTGTAAAGAGAAGCTTCTCTGAGCAAAGGTGAGAACAGCACTAATCTATGGGCATAAATATAGATATTTAGAGAGAAATTGATGGGCACAATATAACCATTTAACAAATAATAGTAGTAACTTTCTCCTTTGGACCTATGACCTTTCCAGCCATTATCTCTTCAGCACAGAGATGAAAAGAAAGTGAACCATCTAATCCCTTGCTCTAAGGATTTCCAAGTCCCCGGCCTCCAGGCCTGCATTATTGCCCCTACAGGACTTTACTATGAGTTCTTGCTGCCAGAACACTGCTGTTTTCCTCACCTCAGAAAAGGATTTGGAGTAGATGATCAATGTGAAGTCAACCATTGGTCCCTGCTTTGTGCTTCATTTTAGTGGGGAGGCATGAATAGTGGTTGTAGCAATAGCACACCAGCACAGAAAAATCAGCCTGGACTAGGCAGCATGCCAGGTGTCCTACAGGGTTCATCTGACCCTCACAGGGCTCCCATAGAGTAGTTACCATTATCAATTCTGCTTCATGGTTATGTGAACCATCGCACCCAAGGCCACACAGAAGAGCAAGGACTCTGTAAAACCTGACAGCCTGCTTCTTGGTCAGCGCATACAGCTCTCTGTGTTCCCATCTCACCTGTGAGATGGACAGAGTGACTACCTACAGCCTGGACTCTCTCTCTCCTCTGTCACCAAGGGCCTTCCAAATACTACTACTAGGGCTTTCCTATTCATCCTTGAAACCCTAATGGCTCAGCTCGACACCTGTGGTACTGCTTCCTGTGTCAGCCAGCACCTCATTTTGTCAACACTGATCAGCAGTCCTTTCTTTGGGAAGCATCTTCCTGCTTCACTACAGAGGCTGAGGCCAGCTCCATGTTCTTCACAAGTCCCCAGCTTGACCATCACATGGCCCTGCTCTTTCTGAGCTCCAGGTGTGTGTGGCAATCCTACATAAGGTGTTTCAGGTTCCTCTTTTCCTTGACATTCTCTGAATTTCTGATTCGCAAAGCAAAGTCAAGTGTCCCTTTCTTTTAGGTGCATGGCACCTTGGCATTCTGTGAGGACCCTAGAGAGCTTTCCTTACATCATAGTGAATTACAAATCTTAGTCTTATCTTCATGAGATTATGAGATCATTGAGGGCAGGCAATGTCAGGTTTATCTTTCCATCACAGCGTTCTTGGTGATCACAACACCAGAAAAAGGCTGAAGGAGATAAACACAGAGAACATCCAACTCCTATTAAGCCAGATATCCAGAGACACAGAAGCTCCCAAAACCTCATCAATGAAGTAGAACTAAAATGATCCCAATGTGGCTCAGAGAAATTCGTGGAAGTGGGGGCAGAAAGAATGTTAGAGCCACAAGTTGGGGCATTATGCATAGAGACTTGGCCTATCCCCCATAACTCTTGACTACCCCACAATGCATGACCCACATTCCCCATTGATGAGGGTCCCTTCAGAAGAGGGAGGACAGGGAGGAGGATAATGGAGTTGACACTATGAATGTAAAATTAGAATAACATAAATTTTAAAAATTATTTTTAAAAATTTTTTTAAATTATTTAAAATAAAATAGCAGATGCTCATCCGTAATTATTTTATTATGCACATTTGAGTTGGTATACAGAGATTGTTGGAAGCAAGATTCAATCTGGCATAAGATATATAAAAACAAAGTGTCATTAGAAATTTTATTCATTCCAAAATTATGACATCTTCCAAAAGTATATTGGCTGTAGTACTGGGTTTTGTTCTTTTAGTAGCTTAAAACAATATTTACATATGACCCAATGGTCTTGGCTTTAGCAAGAGCTTTAGTTCTCTGTTAAGAAGAAGGAATGAAGAACTATGTTGTTTTCAGATTTACAAAATTAAAGTTGGACATGTAAACGTTCATGTCTTTTCAAAGAAAATAAAACAGTCTCAACAGCAACATGGTGAAGAGCATGGTATAGCACTGTGTGGGTCTATCTGCTCTATTTGCCTCTTGCTAGTTGTATAATCTTCCACAAGTATCTTGATCTCTGTGCTTTATTTTCTTGACATGTTAAAATGGAGATAATGATAGTACAGCCTTCTTAGGATTTTTATAAGAATTAACTCAACTCATTTATGCAAAGCACTTACAAGAATGCCTGCACAAAGTGCTCAGTAAGTTTTACTTATTGGCATATAATTTATTTTTAAATATAGTATAAAATTGCCTTTTGATCACTTCTCTCAGTCAGCATATAGGACAAAAAAAAAAAAAAAAAAAGGTTGACTCCTGCCTCTGATCACTCTGTACCTGTCATGTCTTCTTGAAGAAGACTCTGCCACTTTCAGTTCTAACAACTTTTGTCCAACAGAGATCTGTCCTAGAATAAATTTGCTGAACATTCTGTTTTGTTCTGAATACATCAATTTTGCTGGCTTTAATTCTCATTGGGCAATCATTATATAGTACCTGCTATATGCCAGGGCTATGACTAGATAAGTCACTATGAACAAAACATATTTGATAGGGAGAAAAGCATTAAGGAGATACACAGACAAATAAATGCACAGGTAAATATGCATTAAGAAAGCTGTGGAACGTGTTCTGAAGAAACAGAACAGAAACAAAACATGAAGCACCTGACTTACATGGGAATCAGTGAAGATCCACTCTTTGACAGTGGATCAAAGACCTAAAGTTAGGAACAACTACAGGAACACTCTCCTGCTCAGGCATACAAAGGCCAGAAGGAGGGTCAAACTGGTTGAAATCAAGGAACCAGAAGGAGAGCAGCGTGACATACTGAGTGCAGGAAGCGAGATGAAACTGGAGAGGGGTTGGGGGCCCAAGTCACCCGGGGGGCTTGAAAGGCCAATATAGCTCTATTCCAAGAATATTGGAAAGCCCCTGAGTGGTTTTATGCAGTAAAGTGACAAGCAATTGGACTTATATCTTCTTTATTTTATTTGTATTAATTATTTGAGAGAGCAAGAAATAGGCAGGGAGACAGAGAGAGAGAGAGAAAGAGAAAGAATGGGCATGCCAGAGCCTCTAGCTGCTGCAACTCCAGTGGTGTACACCCCTTGTACATCTGGCTTAAGTGGGTCCTGGGGAATTGAACCTGGGTTCTTTGGCTTTTCAGGCAAGCACCTTAACCACTGAGCCATCCCTTGAGCTCCTGTATTTATATCTTTAAGACATTGATGTGGCTTCAGTATGATGTATAGACTGAAGAACAGTGAAATGGACAGATCATAGCTCCCTGCAATAAGGGAGATGATGCCCCCAAAATATTACCAAGAAAACCAAGTGGGTCACAGGAGAATGCATACAGATATGCGTATGTGCGCATGCGCATGCTGCTTGTGTTCATGTGTGTAAGGCTGTGCTCCAGGGAACAGACTCACCTAGGATACAATGTAAATGGTGCCTCCTAGATCTCTGCATCACTATCGTGCTGCCACCAGCGAGGAAGCTCCTGCAGAAGTCTAGGCTATAAATAGTGATGAGCTGGACAAGGATAACAGAGACTGGGTAAAAGAAAAATAGATACATTCAAGTTACATTTAGGAGGCACAAGAGAGGACTTGGTAGTGGATTCAATGTGTCACTGTATCAAAAGGCTGAAAAAAAGTCACCCTGTTGGTCTATAAACCACAGATGGATGCATCACAGATGCCGGTAACATTTCACTGGGAGATTGTGAGACTTGAGCAGACTTCCCTCAGGTTTGGTGACTTTTCCAAAGTCACCCAATGACCTTTAAATTCTGTTCTCATGCCATGCTTCCTGATGGCAGCTGTCAAACAGCTGCATAGGAGCAGGAAGTAGAGAAGGACCCTAGAATGCAGGAGAGGCCTGACTGATTTCAAAATATCTCTAGAATCCAGCTTGCCTGCCATTCCTGTGACACCACAGATTATCCTCACACATTTAAATTCCAATATTACCACCATACCTGGAGAAATAGCTGCTGATACTTGCCACGATGCCTGTTCCCTAGAACATGTGCCATAGTGAGTCCTTATTTGGTCTTCCTTCTCAACCTAACTTGCTCAGCCTTTTGACACCATGGAATCCACAAGCACCACAGACAGGAGCATGCAGCATCCCGTGATGGCTCTCTCTGCAAAGGAGCTGCCTGCTTCACCCTGGTTGCAAAGGAGGTGAAGCCCAGGCCTCATCACCAGCACAGAGGTCCATGGGGATAGACATCTCCATGGCGATGAGAAAACTCACTGTTCTTCAGACGGCAGTTATCCCCCAGTAGATACTTTTAGATGTTAGGCCAGACCATTAAAATATTACACATTTAAAATTATATATATTTAAATCTACATAAAGGATAAAAAATAGTACAAGAAGTATCTGTGCACCCTTCACCTGGACTTTCTAATTGCTAATCTCTTACCACCTTTATTTTAGCTCATACATTTTTATTACCAAAACTGTTTTTGTTTGGTTTGTTTTTTTGGTTTTGAGACAGGATTTCACTATGTGGCTCAGGCTGGCCTGGAACTTACTATGTAGTCCAAGCTGACCTCAAAATCAAGGTCCTCTTGTCTCAGCCTCCCCCACCCTGGGAGTACAGGTGGACACTACTGTGAATGGTTTTCAGAACTGCTTAAACTGTTTCAGAAGTCAAAGGCACTTTGCCCCTTGGGTATTTCAATCTGCATCTCCTACGAATCAAGGAACTGTGACACAGTCACAGCATCAGCTTCACTTGAGACAATTAATGATACTTGTACAAAACTATTGAAAACAGTGCTTGTCAGACTTCACTGTGGCTGTAAGTCACCTGAGAAGCCTGACAAAATGCAAGGTCTGGCTCAGCAGATCTGGGATTGGGCTGAGGGGACCTACATTTGTAACAAGATCCTATGTGACGGTCACTTAGCAACTGCTTTCTGAGCATAACAGCCATTACCATCCTCATCACAGCAGCTTGGACCACCCACAGGAGACCATTGGGAATGGGCCCACTGGCTTTCACTCATATAAAGAAAGGGATGGGAAAGGGCATCAGAGATCTTCTGTCCCAGCTGCTCATGGCTTTGTGGTCTCAAGAGGGGCTGAAATATACAGTGTATGTAAATGGTTAACTGAAGGAAATGGAGGCTCTCTCTATGCACCTGCTTTTGAGTCACCCACATGCCCGTGCTCTGTAAGTAATAAGTAACCCTTGCCCATCTGCTGTAAGAGGTAACCCTTGCCCGTGCTCTGGAAATAAGCCTCATAAGCTCACTGGTTCACCAAGCTGGACTTTGATGGAATTATAACTCTAGTCTGTTGTTGAGGAGGTGCAGATTTTTGCTTTTGTTTCCCCAGGAAAAACACCATACAACAGCTATATGCATTTTTCTGTAAAGAACCCCCAAATTTTTTTCTAGTTGGGCTCCCCTGACCCCCTACCAGTTCAGAAGCTTGTCAGGCTTTATACATTGCAACTGATTGCAATGCATAACTAGTGTAAAATCCTAAAATGGCCAACCAGGTTGGTTTTGTTTGTTTTTGTTTTAATTGTAGCTTTGTCAGAATTAATATTTTTCTTATTTGATACCTATACTTTGGTTAATCACATTTTCATTTTTTAATTTTTTATTTGATTATTTATTTGAGGGAGAGAGAGAGAGAAAAAAAGGCAGATAGAAAGAGAGAATAGGTGCACCAGGACCTCCAGCCATTGCAAACAAACTCCAGATGCACGTGCCACCAGGTGCATCTGGCTTATGTAAGTCCTGGAGAATCTAACCTGGGTCCTTAGGCTTTGCAGGCATGCACCTTAACCACTAAGAAACCTGTCCAGTCCCTCAGATTTTCTTTTCTTTCTTTTTTTAAATTTACATTTATTAGATATGGACATATTTAGTATGTAAATAGCACATGTTGGTACCATCCTTTCCCTCATCACTGCCCCTTTTCTGAAGAGTCCCTTCTCATTGGGGATGCAGGTCAGCCCCATGGGGGTTGTGGGTCATACATGATGGGGGCAGAAGTCAGTTATGGGGGAGAGGCAATGTCTCTGTGCAAAATATCTTAACTTGTGCCCCCTCTTTCTGCTCCCTCTTCTGCAAAATACCCTGAGCCATGTTGGGTGCATTTTAAGTCTTCTTCAGTGATGGGCTCTTAGGAGCCTCTGGATCTCTGCTTCGGTAGGTGCTGAGTGTTCTCAGTGTCTATCTCATTCACCCTTGTTCTGATACCAGGTTCACTAAGAAAGCAGCACTCTTGCTCATTTCCCCAGTTCCTCTGTGGTTTCAGCTGGGGCTGAGGTGAAGTGCTCTGAGTTGTTTATTTCCTCAGGTCCTGCACCCATCTGAAAAAGAGAAGAAGAATCTCCAATGGAGAGTGAAGTCAACACAGGTTAAATGTGATAACCATTATTAATTTAGAGAGAATTTAAAGGGTATAGAACCTCTTATATACCAAGATTAGTGGGAGCTTGACATTAGAAAGCAAAATCATTATCTGGATATGATTCTGACTTGTTTCCCAGTTCTAGATATGGTTTCCTTTCTATTGAGTGGATCTGTTAGCCAATCCAAGATCAGTTTGTTACCTACCATGGCTGTGTGCCACTATTGCACTTGTCTGAGCATCATGTCAGGTTGTTCACTTCTGAGTCACTTTTGAGTTGCTCCGACAGATGTTGGCCATTTTCTCCCAGTAGCTCATGCAGTGCCTTCCAGCACTAGATGGGCCAATGGTGTGGGGACTGGCTCTCTTCCAGATTCCAACCAGGTCTCTTCATGGTCCGTGCTGATAGCGTATGGTGTCTTCAGCAGTAGGGTCTTACTCTGGTGGGTAATCAAGTGCTCTGACAGAAGTCTGTCTTGTGTTTGTTTTGGGAGATCTAGTAGTTCTCTCTGATCAACAGCTCATTGTAGATGTAGAAAACATCCTGGTACAAAGAATTACAGGCTAGCATCAAGGGAAAAGAAAAAAGAAAAAGACAGAGAAGAAAGAGAAACAGAAGAAAGTTAAGGTTAGGCTTCATCTTACCCTCTCCAGGGCCCTTTCGATTCAGGTACTCCCCCTAAGGTCCTCTTGAGGGTTCCACATTTTAGTCTAACTTCCAGGATATAGGATTCTATGGTACCAGTTCAATTTGGGTTCAGTTTTGTATTTCTTCACCTTCCCCCATGCCCTACCCTCCCTATTGCCCAGTGAGTTCACTTAGAATGATTTGTTCCAAGTTCAACCATTTTTCTACAAATTTCATTGTGTCATTTTTTTCTTTCTGCTGAGTAGAATTCCATCATTTAGATATACCACATCTTTGTGATCCATTCATCCAATGATGGGCACCTGGGTTGTTTCCAGTTTTTAACTATTATGAATTGAGTGGCTATAAACATGGTTGAGCAAATACCTCTGAACTGAGATGTGGAACTTTTAGGGTAAATGCCCAGTAAGGGAATAACAGGGCCTGTTGGTAACTCTATATTCATCCCTTTCAGGAGACTCCATATTGCTTTCCATAGTGGTTGTACCAGCTTACATTCCCACCAACAGTGAATGACTGTTCCTATTTCTCCAGATCCTCACCAACAATTGTTTTCATTTGATTTTTTAATCCTTACTGGGGTAAAGTAGAATTTCATAGTTTCTTAAATTTGCAATTCCCTAATGTTTAGGGATGGTGAACATTTTCTTAAGTGTATGTTAGCCATTTGTAATTCTTCCTCTGAGAACTCCCTATTCAGTTCTATTCAGTTCTCTGCCCCACTTTGGAAGTAGGTTGATTTTTTTGTTTAGTTTTTTTTTTTTTTTTTTTTTTTTAGTTCTTTTTAGATTCCAGATATTAGGCTCTGCCAGTGATATAGCTTGCGAGGATTTTCTCCCATTCAGTGAGTAATCTATTGGCTCTGCTTATGGTATGTTTGTCTGTGTAAAAGCTTTTTAGCTTCATGAGATCCCATTAGTTGAGTGCTTGTTTAATTTCCTGGGCTACTGGGGTTTTGTTCAGGAAGTCTTTTCCCAGTCCTATATCATGGAGAGTGACTCCTATTTTTTTCTTCCAGTAGTTGAAGAGTTTCAAGTCTTATATTGAGGTCTTTAATCCATTTGGACTTGATTTTTGTGTATGGCAAACATACGATCATCCAATTTGTCCAACACAATTTGTTGAAGATGCTGTCTTTTCTCCAGTCTACATTATTGGCACTTTTGTCAATGATCAAGCAGCTATAGCTACTTGACCTAAGATCTGGGTCTTCAATTCTGTTCCATTGGTCTATGTTTCTGTTTTTATTCCAGTACCATGCTGTTTTTATCACTATGGCTCTGTAATATAACTTTAGATCAGGTGTGGTGATATTGCCAGAGGTGTTTTTCCCCCTCAGGATATGTTTGCCATTCCATATGAGTTTTGAGATCATTTTTTCAATCTCTGTGAAGAATGATGCTGGGATTTTTATTGGTATTGCATTAAACCTGTGTATTGCTTTTTGTAGAGTTGCCATTTTCACAATATTAATTCTACCTATCCAGGAGCATGGGAGGTCTTTCCATCTTCTCAAGTCCTCCTTGATTTCTTTCTTGAGATTTTTTTTTATATGTTTTCATTATATAGGTCTTTTTTTTTTTTTTTTTTTTTTTTTTTTTTTGTTTCACGAGGTAGGGTCTCACTCTGGTCCAGGCTGACCTGGAATTAACTATGTAGTCTCAGGGTGGCCTTGAACTCTCGGCGATCCTCCTACCTCTGCCTCCCGAGTGCTGGGATTAAAGGCGTGTGCCACCACGCCCAGCTTATATAGGTCTTTTACATGCTTGGTTAGTGTTATTCCAAGGTATTTAAATTTTTTTGTTGCTATTGAAAATGGGACAGCCTCACTGATTTCTTTCTCTGTATATTTGTCCTTTGCATATAAAAAAGCTATTGATTTTTGTGCATTGATTTTGTATCCTTCCACTTTGCTAAAGGGATTTATCACCTTTAGAAGTTTTGAGATGGAGAGTTTCAGGTCACTTATATATAGGATCATGGTCATCTGCAAATAGGGCTAATTTGACTTCTTTCTTTCCAATTTGAATCCTTTTTATTTCTTTCTCCTGTGTTATTGTTTGGGCTACCACTTCTAGTACTATGTTGAAAAGCAGTGGTGAGAGTGGGCACCCCTGTCTTGTTCCCAATCTCAGTAGGAACTCCTTGAGTTTTTCCCCATTAAGTATTATTTTGGCTTTAGGGGCTTTGTACATAGCCTTTATTGTGTTGAGATATAAACACTCCAAGCCTATTCTTTCCAGTGTTTTGATCATGAAGTGGTGTTGTATTTTGTCAAAGGCCTTCTCTGCATCAATTGAGGTGATCATGTGGTTGTTATGGTTAAGTTTATTTATATGGTGTGTTATGTTGACTGATTTCCATATGTTAAACCATCCCTGCATCCCTGGGATAAAGACTACTTGATCAAAGTGGCTAATGCTTTTGATGTGTTTTTGAATTCAATTTGCAAGGATTATGTTCAGGATCTTTGCATCTAAGTTCATTAGGGATATAGGCCTATATCTTTCCTTGTTGCATCTTTGTTTAGTTTTGGTGTTGGAGTGATGCCAGCTTCATAAAAGGAGTTGGGAAGGATTCCCTGGTCTCTGATCATGCAAAACAGGTTGAGGAAAAATTGGTTTCAATTCTTCAATGAAGGTTTGATAGAATTCATCTGGGAAGCCATCTGGTCTTGGGGGAAGTTTTTGATTACCTTTTCAATCTCCATAGATGTGATAGGTTTGTTTAGGAGATTAATCTGCTCTGAGTTTAGTTTTGGTAGGTGGTATGTGTCTAGGAATTCATCCATTTTTTCCAGATTATTCAATTTGGTGGAGTAGAGGTTTTTGAAGTATGCCCTGATGATTCTTCCAATTTCATTGATGTCTGTTGTGATCTCTCATTTTTCATTTCTGATTTTGTTAATTTGAGACTTCTTTCTCTCTCTCTCTTTTTTTACTTTATCAAATTGGCCAAGGGTTTTTCAATCTTGTTTATTTTTCCAAAGAACTAGCTCTTCATTTCATCAATTTTTTAAAATTATTTTATTATTGAATTTATTTTTGAGAGAGAGAGAGATAGACAGAGAGGGAGAGGGAGACAGAGATGGGCGCGCCAGCAGTCTCAGCTGCTGTGAATGAAATCCAGATGTGTGCACCCCCTTGTGGCCAAGTGCGGCATTGCGCCCTTGCATCACTTTGCATCTGGCTAAACGTGGGACCTGGAGATTGGAACTGCTGGAGATTGGAACCAGCGTTCTTAGGCTTAGCAGGCAGGCGCCTTAACCTCTAAGCCATCTCTCCAGCCCTCATCAATTTTTAATTAATTAATTTTTTATTAGTTATGCACATAATGTGAATATATTCATGTTTGTGCCATTGATAACCCCCTCCCTGTTTCCCCCCTCAAAGGGAGCCTCCTCGTCAGGAAATATGGGTTGTGCATTGTGGGGGTAGCCATCAGTTATGTGGAAGAGGCAATGTCTCTGTGCATAATGACCCAACTTGTGGCTCTAACAATCTTTCCACCCCCTCTTCTGTGAATTTCCCTGAGCCATGCTGGGTTCATTTTAGGTCTACTTCAGTGATGATGTCTTGGGTTCCTCTGTGTCTCTGGATATCTGGTTTAGGAGGAGTTGACGTTCTCTGTGTCTATCTCCTTCACCCTTGTGTTGGTATCAGGTTCACCAAGAAAGCAGGAATCTTGGTCATTTTCCTATAACTCAATGGTTTCAACTGGGGCCCTGGTGAGGTGCAATAGGCTGATCCTCTCCTCAGGTTCTGTGTCCATCTAAAAAAGAGAAGCAAATTTTCCAACTGCAAGAGAAGTCAACACCAGATAAATGGGATAACCATTATTATTTTAGAGAGAATTTTATAGGTTTAGGCCCTCTTGTAGCCCACAATTGGTGGGAGCTTGACATTGGAGAGTGGGCTCATTTTTTGTATATGGTTCTGACTTGTTTCCAAGTTCCAGCTATGAGTTCCATTCCACTGAGTGGATCTGTTAGCCAAATCAAGAGCAGTTGGTTACCTACCATGGGTGTGTGCCACTATTGCACTTGTGTGAGTATCATGTCAGGTTGTTTGCTGCTGAGTAGCTTAGACCACCAGTTGTTTGGACAGATGTCGGTCATTTTCCTGCAGTCACTCATGTAGCACCTTCTGGTATTAGACAAGCTAACTGTCTGGGGACTGACTCTCTTCCAGATTCCAGCTAGGTCACCACATGTTATGTACCAATAGCATATGGTGTCTTCGGCAGTAGGGTCTTACCATTAACCTTTGGTGGGTCATCAAGTACTATGACAGAAATCTGTCTTCTTTTGGGAAACCTTGTAGGTCTCTGATCAACAGCTCATGTGGAAGTTAACCGCATGCTGGTACTGGGAGTTACAGGCCAGTGCCAAGTTAAAAGAAGGAAGAAAAAGATAGGTAATATAAAAGAGAAAGAGAGAATGTTGGGGTCCCTCCTAGGGCCAGCCCAGGAGGAAGGGCAGGGTCTCTGCCAAGTAGGGGGTGAGAGGTGCGGAGTCACCACAAACTTGTTTATTCAAGGAAGTGTAGGGGGTCCTAAGGGGTTTGGCTGGCCAATCATTGTATGGGGTGGTCCCTTTCTTGTGACCAATGATGGCCTGTCCCCAGGCAGATCATCTCGTAGCAGGTTTCTTATGATCATGGGACTGTAGCGGTTGTCACACCAGGCCTGTGCAGGATGCCATGTTCATGGTTTCTTCTGACATGTGGTCTGGCTAGGGCCAGACCTGCATTGTGCCATACATGAGAAGAAGGAGAGAGATAAAAAAGCAGGGGAAGATTAAGGTTAGTTGTCATCATACCCTCTCCAAGGTACTGTGATTCAGGTGTTCCCTCTAAGTACCTGATGAAGGTTCAGCCTTTTAGTCTATCTTTCAGGATATAGGATTTTATGGTACCATTTCCATTTGGGTCCCTTTTGTGCCTCCCATGCACTCTAACCCTCTCATGCCACCCCACCCTCTCTATTGTCCAATCCTCAAGATGCTTATTAGGTATGTCAGCATCTGAGGAAGATTCAGGTTAGGAGCCACAGATGAGTGAGACTATGCAATGATTATCTTTCTGTGATTCAGTGAGTTTGCTGAGAATGATCTGTTCCAAGTTTAACCATTTTTCTTCAAATTTCATTGTGTCATTTTCCCTTACTGCTGTGTAAAATTACATACTGTAGATATACCTACCACATCTTTGTTATCCATTCATCTAATGATGGTCATCTGGGTTGATTCCAGCTCTTAGCTATTATGTTTAATTAATTAATTTATTTATTTTAGAGTGACAGAGAAAGATGCAGAGAGGGAGAGAAAGAAAGAAAGAAAGAAAGAAAGAAAGAAAGAAAGAAAGAAAGAAAGATAGATAGATAGATAGTGAAAGAATGGGAGTACCAGGGCCTCCAGCCACTGCAAATGAACACCAGATGTATGCACCAACTTTTGCATGTAGCTTATGTGGGTACTGGGGAATCGAGCCTCAAACCAGGGTCCTTAGGCTTCATAGGAAAGCACTTAACTGCTTAACTGCTAAGCCATCTCTCCAGCCCCAGCTCTTAGCTATTATGAATTGAACAGCTATAAACATGGTTCAGCAAATCTCTCTAAACTGAGGCTTGGAGCTTTTAAGGTAAATGCCCAGTAAAGGAATAACTGGATCTGTTGGAAACTCTATAGTCATCCTTTTTAGGAGTCTCAATATTGATTTCCACAGTGGTTGTACCATCTTACATTCCCACCAACAGTGAATGAGGGTTCCTATTTCTCCACAGCTTTGCCAGCATTTGTTTTCATTAGATTTGTTTGTTTGTTTGTTTGTTTGTTTGTTTTTTTGTTTTTTTTTTTCAAGGTAGAGTCTCACTTTATCTGAGGCTGACCTGAAATTCACTCTGTATTCTCAGGCTGGCCTTGAACTCACAGTGATCCTTCTACCTCTGCCTCCCAAGTGCTGGGATTAAAGGTGTGTGCCACCATGCCCAGCTTCATTAGATTTTTTAATGTTAGCTATCCTTACTGGGGTAAGATGGAATCTCATAGTTGTTTTAATTTGCATTTCCCTGATAATAAGGGACTAGGCAATCTTGTTGGATTTAGTTGCATTTGATTTTTCATGTTATTCCTTTTGCACTGTGGTCTGCCCATCACAGTGAAGAAATCTTGTTAAATTTAGGAGAAAGCTTCAGTTCATCCTTGAAGTGTCTTCAGTGATTATTCCCTTTATGTTTGCTTTGATTAGGCTTCTGATGGCAGTGAGGCCTGCCTGCTCAGACAACAGGAGCCCATGACGTTCTGGTGAGGGTCTGAGGGTCTGATGAAGGGGCTTGTTCTTCTTGGTTTGGGGTATGGGAGTGTTTGGTCGGGTGGCCCAATGGGCAGGGGTTGGGGGGCAATAGGACAAAGCATACTGGTGTTGTGGCTGGGGCTGTGGACAGGGGGAGTATAGGAATGTGTGGTGGTTCCACGATACTGATGGTTAAGGGGATGGGACACCAGGTCTGTTGGGACTATGTTGCATGGAGTGGTTGGGACTGCAGGGTCATGTGGCATGGCAGGGCATGATATGGCACTACTATGGGTTAGGTGAAGTGCAGGGGGGATGGGTGTTGGTTCAGGTGAGGTGGTGGGAAAGGGGATGGAGGGGTGAAGAATAGCCTGTTGGCCTGGGTCCAGGTCACATACGGAGTTGGGGAGGCAGCAAGGGGGGTGGAGGAGTTCACATGTGGAGTTCCCATGCCTGGGGGTGGGGGCGGGCAGTGGCAAGGGTGACAGAGGAGTTCACAAGTGAAGTTCCTGGGCATGGAGGGTGGGTGTGGGGCAGCAAGGATGATGGAGCTCTGTGGAGCTCTGCAGCAGAGCCTAGGGTGGGGGGAATGATAGCCTGCTGGTCTGGGTCTGCTTAGCTAGGGTAGGAGGAACCTGCAGCTGGGACTGTGGCTAGGACAGCTGCTTGAGGGGATCAGGGGACTGTTGGGCTACCTGAGAGTATGGGAATCAGTGGATTCCCTACTTTGCTCCTCTATGCCCTCCCACTGAACCCTAATGAACCCTAAAGGACCTGCCTTTCCTTCCCTGCCAGGTGAGGCATGTTTAGACAGGTGCCATCTTGACTGGAAGTCTCCTCATAAAGTTTTTAAGTTGTTTTTTTAGTTTTCAATTCATTAATTTCTACTCTTACCTTGATTATTTCTTTCCATCCGGAACTCTTTGTGTTGGATTCTTCTTGTTTTTCTTTATTTTTCTTTTTATTTCTTCTTGTTTGTTTTTCGAGGTAG
Source organism: Orientallactaga sibirica (assembly GCA_036365145.1). Lineage (NCBI taxonomy): Eukaryota > Metazoa > Chordata > Mammalia > Rodentia > Dipodidae > Orientallactaga > Orientallactaga sibirica. The sequence goes on along the minus strand of JAEOAD010000059.1, from coordinate 12,454,332 downwards.
GGTGTCACTGTAGCCCAGGCTGACCTGGAATTCACTTTGTATTCTCAGAGTGGCCTTGAACTCATGGCAATCCTCCTACCTCTGCCTCCGAAGTATGTGCCACCATGCCTGGCCTATTCTTCTTGTTTTTCCAGTGCCTTAGGTGAACAAACAGGTTATTAATTTGGGATCTCTCTGTCTTTGTAATGAAGACATTTAGGGCTATGAATTTTTCCCTTAGGACTGCCATAAGTTTTGGTAGGTTGTGTTTTCATTGTCATTCAATTCTAGGAATTTTGCAATTTCTTTTTTGATTTCTTCTACAACCCATTCATTGTTTAGGTGTGTTGTTTAGTCTCCAGGAGCTGGTGTAGTTCTTGGTGTGTCTCTTGTTAATTTCTAGCTTTAAATCATTGTGATCTGACATGATGCAGGAAGTTACTTCAATTTTCCTGACTTTATGAAGGCACATTTTATGGCCTAATATATGGTCAATTTTGGAGAAGGTTCCATGGGCTGCTGAGAGGAATGTGTATTCTGTAGAGCTGGGGTAGAAAGTTCTGTAGATATTTGTTAGGTCTAGTTGATCTATGATGTTGCACTCTATTATTTCCCTCTTGATTTTCTGCTTGGATGATCTATTGATGATAGTGGAGTCCTGACTATGATGGTGTTGTTTTAGTGTTTATTTCTGTTTTATTGTCATGTAGATTTTGTTTTATAAACTGGGGTGCACCTGTGTTTGGTGCATATATATTTATAATTGTGATGTGCTCATGTTGGATCATTCCTGTGATGAGTAAGAAGTGGCCTTCTTTGTCCCTTTTCATTTATTTATTTTTTGGTTTTGAGGTAGGGTCTCACTCTAACACAGGCTGACCTGGAATTCTGTATTCTCAAGGTGGCCTCGAACTCATGCCAATCCTCCTAAACTTCTGCCTCCTGAATGCTGGCATTAAAGGTGTGCACCACCACACCTGGCTCTTTGTCCTTTTTGATTACTTTTGGTTTGAAGTCTATTTTATCAGATATTAATATAGCAACACCCACTTGATTTTTATTTCCATTTGCTTGAACTATAACTTTCCACCCTTTCACCCTAAGGAGGTGTCTATCTTTCGTGGTGAGGTGGGTTTCTTGAGGACAGCAGATAGAAGGGTCCAGTTTTTTGTTTTGTTTTGTTTTGTTTTTTTTTGTTTTTGAGGTAGCCCAGGCTGACCTGGAATTCACTATGTAGTCTCAGGGTAGCCTTGAACTCATGGCAATCCTCCTACCTCTGCCTCCCGAGCTGAGTGCTGGGATTAAAGGTATGAGCCACCATGCCTGCCTGGGTCCAGTTTTTTGATCCACCCTGATAACCTATGTATTTTGATGGGTGAGTTAAGACCATTAATATTTAAGGTTATTACTGTGAGGTTTAAATTAATCCCTGCCATGATGAAGTGTTTTATGGGGTTTGGTGCTTTCTTATGTTTTGTACTATTTTGAGCCTGGTTTATTTGGTTATTGTGATATTCTTGTTCATTCTTGAGACTGGTTGTTTGACTGTTCTGTGTGGAGTATTCCCTTAAGTATTCTCTGTAGGTTTGGCTTTGTGTTCATGTAATCATAGAGTTGACTTTTTTCATGGAAACTTTTCCTTTCACTTTCTATTATGAGGGATACTTTTTCTGGGTAGATAGCTTGGGTTGGAAGTCATAGTTTTTTAGACTTTGAAGTGTTCCATTCCAGTCCCTTCTGTCTTTCAGGGTTTCCATTGAGACTTCTGATGGACTTGCCTTTGTATGTTGTGAGTTGTTTTCTCTTGCTGCTTTTAACACTCTCTCTTTGTTTTCATTGTTAAGAGTTTTAACTGATATGTCTTGGAGTTTTTTTTATTTGGTCCTGTCTGTTTGGTGTTCTGTGAGCTTCTTGTATCTGGATGGGCCTCTCTTTTGAGAGATTCAGAAAATTTTCTTCAATAATTTTGTTGAATATGTTCTCTATGCCTCTGGCCTGGATTTCCTCTCCTTCTGGTATACCCATGATCTGGATGTTTGGCCATTTTAGGGTATCCCACAGTTCCCTTGTATTCTGTTCACTTGATTTTTTTGAACTTAGCAAAGGTTTTGGTCTCTTGATCAATTTCTTCTGCCTTGTCTTCCAGGTCAGAGGTTCTGTCTTCCATGTGAGTGACTCTTGGTGAGGGGTTTTAGAGAGGTTTTTACAATTTCTGTTTGATTTTTGTTTTCTGTTGTGTTGTTTTGCATCATGTCCATCTATTTTTTTGAGGTACAATTTCAATTCAAGTTCTGATTTTCTTGATGCTTCCTGGAATTCATTCTTGCATTTGATCAAGTCTTCATTAAGCTTAATCAACTGGATGTTGAGATCTTCCATTTCTTGACTCACCTTCAATTTATTCATATCTCTTTGGAAGGTTATAATGTTCTCTTCAATCAAGTTAAGGCTACTGTCAAAAGCTGAATGCTCTAGGAAACCATTCTGTTGAATTTCATTGATATCATTATTGGTTCTTTGATGGCTTCCTTCCAGTTCAGCAATTTTTTTGATCAGGATCTCATTTGTTGTGTTTTCATTTTGGGAACGAATTTCTGTTGATTTCTCTATAACTTCATTGGTGACTTCCATTGTAGGACTGGGCGTCCTTGGTGGAGATCTCTCAGTTTTCTGACTTGCATTGGCTTTTTTGCATTGTTGTATACCCATTTTAGGAAGACTCTTTATTTTAATGAAGAGGAAGAAAATTTTTGTCCTTTGGTCCATGCACCCTCTGACTCAGGTGAACAGGGATGTTGGTACCCAGTGGCCAGTCAGGATACCAGAGCATAAGGCCTGATTCCACAGCTCACAGAGGGACTAGGCTTCCCCAAGCAAGGCACAATGGAACCTACCATGATCAGGGGACTGAAAGGAGCCAGGGAACAGGGATCTGGCCTACTTGCTCTGCATTGTGTCCGCCTGCACACAGTCCAGCCCAGGGAACTGGGAGAAGCCAAGAAACAATGGGGAGGAGCCAGGAGATAGGGGACTGGCCTACTCACTCCACAACACTGCACCTATGACCATACAGACTGGCTCAGAGAACCCAGACCAGTGAGCTGAGAGGAGCCAGGAAACAGGGGTCTGGCCTACTCACTCCTCACCACCATGCTACTTGCACACTGTCTATGCAGGAATCCCAGCCAGCCAAGATTTTCTTTATTTTAATCGAATATTCTTTTTCTGCTAGGAATTCCATCCATGATGCCATGTTACATTCAGTTGTCCTATCATCTGGGACTCTTGGCTGTGACAGTTTCTCAGACTTCTCTTGTTTTGTCACCTCAATAGTCTTCAGGAGTACTTGTCAAGCAGTTTGTACAATGTCCTCAGTTGTGATTTGTTCAACATTTTAGATGAAAGTTCTAAGGGTTTGTTAGGCAGGCCCTAGAGAAAAAGTCATTGTCATTACATCATATCAAGGGTAACTTTCCCCCTGTAAATCACTGATTTTTTTTTTCATATTTACATACTATGCTCTTTGGAAAGAAGTCACTATGTGTAGCCCATAGTTAAGAAGAGAAAACACGTGAGAGGAAATTTCATAGCTATATAAATAATTAAAAATTCTTCTATAGATATTTATTATTTCCTATTCATTGACTTATTCAATCATTTTCATCAGCATGTATCCAGGGACTTTTATTTTATACTTCGGCTTATAATCTAGTACCAGTAAAATCATTCTTTCTTTGACTAGTGTGCTTATTTTTTTTGTGGAAAACACATAATACTCATATTTGAAATTTTATATAAAGTTGTAAATTGCAAGCATAATGAAAGAAAACAAAGTTCAATGAATTTTAAAAATCAAGACATTTTCACAAAGGAATAAATAAATGATCATGGTATTGGTACAGCAATGGGAAAATATACTAATGGAATAAAAGAGTCCAGACTGAAAAAAACACCTATAGTTAGCTGATTCATATGCTTATGTCTTTATATAGATGTAAGTGCCTGTGTATATAGGTGTATATATTTTCACATATAAAAATATTTATCCTTTATATATTTTCTATATTTATATATGGTATCACATTAAACACATTCTTTATATAACATTATATGAGACTCTCCCATGTTGACATATGTAGATATGCTCCATGTCTTTTAACTTTAATAAATCTAAAAAAAGAAAAAAGAGATAAGTGAAAATATTATGTATTAATAGACATTAAAACACTTATGAACTTAGTGTTTCCATTTTCTTTACTGAGTACTTATTATGATGCTGTGAAAGGCTCTGGAGATACAAGGACAGACAAAACAGACCAAGTTCCAGATCTCAAGGACAGTTCCTTCAGTCCATTTATAAAGTAAGGGTTAGCCATAAATCAGGTGATAACACTCACTCATTAATTACAAACTGTGATGCTTGATATCTCCCTGAGTTAAGGAGACAGTCTGAAGAGCTTGGGGTGACCAAGGCAGCTTAAATTGGAAAAACAGAAAAATAAACTAAGACAACTTCACATATCTGTGAAGGCTTCTTCTTGCATATCCAAAATCATATAAATATCAAGAAACCAACTAAGAATAGGGGGAAACCATACAGATAGAGGTCTGAATGCTCTCATGGGGGCAGGAAAAATGTTTATTCCCTCCAGACAGGCTGTAAAATCTCATAACTCATGGCTCTCCCCTCAGTACTATGAACTATTATCCCTGAGCACTGCTCTGATCCCACTCAGCAAACCCTAAGAGAGACCCAAGAGGATTCAAGTATTACAAAGGACTCAACTACACCACGAGACAAAAGCCAAGGATATTAATAAATATTTTAAAACACTCAGAACCAGGCCAGGCATGATGGTGCATGCCTTTAATGCCAGGATTTGGGAGACAGAGGTAGGAGGATTGCCTTGAGTTCAAGGCCACTCTGAGTCTACACAGGGAATTCCAGGTAAGCCTTGATTAGAGAGAGACCCTAACTCCAAAAATAAAAACAAACAAAAACACTCAGAACTTAATAGGATAAAATTCATAATGTCCAGGTTCCAATAAAAATTGGGGAAGAGGGGCACTGTTAGGTGAGAATTCCATACCAAATCAAAGCCCAAGGATTTTTATTGTTTCAAACAAGACAAGGAAACCTCCTTTCACTACTTCTATTCCAGCTTATATTTGAGGTTCTAAGCAATGCAATAAGGAAAAGAAGCAAAATGAATCCATATTTGGAAGGAAGAAATCATCCCTATTTGAAATTAAGGAGTAAAAGTTAATCACAGTAGCGTAATTGTCTATGTGCAAAATCCAATGAAACCTGTGGTGGCTACTGGAAGTACTGAGTTTCCTAAGTTTGCAGGCTACAAAATCATTATGCAAAAATCAAATGTATTTCTGTACACTAGCAATGAATAGTCAGAAAGGGAAATAATTTAAACAAACAAAATTGTATAAAAATATGAAATATGTGCTTGGGCTATAGCTCAGTGGTAGAACTACTGCCAACCACATGTGAGGGCCTGAGTTCAATTCCCAGTAATGCAAAAAAAAAAAAAAGAAACTGACAAATCTGTATAAGACCTGTACACTAAAATCTAAACCACTGCTGAGATAATCTAATGATGACATAAATGAGTGAAAGGATACCATACACATGGACTAGAAGATGTACTATTCTTCAAATGATATTTCTCCCCAAATTGACTAATAGATTCAATTTAATCAAATAAAAATCCCAGTTGTCTTTTATTTGCTAGAAACTGACAAGCCAATTTAGAATTCATATGGAAATGCAAATAAACTCAAATAACATAAACATTTAAAAATACTTTTATGGTTATTTGCAAGGAGAAAGAGAGAGAGAAGAGGGAGAATGAATGGATGTTCCAGGGCCTCATGCAAGTGAATTTCAGATGAACATATGTACCACTCTGTGTACCTAGCTTAACATGGGTACTAGGGAGTCAAACCCGGGCCATCAGGCTTTGCAAGTTAGCACCTTTAATCACTGAGCCATCTCTCCAGCCCAAAGATAGTTTATGAGAAAAATGGAGTTAGAAGAAAGTGATTTCAAGACTTATGTTGAGTTCCAGCATGGCATTGGTGTACAGATCTACTTGTCTAAGTAGATCTACTTGCTAAGTAGATCTGTGGTACAGAACAGTACAGAAAGAGTCTGAGTCTGATTTGTGTATTTATGTGAGAGAGAGAAGGGAGAAAGAGAGACAGGGTCTCACTTATGTAGCCCATACTGGCCCCAAACACATAATCCTTTTGCCTCAGCCTTCTGAGTGCTGGAGTTAGAGGTATACACTGCCACACATGGCATAAACTGATTTTTGATAAACAATAGTTTTTAGGTATTTTACAGGTAATACAAAAAAATCAAAAGATTACATTTTCAAAAAACTATATTAGAACAATTGGATATCTATATGTGGAAAAAACAAAGAACTTAGATCTATTCATTATATCACACATAAATATTAACTCAAAAAGAATCATAGCCCTAAATATGAAAACTCAAACTATATAATTATAGGAGAAAATCTCTTACTATTGGACTAGAACAGATTTCCTAGGCACATACTTCTGACCCTTCAAAAATCATCCCTTCAGAGAAGCCCTGACTTGTACCCATGGACAATTCTTTAGCACTTTGTACAAGATACACATAAATATATCTATTCATACTTCTCTATATCTATTTGTATTTCATTATGCATCCTTGGAGTAGTAAGCATGTCTTAATCATTTTAATGTCCAAGAACCTTATAAATGTCAATTACATTAGTCTCTAACCAAACCTAAACTGGGGAGCAAAGCTTTCCTATGAGCCTGTCAGGATACTTTCCTCATATCTCATTGACTGCAGATGAGTCATAGGGTTACCTCTAAGCAAGTCACTAGTAAAAGCTAATGGAGTTACTATGATTTACTTGGAACAACTATGGTTTACTCTTTGGGAATGGGCTAATCTTCACTAAGGAGCTACAGCTGTCAGGTAGCCTAGATGCAGAACAGAGAACAGAGAACATGATAGAAGTGTGGTGATGGCTGAGGGCTGACACTATTTAGGCCACTTCATTCTCCATTATGAAGACATAACTTGCAAATAACCTTAGCTTATGTTAGATTTGGGGTGGAAGAATATCATACATCACTTTATTTGAAAATAAACAGAATTAATCCTGCTACAATAAGGTTGCATTCCCTTTAAACAGCAAAACTTTGAGCTTTTTGTAGATTTCTAGACAACACGTCTATGAAAGAAGCTTGTTAAACTTTTCTGCTGAATCACATTGACTTACACAGTTTTGAATATCCATTAATTTTCACAATAGCCATTGTTTTAGAACTTACTGTGTTACTGATCTTCAAAAATCCTAAACTAAGTCAAATCAAAGTTTCTTTATTGTAAATGTCAGAAGAAAAGAAAAACTCCTAAGCAGTGTTGTGGGTAACAACATTGTTGTGTTTTCTCTGTGGATACAGAAGCTTAGGGGAAATAGAATGTAAGAGCTAAATTTATAAATGTTGACAGTCATTTTGTGCCTAACAAATTTTGCCAACAAGCATTTCTCTGAGAAAAATTAGATTCCTTTTTTAAAGCAGAAACTTTTCTGATTTTGTCTTTTTGTTGTTTTATTTTGTATTGCTAAAGATGATTTTATTTTTCTTCCACACTTTGGACTATGTTACCTTGAGCAGTTAAGCATCTGGGAATACTGGAAACAACCCTTCAGTGCATAGAAGGGCAGTTGTCAGGCACAGGGACAAGCAAATGGGAAGAAAAGGAGAACTTGGAGCTCATGATTTATAGAACTACAACTATTTATACCTTCAGGACCCTGAGAAACACTATGTGTAAGCCATGATCAATTGTCCTTCCTCCAGTCCACATGTCAATGAGAAAACTCGTAACTCCAGACTAAACTCCTTTGGCTACGTAGTTCCTTTCAGGCCAACTAGGTCAGAACAGCCATTAGATCCAACCAAGATTATTCATGAAATTTTTTGGCCCTCTTGTTTTAAGCTGAGTAGTGTGTACAACCACGAATGTTGACCTCACAGTAGGATGTAGATAGGCAGCCCTATTCCTCGGGTCCTGTCCCTTTGGGACCAGAGAGTCAGCAGTTGGTAAATTGGTCACATCTATATCTTTCCAATATTATTGGTCTTATTGTCTTTTCCCTTATTTATTTTTCATAACCACAATAACTAATATATTAGTACACACAATACTATCTATGCCTCTTTATTCCCTAAAATGATTAGCACCTAAGGGATAATTATTTTACAGTTGACTATTACTATATTTTCATAGTGGGTATACCTGTAGAGAGTGACTATTGTTATAGAAAGTATTCTACTCATGTCAGTGAGCCCAAGATCCTAGAAATGTGCTGAGATGTGGGAGAATGCTTATTGGAGTTTCTACAGAATAGGAAGTAGGACCTTAAATATAATGTTATTTTCATGTTAAATGATAGTCATTTCATTCTACAGGAATGGCAAATAGGGCTGTCACTCTGAACAACTAGGCTAACAGATAAAAATGACACCTCAGCCTTACTACAACCCAGTCCTTTCTGAATATTGCAAACACTTTCTGGTGGTTTGATTCAGGTGTCCCCCATAAACTTAGTTGTTCTGTATATAGAAAATGCAGGAAAGAAAGGGTCATTGAATTTGCAACACAGTTTTGTATTTTGAATATGGCCATGGGTAGTATGAAGCAGTTTTGCTGGATTGCTTGCATGGAGACCCAATGGAGCTGTGAGGATGGACCGTGGGTTGCAGTGGAGACCCAGTGGAGATGCTGGGACCATGATACAGCTGCTAAGGAGAGCTGCCGGCCCTGGACTGTGAGTAACCTAGCTAGAGGGACAGAATTGGAACTCCAGAAACTTGTTGCTGGTTAGAATTATCGAACCTGGAGATTTGTCACTAACTAGAGTTGTTGGACTGGGAGCTACAGAGTTTGATGGTTTCCCTATTTAAATCTTGTATTGGTTGAATATTTCTTTGCTATGCCCAATGCCATCTTTTGCAGTGTGAATATGTTTATTCTGTGCTATTATTTTATTTATTTATTTACTTTTGGTATATGGCCCAATTAAAAGATCTTGGACAATGGAAATGTTTGAATATCACTGTGATTGATTAAAAACTATGGGGAGGGCTGGCTTAGCAGTCAAGACCCTTGCTTGCAAAGCTAAAGGACCAAGGTTTGATTCCCCAGGACCCACATACGCCAGACAGATGCACAAGGTGGCACATGCATCTGTAGTTCATTTTCAGTGAGTGGCTAGAGGCCCTAGAATGCCCATTCTCTCTGTCTGTCTCTCACACTCTCTTAAATAAATGAGTAAAAGTAAAAACTGTGGGAAATTTTAAAGTTGGGTGAATGCATTGCATTTTACATCATGTATGGTTATCAGTTTATGGGGGCCAGGGGTGAGATGTAGTGGTTTGACTCAGGTGTCCCCCATAAACTTGGGTATTCTGAGTACTAGGTTCCCAGCTGATGGAGATTTGGGAATTGATGTGTATTGCTGTGTATTGTTGAGGGCAAGCTTACGGGTATTATAGCCAGTTTCCCCTTGCCAGTGTTTGGCACACTCTCCTGTTCCTGTCATACAACTGATATTGGCCAGGAAGCAATGCCCATCCTCTGCTCATGTCATCATTTCCCCTGCCATCATAGAGATTCCCATCAAGTCTGCAAGTCAAAATAAATCTTTTTAAAAGATTTTTAAATTTTTTATTTATTTATTAGAGACAGAGAGAGGGAAAGAGAGAGGGAAAAGGAGAATGGGTGCACCAGGGCCTCTAGCCACTGAAACGAACTCCAGATGCATGCGCCCCCTTGTGCATTTGGCCTACATGGGACCTGAAGAATCAAGCCAGGGTCCTTAGACTTCACAGGCATGTGCCTTAACTGCTAAGCCATCTCTCCAGTTCAAACCTTTTTTTTCCCCACAAGCTGCTCTTGGTCAGGTGTTTATTGCCAGCAATGTGAACTTGATTGCAACATCCTTCCACTGAAAAAAAGAAAGGTAACCTAAATTTTAAAGAAAATTCAACCAAGAATTTAACTGCTGTTGTGCAAGTCCTAGTTCAAAAACACAAGTACAGAACCAGAGAGATTGCTCAGTGGTTAAGGCACTTGCCTTCAAAGTCTAATGACCTGAGTTCTATACCCTGTACCCATATAAAGCCAGATGCACAAAGTGATGCATGCATCTGGAATTTATTTGAGGCTAGGGGTCCGGGTGCACCTATTCTCTCTCTGTCTCTCTTCTATCTGTCTCTCTCTGCTTGCAAATAATAAATAAATAAATAACACAAAAACCTAAGGCAGCAGGTCTCTCCTAAAACTTAGTTAACCGTGCTGGGCATGGTGGCACACGCCTTTAATCCCAGCACTTAGGAGGCAGAGGTAGGAGGATCACCATGAGTTCGAGGCCACTCTGACACTACATAGTGAATTCCAGGTCAGCCTGAGCTAGAGACCCTACTTCGAAAAACCAAAATAAATAAATAAATACAAAAATAAAAAACTTAGTTAACCTAGAGTAATAGCCCCTAATGACAAAGACTTAGAGAAAATTCCAGATGAACTATTTAAAAGGATGGTGATAAATATGTTAAAAACTTACGAGGTCATGAATGAATTCGGAGAGAATACATATAATCAGCTGAATGAAATAAGGAAGTCATGCAAGATATGAAGGTGAAATTCAATAGACATATATACTAAAAACCCAAACTGAAATGATGTTGGAAATGAAAAATACAGTAAGTCAAATAAAAAGCTTAGTGGAAAGTGTCACCAATGAAAGGATCTTGAGGATGACAGAATATTAGGGTGGAGACAAGGTAGAAGGATTGGGACAGCTAGTCAAGAACAATGACAATTTTTAAAGGGTGTAAATGGAACATGAAAGTTCATAGGGACATACAAAATATGATAGGGACACCATGAAAGGACCAAGTCTATGACTTATGGAGAAGAACTCTGTGACAAAGACAAAGAATTCTCTTCAATCAGAAGTGAGAGCTGAGTCCTCCACACTGTATGAGTCATCCTATCACACCTGCCAGGACTCAGGGGACATGGCAGAGGAGATGATGGAAACTATTAGTGCTGTTCTCACTGCTTGACCAAGAAGATCCTTTTTGGAATGGTTGTGGATACTGGGAAGACTTAAAACCCATCAAAGTGATGAAAACAAGAGGCTCTTGAGAGCTCACTATTTCATGAGACATCTCTATCAACATCCTGTAAGGCTCAGGGAACATTGCAGAAGAAGGAGCACAAAGAATTTAAGAGCTAGAGGGTGGAGAGGAGTACTTTGGGACACTATCCTCTAGACATGAAGTGACTGGTGTGTTCATGACCTCACAGTGGAGATGACCTCACAGTGGCTAACTCCATAAAAACCTGTACAACTCTTTGCAAGGGTAGTGGAGCAAATTTGCAACTAAGCAGTAGCTGCAACTGGCACACTTCTGTCTTCAGCTCCATGATGTTTCCCTTGGCTAAAAGTACTAAGTGGTCCCCAAGGTGTTTTTTTTTTTTTTTTTTTTGTTTTTTTTTGTTTTGTTTTGTTTTTTCGAGGTAGGGTCTCACTCTGGTCCAGGCTGACCTGGAATTAACTATGCAGTCTCAGGGTGGCCTCGAACTCCCGGCAATCCTCCTACCTCTGCCTCCCAAGTGCTGGGATTAAAGGCGTGCGCCACCATGCCCAGCTTAGTATTTTTAAATTTTTATTTATTTATTTAATTTATTTCAGAGAGAAAAAGAGGCAGATAGAGAGGGAGAAAATGGGTATGCCAGGGCCTCCAGCCACTGCATACAAACACCAGATGCATGTGCCACCTTGTGCATCTGGCTTACATGGGTCCTGGGGAATCAAACTGAGGTCCTTTGACTTTGCAGGCAAAGGCTTTAACCGCTAAGCTATCTCTCCAGCCCTGTGTTTTTTTTTTATTAGATGAGAAATTTTACTGTTGATTTATTAAGAGCTACTCCTTAGAATACTGTATCTGTGTACAAATATTCAGTCTAGCAATGGACCCTACCTGTAGTTCCATAGAGAGTAGGCAGGGAATTGAAATCAATCAGTACTTTGAGAAGGGACATTATGCACTGGGGTTACTGTTGGCCTGGTTCCAGCAATCTTTCCATATCTGAGTCACTACCAAAAGATGCAATGACAAAACTTTTCAGTGACTCCAAGACCATTCATACGGGTAGACCCTACACTTTACTGTCTGGTTCTTATACTTATTTTTGCAGTTCTTAGTGAAATGGGGAAAGACATAGATTTTTAAATTTTTTTTTATTAAGAACATATTTTGTATGGATACATCATGTGTTGGTACCATCTTTTCCCTCCTCTCTGCCCCATTCCTCATGGGGACCTTCTCAGTGGGGTTGCTAATATTCCACACGGGGTTGTGGGTTATGTATTGTAGGAGCATCAGTCAGTAATTGGGGGGAGGCAGTGCCTCTGGCCATGATATCCCAACCTGTAGCTCTTAAAGTCTTTCTACCCCCTCTTCCACAAAATTGCCTGAGCGTTGGTGGGTGTGTTTTATGTCTACTTCAGTGATGAATTCTTAGGAGCTTCTGGATTTCTGCCTTGGTATGTGTTGAGTATCCTCAGCATCTGTCTCCTTTACCCTGGTGCTGATTGTCAGGCTCACCATAGAAGCAGCACTCTTGCTCACCTCCCCAGTTCCTCTGTGGTTTCGCCTGGGCTCTGACTGAGATGCGAGGGGTGGTTTATCTCCTCAGGTCTCACTACCTTCTGAAAAAAAAAAAAAAACAGGTTCTCCAATGGAGAGTGACATCAGCATAGGTTAAATGGGATAAGCATTATTAATTGAGGGAGAATTAGATGTATGTAGCCCCTCACACCCTTGTAGCCAAAGACTAGTGGGAGCTTGACACTGGAGAGCATAATCTTTGTCTCCATAGGATTCTGACCTGGTTCCCAGTTCCAGATATGGGCTCCTTTCCATTGAGCAGATCTCTTAGCCAATCTGGAAGCCACTGGTTACCCACCAAGGCTGTGTGCCAACATTGCACAGGTGTGTACTTCTTGTCAGGCTGGTTGTTTCTGAGTAGCTTGGGCCCCAGCTTGTTCACACCAGTTTTTGGCCACTTTCTCCCAGTAGCTCATGTACCACTTTCAAGCAGTAGATGGACTGTCTGGGGACTGGCTGTCTTCTGGATTTCAGCCAGGTCTTTCTGTGTTCTGTGCTGGAAGCACATGGTGTCTTCTGCAATAAGGTCTTACCTTTTACCTCAGGCAGGTAATCAAGTGCTTTGACAGAACTCTGTCTTGTTTTAGGGAACTTATAGGTCTCTCATTCAGTGTGGTAGCACCTATTTCTGCTACTACGGGTTACAGGTCAGAGCCAAAGTGTTTTAAGGTTAGGCTTCATCCCACCCTCTCCAGGCCCCTTCTTTTCAGGCACTGCCCTATACTCCTGTTGAGGGTTATATCTTTTAGTCTATCTTCAAGAAGAAAGGTTTCTACGGAACCAGTTCAGTTTGGGTTTAGTTTTGTGTTTATCCCTGCCCCCCCCCCCGACCCTCCACTTCTCTTCTCCCCTAAACCTTTCCATCTCTATTGTCTGGGCCACAAGTTGCCTATCTGATATGCCAGCAATTCATGCTGATCCAGGTTAGGAACCACAGATGAGTGAGAACATGCAGCCTTTGTCTTTCTCTGTGTGTGTTCATTGAGTGTGATCTGTTCTAAGTCCATCCATTTTCCTACAAATTTCATTGTACTTTTTTCTTACTGCTGAGTAGAATTCCATTGTGTAAATGTGCCACAACTTTGTTATCCATTCATCCAATGATGGGCACCTGGGTTAATTCCAGTTCTTAGCTATCATGAATTGAGCAGCTATAAACATGGTTGAGCAAATATCTCTGTAGTGATGCATGTAGGGTAAATGTCCAGAAAGGAATAACTCGGTCTGTTGGTAGCTCTATGTTCATCTTTTTCAGTAATCTTCATATTGATTTCCATAGTGGTTGTACAAATTTTCATTCCCACCAACAGTGAATGAGGGCTCCTCTTTCCCCTCATCCTCACCAAAATTTGTTGTCAGTTGATTTTTCAATGATTTTAATCCTCACTGGAGTAAGGTGGAATCTCATAGTTGTTTTAAGTTGCATTTCTCTGATGGTTAGGGATGATGAACATTTTCTTAAGTGTGTGTTAGCCATTTGTATTTCTTCCTCTGAAAACTCCCTATTCAGTTCTCTACCCCATTTTTTAGTGGGTTGTTTGATTTTTTTTTTAATGTTTAGTTTTTTGAGTTTTTTTAGATTCTATATAATGGGCCTCTGTAGTTGTATAGCTGGTGAAAATTTTCTCCCATTCTGTTGGTAATCTATTAGCTCTGCTTATGGTTTGTTTGTGAGTGCAAAAGCTTTTTAAAAGCTTCATGAGATCCCATTGGTTGAGAGATTGTTTAATTTCCTTGGATACTGTTCAAAAAGATCTTCCCCACTCCTATATCATGGAAAGTTCCTCTTATTTTTTTCTTCCAGTACTTGAAGATTTTCAGGCCTTATATTGAGGTCTTCATTTGGAGTTGATTTTTGTGTATAGTGAGATGAGTGAGTCTAGTTTTATTTTTCTACATGTGGTTATTCAATTTTTCCAGCACCATTTGTTAAGATGCTATCTTTTCTCCAGTCTACATTATTGGCACCTTTGTCGAAGATCAAGTAGCTATAGCTACTTGGCCTTTGTTCCAGGTCTTTAATTCTGTTCCATTGGTCTATACTTCTGTTTTTATGCCAGTACCATGATTTTTTTGTTACAATGGCTTTGTAACACAGCTTTAGGTCAGGCATTGTGATAGCTCCAGAGGTGTTTCTTTTGCTGAGGATATGTTTGGATATCTGAAGCCTGCTCGCCATTCCATATGAATTTTGAGATCATTTTTTCTATCTCTGTGAAGAATGATGCTGGAACTTTTATTGGTATTGCATTAAATCTGAATATTGCTTTTGGTAAAATTGCCATTTTCATAATATTAATTCTACCTATCTAGGAGCATAGGAAGTCTTTCCATCTGCTCAAGTCCTCCTCAATTTCTTTCTTGAGTGTGTTTATGTTTTCATTATACAGGAATTTTCACATATTTGGTTAGTGTCAATCCAAGGTTTTTAATTTTTTGTAGCTATTGAAAATAGGACAGTCTTACTGATTTCTTTCTCTGTATATTTGTCCATTGCATATAGAAAGGGTTACCAATTTTTGAGTGTTGATTTTGTATCCTACCACATTGCTATAAGTTTTGAGAAGGAGACTTTTGGGTCATTTATATATAGTATCATGTCATCTGCAAATAGGACTAATTTCACTTCTTCTTTTCCAATTTGTATCCCCTCTATTTCTTTCTCCTGTCTTATTGCTTGGACTAGCACTTCTAGTACTGTGTTGAAGAGCAGTGGTGAAAGTGGGCACCCCTGTCTTGTTCCCAATCTCAATGGGAATTCCTTGAGTCTTTCCCCATTAATAAGTATTATTTGGGTGCTTTATATATAGCTTTTATTGTGTTGCAATGTAAACCATTTATGCCTATTCTCTCCAGTGTTTTGATCATGAAGTGATGTTGTACTTTGTCAAAGGCCCTCTTTGCATCTATTGAAATGATCACATGGTTCTTCTGATTAAGCTTATTTATGTGGTGTATTATGTTGACTGATTTCCATATGTGGAACTATCCCTGCATCCCTGGGATAAATCCTGCTTGATCAAGGTGAATAATGATTTTGATGTGTTGTTGAATTTGGTTTGCATGGATTTTGTTCAGGATCTTTGCATCTAAGTTCATCAGGGATATAGGTCAGTAGTTTTCTTGTTGTATTTCTGTCTGGTTTTGGTGTTAGGGTAATGCTAACTTCATGAAAGAGTTGGCATTTTCCCCCAGTCACTCATGTAGCACCTTCTGGCGCTAGAAAAGCTAACTGTCTTGGGGACTGATGTTTTTCTAGATTCCAGCCAGCTTTTCTGTGTTCTGTATCAACAACCTATGGTGTCTTTGGCAGTAGGGTCTTACCATTAACCTTTGGTGGATAATCAAGTACTCTGATAGAAGTCTATCTTCTTATGGGAGGCCTTGTAGGTCTCCCTGATCAACAGCTCACTGTAGATATTAGCCACATCCTGGTATTGGGAGTTACAGGCCAGAGTCAAGGAAAATAAAGCAAGAAAAAGAAAAGTAATATAAAAGAGAAAGAGAGAAAAGAGAGAGAGAAACAATAGAAGATTAAGGTTAGTCTTCATCATACACTCCCCAGGGCCCTTTGATTCAGGTAGGTGTTCAGGTAGGTCCTTTAAGGACCTGATGAAGGTTCAACAGTTTAGTCTGTTTTTCAGGATATAGAATTTTATGGTACCAGTTACATTTGGGTCCAGTTTTGTGTCCTCCCCCATCATTACCCTCCCCTCCTGCCCACCTTCCCTATTGTCTGGTCCTTGAGATGCCTATTTGGTTTGTCAACATCTCAAGCAGATCCAGATTGGGAGCTACAGGTGATTGAGACCATGCGACAATTGTCTTTCTGTGATTGGGTGAGTTCACTGAGAATGTCTTTTCGAACATTTTTCTTCAAATTTCATTGTGTCATTTTTCCTTGCTGCTGTGTAGAATTCCATGGTGTATATATACCACATCTTGGTTATTTATTCATCTAATGTTGGACATCTGAGTTGATTCCAGTTCTTAGCTATTATGAATTGACAGCTATAAACATGGTTGAGCAAATCTCTCTGAGCTGAGGCATGGAGCTTTTAGGGTAAATGCCCAGAAAAGGAATAACTGGGTCTGTTGGTAACTCCTTTTAGGAGTCTCCATATTGCTTTCCAGAGTGATTGTACCATCTTGCATTCCCACCAACAGTGGATGTAGGTTCCTATCTTTCCACTTCCTTGCCAGCACTTATTGTCATTAGATTTTTTAATGTTTGCTATCCTTACTGGGGTAAGGTGGAATCTCATAGTTGTTTTAATTTGCATTTCCCTGATGGTTAGGGATGTTGAACATTTTCTTAAGTGTGTGTTTGCCATTTGTATTTCTTCCTCTGGGAACTCCCTGTAGAGTTCTCTGTCTTAAGCCTACTTGATCAAGGTGGATTTTTTTTTTTTTATGTGTTGTTGAATTTTGTTTGTGAGGATTTTGTTTAGAATCTTTGATTCTAAGTTCATCTGGGAAATAGGCCTGTAGTTTTCTTTTCTTGTGGCATCTCTGCCTGGTTTTGGTATTAGGGTGATACTAACTTCATAAAAGGAATTGGGGAGGCATTCCCTGTTCTTGGATTATGTGGCACACTATGAGAAAATTGGTTTGAGTTCTTCCATGAAGGATTGATAGAATTCAGCTGAGAAGCCATCTGGTCCTGGACTCTTGTTTTTGGGGAGGTTTTTGATTACCTTTTCAATTTCAATGGGTGTGATATGTTTCTTTAGGAGATTAATCTGCTCTGAGTTTAGTTTTGGTAGGTGGTATGTGTCCAGGAATTCTTCTATTTACTCTATATTATCCAGTTTTGTGGAGTAGAGGTTTTTGAAATAAGTCCTGATGAGTCTCCCAATTTCACTTATATCTGTTACGATCTCTCCCATTTCATTTCTAATTTTGTTAATTTGAAGCATATCTTTTTTTTTCACTTGATAAAATTAGCCAGAGGTCTATCCATCTTGTTTATTTTTTCAAAGAACCAGCTCTTTGTTTCATCATTTTTCTTAATTGTCTTCTTAGTTTCCAGTTCATTAATTTCTGCTCTGATCTTAATTATTTCTTTCTGTGTGGAACTTTTTGGGTTGGATTCTTCTTGTTTTTCCCAATGACTTTAGGTGGGTAGTTACTTTATTGATTTGGGGTCTCTCTGTCTTTGTTATGAAGGCATTTAGTGATGTGAATTTTCCCCTAAGGACTGCCTTTATTGTGTCCCATAAGTTTTGGTACAATGTGTTCTCATTGTCATTCAATTCTAGAAATTTTGCAATTGCATTTTTTATTTCATCCACTACCCATTTATTGTTTGAAAGTGTGTTGTTCAGTTTCCAGGAGCTGGTGGGATTCCTGGAACATCTTTTGTTGTTAATTTCTAGCATTACAGCATTGTGGTCTGATATCATGCAGAAAATTATGTTGATTTTCCTAAAAATATGGAGGCAGGCTTTATGGCCCAGTATATGATCTATTTTAGAGAATGATCCATGGGCTGCTGAGAAGAATGTGTAATCTGTGGATTTGGGGTAGAATGTTCTGTAGATGTCCATTAGGTCTAATTGCTCTATGGTGTTGTTGAGCTCTCTTACTCCCCTATTAATTTTCTGTTTGGATGATCTATCTATTGCTGATAGTGGAGTATTGAAGTCCCAAACTATGATGGTATTGGTGATTATTTCTGTTTTGTTGTCAAGTAAGTTTTGTTTTATGAATTGTGGTGCTCCTGTATTTGGTGCATAAAGATCGATGGTTGTGATATCTTCTAGTTGCATCATTCCCTTCATAAGTAACAAGTGGCCTTCTTTGTCTTTTTTGATTACTTTTGGTTTGAAGTCTATTTTATTTGATATTAGTATAGCAAAGCCTGCTTATTTCTTATGTCCATTTGCTTGGAATATAATTTTCCACCCTTTCACTCTGAGGAGGTGTCTATCTTTAGTGGTGAGGTGGGTTTCTTGAAGACAGCAGATTGAGGGGTCTAATTTTCTGATCCACCCTGTTAGCTTATGTCTCTTGATGGATGAATTAAGGTCATTAATGTTTAGGGTAATAACTGTGAGGTTTGTTTTAATCCCTACAATATCGTGGTGGTTTATTAGATTTGGTGTTTTCTTGGACTTTGTAGTTTTTTGTACCCCCTCTGAGTTTGGTTATTGTGATCTGTTTCTTGTAGGCACTTGAGGTTGGTTATGTGACTCTTCTGTGTGGAGAATTCCCTGAAGTACTCTCTGTAAGTTTGGTTTAGCTTTGTCCTCATATAGTTGTAAAGCTAATTTTTATCATGGTAAGTTATTTTTTCACCATCTATTATGGGAGATACTTTTACTGGGTAGAGTAGTTTGGGTTGGAAGCCATAAGTTCTTAGACTTTGCAGTGTTCCATTCCAGGCCCTTCTGGCTTTCAGTGTTTCCATTGAGAAGACTGAAGTAATTCTGATGGGGTTACCTGTATATGCAATGTGTTGTTTCTCCCTAGCTGCTTTTATGACTTTCTCTTTGTGTTTGATCTTTAAAGTCTTAATTATAATATGTCTTGGAGATTTTCTCCTTTAGTCCAGTGTATTTGGAGTTCTGTTCACTTCTTGTAACTTGATGGGACTTTCTTTTAAGAGGGTGGGAAATTTTTCTTCAATAATTTTATTAAGTTCTCCATGCCTTTGGTCTGAATTTCTTCCCCTTCTGGATTTCCGATGATCTGAATGTTGGGATGTTTAAGGGTATCCCACAGTTCCCTCATGTTCTGTTCACAAAAAATTTTTGAACTTATTCAAACTTTTGGACTCATGAACCATTTCTTCTTTTTTGTCTTCCAGTTTTGAGTTTCTATCCACCGTGTGGCTGACTCTATTCTTGATAGCTTCTATAGAGTTTTGGACTTGTTCAATTTTGTTTGCATTTTCAACTACCTTTATATGTATAGAATCCATTCCTCTGTTGAGTTCCCTTTTAACATCATTTTCTTATTTTCTTAATGCCTCTTGGAATTTGTCTTTGCATTTATTTCTGTCTTCATTGAGCTTAGCCAGCTGATTTTTGAGGCCCTCTGTGTTTCTCTCTCTCTCTCTCTCTCTCTCTCTCTCTCTCTCTCTTTCAGATCATTTAACTGCCTTTGGAATCCATCCTGATTGATTTTTTTAAATTTATTTTATTTTATTTTATTTTATTTTATTTATTTATTTATTTTGGTTTTCTGAGGTATGGTCTCACTCTAGCTCAGGCTTACCTGGAATTCATTATGTAGTCTCAGAGTGGCCTTGAACTCATGGTGATCCTCCTACCTCTTTCCCCGGAGTGCTGGGATTAAAAGTGTGCACCACCACACCTGGCTCACTGGTTCTTTTCTATTAGGTTGAATCTAGCAAGGACAGCATTCATACAATTAGTGGACCTTTAGTGATTGTTCTGCAAGTTCTGCTAATTGCTTGGCCAGGGTTGCATAGTTTATATCTTCATTTTGGTGTTGTCTTCCTGTTATCTCTTATATGTTTTGATTAGAGACTTCCGTTGTGGGACTGGGTGACCTTGTTGGATTTACTTGCAATTGATTTTTCATGTTATTGCTTTTGTGCTGTGGTCTGCCCATCACAGTGTAGGAATCTTATTTAATTTAGGAGGAAGCTGTAGTTTACCCTTGAAGTGTCTTCAGTGATTATTGCATTTTACATTTGCTTCAATTAGGCTTCTGATGGCAATGGGGCCTGTCTACTCAGACAGAAGGATCTCATGAGACTCTGGTGGGGGCCCAAGGATCTGATGAAGGGGCTTGTTGGTCAGTGGTTGGGGTATGGGACTGGGTGGTCAGGTGGCCTGAGGGGACGGGGATGGGGTAATGGGACACAGAAGACTGGTGTTGTGGCAGGGTGGTAGAGGGGGGAGGATGGGATTGCATGGGCCTACAATGCTGAGGGGTGAAAGGATGGGACAGAGGGGTTGGGGTCCATTGGAATAGTGTATCAGGGGCTTGATGGAACTGCCAAGTCCTGTGACACACTGGGGCAAGGAGGTGGGACTGTTGTGGGTCAGGTGACACACGGGGGATGGGTTAGGGTTAGGGTGGTAGGAAGGGGGAGGAAAATGGAGGGAGGAAGAAGGGAATGGTAGCCTGCTGGCCTGGGTCCGAGTTGTCTGCACAGCAGCTGCAGCTCAGATGGGGATCCAATGGCGGAAAGCCCAGGGATAGAGAAGAAATGCTAGCTTGATGCTCTGGGACCACTTAGCCTGTGGTAGTGCAGGACGGTGGCTGGGCCTGCAGATGGAATGGCAACTGGGACTGAGTCTGGGAAGGTGACTGGGATGACAGCTGGTACTGCAGTTAGGATGGGGATCCGAGGACAGGAAAGCCCAGGGATGGAGGTGTAAAGCTAGTCTGCTGGTGTGGGACTGCTTAGCCTGTAGTAGTGCAGGATGGGGCAGCTGTGTCAGTGGCTGGGACCTAGGATGGGATTGCAGCTGAACCAGCTGCTTGAGGGCTTTGGGGGATTGGTGGGCTACCTGAGAGCATGTGAGTCAGCGGATTCCCTATTTTGCTCCTCCACACCCTCCCACTGGAGGTCTGCTAGGATCTCCAAAACCCTAAGTATCCCAAAGATTTTGCCTTTCCTTCCCAGTGTGGTTAGGTGGACACCATCTTTATTGGAAGTTCCAGAAGTGAAGGATCTTTAAAACACTCAAGAAAGAAATTATAGAAGACACTAGGAAATGGAAAGACATCCTTTGTTCTTGGACTGGAAGAATCAATATTATGAAAATGTCAATCATACCAAAACAATCTACACATTTAATGCAAAACCCATCAAAATTTCAATGGCAGGCGGGCATGGTGGTGCACACCTTTAATCCCAGCACTTGGGAGGCAGAGGTAGGAGGATCACCATGAGTTTGAGACCACCCTGAGAGTACATAGTGAGTTCCAGGTCAGCCTGATAGTAATACCCTACCTCGAAAAACCAAAAATAATAATAATTGTTATTATCCAATGGCATTTTTCACAGAAATAGAAAAAACAATCCTAAAATTCATTTGGAAGCACAAAAAACTTTGAATAGCCAAAACAATTTTGAGCAACAAAAATAAGGCTGGTGTTATTTCCATACCTGATTTTAAGCTATATTACAGAGCCATAGTACCATGGTACTGTCACAAAAACAGACATGTAGATCAATGATACAGAATAGAGGACCCAAAAGTAAGTCCAAGAAGCTACAGCCATCTGATTGTCACCAAAATGCCAAAAATATTTATTGGAGTAAAGACAGCCTCTTTAACAAATGGTGCTGGTAAAACTGGATATCTATATGTAGAAGGATGAAAACAGATCCTTATGTCTCTCCATACACAAGAATAAAGTCCAAATGGATCAAAAACCTTAATATCAGACCTGAAACTCTGAAACTGCTAGAGGAAAAAGCAGGGGAAATCCTTCAACATATTGGTATAGGCAATGAATTTCTGAATATAACCCTAGTTGCTTAGAAAATAAAACCACTTGGCTGGAGGCTCTGGCATGCCAATTCTCTCTATCTATCTATCGATTGTTCTCCCCCCCTCTCTCTCATTCTCTCACTTTCACATAAAAGGTAATCTGTTGGGCTTGCCTCAAAAAAAACAAGTGGGGCTGGAGAGATGGCTTAGCAGTTAAGGCGCCTGCCTGCTAAGCCTAAGAACCTGGTTCCAATCTCCAGGTCCCACGTTTAGCCAGATGCAAAGTGACGCAAGGGTGCATTGTCGCACTTGGCCACAAGGGGGCGCAAGCATCTGAATTTCGTTCACAGCAGGTGAGAGACTGCTGGCGTGCCCATTCTCTATCTCTCTCCCTCTCCCTTTCTCTCTGTCTGTCTCTCTCCAAAAAATAAAAATAAAAAAACAAAATAAATTTAAAAAATAAGTTAACACTTATGTGCTAATATCTTGTCATCCAATTAAATAAAATTACTATATTCTTAAAAAAGAAGAAGAAAGAAAGAAAAGAAAACCACTAATCAACCATGGGGATCTCATGAAATTAAAAACCTTTTGTATAGCAAAGATACTATTAATAGAATATAAAGGCAACCTACAGAATGGGAGAATATCTTTGTCATCTATACATCTGACAGATGATTAATATTTAGGACATACAAAGAACTCAAAAAACTAAATAATAATAAATCAAACAACCCAATTAAAAAATGGGCTATGGAACTAAATAGAGAATTCCCAAAGAAAGAAATAGAGATGGCTTATAAACATCTAAAAACTGTCCTATATCCTTAGCCATCAGGGAGATGTAAATTAAAACTACTTTAAGATTACATCTCCTGTCAGAATGGCTACCATCAAGAAAACAAATAACAATCAATTCTGGTGAGGATGAAGAAAAAGAGGAACCCTTCTCCACTGTTGGTGGGAATGTAAACTGGTACAGCCATTGTGGAAATCAGTGTGGAGGTTCCTCAGACAGCTAAAAATAGATTTACCATATTTACCAGTTATAGCCTCCTAGGCATATATCCTAAGGACTCATCACACTGCTTTAGAGATACTTGTACATCCATATTTATCACTGCTGTATTCACAATAGGTAGGAAATGGAACCAGCCTAGATGTCCCTCAAGTGATGACTGGATAATGAAGATGTGGCACAAGTATACAATGGAGTTCTATTCAGCAGTAAAGAAAAATAAAATTAGGAAATTTGCATGGAAATGGATGCATCTGGTAAGGATTATACTAAGGAGGTAACCTAGGCCCAGAAAGCCAAATGCCACATGTTCCATATCATATGTGGATCTTAGCTACACATGTTTAGACTTGTATGTGAGTTAGGGTAAAACTCAGTAGCAGAGGGCAGTAGGTTACAAAGGGGCTAAAAGGGAGGGAGGAGAGGGGAGGATTTAAGGGATGGTATTGTCTATATGTAAATAGATGAACAGATTACTGGGGGTGAAATGGCCTAAGTGAGGTGAGGGGAAGAGATTGAGCAAAGAAAGAGTGGGGAAAGGGTTAATCAAAATTTAAGAAGATATGAATAAGCTTTATGTAAACCTACCTTTTTAGACAATGGTGCACCCAGAAGCCATAAACTGTTAATGGAAAAAAGTTCAGTGCCTGAGATGGGATCCATTCCAGTGAGTTGTTGGCCCAGGATGTCCCTGATGTCTCCAAAACATTACAGCCATTGCCTAGGCTCTTGGTTTCCCACCAAACATAGATGGTGAGACCCTTTTGCTTAAGAGTCCACCACTTGCATGGGCTGCAAGGTCACTGAGAAATCAAGCTCAAGCTGAGCTGAAAATTTCCTCTCTATAGACCAGCTGACAGAAAGCTGGAAAATACACTGTATGCAGCCCCATGACAGAGAGAAGTCATCAATGGGGATAAAAAAACTATGGACACTGCAAACCTTAAGTTTGGCCAGCCAGGCCAAATGACCCAATGGGTGCAATAGTGATATGTCTGTTATGAGGAAAAACAACCACTCTCTAATTAGACTAGAGGCCCACTCCATGGGAGGGAATACATGTGGTGCTGAAAACCTATGATGGGGAGGTCATGAGCCCTAGGGTTGTAACGCCTGCTGGTGTCTGACTAAATGCTCACCAAACTGTCCAGTAAGCACTTCTCTTAAAGTTCATACTCATTTATTAATGCTACTCTCACATGTGGGTTGGAGAAGCTTCTCTTTTCAGATAGCAGTGACCTCTGGGATGATTCAAAAGGCACTATAGTTATGAGAAGTGACTGAAGAGTGTTCAGCACTGAAACATCTCTATCACACTCTTTAAGGCTCAGGGTCCATTGCAGAAGAGGTGGCAGAAAGAATAAGAGCTAAAGGAAGGGTAGGACTGCTTACAATGCAGTCCTCCAGACACGAAATGGCCTCAATAGCCATGACCTCACAGTGCCTGACACTACCTACACAAGACCGTCATAATAGGAGGAAAAGATGATGACATCAAAATAAAAGACTAATCGAGAGGGTGAGGGGATATGATGGAGAGTGGATTTGTGAAAGGGAAAGTAGGGGACAGGAGGGAATTATCATGGATTATTGTCTGTAATTATGGAAGTTGTCAAGAAAATAAATAAATAGTACTGGAAGTTTCACATATAATGATATATAGAAAAAATATTTTTCTTACTTTTACATAATTATATGTGAAATAGTTACCTCCTTAAAAGCAAAGTAGCAATATCCTTTTGGATTTATAATCTATGTAGAAGTAAAATATGAGAAATTATTTCACAAAGAGTAAAAGTATGCATTCAAGAAAATTATATGGTGAAATGGTCTTAAAGTTCAAGAAAACTGTTCTAATATTAAATTACATTGGGCAATAGTATCTTAACAATGCATATAGCAATCTCCATAGCAACCACTAAAATTATCGTACCAAAAAATGGCTTAGCTCAAAAGCCAATAGAAAAGATAAAATCAAATAGTTGAATACTTGATACAAAGGCAACTTAATATTCTTAAATACACTTTAATGATATTAGAAATAAACATAAATATAATAATTTTAAATGGCAGCTGTATTTCTTGACATTTTCCACCAAAGCTTATACCTTACTAAAAGTAATACTTTTAATAGGGTGGAAGTTATAGTCATGTAATTTTTATAAAAGGATCCAAACTAACATGCTCTAACATATGATCTAATATAAGTTTGTATCACTATCCTTAGAAGTAGTAAAATATTAGATCTACTCCTTTTATAGTTATTTGTTCAACTTGTATACCTAAAACCAAGGAACTATATTAATGTGAATTTTATTTTGCACTTTGAAGAGTGTAAAGTTATTTATTTTATTATTTATTTTATTTTTGACAATTTCATACATGTATATAATGTATTTTGATTATACAGTTTGCCATTTTTAGTAAGAAGGTATTTGATTATAGAAGATTCAGATGTCTTAACATTTAAAGGCATTTGTGAACTTGGGAGATTCTTTCTTTCTTTCTTTCTTTCTTTCTTTCTTTCTTTCTTTCTTTCTTTCTTTGGCAGAGAAAGAGGGAGAGAAAGGGCGCACCAGGGCCTCCAGCCACTGCAAACAAACTCCAGACGTGTGGGACCTCTTATGCATCTGACCAATGTGAATCCTGGGGAATCTAACCTGGGTCCTTTGGCTTTGTAGCCAAACACCTTAACAGTTAAACCATCCCTTCAAGCCCTTTTTGGTTTTTTAAGGTAAGGTTTCACTCTAGCCCAGGATGACCTGGAATTCACTATGTAGTCTCAGGGTGGCCTTGAACTCACAGCAATCCTCCTATCTCTGCCTCCAGAGTGCTGGGACTAAAGAAAGGTATGCACCACTATGCCTGGCCATTTTGTTTTTGATAAAGGGTCGCAGTCTACCCTTGAACTTACAACCCTCCTGCTTCAGCCTCAAGTGTTGGGATTGCAGGTGTGACCACCATGCCTGAATTAGCTTTGTTTAATTTTTATCAGTTAGCACAAAAATAGAAACACATTTCCATAGTTCAGTTCTTTGGCAAAATGCTATGCCAGTTGTATTCAATGGAAAATGAGTTTGAAAGGGCAGCAATTTTTTGTTACATAGAAAAAAAATGAAAGATTTTATTAATATGGTAACGTTTTGGTTGTAAAATACTTGACTGAAGAGGCAGCCTATAAAATGGGAGAAATCTGAACTAGCTAAACATTTAATATAGATTAATATCTAGAATACATTAAAAACTTCAAAAGCTAAATGCCAAAACACCAAACAGTTCAATCAATAAATAGGCAGAAATGAGTAGATAGTTCTCAAAATCTCTCCCCCACCACCATCACCAAACATGAAGTGTTCAACATCCTTTGGCATCAGGTAAATGTAAATCAAAGCAATATTGAGACTCCATCTCAGAATGGCTATTATTAAGAAACCAAACAACAGCAAATGCTGGTGAGGATGTGTAGGGAATGTATACACTGCATTGGGAATGTAAATCAGTCCAGTTACTATGGAAATAGTGTTTAGTAGGGATTTTCTCAAAAAAGTAAGAATTGGACTGCCATACAACCAGTTATATCACTCCTGGGAAAATACACAGCAAAATCTAAGTCAGCATGCTACAGAGATACCTGCTGACCCATGTTTATTGCAGCATTGTTCAAAATGCTTATGCTATGGAATCAACCTAGGTTTCCTCCAACAGATGAGTGGATAAAGAAAATGTGATATTTTCATTTTATTCAGCCATAGAACATGAAATTATGTCATTTGCACAAAAATGTTGGAATGGAGATCATCAAATTGAGTAAAATAAGTCAGATTCAGAAACACAAATATTGCATATACTCTCATATAAAAATCCTGTATTTTTAAATTTATTTTTTATTGACAACTTCCATAATTATAGACAATAACCCATGGTAATTCCCTTCCTACCCCCACTTTCCCCTTTGAAACTACACTCTCCATCATACATTTTCCCCTTTCAATCAGTCTCTTTTTTTATTTGAGAGAGACACAGAGATACAGAGACAGAAAGAGAGAGAGGAAGCTGCAGAGAGAGAATGGGGACACTAGGGCCTTTTCAGTTGCTGTGAATGAACTCCAGATGTGTGCGCATATGCGACATTGCGTGCTTGCATCGCTTTTGCATCTGGCTTTACATGGGACCTGGAGATTTGAACAAGTGTTATTAGTCTTCACAGGCAGGTGTCTTTATCACTAAACCATATCTCCAGCCCCAGTCTCTTTTATTTTGATGTCATCATCTTTTCCTCCTATTATGATGGTCTTGTATAGATAGTGTCAGGCACTGCGAGGTCATGGATATCCAGGCCATTTTGTGTCTGGAGGAGCACGTTGTACGGAGTCCTACCCTTCCTTTGACTCTTACATTCTTTCTGCCACCTCTTCTGCAATGGACCCTGAGCCTTGGAAGGTGTGATAGAGATGTTTCAGTGCTGAGCACTCCTCTATCACTTCTTCTCCACCCCATGGTGCCTTCTGAGTTATCCCATAGTCACTGCCATCCGAAGAGAAGCTTCTCTAACCAAAAGTGAGAGTAGCAATAATGTGAGTGTGAACACTAGGAGACATGCTTACCAGGCAGTTTGGTGAACATAGTGTATACATTTAGCCAGACACCAAAAGATGTTACACCTCTAGAGCTCATGACTACCCCATCATAGGTTTTCAGTATCAGGCATCTATTCCCTTTCATGGAGCGGGCTTCCAGTCCCATTATAGAGCAGTTGGTTTCCCCCATAACAGACATGCCACTATTACACCCATTGGCCCATTTGGCCCACCTGGCCAAATTTAAGGCTTGCAGGGTCCACTGCTGAGTATCTCCATTGGTGATTTCTCTTTCTTCCATTGAACTGCATGCAGCACAGCTTTTTCCAGCTTAGTGTCAGCTGGTCATATCTATAGTGAATTGAATGCTCATGGATTAAACAGTATAGATAAAAAGTAAAAATGGGCTGGAGAGATGGCTTAGGGGTTAAGGCGCCTGCATCCTAAGCCTAAGAACACCTGTTTGATTCTCCAGGTCCCACGTTTAGCCAGACACAAAATCCACGTTTAGCCATACGCAAAGTGATGCAAGGGCGCAATGTGGCACTTGCCCACAAGGGGGCACATGCATCTGAAGTTCATTCACAGCTGCTGAGAGGCTGCTGGCACGCCCATTCTCTATCTGTCTCTCTCTCTTTCTCTCTCTGACTCTCTCCAAAAAAAATTTAAAAAGTAAAGATAGTAGGATAGATTAAAAAAAAACATGACCTAACTATATGCTTCTACTGCCTGGGAGACTGCACCAGAAGTCTATATGCCTGGGATATGTCAGTCTCAAAGAAACAGGCAAAAACTATACATAACAAAAAAATCTTTGTACAGAATACAGGGGCATTCAAAAATCAAGGTTTGGTCTTCCAAAAGTTTACACATAATCAATCCCTAGGCAGAAAATATGATTGTTTCTCCAATAGCACAAGCAAGCATCATTAGAATTGTTTTCAGTTAGATATTGTTATGTAACATACCATCCTGAAACTTTGTAGCTTATAAAAACAATTAATTTTCAGGAAATGCAGTGTGGATGGAAGATTCTTCCAGTCTGGGCTGGCTGAGTTGGTGTTAGCTAGCTCACTTATGTGCCTTCAATCATTTGGCAGGTCATTTATGAGCCATTTTAGATAATTCAGCTGCAGCCACATCAACATGGACTAGAGTTGCCAGTCTAGCACACACAGAATTGTGAAATAAATAAGTATTTGCTATTCTAAGCCATCAGGTTTTGAAATGGTTTATTATGTAGCACAATTTAAATAATACACTTTGTCAGAAGAAAATTTCTGACTATACATAAGTTGTATGACAAGATGATCATATCTGAGAAGCCTTATAATCTAACAGAAATTGGAGTAAATATGTCATTAGTTGCCATGTTGCATGATAGTCAGAAATGCACTTAGGAGGATAGGTGAGCCCAAATTCTCTTTATTACTTGGAGTATGGGTTAGATTTTATAGAACTATCCATAGCCTTCCAGTATATTTCATGCTGGGCTCTTTTCTCTCTATATCTGAAGCTTAATATTTTAGGTGAAGAAGACTTAACTAAGCTCAGGTGAGGCTTAATTGTCATCTATAAGAAGGCAAGAAAAGCTATAAGTTCTTTATTTTTATTGCATCTTTTAAAAATGTATATTTTGTTTTAAATTTTATCATAAACAAAATGTTAGTACAGTACTATAAACATAAAATTCTAAAATGTAAACATGCTCAAATAACTTGTTTTTGTTTTTGTTTTGATGTAGGGTTTTACTCTAGCTCAGGCTGACCTTGGATTCACTATGTAGTCTCAGGGTGGCCTTAAACTCATGGTGATCCTCCTAACCTCTGCCTCCCAAGTGCTGGGATTAAAGGCATGCACCACCACAGCCAGCTAATATAACTTTTATTAATAGTATTATAGATATCTGGAGAGCCCTGATGTGTACCCATCTCTAAATTTCTATGTGTCAGACATCTCAATCCATAGAACATGTATCTAATCTATCTTCAAGGAATCTCTCCTGTTACTATCGTCATCAGATCCCTGCCTTCTCAGATTTCCCAGGAATCTTTACTTTTCATGAATTTTTTTTAGAAAGAATAACATTACTTTTTAATGTTCTCTTTATTCATACAAGCTTCAGTTTTAGGAACATTAATCACTCTGCTTTTTGTTCTATCACAGAGATAGAGTTTCTTAGTGGGTCCTATTCCATACACTTTTTAAAATTTTATTTTATTTTTATGGGCCTTAGAGATCATGGCTTCATGATAAGAATTAATTTACCCCTTGTTATGTCTCAGTGCTATTTAATGTTTTTAATTAAGATCAAGTTCCCAATGTCTACCCCACTAGCACTTACAAGCTGTCTTGTCACACATCCCCATGTCTCCACCTGGAAAAAATGCTATGACCAGCTTCATGATATAGAAGCTCTGCTCTTGAGCCTTCCCTCGGTCCCAGAGGGAAGAACCTCTTTCCTTCCCCAAGGAAAGCAATGCAAGGGGAGTTCCCTCAGAACCCAATTATAGCCTCAAACTGCCCCATTGGGTGATGGAGAAAAGAAACACTATTTTAAGAAGTGAGTGAAGAATGAAGAGAAAGCGCCTGTACAGGATCACATCATAGTACAGGATCACATCATAGTAAAGGATATCATCACAATACAGGATTGTATCATAGTACAGGATCGTATCATAGTACAGGATCACATCATAGTACAGGATATCATCACAATACAGGATCGCATCATAGTACAGGATCGCATCATAGTACAGGATCGCATCATAGTACAGGATTGCATCATAGTTCAGGATTGCATCATAGTACAGGATCACAGCACAGTACAGGATCATATCATAGTACAGGATCATATCATGGTACATGATCACATCCCAGTATAGGATCACATCATAGTACAGGACATCATCACAATACAGGATCACATCATACTACAGGATCACATCATAGTACAAGATATCATCACAATACAGAATCGCATCATAGTACAGGATCGCATCACAGTACAGGATTGCATCATAGTTCAGGATCACATCATAGTACAGGATCATATCATAGTACAGGATCATATCATAGTACAGGATGACATCATAGTACAGCATATCATAATAATACAGGATCATATCACAGTACAGGATCGCATCCAGTACAGGATCACATCCCAGTACAGGATCACATCCCAGTACAGGATCGCATCCCAGTACAGGATCACATCATAGTACAGGATCACATCATAGTACATGATCACATCATAGTATATGATCACATCCCAGTACAGGGTCACATCACAGTACAGGATATCATCACAGTACAGGATATCATCACAGTACAGGATCACATCCCAGTACAGGATCACATCCCAGTACAGGATCGCATCCCAGTACAGGATCACATCATAGTACAGGATCACATCATAGTACAGGATCACATCACAGTACAGGATCGCATCACAGCACAGGATCGCATCACAGTCAGGATCGCATCACAGTACAGGATCACATAATAGTACAGGATCAAATCATAGTACAGGATCACATCATAGTACAGGATCACATCATAGCACAGGATCCCATCATAGTACATGATCACATCCCAGTACAGGATCACATCCCAGTACAGGTTCACATCCCAGTACAGGATCACATCACAGTACAGGATCGCATCCCAGTACATGATTATATCCCAGTACAGGATCTCATCACAGTCAGGATCGCATCACAGTACAGGATCACATCACAGTACAGGATATCATCACAGTACAGGATCACATCACAGTACAGGATATCATCACAGTACAGGATCACATCACAGTACAGGATATCATCACAGTACAGGATCACATCACAGTACAGGATATCATCACAGTACAGGATCACATCACAGTACAGGATATCATCATAGTACAGGATCACATCACAGTTCAGGATCACATCACGGTACAGGATCACATCACAGTACAGGATCGCATCACAGTACAGGATCGCATCATAGTACAGGATATCATCACAGTACAGGATCACATCACAGTACAGGATATCATCACAGTACAGGGTATCATCACAGTACAGGATCACATCCCAGTACAGGATCACATCCCAGTACAGGATCGCATCCCAGTACAAGATCACATCACAGTCAGGATCGCATCACAGCACAGGATCGCATCACAATACAGGATCACATCATAGTACAGGATCACATCATAGTACAGGATCAGATCATAGTACAGGGTCACATCATAGCACAGGATCCCATCATAGTACATGATCACATCCCATTACAGGATCACATCACAGTACAGGTTCACATCCCAGTACAGGATCACATCACAGTACAGGATCGCATCCCAGTACATGATTATATCCCAGTACAGGATCTCATCACAGTCAGGATCGCATCACAGTACAGGATCACATCACAGTACAGGATATCATCACAGTAGAGGATCACATCACAGTACAGGATATCATCACAGTACAGGATCACATCACAGTACAGGATATCATCACAGTACAGGATCACATCACAGTACAGGATATCATCATAGTACAGGATCACATCACAGTTCAGGATCACATCATAGTACAGGATCACATCACAGTACAGGATCGCATCACAGTACAGGATCACATCACAGTACAGGATGTCATCACAGTACAGGATCACATCACAGTACAGGATATCATCATAGTACAGGATCACATCACAGTTCAGGATCACATCATAGTACAGGATCACATCACAGTACAGGATCGCATCACAGTGCAGGATATCATCACAGTACAGGATCTCATCACAGTACAGGATGTCATCACAGTACAGGATCACATCACAGTACAGAATATCATCACAGTACAGGATCTCATCACAGTACAGGATATCATCACAGTACAGGATCTCATCACAGGACAGGATATCATCACAGTACAGGATATCATCACAGTACAGGATCTCATCACAGTACAGGATGTCATCACAGTACAGGATCACATCACAGTACAGGATATCATCACAGTACAGGATCACATCACAGTACAGGATATCATCACAGTACAGGATCACATCACAGTACAGGATATCATCATAGTACAGGATCACATCAAAGTTCAGGATCATATCATAGTACAGGATCGAATCATAGTACAGGATTGAATCATAGTACAGGATCACATCACAGTACAGGATCACATCATAGTACAGGATCGTATCACAGTACAGGATCTCATCACAGTACAGGATCTCATCACAGTACAGGATCACATCATAGTACAGGATCTCATCACAGTCAGGATCGCATCACAGTACAGGATCACATCACAGTACAGGATCACATCACAGTACAGGATCTCATCACAGTACAGGATCTCATCACAGTACAGGATCGCATCACAGTACAAGATTGCATCATAGTACAGGATATCATCACAGTACAGGATCACATCACAGTACAGGATATCATCACAGTACAGGATCACATCCCAGTAGAGGATCACATCCCAGTACAGGATCGCATCCCAGTACAGGATCACATCATAGTACAGGATCACATCACAGTACAGGATCGCATCACAGTACAGGATCGCATCACAGTACAGGATCACATCATAGTACAGGATTACATCATAGTACAGGATCACATCACAGTACAGGATCACATCACAGTACAGGATCACATCATAGTACACAGTACAGGATCATATCACAGTACAGGATATCATCATAGTACAGGATATCATCAGTACAGGATCACATCACAGTACAGGATCACATCCCAGTACAGGATCACATCCCAGTCTCATCACAGGATCCATCACAGTACAGGATCACATCACAGTACAGGATCACATCATAGTACAGGATCACATCACAGTACAGGATCGCATCATAGCACAGGATCGCATCACAGTACAGGATCGCATCACAGTACAGGATCACATCACAGTACAGGATATCATCACAGTACAGGATCTCATCACAGTACAGGATCACATCATAGTACAGGATTACATCATAGTACAGGATCACATCATAGTACAGGATCACATCACAGTACAGGATCACATCACAGTACAGGATATCATCACAGTACAGGATCTCATCACAGTACAGGATCACATCATAGTACAGGATTACATCATAGTACAGGATTACATCATAGTACAGGATCTCATCACAGTCAGGATCGCATCACAGTACAGAATCACATCATAGTACAGGATCACATCACAGTACAGGATCACATCACAGTACAGGATATCATCACAGTACAGGATCACATCACAGTACAGGATATCATCACAGTACAGGATCTCATCACAGTACAGGATCACATCACAGTTCAGGATCACATCATGGTACAGGATGTCATCACAGTACAGGATCACATCACAGTTCAGGATCACATCATGGTACAGGATCACATCACAGTACAGGATGGCATCACAGTACAGGATATCATCACAGTACAGGATCGCATCACAGTACAGGATATCATCATAGTACAGGATCACATCACAGTACAGGATCACATCACAGTACAGGATCGCATCATAGTACAGGATATCATCACAGTACAGGATCGCATCACAGTACAGGATTACATCATAGTACAGGATATCATCACAGTACAGGATCGCATCATAGTACAGGATATCATCATAGTACAGGATATCATCACAGTACAGGATATCATCATAGTACAGGATATCATCACAGTACAGGATATCATCATAGTACAGGATCACATCACAGTACAGGATTATACCATAGTACAGGATCACATCACAGTACAGGATCACATCACAGTACAGGATCACATCATAGTACAGGATCACATCATAGTACAGGATATCATCACAGTACAGGATCACATCATATTACAGGATATCATCATAATACAGGATCACATCACAGTACAGGATCATATCATAGTACAGGATATCATCATAGTACAGGATTGAATCATAGTACAGGATCACATCACAGTACAGGATCACATCATAGTACAGGATATCATCACAGTACAGGATCACATCATAGTACAGGATATCATCATAGTACAGGAGTTAATCATAGTACAGGATTGCATCACAGTACAGGATCACAAGCACCAACTTCCCTATGGGGAAAGAGTATCCTTAGTACACAAAACATTCATCTATTTATTACCTTTAACATTAGCAATTGTTCTAGTTTCTTCCCTCTTCACTGTGACAAAATACTTGAAACAACTTAAGGGAAAACTGATTCATTTTGGCCCAGTAACAGAGAGATTTCTGTCTAACTTGGTGGGAGAGGTGCAGCAGAGCTCATGGGGGCACCAGTATGTGATGAAGACTCCTCACATGGCCCTGGACCAGGGAGCAGAGGTTGCAGGCCAGAACCAGAGTCGGGTATAATATTCAAAGACCAACCCTAGTGATACAAGATTTGGGTCTACAAGAGGGAATAAGTTTCATAACGATGAAAGAGATCCTAGGTCTGTGTACCTCAACTTTTGGGTCCTTTGTTCAATTTAGCAAAGAATTGAAAATGCAGACTCACAGAGGAGTAATTATGAATTAGATTTATTTTAGGGAGAATTAGGATCCAGAGGAAAGGCTAGTAGGGAAGCTCAAGCCAAAAGAAGTTCTCCCCCTTCCCAAGTTGGGAAAGGGGGAGAGGAGATGGAGAAAAGTCTCCCTCACAGAGGGAGATCTCCCGGGAAGAGGCCTATAGGGAAGGGGCTCACACACACCACAGGGAGAGCAAAGCAGGAGAGCCCCAAGCCACAAGATCCCCCTCACACAGGTCAGAGAAAACTGTGAGGTTGTAAAGGACTCAGAGCTTAAAGAGAGATCACGCATGGAGCAAAGTAGGAAAGCACCAAAAACAAGGCAGAGAAGTGTAGGGACAAAAAGAAATCCTCCCCCTTAGGAAGTAGGAGAGGAGACTGAAAAAGACTCATAGGGGTCAGCCCACAGATGCGCTGAGCCCTGGGAAAACTTGAAGAAGTAGGAAATACTGCTGAGCTGTGGCTTGCAGCCATTTTGGATGAGATTGGATCCGTGTTCTAGTCCTGCCAGGGCAGGCGAGATAGCATCTTCTTGGGCCTCGCTTGTCCCTGGCTGACTACCTAAAAAAGGCTACCTTGCTCTTGTTGTCTATCACTAGTGACCTACATCCTCCACCCAGGACCCATCTACCAAAGGCTCCAAAGCCTGAACAATAGCACCACATGCTGAGGTCAAACACTTAAAACATGAGTTTGTGGAAGGCATTTCAGGTTCACACCATTACACCCTTAAGATCTGACTCCAAGAACACCAAGAAATCTTCTGATTATAGCTCGATACCTGTGTTGATTTGTCTTCAGCAAGATAATAATCTAATCAATTATATAATCTTTATAATCATAATATATAATCATTATAAATGAAGAACTTAAAATTGTGCTGTGTGTGCGTGTGTTTAAAGCTTCATGGGCTGCAATCCATAATGTTTTATTTTAAATACTTTTATTTACTTATTTGGGAGAGAGATAGAAAGATAGAGAAAGAGCATGAGAATGGATGCTTCAGGGCCTCCTACCACTGCAAATGAACTCCAAATACATGTGCCACTTTGTGCATCCTGCTTTATATGGGAACTGGGGACTCAAACCTGGGCTGCCAGGCTTTGCAAGCAAGGGCCTTTAACCACTGAGCAATTTCTCCAGTCCAAGATTTTATTTTTAAAATTTTTTTTTTATTTTATTTATTTTTGGAGAGAGACAGACAGAGAGGGAGAGGGAGACAGATAGAGATGGGCGCGACAGCAATCTCTCAGCTGCTGTGAACAAAATCCAGATGTGTGAGCCCCCTTGTGGTCAAGTGCGGCATTGCGCCCTTGCGTCACTTTGCATCTGGCTAAATGTGGGACCTGGAGATTGGAACTGGGTTCTTAGGCTTAGCAGGCAGTTGCCTTAACCGCCACGCCATCTCTCCAGCCCCAAGATTTTATTTTTTATATAGTGATCTGTATGAATTTCTAGCAATTTTTAAAACATTTTTTATTTAAGCCTATAAACTCTTATACACTACTGAAATTCAAGGTCTTTTGTTTTCATTTGGCAGTGCCACTTGGCATAACAGATGCCAGGCTATTTATAGTCTCTGTTCTGCTTCATGAAAATACTTATATGTTTTGCTGCAGAAATAACTGTGCTTGATTATTAGGTATCCTGTATCATATCTATTGATACATGACTTTTGTCCTTTTCTCCATTTATTGAGATGTTTTTGTCCTTTATTATGTTTTATAGTGCATTATACTGATTGATTTCTTCATATAAACTGAACTTGCTTATAGGATATCATTTTTAATATATTGCTATATTTAGTTTCCTTATTTTTAAAAAGGATTTTTATGTCCATATTCATGGGAAATAGCCTAAAATTTACTTTTGCAATGTCCTTGTCAGATTTGAAATAAAATTATGTTAGTCTCATGAAACAAGTTGAAAGTGTTCCCAGTTTGTTCCCTGAACTGTTTCTGGCATTGTTTCTTTCAGAAATGTTTAGCAAAACTTCACTATTCACAGGCCTGGAGTTTTCATTATCAGATACTATAGAAAGAAAGAAGATAAAGAAAAGAAAGAAAGAAAGAAGAAAGAAAGAAAGAGGAAAGAAAAAAAAGAAGGAAGGAAGGAAGGAAGGAAGGAAGGAAGGAAGGAAGGAAGGAAGGAAGGAAGGAAGATGGATGGAGGGCTAGAGATGTGCTTAGCATGCAGGAGGCCCTCATTTGATCCCCAGCACTGAAACAAAAGGCATAGAGTATTATTTCTTATATAACTGCTGACAGGCTGTAGTTTGCTTGGAAATATCATCTAAAAATTTAAATTTATTAGCATAAAATAATTAAAATATTCTTTTATTTTCTTTTTATTATCTGTAGAATCAGTGGACATGCTTGTTTGCATTCCAAATGTTGGCTCTTTGCCTGTTCTCTTTTGTCTTGATCAGTTGTGGCAGTCTTCAGTCTCAATAGCTTTTCAGAGAGCTGAGTTCAGGCTTTTTGTTTCTCTCATTATGCTTATTTCATAAATCTTTTTTATTTGTTCTTTAATCTACTTTCTTTGATTTTTTTCTGTTCCTTTTCAATAATTTCTCAAAATGAATGCTGAGTTCATTGCTTCTTCAGCTCTTCTCTTTAAATAATTTGTTCAAGACTAATGTCCTTTTAGATGTTTTCATCTTTCAGGTTTTGATATGTACCATTTCATTATCACTTAACTTCCAATATTTAAATTTTCCAGTATGATTTATTCTTTGGCAGGAGTTATTTAGAAACACATCTTAATTGTCCAGCATGTGGCTCTCCTAGTTGTTGCTATTGTTGAGTTGAGAACAATTTCTTTGAAGACAGAGAACATATGCTGTATAATTGCAATCTTTAGAGCTTTATTTTAAGATCTTTTATTCTTGAAGTATATTTTGTCAGGCTAGAAGTTATTTTTATCTTCTTTTAATTTATTTGCAAGCAGAGAGAGAGAGAGAGAAAGAATATGAGTATGAGTGCATGAGGGCTTCCTGCCACCACAAATAAACTCTAGACACGTGCACCACTTGGCTTTACATGGATACTGGGAACTGGAACCCAGGTTGTCAGGTTTTGTAAGCAAGCACCTTAAAAGGCTGAACAGCCCTAGAAGTTATTTTTTCACAGCTCTTTGAAAACATTGTTGCAGTATCTTCTTGCTTTTATTGTTTTTGTTGAGAAAAGCAGCCAACCGTTTGCCTCCCCACTTCTACCATGTGTTCCCTGCCACAATAGACTCTCCCTTCTGGAACTGGAAGTTTAATTAAACCCTTTCCTTCCATAAACTGTTCTGGTTGGCTTTGTGACCCAGAAATGAGAAAGTAATTGATATAACCAGTGCTAGGTGTAGGATTATAAAAGTCCCACATCATTTTCTTTTTAAAATGTCTTTTTAAAGATACTTAGTTTTCTTTTTGTTGTTGTTGTTGTTTTGAGGTAAAGTCTTACTCTAGCCCAGGCTGACCTGGAATTCACTCTGTGGTCTCAGGCTGGCCTCAAACTCACAGCAATCCCCCTACCTCTGCCTCCTATGTGCTGGGATTAAAGGCGTGCACCAGCATGCCTGACTATTTTAGGGAGAAGGGTCGGGAATGGGCCTACCAGGGCTTCCCACCATTGCAAACCAAACTCCGGACGCATGAGTCACTTTGTGCATCTGACTTTACATGGGTACTAGGGAATTAAACCCAGGCAGTAAGGACTTGCAAACAAGTGCCTTTTACTGTTGAGGCATCTCTCCAGCCCCAGCATCATTTTCTTAGGTGCAAACAACTTTCAGGTTCAGCCTGTACTTGAGACTCCCTGGGAGGCCACCCTCTGCAGAACTCTTGCCCAAATTATTCTTATTTGTTCTTTTCCTTGTCTTACTTGTCCTGCTCCATTTATGGCTTCTTTTCGGGACTTTTCTTTCATAAGACCTTTCTATGCAAATTTTCATCTGAGGATTGTCTAGGGGACTCGGCCCAAGATATCCTTTTACATTTTTCCTTCTCAAATATACATGTTACTAAATGTTTGAAGCTATTGAAAGTGGTTCATTGCTGCAATGGAAATACCTTTGAATTGAATATTAGATAAATAGATTCACCCACACAGGTACAGATAGCTCTTTTCTTTCATAGACTATACTCCAGCCATGTTACTTGACCCCTGTACTCCAGCAGAGTGCCCCCTCAGTGGTAGGGCACCTGCCTAGCATGTGCAAGGCCCTAGGTTCAATCCCCAGTACCACAAAATATCCCCCCTGACTTCCCTCTTCTCTGATTTGTAGACACTTCTTAAATTCTTTCTATGCTCTGAAACAAAATGCTTCCCACTTTGTAGCATGGTGATTTCCTGACACGTGCATGTGTGTGCACACTCCCCCCCCATCAGGCCTGGTGACTCACACGTGTGCTCTGCTAAACAACAGCTGCAGAGCTCTGGTCAAACCTTGCTCTGCAGGGAAGAAGCAATTGCTCTAGTCCTCCTCTTCACACACTTCCTGCCGCTTTCCAATTTTTGCTTAAGGACAGGAACAACAGAACGATTTACCTTCCTCCTTAGAAAGCAGAAACACTTGGCTGGTTTGAATTTTTAAAAATAATCTCCCACATATACATTTGCATAATACAAGATGGATTGTAATTGAAAATTACACCGATAGTTCCAGATGGAAGAGTCTATAAAACACTTTACATCTAATGTTTCCTTCTTTCCCTGCTTTCATTATCTGTAGTCTTCAGTTGTATTGTCCTTCGCCTCCCACTGCACATGATCCTTCAGACATTGCAGGAGGTTTTGGCATGTGTATGTGTGTGGTGTGCATTGTGTGTATATATTCATAGGCATGTGGGCACACATGTGCGTGCATGCATGTGGAAGGCAAAGGTGATGCCAGGAGCCTTCCTCTATCACTCTCCCACCTTATTTTGAGACAAGGGGTCTCACTGAATCTGGAGCTTACCAGTTGGGCTAGACAAGGTAGCTAGCCAGCCAGCCCCAGGGATCTTCTTGTCTCCAAATGCCCAGCACTGGGGTCATAAGTGTATGCCACCATGTCCAGCATGGGCTCTGGGAATTCAAACTCAGGTTCTCCTGCTTTCGTGGCAAGCAGTTTACTGACTGAGCCGTCCTCCCTACCCCCACCCCGAGCCACCACACATTATACTTTTAGTATCTTTGCATTTCTCTTCAGTCTCTTTCTCCATTCCTCCACTGTGTGTGTGAGTGTGTGCATGCATGTGCATGTGTAAGCATGTGAGAATTTGGGTTTCTCTGGGAGTTGAAGAGAATGACAAAGATATTTGAAATAAACATGACTCTGGTCTCCTATTCAATCCTATCAGAAAGTGCAAAGTCACACGTCCCTTCTTTTAGAGGATTTACTGCTGAATTGAACTCTCTCTCCCTCCGACATTTCTACATTCATGATGGCTTCTCTTTCCTCTTCACAGGTGTGAAGAAGAACACCCTGTCTCCTCACAACCAAATGATCTTACATCTCAGAGTAATGTCAACTTCACTCTCCTTTGAGTCCTTCACATCCTTTCTTCTCTCCACCTGTCTCCTAGCCAGTCACATTTATGGACCACTTTCTTTCACATGCATTTTTTTCCCCAAGGTAGGGTCTAGCTCTAGCCCAGGCTGACCTGGAATTTACTATGTAGTCTCAGAGTGGCCTTGAACTCACAGTGATCCTCCTACCTCTGCCTCTTGATTGCTGGGATTAAAGGTGTGTGCCATCACACCCAGCTTACATGCATTTCTGCATTGAAATCTCCCAATAAGTCTTCAAAGTGGGTGTCATCTTCATTTTAAGAGGATACTAAATACTTTATCCTAGTTCAGACATAATGTATGTAGCAGTGGTCAGATTCAAACTCAGGTCTTTTTATGTCAGACCCAGGAAGGGTTCCATCCACTCCTCCACTCTGCCCACCTCTTAAGTCTTTCACATTAATCTCATCTTAATCATTGTTTTTATGGGATTGCTCCTATTTCTTCTTTGAAGATATTTCTAAAAGAAAATGTGGAGATAGACAGTGGCTAGTAGCTAACGACCTTTGAAGTGCATCTGACTTTCAGTGTTAGCAGCAGCTGAGCCCTCCCCCTGGATGCCTCTCCCTCTGCATCTTTGCTGGGGAAAACTGGTCATATTGCAATGGTCCATTTTTTTTCTAGGTCTTTCTATATCCACCAGAAGAATGGAATGGAATGGACAGATGATTAAAGGTGAACAAGTGAGGATTTATTTACAAGGAACAACTATTTGAACACAAAGCTCTGAACTCAGCTCTTGGTTGCAATGGGTTTGCCAAGCAAGAGGGCACCAGAGTGTTACAGGGTTTGGAGTACCAGTCACCATGCATCCAAGCAAGAGTCAGGACCACCAGAACAGTGGGTCTCAAGGTGGGTGGGTGGAACCAGAGGCTGCACAACCCACAGAAGTTTCCCTTGAAGCAGGAACAAGAAGTTGAGGAGACGGCATGTCCTGTTGGGTCTCTCTCTGGGGGCATTGATAGCACGTGTCAAACAGAAGCAAGTCTGTGCCAAGAATAGCTCCAACCCTGCAGAGGCTGGAACAAGTTCAGCACTCAGAGCACAAGCAGCTCTGGGAGCTCAAGTCCAGCACCATGGGCTCAAGAGAGGCTCTTCCAAGAGTCTTCCTCCTTCACTATCATGCAAGTCTGAAAACTGAGTGCAGGCTATATGTAAACCGGCGGGCCCTGACTGATCATGCAAACTAGGTGAAAATCATGGGGCCCATCAGGAGGGTCTGTTAACCTATCAAGAATATAAAAGTTCACTGGAGTGTTCCTTCTTCTCCTGTTACCCACCAGGTAGCAGCAAAGGTTTTCAAAATAGATGGCAGAAACTAGAAGAACAGAGTGGGGCCCAAAGGGGAGTTCCCCACTCCTCCCTACTCCGCCCCACTCCTCCCCACTCCTCCCCACT
Source organism: Orientallactaga sibirica (assembly GCA_036365145.1). NCBI lineage: Eukaryota > Metazoa > Chordata > Mammalia > Rodentia > Dipodidae > Orientallactaga > Orientallactaga sibirica. The sequence continues at coordinate 12,412,072 of JAEOAD010000059.1, read as the reverse complement.
CCTCCCTACTCCTCCCTACTCCGCCCCACTCCTCCCCACTCCTCAATGCAAGGAACCTTAGGGAACTACTGGGAGGAAAGCTGGGTGGGTTTGTATTTTCTTTTTTCTTTTCTTTTTTTTTTTTTTTTTTTTTTTTGAGAATTACAGTTAACATTTATTAAGCATTTCCTGTGTTGATTCCAAATTGTTTTTTTTTTATTAAGTAGAAAGTTGTGCAGATACATCATACTTTAGTACCATCATTTCTCTCCCCCTTACTTTTTTAAGAAGCAAGCCGGCAAAGCCTTTGGAGTGAGGGATGCAGTTCTTCTGAGCCCCCCATGCCAGTCCCAATTGCCTGTTGCCAGTTCCAATCACAGTGGTGGGGGCAGGAGGGGGGATCCTTTCCCTTCTCAATATTAGCTCACCTGTACCATGGGCTGATGAGTTATATGTAAAACTTCTTTACTTAAATTTGGCAAGAAATATTCCTGCTTTCACGTGATGGTGGAGAGTCCCATGAACTTAAGGTATGATACCTAAAAGTAGAAGAGAAATAGGAAGAGGACCAAAGGGAAGGAGAGTGGGTATATACAATCAAAATATCTTACATACTGACACTAGCCACACTAAAGCAGCCTATGGTGAAAGGTTGGAAAATGGTGTTTCAAGCAAAAGGGCCTAGAAAACAAGCAAGAGTCACTATCCTAATATCTGACAGGATAGACTTCAGACCATCATTAGTTAGAAAAGATAAGGAAGGTCATTTATATTAATTAAAGGAACGCTTCAACAGGAGGACATTACAATCCTAAACATATATGCACCTAACATGGGGGCTCCCAATTTCATCAAAACAGTATTAGAACTAAGGTCACAGATAACAACAAACACACTTGTAGTGGGTGATTTCAACACCCCATTCTCATCAATTGAGAGGTCATCCCAGCAAAAAATAAACAGAGATGCATCTGGATTAAATGAGGTCATAGAACAAATGGACCTAACAGATAACTACAGAACATTTCACCCAAATGCTGAAGAATAAACATTCTATTCAGCAGCACATGGAACATTCTTTAAAATAGACCATATATTAGGACACAAAGCAAATCTTAACAAATTCAGGAAAATTGAAATAATTCCTTGCACTCTATCTGATCACAATGGGATTAAACTACAAATCAATAGCAAGAAAAGTTATAGAGAATACACAAAAGCATGGAAACTAAACAATACACTACTAAATGATGAATGGGTCAATGAAGAAATCAAGAAGGAAATCAAAAAATTCATAGAATCAAATGATAATGGGAACACAACATACCAAACCCATTGGGACACAATGAAGGCAGTCCTAAGAGGGAAATTTATAGCTTTAAGTGCCTATATTAAGAAATTAGAAAGGTTACAAGTAAACAACTTAATGCTTCACCTTAAGGCCTTGGAGAAAGAAGAACAAGACAAACCAAAAATCAGTAGATGGGAAGAAATAGTAAATATTAGGGCAGAAATTAATGAAATAGAAACCAAAACAACAATCCAAAGAATCAATGAAACAGAGTTGGTTCTTTGAAAGGATAAACAAGATTTATAAACTCTTAGCAAATCTGACCAAAAGAAAGAGAAAAGAGACACAAATTAATAAAATTAGAGATGAAAAAGGCACCATTACAACAGATAGCAGAAAATTAAAAAAATCATAGGGGCATACTATAAGAACATATACTCCACCAACTTTGAAAATCTGAAAGAAATGGATGATTTCCTTGATTTATATGACCTACCAAACTTAAATCAAAATGAAATAAATTGTGCTGGAGAGATGGCTTAGCGGTTAAGGCGCCTGCCTCCTAAGCCTAAGAACGCCAGTTCCAATCTCCAGTGGTTCCAATCTCCAGGTCCCACGTTTAGCCAGATGCAAAGTGACGCAAGGGTGCAAAGTCACACTTGACCACAAGGGGCGCACGTGTCTGGATTTCGTTCACAGCAGCTGAGAGACTGCTGGCGCGCCCATCTCTAGCTGTCTCCTTCTCCCTCTCTCTCTGTCTCTCTCTGTAGCTCTCTCCAAAAAAAAAAAAAAAAATTAAAAAATTTAGAAAATGAAATAAACCATTTAAATAGACCTATAACAAATATGGGGATCCAAGCAGTTATTTTAAAAAGTCCAGGCCCAGATGGATTCACTGGTGAATTTTAACAGACTTTCATGGAAGAACTAGCACCACTGCTTCTCAAACTTTTCCATAAAATAGAAAAGGAAAAAATTCTACCAAACTCCTTCTATGAAGCCAGTCTCACCCTGATACCAAAACCAGACAAAGACAGGACAAAAAAAAAAAATTATAGACCAATCTTGCTCATGAACATAGATGCAAAAATTCTCAACAAAATATTGGCAAACAGAATACAACAATATATCAGAAAGATTATTCACCCCAACCAAGTAGGCTTTATCCCAGAGATGCAGGGATGGTTCAACATACACAAATCGATAAATGTAATACACCACATAAATGGACTGAAGGACAAAAATCACATCATCATCTCAATAGACGCAGAAAAGGCATTCAACAAAAACCAACATCCCTTAATGATAAAAGTCCTATGGAAACTGGAAATAGAAGGAACATATCTCAACATAGTAAAAGCTATTTATGACAAACCTACAGCCAACATAATACTAAATGGGAAAAACTTGAAGCTTTTCCACTAAATTCAGGAACAAGGCAAGGGTGTCCACTGTCCCCACTTTTATTTAATATAGTACTGAAAGTCTTAGCTATAGCAATAAGGCAAGAGGCACTCATAAAAGGGATACAAATTGGAAAGGAAGAGATCAAATTATCATTATTTGCAGATGATATGATTTTATACATAACAGACGCTAAAGACTCTACTAGCAAACTGATAGAGCTGATAAACACTTTCAGCAACGGAGCAGGATACAAAATAAGCACACAGAAGTCAGTAACTTTCCTATATACTAACAACAAACATGTGGAAGATGAAATCAGGGAATCTCTCCCATTCATAATTGCCTCGAAAAAATAATAAATTACCTTGGATAAACCTAACCAAGGAAGTGAAGGATCTCTACAATAAGAACTCTAAAACACTTAAGCAAGAAATTGCAGAAGACACTAGGAAATGGAAAGACATCCCATGTTCTTGGATTGGAAAAATCAATATTGTGAAAATGTCAATCTTACCAAAAGCAATTTACACATTTAATGCAATCCCCATTACAATTCCAATGGCATTCTTCACAGAAATAGAAAAAGCAATACTAAAATTCATTTGGAAGCACAAGCACTTCAAATAGCCAAAACACTTTTGAGCAACAAAAACAAGTCTGGTGGTATCACCATACCAGATTTTGAGCTATATTACAAAGCCATAGTAACAAAGATAGCATGGTACTGGCACAAAGACAGACACGTAGATCAATGGAACAGAATAGAGGACCCGGATGTTAATCCAGGCAGCTACAGCCATTTGATTTTTGACAAAAAATGCCATAAATATTCTTTGGAGAAAAGACAGTCTCTTCAACAAGTGGTGCTGGGAAAACTTGATATCTATATGTAGAACAATGAAAATAGGGCTGAAGGGATTGCTTAGTGGTTAAGGCATTTGCTTGCAAAGCCAAAGGACCCAGGTTCAATTCCCCAGGACCCACATTAGCCAGATGCACAAGGGGGCACACACATCTGGAGTTTGTTTGCAGTGGCTGGAGGCCCTGGCACGCCCATTCTCTCTCTCTCTCTCTCTCTCTCTCTCTCTCTCTCTCTCTCTCTCTGTCTCCCTCTCTCTTTCTCTGACAAATAAATAAAGATTTAAAAAATATTTTAAAAAGAAAGATGAAAATAGATCCTTGTTTTTCTCTATGTGCAAGAATCAAGTCCAAAGGGATCAGGGACCTTAATATCAGACCTGAAACTCTGAAATTGCTAGAGGAAAAGGCAGAGGAACCCTTAAATATATTGGCATAGGTAATGACTTTCTGAATATAACTCCAATTGCTCAGGAAATAAGACCACTAATCAACCACTGGGATCTCATGAAATTACAAAGCTTTGTACAGCAAAGGACACTGTGAATAGAGCAAAGAGACAACCTACAGAATGGGAGAAAATCTTTGTCAGCTATACATCTGACAGAGGATTAATATCCAGAATATATAAAAAAAACTCAAAAAAATGGGCTATGGAACTAAATAGAGAATTCTCATTGAAAGAATTACAGATGGCATATAAACATCTAAAAAAGTGTTCAACGTCTTTAGACACCAGGGAAATGCAAATTAAAACTACTTTGAGATTCCATCTCACTCCTGGGTCTTTCCCCAGTACCCATGTAAATCCAGATGCACAAAGTGATGCATGATTTTGAAGTTCGTTTCCTGTGGCAAGACACCCCGGCATGCCTATTCCCCTCTCTCTCTCTCTCCTCACAAATAAATATAAATATTTTTTAAAAAAACATTAAACTATAGTAGCATGGAAATTTCTTCCTGTGTATTATCTTCAGCCCAAGGACAGGGTAAGCCAGAGTATAATGAAGCTTGAGCTGGGTATGAATTTAAGAAGGCTGGCACATGCCTGTGGTCCTGGAACTTAGAAAGCAGAGACAGGAGGATTGCCACAGTTAGAGGCCAGCCAGGTTTACACAGTGAATTCTAGCCCAACCAGAGTTAGCTAGGGAGAGCCTGTGTCAGGAAAAACAAGAGAGCCGGTCTAAGCATTGTTGGGAGGTGGTAGGACCTTTCTGTCTTCCTTTTCTGGATTCTGTCCAGCACCTAATATAAAGGCAACCCAAGCTTCCATAGAAGAATTTCAGAAGGTAAGGCAGACTACATCAGGGACCATGTTCAACCTCTGGTAGGAGGGGAAGTAGGGTTTTCTTCTTTGGGCCTTTGCTTCCCCTTAGGCAAGGGAGGACCATGGTATCCTTCATGTCCCACCCCTGACCACCTTGGACTCTGTTGCTAGAGACATACTCTGGCCCTCGTGCCCTAGCAACTGAGGAAGACAGCTAGGTCATATCCTTGGGACTAATTCCTGGGGTCTCCACCACAAGTAGGGAACTCAGCCCAGCAGAGTAGTAGGCAGAGGCACCCACTGCATCAGACTGGTCTGGAGAGAACAGTAGGATTGAAGGTAACTGAAGGACAGCTGCAACCTCCTGTTTCCCTGGTACCATAGAAAGGAGAACATACTTGCCCTTTCATAGAATGTAAAATACTATACGAAAAGGAAGAGCCACTTCTGCCTGACCAGAGGAATAAAGTCCTCTGGTTCTGGGTGGAAGCTATTATCTCTTCTCTTAAGAGTTCACCCAGCTTGGCTGCCTGATCATCTTTCCTGAAGGTACAGGTTCTGGCAGGTCTTCCCCTGTCTTAAGCTCAGTTCAGCTGGGCTGAGAGGAGGAGGGGGAGACTCCCCCTTACTCTCACATGGGCTCTCTACACCCTCCTGCTCTCCACATGGCAGGAACTTTTTGCACTTTCTCCTATTTCCTTCTCTTAGTCTAATAAGGTCTCTCTAAACCTTAAAAAAAATACCACTGCAAAAGTAAGAAGACAAACTATGACCTAACAGAAAATATGGGATGTACACATGCCAGCTTCTCATCACCATGACAAATACCTGGTCTAATCAAGTTAAAAGGAGGAAATTCTTATTCTAGCACATTATTTCAAAGTTCTTAGCTCAATCAATTGAACCTGTTCATTGGACCAGTGGTGCATCATGACACGAGCACACAGAGGAGAATCCTACTCACTTCATGGTAAGCAAGAAGCAAAGAGAAAGAGAAGGGAGCTCCTGATATCCCCTTCAAGACATACCCCTACTGAACCAACTTCCTTCTACTAGGCTTCAACTTCTAAAGGTTCCACCACCTCCCAACAGTGCCACAGACTGGGAGCAATGCCTTTAACACATACGCCTTTGGGGGACATTCAAGATATATACACACATGAGCTGGGTGTGGTGGTGCAGGCCTCTAATCCCAGCACTCTTGAGGCACAGGTAGGAGGATCGCTGTGAGTTTGAGGCCACCCTGAGGCTACATAGTGAATTCCAGGACAGCCTGGACAAGAGCGAGACCCTACCATGAAAAAACAAAACAAAAAGATATACACGCACACACACACGAACATACACACACATCTGGCAATGAATTCATATCCAGAACACATGAAGAACCTTTGCAACAATACAGCCATCCCTTCAGACCATCAGGGGATGGATTTCAGGACCCCACGCCCACAGAGGCATCAAAAGCTGGATATGCTCAAATCCTTTTAGATAAAATGGGATGGTATTTGCATGTAACCAATACATATTCTTTCATAATCTCTAGATTACTTATAATACCGAATACAAGGTAAAAGCACTTGCTTGCAAAGCCTGAAGGCCTGGGTTCAATTCCCTTGTACCCATGTACCCTTGTACCCATGTACATGCACAAAGTAGCCCATATGTCTGGAGTTCATTTGCAGTGGCATGCCCATTCTCATTCTCTCTCTCCCTCTCTCTCTCTCTCTCTCTCTTTCTTTCTTAGCAAATAAACAAATAAAAATATTTTAAGACATTGACATGATGGCTCACTTGCCTGAAAGCCTAATGACCTGGGTTCGATTCCCCAGTGCCACATAAAGCCAGATGCACAAAGTAGCGAATGCATCTGGAGTTTATTTGCAGAGACTGGAGGCCACGGCATGTCCATTCTGTCTCTCTCTCTCCTCTCCCTCTCCCTCTCTCTCTCTCTTTGCAAATAAAATTTTAAAAAAATTTTAAATATAGGAAAAAAGTTAATCTAGTAGCACCTGTCAATCACTCACCTGGTGTAGTGACCACTTCTCACCTAAAGACATGCTAAAAAGGTAGAAGAAATAGTTATCCACTTAATAAGATAATGTACTATCCCCCCAAAGCCCCTTCCTCACTGTAGTTGCTCACAGACCCTCACTAAGCTCTAACTCAGAAAGCATAACTTTTCTTTTTATCCTTTCTTTCTCTTCTTTGGACGCCAGCTGAAATCCTAGTATGTTTACCCTGACACTTCTTTTTCACCTTTTTCTGAATAAATTTCCTTTGCCTTATGCCTTGTTGTCCATGTGCCTAATTTTTCATGTTTTGAGACAAAGAACTCAGCAGTGTGAAAATTTGCAGCAATTCATTCTAAAGAGCAGCACCCTTTGACCAGCATAGGCATTGATCACAGTTACTCAGTCATGATTAGCAAGTGTGCTTTAATTAAACATGGCATCTGTTTCCAGGTAGGGGACCCAGGCAAGAAAAATAGTGAAGCCCCTGGTGTGGCTACAGAATTGTTATGCCAACCTACCATGAGGTTAGGGTTTGTATTTATTTGTTTAAATATTTTTATTTATTTATTTGCAAAGAGAAACTAAGAGAGTATGGGCACACCAGGACCTCTAGCCACCGCAAATGAACTCCAGATGTATGGGCCACTTTGTGCATCGGTCTTTATGTGGGCACTAGAGAATCAAATTTGGGTTGTTAGGTTTTCCAGGCAAAAAGCTGAGCTCCCCACTCCCAGCCCTTGAATGCAATTTAAATTTATTTATTTATTTGCAAGGAGAGAGAGAGAGAGGAGAGAGACAGAGAGAATGGGTGTTCCAGGAACTACCAAGGAACTCCAAATTCAGGCACAACTTTATGCATCTGGCTTTATGTGGGCACTGGGGAATCAAACCCAGGTCATTAGGCCAGGGTTTGTATATATTTATTTATTTATTGCCTTATCTTTCTATGCTATTTCTTCTCCTCCTCATCCTCCCCCCCCCCCTTTATTCCTATAAGAAAGCCCAGTCTGAGTCACAATGAGAAATACCTGCTCGAGACCCCTCCCAACTGGGGAATTTTCTATTTTAGTTCCTTTCCTTCTGTTAAGCTCTTTAATAAAATCATTGTAAACCTCGCCCTCTGGACCATGGATTTCATTAGTTGAATTCACAACCTGGAGGATACTGACTCAGTAGAAATTTTGTGTGACTGTGAGCATCTGATACCCTAACTCCTGAGTTTAGAGCCCACCCAAGAGCTGAGGATAGCTCTATCACTCTCAAAGGCACCCCAAATTCTGGTTTCATAATCAGCTACCATTATCCCAAGTAACCAAAGAGAATTTGCTTCCCCTCCTTGAGGGAATAAATCAAGATGCTTGGTCCAACCCAGAGGAGATGCAGGAACCACTTCAAGGCCTTCAAGGTGAGGAGTCCTGCAATTTCAGCATCATAGCTCATCCTTTTTTAATTAATTTATTTTTATTAGTTATGTAGATAATGTGATCCATTCATGTTGGTGCCATTGATAGCCTCCTCCCTGTCCTCCCCACTCTAGAGGGACCCTCCTCATTCGGGAATGTGGGTCGTGCATTGTGGGGGTAGCCATCAGTTATGTGGAAGAGGCAATGTCTCTGTGTATAATGACCCAACTTGTGGCTCTAACAATCTTTCCACCCCCTCTTCCACAAATTTCCCTGAGCTGTGTTGGGTGCATTTTAGTTCTACTTCAGTGATGAGGTCTTGGGAGCCTCTTTGTCTCTGAATATCTGGTTTAGTAGGAGTTGGGTGTTCTCTGTGTCAATCTTCTTCACCTTTGTGTTGGTATCAGGTTCACCAAGAAAGCTGCACTCGTGCCCATTTCCCCAATTACTCTATGGTTTCAGCTGGGGCCCTGGTGAGGTGCAATAGGCTGATCTTCTCCTCGGGTTCTGTGTCCATCTGAAAAAGAGAAGCAAATTCTCCAATGGAGAGAGAAATCAGCACCAGATAAATGGGATAACCATTATTATTTTAGAGAGAATGTCATAGGTGTAGACCCTTTGTAGCCTGTGATTGGTGGGGGCTTCATATTAGAGAGTGGGCTGATTTTTTGGATATGGATCTGACTTGTTTCCCAGTTCCAGCTATGAGTTCCATTCCACTGAGCACATGTTAGCCAAATCAAGAGCAGTTGGTTACCTACCATGGGTGTGTGCCACTATTGCATTTGTGTGAGCATCACATCAGGTTGTTTGCTGCTGAGTAGCTTAGACCATGAGTTGCTTGGACAGATGTTGGTCATTTTCCCACAGTCACTCATGTAGCACCTTCTGGCACTTGACAAACTAACCATCTGGGGACTCTCCACATTCCAGCCAGGTCACTCCACGTTACATACCAAAAGCATATGGTGTGTTCGGCAGTAGAGTCTTACCATTAACCTTTTGTGGGTCACCAAGTACTCTGACAGAAATCTGTCTTCTTTTGGGAAACCATATAAGTCTCTCTGATCAACAGCTCATTATGGAAGTTAACCACATACTGGTACTGGGAGTTATAGGCCAGTGCCAAGGAAAAAGAAGGAAGAAAAGGATAGGTAATATAAAAGAGAAAGAGAGAATGAAGAGAAGATAGAGAGAGAAACAGGAGAAGATAAAGGTTAATCTTCATCATACCCTCTCCAGGGCCCTGTGATTCAGGTGTTCCCTCTAAGGACCTGTTGAAGGTTCAACCTTTATTCTGTCTTTCAGGATATAGGATTTTATGGTACTGTTTCCATTTGGGTCCCATTTTGTGTCCCCCCCCCACCTCCCTTAACCTCCAGGCCCACCCTCCCTATTGTCCAGTCCTCAAGATACTTATTAGGTATGTAAGGTCTTGGGCAGATTCAGGTTAGGAGCCACAGATGAGTAAGACCATGCGACGATTATCTTTCTGTGATTGGGTGAATTCGTTGAGAATGATCTGTTCCAAGTTTGACCTTTTTTCCTCAAATTTCATTATATTTTTATTTTTCCTTTCTGCTGTGTAGAATTCCATAGTGTAGATATACCACATCTTGGTTATCCATTCGTCTAATGATGGACATCTGGGTTGATTCCAGCTCTTAGCTATTATGAACTGAGCAGCTATAAACATGGTTGAGCAAACCTCTCTGAACTGAGGCTTGGAGTTTTTAGGATAAATGCCCACTAAGGGAATAACTGGATCTGTTGGTAGGTCTATAGTCATCCTGTTTAGGAGTCTCCATATTGCTTTCCATAGTGGTTTTACCATCTTACATTCCCACCAACAGTGAATGAGGATTCCTATTTCTTCACAACCTCACCAGCATTTGTTTTCATTAGATTTTTTAATGTTAGCCATCCTTTCTGGGGTAAGGATAGTTGTTTTAATTTGCATTTCCCTGGTGATTAGGGATGTTGAACATTTTCTTAAGTCTGTGTTTGCCATTTGTATTTCTCCCTCTGAGAACTCTCTGTACAGTTCTCTGCCCCATTTTGTGAGTGAGTTGTTTGACTTTTTATTGTTTAGGTTTTTGAGTTATCTGTAGATTCTAGAAATTAGGCCTTTGACAGTTGTATAACTGGCAAAAATTTTCTCCCATTCTGTGGGTAATCTGTTGGCTCTGTTTATTGTATGTTTGACTGTGAAAAAAACTTTTCAGCTTCATGAGATCCCAATGGTTGAGTGGTTGTTTAATATCCTGAGCTACTGGGGTTTTGTTCAGGAAGTCTTTTCCCACGCCTATATCATGGGCAGTTCCTCCTGTTTTTCCTTCCAGTACTAGCAGTGTTTCCAGTCTTATATTGAGGTCTTGGATCCATTTGGACTTAATTTTGTGTGCATGGCAAGATGTGTGGATTGAGTTTCATTTTCCTACATATGGTTGTCCATCACCATTTCTGGAAGATGCTGTCTTTTTTCCCAATGTCCAGGTCCTCAATTCTGTTCCATTGGTCTATATTCCTGTTTTTATGCCAGTATCATGTTGCTTTTATTACTATGACTTTGTACTATAGCTTTAGATCAGGTATGGTAATGCCTCCAGAGGTATTTCTTTTGCTGAGGATAGCCTTGGCTATCTGAGGGCTTCTGCCATTCCATATGAATTTTGAGATCATTTTTTTCTCTCTTTGTGAAGAAAGAAGTTGGGATTTTTATTGGTATTGCATTAAATTGGTATATTGCTTTTGGTAAGATTGCCATTTTCACAGTGTTAATTCTGCCTATCCAGGAGCGTTGGGAGGTCTTTCCATTTTCTCAAGTCCTCCTCAATTTCTTTCTTGAGTGTTTTTATGTCTTCATTGTACAGATCTTTCACGTCCTTGGTTAATGTTATTCCATGGTATTTTATTTATTTTATTTTATTGTTGCTATTGAAAATGAAACAACGTCACTTATTTCTTTCTCTATATCTTTGTCTTTTGCATATAGAAAGGCTACTGATTTTTGTGTATTGATTTTGTATCCTGCAACTTTGCTGAAGGACTTAATAACCTTTAAGAGTTTTGAGATGCAGATGCTTGGGTCACTTATGTAAGAATCATGTCATCTGCAAATAGGGAAAATTCACTTCTTCCTTCCTAATTTGTATACTTTTATTTCTTTCTCCTGTTTTGTTGCTTGAGCTAGGACTTCCAGTTATTTGTTGAAGAGCAGAGGAGAGAGTGGACACCCCTGTCTTGTTCCTAATCTCAATGGGAATTCCTTCAGTCTCTCCCCATTAAGTATTATTTGGAGCTTCATATATAGCCTTTATTATGTTGAGTTTATAAACCGTCCATGCCTATTCTCTCCAATATTTTGATCATGAAGTGATGTTGTATTTTGTCAAAGGCCTTCTATCAAAATGATCATGTGGTTTTTATGTTTAAACTTATTTATGTGGTGTATTACATTGACAGATTTCCATATGCTGAACCACCACTGCATTCCTACTTGATCAAGGTGGATAATGCTTTTGCTGTGTTGTTGAATTCAGTTTGCGAGGATTTTGATCAAGATCTTTGTATATAAGTTCATCAGGGAAATAGGCCTATAGTTTTCTTTTCTTTTGGCATCTCTGCCTGATTTTGGTATTAGGGTGATACTAGCTTCATAAAAGGAGTTGGGGAGCTTTCCCTGTTCTCCGAATGTGTGGCACAGTTTGAGAAAAATTGGTATCAGTTCTTCCATGAAGGTTTGATAGAATTCAGCTGAGAAGCCATCTGGTCCTGGACTCTTCTTTTTGGGGAGGTTACCTTTTTCTATCTTGATGGTTGTGATAGGTTTGTTTAGGAGATTAATCTGCTCTGTGTTTAGCTTTGGTAGATGGTATGTGTCCAGGAATTCATCCATTTCCTCCATATTATCCACTTTTGTGGAGTAGAGGGTTTTGATATAAGTCCTGCTGATTTTCACTTATGTCTGTTGTGATCTCTCCTTTTTCATTTCTAATTTTGTTAATTTGAAGCATCCCTCTTTTTTTTGCTTGATAAAATTGGTCAGAGGTTTATCAATATTGTTTATTTTTTTTAAAGAGCCACCTCCTTGTTTCATCAATTTTCTTAATTGAAGTTTCCAATTCATTAATTTCTGCTCTGATCTTAATTATATCTTTATATCTTTCTGTTGGAGCTTTTTGGGTTGGAGTCTTCTTGTTTTTCCAATGCCTTTAGGTGGAAGGTCAGGTTATTGATTTGAGATCTCTCTGTCTTTGTTATGAAGGCATTTAGTGCTATGAATTTTCCCCTGAAGACTGCCTTCATTGTGTCCCATAAGTTTTGGTATGTTGTGTTCTCATTGTCATTCAATTCTAGAAATTTTGCAATTTCATTTTTTATTTCAACTTCTACCCATTTATTGTTTAAAAGTATGTTGTTCAGTTTCCAGGAGCTGGTGGGATAGCTGGCACATCTTTTGTTGTTAATTTCTACTATTTCAGCATTATGGTCTGATATCATACAGGAAATTATGTCGATTTTCCTAAAAATATGGAGGCAGGCATTATGGCCCAGTATATGATCGTTTTTAGAGAAGGACCCATGGGCTGCTGAGAAGAATGTGTAATCTGTGGATTTGGGGTAGAATGTTCTGTAGATGTCTGTTAGGTCTAATTGCTTTATGGTGTTGCGCTCTCTTACTTCCCTGTTAATATTCTGTCTGTTTGGATGATCTGTCTATTGCTGATAGTGGAGTGTTGAAGTCCACAACTATGATGGTGTTGGTGATTATTTCTGTTTTGTTGTCAAGTAGGTTTTGTTTTATGAATTGTGATGCACCTGTGTTTGGTGTGTAAAGATTGATGACTGTGATATCCTCTGTTTGGATCATTCCCTTGATAAGTAACAAGTTGCCTTCTTTGTCTTTTTTAATTACTTTTGGTTTGAAATATATTTTATATGTTAGTATAGCAACACCTGCTTGTTTCTTATTTCCATTTGCTTGAAACATAATTTTCCACCCTTTCACCTTGAGAAAGTGTCTGTCTTTAGTGGTGAGGTGGGTTTCTTGAATACAGCATATGGAGGGGTCTAATTTTTTGATCCAGCCTATTAGCTTATGTCTCTTAATGGGTGAATTAAGGCCATTAATATTTAGGGTGATAACTGTGAGGTTTGATTTAACCCCTGCAATATTGTGGTGGTTTATGTGGTTTGTTTTTTTGTTTTGTTTTTTCTTTTTCTTTTTTTTTCTTTTTTCTTTTTTCTTTTTTTTTTTTTTTTCTTTTCTTTTTCTTTTTTTTTTTTTTGACTTTAAAGCTTTTTGTGCCTTCTCTGAGTTTGGTTATTATGATGATCTGCTTCTTGTAGGCTCTTGAGGTTTGTTATTTGATTCTTCTGTGTGGAGAATTCCCTGAAGTACTTTGTATGTTTGGCTTTGTGTTCATACAGTTGTAGAGCTGAGTTTTATCATGGAAAGTTTTTCTTTCACCATCTATTATGAGGGATACTTTTTCTGGGTAGATATTTTGGATTAGAAGCCATAAGTTCTTAAACTTTGCAGCATTCCATTCCAGGCCCTTCTGGCTTTCAGTGTTTCCACTGAGAAGTCTGAAGTAATTCTGATGAGGTTTCCTTTATACATAATGTGTTGTTTCTCCCTAGCTGCTTTTAGGACTTTCTCTTTGTTATTGATGTTTAGAGTCTTAATGATAATATGTCTTGGAGATTTTCTCCTTTAGTCCAGTCTGTTTGGAGGTCTGTTTACTTCTTGTAATTTGATGTGACTTTCTTTTGAGAGGGTGGGAAAGTTTTCTTCAATAATCTTATTGAATAAGTTCTCCATGCCTTTAGTCTGAATTTTTTCCCCTTCTGGTATCCCCGTGATCCAAATGTTGGGATGTTTAATGATATCCTACAGTTCCCTCATGTCCTGTTCACAAAAATTTTTGAACTTATTGAAACTTTTGGTTTCATGAACTGTTTTTTTCTGTTTTGTCTTCCAGTTTTGAGTTTCTATCCTCCACTTCACTGACTCTATTCTTGAGAGCTTCTATAGAGTTTTGGGCTTGTTCAATTTGCCTTGTATTTTCTACTTTTTAATGTACAGTTTCCATCCCTCTGTCAAGTTCCCTTTTCACATCATTTTATGATTTTCTTAATGCTTCTTTGAATTCATCCTTGCATTTATTTATGTCTTCATTGAGCTTAGCCAGCTGGTTATTGAGGTCCTCTCTTTTTTCACTCTCCTTCAGATCATTCAACTGTCTTTGGTGCCCTTCCTGGTTCTTTTCTATTAGGTCTAATCTAGTGAGAACGGCATACATACAATCATTGCCCCTTTGTTGATTTTCTGCAAGTTCTGCTATTTTCTTGGCTAGGGTTGCTTTGCTTATGTCTTCATTTTAGGGTTCTAATCATGTTATTTCTTCTATGTTTTGTTAGAGATGTCCATTGTGGGACTGGGCAATCTTATTGTATTTACTTACATTTGATTTTTCATGTTATTCCTTTTGCACTGTGGTCTGCCCATCATAGTGAGGGAATCTTGTTAAATTTAGAAGGAAGCTGTAGTAGTTTACCTTGAAGTGTCTTCAGTGATTATTCCCTTTATGTTTGCTTTGATTAGGCATCTGATGGCAGTGGGGCCTGCCTGCTCAGACGGCAGGCGCCCATGAGGGTCTGGTGAGGGTCTGAGGGTCTGATGAAGAGGCTTGTTCTTCAGTGGTTCAGGGTATGGGAGTATGTGGTCAGGTGGCCTGAGGGGCAGGGGTTGGGGGGCAATTGGACAAAGCAGACTGGTGTTGCAGCTGGACAGGGGAAAGTATGGGAATGTGTGGTGGTTCTGTGATGCTATCTTGAATTCAGTGATAGAGCACTTGGCTAGCATGTATGAGGCCCTGAGTTTGGTCCCATGTGCACACAAACACACACACACAGTTAAGTTTACCCTTGTCCTAACCCTGATTCTGAATAAAGTTTTCAGCTGCAATCCTGTGATGTTTATTGCATATATTGCTTGGGAAAAAAATTTAAGTTCTTTGAGGAGGGGATGAGATAGATGGTTTAAAATATCTGAGGTGTGTCTGGACAGGTGGCTTAATGGTTAAGGTACCTGCCTGCAAAGCCTAAGGACACAGGTTCAATTCCCCAACACCCACATAAGCCAGATGCACAAGGTGGTGCATGTGTCTGGAATTCGTTTGTGATGGCTAGACGCCCTGGAGAGCATATTCTCTCTCTCTCTCTCTCTCATAAATAGATAAAATAAATAAAGAGATTCTCTAAAACATCTGAGGTAGGCTGGAGAGATAGCTCAGCAGTTAATGGTGCTTGCTTGCAAAACCTGATGGCCCAGGTTTGATTCCCCAGCACCCATATAAAACAGATGCATGAAGTGGTATGTGCATCTGGAGTTTGTTTGCAGTGTCAAGGGGCCCTGGAGTGTCCATTAACATTCTCTTTGTCTCAAAATAAATATTTTTTAAAAATAAAAAAATGAGAGGGTTTAGGAGAAAGTAATAAGAAACTTGAGGGCTGGAGAGATGGCTTGGTGATTAAGGCACATGTCTTCAAAGCCAAAGGACCCAGTTCCAATTTCCCAGGACCCAGGTAAGCCAGATTCATAAGGTAGTACATGCATCTGGAGTTGTTTGCATCTGCTAGAGGCCCTGATGTGCCCATTCTCTCTCTCTCTCTCTCTCTCTCTCTCTCTCTCTCTCTTTCTCTCTCTTTCTCTGTCTCAAATAAATAAAAATAAAAAATGCTTTTAAAAAAGAAAATGGAAATTGAGTAGCTCCTTCCAGTCCCAAGGTTCATGATGAAGTGGTTATCTCTATAGAAACCTCTTCAAAATAGAATCTGTCTCTCTCTATACCCTGGCTCTTTTTCATATTCTTAAACCAAGTATAGAGGTTTCTAAAGTCAAGGAATAGAGGGTGTGTGTGTGTGTGTGTGTGTGTGTGTGTGTAGAACAGAGGACAACCTTGGCTGCCATCACCATCCACTAATTTTTGAGTCAGGGTCTCTCATTGGCCTGGCACTCAGTAAGTATGCTAGACAGTTGTCAGTGAGCCTCAGGGATTCTCCCGTCTCTACCTTCAAAGTATCGGGATTACAAGTGCACCACACTATGTCTGCCATGTTCACATGGGTTCTGGTCCCCATGCTGACTTGGCAAGCACTTTACCAACTGAGCTATCTTTTGATAGTTGAATAAGACTTTGAAATTTTGAAATTATAATTTGCAAAATAGAAATATACAAAATATAAATTTTGTAAATATAATTGTAACAAAACTGTAATGTTTTGGTATCTTCATCAAAATTTCATTTTGGTATCCTATTATTTATATTTATATATAAATAAAATTTATATTTAAAATAAAATACACAAAAGTACAGAGAATAAAGGCAACTCTATAAGTATAGGAAATAGGAATATGTTAAATTAACATATTCTTTGGAAATAAACATCAGTAGATAACCATAAATGAATAAATACATGTAAGATATTTATAAATAAACAACAAAATATGAACAAGATCTTTATGGGAAATAATTTTTTAACTTTTTTGATGGCTAACAAAAGGTGAATGTATGCAGATATTTATGTATCTGGAGAAGAAAGCTTAGCATTGTAAAGATGTTAATTATCCCCCACATTTAGCCTGCAATTACAGGGCAACTCCAATTCAAGTGCTAGCAGGATTTTTAGGAAATTTGGTAAAACTGTTCTCAAATGGCAGTGGAAAATGCACTTATAGTTTAGAATAGGTGGTTTGATAAGAAAAGTGTGGGGTTCTGTCTGCCCTGTGAGATAAAATATGTCAAAAGCCTTATAACTGAGTACAATGTAAATGAATAAAACTCACTGAATGAACACAATAGCACAGTGCTAATGACTGAGCAAAGAGTGAATTTGAGCATAGTCTCAGAAGGAAGTGACAAAGGACGCACTGCTGAAAAAAAGAAATCATGGCTAAAAATCACTCTGATTCTAGCTGGGCGTGGTGGCACCCACCTTTAATCCCAGCACTCAGGAAGCAGAGGTAGGAGGATCACCATGAGTTCGAGACCAGCCTGAGACTGCATAGTGAATTCCAGGTCAGCCTGGGCTAAAGTGAAACCCTACCTCGAAAAATACTAACAACAACAAAAAAAGAAGAAGAAGAAGGCAGGAAAAGGGAAACAAAATGCAGAGGGAGTAAATAAAAACAGATTTATTAAGTGATGAATCTGAATTCAAATAAACCAATGATGAGATTTAAAAGGATGAGATATAGCTATAGACACTAGTGTCGAAGCTGAGAACAAAAATGCCCATTGTAATACCTGTTAAGTTTCTCCCCTGTGCTCACGGATATTTGCATTTCTGCCTCACTAGGAAAGATCTGGAAGCGTTCTCACAGGTAAATAGTGCTTGAAAGGTCACTGGGATTACAGTGGCAAAATAGTATCGAAAGGAATTTTCTTTTATATAATTTAATTTTATGACAAAATGTACTATGTACTACTTTCTTATTAAAATTAAATGAAACAGAATTAATTTTAGAAAAAATTGCTTAGAAAAAATTTTATGTCCCACGAATCAGGAGTATATACAACTATTTTCAGCAAAATTTGTCAACTGATGATGCTCCCATGTTTCAAATTTTCTGCCTGTACTATTATATTCTACTTTTTTTGTCCCCTTCTGAGATTTAAATATCAGAACTACAGATTTATAACCCTAAAGACTGTAGGCATGCAATCTTTCTTTCATCCATCCCAACATCATACAGCTTTTTAAAAAAATTTTTTTAGCCGGGCATGGTGGCGCATGCCTTTAATCCCAGCACTCGGGAGGCAGAGGTAGGAGGATCGCCAAGAGTTCGAGGCCACCCTGAGACTACATAGTTGATTCCAGGTCAGCCTGGACCAGAGTGAGACCCTACCTCGCAAAACCAAAAAAAAAAAAAAAAATTTAAATTTTATTTATTTGTTTGCAAACAGAGAGATATAGAAGAGAGATAGAGAGAATGGGCGCCCCAGGGCCTCCAGCCTTTGCAAATGGACTCCAGATGCATGTGCCACTTTGTGCATCTGGCTTTATGTGAGAACTGGGAATCAAATTCAGGTCCTTAGGCTTTGCAGACAAGTGCCTTAACCGCTGAGCCATCTCTCCAGCCCAAATACAGGTTTTTCAGAACTTTAGTGTCTTCAAAATGTTTAACCAGAGTCCCGAACTCCACCCGCGGAGCAAACAGTCTCCTGGCCATTGTCTTCTTTTTTGTGCCGTTGATCATTTCCACAGTCTGTTATGTGTCTATCATTAGATGCTTCAGCTCCTCTGCAGTTACCAACAAGAACAAGTCTTGTTTGTGGCTGTTTTCTGTATCTTCCTCATCTGCTTTGGGCCTATCAACATTCTCCCGATAATGCACTACTTATTCCTGTCCTGCAGTCCTGCCACAGAGGCAACCTACTGTGCTTACCTTCTCTGCATCTGTCTCAGCAGAGGGAGCTGTTGCATCAGTCCCTTCATTTACCGCTAGGCTTCCTCTGAGGGCCAGAGGCACCTCTACAGCATCTTACGAGGCAAAGTTCAGATCCCAATAGTTAGAACAGCAGTGGTCAGCTGGTGGTAAGTAAGATGGGTTCCTGCTCTAGTAACATGAATAACAGCATATACAAAAATCTTTTAGCTTAGGGCAAGGGACTGGTGGTAGGTTACAAAGAAAAGATTTTAAAAGTATATAAGCAAGGATTTGTTGGTCCCTAGCAGAAACTGTATTTACTTCATCACTCAAAGCAACAACTGTCAGATTTGCATGCTTGCTTCTTATGAGAGCCATTAAGCTTATATATTGGTTAATTACCAGAAAAGGTAATAAGGATAGAAGATGAGGCTGTTTCAAGGGAGTGTTGTCATTGCTGCAATAGTAAATGAATGCCACTCATATATCTAGGTGACTTAAATATATGTATGTTCTATGCACACACGTATATTATTTGCAGTACAGTATGGAATCGGCACTTTGACACCCTCTCATTTTCCCCCTAGCAATTATGGAAATAGTCTAGTTCTTTTTTAATTTAATTTTTATTTATTTATTTATTTTACAGAGAAGGAGAAGGAGACAGAGAGAGAAAGAGAAATAGAATAGGCATGCCAGGGCATCCAACCACTGCAAACGAACTCCAGATGTGTGCTCCCCTTGTGCATCTGGCTAACTTGGGTCCTGGGGAATCAAACCTGGGTCCTTTGGCTTTGCAAGCAAACACCTTAACCACTACACCATCCCTCCAGCCCTAGTTCTTTGATGTAATGTACAAAGTCTAGGCTGGTACAAAGTCTAGGTTGGTGGAGCTTAGCACTGCACAACTAAGATGTCCAGAGGAGATAGCGAATGATCCCATAATTCAAGCTTAAACAGCTTTTGCAAATGCATTCTGAAGTTACTGGAAGCAGTGTTTAAGTGACGGAAGGATGAGACACTTACTGTGTGTATAGATAAAGATCTCATGCTTTTCATTTTAAATATATCATACTTTAAAAAATTATCAAAGCACTTGGAAAGCTCACTTTCACATGGATAGTATTTAGTACATGTCACACACTGAATACATAAGACCCACCAGGACCATAGACTGCCTTTCAAAGCAGCTAACTCTGGGAGCTGCTTGCATCCACCCTTCACGGAAGACTCCAAGGATGGCAGAGCTGGTCTTAACCCTCCAGCTGAGCATCTCAGAGAGCAGTGACTCTGGAACTACCATTCTACCCTATCATCTTGGTACTCCCAAGGTTTGAACTAACTTCATCTATTGGACTTTGCAAAGCAGGACGTGATGTCCTGAAAGGTAATAACTATGAAAGATATCTGCTCATCTTAGGTACAGAAAACGAAAGCAAGTTCACATCTAGTAGCTGTCCTGCAAGGCTGGCTGTTGTGTGGACATACCTGTGTGCCCTAGGTACACTCTGATGGGTGCTGGATCTATAGACTGGAGTAAGACTGAGTCTTGCCCTGATCCTAGCAAAGCAGAGAGCTGGCACATAGAACGTGACATGTGTGGAGCAAATATGCACGGTATATTTAAAAAAGTGGTTTCAGCCAGATACCGCCAAGCATATTACCTACAAGCAAGACCCCATCGGTTAAAGAATTTTGACTTTTTTAGGTCTTTGCTTCCAGTTGTTATAACTTAACATAAAAATACTATACAGGATATATATATATATATATATATAATTTTAAGAAAGCCCTTGACTCTACAATTATTCAATATTATTTATTTATAAAAGTTTTATTCAAAATTACTCAGGTTTCTTTTAAGAATCATGTAGCTAGACATGCACACCTTTAATCCTAGCACTCAGGAGGCTGGGATAGGAAGACTTCTGTGAGTTTGAGGCCAGCCTAAGACTACATAGTGAATTCCAGGCCGCGTGGGCTAGAGCAAGACCCTACCTCAGAAAAAAAGAAAAGTAAAGAAGAGAAAAGAAAAGAAAAGAAGGATCATCTATCTAGATAAAAATAACAGAAGAAAATATAATTGAGATTGAAATCTAGGGAAATTATTCTGTATTTTTCATTTGCTTTCCTTAAGAGTTAATGAAAAGCATTTTTAATGCCACAATGTCTAATGAGAATAGAAAACCATGGGTTTGACAAGTACTTTAAAAATTAGGTTGAGGGGCTGGAGAGATGACTTAGTGGTTAAGCGCTTGCCTGTGAAGCCTAAGGACCCAAGTTCAATTCCCCAGTACCCACGTAAGCCCAGATACACAAGGTGGCACATGTGTCTGGAGTTCATTTGCAGTGGCTGGAGACCCTGGTGCACCCATTTTCTCTATCTGTCTCTCTCTCTCTCTCTCTCTCTCTCTCGCACCAATAAATAAATAAATAAAATATTTTTAATTAGGTTGAAATATCTCTTTTCCTGATTAAGGAAAATGATGGCATTTTAAACAAAAGAAAGTAGAAAATGCAAATTAAATGTTTATTTACAATAAGGTATTTCCAGATGTCATAGAATAATTTGCATTAAATTAATATAATTGTAAGTAGAAGCTAGCACTGATGTTACTGACTTAGTTACTATGTTCTTTTATCTAAGGCAGTGATTCACTGCCATTATTCGTGCAGTCTGTACATACTAAAATACTGATGACTTACCACGACTATTATTACTGTACTTATGAAATGTTTCACTGTTTTATATTCACTTTCTTTTTTTAAAAAAGTACTATGTAACCTATTAATAAACATGAATATTTGCTTGGCAAAAAAAAATGTTTAACTCCCCCCCCCAAAAAACAGAGCCGGGCATGGTGGCACACGCCTTTAATCCCAGTACTTGGGAGGCAGAGGTAGGAGGATCACCATGAGTTCAAGGCCACCCTGAGACTACATAGTTAATTCCAGGTCAGCCTGGACCAGAGTGAGACCCTACCTCGAAAAACCAAAAAAAAAAAAAAAAAACAGTTTAACCATTCCAGTCATGGTTGGGAACGTGTTAATATATTAACCATATTAAGCAGTTTGTTCCCTGCCACTTCAAAAGTTGCTTTGTAGTACTGACTTTGAAATTATAGCTCTCAGCCATTTGTAGATCCTAAAACTAATGAAGTAATTCTCAATTCACTTTTTTTCTCTTTACTGTGTTTTGTGATTTTTTTTTTTTTAAAGACAAGACCACGCTAGCCCTAAAACTCACACTGTAGCCCCAGACTGGTCTCAAACTCACAGCAATCCTCCTACCTCTGCCAACAGAGTGTTGTGACTAGAGTTGTGCACCACCATGCCTGGCTTTTATGCTTTTTATGCTTTTTATTTATTTATTTTTATTTTTTTTTTTTTTTTTGAGGTAGGGTTTTGCTCTAGCCCAGGCTGACTTGGAATTCACTATGTAGTCTCAGGGTGACCTTGAACTCATGGCAATCCTCCTATCCCTGCCTCCTGAGTACTGGGATGAAAGGTGTGAGCCACCCAGCTTATGCTTTTTATTTTTATTTATTTTTGTTTTGTTTTATTTTTTTGAGATAGGGTCTCACCCTAGCCCAGGCTGACCTGGAATTCACTATGTAGTCTTTGGGTGGCCTTGAACTCACAGCAGTCCTTCTACCTCTTGCCTCCCGAGTCCTGGGCTTAAAGGCATATGCCACCACACCCAGCTACTTTTTTAAGAATAATTTTTTTTTTGTTTTGTTTTGTTTTTCGAGGTAGGGTCTCACTCTAGCTCAGGCTGACCTGGAATTCACTATGTAGTCGTAGGGTGGCCTCAAACTCACTGTGATCCTCCTACCTCTGCCTCCTGAGTGCTGGGATTAAAGGCATGCGCCACCATGCCCAGCTTAAGAATAACTTTTTAAAAGGCAGTTTCAGGTTGACCATAAAACTGAGAAGAGAGTGTAGAGATTTCCCACATACTCTAGCTCCCACACATCAAAATGCCCCTCCAGAGCTGTTCTATTGTCATAAGTGACCAACCTCATGGTCACCAGTTTACACTAGGGCTTTCTTTTGGTGCTATACATGTGGTAGGTTTGGACATCATAGTACAGCAAGGGTCTATGGTCCAGAGCTGAAGGACTTATCCAGAAACTACCCAGCCCGCTATACTAATATATTTGCTAGGTTTTCCCTCCAGGTGATCACTCACAACTTGGCATTATGACTGTCATCACAAGAAAGGAGAGGAAGGCTGTAGAAAGAAAGCAGCATTACATCAGTCAGGGTTCTCTCAGTAAAAGAGATGCATTTCTACATTCCAATGAGAAAGGATTTTAATAAGGGGACACAGAAACATGAATAATAATTAGAAGGTATTGACAAAGCAATACAGAAATTGCTGCTACTTTCATAAAATCAGGAGAGGCTGAATTTCAGGGAAGTTACTGACAATCCCAGCTGCTCACACTACCAAAACTAGGTGATCTCAGAGCTTGCCTGGAAGCTGAAGCAAATAACATGCATGCCATATGTCCAAACAGCTGTGTACAGCTGCCAACAGGGATGCTGACTTGCCTTCTGTCTTCCCAGTGTCCTACGAATTCCTTTAATTGGCAGATTCCAACCTCGAACCACATAGGAAACTGACACTGGGAAACGAATTTGCAGACTTCCCTGCAATGCAGAGGACAGAAAGGGGAAGGGATGATGCCCATTTGACAAAGACAATCTGGTAAGAACAAGCTAAGCCAAGTACCTAGATTCAGTGTGGAAGTCATAGAGGATACCATCAAAACCTGTGCCTCCTGGCATGTTTGAAAATAATCCTATGGGGTCTAGTAGCAAAATCCTTAGGGCAAATGAAGTCCAAGCAGATGTTATAGCTGGCATATTCAGCCAGCTTTTGCTTCCCTCTCCAATGTTAAACTGCCTAGTGGTCTCAAATACAAGTTTGACATGCACATAATTCCCACATGGCATGGGATATCTTTTGGGTGGTACCCTCAATTATTACTAGACTCTTCAAAACTTAGGTCTGAGAGAGCAAGGTCCAGAGGACAGTCATGTCATTGTACAAACAAAATGGTACAACCCCAAAAATGATAGCTCACCATCCAAGACTTAAACACACGGGAGCAGGGAATCATTTTGTTATGCTTCTGGATGTCTCCCTGGGGATGTTGGGGAGACAGTGCTAAGAATAAGGTACAGCGGGGAAAGGATCTTCTATTTAAAAGATGAAGATGAATTCAGTTGGATTAGCTGAGTTTAAGGTCTTTGCAGCAGAGGCAGTAGAGAGAGGTATCCAGGAAGCCCAACAGCAAAGTCAGTTCATCACTAGCTCCCTCTCCCTTCTCAGATGCCACTATAGCCACCTCCCCAGGGGTCCCTATGCTCTCTTTTCCACTGCCCTCTTCCCTCATTCCTCCTGCCCTATCAATCATATGGGCTAGCACCTGTGTGAGAACTAGGTCATCACAGAGCAGTCTCTTGATAAATATTGGCTGAATTGAACTGAATTAAACTGATGGAAAAGGCCAAATCTGTTTACATAATTACACACTTAGCTGCTTCCAAATCAGATTTAAGGAGATGCCAATCAGAAGCCAGTCTGAGCTCAAAGCAAAAGATCAGTTAGGCCTGAAGGCCTAGCCCTAGACCTTCAAGCTTCCTGTTTGTTCTCTCACACACTACTCTACCAGGTAACAAATCTAACCCACCAACTAACTGCTGTGATGCAGGGAAAAGAATCCAGGGTACACATGATGCACCTGTTAGCAGGAAACAACTCCCTCCCGGTGCACATGGGCCTAACTGTGCCCTCCCTATGTCTGAGACAATGTGACTAATAACTGTGGCCTCTAGCTTCCCTTTTAATTTTTAAATTTAAAAAATTTTTTATTTATTTATTTATTTGAGATAAAGAGAAAGAAAGAAGCAGATAGAGAGAGAGAAAAATGGGTGTCCCAGGACCTCCAGCCACTGCAAATAAACTCCAGACGCATCTGGTTTATGTGGGTCCTGGGGAATTGAACCTGGTCCTTTGGCTTTGCAGGCAAGCACCTTAACCTCGGAGCCATCTCTCCAGCCCCCTTTGTAATTTTGTTAGGAGATTACAACTGGGTTATGGGCCTGAACCAAAAGAAAAGGTTCTTGCCCATCAATGTCTCTGCTAGAACTAATAAAATAAAATAAAAATAAATAATTTTAGCCTGGCTAGAGTCTGTCTGTGCTGAGCTCCTAAAGTGAACCCAGCCCTGAGGGTGCAGGTGCATTGATCATCTAGTGCCTTCCTCTCCTGGGATCCTGGGATAACAGAACAAATAGAGCAGAACTGGATGGAACTGGAGGGCTGTAATTCTACCACGCCATTATGTTGAGAATCCAAACCCAGTTACAGTGCTCTGTCTTGGTGTGTTCCTTAAACATCAGAAATCAAGGCAAACTTGTATGTTTACAATTCATTAAGGGGCAAGGCAGCAAAAGTGAAGAACAAAGGGCAGTAAGTGGGGTCAAGAGGACAAGGAAATTCCAGGGGGCTGTCACAGAACTAGCTATTCACAGCTCACAAGATACGCTACCAAGTTCTCAGTCACCCATGATGTCTGGGACAGGCTTCAGATAATCATTATGTCTCACCCTATGACTTTAGGACTTTTTCTGTCAACTCCTTCCCATCACCTGTCTCTCACTAGTCCAACTTCACTCTATTAGGTAGGAGCTCCCTCTGCTTCCTGTTTTCAGCTCCTAGGGAAACCAGACCTTCCATAGACCTAATACAATCAGGCTCTCTTTGAGAATATATGTGGTCATATAATATGAGAGAAAAAAACAACATAGTCCATCTTACTTCCTTTACTCCTCTCACTATTTTTCAAATAACTTGACATCAGAAGCAAACTAAATGGAAAACTTACAATAGAGGAGAATCACAGGTTTGCCTTTTGCAAACCTAGTTGGGGAAGACTGGGGGCTGACCCTCAGCGTGAACTCTAGCTCAGGAAAGGGGAAGACTGTTGGCTCTATGCTTTGACGTCACCTTGCCCACCACACCCACTCAGGAGCACCAGTTTGCTGGCTCTGGTTATTACTCTTCTTTTTGCAGCCTCAGTTGACATCAATCTGCAGAAGAGCTGCTGTCTTGTATGTTTGCAGCTTCACAGCCAATGGCTTCGTTCTTTAATGTTCACCAAGATTCTCACCTCACTGCTTACTCCCCAGGCCCCACAATTCTTCTGTGTGTTCTTGGCTGAAGGAAGGTAAATGTACAAATGGCAGAGGCCCCACAGTTCTGAATAAGAGTATGAGAAATGGGGCTGGAGAGATGGCTTAGCGGCTAAGGCGCCTGCCTCCTAAGCCTAAGAACGTTGGTTCCAATCTCCAGGTCCCACGTTTAGCCAGATGCAAAAGGGGTGCAATGCCACACTTGACCACAAGGTAAAGAACACATCTGGAGTTCATTCGCAGCAGCTGAGAGGCTGCTGGCATGCCCATCTCTATCTGTCTTCCTCTCCCTGTCTCTCTCTGTGTCTCTCTCCGCCCCCCCCCAAAAAAAAAGAGTATGAGAAATGATCTCTACAGCCCTTTACAGTCACTCATCCACACTTTGAAGTTTACTGCCAAGGCATGGTGTAGAGCTGTCCCAGATGCTCCCTGTCACTAAGGGGGAGCTAAGGTTCCAGGAGAATGTTGCAGCACACTTGCATGGCATTCTAAAAGTTGCATTTTACTTCTGAGAGTTTCTTTGCTGCCTCATTGCGCCCTGACAAGAATGGTGGAGGGCTTACTGTCTTTGCACTCAATGATGGCAATGAGGTATTCCTCTCTGATTGTGTTGGTTTCCAACAGGTCTGCTCTTGTTCCAAAATTGTCCTTTGGTCATCTGACTATCTAGGTCTGCCCAGATCTGACAAAGTGATTATTGTCTGTCTCTCAGACTTTATATGTGGATGACTATGACACTAGCCCCATGAGGAAATGATGAAATCGAGGTGTCCTTTTCTGTGAGGATCATACCAACTTTCAGGTGGATTATGTACCACCAGAGCTGCTTCATGTCCCCCTCTTCCACTTGGAAGATGTGAGTGAAGTCTTTCTCTCATGTAATCTCAGTGTCAGAATGGCTTTCTCCTTTATTGTAGTTCAGAGAAGAATTCAGCAGCACAATGCAAGGGTTCTTGATATAGCACCACATTTATGGATGGGTCGTATCCATATTAATCACAATTCTACATGAGACATGTGTATTTTAAATAAAATTGCTACCTCTTCTACCTTGGCATATTTTTATGTCAGTTTCCTCCCAGCCATCATCCTAAAACTGTATGGTCTTGACAGCGTCCTCTCATCCCAACATGTCTCTCATGCTGTGGCCTGACACACATTCACACATACAACATGATACCACAAGACAATTGATGAGCCTGAGATATACCTTCACCAGTGGGCAATAGGAGCTGATAGGTAAATACGTCCCCTCTGTTGTTTGGATGTCATTTGTAGCCTAAAGATGCCTGTGCTGAAGTTTGCTCCTCACTGTGATGGTGTGGTGGTAGTGGAAAATTTAAGAAGTTGAGCCTAGTAGGAGGTAACTAAGACACGAAGGCTCCACCTTTATAAATAGACAGATATTTTCTCAAGGGAATGGGCCAGGTCTGGAAGGAGCTCTCAAAGTAAAATCCTAGAACTGAATAATTCTCTACTGAGAAAAATGAGGTCTTTATTGCTCATATAATTGGATGGTCATAAGCCTTAGCATGAAATTGGATCCCAAGGTTCCTAACATGAGGATAAAGTGCAAAATAATGTTGAAGTACTAGAATATTTGAGCAGCATGAAGGCAGTGTTAATTCTAAAGATTGAAAGTTTGGTGGCTTAAATGTTTTAGAAATCTTGAAGAAACCCAAGTATCAGTGTATGCCACTCTGTGAAATCCTCCTTAGCAGAATTTAAACAACCTTTTCTCCATCAGCCACAGTGTTTGCTTACACAGGTAACAGAACTACAATGAAAATTGAATGGAAGAGCTTAAAAGGCATCCTTCTGAAAGTCAGCACTCTAACAAAAGCAGGAAAACCCTGAGAATTGGATTGGAGACAGGTGGGTGAGCTGGGTAGTATTGGGAACCTAGAATTCCTTTGAGCAGTCTCTTACTCTTAAATATCTACAAAGACCTCACTTGAGGCAAATATTTCTCAAGATAATGAAGATTTATGTGAGGAGCTCTATCTACCTTCAGTCATCTTCTCCTGACCAGTACCAGGGTCAGGTGTACCATATCACAAATGGAAAAATACACAGGCTTGCTCTAGAAGAAATGTCATATATGTGCAATTAGTGTCTACATTTGGCAAATATAAACAAGTAGGAAGTGTATAGACATAAGTGGCTCCTGAGGGGGTCTAAAGCAAAGAAAGAAACATAAGGATGGGAGCCAGGAACATGGCTCAGCAGTTAAAAGTATTTGCTTGCAAAGCCTGCTCCCAGCTTCAGTCCCTAAGCCACCCATGTAAGCTGGACCCAAAAATGGCACAAACATCTGGTGTTCATTTGCAGTGGCAAAAGGCCCTGGTGAGCACACACACACACACACACACACAGAGAGAGAGAGAGAGAGAGAGAGAGAGAGAGAGAAATAAAATTTTTAAAAGAAACATACAGCTGGTTAGGGCACCATTTGTTATAAGAGCACTCTTCCATAACTCATTAACAGCCTGGCAAGGTCACCTGGAGCTGATTATAGACATTACTGCAATAGCTCCTTAAGTCTGGACATATCAATCGTTTATAATAAATAAAGTGAAAATGCTGGAACTGCATTGGTAGACTGCTGATAAAGGAGTCAGAGGCTCTGATATATGGTAATTTTAGAACAGATTTACATGATGCCAGGGAATCTATCACCTGATTCAGTTTCCCAAGCCAAAGTGATTACCAAAGGGACTTGACTCAGAACTCTGCATTAATAGCTAGTAATTACAGTGTAGTGACAAGCAAGAGATACAAACGCCCATGTAGATGTTATTTGGCTTGTATATCTTAGGAGGGAAGGGGGAAGAAAAAGCTGTTAGGCAGCATTTTGTGAAACTTTTTCTGGGGAGATGCTAACGAAGACCAGTTCCCCCAAGGTAGGCCAACAACAACAGTCTAAAGGACAATTCCACCAAAATCCAACCTGGTGAGCCAATGAATTTATTTATTGGGCTTCCTTACCAAGCATAGGTGAGCGTCTGCTCACAGGAGTGTGGGGATCCCACAGCAGCTGTAGACATCAAAAAGTCTCACCCCAGTATGGATGATGACACCCCCAAAGCTACACAGATAAAGCAAATTGTCCTGTGATCTTCTACCCTCTATATCTCTATCTCCCCTTGAGACCACAAACCCTCATGCATCATTGCAGACAGCTGGCATCAGGGGCATCTGAGATCTTAGCTGAGGGTCAGATGGCCCTCCTCACCCCCTCCTTCTGTGTAGGATGTCAGCAGTCCAATTTCTTAGATTTCTTGAGAGTGGTCTCAGCTGTTTCTGATAAAGATGGCAATGGTTGGTTTTCTAAGTGACAGCATCACACCCAGAAGCCACCCCAGGGGAAAATTCATAATTTCATCAAGTATCCAGACCTGAAATTCAGTAAGTGACATGATGACTGTGCCCCATTTTGGAAGGACATGTGATAGTATTTCAAGTATACAATAAGTTCATCATTCCCAAGTGGCAACTGCAGCCATTTACCAGAAGAAATTATGCTGGGGGAGGGGGGAGTAACCATAATTCTCAAGGGCTTTTGATTACAATGGCTGAGCGTGAATATAAGATAAACCACCACGGCCCTCTGGGCTTATGGATACCAGGAGATATGTCAGAACCAGCCAAGAAAGGACTACTGATGATGACCAGAACCCTACTCAAGTGTGGCCTTCGGGGACACTGGTGAAGAAAAGTTTTGTTGAAGACAGCTCTTCTTCAGAACAATACTTCTGGATGCCAAAACTTGGTATGGCTTGGGAGGCAGTGCATTTGCAAAGGGCAAGAGATACTGTCTCAAAGAAGGTGGAGCACAAACGCCTCAAAATTGTCCTTTAATCTACACACACACACACACACACACACACACACACACACACCCCATACATATACACAAATAAATAAATAAAAATTTTAAAAATACTTACAAACTGAATTCAAGAATACATCAAAAAGATCACTCACCATGATAAAACTGGCTTCATTCTGGAGATGTGAAGTGGTTTGACATACGTATAAATGATATAAATATAATTCATCACATAAATGGACTCAAGGACAGAAATTACATGATCACCTCCATAGATCTAGAACAGACCTTTGACAGGAGAATTTTGAGTTTAGAGCCAGCATGGTCCTATTTCAAACAAACAAATACAGAAAAGGACACAGCCTTTAATGCACACTTTATTTATTTATTAATAGCACTGAGTACTTTTTACTATACAGAATTAAGTAACACTCCCATCCTCAGGGCACTTTTTAAACAAGAGAATTCACTAGAAGAAATAAATAGTGTGAAGCTTTTTGTAGAAAGAGAATGAGATGATAACTGCAGCCTTGTACAGGGACAAAATTCACTACAGTGGTTTGGTTCCAAGGGATGCATTTTCTCTCTCATCAACATATTCTATAACAAGAAATGCAAAATTCTAGGTGCTTAGTCTTTCAGTTGAAAATTTCAGACCCTTAATAAAACTGCAAGAAACCAACTGTCAATCCCATCTGGATGTTTTCATGTAGCTGTGTCCCTCACAACAGCTTCACAGAGGACCCCTCTGTTCTCTAGTGTCGCATGCAGATAACCGATGTAAGTCATGCAAAGTGAAAGGGTCACCAATCCAAAAGCCATTACAGGTTTGTTAGGTTTAATGAACAGCTCTGGATTCACACCTCGAAATAAAGTCGTTGTGCGCACACCTCCAAGCCCTGGATTTCTAAAGTCTCTCTCTTTTGGTGGTTCCCTTTGAAACGTTGGAGGCTCAGGTGCTGAAGACATCTTGATCAATGAAGATCACCTATAAGCTACACACAAGCTGCAGGCTCCGTTGGAGGCGGTGGGACCCACACACAGCTCCGGGCGCTCTCACACCAGGGCGCAGCCCCGGGGCTGCAAGGTCACCCCAAGCAACACTGTGGCCACTACCCAGAGCGCGACCAAGCCCGCTGCACCTGAGGGAGAAGAAGGCAGGGCGATGCGCAGTCCCCCACACTATTTTTTTAATCTTTTATTTATTTGAAAGAGACAGACACAGAGAAAGAGACAAAGAGTGGGCAAGAGTGTACCAGGGCCTCCTGCACTGCAAACAAACTCCAGATATGTGCACCACTTTGGACATCTGGTTTTACAGGGGTACCGGTGAATCAAACCTGGACCATTAGGTTTTATAAGACAGTGCCTTGAACCACTGACCCATCTGTCCAGCCCCACAATCTTTAAAGACAATCAGGATTAGGGTTAGAGGCTTGGAGAGATGGCTCAGTGGATAAAGCATTTGCTGCACAAACTGGATGGGTGTGGTGTCCTTTCTACAATCTTAGCTTTCAGGAGATGGAGACAGGGGATCCTGGGGACAAGCTGTATAACTAAACTATCTGAATCGGTGAACCCTGAACTCAAGTGAGAGGCCCTGCCTCAGTAAATAAGGTGAAGAGTTGTTGAGAAAAACACCTAATGTCAACCTCTGGCCTCCACATGCACATGTACACATGCATCCACAAATACATGCACCTCACTCATGTGAATATGCATGTACATGTGTACTTACACCACACTCACACATACACATACACATGCAAACTAAAAGATTCAGAGTTAGAATCACAGCGCTGACAAATAGTAGGTGTACAATGAAAGGCAAAATATACTTTTCTAAGTCTCAGTGTCTGTATTTACAAAATGAGATTGATACCACAAACATCACTTGTTATAAAAAAAAATAGTAAGTGAAAAATGTGTTAGTGGGCGGGAGAGATGGCTTATGGTTAAGGTGTTTGCCTGCGAAGTCTAAAGATTCAGGTTTGACTCCCCAGTATCCATGAGTCTTGCGCCTGGGGTTCGTTTACAGTGGCCAGAGCCCTGGCACACCCATTTTCTCTCTCTCTCTCTCAAATAAATAAATAAATAAATAAATAAATAAATAAATAAAACTTTTCTTTAAAAAAAATGTTAGTGTTGGGGTTAGTGAATTGAGCCTGAGCCTGAATGTGATCTAAAGCATCTTTTCATAGTTTTCTTCTCTCTGGACCCTATACAATTCACCAAGACACTATACAAGAATTGGCTTCCAAGCAATTAAAATGGCTTGTGATGGCTAACCATAATTACAAATCTGGACTCTTGAGGAAAGAAAATAACATATTACTCTTATTAAATTCAAGATCTAATTCAGAACAAAGGGATAAGGACAGTTTATGAGACAGCACAATAAAGTTTAAATGAGTTGTATTCATTACTTGTTCAACAAACATTTAAACCATCTATCTACTCTTAGACTATGTACCAGGCTAGAGATAATTGAAATATATGTGTGTGCTGAAGAGTCAGACAAGTAAGTAGCTGGATTTAATAAGAAAGACTTCCTCACAAAAGTGGCAACTTCTAGGCCCTTGGGGTGGTGGTACATGCCTTTCATCCCAGCTCTGAGGAGGCCGAAGTGAGAGGATTGCTGTGGATTCAAGGGTAGCCTGGGACTACAGAGTGAGTTCCAGGTCAGCCTGGACTAGAGTGAAACCCTACCTCAAAAAAAAGGAGGGGTGGGATAACTTCCAGAGGTGATATTAAAAGATCAATCGAAATGATATTGACAATAACATAGGCAAATCCTAGCAGAGGAAACACTGCTGAGGAAATCTCATAGGCATAGACAGGGCCTTGACAATTCATCAGAGCAAAGGCTGGCAAGAGGGCAAAAGATCACTGGGTGTGTCCTTAGAGAAGGAGAAGGGGTTGAAAGACGTGACTTAGAGCTGAGGCGAGAAGCAGATCACTAGCACCTGAGCATGTGCACAGGGTCAAGAGCCTGTGGTCCCTGGGACTCCCTTAAAACTTCAGACAAAGTCATAGGGATCCTTCACCAATGTCATATGAGATTAAAT
The DNA here is from genome assembly GCA_036365145.1 of Orientallactaga sibirica. Taxonomy (NCBI): domain Eukaryota; kingdom Metazoa; phylum Chordata; class Mammalia; order Rodentia; family Dipodidae; genus Orientallactaga; species Orientallactaga sibirica. The sequence goes on along the minus strand of JAEOAD010000059.1, from coordinate 12,379,308 downwards.
ACTTCCAAATCAAAGAGTAGTGTAGGTTCCACACCCACATCCTTCTCTGCTAAAGAAAATAAGCTGTGCTGTGGAATATTCTAATGAGGAAGGTTGGACAAGTGTACTTAACACTCCAATTGTCTGCCAAGGAGCCAAAGGTCTTGCTCTGAGAACACCTCTAGGATATTTAGCAACTAAATATAATTGTTATCTGATATAAAGCCAAATATTTGAAAATACAAGATGTTAAGAACATAATTTATCCCTCAACTCCAAATATCATTGCAGGAGAAAACAAATACTCACATTTTGGGACACAAGAATGGGCTTTTCTACCTTTCCAGAGGACGGAGGATGTCAGGCGCAGGGGAGATTACATTTTATCCCCTAGGCCCGAGAGACCTTTTGAGTGACTTTTGTCTTAAAGGTTGGTCTATTGTCACTCTCTATGTTTTGGGGTGTTCCAAATATTGGAGTTATTTTACCTAAAAGGGCCTTTACTACTTCTTGAGCATTTTCAGTCTGGCAGAGGAAGGCTTCAACCCACCCAGTAAAAGTATCTATCCATACCAGTATCAAGTGGGTTTTAGAACCCCTGGCAAATGGGTGAAGTCTATTTTCCAGTCTTCCCCTGGGTATTTTCCTCACCTTTGGTTTCCAGGAGGGGGTAGATGATTATTATAAGGGTTAGTCTTTTGACAAACTTTACATTTTTTAACAATTTGAGCCATTGTATTAATTAGTCCCCTGTCTGCAAGCATTTTTTGTTAGTTGACTCTAGTTTTCTCTCCCCAAATGATACATATAATGATGAGACTTTAAGACTTTCCATTGTAAGGACTTGAGGCAGCTGTAAACAGTCATCAGAGGCCACCCACCACCCACGGTGATCTAAACTGCAGCCATCCTCCTGTGCCTCCGTGGCTTCCCTTGAGGTACACTGTGGCCTTTCAGGTGGAGGAGGTCATCCTCCCATAGAAGGAGACACATTCCTTCTGCCTTTGGAGTTGCAGCTTTAGCTGCAGAATCTGCCAAATGACTTCCTAAGATCACTGGGTCATCTCCCCTTTGATGTCCACAGCAGCATAAGACTGCCACCTCATGAGGGAGCAGGACTGCCTCTAGAAGGTTTAGAATTTTCTTGGAGTGTTTAACTGAAGTTCCTGAAGCGGTTAACAAACCTCTTTCATTGTAAATAGCAGCCTGAGTGTGTAGTATTAAGTAAGCATATTTGGAGTCTATACAGCTATTTACTTATTTTTCTGTGTTAATGTTTAGAGCTCTGGTCAGAGCTATTAGCTCTGATAACTGGGCACTGGAAGTGGGCCAGATTTAAGAATCTCATGTTCTGTCACCACTGTATATCCTAAACAAAAGAACTCCCATCTGTAAATAACTGGAGATGAGGGTTTTTCTTTAAGGTCTGGTCCAGCAGCATAAGTTTCTAGTAAGACCTCTTCACATGAGTGTTCAAGCTCTTTCTCATCTGGAAGGTACGTGGCAGGGCTGAGAGAAGAGCAAACCTTCAGGTTATTTTGGGTCCCTCCATCATGAGGGTTTGATATGTTACCATTTGACCATCAGATAACCATATGTGTCTCTTTGAGTTAAGAATGCTCCCTATGTCATGGGGAGCATGTACAGAAAGAGGCCTTCACAAAGTCAGTTTATGTGTTTCAGGATTAGTATTCCTGCTGTTGCCTTCAACCTTAAACATCCAGGCCATCCCTTAGCTACTCAGTCTAACTCTTTGTTGAGACATTCCATTGGTTGGGGTGTTGGTCCTCTAAGTTGGGTTAAGACCCCTAGAGCAACACCCTTTCTTTCTGTTCCATAAAGAGAAAACCGAGGTTGGATAGGTAATCCCACAGCAGAGACCTGAGTCAGTGCGTCCTTCGGTTGTTGGAAGAAGTGGCATGCCTCAGGTTTTTGTAATGGAGGAGCTAAAAGACATTTTTGTGCCTCTTTAAGAAGTTGGTACAGAGGTCTTGCCAGCTCTGTAAACTCTAGGATCCAAATGCTGCAAAAACCAGTAACTCTGAGACAGGCCCTCAGTTGTCTTCCTGTCTGAGGGAGGGGGTAGGCTAGAATAGGCTGAACTCATTCAGGACTTAAACTGCATTTTTTTACCCTCTAATATCATTTCTAGATAAGTTATCTGAGGTTGACACAATTGAGCTTTTTCCCTTGAGACCTAAAACCCACAGATTACACATTCTTCTCAGCTGCCCATGAAACCTTCTCTAAAATAGATCACATACTGGGTCATAAAGCCTGCCTCCATATTGTAAGGAGGATCAACATAAGTTCCTGCATGATATCCGATCACAATGCTGTATTGTTAGAGATTAATAACAAAAGTTGCACCAGGAACCCAACCAGTTTCTGGAAACTGAACAACACACTCCTAAACAATAAATGGGTAATGGAAGAAATAAAAAATGAAATTGAAAAATTTCTAGAAATGAATGACAATGAGAATATATCTTACCAAAAAGTATGGGATACAATGAAGGCAGTCCTCAGGGGAAAATTCATAGCATGAAATGTCTTCATAACAAAGACAGAGAGATCCCAAATCAACAACATAACCATCCACCTAAAGGCATTGGAAAAACAAGAGGTATCCAACCCAAAAAGCTCCAGATGGAAAGAAATAATTAAGATCAGAGCAGAAATTAATGAATTGAAAACTAAGAAGACAATTAAGAGAATTGATCAAACAAAGAGCTGGTTCTTTGAAAAAATAATCAAAATTGATAAACCCCTGGCCAATTTGATCAAGCAGAAAAAAGAGACAACTCAAATTAACAAAATTAGAAATGAAAAAGGAGAGATCACAAAAGACATGAGTGAAATTGGAAGAATCATCAGGACTTACTTCAAAAATGTCTACTCCACAAAACTGGACAATATGGAGGAAATGGATGAATTCCTGGACACATACCACCTACCAAAGCTAAACTCAGAGCAGATTAATCTCCTGAACAAACCCATCACAACCATTGAAATTGAAAGGGTAATCAAAAACCTCCCTAAAGAGAAGAGTCCAGGACCAGATGGCTTCTCAGCTGAATTCTATCAAACCTTCATGGAAGAACTGAAACCAATTTTTCTCAAATTGTGCCACACAATTGGAGGGAGAACAGGGAAAGCTCCCCAACTCCTTCTATGAGGCTAGTATCACCCTAATACCAAAACCAGGCAGAGATGCCACAAGAAAAGAAAACTAAAGGCCTATTTCCCCAATGAACTTAGATGCAAAGATCCTGAACAAAATCCTCACAAACCAAATTCAACAGCACATCAAAAGCATTATCCACCTGGATCAAGTAGGCTTCATCCCAGGAACACAGGGATGGTTCAACGTAAGGAAATCTGTCAATGGAATAAACCACATAAATAAGCTTAAACACAAAAACCACATGATCGGGCTGGAGAGATGGCTTAGCGGTTAAGGTGCCTGCCTGCTAAGCCTAAGAACGCTGGTTCCAATTTCCAGCGGTTCCAATCTCCAGGTCCCATGTTTAGCCAGATGCAGTGACACAAGGGCGCAATGCCGCACTTTCCCACAAGGGGGTGCACACATCTGGATTTCATTCTCAGCAGCTGAGAGACTGCTGGCGTGCCCATCTCTATCTGTCTCCCTCTCCCTCTCTGTCTGTCTCTCTCTGTGTCTCTTTCCAAAAATAAATAAAATAAAAAATTAAAAAAGCACATGATCATTTCCATAGATGCAGAAAAGGCCTTTGACAAAATACATCATTTCATGATCAAAACATTGGAGAGAATAGGCATGGATGGTTTATATCTCAACATAATAAAGGCTATATATAAAGATCCTAAAGCCCAAATAATACTTAATGGGGAGAGGCTGAAGGAATTCCCATTGAGATCAGGAACAAGACAGGGGTGTCCACTCTCTCCTCTGCTCTTCAACATAGTACTAGAAGTACTAGCTCAAGCAATAAGACAGGAGAAAGAAATAAAAGGGATACAAGTTGGAAAGGAAGAAGTTAAGTTATCCCTATTTGCAGACAACATGATTCTATACATAAGTGACCAGGAACCTCCATCTCAAAACTCTTAAAAGTGATTAACTCCTTCAGTAAAGTAGCAACATACAAAGTCAATGCACAAAAATCAGTAGCCTTTCTATAGGCAAAAGACAAAGATACAGAGAAATAAATAAGCACCATTGTCCCATTTTCAATAGCATCAAAAAAAAAAAAAAAAAAAACCTTGGAATAACATTAACCAAGGATGTGAAAGACCTTTAAAAAAAAAAAACATAAAAACACTCAAGAAAGAAATTGAGGAGGACTTGATAAAAATGGAAAGATCTCCCATGCTCCAGGATAGGGAGAATTATCATTGTGAAAATAGCAATTTTACCAAAAGCAATATACAGATTTAATGCAATGCCAATAAAAATTCCAACATCTTTCTTCACAGAGATAGAAAAAATGATCTCAAAATTCAAATGGAATGGCATATACCCAAGCATATCCTTGGCAAAAGAAATACCTCTGAAGGCATCACCATACCTGATCTTAAGCTATACTACAAAGCCATAGTAATAAAAACACAGGATGACAGGCCAATGGAACAGAATCGAGGATCTGGACTTTGTGTCAAGTAACTACAGCTACTTGATATTTGACAAAGGCCCCAGCAATGTAGACTGGGAAAAAGACAGCATCTTTAACAAATGGTGCTGGACAAACCAGATAACTATATGCAAGAAAATTAAATTTGATCCATACATTTCACCATGCACAAAAATCAAGTCCAAATGGATCAAAGACCTCAATATAAGACCAGAAACACTGCTACTACTGAAAGAAAAAGTAGGAGGCATTTTCCATGATATAGGAGTAAAGACTTCCTGAACAAAACCCCAGTAGCTCAGGAAATTAAACAATCACTCAACCATTGGGATCTCATAAAGCTGAAAAGCTTTTTCACTGACAATCATACAACAAGCAGAGCCAATAGATTACCCACAGAATGGGAGAAAATTTTTGCCAGATACACATCGGACAGAGGCCTAATTTCTAAAATCTACAAAGAACTCAAAAACCTAAACAATAAAAAAATCAAACAACCCACTCACAAAATGTGGCAGAGAACTGCATAGGGAGTTCTCAGAGGAAGAAATACAAATGGCAAACACACACTTAAGAAAATGTTCAACATCCCTAATCATCAGGGAAATGCAAATTAAAACATCGATGAAATTCCACCTTACCCCAGTAATGACAGCAAAAATTTAAAAATCTAATGACAACAAATGCTGGCGAGGGTGTGGAGAAATAGGAACCCTCATTCACTGTTGGTGGGAATGTAAGCTGGTACAACCACTATGGAAACCAATATGGAGACTCCTAAAAAGGATGACTATAGAGGTACCAACAGACCTAGTTACCCCCTTACTTGGCATTTACCCTAAAAGCTCTAAGCCTTAGTTCAGAGATCTTTGCTCAACCATGTTTATAGCTGCTCAATTAACAATAGCTAAGAGCTTGAACCAACCAGATGGCCCTCATTAGATGAATGGATAACCAAGATGTGGTATATCTACACAATGGAATTCTACACAGCAGTAAGGAAAAATGACACAAAGAAATTTGAAGAAAAATGGTCAAACTTGGAACAGATCATTCTTAGTGAACTCACCCAATCGCAGAAAGATAAGCGTCATGTGGTCTCACTCATCTGTGGCTCCTAATTGTTGGGCCTTGCTAGTAATAGGCTGGACCTGTGAGGAGGCTGACCTGAACTATTGGACATGGCCAGGGACCCTGGGCTGTGGGGTTGCAGTGGCCCTCTGTCAGGAAGTCCCTGCTGATAGTAACAGCCTTCCCTATGTTGTAGGCTGTAGTGACTTACCATCGCCAGAGTGGGCAGAACTGGCGAGGCGCTCCCCCCAGACCCCAAAAGGCTCTGACCATTCCATAAGTCAGACTTTGCCCCCCACAGTTCCTGACCTGTGGCTAGCTGCCCAAGAGACCCTCATGTGGCTAAAGTCACGTAGCCTTCCCACCCCCCACAGTTTTGAAGTCACAGCCTTCTGTTAATCTCCTCTTCCGCCCTTCCCCCTACCTTCTCTTATCCTTCCCCCATAGCTTTGAAGTTACTAGTCCTTCCACCATCTAGATAACAGCCCATATACTATGCATCCGATTGCCATATACTCTGTACGTGCCATCTCAACCTTCCCCAAGTGTTTATAAACCCACCCACCCCCCTTTGAATAAACGAGTACTGTCCATCAGACGGTCTCCGGGGTGCTCATTGCCCCATCATGTGTTCGTGTGTTGCACTCACCCGCTACTCCAGGAAGGACCCTGCTGCTTCCCTCCCAACTCCTCTCTCCCTTGCCTGGGATGTCAGTGGCCAACAACCCCCGGGAAACGGGAACTGAACGAGACCCACATCTAATTTGTATTTTCCCAAGATGCTGACACACCTACTAAACATCTCTATAACTGGACAATAGGGATGATGGGGTGGGAGGGCAGGGAAAGGGTGGGTGGGGGGACAAAAAACTGGACCCAAATAGAAATGGTACCATAAAATCCTATATTCTGAAGGACATACTAAAAGGTTGAACCTGCATCAGGTGCTTGGAAAGAACACCTGAATCACAGGGGCATGGAGAGGGTAGGATAAAGACTAACTTCAATCTTCCCCTGATTCTCTCTCTATCATTCCCTTTTCTCTCTTTCTCTTTCATATTATCTATACTTTTTCTTCCTTATTTCCCCTTGGCACTGACCTGTAACTCCCAATACCAGCATGTGGTTAACATCCACAGTGAGCTTTGGATCAGTGAGACCTACAAGGTTTCCCAAAAGAAGACAGATTTCTGTCAGAGTACTTGATGACTCACCAAAGGTTATTAGTAAGACCCTACTGCTGAAGACACCATATTCGGACAGAACATGGAGAGACCTGGCTGAAATCTGGAAGAGAGTCAGTAACCAGACAGTTAGCTTTTCTAGTGCCAGAAGGCACTAAATAAATGCCTGGGGAATAACAACTAACTTCTGTCTAAGCAACTCGTGCTCTAAGCTATTCAGCAGCAAAAAACCTGACATGATGCTCACACAAGTGCAGTAGTGGCACACAGCCATGGTGGGTTACCAACTGCTCTAGATTTGGCTAATGGATACACTCAGTGGAATGGAACCCATACCTGGAAAGAGGAAACAAGTCAGAACCATATCCAAAAACGAGCCTGCTCTCCAATATCAAGCTCCCACCAATAGTGGGATGCAAGAGGGCCTACACCTATTAAATTCTCTCTAAAATAATAATGGTTATCCATGTATCCTGCACTGACCTCACTCTCTGTTGGAGAATCTGCTTCTCTCTTTCAGATGGACGCATATCCTGAGGAGAGAATCAGCCCATCGCACCACAACAGGGTGCCAGATGCTGCTTTATTGGTGAACCTGGTACCAGCACAAGGGTGAAGGAGATAGACACAAAGAATTCTCAACCCCTACCAAATCAGCTATCTAGAGACACAGAGACTCACAAAACCTCATCACCTAAAATGAACCCAACATGGCTCAGGGAAATTCACGGAAGAGGGGGTACAAAGATTGTTAGAGCCATGAGTGGGGTCATTATACACAGAGTCATTGCCTCTCCCACATAACTGATGGCTACCCACATAAGGCCAGACCCATTTACCCATGGGGGACGGACAGAAAGAAGGCTAACAAGGCCATTATGGCTATATATATACATATATATATATATATATATATATATATATATAGAGAGAGAGAGAGAGAGAGAGAGAGAGAGAGAGAGGTTAGCTAATCATTAGCTAACTGATTCTTTATAGATAGGCTAGGGGCTGTAGAGATAGCTTAGTGGTTAAGGCACATGCCTGTGAAGCCTAAGGACCCAGGTTCGATTCTCCAAGTCCCATGTAAGCCAGATGCAAATGGTGGCACATGCGTCTGGAGTTCATTTGCAGTGGCCAGAGGCCCTGGCATGCCCATTCTCACTAACTCTCTGTTTCTCTTTTCCTTCTCTATCTCTAATAAATAAATAAATAATGAATAAATCTTTAAAAAATAGATTGGCTGGAACAATCAATCCTGCTAGCTTTCAGTGGGCGAAATAACTATTCTTGCATATGGTACATACAATGCCATGCCTCATTAGCATTTCAGATATTATGAATATGGGGTAAAACTTTTGGTCCCTTTGAATAAGATTTTTTTTTAAATAGAGTAGGATTTTTAAAAGGAAAAAATAGTCTCCTAGTCTGTACTATTGGTACAGTAGAGGAGGTACCTTTGTGGGGATGGGAAACCACATAAGAAGAGCAGACTAATAAGCTGGCCATAGATCTACGATAAATATCATCTTTTTTTTTTCTTTTTTTTTCAAGGTAGGGTCTCTCTCTAGCCCAGACTAAACCTGGAATTCACTATGTAGTCTCAGGGTGGCCTCAAACTCATGGTGATCCTCCTACCTCATCTTCCCAAGTACTGTAATTAAAGGTGTGTGACACCACAACTGGATTCCCATTATCTTTTTATAATTAAAAAACTTTGTTAGGGCTGGAGAGATGGCTTAGGGGTTAAGGCACTTGCCTGCAAAGCCAAAGGACCCAGGTTCAATCCCCCAGGACCAAAGTAAGCCAGATGTACAAGGTAGTGCATGTGTCTGGAGTTCATTTGCAGTGACTGAAGGCACTCTCATTCTTTCTCTATCTCTCTGCCTCTTTCTCTCTCCCTCTCTCTCAAATAAATAAATAAAAATAAAAATATTTTTTTTAAAACTTTGTTAAAAAATGTACATGACCCCTTCCCACCTTCCTTCATTTCTTCCTTTCCACTGAAACTCCTTCTTTCCAATGATTCCCCCCTCCATTTTCATATCTCCCTGCTCTTTTTTCCCTTTTATTTATCATCCATGACAACATGCTGATGGGCCCAATACTGTGCAGGTCTTGTACAGGTGACAATGGCCATTGTGAGGTCATGAATGCAGCCATCACTTTGGGTCTGGAAAGCAACATTCCAAAGCACTCCTCCCCATCCTTTGTCCCTTACATTCTTTCCACTGCCTCTTCCATAATGGTCCCTGAGCCTCAGAAGGTATGATAGAGATGTCTCATTTAGTGCTGAACACTCCATTGTCACTTCTACTCAGCACTTTGATGAGTTTTGACTCTCCCCAGTAGACATCACCAACTGAAAAGGGAAGTTTCTCTAACTAACAGTAAGAACAGCATTAATACATGAACACAAACATAGATATTTAGAGGTCAATTTGGTGGGCATAATATACTCATTTAGCCAACAATAGTAGCTTCTTCTCTAGGGCTTATGACTAATATTTCAGTACCAGACATGAATTCCCTCCTGTGAAGCAGGTCTCAAATCCAATCATAGAGCAGTTTGTTCTACCAGTAACAGACATGCCATTATTGCACAAGTGGGGTTGCTTAGCATGTGTAAGGTCCTAGGTTCAATAATCAGTACTACATGTAGAAACCATTTATGTGCTACTTGAGCTGGAAATTTTCATCTCTGAAACTTAATCTTTTCTCATTCTACTCTATCCAGAGATTCTAGATACAAGTCAAAATCATCATATTTCTTTCTTTCCCACAAACACTCAAAAGTTTTATATAGAGTCACTAAAATCTTTTTATTCCTCACAAGAAATAAATAAAAATTATCAAATATATCTATCTTGCATAATTCTTTAAATAGTTCAAAAAATTAAATAAATTATTCACATCAAGCATTATCTGTGCTCTCCTTGCTACCATAAAAATCTTCAGAAGCACTAGAGTTGGAAAACCAGCTCCAGATAACACCAAGCCCAGTAGAGAAATTCATCCTTACAAATCTGATTCTCTAGGACCACTCCTGGTGCCACGAATCTGTATCAACCAGAGTTCTCTAGAGGAACAGAACTGATAGGATGAATATGGACTCTATTAGATTAGCTTATAGTAAGCATATGGGCTGGGCAGTCCAACAATAGTTGTCTATGGACTGGAGAGTCAGAGAACCCAGTAGCTGCTCGGTCAATGAGGCTGGATGCCTGAGCAATCCCAATCTGGTACTGAAGGCCTGTAGGATTCCTGGAAAGCTGTTGATGTTCAGCCCACATTGGAAGACTAATGAAACTGGGTTCTGATGTCTTTGAAGGATAGCATGCCCAAGCAAGCAGCACGGGCAGCCAGGCAAAGGCCCTGTGTTCTCTTGAAACCTTTTATATCCTACCACCAAAAGGCCACCCACTCTTGGGGGAAGTCTTCTCTCCATCAGTCCTTCCTGGAAACACCCTCACACACCCACCCAAAGGGCATGTCTCTTATTTGATACCTAATCTGATCAAGTTCACAATAGAATTTAACTATTACACCATGTCTCCACTCCCACCTAGCCACCTAAGAATGAATCTTGTGCTGGAAGATATACTTCCTTATTGAGAGACTCGGAGCTCCTTTCAGCATATGCTGCTCACACAACACCTGGCCAAGGCCACATATATTTGACTTCCGTATTTGCTGGCTTCCACTATGGAGAGGTAACAGGGTCCTTCTATAGCCACACGAGACAAGAGAAAGTAGCCAATTTCTTTGTTCTGGGTGCCAAGTGGATTTACTCTTTGTAGGGGACTGATACATACTATTGAAGATGATCTCACTTCGTCTTTTCCCTATGTAAGTGAAGTTTTATCCCATTCAATGCTTCACAATGTTGACTGCAATATTATATCCATGCACTATAAATAAAATTCCATCCAATGTTATACAACGTTGACTGTAGCAGCCCACTTCACTGTCAATAAATACACTTCATCTGTTCATGCATACCCAGGATAATTCCATATCTTGGCTACTGTGCATAGTGATGCAATAAACCTGGAAGTACAGGTGTCTCTGTGACATACTGATTCCATTTCTTTTGGAATTAAAACCAGTAGTGACATTGATAGACCACATAACAGTTCTATATTTAATTTTTTTAAGGAACCACCATACTGTTTGCAGGATGGCTGCACTAGCATACGTTCCCACAAACAATATGAAAGAGCTCCCTTTCCTTCATATCCTTGCAAACACTGGTTATCTTTACTTGGTAGTAGCCATTCATACTGAGGTGATGTAGTATATTATGCAGAAGTAAAACTAGACCACTATGGTTCATAATATACCAAAATTAACTCAAAACAGATTAAAGACTTAAATGGAAGGTCTGAAATATGAAGCTACTAGAAGAAAACAAAGAAAAAAGCTTCATGAACTTAATCAAGACAAAGATATTTTTATATTTATTTATTTGCAAGCAGAGAGAGATAGACACAGAGAGAGAGAGAGAGAGAAAGAGAAAAAGAGACAGACAGAGAGAATGGGCATGGTAAGGCCTCTAGGTGCAGCAAACAAACTCCAGATGCTTGTACCACCTTGTGCATCTGGCTTATGGGGGTCCTGGGGAATCGACCCAGGATCATTAGGCTTTGCAGGCAAGCACCTTAACCACTAACCCATCTCTCCAGCCTGAGGCAAAGATAATTTTGATAAGACCTCAAAATCACAGACAATGAAAGCAAAAGTTGACAAATGAGATTACATCAAATTTAAAAGCTACTGCACAAGAAAGGAAACAATAAACAGAACAAAGAGCCAGCCAGCAAAAGAGAAAATATTTACAAACGATATATCTGATAAAAGATTGATATCCAAAACAAATAAGGAATTTGAACAACGCACTAGCAATAAAACAACTTTATTAAAAATGGGCAAGAGACTTGAATAGATATTTCTCAAAGAAAGATCCAAATGGCCAACAGATAATTGAAAAAATGCTCAATATAACTCCTTATTAGATAAACGCAAATCAAAATCACAGAATGCTTCTATTGTAAAATAAGAGCCTGGTGCTGTATTGAGACTTTGATGACTCAACAATGTTCAGGTTGCAAAGAGGGCGGGAACATCTCATGGGTGTGTCCTGAAGAAATAAAGAAGGGATCGGTAATCTGACTTACAGAGTTGACAGAAGAGGCAGCTGCCCAGACACCTGATCTGCTAGACCTTGAGAACTACTTCTGTCACTTGAAGTCCCACTCGACTTCAGACAAAGGCACTGGGATCCTCCACCAGGGTAAGAGGAGTATATGTTGATGTGTGTGTGTATAGATTCATGTATTCTTCCCATAACACCATGGGTTTGAGATAGTTGTCCCATTCCATAGGTAAGAGAATGCTATAGAACAGTGGATATGCAAAAGCTTTCCAATGGGTAAGTAGGTAGATATTCATATGTATGTATAAATTAATAATTCTGTATTTTGACAATTTCATTAATATTTATATTTTGATCATATTCACCATTCATTACCCTCTCTTCCCACTCCTGCTGAACTCCCTGCTTCTTCCCAACTAGCCCCCCTTCTGTTTTGATGTGTGTGCATGTGTGTGTCCTACTGAATTTCATTAGGGTTGTTTTCACAAGCATGGCTGGGGTGTTATTTACTGGAACATGGGCAACTTAGCAGTGGATATACCACTGAAGAAAATGTCTCCCCTCTCTGAGCAAGCATTAACTCAGAAAGATGTGGGCTCTGAGGAGCCCCTCCCATCCAATATGGAGTATGAATGGGCCTGATCTTATGCAGGTTTGTATGGATGACCACAGCTGCTATGAGTTCATGAGTGTAATAGCCATGTCATGTCCATATGACAGCACTTCCCAGCACTCCTTCCCATGTTGTAGTTCTTACATTCTTTCTGTCCTTTCATCCTTGATGTCCCCTGAGCCTTGGAGAGGGTGATATAGATGTCCCGTTTAGAGCTGAGAACTCAATTGTGACTTATTCTCAGCACTCTGACCAGTTATGAGTCTCTGCATTAGCTGCACAAAGAAGCTTCCAAGACTAAGAGTAGTACTAATCTATGGGCATAAACATAAATATTGAAATGGCACTTTGACATGTCCATTTAGAAAAACAACAGTAGTACCCCTTCCTGCCCTCAGAGCCTAATGACTTCCCAATCCATGACTATTTATTTATTTGGAAGCAGAGGAAGATGGAGAGAAGAGAGAGAAACAGAATGGGCATGCCAGGGCCTCCAGCCACTGCAAATGAACTCCAGATGCATGCATGCTGTACATGGGTACTGGGGAAATTGAACCTGGGTCTTTAGGCTTTGCAGGCAAGCATCTTAACTACTGAACCATCTCCCCAGCCTGCAAGCCATAACTTTTACCAGGTTACAGATCAGGCATGGATTTCCTCCTGGAGAATGGGCCTCAAATCTAATCTGAAAGAGGTTGGCTACCCTACAACAGTGATTTGTTATGCTACTATTGTACTGGTGGGAGCTTCTTGCCTGACAAGTAGGTATTATAGCATGCAAGGTCCATAGCTGGGTAGGACTATTAGTGACCTTTTCCTCCAATAGCCTACTTCTGGCCCTATGACAGCTGTCCAGCTGGAGGAATCTTTCAGCTCAGTTCCAGCTTGATTTCTCTAGGTCCTGAAGCCTTGTTGTAGGAGGTGTGTCAATAGGACCAGATCTGGAATCCAGCCCTAATGGTGTTCTGAGTCAGCCTGAGCTCTGGCTGTTCATTCTTTGCTATAGATATACGATGAAGTAAGCCAGCTTTCTCTGCTATGATGAAGTTTCTGCTCAAAACCATTAAGCCTGGTATAGCTCAGGATATTTTTGTCTATTCAAGGTTCTTTCAAATGAATGTAAAGATATTTTTTTATATTTCTGTGAAGAATGGCATTGAAATATTGATGGGAATTGCATCAAATCTATACATTTGTAAAGTTACTTAAAATCATTGAATTTTGCACTGAAATGTTATGATGAACAAAATAGATGTTTATAAAATTATTCTCCTTTAAAAATCAACCTTCAGATCTTTAAAGTCCATAATGTGGTCTTTCCTAAAGATTGCTTGCCTGAGAAAGCACCTGTATTCAAAGTTATCTAAAATTTTATTTTCCATTTTCTCTTTTCATTAGCAAGTTCAAAGAGGAAGTAAGTCATGGTTTTCTGTTATTCTTACTTTACTAGGAAGTATTAATTCAGAGAGAAAACCACTTTCCACTTACCAACCAAAAGTCTGTTCTAAGCCTCAGTTCCTAGGATCTCTCTAATGATTGCTACCTTATCATTTCTTAGCTTTTTCTATCCTACTTACTTTGCCTAAGAGCAGAGCTTGGCATTAGAAACTCAGTGTTCTAATTTGTGTTAAGATGTCCTGAATTCTGATATGTTGTCGAATAGGCAGTGGAAGTGTTGCCAGTTTTCAGTTAAGGGCCATACCTTTCCAACACAACTCTTATCAAGAAACAAATATGGGGAGAGTTCTGCAGGTGCAACACAACAGCAGCATTAGCATAAAACATATAATGCTGAAACTAACTTTCTTGATATTTAATGTATGTGATTCTGTTAGACTCTTTCCAACACTCATTTGTAGGTTTTGTGTTATCAGCCTGGGGTAAAAAAAAAAAAAAAAAAAAAAAAAACAGTGTTGAACACTGGTGAATCTGGTTTAGTGACATTGCCAAATTTTTTGAATATCAATAAAAACCATTAATGAAAATTCTATGCATAACCTAGGGAGATGGCTAAATGGTTAAAAGCACTTGCTATGTGTGATTGTTTGAATTAGGTGTCCCTCATAAACTCATGCATTTTGGATGCTTGTACCCCAGCTGATGGCAATTTGGGAGGTGGAGGCTTGCTAGAGGAGGGATGCTGTTGAGGGTAAGCTTAGGAGTGTTATAGCCAGCTCCCCCTTGCCAGAACTTTGCTCACTTGCCTGCTGCTGTTTTCCACCTGCTGTGGCAAGGAGGTGATGTCCAGCCTCTGTGCTACCATCTTTCCCCTGCCATCATGGAGCTTCTCCTCCAGACTGTAAGACAAAATAAATACTTTCCGTCCATCAGCTGCTTTGGGTCCTGTGCTTTGTCCTAGCAACAAGAAGGTAACTACAACACTATGCAAACCTGATCACTGGAGTTTTGATCCTGTAAAACAGTATATACTAGCACATATGTCTGTAATCCCTGCATGCCTATAAGCAAGATGGGAGGCAGAGCCAGGAGAATCCCAGAAGCTTGTGGACCAGCTAGCCTGGTGTATGCAGAGGCAGGCAACAAGAGGGCCTGTCTAAAAAAGATGGAAGGTTGTCTTCTGACTTCCACATACGCTTATGGCACATAGATATGCATGTGTGCATGCACACACAAACACACACACACTTGCACTTAATGTGCAAATGCTTTGGGGGTGTGGAAGGGGCTATTTGACACAGGGTCACTCACCCCTGGCTAAGTAACTACTACTATTTTGTTCTGTGGTGCTGCATGTGGAACCTAGGATGTCACATGCTAATCAAATGCTTTTCAACTGAACTACATGCTCAGTCCTTTGTGATTGCAGTAGTTTGAATGCATGTCCCCTAAGAGACTCAAGTGTTTTGTTAAAATTTGGATTTCTGGGCTGGAGAGATGGCTTAGTGGTTAAGGCACCCTCCTGTTAAGCCTAAGAACCGGGTTCCAATCTCCAGGTCCCACGTTTAGCCAGATGCAAAGTGACACAAGGGCGCAATGCCACACTTGACCACAAGGGGGCGAACACATCTGGATTTCATTCACAGCAGCTGAGAGACTGCTGGCGCGCCCATCTCTATCTGTCTCCCTCTCCCTCTCTGTCTGTCTCTCTGTGTGTCTCTCTCCAAAAATAAATAAAATAATAATATATTTAAAAAACGGATTTCTAATCACCTGGCTGGAAGAGGTGTCACCAGGAGTGAATCTGATATCTAGCCCAACGGTATGCAGAGTACTCTCAGCTCTGCCTGGTTACCTATGGTTTGCTGTCCCTTTGTGCTTACTTGCTTATGGTGCTAGCTTCTTTGGTTTTGTATCTCTGCTTATATCTGTAAAAGGGGGCCAGCTTCTTCACCATTGATGAAACCTCCCCTGGATCTGTAAGCCCATTTCTCTCATTAACTGTTTCCAATTGATAGTTCATCCCAGCAACATGAAGCTGATTCCAACAGTGACCAAGTCACATCATGAAATACATAGTACAGTTCCATGAACCCTGATCTTAAGTGAGCCCTTGATACTGCCTAGCTTTGTACTGTTAGCATTTACTCCCAGCTCTCTTAACTCTTCTCTCCTAAAACCTCCAGTTGACTCTCAGCTGATGACCTCACCTCTCTCATTTCCCGGAGAAAATTAGGCAACTGGATTCCAGTCATCTGCCTCCCCACCTTCCTACT
The DNA here is from genome assembly GCA_036365145.1 of Orientallactaga sibirica. Taxonomy (NCBI): domain Eukaryota; kingdom Metazoa; phylum Chordata; class Mammalia; order Rodentia; family Dipodidae; genus Orientallactaga; species Orientallactaga sibirica. The sequence continues at coordinate 12,363,022 of JAEOAD010000059.1, read as the reverse complement.
TCCTTCCCACTTACTCTGTTTTCTCTACTCTTGCTTTAAGGGAATTCCAGTTGCTTCTACCTAAATGCCACCCTCCCCTGTGTTTGGGGCCTTTCTCTGCCTATTCCAAGACCCTTCTCACTAGTCCATGTCCTTTCTCAGCATTGACCATCTCCCCCTTCATCCTGGATCATGAGGATCACCCTTACCTGTCCACAATTCTGCTGATTTTTCTCATCCTTCTAATCATCTTTCCCATCTGGCAATTGCACCCATTTCTCTCTCTATCCTGAATGAAATCTCTTTGAAAAAGTTTCTGATATCTATACTCATATTTCCCCCTCCCATTCTCTCTTAAACCCCTGTCACTCAGGCTTTATACCCCCATGCCTCCACTAAAACCTTTTTTTATAGTCACCAATAAATTTCATACTGTAAAATCCAATGGTCAATACTCAGTCCTCATTTTACTTCACCTTAAATAGTATTTGATATAGTTGTTAATTCTCCTCCTTGGAAACATTTTCCATTTGATTTCTTTAAAAAATATTTTATTTATTTATTTCTTTGAGAAAGAGAGAAAGAGGCAGATAGAGACACAGAGAATGGGTGTGCCAGGGCATTTAGACACTGCAAATGAACTCTACATTCATGCACCACCTTATGCATCTGGCTATGTGGGTACTGGAGAATCAAACCTGGGTGCTTAGGTTTTGCTAAGCCATCTCTCCAGCCCCCATTTCACATTTTTCCCCTTTTCTTTATAATCTTGATTTGAACATTATGTAATGTATACATATATCAAAATAACACATGGTACCCCATAAGTATGTATGTATATATGTTCATATTTATAAAATAGAAAAATGTGTGTGTGTGTGTGTGTGTGTGTGTGTGAGAGAGAGAGAGAGAGAGAGAGAGATGCAGGCACTATGTGATTTTTAAAATTTCATCATGTAAGGAAAGTATAAGAGAAAAGTGAAAGAGAACACTGGATTGATCTCTACAGACAGACTGTTTATTGAGGAGCAGCAGCCTTTCCGTGGGATGAAGGGTGAAACACTGAGTCAGGATGGGGTTCAAACTTATAAGGAGGATCCTAAGACAAACAGACTGAATTAGCTGCAGGTCCAAGGGAAGCAGATAAGGAACTGTAGTTATTTGTGTCCTTGCTCAGAATAAGCTTTTTTAGCAAAATGTCTAGGGAGGATAACCCACCAGACAGTTTCTGTTCCTTCAAGGTGTTCTCAGCTAAGGGAAGGTTATCAATCAGAAGGTTGTTGTGGCTGTCAAGGCTGCTTCTTTATTACCTTCTAATCTTAGGGATAGTTATTAACTCTTTAGTTCCTTGTGGTTTGCAGGGAAAGCTACTAACCCTTCAATATTCATTTATATGGTACTGTGTTACTAAAAATATTTTCATAAAAGTATATATTGTATGTTAAACCTATTTTCCCCATATACATACCTCCTCAACTTGGCTTTGAGGATGTCAAATGTCTAACTTTCCTTCTACTACTCAGCACCAAAAAAAAAAAAAAAAAAGAAAGAAAGAAAGAAAGAAAGAAAGATAATAATCCCAGCACTCGGGAGACAGAGGTAGGAGGATCGCCATGAGTTCAAGGCCACCCTGAGACTACATAGTGAATTCCAGGTCAGCCTGAGCTAGAGTGAGACCCTACCTCAGAAAACCAAAAAAAGAAAGAAAGAAAGAAAGAAAGAAAGAAAGAAAGAAAGAAAGAAAGAAAGAAAGAGAAAGGAAAGGAAAGGAAAGGGAAGGAAAGGAAAGGAAAGGAACGGAAAAAATCTTGATGTGACCCAGAATCAATCCTTCTCTTTTTTTTTGGGGGGGGGGGGTTTAAAGTCAGAGTCTCACTCTAGCCCATGCTGACCTGAAATTCACTATGTAGTCTCAGGGTAGTCTCGAACTTATGGCAATCCTCCTATCTCTGCCTCCCAAGTGCTGGGATTAAAGGCATGTGCACCACACCTGGCTCAAATCAATCCTCTTTTTGACATGTATTCACCTGCAAGATCAACTCATCCAGTCTCTATGGTAACTTCTGAATATCTGCAGTTAGCCTGGACCTCTCCCCAAATCTAACTTCAGACTTAAGTATCCAATTTCCTCCTCTCCACTTGCAATATGCTTATATATTAAAGTTATTAATTTAAAAATCCTTATTCTTTAAGTCAGTTTTCTGTAAGTGTCATTAAGAGCAGTTCAACATTAAAGAAAATCTAAATTCATAAATGTTGTAAGCACAGAAGCAGGCATTAGTTTTAATTTTAGGGTATTGATTTTGTTTTGTTTTGCTTTTGGGGTTTTTGTTTTTTATTGAGGCAGAGTCTCACTGTAGCCTAATCTGATCTGGAACTCATTTTGTACCCAGGCTGGCCTGGAATTCACCAGTGATCCTCCTACCTCAGCCTCCTGACTGCTGGGATTAAAGGGGTGCACTACCACTCCCAGCTTAGATTGATTTGACCTTAAAAATTTTAGTAACTCCAATCTCCATCATATCCCCTCCCTCTCTCTATTAGTCTCTCTTTTAATTTGATGTTATCATCTTTTCATCTATTTTGAGGGTCTTGTGAAGGTATTGCTAGGCACTCCAACCAAGGTCATGGATATTGAGGCCAATTTCTGTCTGGGCAGTTAGTTGCATTGTAAGAGTTCTAAAGTCAAATGGGGGGAGGGGAGGAAAATATCATGCGTTTTTTGTATGTAAGTATAGAAGTTGTCAATAAAAAAATAATAATTAAAAAATTTTTTTTAAATTTTAGTAACAACTGTCCATGGTGGTCTAGGTGGCTACAATTTAGCAAATTCACAAACATTAGTAATCTTTGATTATAATTAACAGCTAAAACATTCTTTAGTTCTCACAACCTTTTTTTTAAACACCTTACTTTAACCTTGTATTTTTTTTTTTCAATTTGTCTATTTCTATTTGGAACAACCTTTTACCTTCGGAAAAATATCTTATATAAAGTCCTGTCTCAGGACACCTTTAATGCCAGCTCTGGGGAAGCAGAGGTAGGAGGATCACCATGAGTTCAAGGCCACCCTGAGAATACAGAGTGAATTCCAAGTCAGCCTAGGCTACAGTGAGACCTTACCTTGAAAAACCAAAAAAATAAATAAGTCTTATCTCATCATGCAAAATCCTTTCTCATTCAAAGGTATTTCTCACCAGGTGTGGTGGCTCACACCTTTAATCTCAGCACTTGGGAGGCAGAGGTAGGAGGATCTCTGTGAGTTCGAGACCACCTGAGACTACATAGTGAATTCCAGGTCAGCCTGGGCTAGAGTGAGACCATATCTCAGGTGGGGGGAAAAAAAGTATTTCTCTTTTTCTTTAACCTTCTTTAACAAAAATGCATCTTATATCTATAACTTTTATATCCTTTCTTATTTGACAGTTTCTGTCTTATCGTCATTATGATAAAATTTAGAAACACTTAAGGAGCTAATTATATAATAAAGAAAAACCAAAATGCTGTGTCTGAAATATAGAAAGTATGTATGTTGTATCCTTAATATTAACAGTTAAAAATACAGGCAGAGGGCTGGAGAGATGGTTTAGTGATCAAGGCGCCTGCTTCTTAAGCCTAAGAATGCTGGTTCCAATCTCCAGCATTTCCAATCTCCAGGTCCCACGTTTAGCCAGATGCAAAGTGACACAAGGGCGCAATGCTGCACTTGACCACAAGGGGGCGCACACATCTGGAGTTTGTTCACAGCTGCTGAGAGGCTGCTGGCGTGCCCATCTCTATCTGTCTTTCTCTCCCTCTCTCTGTCTCTCTCTGTGTCTCTCTCCAAAAAAAAATACATACATACATATATATATATATATATATATATACAGGCAGAAACCTATCAAAAAACCTGTGTTTTTGTTAATAAACCAAAATTAACTATTTGTTAAGGATTTAAGTCTTATTTCAGTAAACATTTGGAAACTACCTCTGTTTAAGAAAAAATAACAAGACAGGATTAAAGACTGATATCTTTGTTTTCTTTACTTTGAGCCATCAGCTTCTCTTTGTAATAAGTATGTTGATCATTTAATAAGTATTTTATCTTTTAAAAGCTAAAAGTATAGAGAGCAGTTATTGTCCCAACTATATCCTAAAAGAGAGCTAAAATCTGTTTTTAGCAGTTTAAAATCACATCTTTGTACAAGTACATAACCTAAATTCAGAGCACTTAATAGCCATAGATTTTGTTATGTAGTTTTGAGGTATGAAAAGACACATAAAGGCAAGTTACATGAAGACAGTTAACAAACATATAACAGCTACCGGCAGCCAGCACAGAAAATGACATACAACCAAAACTGCGTGACATGATTAAAGGGAACAAAGAGGAAAGAAAGAGGGGATATGATGAAGGCATTTGAAAAGACATTTGGAAATCTGTTCTTTAATTGTATTGGAGGGGGGTGTCTGGAAACCTTGTTATCTGATCGAAGCAAGGCACTTGGCTAGGATGGAAAGCTGTGCAGGCAGCTGTCCTGTTAACTCCTGCTGAGAGAAGCCCGGGCCTCAGCTGTAGCTGCTGAGCAAAGAATAGTGGCTGCAGGGTACACAATTTGAATGGAAGGAGAGTTGTGAAGAAGCTGGGAAACTGGAGAGGAGTTGCATTTGCCCCCCCTCCCAGCTGCCAAGCTGGTTTGTCCCCTCCTGCTGAGAGTTGCTGCAGTGGTTAGGCCAGCACTGGGGCAGGGAGGAGAGAGGGAGAGGACCTTGAAACAAGGCATTAGGGTTCAGGAAAGTCCTTGAACCCCAAACCCTGGGTTCACATTTAACCAAAGAATTGGGCAAACTAAACTGAGAAGGATAATTATTCAATTATTATATTTATTCAGGAAAGCACAGAACCAAGGGAAAGCAAACAAATACACCTACATTGGATTAAGAGCCCATTGATGGCCCTGGGAAAACCATAAAAAGAGAGAGAGAAGAGGGGGGAAAAGTACAAAAAGCTCCTGCCGTGTAGAGAGTTCATGTGGAAGTGGGGGTTAGGAGGTTCTCGCCTCATCTCAGCCCAGCCTGGGACAAGACAGGGGAAACTCACCAGAACCTGGAGGTTCAGAAGTGGACAAGCAGCCCAGAGAGCTTGCCCTTCCCTAATAAATGTATTTACAACCTTTCTATAATGGGCTTTACCTTATGGCTCAGGTGAGCCAGAGTGAAAATTGATTGGTTTGGGCTAGGGGCTGGCACAGGAAGATGCTAGCCATGATGTCAAGTTCTGCAGGGGTTGAACTTGACTAATCACAATGTCAGGATTCAATTTCTAAGAAAGGAGGCCTCCTTTCCAGGGAGAGGCTCAGATCTAGGAAACTCTTTTGGGCAAGAGATCATCCTTTGATCTCTAGCAAGTGCAGATTGCAGACACTTGCCTTTACTTTCAGGGCTCAGTCACCCTACCTGCCTAACAAAGCTAGCCCACGCTCTCTCTCATTCCACCTTCTCTTAAGAAGACACTAACTCCTGTTAGAGGAAAGAGGATGATGACTGGTCAGTCTTTAACTGCTTGCACATGAACAGGGTCATAGAGTAATTGCAGTTAGAGTCTCTCCCAGAGGGGGAACTATCTAAGGGATCCTAAAAGTGTATTGATGTAATGCAGGAAGACAGTCCTGGAAAAAAAATGTTGGGGAGAAGAATAAAAGCAAGGAGTTAAGGGGAAGTGGGCACACTGCAAACTGGTCGCCTTTAAAGTTTCCATTCCTGTAGAGTCGTGTAGGCCTTGATGAGCATTTGGGGGAACCCAGGCAGATGGAGTTGGGTCGTCTCAGGACCATCTCAGCATGACTTGGCTGAGATCTCCCAGAACTGTTCACTGAATGGCACAGTAGTGTCTGACATTGTCTGAATCTGTTCTTGTACGGCTTGTAAAGCAGATATTAGCAGAGTTATCACAACATTTAACCTTGATAATGGCAAATATATCACATTTTGCACAATAGCCTTACTCATCAATTGAACCTCAGTATTTAAAAGGGAGATTTCCTTAGTTGTGTCACCTAAAGCCTTTTGAGTTATTTTATGTCATATGATATCTTTTAAGCCAATAGATGGAGTAAAAACAGAAGCTAAATCCCAGCACTCAGGAGGCAGAGGTAGGAGGATCATCATGAGTTCAAGGGCACCCTGAGACTACATAGTGAATTCCAGGTCAGCCTGGGCTAGAGTGAGACCCTACCTTGGAAAAATAAAATAAATTTAAAAAATAAATGAGGCTAAATGATCATACCATTGAAAAAACATTCTACTGGTGCTTTAAAACCCATAAATTGGCTGTGAACTCTAAGTAAGGTTTTTTATCATCCTTGTATCCAACAAAATCTCAGAGTGTACCTTTTTAGTCCATCCTGGGGGAAGCCATGGCCAAAGGTTGGCACCACAGAGCCACTGGGTACCATTAGGGGCTGCACACAATATTTCTGGCCTCAGGACTTATTTATGGTTGGAGTCTCATGATATTTTGGAAGAATTTAGAAGGGATTTATCATTCTTCCAAGTATAAGGAAGTCTTTTGACCTAAGTGACCTTTGGTCAGAAATATATATGATTTGAAAATAACCATCCTGACATCTATGGTTGTTTTCTCTTTTTGTAGAATTAAAACTAATAGAGAGGGGACAACATACTTTAAGGCCTTGTATGATTCCCCTTTTGGAAAGCTCTTGTGTCCCTATTTAGTTTTGGTAGACTTAATAGGCCATCCATTAATATTTGAGACATCCCTTATTTTTGGTTCTACATTTCTCTCTGAGTGTTTAAGACCAAGCAGGTAGCCAAAATTTAATCAAGGCCATGCTAACTAAGTAACCTTCCCTCCTTTAGGGAAGCCAGAAGAAATGATTTCTCCTTAGTGCTGGCTTTCCTGTTTCAGACTGCACACTGGAGAGGTGAAACCCTACCTCGGGAAAAGAAAAAAGACTGTACATTGATTTCTTTGTTTCTGGGTCTCCATTTCCTCCCGATCAAGAAGGCAGGTGACTTACCAAGGGGCCAGTTAGAAGTGTCCCATCATCTCCTGTGGCCTCATCTCCTGGGAAAAGAGGCCAAAATATTGGCCTTTTTAGCTATGCTGAATCCAATTGGCTTTGGCTTCTATATAGGTTATTAATACACTTAGAAAGGATGTGTTGCAGTCAGGTTCACATTGCTGGCAGAAATCACCCAACTAAAAGCAGCTTGTAGGGAAAAAGAGGTTTATTTTGGCTTACAGACTTGACGGGGAAGCTCCATGATGGCAGGAAAAATGATGGCATGAGCAGAGGGTGGACAACAGCAACCAGAGAGTGTGCCAAACACTGGCAAGGGGAAGCTGGCTAAAATACCCATAAGCCCACCCCCAACAATACACTCCTCCAGGAGGCTTTAATTTCTAAATTGCCATCAGCTGGAGAGACTAGCATTCAGAACACTTAAGTTTATGGGGGACACCTGAATCAAACCACCACATTCCTCCCCTGGCCCCCATAAACTGATAACCATACACGATGTAAAATGCAATGCATTCATGCAACTTTAGAAGTCCCCATAGTTTTTATCAATTCCAATGATGTTCATACATCCCCACAATCCAAGGTCTTTTAGCTGAGCCATAATACCAAAAACATCCCCCCAAAAACCCACAATGACACAGAATAAACATTCACACTGCAAAGAATGGCATTGGGCAAAGCAAAGAAATCTTCAACCAATACAAGATTCAAAACAACCAGGGCAAACGTCATACTCTGTAATTCCAATCCAACAACTAGTTAGTGACAAATCCCCAAGTCTGATAATTCTAACCAGCAACAAGTCTCTGGAGTTCCAATTCTGCCCCTCCAGCTAGGTTACTCACAGTCCTGGAAAACTTCAGCCAGGGCTGGCAGCTTTTCTCAGCAGCCATCTTGTGGTCCCAGCATCTCCACTGGGTCTCCACTGCAATCCACGGTCCATCCTCATGGCCCCATGGGATCTCCATGCAGGCATCCAGCAAACCTGCTTCACACTGCTCATGGCCATTTCCAAAACACAAGACCAAGTTACAAACTCAATGACCCTCTCTTTCCTGCATTTGTTATACTCCATAATACCAGGTAGGGTGCCAATTTGTTAACCCAGGGGGGAATAAATCAGGCTTTGAAGAACAGGACACTCCTTCAGCATTCAGGCCCCTTCAAAAGAGTCTGCATTCTTCCTGTTGCCCCATTGCAGGTCAGCTGGCCCAGTCTCAAAGGTTGTAATCTCTCAACTGCAGCTGAATGGGCAGATTTCACCCAAAGATTTCATTTTTTCTGTGCCATATCCCTCTGCTCACACCAGTTCATTTCTATGCAAAGCAACCCTGCACAACTTCTCAGGACACTGGCATAACAGCAAACTTCTCACACAAACTGCTAGCCCAGTCCAAGTAAAGCTCTTTCTCACCCTCATAAGCCAAACCTCATAGTCCATAGTTCTTACTGCATTCAGGTCTTTCAGCTCTGACCAGAATAGTCCATTAAGCTGTACTTACAGCACTACAAGGGGTCTTTAGGCCTAGGTTTCAAATCCTTCCACATTCCTCTTGAAAATCAGCTCCAAAAGGCCAAAGCCACAGTCAGGTGTCTAGTAGCAATCCCACTCCTCGGTACCATTTTACTGTTGCAGTCAGGTTCCCATTGCTGATAGAAATCACCTGACCAAGAGCAGCTTGTGGGACAAAAGAGGTTTATTTTGGCTTACAGGCTTGAGGGGGAAGCTCCATGATGGCAGGAAAAACTGATGGCATGAGCAGAGGGTGGGCAACAGCAACCAGAGAGTGTGCCAAACACTGGCAAGGGGAAGCTGGCTATAATACCCATAAGCCCACCCCCAACAATACACTCCTCCAGGAGGCTTTAATTTCTAAATTGCCATCAGCTGGAAAGACTAGCATTCAGAACACTTAAGTTTATGGGGGACACCTGAATCAAATCACCACAGGATGTTATACCAACCTTGAAAGGTGTACATATACAGTACATCTGATTAGTGAAACAGATCTAGTTAAAGAATATCACAAAAACTTAAAGTCATTTTGTCCAATTCTTAAGTTTAGTTGTCCTGTGGCAGCATAGGCCTTATCTGAAGCATACAAAGTAGGCATGTCTATCAACACATCTAAACCAATTAATTTAACTTAGAAACTCTCTGTAAAAGACAAGTTAGACAGCATAAGGTCTTGGCACTTGTGTTTGAAAACATCTTTGATTAGTCTACATACCTGTGTGAGTAGCAATTTCCAGGGAAGACTGGAAACAGAACTGCAGGGCTTAAAATCATTTTTTTTTTCAGATGAAGACCATTGTCTGAGAATGAGATTGTATTCTAAAGTAGGGAATATGTCTTAAGAGGTAATTTACTTATGAGTAGTGAACTTTAAATACCAGAAATGAGACAGTTACTTTTACACATAATGAAGCAGAATCTGGCCATTGTTGAGCTAAAACAGCTGAGCTTTAATACAACTCTTGACAAATCTGTTTTAACTAGCTGGGTGTGGTGGTGCATTCAGGAAAAAGAAAAAGAAAAGAAAAAGCTTACAAAAAACACCCCTGTAATTCCTGCCTTAGTAGTTCACTGTGAATGAAGTTTCAAGGTTTCTATTTGCTTCTTTGACAACATGTCCAGAGGCCAAGCTTTCATTTAAATAAATGGCTGAGGGCTGGAGAGATACGGATCAGCAGTTAAGATGCTTGCCTGCAAAGCCTAAGGACCCAGATTTAATTCTCCAATATCCACATAAAGTCAGATGCACAAAGTGGCACATACAAATGGAGTTAGTTTGCAGTGGCTAGAGGCCCTGATGCACCTATTCTCTCTCTCTCTCTCTCTCTCTCTCTCTCTCTCTTCTTTCTCTTTGTGAATAATTAAATAAATAAATAGCTGAATAAAATTAGAGGAAGGCCCAACAAGATGATGCAAGAAGTGAACAAAAGCCAATAGTGGACTGGAGAGATGGCTTAGCAGTTAAGGCACTTGCCAGCAATGCCTAATGACCTGGGTTCATTTCCCCAGTAATCACATAAATCCAGATGCATTAAGTGGCACATGCACCTAGAGTTTGTTTGTAGTGGCTGGAAGCCCTAGAGCACCCATCCTTTCTATCTCTTCCTCTGCTTGAAAATAAATTTTAAAAATATTTTTTAAAAAGCCAATACTATATGCCAGTTCAATACTATGGTATGACCACTTTTGAGTCAAGTGGCTATTTCTGATACTATGATGGCACTTTGTGATTCTGTTTGAATGCAATTATATTGCCAAGGTGCATGTACAGAACTCTGACTTGGGGTTGACTCAAAAACTAAGTTTCTTATCACATTTAAGATAATCTGATTATAAGATATGTAAATGGTGTTAAATGTTTAGAATTTGATAGGCTCAATTTATGAGTTGCTAAAGAAATGAGACTGCAGCTGGTGAGATGGCTTAGTGGTTAAGGCACTTGCCTACAAAGCCAAAGGACCACAGTTCTATTTCCCAGGACCTACGTAAGCCAGATGCACAAGGTGGCACATGTGTCTGGAGTTTGTTTGCAGCAGCTGGAGGCCCTGGCACACCCATTCCCTTCCCCCCAATAAATAAATAAATGAATAAATAATATTTACAAAACAAAAAAATGAGACTGTAATTTCTCTTATTTCATTTTACAAATCTTTATATTTATCAAACTAATAAGAACTTCAAGATGACACTAGAGATTTAAGAAAAACAATTTTTATTATGCTAGGAATGGAATACAGGGTCTTGTGCATGCTAGACAAGTACTTTGCCAGTAGGTTACATCTCTGGTTCCTGAAAAACTATACTTAAATGTAGTTTCATAAAGAAAATATTTGTTTTTTAAAAATCTGTCTTAAGAGAGAAAACACTGTTGAATAAACAATGTTGTTAGCTTGATCTTGGATAGCAACTAATCTGATGTACATTAGAAATGTTTATTGACATAAAGCCATCTTATGTCTTACCCATGACTTAAAATTGATAAGGCTTATGCAACCTATCTGTGGTAGTTTGAGTGGATGCCCCCCAAAATATTCATGAGTTTATTAAAGCTTATAACTTAGATCTCTAGCTGCCTGGCTGGAGGAGGTGTCACTGGGGGTGGATACTAGGTTCCAGCCCTAAGTTGTGTTTGGGGAATTCCAGCCTAAAGATAGGCAAAGTGCTTGAGCTTTGCCTGGAGTTCCTGAAGTGTGCTTGCTTATGGTGATGGTGGTGGCTTTTCTCTCCACATGGGTCTGTGAAAGGGGACAAACTCTTTCTGCCATTATAGAACTTCCCTTGGATCTGTAACCTTCAATAAATCCCTTCCTCCCATAACTGGTGCCTTGTTTGGAAGTTCATCTCAGCAACTGAAGCTATCTACTACAGAATTGGTACCAAGGAGTTGGGTAGGGTTGCTGAGATGAATCTGACCATGGGTCTTTTGGAACTTGTGTGCTGGAGGAATGGAAAACCTGATACTTGCAACTGAAGATGCCTTCTGGAGTGGTATGCCAAGTTTTATGGATTATTCTGATTAGAGTTTGAAAATGTTACATGCAAAGAGAATTGAATTTGGAGGCTTGGATCATGAACTTGGAGCATGGCTTATGAACTTTCTAAGGGGAAGAAAACTTTGTTGTAACTGGACTACTGGCATAAGGGATGGCTGCATTCTGATGCCCATGCCCATAGAGTTTGATCAAGGTTAAATTTGTAATGGACTGATGTGCTTGGCTAAAGATATGAGACTGAGAAATTTTAAGATTTTAAATTGGAAAAATTCAAACAAGTTTAAAATTTACTGGCACAGAGACTGGTTTTAGGTTACTGAAGCTACTATTGTCAAACATATTAGCAATCATAAGGAATATGGCCCAACTACTTAACATTAAAACAATGGAGAGGGGCTGAAGAGATGGCTTAACAGTTAAGACACTTGCCTAAGAGTCTTAAGTGAAACCTAAGGACCCAGGTTTGACTCTCTAAATCCTACCTAAGCCAGATGCACAAAGTTGTGCATGCATCTGGAGTTTTTTTTTTTTTTCAGTGGATAGAGGCCCTAGAGTGTCCATTCTCTCTCTCTCTCTCTCTCTCTCTCTCTCTCTCTCTCTCTCTCTCTTTCTCTATCTCTTTCTTTCTCCACCTCTGTCTCAAATAAAAATAAATAAATAAATAAATAAATAAATAAATAAATAAATAAATAACAATGGAGCAAATGCCTGAGGGGATTCAACCCAGAAAGATTGAATGGTAGGAATGCACTCATGCACTCTTTTTTTTTGGGGGGGGGTGGACAGAGAGAGAGAAAGACAGATAGAGAATGGCCACACCAGCAGCCTCTCAGACACTGTGAACAAACTCCAGGTGCATGCACCCCTTTATGGGCAAGTACGGCATTGTGCCCTTGCATCACTTTTGCAACAGGCTAAACGTGGGACCTGAAATGGGTGTTCCTAGCCTTCGAAGGCAGGTGCCTTATCTGCTAAGCCATCTCCCCAGCCCAGAATGCACTCTTTTGAAAGGAGATCTGAAAAGAAGGAATCTGCTCTTCAAGGTCATGATTTATTTCATCCCTGAATTAAGAAGATAGCTGTGTCCTGCACACCTGGTATTGGTTTTGGAAACATGAAAAATGCATGGAGTGGTCATGAAGTTCATACTGTTTCAGTAGCTGCTGCTGAGATAAGGCATAAAGGTAGGACATGATGACCTTGGTAGGCTGGCAAAGACATTAGAAGGACTATGGTTTGCAGTGGAGACCCAAGGATGTTTAGATATACCAGGACTGTGCAAGGGCTACCGTGAAGGCTGTTGGCTAGGGACGGAAGTTTCCCCTGGCTACTCAGCCCAGCTGGAGGGGCAGAATTGGAAAATTTGGAGACTGCCAGCAACTGGTTATGATCTTGGACTTGAAATATAGCTGCTTGATGTTTGCTTGATGGTTATTGAGTTTGCATTGGTCTAGTCTCTCCTTATTATGCCTTATAGTGTGCCTTTATATGTTAAAAGTATATAATTTGTTTCGATTTAACAGGACTCACAGCTAAGAGAGTATCTTAAATCTCAGATGAAACTTGGGGTGTTAGAACTATCTTAAGTTGTTCAAGAAGATGGGGACCTTTGAAATTGGACTGAATACAGTTTACAATGTGAGATGATCATGAATCTATTGGGGGTAGAATGTGCTAGCTTGAATGGATGTCCCCCAATACATTCAGGAGTATATTAAAGCTTGTAACTTAGATCTCCAGCCTCCTGGCCGGAGAAGTGGTCATTGTGGGTGGGTCCTACAGTGCAACCTTAATTCCAGTCTAAAGATATGCAAAGTGCTTGAGCTTTGCCTGGAGTTCTTGAAGAGTGCTTGCTTATGGTCATGGTGGTGGCTTTTCTCTCTGTGTGGGCCTCTGAAAAGGGCCAACTCCTTCTGCCATTATGGAACTTCCCTTGGATCTGTAAGCTTCAATAAATCCCTTCCTCCCATAACTTGTGCCTGGTTTGAATGTTCATCTCAGCACGTGAGGCTGATGCCACACTAGCCCAGCATATTTTACTTAACAGAAGGACAAAGTCACAATGGCTGAAATTAAATCATTTAAATGATAAACCTAATGATGACTATTTGATCGAATTAGTATAAACAAAAAAAACAGTTATTTCTTTTAAATGCCAATGTTTTTAGGTATGATAATCTTACCTTGGGAAACTGAACATTAATAATTGAACCTTTCCCTTATGACTTAGTTTCCCCAGTAGTTAAAACTTCAACAAATAGAGAAACATAGTTACCTTGGCTGAGTATCTTACAGTAGGTTTTAGAGCCCTTAAACCATGAACAAATTAACGTTAGTTGAGCCCTTAGCCCTGACATCTTGAGGCTTGTATTATTTTAGTCTATGAGGTCTTTATCTAGGGTTAGAGTTAGGAGTTATTGAGCCAGAAATGAACTGGAGTGATCAGGTTTAGCTGCCAGTCAGTGGCCAGTTTATATGGTCACAGAGATTTAAAAAAAAAAAAAATTGCTGTACTTTAGGTACTTTTATCCATCTTTCTTTTGAGAAAAAGGTCAGGGTGGAGAATTATGTAGTACTTAAAACTGTCCTGTGGTGGCAACACACACACACACACACACACACACACACACACACACACATATGGACATTGTGACCAGTATCTATCTGAAAGAGAAAATTAATTTCTTCTTGTGAGCTTTGGGGTCTAATTTTCCCCATGTTTTAGTAGATGGGCGGGGGGGGGGATCCCTCATGGAACTTTGGAGGTGACTTTCCATCTGTAGGGCAACCAAGACAAATACAAACCTAGCTACTCTATCTAGACATCTCTGATAGAGCCTCAGCTATCCCATGAAGAGAAACCTCTTTTCATGTCCTGAACCTTTCCTATAACCAGAGAACAGGACAAAAGTCTACCTGTGTGGGGCCACCAGACACCCGCATGACTCATGTATTTCCTCATCTTAAGATCCAATGGATCCTCATACAAGCTTAGGAGCTGTGGGATGGGGCCCTAACTTGTACTGGGAAGCATGAGACCCATGGCTTTAAGTTCTTACCAGTGAGTCCCCAAACAAATTTGGTAACTATGTTTGTCAACTATGGAATTAAACTTTATTGGATGGGGCCCTAAATTGTCCATGGCTTTAAGTCCTTACCAATGGGTCCCCAAACAATCTTGGGAACTATGTTTTGGCACTATGGAATTAAACTCTTACCAGATGAGACTGCTACACAGAGCCTACAGATTTGAGTCCTTACTAGTGGGACCTTGTACCTGTTCCCATGATCAGAGAACAGGACCTCAAAAAGTCGGCCTGCATAGGATCTTTTTAGCCACATATTTGGGTTCTGAGCATGTCTCAGTTTGAAGCAGTATTGACAACATGGAACCTTGGGAGTAACCAAAATATTAATCAAAAACCTTTGGAAATCTGTAAATCACTGTGTGTTATATACAAATGTATAAATGAGACTTTTCTAAAATTAGGAGCAGACAAAAAAAATAACAAATGAGAATAATCACTGGCAAGAATTTCTAACCACTGAGCAATGTGTTGGATCTTAATTTTATCATCCTTAAAATATACATCTATATGTAGAACATCCTCCCTTTTTCTAATTAGAAATAAATCAGGAAATATGAAGTATTTTCAGTTAGTAGCAAGTATTTCTAACCATTTAGCCATCCGTTTAGCTTTTAGATGGAAAACATTTGTTTGAGGAGGGTTTTGGGGCTTTGTTTGTTTGTTTGTTTGTTTGTTTGTTTGTTTTTTGATGTAGGGTCTCACTCTAGCTCAGGCTGACCTGGAATTCACTATGTAATCTCAGGGTGGCCTCGAACTCTTGGCAATCCTCCTACTTCTGCCTCCCAAATGCTGGGATTAAAGGCGTGCGCCACCACACCTGGCTCTGTTTGGGGAGTTTTTAGGTTGATCAGATATCTTGGCTCAGTTTACTTATTTGATCAAGGAATGTTATCTTACAGAGGTGACTTTAGGTAATCAGAAGAGAAGAACTATAAAAAGAACCAAAGGTATATGCTATTTGTCACTATCTTTTTCTTTGTCTGAGACAATTGGCCATTTTGTCCCTGGACAAGTTCTAGAGGAGACATGGCTTAAATTTTCTGGGGATCTGAGATGAAGGGGGTGCCAACCCTTTTCCCAGACTCCAGCTTGCCACAAATTTAAATAGCATATAACAGTAAGCAAGAGCAAGAATTCAGGCCATTTGCCTCCTCCTTTCAAGCAAGAGACCATTACAGCCAACAGTATCCTGTCATTTCCATATTCTCTGAGCCACCACAACTGGTAGAATTTTATTGTTCCCAAACATCCTGTATACAGATTGAAGTATACCTAGAACATAAACCCAGTAATTGTACTTATAATATAAATAAAAACTTGGGGATCCTCAAATTTTGAGAATTAATGACCTACTGAGTCTTTTTCTTTACATATTTAGAAATAAAGCTTACTGTCTCAAATACAGACCAGAGGGGGGTTACTGACTTGTCTTCTCCTTACGTTCGAACTGCCAATTTATATGTGACCATTTTTCATTTTAATAAACTAAGCCATCAAACACCTCTCAAGAAATTTGTGAAGTTTTTTAAAAAAAATTTTATTAGTTATAGTGCATAGAGCCATGATGGTACCATCATTAGCCTTCTCCCTGCCCTCCCCCCTTGGGAATTGTGAGTGTTGCACTGTGGGGGTAGCCATCAGTTATGGGGGTGAGGGAATGTCTCTGTGCATAATGACCCAACTTATGGCTCTAACAATCTTCCCACCCCCCTCTTCCATGAATTTCCCTGAGCCATGTTGGGTTCATTTTAGGTCTATTTCAGTGATGAGGTCATGCGAGTCTCTGTGTCTCTGGATCTCTGGTTTGGTAGAGGTTGAGTGTACTCTGTGTCTATCTCCTTCACCCCTGTGCTGATACCACGTTCGCTCATTTCCCCAATTATTCTATGAGTTCAGCTGGTGCTCTGGTGAGGTGTGATGGGCTGTTTCTCTCCTCAAGTTCTGCATCCATCTGAAAAAGAGAAGCAAATTCTCCAATGGAGAGTGAGGTCAGTGCAAAGTACACGGAAAACCATTATTGTATTAGAGTGAATGTAATGGGTGTAGGCCCTCTTATATCCCACTCTTGGTGGGAGCTTGATATTGGATATGGTTCTGATTTGTTTTCCAGTTCCAGGTAAGGGTTCTGTTCCACTGAACAGATCCTTTAGCCAAATCAAGAGCATTTGGTAACCCACCATGGCTGTGTGCCACTATTGCATTTGCGTGAGCATCATGTCAGGTTGATTGCTGCTGGGTAGTTTACACCACGAGTTGCTTAGACAGATGTTGATCATTTTCCCCTAGTTGCTCATGTAGTACCTTCTGGCACTAGACAAGCTAACTGTCTGGGGACTGACTCTTCCAAATTCCAGCCAGGTCTCTCCATATTCCATCCCAACAGCATATGGTGTCTTCAGCAGTAGGGTCTTACCATTAACCTTTGGTGGGTCATCAAGTACTTTGACAGAAATCTGTCTTCTTTTGGGAAACCTTGTAGGTCTCTCTGATCAACAGCTCATTGTGGACCACATACTGGTACTGGAAATTATAGGTCAGGGCCATGGGAAAAGAAGGAAGAAAATATAGGTAGTATGAAAGAGAAAGAGAGAGAGAAGACTAAGAAGAGGGGGTGAGAGAGGAACAGGAGACAACTGAGGTTAGTCTTCATCCTACCCTCTCCAGGCCCCTGGGATTCAGGTGTTCTCTCTAAGCACCTGATGAAGGTTCAGCCTTTTAGTATGTCTTTCAGGTTATAGGAATTTTTGGTACCATTTCCAATTGGGTCCAGTTTTTTGTCCCCCCACCACCACCACCACCATCTTTACCCTCCCTTCCCTCCCCACCATCCCTATTGTCCAGTCCTAGAAATGTTTCTTAGGTGTGTCAGCATCTCGGGCAAATCCAGGTTAGGGGCCACAGATGAGTGAGACCATGTGACACTTATCTTTCTGTGATCAGGTGAGTTCGCTGAGAATGATCTGTTCCAAGTTTGACCATTTGTCTTCAAATTGCATTGTGTCATTTTTCCTTACTGCTGTGTAGAATTCCATAGTGTAGATATACCACATCTTAGTTATCCATTCGTCTAATGATGGACATCTGGGTTGATTCCAACTCTTAGCTATTATGAACCGAGCAGCTATAAACATGGTTGAACAAATATCTCTGGACTGAGGCTTGGAGATTTAGGGTAAATGCCCAGTAAGGGGATAACTGGGTCTGTTGGTAGGTCTATGGTCATCCTTTTCAGGAGTCTCCATATTGCTTTCCATAGTGGTTGAAATTTGTGATTTTTTAAATATCATTTTAAATGACAGTCTTTGTAAATACCTGTAGGGTTTTTCTGTCTTAATAAATTTAAAACTAACAAAACAATGGCTAAACTTTTTTTAGAGGAAGGCTTACTTAAGCTTAGCAGCCTCCAGCGCAAACCCACATATACAAGTAAATTTCACAAAAATCAAGACACTAAAATTTTTGCAATAACGGGACTTGAACATAGGGCCTCATACATACTAGGCAAGCAGTCTACCACTGAGCTATACTTTTAGCCCTCTTTTTGTATTTTATCTTGAGGTCTCATTAAGTTGCTTAAGCTGTCCTGGAACTTACTCAATAGGCCAAGCAAGCCTTGAATTTGTGATCTTCCTGTCTTGGCCTCCGGAGTAGCTGGGATAACAGGACTGTGCCACTAGGCCTAGCTTCTTTTATTCTTTATAATACCTGTATGGAAAATGATTTACAGTGATGTAAAGATATATTTGTCATAGACACTTTGGGAGACAGTCACAGCAGCCGCAGAGCAGCACCATCAGGCAACATGTTCCTCACTGTGTCTCTGTAGCCCCTGAAGGTCATTGTCACCTACCTCATCATCAGCAGGGACCCCAGAGCATCTTACTCACTGTCTGTGGCTGAAGGCTGAATGGTGGGTGTATGGGCTTGAAGGTGGGATAAGGAATGAGGGCTCCTAGGGGGCTGACAGAAAAGCCTTTCCAGCCCCACATGCAGGATTGCCTGGGCTTGGCTGGGGCAGTCCCCGCCTCCACCTCACTCCGGCGTTCTTCAGTCTGCTCTTCAATCCTGCAAGGTCTCTGCCTGGTCCTTCACTTGAGCAGTGGTGATGGTGGTGCTGGTGGTGGTGGCAGCGAGTGGGAGGGGTGGAGCCCATTCCCCAAGGATCTTAATGAAAAGAAAAAAAAAGCAGCCGCCGCCCGCCTTGGACTCCCACACCTCTGCATGGCCACAAGGCCCCTCCCCCTCCAGTCCACCAGAACAAGCTGTAGACTTCAGGCTGGCTAAGCTGGCTGGGGGCTGGGGGCTGGGGGCTGGGGGCTGGGGGCGGGGGAGGGCATAGGGAGTCCCCCTGTCAGGAGAGCAGGAGAGATGTAGAACACTCAAAACTGTGTGCTTTTTTTTCTGTTTACTTCCCAGTTTTTCAGATTAGTTTTGGGGATTAGAAAAGGGCAGACAGGTGAAAAGGCAACACAGAAAGTATCCAAATCGTCCCATTCCTTCTCTAGATATAATAATTATACTTCTTTGGTCCCACCTGGGTCACTAATATGAACTAGGGTGTTAGGGGTTCAGGAAAGTCCTTGGACCCCAAACCCTGGGTTCACATTTGCATTTAACCAAGGAATTGGGCAAACCAAACTAAGAAGGATAATTATTAAATTATCTTATTTATTAAGGGAAGTACAGAACTAAGGGAAGGAAAATGAATACACCCACATGCTCTGAGAGCCCACATGGTGGGCCTGGAAAAGCCCTAAAAGAAGAGCTAGAGAAAAAAGAAAGTACAACGCGCTCCTGCCATATGGACGGCAGGAGAGGGTAAAGAGCCGGTGTGAGAGAGTAGAGGCTAGGGGGTTCTGGTCAGGCCAGGCTGAGAGGAGGGGAAACTCACCAGAACCTAGAGGTTCAAGGGTGGTCAGGCAGCCAGAGAGCTTGCTCTTCCCTTGTAAATGTATTTATAACCTCACTATAGTGGGCTTTACCTTCTGGATCAGGTGAGCCAGAGTGAGAATTGATTGGTCAGGGCTAGGGCCTGGCACAGGAAGTGGCTCGCCATCATGTCAAGTTCTGGAGGCTATATTTGACCAACCACAATGTCAGGATTAGATTTCTAAGAAAGGAGACCTCCCTTCCAGGTAAGGGCTCAGATCTAGGAAACTCTTTTAGGCAAGGGATCATCCTTTGATCTCTAGCAAGTGCAGATTGCAGATTCCTGCCTTTACTTTCAGGGACCCAGTCACCCTAACTGCCTAACAAAGCCACCCAACTCCCTCTCAACCTGAGAGGGGAAATAAATGAGTATAAGAAGTTCTCAAGGTGAAGAGGAAACAGGATGAAGGAGCTGCTTGTGTAGACATTGCAAGCACAAAGTGGAGGAGGGGCCAAGAGCTCCAGGAGGCAGACTGTCATGTACCATTGCACTGTCAAAGGTCCTCTAAGTCTGGAAGACTTTTGAAATTAAAGGTACTAGTCTCGGGCCATCAACCACCATTATCCAATGTGTACTGTGGCCAGACAGTGTTACAAGTGTTACAAAAGAAAATCGGTTATTTTTGTCTGACTTCTCCTTCAGGATTTTAAGGGATAGCAGGTCCTATTTAGAGTTTGAGGAGAGAGTCTGCAGGTAAAGTGGTAGCCACAATGAGCTCGGGCAATCAATCCAGTAGGTGGACAACGAACCTGAAGGGAGGATCAGCTAACCACACCCCACCAGGGCCCCAGCTGAAACCATAGAACAATGCAGGGGAAGGGCAAGAATACAGCATTCAAGGCGATCATGACACCAGAAAAAGGCTGAAGGAGCTAAACACAGAGAACATCCAACTCCAACTAAGCCAGATATCCAGAGACACAGAGGCTCCCAAAACCTCACCATTGAAGCAGAACTAAAATGACCCCAATGTGGCTCAGGGAAACTCGCGGAAGAGGGGGCGGAAAGATTGTTAGAGTCACAAGTTGGGGCTTTGTGCACAGAACTGGGGCATACTCTCCAGAACTCTTGACTAACCCCACAATGCATGAACCACATTCCCCATTGATGAGGGTCCCTTTGAAAGTGGGAGGACAGGGAGGAGGACAATGGAACCAATACTATGAATGTAAAATCAGAATAATATAAATAAAAAATATATATTAAAAAAGAAGAAGAAGAAACTGAGGTGAATCCTTTCTTGAAGCCACAAGATTATTTAACACCACATGAGAGAATGGTGGAATTCAAAGCAAAAGGAGCCTAGGAAGATGGCTCAGTGGTTAAACGCACTTGCTTACAAAGTGAAAGGAAAGCAGCTTTGGACCACCCAGAAAGAGCAGGATGGTTGTTTTAAGGCTTCTTGGAGATGGGTGGGGGAGTTCTTTCACTGTAAAAGAGAGATCTGTAAATGATTCAGGGGTACGTAGAATGTACAGAACATGGGGAAAAGCTGGGTGCACACGGCAGGAGTTCAACTCTTTCTCTGAGTAAAGGGTTGATGTTGTTTACTTGATCTCTGTCTTCATAGACCTTTAAAGTAGTGAGAATCACAGAGTCACAGGTAAGGTCACAGTGGAATGACAGTCTCAGCTTTGACAAGGAGAAAGAGAGAATGAGCCTAAGATAAGAAAGAGATAGAATCTTAGTTCTTGCTTCCTCTACCAGATTCCTGTTCACCAAAAAGCCTGAGAAACAGCTTTGGAAAAAAGAGACAAAATGGGGCTGGAAAGATTGCTCAGTGATTAAGGTGCTTGGCTGCAAAGTCTAATGACCAGGGTCCAGTTCCTCTGTACCCATGTAATGCTACATGCACAAAATGGCATATGCATCTGGAGTTTGTTTGCAGTGCTAGAGACCCTGGTGCACCCACCTATTCATTCATTCATATTCTCCCCCACCCCCGTTTCTCTCTGCTTGTGAATAATTTTTTTTAGAAACAAAATGATTTTGTCCTCAGGTGAAGCCTCAGAGATTTAAGAATAAACTACCTGTAGTGACACAGAAAGTTAAGTAGCAGGAGCAGGATATTCTACAGTCTTTCATGAATATTTAGCTACAAGGGAAGGAAGGATTCATAGTGAATGGTTGTAGGAGTTAAATTTCTGAGAAAACAGTATGAATTTCTCTTAAAAGTTTGCTTCAGAAATACTTGCCTACTTTGATATTTACTTGAGACTTACTAACGTTGAAATGATTAGGGAAATTGGCTTTATGTAGTGAAGCTCATAACTACAGATTTGTGGAGATTTGAGTGGAAGGCCAGGAACTTAAATATCAGGAAAATACAAGTTTACTTTGTACACAAAGTACATGAGATGCCACCCAATGCCTAAGCAATGAAAAGGACAGAAAGGCTATTGAGGGATAAATCTTTTGAAATCAGTGCTTAGTTGACACAACTGAGAGCCTTGGGGGAAGGGTCTGGCCTGCAAGTACTAAGGAATTTGACCCACAGACCCAGGGAGGCCCCTGTGCAGCCAAATCCTCATTCATTCATTCATTCATTCATTCATTCAACAAATACCCTCCAGCAATTACCAGTACTGGGCAACCTGCTATAACTGATAAATAAAACAGTCACTTCAGAACACTGGGTTGGAAAGAGAAATATTTCAAGAAAAAAAGTACAAGAGCCACATGAATACAATAAATAGCTTTGGGAGTTAAAAAGGATTCCCCGGGCTGGAGAGATAGCTTAGCAGTTAAGGCGCCTGCCTCCTAAGCCTAAGAACGCCGGTTCCAATCTCCAGGTCCCACATTTAGCCAGATGCAGTGACACAAGGGTGCAATGCTGCACTTGACCACAAGGGGGCACATGCATCTGGATTTCATTCACAGCAGCTGCGAGGCTGCTGGTGCGCCCATCTCTATCTGTCTTCCTCTCTCTCTCTCTCTCTCTCTCTGTGTGTGTGTGTGTGTGTGTCTCTCTGTGTCTCTCTCCAAAAAAAAAAAAGATTCCCCTTATGAGATTAAAATGTAGATAAGTCTGTAAGAAGACTTGGCCAGAGGATTTAAAAAAACAAGAACCGAGCATGACAAGCAGAGAATGAGGTGTATCCCAAGGCTTGAGGTGAGAGACCTATAGGGGAATAAAATCATAGAACTTATCGCACTTAAGCATGTCAGAGTCAAAAAGACCTTTCATAGCTGAATCTTGACTTGTTTGGTTCTCTCTCCAACAAACCTGTGAATTAACTGTTTATTATCCTAGGTAATCACAATGAATAAATATTTATTGAAACTGCGTGTATGCTAGCCTCTGATTCCAGATAACAGAAAACATTCTTGCTACAGATTGAAAGTAGGAAGTTCTGTTTCATAAAACCACTAGAAGTAAGTTTTGAATGAGGTTCATCTTGTCTAATATAAACAAGTTGGTCTAAATACTAACCTCCACAAGCTAAAAAGTTCAATACTTGGAATTATGTTCTTTATGCTGTAGTGCTGGGAAAGCACTAATGTACAGAAAATAAAGACATTACACAGTGCAGTTTCTCCCATTATATTACTTGAGCTAAATAAAAAAGGATGTGATGGTATGTTGTATCATGTCATTCTCCAAGGAATAGTAAAAAGTGACTTAATTTGAGTCACCTGATTTATTAAACACACAAAAAAAAATTGAATCTGTTTTGTTTTTTTTTCATGGTCATTGTTTGAAGTTTTCCCTCTTTTAGTTTAACCAAATCTTATTTTATTATAATTTAGGACCCAAGAACAGTTGAAAATAAGTTTTTAAAAAATAATAATAAAATAAAAATAAAATCCACTAGGCAGACTAGAGTTACAGGCTGAATGAATTCTTAGGCCATCCTAGTTCCATTCTAACCCAGGGATGCAACTTTACCCCCTTCCTTATAGGAACAGCATTGAATGGTGATTGCCTACCTAGAGACCTCCCTCTCTGAGCCCAGTTCACCAAGAAGAAGAACGAACCGAAACCTCAATGTTTAGGCCTCTGCCCCAGTGTTGGATGAGAATCACAAGCCTTGCAGCTCTGCGTTCCATGGGAAGCACCAGCAGTAGAGCCAAGCATAGACTCACACTGGCCAACAAAGTGGCAGTGGTCACAGGATCCACAAATGGGTGAGAGCAGCCCTTCAGGGACTTAGAAATATAGATGTCTCATTGTATGTGCTTCATCCCCACAAAGCAAAGCCCTACAATGCTTAAGTTTTGGGGGGAATGTGACCCTAGGAAAAAACACCAAGGAAAAGTCCATGAAACTGGGAAAGGAGACAAAGCCAGTACAGGACATGTTACCAAGATGGCCACCGGGTGATGGGTTCATAGGTCCAGTAGGAAACTGAATTAATATCAATTACTCATCAAAGGAAGTCAAGTAATTCAACAATTGCTACTGATGTAATATTTGGAGGTTTAGGAGGGGTCCCCTAAGTTTATGAACCCTAATTGTGGGTTCTGTTCTGTTTTTAACAAAGAATTGATTAAAATGAACTCAAGAAGAAATAATTATAAGTTATTTAGGGAAAAATCACAAATTGTGGGGTTTATTCAAGGGAAATTAGGATCTAGGAAGAAGGCTAGAGCAGAGTCATAAACATGTGGGAAGTAGGAAAAGCACACTCATGTGGAAAACACTGTATAGTTCATAAGATTTATTTAAAAGAAATTTGGGTTTTTGAAAAAAGACTGGACTCCAGAAAAGCACGTGGAAGATAGTTTATAAATCTCATTTAAGAGAATTGAAGTTTTTAGGGAAGGACTGAAGTACAGCCACAAGCACATGGAAGATAGAATTTAGGTGTATATATAGGGAAATTTAGAAGAAACATACATAAACCCACCTAGTGCTTCTCCATGGAAGGAAGTCGAGGGCAAATGGTGGTGGCTTAAGGAAGAATAGCAGGAGGAAAATATGAAAGCAGAGACCAAGAACTGCAGATGAGAAACCAGTAGTAAAGAGAGTGGCTACCCTGAGTTTAGGGAAGTTCACATAAGTAATAGGCCTGCAGTTAGAGAAGGCATCCACATGGTAGATCTGATGTGTGAGGGAAATATGCGTGTGGTGGATTCAGAAACCAGAGGAAAATCATGCGCGTAATTAAAGTGAGAAGTTACTCCAAAGTGTAAAACAGAGGCAAGCAGAGAATTATTCAGACCAAGTAACATTACTGTTTTCCCTGACCACCCAGCTGGGTAGAGGGACACCAGACTCACATGTATCCAAACAGCACAGGGTAAAACCAGGAGTCACACAGGCACTTGGGGGGTTGGGGGGGCTGAAAGCAGCCTTTATAGTGATTGAACATGTATTCTTTTGTCAGATTCAGGTGTGCAAGGGAAAGACCCAATTGGCTCCTAGATTTGAAGGACAGACTCCAGAGCCAGCCCACCTAGCTAGTATGCTAGACTGTGGGCAGCAGGAGGCGCTGTAGCCAGTTGTAGATGAATCTTGATAGATTCTGATCCATTCTTGATCCATTTCTGCCAAGGAGAGTTGGTATGTGGGGTGGTATCTTGTAGTTCTCTCTGAGCCTCAATTTTTAACTGAAATTGCCTAAAAGAAGCTATCTTTCTGTTAATTCTCCTTCACTACCAACTTTTGTCAATTAAGAGTGATGCAACACGTGTTGATAACTCTGTCCTTCCATGCTGCATGCCTGTGAATGGCGTAAGGGGTCTGAGTGGCTTCAAAGAGCTCTCAGGTAGCACCCATAAAGCAAACCGAAGCCTTGAGGGGACGAGGAGTGGGTGAGCACAGTGATCCCAAGAGGAGGTCAGGCCAAGACCTGATGTGGTGCATCAGAGGCTCGAGACACCCACCACTGGCGCCTCCCCTCCTCCTCTGCTCCCCTGGTCATCCCGGTCATGAAGTTAGCTGCTCTGAGTTAGCAGAAAGAATTCATTTGAAACCTTAGGGTAAGAAGTACAGCCAGAAAGAAAGGATTCAGCCCAAGGCTAAACTGTCACTTCCTCTTCATCTCTGGCTTGCAGGATTGGCTTCGCTATTGCCCGGCGCCTGGCCCAGAATGGGGCCCACGTGGTCGTCAGCAGCCGGAAGCAGCAGAATGTGGACTCAGCCGTGGCCACACTGCAGGGAGAAGGGCTGTGCGTGTCAGGCACTGTGTGTCATGTAGGAAAGGCAGAGGACCGGGAGCGGCTGGTGGCCACGGTGAGGGGCACAGAAGGAAGCAGAGTCAAGGAAGCAGGGATTAGTCGTCTCCGACCCACACTAGGGTAGAGTTACAGGATCCGTCACATGACCCAGTTCCATTATGTGTCACTTGGTCCTGTTTGGCAGGCCCACAGTCTCTTCTGAATAGACCTGAGCAAAGAAAGGCCATGCTCAGGTCAGGAGGGTGTGGGCTGGGGAGCGTGTCCGTAGAGAAGGACTCTGCTTACAGCCATCAGCTACCTGACGAGTATCAGCTATGCTCCCATGAGATCCCTAGAGAGGGGACGGAAGGGGATGGAGATGCTGTAGAGAAGAAAGTCCTAGTTCTTAGCTAGAGTCGGGTATTCAGGAAAATGGAAAAGTGAGAGGACATTTCAGGACTTCAGGAGATGGTGTGGATGAGAGATGTGTTGGGCAACTGGTAGCAAAGAGTGCTTGAGGACATAAAAGAGCAAGTGGGCTGTGCATGTTGACACACACCTCTAATCCCAGCACTCGCGAGGCAGAGGTAGGAGGATCACTGTGATTTCCTCCTCCCCCATCCCCTATCCTGGTCCTCAATGTCTTCTTCCCACCTGCAGGCCTTGGAACGCTGCGGGGGTGTGGACTTCCTGGTGTGTGTTGCAGGGGTCAATCCCTTGGTAGGAAGTACCATGAAGAGCAGCGAACAGATCTGGGACAAGGTAAGTTCTAGGGAAGTCAATAAGGGGCTGGTAGGACTTCAAAACCAACCTTCTGAGAAACCCTTTCTAGTTTTGACTAGCATGCCCAGGGCTGGTCCTCAAAGCCACCCTCCCATGCAGGCGCAGAGTCCATGAGCCTCAATTTCCCAATTTGTGAAGCCAAGGGAAGAATATCTAAGTTGAAGTGCTGGTCATCCCCCACCCCACTCAGCCCCACTGTGCAGAAAGTAGCATGAAACCAAAGAAGTCATAAGAAATGTAGGCACAGAGAAGCAAACACCTCTCTTTGTTTAGGGATGCTTATCCTCAGTGCTGGCAATTCCAGGCTATCACCCTGAACTCCCACCTTCTCCACATTCAGCTGCTGCTGCCAGCTGCTCTGCTCCACATGGAACTAGTGTCTTTGGAGCCATGGGATGATGTCCCACAGACTCCAGGATCTTCAACTCCAGAGTCCTCAGCCTGACCCTTTTAACCTTTTGTCTTCAGAGTGATCTGTCACCTCCTTGGCACAAGGCCTGTGCCCACATTCTAACATAGCAGGAGTGTTTTCAGATACACTGAGAACACTGGTTGGCTCTCCTGTCCCCACTCCTCATTTGCTCTAATTTCAGATCCTGAGTGTGAATGTGAAGGCCCCAGCCCTGTTGCTGAGCCAGCTTCTGCCCCACATGGAGAAGAGGGGGTAAGAGTATGGAAGGGGAATAGGAAGAGAGAGTTTCTTGGTATCAAATAGGGCTCAAAGAAACAATGAGAGCTAGGCCTTTCCATTGGGAAAGAGGCTTAGCTGAGTCAGTAAAACAAGGTCAGTGAGTTTGTCTTTCAGATGTGTGGGTCAACAAAAGAAACCAAGGAATATATGTATAGTGACTAGGGAACCTGGCCAGGTTTATTGTGGAAGGAGGATGAGAAATCCACAGACAGAATGACCTAAGTCCTCAAAACTGTTCTAAAATCAAAGAAATCAAAGTGACCTCTCTTGGGATGCAAGAATTCAGGCCACAGGGGTCCAGGTTGATGACCCTGAGGTACCACTTAGCCATCCTATAATCTCGTTCTCTGCCTCTCCCCACAGAGTAGGGTAGTGACCTGCAGGAGCTGCTCCATCTTCACCTGTGAGATGGACCTAGGGCTGCCTGCTGCTGTTCCACTAATTGATTTCCCACTGATCTCTGTGACTTGGGGTATTTCCAAAACCATGTTCTCCATAAGCCCAGCATTTGTCTTGAGTGGCAACACTATGGCTGCGCTCCCAAGAGCAAGAAATTTTTACTCAGCGCATTGCAGATCCTATCATTACATGCCTTCCATTGTCAGCATGGCATGATGACATATGCCTATAATCTCAGCCCTTGGGAAGTGGATGCAATAGCATCAGAAGTTTCTCTGCTATAAAATGAGCTTGAGGCCAGTCTGGGCTAGGTGACACCCTGTCTCAAACCCCTCCTCCCAAATTACATATACATATATACATACACACACACACACACACACACACACACACACACACACACACACACATTAGCTTTTTACTGTCAACTAGTCTGATTTTCCTAATGGTGCTCTATCCAATTCCTATTCCAGTGCCCCAGCCTGGGCCAGTATCATTCCCATTCCAATATACAACCTTCAGGCCTTTCTCCTTGTTTAACTATGACTCATCTGTGTTATAGGAAAGAAATCAACTCCAGAAAGGAGAGAGCTTTATTGAAGCCTTTTACATGCAGACCTCTGTTGGCTAGTGCCAGAACAGACAGAGGCCCTGAACATTGATTGTGCTGAGTTTTATATCTTATAATCCCCTACGTCTAAAAATTTCCCCACATTGCGGAAGGGAGGAATTTACAATCTGCATATATAGAGTTAAGACATTCCTTTCTGTCAAATAAGATCGATCACAAGTTGCTGTTTCCCAAAGATAAGGTAATAGTTTGGTCTAAAGGGGTCAGGCCTGTGAGTCAGTTCCTATCTATTTAACTCTAGCTGCATTGCCACAGAATTCTTGTTACCTGTTAGCATGTTGACTTTATAATAAATTGTTGAAGTAACCTTTCTAGCTACAATTTCAAAAGAAGGAAGTTACAAGATTGAGATTATCTTACTGAAAGCTTAGGCACATTCATATATTTCTTTTTCTTTTCTTTTCTTTTTTTTTTTTTTTTTTTTTTTTTTTTTTGCGAGGTAGGGTCTCACTCTGGTCCAGGCTGACCTGGAATTAACTATGTAGTCTCAGATTAACTATGTAGTCTCAGGGTGGCCTCGAACTCTCGGCAATCCTCCTACCTCTGCCTCCCAAATGCTGGGATTAAAGGCATGCGCCACCATGCCCGGCTCTCTTTTTTCTTTTCTTTTCTTTTCTTTTCTTGTTCTTTTTTTTTTTTTTTTTTTTTGAGAGTGAGAGGGACAGAGAGAGAAAGAAAGAGGAAGAGAGAGAGAGAGAGAATGGGCTCGCCAGCAGCCTCTCAGCCACTGTGAATGAATTCTAGAACCATGCGCCCCCTTGTGGGCAAGTGCAGCATTTCACCCTTGCATCACTTTGTGTCTGGCTAAACATGGGACCTGGATAATTGAACAGGCATCCTTAGGCTTGGCAGGCAGGCACCTTAACCGCTAAGCCATCTCTCCAGCCCACATTCATATATTTCTTGTAGATACAATTGCTTATACTTCATCCAGACAAATATAGGCTAGGAACACTAGAAATGTGATATGTCATCATTATCTGAGGTCAGAGTCACCTGTCTTCTTGATCCCCGTTACCCTTACTCTAGACTTAAAATGACCAACTGCAGGATCAAGAGCTTTTCAAGATTTGGGGGTTTTTTTGTTGTTGTTTTTTATTTTATTTTGTTTATATTTATTTATTTGCAAGCAGAGAGAGAGAATGGGCAAGCCAGGACCTTTAGCCACTGTAAGCAAATTCCAGATGCATGTGCAACTTTGTGCACCTGGCTTTTCATGGCTACTGGGAAATCAAACTCAGGTCCTTAGGATTTGTAGTCAAGCACCTTAACAGCTGAGCCATCTCTCCAGCCCTGAAAGATGTTGTTTTAAGATTCCTCTTCCACAGTGGGCCATGCAGCTTGGTGGTAGAGTACATGCTCAGCATGCATAAGGCCCCTTCCAATCGGACTGCTTTCCTTAGCTCCTCCCATGTTGGCATCCTGGTACAGCCACTGAGTTCAGCAAGATGGGTGTGGTTAACCTCAGCACTCAGGAGACTGAGGTAGGAGGATCATCATGAGTTCAAGGCCAGCCTGGGTGACCCTTCACATAGTTAGTTAGTTAGTTAGTTAGTTAGTTAGTTAGTTAGTTAGTTACTTACTTACTTACTTACTTACTTACTTACTTAGTCAGGTAGTTAGTTGGTTAGCTAGTTAGTTAGTTAGATCATACAAAAGGGGCCCCAAACATGAGGGCCTGAGATTACCTGAATTTGATTCTCCAAGACCCATGTAAACATCTGGGCATGGCCATGCATGTGTATAATCCCAGTGCCTTGGGGAGCAGGAACCAGAGAATCTCTAGAGCCCATGAAAACCATAACTCCACATTCAGAGAGACTCTGTCTCAATGAAATACTGATGAGCAATAAGGGAAGGACACATGGCATTCTCTGGCCTCCATGCCACAAGTGCATTCATCTGCACATACAAGTGCATATCACACACACACACACACACACACACACACACAAGAAAACATACAAAAATAATATTCAAATTAGGAGGATACAACCTGAGTTACACTGCTAGAGGATTTTTCTTGTTTGAGGCAGGGTAAGAATATTAAACTTTGATGAACTAAACAGCCCTGTGTACTCTCTATGGGAATGTTTCCAACAATGTCAATAGAGTACAAAGTACAGTTTCAAAGTAACAGGTAGGGACATGGAAATAAAAAACAATCTAAACGAAAGTAAGAATGGACATATTAAAAAGAAAGTGGGGAAATGAAAAAATAATAAAATTGAATGTGAGGTATTAACCCACACACATCAGTAATTACAGTTAAAATATAAAAATCATTGAGGTAGGTTTTTTTTTAATCAAACTGAAGTTCTTTTAATGTGATTAGACTACAATGACATGTTTGATCAAGTTTTTCATTCTAGATAATGCTAAGAAGGAATCACTTTAGGGTAGTTATAACCCTAGGAAAAGCTAGGAATCAAAAAATTATTCAAAGTTGAGAAGGCGAACTATAACATAAAAAACATCAGTCTGGGCGTGGTGGCACATGCCTTTAATCCCAGCACTTGGGAAACAGAGGTAGGAGGAGCACTGTGAGTTCAAGGCCACCTTGAGATTACATAGTGCATTCCTGCATAGTGAAACCCTACCTTGAAAATAAAAAAAAAAAAAATAAAAAAATTAAAACATCAGCTTGGGGCTGGAGAGATGGCTTAGAGGTTAAGGCATTTGCCTGCAAAGCCAAAGTATCCCAGTTCAATTCTTCAGGACCCACATAAGCCAGATGCACAAGGGGCACATGCATCTGGAGTACATTTGCAGTGGCTAGAGTTCCTGGCATGCCCATTTTCTCTCTCTCTCTCTCTCTCTCTCTCTCTCTCCTCCTTCTCTCTCTCAAATAAATAAAATATATTACCAAAAAATTTTTTAAAATCAGCTTGGCCTGGAGACATGGCTTAATGCTTAAGGTGCTTGCCTGCAAAGCCTAAGGACCCATGTTCAACTCTCCATATCCCATGTAAGCCAGACACACAAGATGATGCAAGTGCAAGGTCACATATAGGTGTGACCAATAGGTGCCACATGCATGTGGAGTTCAATTGTAATGGCTGGAGGCTCAGGTGCACCAATTCTCTCTCTGTTTCTCTCATTAAAAAATGTTTTTAAATTATGAGGCTGGAGAAGTGGCTTAGCAGTTAAGACATTTGCCTGCAAAGCCGAAGGACTCAGGTTTGATTACCCAGTACCCACGTAAGCCAGATATACAAGGTGGTGCATGCATCTGGTGTTTGTTTGCAGTGGCAAGAGGCCCTGGCATACCCTTTCTTTCTTTCTTTCTTTCTTTCTTTCTTTCTTTCTTTCTATCTATCTATCCATCTATCTATCTCTGTCTCTTTTTCTCTCAAATGAATAAATAAAATATTTTTGAAATATATATTTTAAAAATAATTAAAATAAAATTTAAAAAATTTAAAAGAGCTGGGTGTGGTGGCACACACCTTTAATCCCAGCACTTAAGAGGCAGACATAGGAGGATCGCTGTGAGTTCAAGGCCAGCCTGAGACTACACAGTAAATTCCAGGTCAGCCTGGGCTAGAGCAAGACCTTACCTCAAAAACCAAAAAATAGTCAGGTGTGCTGGTGCACACCTTTAATCCCAGCACTTAGAAGGCAGAGGTAGGAGGATCACCCTGAGTTCAAGGCCACCCTGAGAATACAGAGTGAATTCCAGGTCAGCCTGGGCTAGAGTGAGACCCTACCTCAAAAAAACCAAATATATATATATATATATATAAAATAAAAAAAAATCAGCTCAACTGCTGAACTTTAAAGTGCCTGTTTTAAATCTTTCTTTACAGACAATCCTTCTGGACTGTAAACAACAGTGACTACCAAAATCATTCTTCATTGTTTATGTTGACTAATAGCTTAAACAGAAATAATGGGGAGTGTGAGAGGAATAAAACACGAAGGTAGAAGGAAATAGTAATACAAAGCAAAAATTCCTGGAAAGAGGATTGGAAATATAGCTCAGTGGTAGAATGCTTACTTAGCATGCATAAAGCCCTCAGTTGAGTCCCTAGCATTGACGGAAGGGAGGAAAGGTAGGAGGGAAAGGAAGGGGAAGGGAGAGGAAAAGGAGGGGAGGAAAGGGAAGGGAAAGAAAGGGAAGGAGGGAGGGAAGGAGAAGAGAGAGGGAAAGAGGAAGACAGGGAGAAAGGAAGAAAACCAAAAATTTTAAACAGAAACTATCATTTTTGACAAATTTGTGGTGGACTGATAAAAACAAAATGAAAAAGGAGTGCACAAATAACCAGCTTCAGGAATAAAGATGAAGGTACCACTAGAGATCTTTTAGAAAGCACTATACATAAAAATACCAAAGAGAAATCTTTGTGCCAAACATAAATTGGAATGGTAATGAAATAGACAAATTTTTAGAACAGATATGCCTTACCTAAACTAATTCAAGAAGACACAGAAAATGTTACCAGTCCTGTTACCATTCAATAATTACAATCTATAGTCAATTTTTTTCCTACAAAAACAAAATTCGGGCTGGAGGGATGGCTTATCAGTTAAGGTATTTGCCTGCAAAGACAAAGGACCACAGTTCAATTCCCCAGGACCCACGTTAGACAGATGCACAGGATGGTGCATGTGTCTGGAGTTCGTTTGCAGTGGCTGGAGGTCCTGGTGCACCCATTCATTCTCTCTCTCTCTCTCTCTCTCTCTCTTTCCCTACCTCCCTCTCTCCCTCCCTCTTTCTCTCTGTCAAATAAATAAAAATAAAATATTTTTTAAAAAGAAAAAAGAAGCACAGATGACTTCTCTGGCAATATAACCTGAAAACACAATGAAAGACCTAAAGGAAAATGCAGACAATCCCTTCAGCCAGCCCCAAGCTACTCTCCCTCACACATACATCTTCCAGCCCTCCTCCATACAGCCTCCATTCTCACTCACAACTGTCTTCAGTTTTCAGCCTACCCCCTCTTTATCTTCCCAGACAAGGTTCAGTGGTCCTGGTGTCTTCAGTTACAGCCTACCTGCCATTTCCTGTAAGTGTGACCATCTCAGGCTCCAGTTAGGTAAGAGGAAACTCTCCCCCATTCCATCGGGAAAATTGGATGCATGGAAATAGCCAACATTTAACAAGTGTTCGCTGCATGTGCAAAGGTACTCACTGTGTGCCACGGACCTTTCATTTACTGCACTTAACGGGAACGTGTTGCCCTCTCTTTCGGGCATTGTCTCCTAGACTCGATGACTATGATGTTACCAAGATAGGTTCCTGGGAACTCAGGAAATCCAAGGGACTTTGCCTTGCCCTCAATTACAGTCTATCCATCTAATGCTCTTTTTGTCCACAGAAGCTAGGAGCCTACAACGTCAGTAAAACAGCCGTGCTGGGCCTCACCAAGACTCTGGCAGTGGAGCTAGCACCAAAGAATATCCGCGTTAATTGTATAGTACCAGGAATCATCAACACAGACTTCAGCAAAGTGGTGAGCACCAAGGGCAGGCAGCTAGCTCCTGCTCCTACTCTGATACTGTGGTCACAGCCCTTGGGATCCACAGCAGAATCAGCATCAGTTCTCTGTCAAGGATCAGCCCAGAGTGTCCCACAGACGCCCTTTCACAAACACACAGTAGGCGTGATGCAGAGCCCATGTGATAGCATCTACAGCAGCAACATTAACCTGGACCTTTCTTTTAGCTCAATGAAGTACCAGCGATTAATGAACATTTCAAGCTTTTCTACGGAATGCAGAGGTAGGTTGTGGTTAGGTAGTGACACTTGTAAATCTGAATTTAACCTGAGCTGAGAACTTCCATGAAGGATAAAAGATTACAGATTATTGCTCTGCAGGTTTTTATCCATTCTCCTTCATGGGATATGAAAATTCCTCAAGGCCTGAGATGGTGTCTAAAGTTCCCTGCGGAGCTCATATCTTCACGAGTAGCTCTTTGTTCACCCGCACAGAATACTGATTTTTCATGGGAGCTCACGGTTGGTGGGGAAAGATGTTACCAGTCTCAGCCCTGCTTCTTCTCTCCATGCAGGGTGGGGCAGCCTGAGGACTGTGCAGGACTCGTGTCTTTCCTATGCTCGCCAGATGCAAGCTACATCACTGGCGAAAACATCGTGGTGGCTGGCTTTTCCCCGCCTCTCTGAGAAGGCTGAGCTCAAAGCCTGGGCTCATCTCTCCATGCAGGAACCCTGTGTGACCCTAGGCCCATATGCTGGAACACTCTGAGGACAGGCCTATGCTCCAAATTGTGTACCTTTGGTTCAAAACTTTCACTGACTTAAAAATAAAGGACATCAGAAATGAGCATTTGTAGTATGAAACTACCAACAAAAACAATGTGAGTGTGCCAGAAAATAAAATGTAGGCTTAGGA
Source organism: Orientallactaga sibirica (assembly GCA_036365145.1). NCBI lineage: Eukaryota > Metazoa > Chordata > Mammalia > Rodentia > Dipodidae > Orientallactaga > Orientallactaga sibirica. Next base: position 12,328,522 of record JAEOAD010000059.1, on the reverse strand, counting down.
ATCTTAGATAAGAGGAGGTGGAGTTAGGCAGGGAGGGAATGGAAAGCAACATGGCTTTCTGAGCATGCTACCAAATGCTCTCTGTACTCCTGATGTTTTCATCTCTAATTCTGCAGCTAAGGAAGCCAAGAAGTAAAGACAGTGCTCCAAAAACACACATGACACCTATGAGCAGGAGATGAACTCCATTCTGTACAACAGAGAAGGATCAGCATGGAACCAGCCTGAGGGGGAAAACCTTTCTCCAGAGTCCTCATTCCCTCTCAGATCCATATCCTACAAGACTTGATCTAGCATCCCTGTATCACCACGCATGGCTGCCATGACATGCTGCCTTTCTACCATGGTGGAAATAAGCCTTTTCTCTAATTGTTTTACCTCAGGCACTTCCTAGCGTGATGGGAAGTGAACCAACACAGAGAATTATAATAGATACTTTCTCTCTCAAAACTCAATTCCAGAGACATCACACTCCAGACACCCTCAGATAGTTGACACAAATCATCACTGTCCCCCCAGCCTCAGCTAGGCCAAGAACTAAGTGGAAGGAACAAGATACAGTACACTGCCTCACCCCTACAGAAAAGTATAAACAGTAAGAGGATATGGAAGGAAATGAGTGAAAATGGAGGTATAGAGGAAATAGAATTAGGCCTTAACCAAGCATATTTAGAAACCAAGAAGTAGAACAAGAGCTGGAGAGATGGCTTAGCAGTTAAGGTGCTTGCCTACAAAGCCAAAGGACCCAGGTTCTTGTCCCCAGGACTCATGTAAGTCAGATGCACAAGGTGGCACATGCATCTGGAGTTCATTTGCAGTGGCTGAAGATTCTGGCATGCCTATTCTCTCTCTCTCTCTCTCTCTCTCTCTCTCTCTCTCTCTCTCTCTCTCGAATAAATAATTTTTTTAAAAAGGAGTAGCACAAATTACATACCTACACTAAGTCTTCAAGAGTCCCTACCCTAAATGCTGAGCAAGTGAGTGGGCAGGCTGGGGTGAATTCATTTAAAGGGCATGGGGATATGTACATTGAGTATGATCCTTGGGACGGAATCTGCTAGTAAAGGGAAGATGACATTGTTGAGAAACTCAAAGGTCTTTGTGAGCAAAGAATGACTATTGGGGAGCCCCTGACAAAATGTCCCTCTTGTCAGTGTGAGGATAGGAATTTAAACCAGTAAAGACCATCCAGAAGTAACTGGTCTATCAAGCAGCAGAGCTATCATGGTAGCTACAGATCTGTGAGCTACAAAGATTTGTGGTAAAGACAGAGACAGTGGCATTAAGACTAATAGAGCAGCTGAACCTTAGGGTGATATCAGCAGTGACAATGAGATTATCATCCTTACATACCTTGTTCGTTTTCTGTACCTCACCCACAATCAGGCACATCTCTAAGAAGTCTTTAGAGGGGAGATGCTATCCTAAGGGCTGCAACCCTTTGGTTTAGATGGTGTTTCTAGACTTTTCCAGAATACTGAGTGGAAGGGTTTAAGTGGGGATGAGAAGCTGGCAGATGGGGAGGGCACAGGACCACCAAAGTGTGTGTGTGTGTGTGTGTGTGTGTGTGTGTGTGTGTGTAATGAGTTCAATGATATTTCTAAAACAATTTAGCACCACACAATGGCCTGAGGAATACAATACAAACCTACCAAAAATATTTTGTAAATCAGCTTAATATTTTTCAAATGTCAACCCCAAACTCTCCATCTTTCTTTTCTGTTCATTTTTTTATTGACAACTTCTATACTTGCATACAAAAAACACATGATATTCCCTCCCCTCCCCCGATTCCACTTTAGAACTCCAATGTCCATCATATCCCCTCCCTCTATCCATTAGTCTCTTTTTTAATTTGATGTCATCATCTCTTTCTTCCATTTTGAGGGTCTTGCGAAGGTATTGCTAGGCACTGCAAGGTCATGGATATCGAGACCAATGTCTGTCTGGGCAGTTGCATTGTAAGAAGTCATACCCTTCCTTTGGTTCTTCCATTCCATCCGCCCCCTCTTCCGCAATGGTCCCTGAGCCTTGGGGGGTGTGACAGAGATGTTTCAGTGCTGGGCACTCCTCCATCCCTTCTTCTCAGCACTATGTTGCCTTTTGGGTCATCCCAGTGGTCATTGCCATCTGAAAAGAGAAGCTTCTCTAACCAGAAGTGAGAGTAGTGTTAATATGTGAATATGAGCATTAAGTGTAGTGCTTTCAGGGCAGCTTGGTGGGAATAATATCTCCATCTTCTTTCCAATTGTATTATCAGTTAGTGCAGATACAGTGCAATTAAAAACTGGGCGTGGGGGGGCTGGAGAAATTGCTTAGTGGTTAAGGTGCTTGCCTATGAAGCCTAAGGACCCAGGTTCAATTCTCCAGGTCCCATGTAAGCCAGATGCACATGGAGGCACATGCATCTGGAGTTCGTTCACATTGGCTAAAGGCCTTGACATGCCCATTCTCTCTTGCTCTCTCTCTCTCTCTCTCTCTCTCTCTAATAAATAAACTAAATAAATAAATAAAATTTTTTAAAAACTGAGGTGGGTACAGCCATTGTGGAAATCAGTGTGGAGGTTCCTGAGGCAGCTAAATATAGATTTACCATATGACCCAGCTGTACCACTCCTAGGCATATATTCTAAGGACTTGTTGCACTACCTTAGAGATACTTGCACATCTATGTTTATTGTCACTCTATTTACAATAGCTAGCAAATGGAACCAACCTAGATGTCCCTCAACTGATGAGTGGATAATAAAGATGTAGCACATTTGTGCAATGGAGTTCTACTCAGCAGTAAAAGAAAATGAAATTACAAAATTTGCAAGAAAATGGATGGACCTGAAAAGGATTATACTAAGTGAGGCAACCCAGGCCCAGAAAGCCAAACATTGAATGTTCTCTCTCATATGTGGATCCTAGCTACAAATGATTGTAATTGTATGTGATTTAAAATAAAACTTGATAGCAGAGGCCACTAAGCTAAAAAGGGGTTATAGGAAGGAAGGAGAGGGTAGGACTTAAGGGGATGGCATTGTATATATGCAAGTAGAAGTACAGATTATTGGGAGTGGAAAGGCCTAAGTGAGGTCAGGGGAAGAGATTGATTAAACAAAGGCTGGTGGAGGGTTAATCAAAATCTAAGAGAGTATGAATAAGTCATATGGAAACCTACTTTTTTGAACAATGGCACACCCAGAAGCCATAGATTGTTACTAGAAAATGTTCAGTGCCAGGGATGGGATACCTTCCAGTGGGTTGTTGGCCAGGGAGGTCCCTGATGCCCCCAAAACATTTCAAGCCATTGCCAAGGCTCTTGGTTTACCACCAGAAATAGATGGTAAGACCCTATTGCTGAAGACTCCACATGATTGGGCTGCAAAGTCACTGAGAAATCTTACTGGTGCTGGTCTAAAAACCTTCTCTGTGCAGACCAGCTGACAGAAAGCAAGTAAAAACTATGCTACATGCAATGGGAGAGAGAGAAATCACCAGTCAGACCAAATGAGCCAACAGGTGCAATAGCCACATGTCTATTATGGGGGAATCCAACCACTCTCTAATTGGACTGGAGGCCTGCTCCGCCAGAGGGAATATATGCCTGGTACTGAAAACCTATGGCAAGGGAGGTCATGAGCCCTAGGAATGTAATGCCTGCTGGTGTCTGGCTAAATGTATATACTATGCTCACCAAACTGCCCAGTAAGCACTTCTTTTAATGTTCATACCTATATATTAATGCTACTCTCACTTTTGGTTAGAGAAGCTTCTCTTTTCAGGTGGTAGTGACTATGGGATGCTGAGAAGAAGTGACAGAGGAGGACTCAACACTGAATCATCTCTATCACACCTTCCAAGGCTCAGGGTCCATTGTAGATGAGGGGACAGAAAGAATGTAAGAACCAAAGGGAGGGTAGGACTCCTTACAACGTGCTCCTCCAGACACAAAATGGCCTGGATATCCATGACCTCACAGTGCCTGACACTATCTACACAAGACCATCCTAATAGGGGGAAAAGATCATCACATCAAAATAAAAGAGAAACTGACTGAGAGGGGGAGAGGATATGATGGAGAGTGGAGCTGCAAAGGGGAAAGTGAGGAGGGGAGAGAATTTTCATAGTTTATTGTCTATAATTATGGAAGTTGTTAATTAAACTGAGAGGGAAGCTGAAGATGGCACTTCCATTACATACATACTCTCTTCATTATAACTCCCATCTAATTTTAGTTCTGTAAGTAACTATGTTCACAGTATTTTTTTCTAATTGTGCTGTATCTGAAATATTAGAATCACTGTCTTCTTGCAAACCTCATTTAGATTCAACTCTACAAGGAGCCATGTTTTATCTTCACCATTAGTACTTATGTTGTAATCTTTCTGGTTATTTCTTTCTCCAAAACTTGTCTAGAGAACTTTTCACAAGAGTACGTGCCAGTGTCCATTCCAAGTTCTTCCAGGGTGTTGCGGTTTGTGTCCCTTTGTACCTGAAAGTCACTATCATTGAACAGAAACTCCTTGGCTTACGTCTCCTTTCTCGGTGTACATCAGGCATTACCATATTTTCCTCTGACAAGTAGGGATGTTATGCTACTGTTCATGCTTTGTTTGTTTGTTTTGATTGTTTGTTTGTTTTTGAGGTAGGGTCTCACTCTAGTCCAGGCTGACCAGGAATTCAGTATGTATTCTCAGGGTGGCCTTGAAATCACAGCAATCCTCCCACCTCTGTCTCCCAAGTGCTGGGATAAAGGCGTGCACCACCACACCTGGCATCTATTCGTGCTTTTGAATACAACTTTAGATGGCAACTAGTTAATCTGTGATATCAACTTGACAGGATTTAGAATCACCATGGAAACAAATCTATGAGAATGTCTGCGAGGGATTTTCTAGATTAGGTTAATTGAAGTGGGAAGACCCACCTTAACTGTGGGCGGCACCATTCCATGGACTGGAGTCCCAGACTGGACAAAAAGGAAAGAGATAGATGAACGTCCATCTCTGCTGCTTCACCATCATGGACTGGCTGCTTCATGTTCCTGCCACCAGGCCTTTCCCACCATGATGTGCTGTATCTGCTTGAATTGAAAGCTGAAATAAAGTTCTTATTCTTAAGTTGCTTTTGTCAGACATTTTGTCACAACAATGAGAAAAGTAACTAATCAGGAAATTGGAATTGGGAAGATCTTTGGAACTGGTTTGCAGAGAAGTATGTGAAAGAGTTTCAAACTTTGGACTAAGAATGCTCTTGGATATTCTAACGGGCCATTCTGACAAAGATGTGGCTCCATTCTGCCCATGTCCAGAGAACTTGAGTGGGGTTGCATTTAAAGGTAGTGGACTCATTTGTTTGGCAGAGGAAATTTCAAGGCAGAATAGCAGTCAGGCTGTGGTGTAGTTATTGCTCACCATTCTTATCCAGGCTTACGGTGAAAAAAGAGCAGTAAATGGGTCAGAAAGATATTTAAAATGTGCAGTTTGTCAAGGAAATGACCTTGAGTAAGTTTAAAGTTGCTGCCAAGACATATGCTTTGTTGAAAAAAACAAGAAGCTGCAATTGTTCCAGATAAACCTCAGTTGTTACACTGGGACAACAGGCAAGGTGCCCTGAGGGAAAGACCCCATCTGTTGGAGGCTCTATCTGGAGACACTACAAATTCATTTAAAAGAATGGATCCAGAACAGAAGAGGTTCCCTGCTCAGAAACAACCCCATAGAGAAGGGTCTCCTCTACACTCCTTGCAGAGACTCCAACTCTGCCACATATTACCTGCCTCAGTGGCTTTCTGAAACTGTGAGCAAGAGCTCATGACTCCTCAATTCTTCATGCTTCCAAAACTAATACCACATGGTAGATGCCGCCAGCTTGGAATGTAACCTAGACCCCTTGGACCAAAGCTGTAAGGACGTCTGTGTCCTGATACCCAGCTAGAGATGCAATTCAGATTCCCTTTTATATTTTTTTTGGGGGGGGGTCAAGGTAGGATCTCACTCCAGCCCTGGAATTCACTATGTAGCCTCAGGCAATCGTTGCTATTTTTGTTTTTGAAGATTCCTTTCTTTTGACCAGTCATCCGAGTCTGTCTGGGCGTTCCACTCCTGAGTTTACAAGCTGACAATTATGCCAGAGGGAGCTGGGCACTTGTTGGTTTTCTCTGAAGGGCCCACCAGGTTTTCCATGCCAGGTTAGAATTCACCTTGACATTTAGAGCACTTAGATTCTCTTCTGCGAGGCCTCCTCTCTAATTCCACACTCTATTACATTCAATACCTGTCATCTTTTCAGAACCTTTCCATGTCAAGCTTCTTTCTTATAGTCGGTGCTCTACTTTATTACGTAATAGTTTTTCTTTCTTGCTCAGAAGCAGGGAGGCCGTTGTTACTTGAGTTCTTTGAGATGGAGAATACTTGTCTCTTGGTTTCTCTATTTTAAGTACAACTTGAAATGCACGGTTTTTCCTTTAAACTGCTTTTCCAAAGGCTTTGCTCAAACACTGAGCATAATTTGGTCGCTTTTTCCTTTGCCTTCCTGGCTGTCTCCTTCCTTTCCCCTCCCCCCTCCCCCCACCTTCCCTTTACCCCTTTCCCTTCCTGTGTTTCACTCCCTCCTCTTCCTACTCCCCTCCTGACCCAGTCCCTCTCTCTTCCTTTCCCTTTCTCCCTCCCAGTCTTGTCCCTCATGGGTCCCCAATGCCCCTTCTACCACCCTCCTCCTTCCCCTTCCTCACCTCTCTGTCTTCTCTCATCTTATGGCTCCTCCAGCTTATTTTTCCTTTTCATATATATCTCCTGGATTGAACTGTCAGTGAGATTTTCGTTAAAGACACGTCTATGGCTGCCATGTTCCCTGAGTTCTTTCACAGTCTTTGAGAATGTTGGCCTGCTATGTTGCTCAAGTGAGGAGGTAAATGGTCCCAATATTTCAGGAGAATCCAAGGAAGCTCTTCGGTCAGATAACCTGGCCAAGGGAACACTGCACAAGAGACTCAGCCTCAAAGGAGTTGAAAGATGAGGACTGACACCCAAAAGTTGTCCTCTGACCTTCACATGCACACTGTGGCATGCATGTGTCCACACTCACATACATAAACACACATATACACACATCATGCACACACACATGCACATGCACCAAAAATAAGCTTTAAAAAAAGGGCTGGGGGGCTGGAGAGATGGCTTAGCAATTAAGGCACCTGCCTCCTAAGCCTAAGAACACTGGTTCCAATCTCCAGCAGTTTCAATCTCCAGGTCCCACGTTTAGCCAGATGCAAAGTGATGCAAGGGTGCAATGCCACACGTGACCACAAGGGGGCGCACACATCTGGATTTCATTCACAACAGCTGAGAGGCTGCTGGCGTGCCCTTCTCTATCTGTCTTCCTCTCCCTCTCTCTCTGTCTCTCTCTGACTCTCTCCACAAAAAAAAGGGGGGCTGGGAAGATGACTCACTGATTAAGAGCAGTTGCTGCTTAAGCATGAAGGCCATACAGGGCCCAATATGGCCCAAGTTTGATTCACCAGCATCCATTTAAAAAGCTGGATGTAGGGCTGGAGAGATGGCTTAGCGGTTAAGGCACTTGCCTGTGAAGCCTAAGGATCCATGTTTGACTCTCCAGATCCCACATTAGCCAGACGCACAAAGGTGAGGCAAGCACAAGGTCACACATGCCTACTAGATGACACAGCATCTGGAATTCAATTGCCATGGCTGAAGCCCTGTCACACCACACACATCTGTAACCCCAGTCCAGTGGAACACTGAAAACAGAGGCTTGCTGGTGTTTGTTGACCCAAAATGGCAGTTCTGAGTTGAGGAAGAGACTGTCTTAAGGAAATTGATAGATGAGTAATAAAAGAGGGAACCCAACTTTCCTCCTGTGGTCTCAACACAAAGGCACACAGGATGTGCACATTTGTACACACACACATATATACCGCACCACACATACTATATACATGTGTGCACATGTGCATGCATGCACCAAAAATAAATAAATATCAAGATAGGACACCAAGCATGAACCCTAAGAAACCACCAGACAGTCTGCTCATATGCGGCTTCTTCCATCAGCAGTGAGCAGACATTAGAACACATAACAGTGTTGTTTCTTCCATTGGCAATGTGAGCTAGTGCGTCTCTCACTGAGAATGGGCACAGTTTATACCACTCAACACCCACAACAACCAACAAGATAAGAAGCTCAGCCATCCTGATACCACACAGACTGTCCATTTGGGACGGAGTCTTGACAAATCACAGTGGCTGGAAGAGAAATTTGGAAAGCTCCAAGTAGCTTGGTACATGGGTTTCCCAAGGTTGGAGAGCTGGAGACTGGAACTGTACAGAGGTGTGGGGAGTGCCAAAGCAGCAGCAGAAAGGACTGCTAAAGCATTCTGAGTGAAATCTCAAGAGAATGCATCAAACTGCATCTCCAGGCTGCCAAAGAGAGCACAAAGTCTGGCTGTGTTCCTGAGAAGTCACTCTTTAAGAAAGCCTCCCAAATCCATACAGCTGTGTGCAAGCTAAGGCAATAAGTTATTTTTTATGTTAAGGAGCTCACAGTTAAAAGTTTGCCTAGGGTTGGAGAGATGGCTTAGTGATTAAGGTGCTTGCCTGCAAAGCCAAAGGACCTCAGTTTGATTCCCCAGGACCCACATAAGCCAGATGCACAAGGTGGCGCCTACATCTGGAGTTCATTTGCAGTGGCTGGAGGCCCTGGCATTCCCATTCTTTCTCGCCTGTGAAGCCTGAGGACCCCAGTTCAAAGCTTGATTCCCCAGAACCCACGGAAGCCAGATGCACAGGGTGGCACATGCATGTGGAGTTCGTTTGCAGTGGCTGGAGGCCCTGGTGCGTCCATTCTCTATCTACCTGTCTCTTTCTCTGTCTGTCTGTCGCTCTCAAATAAATAAATAAATAAACAACAAAAAAACATAAAATATCTTAAAATAAACCTAAAAAAGACCTCTACAGTGAAAACTTCAAGAACTGGAAAATGTAATGGGAGGTAAATGACCAAAATACATTCTAGGGCTGGAGAGATGGCTTAGTGGTTAAGGCGCCTGTCTGCCAAGCCTAAGAATGCCCATTCGATTCTCCAAGTCCCATGTTTAGCCAGATGTAAAGTGACACAAGGGTGCAATGCCTCACTTGCCCACAAGGGGGCACATGTGTCTGGAGTTCGTTCACAGCAGCTGAGAGGCTGTTGGTGCACCCATTCTCTCTCTCTCTCTGCCTCTCTCTCTTTTTCTGTCTCTGTCTCTGTCTCTCTCTCTCTGCCTCTCTCAAATAAAAAAATGCATTCTATACATGTTACATGTACAAAAATAGTCAATAAGTAATTTTAAAGACACTGAAAAAATAAATTGAAAAAGACACTAGACAATGGAAAGACTTTACATGTGCCTGGATTGGTAGAGTGTACTATTAAAAGTACCAACAGATTCAATGCGATCTTCATCAAAATTCCAATACATTCTTTAAAGAATAATCCTAAAGTTCATATGGAAACACAAAGGGCCACAGATAGTCAAGACAATCCAAAGCAGAAATATCACAGCTAAAAACATTACATTATCTGACCTTAAACTATACTTCAGAGCCATAATAACAAAGACATCATGGCACTGGCACAAAAGCAGACATGCAGTCCAATGAACGAATACTAGAGGACCCAGAGATAAACTGACATAGCTATGAACACCTAATCTTTGACAAACATGTCAAAATTACACTCTGGAGAGATGGCTTAGTGGTTAATGTGCTTGCCTACAAAGCCAAAGGACCCAGGTTGGACTCCCCAGGACCCATGAAATCCAGATGCACAAGGTGGTGGTGCATGCATCTAGAGTTCGTTTGCAGTGTCTGGAGGCCCTGGCACACTCTCTCTCTTTCTCTCTCTCTCTCTCTTTCTCTCTCTCTCTCTATGTGTGTATGTATACACACACACACCCACACACTGAAAAAATACAATCTATTCAATGAATGGCACCGGAAAAACCAAATGTCTACCTGCAGAAGAATGAAATCAGATACATGTCTCTCACCCTGAACAAAAGTGAATTCAAACTGGACCAAAGATCTTAATTTAAAACCTGAGACAAGCCGGGTGTGGTGGCTCACGCCTTTAATCCCAGCACTCGGGAGGCAGAGGTAGGAGGATTGTCTTGAGTTCAAGGCCACCCTGAGACTACATAGCTAATTCCAGGTCAGCCTGGACCAGAGTGAGACCCTACCTTGAAAAACCAAAAAAAAAAAAAAAAAAAAAAAAAAAAACCCTGAGACACTGAAATTGCTAATGGAAAACATTTCAGAACATAGGTATAGGCAACAAATTTCTGAACAGAACCCTGACAACACAGGGAATAGCAATAGGATTTGACAGATAAAATTACATGAAATTAAAAAGCTGCCCAGACAAATAAATGATCAGTAGAGTGAACAGATGTCCTGCATAATGGGAGCAAATCTTTGCCAGCCATGTTTCAAACAAGGAGTTAATCTCTAGAATTATAAAGAACTATAAAAATTAAATACCAAAAAGCAAACTATGAGTCAATAAATAGTGTTCTCAAAATGAGAACTGAGTAGAGTTCTCAAAAGAAGAAACACAATGGTCAATAGATATTTTAAAAAGTGTTCAAGGGGGCTGGAGGGATGGCTTAGTAGTTAAGGCAAAGCCAAAGGACCCAGGTTTGATTCCCCAGGACCCAGATGCACAAGGGGGCGCATACATCTGGAGTTTGTTTGCAGTGGCTGGAGGCCCTGGAGTGCCCATTATCTCTCTGTCACATAAATAAATAAATAAATAAATAAATAAATAAATAAATAAAAAAAAGTGTTCAAGGGCTGGAGAGATGGCTTAGCAATTAAGGTGCTTGCCTGCAAAGCCCAAGGACCCAGGTTCAATTCCCCAGGACCCACGTAAGCCAGATGCACAAGGTGGTGCATGTGTCTGGAGTTCATTTATAGCAGCTGGAGGCCCGGGAGCACCCATTCTCTCTCTCTCTCTCTCTCTCTCTCTCTCTCTCTCTCTCTCTCTCTCTTTCTCTCCCTCTTTTTCTTCTCTCTCTCTCTCTCTCTCTCAAATAAATAAATTTTTTAAAAAGTGCTCAACATCATTAGCCATCAGGGATATACAAATTAAAACTACTTTAAGATTCCATCTCAGACTAGAGAATAGCTCAGCAGTTAAAGGCATTTGCTTGCAAAGCCTGCTGGCCTGGGTTCAATTTCTCAGTAGTCATGTAAAGACAGATGCACAAAGTGGTGCATGTGTCTGCATGTTTGCAGTAGCAAGAGGCCCTGGTGTGCCCATATACACTCTCACTCTCTCTCTTTCTCTCCTCACAAATAAATAAAAAAAGATTTCATCTCACTCCAGTCAGGATGGCTATTACCAAAAAAAAAATGACAATAAATGCTTGTAAGAATGTAGGAAAAGAGGAACCTTTGTTCCCTGTGGTGGGAGTATAAACTGGTACAGCCACTATGGAAATCAGTGCTGAAGCTTCTCAAAAAACTAAAAATAGACCGACATGCAGTTCAATTATTCCACCCCTGGGCATATCCTCAAAGGACTCTGTACACTATCACAGAGACACTTGCACATCCTTGTTTGCTGCTGCTTTATCAGCATAGCAAGGAATTGGACTTACCTGAATGTCCATCAACAGATGAATGGATAGTGAAAATGTGGTACATATACACAAAGAATTTTATTTACCTGCAAATAAAAGATGAATTTTTCAGGGCTAGAGAGATTGCTCAGTGCTCAAAGTGCTTGCTTGCAAAAGCCTGAAGGCCTAGGTTTGATTTCAGAATACCCACATAAAGCCAGATGCACAAAGTGGCACATATGTCTGAAGTTTGTTTACAGTGTCAGGAGGCCCTGGTGTGCCAAGGCTTTCTCAATCTCTCTCTCTCTCTCTCTCTCTCTCTGTCTTTCTCTCTTTCTTTCTCTCTCCCCTTACAAATAAATAAACAATGTTTAAAAAGTGACCTTTTCATGAAAATGGATGACACTGGAAAATATTACACAAAGGAAGGTAACCCAGGGTCAGAATAACAAATACCACACTTTTCTCTCCACCCCCCTCTCTCTCATATGTGGATCCTAGCTTCTAATTGTTATATATGTGTACTATGTGGAAATAGGACATATATAGGCCAAGAGACTAGAAAAGAACACATGAGATGGGGGGAAGTGTTAAGGAAGTGGTGTTAAGGAGAGTGAAAGAACACATGTCATACAAATTGGAAGGGGGAATATTGGATGGGAAGAGTGTGGAGGGGATGTGGGCAGAGAGCCTGGGGAGAAGAGCAGGGAGGGGTGGATAAGGAGAATCAACCAATACTATGGATGTTTGGAAATGCCATAGGAAATCTGTTTACTTCATATGCAAGTTAAAAATGGCAGATTTGGGGCTGAAGGGATGGCTTAGAGGTTAAGGCTCTTGGCTGCAAAGCCAAAGGACCCAGGTTTGATTCCCCAGGACCCACGTTAGCCACATGCACAAGGGGGCATATGCATCTGGAGTTCATTTGCAGTGGCTGGAGGCCCTGTTGTGCCCATTCTCAATCTCTCTCTCTCTCTCTCTCTCTCTTCTCTCTTCCTCTTTCTCTGTCAAATAAATAAATAAATAAAAGTAAAATATTAAAAACTGGTAACTTTTTAAAAAAGAAAATATGGAAAACAGTAAACCTATATGAGATAAGCCAGAACTGATCTACAGTGCTTTTCTAAGGAATATCCATCATCAACTGTGCTATCTCATCCACTTCTGTCCTGGTCAGTCCTGGTTTCTTCTCTATATCCTTAATATGATACCAGCTGGCCATGGTTGTTCACTTTCTAGGTGATCCATTGTTTTCCTAGCAAATAAACACCCAAATGATTGCATACTATCAACAAATAAAAGGTTAAGGAAAGATTTACTGGTGTTGCTAAGACAAAACATGTTTTCTTTCTTCATCTTACCTGTGCCTCTACTAGACCTGTAGATATCTCTAGGAGTCAAGCTAACAGGCCTTATAACAAAGCAATAATGAAGAATACCCTATAGGTTTCAATTTTTCTTTCTAGTATTGTCTCATATCACTTCCTTCACCATATCTAACATGTCCCTCTAATCTTCTCAGTTCCCTGCGTACACATCTATGTAACAACCTCATGGATCTGTACACATTGTTCCTTATTCTTTCTCTCCACCTAACAATCTTCCTTTCCAGTTCTTCTTTCTTCTCCTTTCATCATCTTCTCTACATTTCCATAGAAAAGTCTCATTTTCAGGCTAAGAAAATAAATTCAAGTTACAGAAGTTATACATGGGTGGTTGAATTTGACATAAATCTATATACCAGCAATGAAATTATCTCCAAGGGAACTTTTCCTACAGTTATTCATGCCTACAATAGGGTTTAGGATGCCTCACTGGGGAAGTTAGAGGAGTCCTCTATCACCAAGAAGCAGCCAAACTAAGTGTAACCCATAAGTCTCCTTCATGAGATTGAAATTTTTCAGTCAAAATAAGTTCTTTTTAGCCAGGCATGGTGGTGCACACCTTTAATCCCAGCACTTGGGAGGCAGAGATAGGAGGATCACCATGAGTTCGAGGCCACCCTGCGACTACATAGTGAGTTCCAGGTCAGCCTGGGCTAAAGGTAGACCCTACCTTGAAAAACAAAAAAAAACAAAAAAAAATTCTTTTTAAATGACATAATTGAATTTGCAATAAAAAATGCCAACAAAAGTACATCCTCTGAAGTCTAGAACTAGATGAAAGCACAAAGATGTATGACTATGTGTGAAACAAATTAAAGACTAAAGAAAACGGGAGCCCTTCACCCCATGTAGTGAATACCCTCACCCGCTGTCATTGTGATATGGAGGAACAGACCTCCCCCCAAATACCCTGGAGGTCACCAACAATTTCCCATTTGGGTGAGGATACAACTGCATGTCTGAGAATAGTGACAACAGAATTAAGACCACTTCACCTTCCCCACCCACAAAGAATTATCAAGTATCTTAGAACTTCTCAGACACTATCTCCTTTTTTTTTTTTTTTTTTTGGAGAGAGACACAGAGAGAGACACAGAGAGACACGGAGACAGGGAGAGGAGACATATAGAGATGGGCAGGCCAGCAGCCTCTCAGCTGCTGGAAAGAAATCCAGATGCGTGCGCTCCCTTGTGGTCAAGTGCAGCATTGCGCCCTTGCGTCACTTTGCATCTGGCTAAACTTGGGACCTGGAGATTGGAACCACTGGAAATTGGAACCAGTGTTTTTTTTTTTTTTTTTTTTTTTTGGTTTTTCGAGGTAGGGTCTCACTCTAGCCCAGGCTGACCTGGAATTCACTCTGTATTCTCAGGGTGGCCTCGAACTCATGGCGATCCTCCTACCTCTGCCTCCCGAGTGTTGGAATCAAAGGCGTGAGCCACCACACCTGGCAGGACCAGCGTTCTTAGGCTTAGGAAGCAGGCGCCTAACTGCTAAGCCATCTCTCCAGCCCTACCTCCTTTTTTTCAAACAAAGTTTTAACATAGAACTTTTCTCTTGGGAAAAGTATTTCAGAACTTTACTTTTGTACAAATTTTAACTGTAAAGTACAGATTTATTTTAATCAGTGAAGATGGAGCACTGCTACTCTAACAATCCTGTGAGGGACATGTCAATGGTATTTTCATTGGTCTCTGTGTTTTTTAAATTATTGATGAGATGACTGATTGCTAGACATACTGTATAGCCAGAAGACTAGGTTATACAGTATATACCAACTCACTGATATCAAATCTGCTGTTTCAAATGCACCTTAAGGAAAATATCAGTGGCTCAGTGTACAGTCTGTGGTCCTATCTGTCAAGCCTGGCTGAAGTCTCTGTCTCTTCTGATTGATGATGTTCTCAGCTGTTGACACAATATATGTGCTTTTGTGAGCCATGAATATTCTAATTAAATTTTACATGCTAAAAAAAAAAAAATAGAACTCCAAGCACTACAAAGCAGATAATGGTGAACACAAAGACACATCAAGTACCATCCCAAGTCCTCACCAACATAGGTGTGCTAGAAAGACCTGACCAACGCACTAACTGAGGATGGGTTAATCACCATATGACACAAAAACCAAGCCAATCCCTTAGGAGAGAACCCCATGACAGCTGCCTAGAGCAAACTCCAGACTAAGAAGAACTCAAAGAAGACACAAATAAATACATGAATGAAATCCTGAAAAAAATCCAAAGAGGACATAAACAGCTAGATGAGATGAAAAAGTCTCACCAGGATATTGAATTCGATAAAAAGATAGAAAAACTGAAGAAAAATCAAACTGAAGTAAAGCTGGAAATGAAAAATACACTAAATCAGGGCTGGAGAGATGGCTTAGCACTTAAGGTGCTCACCTGCGAAGCCTAAGGATCCAGGTTCAATTCTCTAGGTCCCACATAAGCCAGATGCACAAGGTGCATGCACATGCATTTGGAGTTCATTTGCAATGGCTATAAGGCCTGGCACACCCATTCTCTTCTTCTTCTTCTTCTCTCTCTCTCTCTCTCTAATAAATAATAAATAAAAATAAAAATATATAAAAAAGAAAAATACACTAAATCAAACAAAAAGCCCCATGGAAATCTTCACCAATAGACTGAATCAAGAAGACAGAAAGCCTTGAAGACAAAGAAGAGGAATTAGATCAATTAGAAAAGTACATATGAATCAAACATGAGAGAAATGTGTGACACTTTGAAAAGAACAAATGACCAAGAAGAGGAAGAACTTCAGACCAATGGAATAGAAAATATTTTGATAAAACTATAGAAGAAAATTTCGCAAACATTGACATATGGAGCACAAAAGAATCGGGAGCAGAGAAGAAATTCCCCATGTCATATTATAGTCAAAACACTAAATATACAGGACAAAGGACAAGTACTGAAAGCTAGAAGAGAGAAATACCTTGCCACAAACAAAGACAGATCAAGGGCCTGAAGAGATGACTCAGCACTTAAAAGCACTTGGTTGCAAAGAGAGACCCCTCAGAATAATGGTCAATGTTTTAATGAAAGCACTAAAATCTAGGTCTTAGAATGATGTGTTTCAAGTATTGAAGATCATAGATGCCAACACAAACAACTATATCCAGCAAAACTATCTCCCACAATAGAAAGAAAAAAAAATATCCCATGATAAAAACACACTAAAAGAATTTATGAGCTCTAAGCCAGCCCTACTGAGGAAACTACAAGGAATATTTCATAATAGATGAATAAACATATGCAAGAAACTACAGGAGGAAAAATACATAGTAAGAGCTTCAGGGTGGGTGAGAATAGCCTGAGGTACTATGTCCACTGCCCAGAGGCAGACTGAGGCCTCTTGGTCCCCACAATGAATACCAATACCCCTCAGAAGAAGACCCTCAGCAGAAATGGGGGAGGGGTGAAGGAGTATAAGAGTACATTTTCATTAAAAAAATCAATAAATAATAATTTTTCAGGAAAAAAGGAATGACCACATGAGAATCAAGAGGAAAGTCAGTCCTCTCCTGATAAATCTTCATGGCACTGGTAAGTGCTAAGGGAACTACTATGTGACAGTGGTCACCAACAGCATGAATAAACAGGAAACCTTGCAAACTATGCAATCCACCAGATGGACAAGAAGCATACACTTGTGTAATAGTGATGCACAGCCCATGTGGGTAACCAACTGTCCTCCACTTGCACATAAAGCCCACTCAATGGGGGAGAGCTCATAACTGGTGCTTGGAACCAAGCCAGCACTGCACAGGTAGGGTGGACTATGGAACTAGGAAATAAACATGTGTAATATTCTAACATCTGACAAAATAGAATTCAAACCAAAATTAATCAGAAAGAGATAAAGAAAAGGAGCAATTTCTAAACATATACACACTAAAAACAGGAGCACCCTAATTTTATAAAATAAAAGTTATAGTTATAAAGTGAGAGATAAATTCCAACGTAATAATAGTGAATGACTTCAACACTCAACTATTACTAATACACAGGTCATTTAGACAGAAAATAAACAGAAAGAAAGGAGCTAAAGGACACCTTAGATCAAATGGACCTAAGAGACATTTACAGATAGTTAATGAGACACTACAGAATACAAATTCTTCTCAGCAGCTCATGGAACTTTCTCTAAAGTAGAACACATATTAAGACATAGCACAAGTCTCAAAATTTGGAAAATTGAAATAATTTCTTGTGTTTTATCTGTCCACAGTGCAATAAAGTAGAAATCAGCAAGAAAAACTACAGAAAACACACAAATTCCTTGAGTTTGAACTGTATACTATTGAGAAATAAATGCATCCTTGAAAAATCAAAAAAGAAATCAAAAAATTCCTATAACTTTAATGGAAATAAAGACATAGCATACCAAATCTATGTCACACAATGAAGGTAGTCCCAAGAGGGAGTTTAGAGCTTTGAATGCCTTCATAACACAAACAGAGAAATCTCAAATAAATAACTTAATGATACATTCAAGGCCTTAGAAAAACAGAAAAATTAAACCCAAAAGTACTAAACAGAAAGAAATAATCAAGGTCAGGGCATAAATCAATAAAATAGGAACCAAAATAACAAAAAGACAACAAAAGAATCAATGAAACAAAGAGTTTTTTTAATTTGAGAGAGACAGATAGGAAGAGGCAGAGAGAGAATGTGTGCATCAGCAGCCTCTCAGCCACTGTAAACAAACTCCAGGTGCATGCACCCCCTTGTGAGCAAGTGAGGCATTGCACCGTTGCATCACTTTTTGCATCTGGCTAAACATGGGACCTGGAGATTGAATGGGCCAAAGAGTTGGTTTTTTAAAAAGATAAACAAGATTCACCAACCTTTGGCCAAATAAACCAAAAGAAATAGAGAAAAGATCTTAATGAGAGTAGACATTCAAAAAGAGATGTTACAGGCTGGAGACATAACTTAGGGACTCAGGTTCAATTCTCCAGGTTCCACGTAAGCCAGATACACATGGTGGTGCATGTGTATAGAGTTTGTTTACAGTAGCTGGAGGCCCTGGCACACCCATTCTCTCTCTCTCTCTCTGCCCTCTCTCTCTCTCTCTAATATATAAATAACTAAATAAATCTTTAAAAATTTCTACAAAGTCATCATTATACTAATATCAAAACCAGATAGACACACAACAAAAAAAAAGAAAACAATAGACCAATAGTCTTGATGAACATACATGCAAAAGTTCTCAATAAAATGCATGCAAATTGAATTTGAGAGCATATCAAAAAGATCATCCCAGCTGGAGAAATGGCTCAGTGGTAAAGGTGGTTGCAAACCTTGATGCCTGGGTTTGATTCCCCAGTACCCATCTAAAGCCAGATGCACAAAGTGGAACATGCATCTGGAGTTAATTTACAGTAGCTGGAAGCCTTGGTGCATCCAGGCTGACTCACTCTCTCTCTCTCTCTCTCTTCTCTCTCTGTCTCAAATTTTAAAAAAGTTTTTTAAAAAGAGAGATCAGCTGGACGTGGTGGCATATGCCTTTAATCCCAGCACTTGGGAGGCAGAGGTAGGAGAATCGCTGTAGGTTCGAGGCCAGCCTGAGACTACATAGTGAGTTCCAGGTCAGCCTGGGCTACAGCAACATCCTACCTTGAGAAAACAACAACAACAACAAAAAGATCATCCATCCCAATAAGGCTTTATTTCAGAGATGCAGGGATGGTTCAACATAAATAAACCAATAAACATGATACATCCCACAAACAGGCTCAAGAACAGAAATCACAGGGTCATCTCAATTGGCACAGAAACAACCTTTGATAAAATCCAACTTCCCTTCACGATTAAAACACTGGAGAGCCAGGGGTGGTGGCACACTCCTTTAATCCCAGCACTTGGGAGGCAGAGGTAGGAGGACCAATGTGAGTTCAAGGCCACCCTGAGACTATATAGTGAATTCCAGGTCAGCCTGGGCTAGAGTGAGACCCTACCTCAAAAAACAAAATAAATAAATAAATAAATAAATAAATAAATTAGAGAAAGTAGGGATGGCAGGAACATATCTCAGCATAAATAAAGGCTATATTTAACAAACCTACAGTCAACATCATACTGAAAGGAGAAAAACTCAAAGTATTCCCATTAAGATATGGAACAAGACAAAGGTGTCCACTTTCCCACTGCTAATTAACATAATTAACTAATTAACACAGTACTTGAAGTCTTAGCTAAAGTGATAAGAGAAATAAACAAAAGGGATATGAAATGGAATGGAAGAAGCCAAACTATCCTTATTTGCAAATGATATGATTCTATATACAAGAGACCCTAAAAACTACCAGAAAAGTCCTAGGGTTGATAAACTCTTTTCACAAAATGGCAGGATACAAAATCAACACACAAAAAATCAGTAGCCTCCTTATAAACAATGGCAAACACATTGAGAAAGGAATCAGGGGAATCGTCTCATTCACAATAAGTACATAAAAATTCAAATATCATGGAATATCCTTAATCAAGGGAGTGAAAGACCTCTACACTGAAAACGCAAAGCACTAAAAAAGAAAGAAATCGGAAAGGACACCAGAAGATGGAAAGATGTCCCATGCTCGTGAACTAGAAGAACTAATGTCATGAAAATGGCCATCCTACCAAAGCAATATACAGATTCAATGTAATCCGAATTATTCCAGTAGCATTCTTCACAGAAATAGTACAAAATAATCTTAAAATTTATATGAAAGCACAAAATACCCCAGATAGCCAAAACTATCCTCAGCAAATAGAATTCTGATACAGGTATCACAATAACAGGTTTCAAATTATACTACAGAGTCATAGAAACAAAAGTAGCATGGAACTGGCACAAAAACTGACACATAGATCAATGGAATAGTGTAGAGAGAGGATCCAAGTATAAGTTCATGTAACTTCAGCCATCTGATTTTTTCCACTGGAAAAAGGGCAGCATTTTCAACAAATGGTGGTGATAAAACTGGATATCTTCAAGTAAAAAGAATGAATCTAGACCATTATCTCCACCTTTCACAAAAATCAACTCCAAGTGTCTCAAAGGCCTACAACCCTGAAAAGACTAGAGAAAAAAGAAGGGCAAACACTTCAAGACACAGGAATGGGCTGGAGAGGTCACTTGCCTACAAAGCCTAACAACCAGGTTCAATTCCCCAGTACCCATGTAAAGCCAGATGTGGTGCATGCATCTGGAGTTCGTTTGCAGTGACTAGAGGCCCTGGAGTGCCCATTCCATCTCTCTCTCTTTCTTCTGTCTTTCTCTGCTTACAAGTAAATAAATAAATAAAATAAATGCAAATTTATCTCATTTATGAAAGAAAGCAAAAATACAACTGCAAAGATATCAAAATAATAGAGGGACTGGTTGGAGAAAGGAAGAGGTTTAGTGGAAAGGATATAGGGGAGTGGGAGCAAGAGAGAGTTATAGGGGCTGGAGAAACGGCTTAGTGGTTAAACACTTGCCTGTGAAGCCTAAGGTCCCCAGTTCGAGGCTCGATTCCCCAGTACCCATGTAAGACAGATGCACAAGGGGGTGCATGCATCTGGAGTTTGTTTGCAGTGGCTGGAGGCCTGGCTCACCCCTTCTTTCTCTCTCTCTCTCTCTCTCTCTCTGCCTCCTCCATCTCTCTCTCCATCTGTTGCCCTCAAATAAATAAGTAAAAATCAACAAAAAAATTTAAAAAAACAAAAAAGAGTTATAGGAGGGGACTATGATCAAAATGTACATAATTTAAATATTCCTTAGATGAGGTAAGTGACAACCAGCCAAGGTAAGGAAGCAACCAAGGTGTCTATCAATGGATAAAGAAAATGTATTGTATATACAGTGGGATACTGTTTAACCATTACAAAAAAAAGAATGAAATCCTGGGCTGGGAAGATGGCTCAGTGGATAAAGCACTAGACCCACAGTGTGAGTGCCTGCGTTCAGACCCCCAGATCTCATATAAAGCCAGACACAGAACCACAAGCATCTGTAATCCCAACATGCCTGAGGTGACATGGGAGGCAGAGACAGAAGAATCCTCTGAAAGCTTGTGGTCAGGTGTAGTAGTTTGAATGTGAACGTATGTCTCCCATCACCTGAGGGATTTTTGATTAAGCTTGCAACTTGAGTCTCCAGCAGCCTGCTGGAGAGGTGTCACTGGGGCGGATCTGACAGTGCAAACCTAAGGTGTGATCAGAGCAGTTAGGGCTCTGGCTGTTTGTGTTTGCTTGCTGCAGCAGCTTCTCCCTGCTGTAAAACTATGAAAGTGAGCCAGCTTCTTCTGACATTGATGGGGCTTCACCTGGAATCTATCTGTAAACCTGAAATAAACCCTTTTCTCCCATAAGCTGGTCAGGTGTTTGTCCAGCAATGAGAACGAAACAGTCAGCTAGCCTGGCAAATGCAATAGTGAGCAATAAGAGAGACCTGCCTCAAACAAAATATAAGACAAGGACTGACATCCAAGGTTGTCCTCTGACCACCAGACATATGTCATAGCCCTCTCTCTGTATCTATCATCTATCTATCTATCATCTATCAATCTCTCACAAACATTTATATACACATCAAAATACTAAAAAATTAAAATTGAGAGCCAGGTGTGTTGGCACTCGCCTTTAATCCCAGCACTCGGGAGGCAGACGTAGGAAAATCAACATGAGTTCAAGGCCACCCTGAGATTACATAGTTAATTCCAGGTCAGCCTGGGCCAGAGTGAAGCCCTACCTCAAAAAAAAATAAATAAATAAATAAATTGAAAATAAATTTGCAGCAACATAGATGGCACTGGAAGGCAGTGTGCTGAGTGAAATAAATCAAACACAGAAAGACAATACTATATGTTCTCACTCACATATGGAAACTAAAAATGTTGATCTCATTAGAAAAAGAAAACAGAGGGACTGGAGAGATGGCTTAACAGCCAAAGCACTTGACTACAAAGCCTAAGGACCCAGGTTCAGTTCCCTAGTGCCCACATAAAGCCAGATACAGAAAGTGGTGTATGCATCTGGAGTTTATTTGCAGTGGCTAGAGACTTAGTGCCCCCATTCATTCCCTCTCTCTCTCTCTCTCTCTCTCTCTCTCTCTGTCTTTCTCTTCTTACAAAGAAATTAAAAAATTTTAAAAACCAGAACAGTGGTAACTAGAGAATAGAAAGAGTAGGGGAGAAGGAACAGACAGATTAGATAACAGATACAGTTAAACAGGAGTGTTCTATAGCACAATAGGGTGACTACAGTCTACAACAATTTACTACATATCTTAAAATACCTAGAAAAGTCTGAATTCTTCTAACACATAGAAATAACAAATATTAGAATAATAGAAATGCTAATTATCCTGAATTGATCATTATATGTTGTATACACATATGAAAATACATATGATAAATTAAATATCCCATAAATATGTGTAAATTATGTCAATATTTTTGGGGGGGTTCAAGGTAGGGTCTCACTCTACCCCAGGCTGACCTGGAATTCACTATGTAGTCTCAGGGTGGCCTCAAACTCAGGCGATCCTCTTACCTCTGCCTCCCAAGTACTGGGATTAAAGGCGTGTGCCACCAGGCCTGGCTCAATTTAAATTTTTTATCAAAATGGAATTTGAAGAAAATATTAACATCCACCTGATATGATTATCTAAGCTACAGTCTATATTCAAATTCAATTTGAATATTTATTATAAATGTCCATTCCAATATTATTAAAGCCAGGCATGGTGGCATATGCCTTTAATCCCAGCACTCAGGAGGCAAATAGGCAAATGTTTGAGGATCACCATAAGTTTGAGGCCAACTTGGAACTACAGAGTGAATTCCAGGTCAGCCTGGGCTAGAATGAGACCCTACCTCAAAAAAACAGTATTATTGAAATAATGTCATTACTAACCCACATTCTAACTTCAAAATTAAATATATCTACATACCTCAATTAATAGTTGAAGATCATTAGATTATATTTTTAAAACATAATAGCCCAACTATATGCTGCCTCTTGAAAATGGATTTTAGGGCTGGAGAGATGGCTTAGCAGTTAAGGCTCTTGCCTACTAAGCCTAAGGACTCAGGTTTAATTCCCAGAACCCAAGCAAGCCAGATGACAAGTTGGTGCATGCATCTGGAGTTCGTTTGCAGTGGCTGGAGACCTTGGTGTGTTCATTCTCTGTTTCTCTCCCTCCCTCCCTCCCTCCCTTCCTCCCATCTCCTTCTCTCTCTCTCTCTTTCTAACCAATCATGCTGTCTAAGCAAAGAAAGGCTGGACTCTATGAATACCAGGCAAGGATTTCACGCTAAAGGAAATAGCCTGAATAAAGAAGGTGGGTCATGGGCTGGGAAGATGGGAAGATAAGGTGCTTGCCACACAAGTGTGAGAACCCGAGTTTAGATCTGTAGAACACACGTACACCCAGTCACAGTTGTGCAAGTGTCTATAATCCCAGCATACTTACAGCAAGATGGTAAATGGAAAATGGTAAATGTGCTAGCCTAGGAAGCACAGCAGTGAACAAGAGAGCCTGCCTCAAAATAAGGCGGAAGGTGAGGACCAATACCTGAGGTTGTGCTCTGACCTCCACATGTGCACCATAGCATGCATGTGCCTGCTTTCACACATATAAACATTCACACATAGTCATGCATCATCCACACATACATACACCCAAGAGTGGACAATTTCATGGATGATAAAACAATGTTAAAGACAGTCTACTATTTCAAGAAGCCCCACAGCCTTATACGCTGAATATTAGCCAACCATATGATGCAGACATTCACCCTGGAGGCATTATACAAGGTCTTCCTGAGGTCACGCTACAACTAGACAACATATGCTGTTGACTACAGCAGTATATATCTTTTCTGAGTTTTCTCTTAAGTTTTCAAATCTTTGTTGCTTTTCATTTGAAGTCAAAAATATGGAAATGAGCTGGGGATATCTGTAATCTGTACATGCTGATAGGAATGTTGAGACACCAATGTTGTATCGTGTTGCACAATATGTTTTCCTTTCTACTTTGACCAGCTTGATTTTAGGAACAGTTAAATTCAGTTATAGCATGAAGTATTTATTTTCAGAAAAATAATCACAAGTAAAGCTGATTAGAAGCATAGGAGTTTGTTTTAGTTTGAATTTGTGAGATCCGCAACAGGCTTATGTGTTGAATACTTGGTCAGAACCAGCTGAAGTGCCATTTGAAGTGGAAACTTTAGGAGGTGGGGCCTAGATGGAGAAAATAGGTGACTTAGGGTGTGCATTTTCCTGGTCTCTTCCTTTCTGCTTCCTGTCCATCATGAGAGGAGTAGCCTCTGCTAAATGTTCCTGTTGTGATATTCTGCCTCACCACTGGCCCAGAATCAACAAAGCCAAGGACTGGAGACCAAAACTTCTAAAGCCAGGGTCTAAATAATCTCTCCTCTTAAGCTGTTGATATCAGGTATTTTATCACAACAAAGAAATTAACACAAGAGTTCATAGTCTTCTAATGTGACTTAGCTCAAAAGCAATACTCAGACCTAACTCATCCCTAAGCATTTAATTATCTGTCTTTTGTTGACTCTGGTCCTTAAGAGTTCTCTTATTTTTCCTGAAAGTTCATCTTTATTTTCATAAAAGATAAGAATCACCAAATTTCATGGTTACAACTATAATCTACTTCTATCCCCACTTAATACCCCTGCAAAAATTATCTTCCAGCCAGCCGTGATGACACACATCTTTAGTCCAGCACATGGGAGGCAGGTAGGAAGATCTCTGTGAGTTCAAGGCCACCCTGAGACTACATAATGAATTCCAGGTCAGCCTGGGCTAGAGCAAGACCCTACCTCAAAAAAAAAAAAAAAAAAAAAACCAGGGCCTGGAGAGATGTCTTAGTGGTTAAGCGCTTGCCTGTGAAGCCTAAGGACCCTGGTTCGAGGCTCAATTCCCCAGGACCCCCGTAAGCCAGATGCAAAGGGAGATGCAAATCCGGAGTTTGTTTACAGTGGCTGGGGGCCCTGGCACATGCCCATTCTCTCTCTACCTATCTGCCTCTTTCTCTGTCTGTCACTCTCAAATAATAAAGAAATAAAGAAAAAAAAATTTTTAAAGACCTTCCATCCTCCCTGTATAACTTTAGTGTTGGGAAGCCACTATTTCTTCTAACCGTTTTTATCCTGGATAGCTCTAGCTATTTGAGATTTTTTTTTCTTAAATTGAACTGAAAAATGTCTTCCTACACTTCCCCCCCCCATAGCCTTACAGTTATTGAAGGAGCACTGTTAATCAAATCAATTCTCTCCTCCATGACAACCCTTCTAGTGATACTGCAGCTGTTATCCCACCTGTCTCACTTTGATCTTCTCTCTTCCCTAAGAAGCATCCCAAGTTCCCTCTCTAAGACACCTTTGATCACCCGAAAAATAACATTTATTAACATCACTCTTCTTAATTCTACTCCAGTCAGAAACACATGAGCATTATCAAAATTCCCACTTAGGGGCTGGAGAGATGGCTCAGCAGTTAAAGCACTTGGCTGCAAACCCTAAGGACCGAGGATTGATTTCCCAGTACCCACAAAAGCACAATGTGGGGGCTGGAGAGATGGCTCAGCAGTTAAAGCACTTGGCTGCAAACCCTAAGGACCAGGGATTGATTTCCCAGTACCCACAAAAGCACAATGTGGGGGGCTGGAGAGATGGCATTGTGATTAAGAAGCTTGCCTGCAGAGCCTAAAGACCCATGTTGTACTCTCCAGATCCAGCTTTAGCCAGATGCACAAAGGTGAGGCAAGCACAAGATCACACATGTCCACTAGGTGGTGCAAACATCTGGAGTTTGATTACAGAGGCTGAGGCCCTGGTGGGCCAATTCTCTCTCTCCCTGTCTCTGTCTCTGTCTCTCTCTTCCTCTCTGTCTAGAATAAAACTGTTATTGGAAGTACCTAAATCCCCATTTATTCTTTTTTTAATTTGGGGTTTTTTTTATTATTTATTTAAGAGAGAGAGAAATAAACAGACACAGAAAAAGTGAGTATGGGCATGCCCGAGCTTCCTGCCACTGTAAATGAACTCAAGGTGCATGCACTGCTTAGTGCATCTGGGTTTAAGTGGGTACTAGGGAATCAAATCCAGGTCCTTGGGCTTTTCAGACAAGCTCATTAAATACTGAATCATCTCTCCAGCCTATTTTTTGTTTGTTTTTTAAGACTGGTTCTCACAATATATATGGAATTCTCTGTGTAGTACAGGCTGGCTTTGAACTCAAGATCTTCTTGCTCCAACCTCTTGAGTGCTGAAATTTCAGGTATGTGCTCCATTTGCTCTGAAAAGCACTCAAGGATCACCAGCAAGGCTCCATTAGTGCAGTCTGGAGAAGGTCTCTTGATGTCTTGCAAAGAGGAATCACTGGAGACATTGACACTTGATGTACTTTGGAGCTTAGGCAAAGGAACCTTGGGGTCCCAAGGAAGAAGGGACAGATGCCCACTAGTGGGCAGATATCATAATAATGCCACTCTCACTCTTCACCTGAATTTGCTCTCCAAATGTTCACAGCAAGCTCCCTAAGGGATGCAAAGTCATAGTTATTTTCTGTGGGATGTTCTTGATATTGCATTTTTTTTCTTTTTAATTTCTCTCTCTCTCTCTTTATTTTTATTTTTTTAATTATTTTATTTATTTTTGGAGAGAGACACAGAGAGAGACAGAGAGAGAGGGAGAGGGAGACAGATAGAGATGGGCGTGCCAGCAGTCTCTCAGCTGCTGTGAATGAAATCCAGATGCTTGCGCCCCCTTGTGGTCAAGTGTGGCATTGCACCCTTGTGTCACTTTGCATCTGGCTAAATGTGGGACCTGGAGATTGGAACCGGGTTCTTAGGCTTAGCAGGCAGGTGCCTTAACTGCTAAGCCATCTCTCCAGCCCTCTCTCACTCTTTTTAGACAGTCTCAAGCTGGCCTCAAACTCACTATGAAACAAAGATGACCTTGAGCCCCTGATCCTCTTGCCTCTATCTCCTGAGTGCTGGAATTGCAGATAAATGCCACCATGTTGAGCAGTGTGGCACTCTTCCTTCCTTACTTGCTATTAACCTTTGACCTCCCCACTCCCATGGGAACACTTCCCAATACATCATTTTCACACAAATCCTTATCTCAAGGTCAGTATTAGGAAATCCACGTCACTTCTTGTCTCATCAATCAAGTCCTTGATGTCAGCCAGCACTCCAGAATCTCATCCTGAAACACTGCTTACTAAAGCCATTCCTGGTCCATTTGACTTGCTTCAGTTCCCTGAAAAAAAGATCCCAAGGTAGAGACCTGGGTAAAGATAGTTTATTTGCTATGTGATCCCATATACCAAAAGTGAAGAAATAGGGTGGGGATTGAGCTCATGACTTCAGGTTTATTAGGTAAGATTCTGCCACTGAATCACATCTCAAGCCCACAGGGTAGCAGAGCTTTTGTGAAAACCCTTGCACTATGCTTGGTAAAGGAACCAACTGACTTGAGAATGGAATCCAGCAAAGATACAATAGTGGGAAATGTAAACTCCCTAAGTCACTTGCTCAGAAAGATAAAGAAAGACCCACTACAGGGTCAGTGGTTAAGTGTACTTCCTGCTTAAGGGGCCTGAGACTACCCAAGTTCAAATCTCCAGATCCCATGTAAAAAGAGCTGGATGTATTTACGCATGCCTATAACCCCAGACTCATAGGGGAGTAGAGAACTGAGACTCTTTTGAACCCCACAAGCTCCAGAATTAGTAACAAAGAGACTCCAGCTTAAAACAAGACCAAGCAGAAGAGCGATGGAACAGTTCACCTGACATTTCACTCCAGCCTCTGCAAACAAGAATGGGGCATAGCAGGGACACATACACATGCATATTCTACACACATATACTCCATACACCACGTTATACATACACAAACAAAAATAAATAAATAAACAAACTACTTCAGAGATTCATCACTTGGGTCCCAGCTCTCTGCTATACTTATCAAAGTTACTCTATCTGAATTGCTTATCTAAAGGACAGCTTCCCAACCAGGAACAGTACAATACCCAAATTGGTCCATTAGTCCAGTGATTTGTCAAGTTGGGAAACTTCTGAGATTCGTGATGAGACAAGTGAAGCTCATAATCATATGCTGTGGTCACATTATTTCACCGTGACACACAGTGCTTAATTCAAGCAAATGTTATGTGGGTCTTGTGACACTATATCATATGTGACATTCTTGAGTAATGATTCTGGTCAAACACTGCAGACGAGGCAGGCAAACACACCCAAAGTAGCCATTAATCCTAGTAAGGATGAATTCCATTGTAAAGTAACCAACTTGCTGGTTAGTATCATTTTAAAGGCTCATATCAGTTTCTATTACCAAAAATCAGTTATTATTCAATAAACCAACAGCAAGATTAGCCTTGATGAGAGACTGAGTATCAGACTATGGGTCATAAAGGAACAATGGGACCAGGGCTACACATCATAAACTGGGTTCTATTAGACCTACTAACTCATTAGGACTTAGCTATGATTTGCTTGTGGCTTGGTTGTGAGGTAATACCTTTAAGAGGGAATTGGATGACCAAGAGAGATTGTTTTCTCAGGAGAGAAGGTTCCTTCTTATGAGAGCTATTACAAAGTGAGTTCCACAAGGGTCTCTTTACACTCATGTTTTCTAAAACCAATTTGAGGTAACACAACGCACTACCTGGTGCCATCCTCTTGGACTTCCCAGCCTGTAGAGCCACAAGGTAAAACAAACCTCTTTCCTTTATAAACTACCAAGTATTTTGTTATAACATCAGAAATGGACTACAGCAGACTCATTGTCAGTGCAGGTGAAAGCATAGCTCCAATTTCTTTCTTTCTTTCTTTCTCTCTCTCTCTCTCTCTCTCTCTCTCTCTCTCTCTCTCTCTTCAGGTCTCACTCTAGCTTAGGCTGACCTGGAATTTACTAAGTAGTCTCAGGGTGGCCTTGAGCTTAAGGTGATCCTCCTACCTCTGCCTCCCAAGTGCTGGGATTAAAGGCATATGCCACCATACCCAGTACCTTTCTCTTTTTTAGTGGTCATAAATAGACGATACAATTCCATATGCAGAAAAGGGAGTGGAAAGATTGTAAGAGCCACAGGTTGGGACATCATACCCAGAGGCATTGCCTCCCTCCAGTAACTGACTGCTGCTCCAGAACACATAATCCACAGCCCCATGGGAAATGTCAGCAACCCCAATGAGGAGGGCTTCCAGCAGAATGGGGACAGGGAGGAGGAAAAAGATGGTACCAACATATGATGTATCCATACAAAGTATGTCATTAATAAAAATAAAAATAAAAAATTTAAAGATACAATTATCTTGGGCAGGAGTTTTCCCTCCCTCCCCCAATTATAGCAGGATTTCCTCTCCCTCCCCCCATATATGTGGAAGAACCTGACCCAGAATGGTTTTCAGGACTGGTAACATCTTCCTCTTCTTCCTCCATTTCTTTCTTCCTTCTTTGGGTGAGTCAGTGTTGCTGGTATCCTAGGCTTTCTTGTCACTCACTATAGCCCAGGCTGGCCCTGAACTTGTGATCCTCCTGCCTTACAGGGATTACTGGTGTTGTGTCACCATACCAGCTATTTGTTAGGCTTAGAAAAAAATGATAATTCTATAGTTTACTCATGTTTTTCTTGTTTTGATGGTTGGAGGAATATTTTCCCTCATCCTTGTACCTCCAAAGCACCAACTTGAACTACATTTTTTTTTTTTTTGGAAAGAGACAGAGAGAGAGGGAGAGGAGGACAGATAGAGATGGGCGCGCCAGCAGCCTCTCAGCTGCTGTGAACGAAATCCAGATGCGTGTGCCCCCTTGTGGTCAAGTGCGGCATTGTGCCCTTGTGACACTGCATCTGGCTAAACGTGGGACCTGGAGACTGGAACTGCTGGAGATTGGAACCAGCATTCTTGGGCTTAGGAGGCAAGCTCCTTAACAGCTAAGCCATCTCTCCAGCCCATGAGCTGCATTTTTTGAAGAGAAATCAGCAATATTCTTATCAGTGTTCTCCTATGCATGTTTAGTTTCTTCTTAAATTTTGGTGTGTGTGTGTGTGTGTGTATGTGTGTGGTGAATGAATGTTTATGTGCCCTTGCTACACCCATATGCTCTCCTGAGGTGGGGACTGAAGGTTGCTTGCCCATGTTGGCCAGAGTGGAGCATCATGTGCCCTGCTCCATGACTCTTCTACCTGTAGTCTCTTTTTATTGATTCTGGAGCTTGTATGGCTCCTACATTCTCAGTTCTCTCTTCTTTTCCCTTCCCTAGTATCAAGCTACCACAGTTCACTATGTGCTAGGCTTGTGATGGGAATTGCTGTCCCAGTGACAGCTTCAGTATTAAGCAGGCCCTGTCTTCCTGGGCCTCAAGAGAAGGGGCTTTCTATGCAATGCTGTCTTTTTCTCTTGTGCACTGCTTCAACAATGCTTAAATGGAGCCTGGTGCTCAAACCTGCACCACAGCCAGCCACTCACAGTCAGAGCCCTCCGCCACCACCACCCCAGGGCTTTCAAAAAGCACATCTAGGGCTGGAGAGATGGCTTAGTGGTTAAGGCACCTGCCTACTAAGCCTAAGAATGCTGGTTCCAATCTCCAGCCATTCCAATCTCCAGGTCCCACGTTTAGCCAGATGCAAGGTGATGCAAGGGTGCAATGCCGCACTTGACCACAAGGCAGCGCACACATCTGGATTTCATTCGTAGCAGCTGAGAGACTGCTGGCGCGCCCATCTCTATCTGTCTTCCTCTCCCTCTCCCTCTCCCTCTCTCTCCAAAAAAAAAAAAAAAAAAAAAAGCATCTAGTAACTAGAATGATCCCTATAAGAAAAAGGAAAGTAGAGAATGGCACTGAGACTGTCCATGTGTGATGGTTAAGTTTGTGTCAACTTGATCTGTTTAGGAAACCACAGACATTCCTCATAAGTGTCTCTGAGGTTGCTTCTAGGAAGGATTAACTAAGGAGGAATCCTTCCCCCAGGGTAGGCCCTTCCTCCAGAGTGGTCTCCTCCCCTCTGGCTGTCGGTGCTGCTTGCTGTTCACTGCTTGCTGCTTGGTGTTTGCTGCTTTCCAGCATGGACTGAAGACCAGAGTGGACTGAAGAGCAGCATCTCTCCAGGACAACTCCAGGCCTTCAGTGCTGGATTGGGACTGCTGAGGCATCCAGCCTTGTGCACTGAGCAGCAACCGGGTGCCTTGACTCTCAGGCCTGCAACCTGCTATTGTTGTACTGCTGTAAGCTAATCCCAATAAATTCCCTTTTAATACAATTCATTCTATCAGTTCTGTTCCTCTAGAAAACCCTGACTAATACACCATGTAAATGATGGGTGAAGGGCTTAAATATATGGCCCATAGACTCAGGCTTGAATCTTGAGTCTCCAGTGAGCAGAGCACTACTGAGGAAGAGGTATGTACTTGAGGTGAATCTTGGAATCCAGCCCTAAGGTGTGATTAGGGCTGGATCTTGAGTCCAGCCCTAAAGAATGTGTGGCGCAGTTGGTGCTCTGCAATTGTATGCTCCTGGTTGTTTGTGGGTCTCTGTGCTTGGATTTATGAAAGTGAGCCAGCTTCTTCTACCACTGATGGTATTCCCCTAGAATTTACAAACCTGAACTAATTCCTTGCCTCCAATAAGATGCTTTTTTTAGATGGGTGTTTGTGCCAGCAATGCGTAGATTGCTACAACAATGGTGGATGTTCTAAACTGAAGACTGAATTTAACTTGATCCCCTACATCCAAATCTCAAAAGAGGGAATCTCAAAAGAAGAAAAAATTAAGGGAAGAAGGCTTGAAGTGAAAACAAAATCATCCTTCTCCCATAGCTTTTCTCTCCATGGCAACAGCTGTTACATAAAGTGTGTATGCTGCAAATTTTCTGGAAAAAAATGAATAGATTTACTGACAATGTTTGTATGAATGTGCAATATTTATTTATATCACATTGTTCCATACAATGTTGCTTTTGCTTCATAATATACTTTGGACATCTTCCTCACAGAACTCATAAATCTACTTCCCATTTTAATAAAATATTTCATAGGTTCCTATTTAGTTTTATCACCACCCTCATAGGAATGAAGATATTTTAAAGAGACACTTATACTCCTCCCTTTGGTTATCAGACTCTCAAAACAAGGGACTATAAGAAGCTGGAATTTCTCCAGGAATCTCATGCTGGGTAAAGAAAAATAATGAGAGCCAGGCATGGTGGCACATGCCTTTAATCCCAGCACTCAGGAGGCAGAGGTAGGAGGATCACTGTGAATTTGAGGCCACCCTGTGACTACATAGTGAGTTCCAGGTCAGCCTAGAATACAGTGAAACCCTACCTCAAAAAACCAAAAAGAAGAAGAAAAACAAAAAGAATGAAGCC
Organism: Orientallactaga sibirica; assembly: GCA_036365145.1. Lineage (NCBI taxonomy): Eukaryota > Metazoa > Chordata > Mammalia > Rodentia > Dipodidae > Orientallactaga > Orientallactaga sibirica. Next base: position 12,296,112 of record JAEOAD010000059.1, on the reverse strand, counting down.
CTGATCCAGCCAGAGGAGAAACTTGACCCTCCTCTTCTTCTTCTGGGTCCCATGTCCATCTCTGGTAACAGCTAGTTTGAGATGGTGTCTCCAGAGACTATTTTCCTTTTTTGTTTGTTTTTTTCAAAGTAGGGTCTCACTCTAGCCCAGACTGATCTGGAACTTAGTCTGTAGTCCCAGGCTGGCTTCAAGGTTTTACATCAGCCTCCTGAGTGTTGGGATGAAAGGTGTGGACCACTACTCAAACTCTTTACCCCAGTACAGGGTGATCTTATACAGCCACCTTGATGGCCTTTGCACTGATACTATCTTGCCCTTTTACAGAGATGACATTAATGCTGAAGTGTGGCCACTAAATGAAAAAAAAAATGGTAAAGCTAGGACAGCTAAACTTGTGAAACTTCACCTTAAAGACCCTTCCACCTTCCCCTCCAGAGGCAATATCCTTTGAGACCAGAGACCTGAAAAGGCCATTTATGTTTCAGGCTTTTGGCTACTTGGGAAATTGTTTTAATAAAGTCAAAGTTATATCTCCTTCAGTGTTGAGCTCTCAGCAGCCTTTAATTTTCTGCTTTGACTAGTTCTGAGTCTCCTCAGTATCTTCCCCACCTCCCTGGAGGAGGTTCTTAGGCTAGCAGTGAGAGCAGCCCTCATTTAACCCATCACTTCCTCTGTAGTATTGCCTGGGCTCTGCGGGTATGATAGGGATAATGTGCCTCATGCTGGGCAGTTGGCTTTCCTTTCTTGTCATTCTGATGAGTCTCTGTCTCCCAGATATTCACTGCCATCCATAAAAAGCAGCCTAGCCAAGAGTGGGAGCACAGTAGATTAAAGGGGATAAATAACAACATTTAGAAGATTTTTGGGTGGGTATAAACTCTCCTTTTAGCCAAAGAACCATGAAAGCTTTCCACTAGGGTCTGTAGGCTTCTGACTTGGTTCTCAGTACCAGGCATGAATTTTCTCCCACTGAGCCAGCCTCATATCCAATCAGAGAGCAGTCAATTACCCCAATAACCTATGTGCCTCCATTCCGATGGTGGGTGCATCTTACCTGGCTGATTTATTCTGTAGTTTGCATGATCCACTGCTTGTTCACATTGCTGGTGACTTTTATCCCTAGCAACTCTCACAGTGCTTTTCAACTATCCAGTGGGGAATGTGGCCTCCATTTTAGTTACAGCTTGACCTCACTCTATGGGGTCTTTGGAAACAGGATCTTACCATTTAGATCTGGTGAGCAACCAAGGGCTTTGGAAATGCCCTGCATTATTTTGGGGCCTCCTCCCTGACCAACAGATCACTGTGGGGAGGGGTAACCTAATTCTTGCACTGGGGTTTATCAGCAATAGCCTATGGTTTTATGGGAAAGCTTTCTCTATAACTATAGGACTATAGGGTACTTCTGAACAATTTCTCTCTCTCTCTTTTCTCTCTCTCACACACTCTCTTTTTTAAAACACGTTATATCATTTAATTGGCTAACAACTAGGTACTGTGATACTGATTCACACTACCTTTAGTTTTATGTAGGCAGTCCCTCCCTTCCCTCCCTTAGCCCTGCCTCCCCAGATGTTTCCACCTCCTGTGTTCTGTCCATCCACTTTTCCATCTACTATCCCCTCCTCTGATCCCTGCCTGCTTTTCTTCTACCCAGCAGTCCTGATGCTTACTACTTATAAACAAATCAGACTATTTCATGTTAGGATCTGCATATGAGAGAGAACATGCAGCATTTGTCTTGCTGAGCCAGGGTAACTCACTTAATATGATATTTTTTCCAGGTCCATCTGCTTTACTGCAAATTTCATTTTCCTTACCACTGAGTAGAATTCTATTGTGTATATGTACCACATCTTCATTATCCATTCATCAGTTGATGGGCATCTGGACTGAGCAGCAACAAACATGACTGAGCAAGTATCTCTATAGTAAAGAGTTAAGTGGTTGGGGTATGTGCCCAGGAGTGAAATAGCTGGGTCAAATGGTAGACCTATTATTAGATTTTTGAGGAGCTACCATACTGGCTTTCCCTAGTGGCTATACAAGTTTGTACTCCCACCAACAGTAGAAGAGGGTTCCTCTTTCCCCACAACCTCACTAGCATTTGTTGTCATTTGAGTTTTTGGTGATAGCCAATCTGATAGTAAAACAGAATCTCGAAGTAGTTTTAATTTGCATTTCCCTGATGGCTGAAGATGTTGAACATATTTTTAGATGTTTATTGGCCATTTTTAATTCTTCCTTTGAGAACTCTGTTCAGTTCCCTGCCCCATTTTTTGAGTGGGTTGATTGAATTATTATTATTTTTTTTTTTTTGCTTAGGGTTTTTTATCTGCAAGGAGAAAGAGAGAGCAAGTGAGAGAGAGAAACAGGGCCTCTAGCCACTGCAAATGAACTCCAGATGCATTCACCACTCTGGCATCTGGCTTTACATGGGCACTGGAGAATCAACCTGGTTGTTAGGCATTACAGGCAAGCATCTTAACAGTTGAGCCATCTCTCCAGCCCTACTTGGGTTTTTTTGTTTCTTTGTTTTTGTTTGAATATTTATTTTATTTTATTTTTATTTATTGACAACTTCCTTAATTGTGGACAATATCCCTTGGTTCTTCCCTCCCTCCCCCCACCTTCCCTTTTGATACTCCACTCTCCATCATATCCCCTCCCCCTCTAAATCAGTCTCTCTTTTCAGTTTGATGTCATGATCTTTTCCTCCTATTATGATGGTCTTATGTAGGTAGTGTCAGGCACTGTGAGGTCATGGATATCCAGGCCATTTTGTGGAACACCTTGTAAGAAGTCCTACTCTTCCTTTGGCTCTTACATTCTTTCCTCCCCCTCTTCTGCAACGAACCCTGAGCCTTGGAAGGTGTGTTAGAGATGTTTCAGTGGTGAGCACTCCTCTGTCACTTCTTCTCAGCATCATGATGCCTTTTGAGTCATCCCAAGGTCACCACCATCTGAAAAGAGAAGCTTCTCTAACCAAAAGTGAGAGCAGCATTAATATATGGGTATGGACATTAAAAGAAGCATTTACTAGGCAGTTTGGTGAACATAGTGTGTACATTTAGCCAGACACCAGCAGATAGTACACCCCTAAGGCTCATGACTACCCCTGTTGTAGGATTTCAGTATCAGGGATGTATTCCCTCCCATGGAGAGGGCCTCCAGTCTAATTAAAGAGAGGTCATTTCCCCCATAACAGACATGCCACTATTGTACCCGTTGGCTCATTTGGCCTGGCTGGCCAAATTTAAAGCTTGCAGTGTTCCCTGTTGAGTATCTTCACTAGTGTTGTCTCTCTCTCTTCCATTGAACTGCATATAGCATAGCTTTTTCCAGCTTTCTGTCAGCTGGTCCACATGGAGGAGGCTTTCAGCTCAGCTCCAGCAGGATTTCTCAGTGACCCTGCAGCACACATATGTGGAGTCTTCAGCAATAGAGTCTTACCATCTATTCCTGGTGGGAAACCAAAGGCCTCAGCAATGGCCTATTATGTTTTGGGTGTATCAGTGACCTCCCTGGCCAACAACTCAGTGGAAGGTATCCCATCCCTGGCACTGAAAATTTTCTAGTTACAATCTGTGGCTTGAGTGTTCCATTGTCCAAAAAAAGTAGGTTTCCATATGACTTATTTATATCCTCTTAGATTTTGATTAGCCCTCCCTCTACCTTTCCTTTACTCAGTCTCTTCCCCTGACTTCACTTAGGCCTTTTCACCCCATTAATCTGTTCTTCTACTTACATATATACAATACCATCCTATTAAGTGCCCCCTCCCTCCCTTTCTATTCCCTTTATATCCCCTTTCTAGCTTACTGGCTTCTGCTACTGAGTTTTATTCCTACTCACATAGAAGTCCAATCATTTGTAGCTAGGATCCACATATGAAAGAGAACATGTGATGTTTGGCTTTCTGGGCCTGGGTTACCTCACTAAGTATACTCCTTTCCAGATCCATCCATTTTCCTGCAAATTTCATAACTTCATTTTTCTTTACCACTGAATAGAATTCCATTGTGTAAATGCGCCACATCTTCATTATCCACTCATCAGTTGAGGGACATCTAGGCTGGTTCCATTTCCTAACTACTGTGAATAGAGCAGCAATAAACATGGTCGAGCAAGTATCTCTAAAGTAGTGAGATGATTACTTAGGATATATGCTTAGGAGTGGCACAGCTGGGTCATATGGTAGATCTATTTTTAGCTGTCTCAGGAAACTCCACACTGATTTCCACAATGGCTGGACCAGATTGCATTCCCACCAACAGTGTAGAAGGGTTCCTCTTTTTCTGCATCCTCACTTGTTTTGTTTTGTTTTTGAGGTAGAGTCTCACACTAGCCCAGGATGAACTGGAACTCATTCTGTAGTCCCAAATTGGTCTCAAGCTTACAGCAATCCTCCTACCTCTGCCTCCCAAATGCTGGGATTAAAGGTGTAGAGTACCCCACCAGCTTATTGCTTAGTTTTTGACTTATTTGTATCTTCTACATATTAGACCTCTGTCACATGTATAGCGGGTGAAGATTTTTCTCCCGTTCTGTAGGTTGTCTAATTGAGTATGTTGGTGGTTCACTTAGCTGTACAGTAGCTTTTCGATTCATGAGATCCCAATGGTCAAGTGTTTGTCTTATTCCCTGGGCTCCTGGGGTCTTATTCAGAAAGTCTTTCCCTATGTCTACATCTTGGAATGTTCTCTCTACTTTTACCACTAGTTGTTTTACAATTTCAGTCTTATATTGAGGTCCTTGATCCATTTGGAGTTGATTTTTGTACAAGGTGAGAAAAGAAGGTTGTGATGGTTAAGGTGTTGTCAACTTGATCTGTTTACTAATTCACAAAAATCCTTTTCGGGTGGGTCTCCAAGGTTGCTTCCAGGAAAGATTAACTGAAGGAGGAAGTCCTTCCCCTAGAATGAGCCTTTCCCCCAGATGGGCAGCCCCTCTCAGAGGGAGACTATATAAGGAAGCCCTGAGTGAAAAGAGCCCTTCCTTCCACTTGGCTGCCGGAGCTGCTTGCTGCCTTCCAGCATGGTCTGAAGACCAGCGGGAACTGAAGACAGTGTGGATTGAAAACCAGCAGCTCCTCAGGAAACCTCCAGGCCTTCAGTACCCGATCGGGACTGCTGAGGCATCCAGCCAAGTGGACTGAGCAGCTACCAGGTTCCTTCATTCTCGGGCCTGCAACTGCTATTGGACTACTGTAAGCTAATCCAATAAAGTCTCTTTTTAATATAATTCATTCTAGCAGTTCTATTCTCTAGAGAACCCTGATTAATACAAAGGTCTAGATTCATTCTTCCACATGTCATTATCCAGTTTCTCCATCATTTGTTGAATATGTGTTTTGGCCTCTTTGTCAAAGATCATGTGGCTATAGTTACTAGAACTTACACCATTCCTATAATTTATTCCATTGATCCCACACGTGTGTGTGTGTGTGTGTGTGTGTGTGTGGTGTGGTGACAGTATCATGCTGTTTTCATGATTATGGCTTTGTAATATATCTTGAAATCAGGTGTGGTGATACCACCAATAATATTTTTTTGCTGAGGAAATTTTTGGCTATCTGAGGCCTTTTGTGCTTTCATATGAATTTTGAGACTATTTTTCCTAATTCTATGAAGAATAGTGCTGGAATTTTGATTGGAATTGCATCAAATCTGTTTGTTGCTTTTTAAATTTTTATTTTATTTTATTTTTATTTTTATTTATTTATTTATTTATTTATTTATTTATTTATTTTTGGTTTTTCGAGGTAGGGTCTCACTCTAGCCCAGGCTGACCTGGAATTCACTGTGTAATCTCAAGGTGGCCTTGAACTCATGGCGATCCTCCTACCTCTGCCTCCCGAGTGCTGGGATTAAAGATGTGCACCACCACACCCAGCTTGTTGCTTTTGATAGGATGGCTATTTTCATGATATTAATTCTTTCAATCTATAAGCATGAAAGATCTTTCCATATTCTCATATCTTCCTCAATTTCTTTCTTCAGTGTTTTAATGTTTTCAATGTAAAGGTCTTTAACTTCCTTGGTTTGAGATATTCCAAGACAATTTTTTGTGGCTATTGTAAATGAGACTGTTCCTCTGATTTCTTTCTCAGTATGTTTGTTATTGGTATATAGAAAATCTATTAATTTTTATGTGTTGATTGTGTATGCTGCCACTTTGCTTAAAATGTTCATCAGCTCTAAGAGTTTTTTGGTAGAGCCTTTTGGTCTCTTAAGTACAGAATCATATCATAAGCAAATAATGCTAGCTTGACTTCTTCCTTTATAATTTGTATCCCTTTTACTCCTTTATCTTGTCTTGCCACCTGAGCTGAGACTTCAGTTACGATGTTAAATAGCTGTGGGGATAGTGGACACCCCTGTCTTGTTCCAGACTTTAGTGAGTGTAGTAGTTGAAATGTATGTTCTTCAATACACTTAGGTGTTTTATTAAAACTTGGATTTCCAGCCACCTGGCTAGAAGAGGTGTCACTAGGAGGGGGGACTGAATCCTAGGGTCCAGCCCTAAGGTGTTACTGGGGTTGGATCTGATTTCCAGGCTAAAGGTATGCAAAACAGTTTGAGTTCTGCCTGAGTCCCTGTGCTTGCTTGTGGTGCTGGCAGTTTGGTGGTGTCTTTCTCTACTTGGATCTGTGAATGGGAATCAGCTTCCTTTGCCATTTGATGTAACTTCACCTTAGATATATAAGCTGAAATAAACCCTTCCTCCTAGAAACTATGCCTGGTTTGGAAGTTCAACCTAGCAACATGGAGCTGGACTACCACAATGGACAGCTTCAAATTTAGTATGATATGAACTTTAGGTCTGTTGTATATAGCCTTTATTATGTTGAAATATGAACCTTCCATCCCCAGTATCTTCAGTGGTTTTTTTTTTTTTTTTTTTTTTTTTTTTTGGAGAGAGAGAGAGACAGAGACAGAGAATGGGCATGCCAGCAGCCTCTCAGCTACTGTGAACTAACTCCAGGCATGTGCGCCCCCTTGTGGACAAGTGTGGCACTGTGCCCTTGTGTCACTTTATGTCTGGCTAAATGTGGGACCTGGAGAATAGAAAGGGAATTCTTAGGCTTAGCAGGCAGGCGCCTTAACTGCTAAGCCATCTCTCCAGCCCCTCTTCAGCATTTTAATTATGGAAGGGTGCTGTATTTTGTCAGAGGTCTATTCTGCATCTATTGAGATGATCATGTGATTTGTCCTTACATCTATTTATATGATGTATTATGCTTATCAATTTACATATGTTGAACCATCCCTGCATCCCTGAGATTAACTCTACTTGATAAGGAGGGTTATACCTTTGAAGTGTTCTTGGATTCAATTTGTGGATTACTGAGACGTTTTCCATCTAAGCTCATCAGGGATATCGAGAAGCAGAGAGAGAGAGAATTGCACACCAGGGCCTCCAGCCACTGTAATTAAACTCCAGACATATTTTCCACCTTGTGTGCATGTGCAACCTTGCACACTTGTGTCATGTTGTGCTTCTGGCTTACATGGGACCTAGAGAGTAGAACATGGGTTCTGAGGCTTTGCAGGCAAGCACCTAAAACCACTAAACCTTCTCCCCAGCCCTAACTTTTTTTCTCATTGTATTTTTGTCTGGTTTTAATATTATTGTAATGCTGGCTTCATAGAAGGAGTCAAGGAACATTCCCTCCTTTTCAGTTTTGTGAAATAATTTGAGAAGCAGTGATTTTAGTTCTTCTATAAAGGTTTGGTAAAATCATAGGTTGGAGAGATGGTTCAGCAGTTAAGACATTTGCCTGCAAAACCTAACAACCAAGGTTCAATTCCCCAGTACCCACATAAAGCCAGATGCACAAAATGGTGCATATATCTGGAGTTTGTTTGCTAAAGGTCCTGGAATCTCATTCATCTTCTCTCTCTCTCTCTCTCTCTCTCTCTCTCTCTCTCTCTTTCTCTCTGCAAATAAATAATCTTTTAAAAATTCAGCAGTAGAGCTGGAGAGATGGCTTGGCAATTAAGGTGCTTGTCTGCAAAGCCTAAAAATCCATGTTAGATTACCCAGATCTCACATAAGCCAGATGCACAAGGTGATGCATGCATCTGGAGTTCGTTTGCAGTGGCTGGAGGCCCTGGCATGCCTATTCTCTCTCTTTCCCCCACTCTCTAATAAATAAAAATAAAAATAATTTAAAAAATAAATTAATGGCCAGAGAGATTTCTTAGCAGTTAAGGCATTTGCCTGCAAAGCCAAAGGATCCTGGTTCAACTCTCCAGGACCCATGTAAGCCAGATGCACAAGGGGGCACATGCATCTGGAGTTCATTTGCAGTGCCTGGAGGCCCTGATGCACCCATTCTCTCTCCCTCTCTCTCTCTCTTTCTCTCAAATAAATTAATTAATTAAATATTTTTAAATTAAATTAAATTAATCTGGGCCTAGACTTGGTTTGGTTGGGACATTTTTAATTACTGTTTCAATGTCATTAGATATTCTAGCTCTATTCATATAATTTCTCTCTTCTGAGTTTAGCTTTGGCAGATAATGAGTCAAAAATTCATTTTATTTCCTTCATATTTTCCAATTTTGCGGAACATAAGTCTTTGAAATATGTCCTTACGATTCTTCCAATTGTATTGATATCTATGCAACATCTTTTTCATCTCTAAATTTATTAACTAGGGTCTTCTCTCTCTTTTGATCAGTGTTACCAGTTTTTTTTAATAACCAGATCTTCATTTCATCAATTTTTAAACTGTTTTCTTCATTTCTAATTCATTGATTTCTGCCCTGATCTTATTTCTTTTTGTCAAGTATATTTAGGTTTGGATTGTTCTTGTTTTACCAATAAATGCCTTCAGATGGATCATTATTTAGGATCTCTCTATTTTTGTAATGTAAACTTCCCATTCAGACTGCCTTCATTGTGTCCCATAGATTTTGGTATATTGTAGTTTTGTTCTCATTGCTTTAGGAGTTTTTATTTCCTTCTTGATTTCTTCAATAACCCATTCATTGTTCAAAAGTGTGATACCCATTTTCTAGGAGATTGTGTATTTTCTCTTGTTTCTCTTATAGATTTATAGCTTTATTGCATTGTACTCAGGTTTAATATAGGAAGTTATGTCAATTTTCCTAAATTTGCAGACACTTGCCTCATGTCCTAATATATGATCTATTTTAGAGAAGGTTCCATGACCTGCTGAGAAGAATGTGTACTCTGTAGAGTTTGGATAGAATATTCTATAGATGTCTGTTAAATCCTTGTGATCTATGGTGTTGCCTAGCTTCATTGTTTATTTTCTTTTAGGTGTCTGCCTATTGATGATAGTCAGGTATTAAAATCACCTACTATTATTGTGTTGGGATTTATTTCTGATTTAATGACTAGTAGATTTTTCTTTATAAAATGCAATGCACTTGTGTTTGGTGCATATATGATTGATTTTAATATTCTCTTGTCGAATTGTTCCCTTGAGTATAAAGTGACCTTTTTTATCTATTTGATTACTTTTGGCTTAGTATCTATTTTGTCAAATTTATAACCACATCTTCTTGTTTCATATTTCAGTTAGCTTGGCATATCTTTTTCTATCCTTTCATCCTAAGGTGATGTCTGTTTTTGATGGTAAGTTGGGTTCTTATTTATTTATTTATTTATTTATTTATTTATTTTAGAGAGAGAATTGGCACACCAGGGCCTCAGTCACTGAAATCCAACTCCAAATACTTGTACCACCTTGTGGGCATGTGCAAACTTGTGCTTGCCTCACTTTTGTGCGTCTGCCTTAATGTGGGATCTGGAGAGTTGAACATGGGTCCTTAGGCTTTGTAGGTAAGTGTCTTAACCACTAAGCCATCTCTCTAGCCTGGGTTCTTGAATACAGAAAATGGATAGATCCAGTTTTCTGATCCAGCCTGTTAACCTGTGTTTCTTGATTGTGGAGTTAAGTCCATTGATATTCAGTTATAATTAAGAGGGTATAAAATAATGCCTGTCAAGTTAGAGATTTTGTGGAGTTTGAGGTCTTCTTTAACATAAAATTATTTATTTGCAAGCAGAGAGAGGAAAAGAAAGAATGAGCACACCAGGGCCTCTAGCCACTGCAAACATGCATGTCCCACTTTGTGCATTCAGCTTTACATTAGTGTTGGGGAATCAAACCTGGGTCCTTAGGCTTTGCAGGCAAGTAACTTAACTGTTAAGCCATCTCTCCAGCCCTGAGTTTGATGTTTTCTTGATCTTCATTTTCTTGCACATCTATTCTGTGTTTGATTATTGTTTTTATTTACCTGTAGCCTCTTGAGTATGTTTACTCTCCTCTTCTATGCAAAGTATTGCAGCCAGTGTTCTCTGTAGGACTGGCTTAGTGCTCATATAGTCATAAAACCAGCGTTTGTCATGGAAAGTTTTTAATATTTTTTATTTTTACTTATTTATTTGAGAGAGATAATGCCCATGCCAGAGCCTCTAGCCACTGCAAATGAATTCCACACACATGCTCCAGCATGCATCTGGTTTATGTGGGTTCTGGAGAGTGCAACATGGGTCCTTGGGCTTCACAGGCAAATGCCTTAAATTCTAAGCCATCTCTCCAGCCCTATCATGGAAATTTTAATTTCACCTTCTATTATGAGGAAGAATTTTGCTGGATATAGTAGTTTGATAGCCATGGCCTTTCAAAGTTTAAAATACTCCATCCCAGGAATGCCCAGCACTGAAACATCTCTGTCACACCCTCCAAGGCTCAGGGCCCATTGCTGAAGAGGGGGCAGATAGAATGGAAGAGCCAAAGGAAGGGTATGACTCCTTACAATGCAACTGTCCAGACAGAAATTGGCTTTGATATCCATGACCTTACAGTGCCTAGAAATACCTTCACAAGACCCTCATAATAGAAGAAAAAGATGATGACATCAAATTAAAAGAGAGACTAATGGAGAGAGGGAAGGAATATGATGGAGATTGGAGTTCTAAAGGGGTATGGGGCAGGGGAGGGAAATATCATGCATTTTTTGTATGTAAGTATAGAAGTTGTCAATAAAAAAAATTTTAAAAATACTCCATCCCAAGCCCTTCTGGCTTTTAGAGTTTCCATTGAAAAATAGGATATAATTCTCTATTGCAGTTTTTTTTGTTTTTATTTTTGGTTGTATTTTTGGATTTGATTTTGGTTTTTGGTTTTCGGTTTTTGTTTTGTTTTTTTATGAGGTAGGGTGTCAGTGTAGCTCAGGCTGACCTGGAATTCACTATGTAGTCTCAGGGTGGCCTTGAACTTATGGTGATCCTCCTACCTGTGCCACCCAAGTGCTGGGATTAAAGGCGTGCATCACCACGCCCGGCTTTCTATTGCAGTTTTTTAATATTCTCTGTTTTCTGTGTTTAGGATTCCTTGTTCTGGGACTGTGTATCTAAACTGACAACCTGCAAAAGAAAATTACCTTGCTCCTAAACTGTATCAATCCTCCTTAGAAATAGGATCCTGGATTCTTTGTCTGACATTTCCCCATTAATGGTGGTTTGGGCTTCCTTTACAGGGAGTTGAGAGCTGGGGGTGGGTTGTGTGGTTGTGATGTTCCTCTTATTCTTTGTCTTTTTTCTGTGCTTTTCGCTTCTGTTGGGATGGGTGTGCTTCCAAATTTAACTTTCCTCTTTTTCCAGTACTGGTTGGTGGTTTGTTTTGTGAGGTACCTCCCACAGGCCACTCCCCTAATGATTTCAGACACATTTTACCTCAAGATTGAGAAATTAAAATAAAGAATGGAATTACAACTGTTCTACAGGAATAAAAATATTCTAAAGAGACACGTATTGTCCCTCTCTTCGGCTATGGACCTTAAGAAATTAGAATTTCCCCCAGAAATCCCCAGGATGAATTCCTGGACCCAGTCAGAGAGGAACGTGCCTTTGGGAAAGATGTACAACTTTCAGAAAACCTTGCAGAAGAAACTGTTGCTGAGACAATAGGATGTGCAGAATCCCACCTTGACTAGGGCTGCCTGGCTATGCATACCTCTGCTCTCTAAACCTAGAGCTCATGTCAGGATGCTAAAAATGGACTAGGGAGGTCACTGGACTTCTTTGTTCTTTTTTCCAATGTGGTCACATGAAATACGTCTTTATCTGCTTTTCAAAATTACTTGTTTAGTTGGCTTATTGAAGATGAGTGGATGAATCTGGCTTGTTGAGGGGCTGGTGGGGGCTGTTAAGGCTCAGGCTCTGACCCGAATAACTCCAGGAACAGTTTTCCTACCAATAAAGACTTGTTTGCTTTCCAAGTTGTTTGCTTATTAAACAATTTGCTTTTAACATTGTTTACCACTTTACCAACACATGATGTATCCATATAAAATAGGTTGTTAATAATAATATTTATAATAAAAAACATTTAAAAACTGCTTACTACTAAATATCATCTTTGAAACTATTCTTTAACATACATTTATGGGAAATTGTAGCAGGTATATTCATAGTATAAATCTCAAGAAGTGAAATTTCCAAGTCAGAGAATCAAAATATGCATTTATTTAAATATATGACAGATATTGACAAACTGCCTCCCCAAGAACCTATTTCCCATGCTTTTGTAAGATCTGGCATTATAAAGCTTTCTTATTTATTTTTTGTAGACAATCTGCAGTTGAAAGATTGTATCTTGCTGATGTGATGAGCTCTATGTCTTCAGATATGAATGAGACTGAGTATATTTCCATAATTTTATAGACCAGTTATATTCTTCCTGTGAACTGTCTGTTCTTATAACTTGCATATTTTATCCTGAGTTGTTCTACTTCCCTGTTCATTTGTTCAGGGTTATTTTGTAAATTAAAGCAATTAGCCATTTTGTCATATGTTCTGCAATTACTTTTTCACAGTCTGTCTTGTCTTTTGCCAAACAAAACTTTTAAAATTTTTACACAGTCAATTTGATCAATCTGTTCTTTTATGGCTTCTGGGGAACCGATATTTTAAATTTTATTTTGTTTCTTGAAAGTTTAAATTATTTTCTGAAAGGATTGGTTAGATTTCAAGGTGAAGAGAGAGGAGAGAAATAATTTAGACAATTGCAACTTACAAGCAGAACAAAAGATTTAAATGAAGAGGTGACAAGGTGCTGGTGATGGCAACCCATCTGAGGCCAAATTCAAGGATATCAACATCCAGGCAGGGTTGGTTGCATCTTTCAACTCCAAGGGAATTTCAGTCACAGCTCTGAACAGCCAGGCTGCTCCTAAGATGTGAGGCAGCATCCTAGTGCCTTCTGGGCATATTGTAGAAGGGAATTCCCCAAGGTAAGCACATGCCATGAGTATCTGGGCTTTTGAAGATATTTCAGCATAGGATGTCTTTATTAAGTCAGTAAGATTGAGCTTTTTTATTTGACCGTGTGTGTGTGTGTGTGTGTGAGTGTGTGTGTGTATGTGTGTGTGTGTGTGTGTGTGTGTGTGTGTGTGTGTGTGTGTGTGTGTGTGTGTTTCCTATATATGTGATGATATAGTGCCTGGTGGGCTTGCCTGAGGCAACCAAAGAAGATCATTGGGTGTCCCCTTCTATCATTCACCTGCATGTTTTCTCTTGTAAGACTCTCTCTCTAATTCCAAAGATTCCAGAACTTACCTTTTGTAAGCCTAGAAATTCTCCAGTCTCCCCATAGGACTGGGGTGGTCATGCCCAGTTTACATGGGTTCTGGGAATTTGAACTCCTATGGTCTCAGTGCAGGAAATAACTGCTGAACCATCTCTCCAGCCCCCTTTCCATTTCTTTTTGAGTGCAAGCAAAAGAGAGAGATTGAGAATTGGTGTGCCAGGGCCTCAGCCACTGCGATCGAACTCCAGACACTTGCACCACCTAGTGCACATGTGTGCCCTTGCCTTAGTCATTTTGCATTACTATGACATCATACCTGAAACTGAGTATTTTATAAAGAAACCAGACTTTCTGGTGACAGAACAGTAGTAACAACATGGAATCTGGGTGAGGGCTGAGTTACAGCAGGGCAAGCAGCAGAAAGGGAAACAGCCACATGCAGAAAAGGCACACGTGCAGGAAGATGTAAGAAAGGGTGGTCAAGAAAGCTAAATTCGGCCTGGAGAGATGCACGAGGTGGCTCATGCGTCTGAGTTCATTTACAGTGGCTGAAGGCCGTGGAATTCCCATTCTCTCTGTCTCATTCTCTATCTGCCTCTTTCTGTCTCTCTCTCAAATAAATAAAATAAATAGAAAAAAGAAAATAAACTGAGTGCGGTGGTGCAACCTTTAATCCCAGCACTCAGGAGGCAGAGGTAGGAGGATTGCCATGAGTTTGAGGCCACCCTGAGACTACATAGTGAATTACAGGTCAGTCTGGGCTACAGCAAGGCCCTACCTTGAAAAAAAAAAAAATGAAAAGCTGAACTCACTTTAAAATAGCCCATTCTAGAGGGAATGAATCTGCCCCAGGAGACCTGACACTTCCAGAGACATCACTAATCCATTTATGGGAACAGAGCCTGCATGACCTGCCTTTCTCTAAACATCTCTCACCTCAGCACACTCTAGGTGTGGACTAAGCTTCTGGCACATGACCCTTTGTGAATAACACATATGCAAACCATAGTGTTTATTGGAAGACAACAATTCCCTTGTTTGTGTGTTTTGTTTTTGTTTTTGTTTTTGTTTTTGTTTTTGTTTTTAAAGACAGGGTCTCATTCAGCTTAGAATGGCTTAGAACTCATTTTGTAGCCAGGCTGGTCTTGAACTTTTGGTGGTCTGCCTACCACAGCCTCCTGAGTGTTGGGATTAAATGTGTAAGCCACCACACCCAGCCAATTCCCTTTTTTGATATAAACTTTACATTTCTATTTTTATGCAATTTACTAAGCTGGTTGTCCCTGGAAAGTAACCTTACTGTGTGTCTGCATCACGCATAACTACCTCCAGTTGTTGAATAATGATCGGAGAATTTCAGATAAACCCAAACATATGCTTCTGTTCTGCAATGTGCAAAACCAGGCATATTCCTTTTACACGGAGTGTGGTGAGATGTGTGTGATGAGTGCCCTTGCAAGCAGTGCTCCATGCACTTACCTCAGCAAGGGTAGGGGGTGCTCACTTGCATTGTCCACAGCAGAACATCACTTTACAACTACTCTCATTTTGACATGGAGTCTCTTACTGTTACCAGAGTTTGCTGTTTTTCTGAGTCCCAGCAATTCCTTGGTCTCTGTTCGCCTTTGTGGGACTGGAGTTACAGGCATGCAGGGCCACACTGGGCTGTTTACTTGGGATCTGGAAATTCAAATGGGCAGTTTCTGTCCTCCTCAGGCCCTTGCACAGAAAGTGCAGTTAACCACTGAGCCATCTCTCCAGCCCCTTTCTAAGCTTTTTTTGTTTTTGTTTTTTTGAGGTAGGGTCTCACTCTGGCCCAGGCTGACCTGAAATTAACGATGCAGTCTCAGAGTGGCCTGGAACTCATGGCAATCCTCCTACTCCTGCCTCCCAAGTACTGGGATTAAAGGTGTATGCCACCATGCCCAGTTTAAGCTTTTCTTTTTTCTTGTTTGTTTGTGTTTTTTTCTATTTGTTTTTGTTACAGAGTCTCACATATCCAAGGGCCTCACTATGTGCCAGAGGATAACCTTGAACTTCTGATCCTCCCACCTCTACCTCCTGAATCCTTGAGTTATAGACTTGGGCCACCATGCCAAGTGTCTGGCTGAGATTGAACTCTGGACCTCATTTATGCTAGGCAAGTGCTCTACCAACTGATATACATCCCCAGCCTGTACTTTCTAGGTTTTAATCTTCTCCAATATGGACAAACTTCTTGGTGACCAGAAAAGGTCTTAGACATATTGTCTGTTGTCCCAGCATAACTTTTCTCTTCAATAGTGGTGCTGAGGCTAGGAGCCATAGGAAAACTAGCTAAAACTTAAGTGTGACCTGCCATCAGGACTCATCTCAGCACCCCTTTTTACTTTATCTATTACAGATCGTAATAGTATTCCTATTAGCATGCATTTCCTTATGTGTCGAAGGAAGCTAACTCTGCAGGAGTTGAGTCTAGTACTTCTAAGCTCCATGGTGACTTTTACCATTAGTAAATGATCACAGTGCAAGTACAGTTCCATTGCATGGATAACCAGGTAGCCACCTAAGATCTAAAGGTTCATAATTTCTACCCACTTTTTCTTTCATTTCCCAAACCACATTCCAGTGATTCAAGGTTGGTTTAGTGAGTCCCATTAACAAAGCCAACTGCAAAAGCTACCCAGGTAACTATGAAGTAGGAGGAATGGTTCACAAGACTACCCTCACTTAGGACACCAACTACAAGTTTGGAGATCTCCAACCCACCCTCATTTTCAAAGAAGGACTCATTAGAAGGATTTACAGAACTCAATGAAAGCATTATACTCATAGTTACAGCTCATTGAAGGCAAAAAACAAACCAAAAAAACATACAGATTAGAATCAACCATGTCCAAAGACCCACAGGGCAGAGCCCAGTAATAAAAACAAAACATGCAACTCTTTTTTGACCTCAGTCCATAGAAGATGGTATTACTTTCCTAGCATATATGCATGAACATCCACACAGAATTGCTGAGAGGGAAGCTCTCTACTTTTTTTTTTTTTTTTTTTTTTTTTTTTTTGGTCTAGAGCCATTATTGGCATTCCATCATGTAGACATAGTTAATTATCTTTTATGGTTTGGATCTGGAATGTGCCCCAAGAGTCAGGTGTTGGAGATTTGGGATCCAGCTGGTAATACTATTGAATTCTCATAAGGGGACTAACCTCAGAATCCCAGCACTCTGGAGGCAGAAGAAAGAGGATCTCTATAAATTTGAGGCCAACCTGGGACTATAGAATGAGTTCCAGGTCAGCCTGGGCCAGAGTGGGAAACCCTACCTTGAAAAAAACAAAACAAACAGCAACAACAAAAAAGATTGATCCAGGCATAGTGGTGCACACCTTTAATCCTAGCACTTGGGAAGCAGAGGTAGGAGGATTGCTATGTGTTTGAGGCCAGCCTGAGACTATATAGTAACTAGGTCAGCCTGAGCTAGAGCAAGATCCTACCTCAAAAAGCCAACAGTTGAATAATGCAGTAAAATAGTCTGAAGTGGGGTGTAGGGTACACCCACAGGCAAATGAAAAGGCGTGCACAGACACTTTGCTGTGGGACCTAATACTGGACGATTTGCAGCAGCGTGTGAAATGCCCCTAAAAGTGTCACTTGTGACCTAAGTAGCAGCGCTGACTTCCTTCTACTTGAGTGAATGGATTTGGTGAGGTTATTTTGGTTTCAATGTCTAAATAATGTCTCTAGATTTCTCTCTTTAGTGAGTTTATGATTTGTACTATTGATTGGGGGGCTATTCTTGGATTTTAAGGGTTATTTTCAATGTGTGATTTGTATTTTTGTTTTTTAGATCATCTAATGTGATATACCAATTTTGATAAGTAATATTTAGATAGTCCTAATAACTGTATATTTGACAACCTATTAAAATATTTTGCATTGGAGTTTTTCCCATTAATTGTAACATGCTAACCAACTCATGACCATCTAAAAGTAAGTAATTCAATAAATATTTGCATTGTGGTATATTCTCAAATAAAACAGATTGATCCATTAATAAGTTCATAGTTAAATGTGCTAGTAGGAGTTAGGACCTGTAATGTAGTAAGCTACTAGAAGCATACCATGAAGGGAATCTTGTCCCTACACCTTTACACCCTACACCCTTCCTCATATTCTATCTCTCTCTCCCTTCTTCCTCTCCCCACCCAATATCTTCCCATATTCAGTCTATTTTGTTCCACCAGGTATTTCTTCTTTTTAAACTTTTTATGGACAAGTTCCATACATAGACAATAAATATACCATGATCACAATCTCCTCCCATCATCCTCCCTTTTCCCTCTCCCAAATCCCCCCTCCACTGAATCCCTTCTTCTTTACTGCTAGTCTCTCTTGAATTTTGATGTCATCATTTTTTCCTCCTATTATCCAGGTCTTCCAGTACACATTTCTGCCATAATATTTATTCTTCCTCACCACAGGTATAAACCCAACAAAAGCAGCCAAGTATGAAATTTCTGAAAGTATAAACCAAAACAGCTCTTTCCTCTTTTATTTTCTGTGGTCTTTTGTCACAGTCACAAAAAGCTAACACACTATCCATGTGGATCTTAGTTTACAGCTCCTCGGAAGGCTGAGCTGACACCACATAAACCAAAATCTCACCTAACTCAAAATGTTACCATCTGGTTAATCAAGGTCTGTGGTACCCAAGGTGTTTCTCCAAGTCAGGAGATACTTCCCAGAAGATGCGGGCAAAGCCAGGCCTCTTTCAGGACAGCCTCACTTCCTACAATACATTAAATCTCAAGTCTTATTAGAGACCATCAGGAAAACTACAGAACACATTAAACACTATTTTCTTTCCTTTCCAAGGAAGCATATATAGCCTGTGCTCCAACTGAGAGCTGAGAAAGGACCTGCGTGAGTTGGAAAAAGTCACGAGATTCACGAATCCCCTACAAGACTCTTGGATTGCTGGGTGCGACGAGCATCTTTCTACTCAGGAAAGCAATGGATTTTGTGCTGACATTTTCCACTTCCTTCACATGTAAGCTTTCTCTTAACTGTGGAAAACAAGGACAACTCCTGCGCCATCGACTAGCTCCAAACCCGCAGCTGCTGCTTGTAACTGAAGCTTGGAACACCCGGGGTCCTCATGGGTCGGGTCTGAGCAGGACAGAGGATGATGAAGCACTGGGATACCGGTACAGTAGCGCTGCCTTGCAGCCTACAGCCTGCCTGGTAGGTCTCTGCCCAGGGTGACAGCAAGGGTGGCCTCCATAGCAACCTGCATTTGATTGTGATGTAAGGATACGAGCTTTCATCCTCTCACCCTCCCCTCCTTCCCCCACCTCCCGTGGCAGGGATCCAGTAGTCTCTTGTCACTCTTAACAAATACATTGGGAGATCCCTACATTAAGAATTTGATTTTCAGCCGGGCATGGTGGCGCACGCCTTTAATCCCAGCACTGGGGAGGCAGAGGTAGGAGGATCGACGTGAGTTCAAGGCCACCCTGAGACTACATAGTGAATTCCAGGTCAGCTTGAGCTAGAGTGAGACCCTACCTCCGAAAACCAAAAAAAAAAAAAAAAAAAAGAATTTGATTTTCACTCACTGATTGCCATTGCCAGAATTTTTTTTTTCAAGGTAGTGTCTCGCTCTAGCCCAGGCTGACCTGGAATTCACTATGTAGTCTCAGGGAGACCTTGAACTCATGGCAATCCTCCTACCTCTGCCTCCTGGGTGCTGGGATTAAAGGCATGCGCCACCACACCTGGCACAGAATTTTTTTGACTTGACATAAATTATTTTTTTATTTATTTACACATATACACACTTGCATATCCAGAATATATATGTGTGTGTATTCTTATCTACACTTATATATACATATACACACATATGAGTGCAGATAACACTCATGGAAAGGACATACATCAAAATAGTAATATATCCAGATGGTAGATTTATTTATTTTGGGTTTTTTTTAATTTCTTTAATATTGACAACATCCATAATTATAGACAATAAACCATGATCATTCCCTCCCCCCTTCCCCTTCACAACTCCATTCTCCATCATATTCCCTCCCCCTCTCCATCTGTCTTATTTTGATGTCATCATCTTTTCCTCCTATTGTACTGGTCTTGTGTATGTAGTGCCAGGCACTGCGAGGTCATGGGTATCCAGGCCATTTTGTGTCTGCAAGAATGCATGTAAAGGGTCCTACCCTTCC
This sequence comes from Orientallactaga sibirica, assembly GCA_036365145.1. Taxonomy (NCBI): domain Eukaryota; kingdom Metazoa; phylum Chordata; class Mammalia; order Rodentia; family Dipodidae; genus Orientallactaga; species Orientallactaga sibirica. Next base: position 12,276,317 of record JAEOAD010000059.1, on the reverse strand, counting down.
TTTGGTTCTTACATTCTTCCTGCTACCTCTTCTACAATGAACCCTGAGCCTTGGAAGGTATGATAAAGATTTTCAGTGCTGTGCACTCCTCTGTCACTTCTTCTCAGCACTATGGTGCCTTTTGAGTATCCCAGAAGTCACCGCCATCTGAAAAGAGAAGCTTCTCTAACCAAAAGTGAGAGTAGTATTAATATATGGGTATGAACATTAAGAAAAGTGCTTACCAGGCTGGAGAGATGGCTTAGCGGTTAAGGCACATGCTTGCAAAGCCTAAAGACCCTGGTTCGATTCTCCAGGTCCCATATAAGCCAGATGCACAAGGGGGCACATGCATCTGGAGTTCGTCTGCAGTGGATGGAGGCCCTGGCGTGCCCATTCTCATTCTCCCTCTCTCTGTCTCTAATAAATATAAAAATAAAATCTTTTTAAAAAAAGAAAAGTGCTTATGAGGCAGTTCGGTGAGCATAATATATGCATTTAGCCAGACACCAGCAGGCATTACACCACTAGGGCTCATGACTTCCCCTTTCATAGGTCTTCAGTATCAGGGATGTATTCCCTCCCATGGAGTGGACCTCCAGTCCAGTTAGAGAGTGGTTGGTTTCTCCCGTAACAGGCATGCAACTAATGCACCCATTGGCTCATTTGGCATGGCTGGCCAAACTTAAGGCTTATAGTGTCAACTGTTGTTTATCACCGCTGATGACTTTTCTCTCCCATAGGGGCTTATGGGAGCTTTTCCAGATTCTGTCAGTTGGTCAATAGGGAGGAAGTTTTCATCTCAGCTCCAGCAAGATTTCTCAGTGACCTTGCAGCCCAAGCATATGGATTCTTTAGCAATAGGGTCTTACTCTCTATCCCAAGTGGGAAACCAAGAGCCTTGCCTTGCCAGAATATTTTGATGTTTTCAAGAGGTGCATGAAACAAGTAATGTTGTCATGGGATTATAATTCTTAGGAAAGAGGATTAAAAATCAGATTCTACAGTTTAGTTTGGTGGTTCAAGTTTGTAATCAGTCACTTAGGGAGGCTGAGGCAGTAGGATCACAAGATCAAAGCTTGACTGAACTACATAGCAACTCCTGAATCTAGCTTGAGCTGCAAAATCAGACCCTGTCACAAAAAGTTGTAGGTTTCAACTTTTGCTTTAAGCATAATGAATAATGGCTTAAATGCTAACATTGGCAGATGCAGCCCTCTACCCCAACACCTTTGCAGGTTTGAGAGGGAGGAGTGGAGGTAATGACAGGTTTGAGGAATTGTGGCAGAACCATGCACAGAGGCATTTCATCAAGTAGTTCACTAATTTTAACTTAGGCTAGTCTCCAACTCACTATGTAGCAGAGCTAATCTTCTGATCTTCCCTCTACCTCTCAAGTGTTGGGAGGATTACAGGCATGTACCACTCCCCTTCCTCCACCCCAGGGTAAATGTTTTTATTTTGTGCTCACTTCAGAAGCACATTCTATAAAACGTTTCATTTTGTTCTGAACGGACCCTTAATTCCTGGACAAATCCACACAAAATGGGAAACCAGCTATGTGAAAAGGAGGATGTAAGAAACTTTTAAGCATATTAAAGCATCTTCAGTTAGCTTTAAAAAGTTTCATTCCTGGGGCTGGAGAGATAGCTTAGCGGTTAAGGCACATGCCTGCAAATCCTAAGGACCCAGGTTCGATTCTCCAGGTCCCAAGTAAGCCAGATGCACATGGTGGCACATGCGTCTGGAGTTTGTTTGCAGTGGTTAGAGCCCTGATGCACACATTCTCTCTCACTCTCTCTCTCTCTCTCTCTCTCTCTCTCTCTCCCTCCCTCCCTCCCTCCCTCTGACTCAAATAAATAAATAGAAATCTTTAAGATTAAAGATGGCATGCACCTCTAATCCCAGCACTTGGGAGGAAGAGGTAGGAGAATTACCATTAGTTCTGGGATTACAGAGTGAGTTCCAGATCAGCCTGGGCTAGAGTGAGACCCTCCATCTAAAAAAATAAAGTTTCATTCCCATCCTTTGTTAAAGCTTTACCAGGGAGACCTTGAACTCATGGCAATCCTCCTACCTCTGCCTCCCGGGTGCTGGGATTAAAGGCATGCGCCACCACACCTGGCACAGAATTTTTTTGACTTGACATAAATTATTTTTTTATTTATTTACACATATACACACTTGCATATCCAGAATATATATGTGTGTATTCTTATCTACACTTATATATACATATACACACATATGAGTGCAGATAACACTCATGGAAAGGACATACATCAAAATAGTAATATATCCAGATGGTAGATTTATTTATTTTGGGTTTTTTTAATTTCTTTAATATTGACAACATCCATAATTATAGACAATAAACCATGATCATTCCCTCCCCCTTCCCCTTCACAACTCCATTCTCCATCATATTCCCTCCCCCTCTCCATCTGTCTTATTTTGATGTCATCATCTTTTCCTCCTATTGTACTGGTCTTGTGTATGTAGTGCCAGGCACTGCGAGGTCATGGGTATCCAGGCCATTTTGTGTCTGCAAGAATGCATGTAAAGGGTCCTACCCTTCCTTTGGTTCTTACATTCTTCCTGCTACCTCTTCTACAATGAACCCTGAGCCTTGGAAGGTATGATAAAGATTTTCAGTGCTGTACACTCCTCTGTCACTTCTTCTCAGCACTATAGTGCCTTTTGAGTATCCCAGAAGTCACCGTGATCTGAAAAGAGAAGCTTCTCTAACCAAAAGTGAGAGTAGTATTAATATATGGGTATGAACATTAAGAAAAGTGCTTACCAGGCTGGAGAGATGGCTTAGCAGTTAAGGCACATGCTTGCAAAGCCTAAAGACCCTGGTTCGATTCTCCAGGTCCCATATAAGCCAGATGCACAAGGGGGCACATGCATCTGGAGTTCGTCTGCTGTGGATGGAGGCCCTGGCGTGCCCATTCTCATTCTCCCTCTCTCTGTCTCTAATAAATAAATAAAAATAAAATCTTTTTAAAAAAAGAAAAGTGCTTATGAGGCAGTTCGGTGAGCATAATATATGCATTTAGCCAGACACCAGCAGGCATTACACCACTAGGGCTCATGACTTCCCCTTTCATAGGTCTTCAGTATCAGGGATGTATTCCCTCCCATGGAGTGGACCTCCAGTCCAGTTAGAGAGTGGTTGGTTTCTCCCGTAACAGGCATGCAACTAATGCACCCATTGGCTCATTTGGCATGGCTGGCCAAACTTAAGGCTTATAGTGTCAACTGTTGTTTATCACCGCTGATGACTTTTCTCTCCCATAGGGGCTTATGGGAGCTTTTCCAGATTCTGTCAGTTGGTCAATAGGGAGGAAGTTTTCATCTCAGCTCCAGCAAGATTTCTCAGTGACCTTGCAGCCCAAGCATATGGATTCTTTAGCAATAGGGTCTTACTCTCTATCCCAAGTGGGAAACCAAGAGCCTTGCCTTGCCAGAATATTTTGATGTTTTCAAGAGGTGCATGAAACAAGTAATGTTGTCATGGGATTATAATTTTAGGAAAGAGGATTAAAAATCAGATTCTACAGTTTAGTTTGGTGGTTCAAGTTTGTAATCAGTCACTTAGGGAGGCTGAGGCAGTAGGATCACAAGATCAAAGCTTGACTGAACTACATAGCAACTCCTGAATCTAGCTTGAGCTGCAAAATCAGACCCTGTCACAAAAAGTTGTAGGTTTCAACTTTTGCTTTAAGCATAATGAATAATGGCTTAAATGCTAACATTGGCAGATGCAGCCCTCTACCCCAACACCTTTGCAGGTTTGAGAGGGAGGAGTGGAGGTAATGACAGGTTTGAGGAATTGTGGCAGAACCATGCACAGAGGCATTTCATCAAGTAGTTCACTAATTTTAATTTTTTTTGAGACAGAGTCTCATATAACTTAGGCTAGTCTCCAACTCACTATGTAGCAGAGCTAATCTTCTGATCTTCCCTCTACCTCTCAAGTGTTGGGAGGATTACAGGCATGTACCACTCCCCTTCCTCCACCCCAGGGTAAATGTTTTTATTTTGTGCTCACTTCAGAAGCACATACTATAAAACGTTTCATTTTGTTCTGAACGGACCCTTAATTCCTGGACAAATCCACACAAAATGGGAAACCAGCTATGTGAAAAGGAGGATGTAAGAAACTTTTAAGCATATTAAAGCATCTTCAGTTAGCTTTAAAAAGTTTCATTCCTGGGGCTGGAGAGATAGCTTAGCGGTTAAGGCACATGCCTGCAAATCCTAAGGACCCAGGTTCGATTCTCCAGGTCCCAAGTAAGCCAGATGCACATGGTGGCACATGCGTCTGGAGTTTGTTTGCAGTGGTTAGAGCCCTGATGCACACATTCTCTCTCTCTCTCTCTCTCTCTCTCTCTCTCTCTCTCTCCCCCTCCCTCCCTCCCTCCCTCTGACTCAAATAAATAAATAAATAAATAGAAATCTTTAAGATTAAAGATGGCATGCACCTCCAATCCCAGCACTTGGGAGGAAGAGGTAGGAGAATTACCATTAGTTCTGGGATTACAGAGTGAGTTCCAGATCAGCCTGGGCTAGAGTGAGACCCTCCATCTAAAAAATTAAATTTTCATTCCCATCCTTTGTTAAAGCTTTACCATAGTCTAAACTAATTATAAATATTGGTCATTTAAGAGACTATATAATTCAGCCAGGCGTGGTGGCACACGCCTTTAATCCCAGCACTCAGGAGGCAGAGGTAGGAGGATCGCCGAGAGTTCAGGGCCACCCTGAAACTACATAGTTAATTCCAGGTCAGCCTGGACCAGAGTGAGACCCTACCTCGAAAAACCAAAAAAAAAAAAAAAAAGAGAGACTATATAATTCAGTTCTGCAGTTTATACACTACATTGGCATTGGCACCATTAACTACTATAAGACAACATTGGTTTGAACTGAACTCTCTCATTTAACTCAGTAAGTTAAACTAAAATGGAGTCAGTGGAACTCCCACACTATCAAGCTTGGAATTAAGTTGTTCATCTGTCTTTGGTTTCTCAAGAGAGAAAGAAAGCAAGAATATTCTAATTCTTAAACAAAGTCAAAAACTCAAATTTTCACCAATATAAGGATGACCCTCTGTGCTAAACCTTTATGAGGAAAGAAACCTTCAACCACTCAGATAACCATTTTTGTTCTGTTTCTGCTTCCCTGGCCCCTGTCTGTCTTGTTAATCCAAACTCCTCTACTCAGCTCAGCACAACACCAATTATTTTTTGTGTAATGAGGTGTTACTTATTTCTCAAAATACAAATAAAATCCAATTAAGATTTCTTTAGGTGAGACCTAATAGGATGGTGTTGTATATATATAAAGTAGAAGAACAGATTAATGGGGATGAAAAAGCCTAAGTGAGGTCAGGGGAAGGGATTGAGTAAAGGAAAGGTAGAGGGAGAGCTAATCAAAATCTAAGAGGATATAAATAATCATATGGAAACCTACTTTTCTGGACAATGGACTACTCAGAAACCATAGATTGTTACTAGAAAATTTTCAGTGCCAGGGTTGGGATACCTTCCAGTGAGTTGTTGGCCAGGGAGGTCACTGATACCCCCAAAACATTATAGGCCATTGCCAAGGCCCTTGGTTTCCCACCAGGAATATATGGTAAGACCCTGTTGCTGAAGACTCCACATACTTGGGCTGCAAGGTCACTGAGAAATCCTTTTGAAGCTGAGCTGAAAGCCTCTTCCATGTGGACCAGCTGACAGAAAGCTGGAAAAAGCTATGCTTCATGCAGTTTAATGGGTGAGAGAAAACACCAGTGAAGATACTCAACAATAGACACTGCAAGCTTTAAATTTGGCCACTAAGGCCAAATGAGCCAATGGGTGCAACAGTGGCATGTCTGTTATGGGGGAAATCAACTGCTCTTTAATTGGACTGGAGGCCTGCTCCATGGGAGGGAATACATCCCTGATATTGAAAACCTACAACAGGGATAGTCATGACTCATGACTCTACTGGTGTCTGGCTAAATGTATATACTATGTTCACCAAACTGCCCAGTCAGCACCTCTCTTAATGTTCATACCCATATATTAATGTTATTCTTACTTTTTTTTTTTTTGGAGAGAGACACAGAGAGAGACAGAGAGGGAGAGGAAGACAGATAGAGATGGGCATGCCAGCAGCCTCTCAGCTGCTGTGAATGAAATCCAGATACATGTGCTCCCTTGTGGTCAAGTGCAGCATTGCACCCTTGCATCACTTTGCATCTGGCTAAACATGGGACCTGGAGATTGGAACTGGCGTTCTTAGGCTTAGGAGGCAGGCAACTTAACTGCTAAGCCATCTCTCCAGCCCTTATTCTCACTTTTGGTTAGAGAAGCTTCTCTTTTCAGATGGTGTTGACCTTGGGATGACTCAGAAGGCACCATGGTGCTGAGAAGAAGTGACAGAGGAGTGCTCAGCACTGAAATATCTCTAACACCTCTTCCAAGGCTCAGGGTCCATTGCAGAAGTGATGGTGGAAAGAATGTAAGAGCCAAATGAAGGGTAGGAATCCTTACAACATGCTCCTCCAGACACAAAATGGCCTGGATATCCATGACCTCAAAGTGCCTGACACTATCTACACAAGATCATCATAATAGGAGAAAAAGATCATGACATCAAAATAAAAGAGAGACTGATTGAGAGGGGAGGGGATATGATGGAGAGTGGAGTTTCAAAGGGGAAAGAGGAGGAAGGGAGGGAATTACCATGGGATATTGTCTACAATTATGGAAGTTGTCAATAAAAAAAAATTAAAATTAGGGCTGGAGAGATGGCTTAGCGGTTAAGGCACCTGCCTGCTAAGCCTAAGAACCTGGTTCCAATCTCCAGGTCCCACATTTAGCCAGATGCAAAGTGCACAAGGGTGCAATGCCGCACTTGCCCACAAGGGGGCACACGCATCTGGATTTCATTCACAGCAGCTGAGAGACTGCTGGTGCGCCCATTCTCTATCTGTCTCCCTCTCCTTCTCTGTCTGTCTCTCTCTGTGTCTCTCTCCAAAAATAAATAAAATATTTTTTTAATTAAAAAAAGATTTTTAAAAAAATAAGAACAAAGATGGGTATAATCTCATTTCAGGAGAAAATGAAATACATGTGTGCTTATCACAAGTGTGAACTTCTGAAGTATTCTGAAGAAGCTACATTTATACAGAAGGACCTGCAGATTGACCATGACTGACTAGAACCTCATGACTATGAAGAGATGATATGTGACAGATCAAGAGACAAAGTTATCTTAAGCTATGGATAGTCACTTTCAGTAGCCATTTACTATCAACCTCTGTATCTGACCCAACATCCCTGACCACCAAATAAAACTCTTAGGATGTATTCCTAACCTTAATAGACCTCTAATCTCCACCAAAGCTAAAGCTAAGAATGTGATAATATCCAAATGTTATGGAGGACACCTTTGTCCACACACATAGCTCCTCCACTTGATGCCTCTACTGATTCAGTACCTTCTTTTCTTCTGTGACTATAAAAGTTTGGTAACTTCTTACACAGTGGCACATACTATTTAGGGTAACTTCCTGAAGTATAGTCACTAATATTTGGCCCATAATTAACTATTTTCTTATTTACTTTAACAAAAGATTAGTTATTTTACATTGACACAAATTTGATTCAGAGTCAGTATTTGTGCAATAAAAAGTAAGCACTGGTTTTAGAAAAGCAACATGAATTTCACTCTATTTTATCTTGACTAATAACACTTTACATGCACATGTAGGGCTACAAAAGACATTTTAAAAAAACTAATACTAGAATGATGGCATAGCATGCTAAATCTCTGGGTTTGATTTCCAGCACTGCCTAAAACAAAACAAAAAATAGAAATAAATATATCTACCTAATAATTTTGTACCTGCTGGACATGGCCAGACAAATCTGTAACCTCAGTCTGTGGGTGAAGACTGGAGAATTTCTGAGGCTCACTAACAGACAGCAGCTCTGGGTTGCAGGAGAGAGACCATTTCAAGGAAAGAAATACACAGATGAGCAATAAGAGGAAGATGCTTGACATTCTCCACTGGCCTCCACACACACAGGGGATGGGGCATGCACATACATGTGCATTATCACACACACACACACACACACACACACACACACACACACACAAATGTATAAACAGAACAAGCAAGATCTTTGGAACACCAAGAAAAGACAAAATTTTTGAATTGTGGGCATAGAAGAAAAATAACTCCATGTCAAAGGTACAGAAAATATCTTCCAAACAATTCACAACAGAAAAATTTTCCAAATCTAGGAAAAAAGAAGTCTATCCAGGTACAAAAGGCATATTGGGTATCATACAGACAAGGAACAAAAATGAAACTCTCTATATGATGGTTAAAATATTAAATATTCAGAACAAAGAAAGAGTATGAAAAGCAACAAGAAAGAAACACCAAGTCTCATATAAAACTAGGCACATAAGAATAAGAGCTGAGTTTTCCATGGAACTTTAAAGGCCAGAAGAATTTGGAATGATGTATTTCAACTCCTGAAAAACCAATGCTGATATGAATTAGGGCCATAGAAACCTTCTTTCTGGATACCAATCTACAATATATAATCCCCAATAAAGGGTGCAGGAGGATAGTCTGGACAGAAGTGCCCATAGAAGGTATAGAAAACTCAATCCTAAAACCACGGGCTCTGGCTGGTAAATCTCAAGGACCAGAATTGGGTTACCCCCCACACAGGGAGCTGTTGGTCAGGGAAACCCATGAGGCACCCTAAACAATGCAGGCCATTGTCAAAGCAATGGTTACCCACCAGAGCTAAACTGTAAGACCTTATGCCTGAAGACAGCACAGGATGCTGTCACAAGACACTGAGATACCATGCTGGAACTGAGAAGAAGCCAGTTCTCTCCTGGATAGCCCTTATGGTGCTGGAAAGTGCTATGGGATATACTGAGGGACAATGGCCACCAACAGTATGAATAAGCAGGAAACCCTACAAGCTATACAATCAACCAACTGGGCAAGAAGTACACACCTATGAAATAGTGGTACACACAGCCTTTGCGGGTAACCAACGCCCTTTGATTAGACATGAGACCTGCTCAGTGGGAGAGAACTTATACTAGTACTGGGAACCATGTCAGAAACCCTTGGCCAGGATACTCATAGGCTCCAGAGAGAAGCCTCTATTGCTCTCTGGATAAGAAGAGTGGACATACTCATCAAAGTTTCTCAAATAACTGCATATTCCCCTTAATCAAAGTTGTTCTCACTCTTGGTTGGAGAATCTGTTTTATTTTACAGATACCAGAGAATACTGGGGAGATCCAAGATCCATCAATATGATGACAAATGATAGCCGGCTGCTCACAATAAGACATGCCACCTATACCACATCTGTCAGGGCCCAGGAGAAATTGTGGAGGAAACAATGACAAGAGTACTGCCTTGACGGCTAGCCTGACAACCAGCTCCAGGGAAAAGGCTACAGACACCATGGTTAATCAAAATCCATCAAAGCAGAAATCCAGAGGCTACAGAGAACTCAGCACTAAATCAGACTGCCAACAGGCCTGCCAAGGCTTGGGAATCATTGTAGAAGAGGGGATGGAAAGATTGTAAGAGCCACAGGGTGAGTAGGAGTATCCTAAGGCATGGTCCCTCCCCCTACAGAGACTGACAGAGGCCCTAACTATCTTACAATAAATACCAATAACCCTACTGAGGAAGGCCCCCAGGGAAACTGGTAGCAGAGGAGAGGAGATATAAGAATATAGCCTTTTAAAAATAAATAAATATTTTTTAAAAAGACAAAGCTAGGCTACAGAGATGACTTAGCATTTAATTAAGGTGTTTGCCTACAAAGCCAAAGAACCCAAGGTTGATTCCCCAGGACCCATGTAAACCAAATGCATAAGGTAGTACATTTGCAGTGCTGGAGGTCCTGGTGTGCCCATTCTCTCTCTATCTGCCTCTTTCTCTATGCCTTTCTCTCTCTCTCTCTCTCTCATACTAGATAAATAAAAATAAAATTCAAAAACATTTTTTAAAATCTCTCTAAACCTTACCCTCTGGTCTATGGATTTCAATTCTTTGAATTCATATGGCAAATATTGGTGCACTGATGGAGGGACCTCAAATTCCTATAACATATTGGTGTGTTGGCATACACTGGTGCCTTGGCAAGAGGAACCCAATTTGTTTCCCTTTCCACCTTATTTATTTGTTCACTTATTTATTTGTTCACTTATTTATTTTTGTTTTTTGAGGTAAAGGTTGGTTGACCTGAACTCACTCTATAACCCCAGACTGGTCTTGAACTCATGGGAATCCTCCTATTTTGGCTTCCCAAGTGCTAGGATTAGAGAGGTGTGCCACCATGCCTGGCTTCCACCTTATTTTTCGAGACAAGGTCTCCCCCTGAACCTGGAGCTCTCCAAGTCAGCTGGCCATCAAACCTCAGGAATACTCTAGCATTGTTATGTGGATAATGGGGGTCTGAGCTCAGGCTGTTATGCTTGCACTACGAGTTCTTTACCCACTGAGCCATGTCCCCAGCCCCTGTAGCATGAACTCTGTAGATAATAACGTGGCCCAGAGAAGCCAAAAGGTTGGCTATCCCTGTCTGAGTCAGGGAGGGGCAAACTTCATCTGATGACATTGATAAAGATTAGGAGCAAAAAGGTAGCCCCATTTTCTAGGTAGCTTGTCAGGGACACAGGCCCCAACAAACATAAAACATCAACTTTCCTTGGCAAGAGCAGAAGGCAACTTTAGTCCAGGAACAGAAATCCAAAAGACCTTGACATATTGATAAATATGTCAGCTGGAGACCAGATTTTTGTTCTTTTTACTTCCTGGTTCCTCTTCCTTCTTGGAACTTTTTTTTTTTAATTTTTTTTTATTATTTTTATTTATTTTTGGAGAGAGACATAGAGAGAGACAGACAGAGAGGGAAAGGGAGACAGATAGAGATGGGTGCGCCAGCAGTCTCTCAGCTGCTGTGAACGAAATCCAGATGCGTGCACCCCCTTGTGGGCAAGTGCGGCATTGCACCCTTGCGTCACTTGACATCTGGCTAAACGTGGGACCTGGAGATTTGAACCGGGTTCTTAGGCTTAGCAGGCAGGCACCTTAACCGCTAAGCCATCTCTCCAGCCCTTCTTGGAACTTTTTAGTGGCCTTTTTTTCCCCTGCAGAATTTTTCTGAGCATACACTTTTCCACCTAACCCATCTACCAGCCAGAGTGTCCCATATTCACTTAAATTAACCTATCAGACTCATTCCAACTTGATGTCCAATCTCCATAGTGAACCAACCCAGTTAGGGTTGTTCACAGTGCATAAAAGCTCCACTCAAGAGTGCTACACTGGCAGCCCCTCTTGGGACCTCTCCCTGTTGCGGGGATATGTTCATTTACTTACATTTCTGAATAAAGCTTTGCTTGCTTGCCCTGCTGCTGTCCTAGGTGATCATTCTTTGCAATTAGGAAACAATGAACTCTGACCCAAGAAAATAGTAACAGTATTTGTTTCTTCTACATGCCAGCCATTAGTGTGGGTGGTTAATTGCAGGTGGAATGATGAGGAATTGCCCAGCCTGGTGCCACACACAAGGTGCTGAGAGATGTCAAGGAGAAGAGGCTCAGAGCCCACTTCCTTCATCCACCCAGCCTGGTTCATTTCCTTTTCCAGAGCCAGCAAAAGGGTTAGAAGCCATGTATTATATGTGAATCACCTTGTTAAATCCCTGTAGCAGAAGAATGGTACTGGTATTCATATTCTACCAGTAATGAAAAAAAATTGTTCATTAGCCCATGATCACCCATTTAGGAATTAAAAAAAAAAAAAAAAGCTTTTATTCCCATCCAAGGCATTCCAAGCCATACAAATTGGTTTCTAAGGACTACATAGAACAGTACCACAACATTGATGGCTTAAACCATAAAATCAGAAATTGAGACCATAGCTTGGTATTAGAACATTGGCTTTGCATGTATAAGGCCATGAGTTCAACTCTCAGCAATGCAAAAAGAAAGAAAGAGCCAGGCTTGGTGGCCCATGCCTTTAATCCCAGCACTTGGGAGGCAGAGGTAGGAGGACCACCAGAGTTCAAGGCCACCCTGAGACTACAGAGTGAATTTCAGGTCAACCTGAGCTAGAGTGAGACCCTACCTCGAAAAACCAAAAGAAAGAAAGAAAGAAAGAAAGAAAGAAAGAAAGAAAGAAAGAAAGAAAGAAAGAAGAAAGAGAGAGAGAGAAAGAAAGAAAGAAAGAAAGAAGAAAGAGAGAGAGAAAGAAAGAAAGAAAGAAAGAAAGTGAGAGAGAAAGGGAGAAAGAGAGAGGAGGGAGGGGGAGGGAGAGAAAGAAAGACAGAAAGAGGGAGGCAGGGAGGGAGGAAGGGAGGGAGAGAGAGAAAGAAAATAAGTCAAAAATAGTAACTCATGGGCTGGAGAGATGGCTTAGCGGTTAAGGCGCCTGCCTCCTAAGCCTAAGAACACTGGTTCCAATCTCCAGCAGTTCCAATCTCCAGGTCCCACGTTTAGCCAGATGCAAAGTGACACAAGGGCGCAATGCCACACTTGACCACAAGGGGGAGCACGCATCTGGATTTCATTCACAGCAGCTGAGAGGCAGCTGGCGCGCCCATCTCTATCTGTCTTCCTCTCCCTCTTTCTCTCTCTCTCTCTCTCTCTCTCTGTCTCTCTCAAAAAAAAATAGTAATTTACACCTATAAATACCAATACTTGGGGGGGGAGGGGGTCCAAGGAAGGAGAATTGCCATAAGTTTGAGTCCAGCATGGGCTACATAATGAGCTCCAGGGAAGCCTGGGCTAAACACACACACACACACACACACACACACACACTCACATTCACATTCACATTCACATGGAGAGAAAATAGGATCCATCTTTTTGCTGCCTCAAAGAAATATAACTCACAGTGAGACATACCAGGCACTGATGTCCTGGTCACAATGACTGACTGCTGCTCCAGATGCAAAAGAGAGGTCCATGCAATTCATAACCCCACAACCCATAAACTTGCCCCTAGTATAATTTATATGTTGAACAGATGTCAATCCCACTGAGGAGGGCGCTCAGTGGAATGGGGGCAGGAAGGAGGGAAATGATGCTACCAACATATGATGTGTCCATACAAAGTATAAACTTAACAAAAAATTTAAGATGCCATTTGGAAATCTACTTCTTTGCTAGCCAATAATATATATGTTTTAAAAAAGAGAGGGGATATATAGTCGGGCATGGTGGCGCATGCCTTTAATCCCAGCACTCAGGAGGCAAAGGTAGAGGATTGCCATGAGTTTGAGGCCACCCAGAGACTACATAGGTCAGGGGACTCCACCATGCGACCCCAGTATAGTCTGGGAATTACAGGTCAGTCCTAGACTGAGATGACCTTCCTAAGAGACCCCCCCATCTGACCTCAGAAAACAAAAAAGAGAGAGAGAGAAAGGATATCAACAGAAGTATCCTATGGACATGTATAATGGTGCACTCAGAAGCCATAGATTGTAATTAGAAAAAGTCAGTGCCAGGGATAGGATATCTTCCAGAGAGTTGTTGGACAGGGAGGACCCTGATGCCTCCAAAACATTACAGAACATTGCCAAGGCTCTTGGATGCCCATTATAACTAGATGGCAAGACCCTATCGCTGAATACTCAAGAGTCACTAAGAAATCAAGCTGGAGCTGAGCTGTAAACCTCCTCCCTATTGACTAGCTGTCAGAAAGCTGGAAAGAGCTATGATGCATGCAGCCTTTTGGGAGAAAGAATTCATTAATGGTATTAAATAGCAGTGGACCCTGCAAGCCTTGAACTGGTGCAATAGTGGTATATCTGTTGTTAGGGAAAACAACTGGTCTCTAATTAGACTGGGGACCCACTCCACAGGAGGGAATACATACCTGGTGCTAAAAGCTAGTCAAAAGCCTATGGATAGGACCATACGTGGTGGCACACACTTTTAATCCCAGCACTTGGGAGACCAATGTAGGAGGATTGCCACGAGTTTGGGGCCACCCTGAGACAACAGAGTAAGTTCCAGGTCAGCCTGGGCTAGAGCAAGATCCTACCTTGAAAAACCAAGAAAAAAGAAAAGAAAAGACAAGACAAGACAAGACTATGGTTGGGGAGGTCATGAGCCCTAAGGGAGTAATGCCTGCTGTTGTCTGGCTAAATGCATATATTATTACCACCAAACTGACCTGTAAGCACTGTTCTTAATGTTTATACCCATATATTAATGCTACTCTCACTTTTAGTTAGAGAAGCTTCTCTTTTCAGATGGCAGTCACCACTGGGAAAATTCAAAAGTCACCATAGTGCTGAGAAGTGGCAATGGAGTGTTCAGCACTTAGACATCGCTAACACACCCTCAAAGGCTCAGAGACCATTGTGGAAGAGGCTCAGGGACCATTGTGGAAGAGGTGGCAGAAAGATTGTAAGAGCCAAAAGACAAGTAGGACTGCTTACAATGCAATCTTCCAGACATAAATTGGCCTTGATTGTCATGACCTCACTGTGCCTGGCACTGCCTACATAAGACCTTAATAATAGGAAATATGATGATATCAATATAGAAGACAGACTAATTGGAAAGAAGAAGGAATTCAATGGATGGTATATTTGAGAGGAGAAAAATGGGAGTGGAGGAGGGAATTATCATGGTTTATTGTCTATACTTATGGAAGCTGTCAATAAAAGGTTTAAAAAATAAAACCAAAAGCAGGATAGTATGCGCACAATAGACACACAGATGAATGGAATAGACTAGAGGACTCAGATATCATTCCATGCAAGTATAACCACCTAGTTTTCACAAAGATGTAAAAAACACTGGAGAAAAGACAGTATCTTCAACAAATGGTGCTGAGAAATTGGCTATCTGTATGCAGAAGAATTCAACTTGATGCTTATCTCCCACCCTGCACAAAAGTCAGCTCCAAATGGATCAAAAACCTGAAACTCCGAAGTGCTGAAGGAAAAAGTGGGGAAGTACACAAGGCATGGGCATAGGTAAGGACTTTCTGAACAGGACTTCAGTTGTTCAGGAAATGAAGTCAACAATCACCACATAAGTCCTCATGAAAGTAAAAGCCTTCTGAATAGCAAAGTAAAGTGACAAGCAAGTGAAAAGGCAGCCTACAGAGTGGGGGAAAAAAAAAAAAACTTTTCCTATCTACACGGGTGACAGAGGTTTAATATCTAGAATATACAAAGAATAAAAAACATCAAGAAAACAAACAACCCATTCAAAAAGTGGGTGATGGAGGCTGGAAAGATAGCTTAGCACTTAAGGCACTTGTGTGTGAAGGCTAAGGACCCATGTTCAATTCCCCAGTACTAAGTAAGCCAGATGCACAAGGTGACACATGTATCTTGAGTTGGTTTGCAGTGGCTAGAGGCCCTGGCATGCCCATTTCCGCCCCCCCCCAACCTAAAAACAATATTAACTCTTTTTAAGTTTCCGTTAAGGGCTGGAGAAATAGCTTAGAAGTTAAGGCACTTGCCTGAAAAAACCAAAGAACTCAGATTTGATTCCCCAGGACCCACATAAGCCAGATATACAAGGTAGCACACGCTTCTAGAGTTCGTTTGCAGCAGCTAAAGGCCCTGGTGCACCCATTCTCTCTCTTTTTCCCAGCCCCTGAGGTAATAAATCCTCTAATCCTGAAGGGCAGTCCAAGCAGTAAATGTCTGCAACCACCACATAAGCCAAGCTGTTGAAACTAGACATGCATGTGATATATTCCCTTAGGTACTCTATCACTGTGAAAACATGCTCAGGAATGATGTGTTCTGCCTCTGTTCACGTTCCTGCCCCTGCGAGAGCCTGCATTACAGAGCGATCTAACAGCTGGAGCCAGTGCCTTCACAGGTGGTAGAATCTAGTATAGAAATTTCTTTTATATGTTCATTCATTCATTTATTATGTGGTAGAAGAGATTGTGCTGAGGGCCCCATGCATGCTAGACATATGTTCCACTGCTGAGTTATAACCCCAGATTTCTCTAGTAATTTTTTTTTGGTTTGTCAAGGTAGGGTTTCACTCCAGCCCAGGCTGATCTGGAATTCACTATGTGGTCTCAGGGTGGCCTCGAACTCACAGCGATCCTCCTGCCTCTGCCTCCCAAGTGCTAGGATTAAAGGCGTGCACCACCACACTCGGCTTCTAGTAATTTCTTTATGGCTGTTAAAGGTCTCAGGTATTTTTCCTCTCCAAATTTGTCCAAGCGCCCTCATTGTCCCCAAGCAGGTGGTCTGGGACAGCAAGAAAGAAGTTTCATGGGCTGGAGAGTTAGCTTAATGGTTAAGATGCTTGCCTGTGAATCCTAAAGACCCAAATTTGATTCCCCAGTACTCAGGTAAGCCAGATGCAAAAGGTGGTGATGAATCTGGAGTTCATGTGCAGTGACCGGAGGCCCTAGAGTGCCCATTCTCTCTATATCTGCCTCCTCTCTCTCTCTCTCTCTCTCTCTCTCTCTCTCTCTCTCTCTCTCTCAAATAAATAATTTTTAAAGCTAAAGGCTTTAGAGAGAGAGAAGGGCCATGTATGGTGGTTCACACCTTTAATCCCAGCACTCAGGAGGCAGAAGTAGGAGGATCACTATGAGTTCAAGGCCCACTTGGGACTATAGAGTTCTAGGTCAGCCTGGGCTAGAGTGAGATCATACCTTGAAAGAAAAAGACAGAGAGAGAGAGAAGAAACACAGGCAACACTTCTATATAGCAGGAGGGATCCCCAGAAGTGAGATACCATTAAGCAAGATTTATTTTAGGAAAGTATGACAGAAATCTCTCAAGTTGGGAGGGGTCTCAGGAGGATAATCTACATGGTGACTCAGATCAGGGGGTTCTTATCCTCTACTGGATGGGGGAAGGGGCTGGTTAGTCCAGTCCCCATGCCCAGTGTCTAGGTGCTTTGCATTCTTACTGGATCCTTATGGCTGCTTTCCTGTAAGGGGAAAAAAAAAACAGACCCTTTCTGACATCTCTGGCCTCCAGCAAGTTGGAAGTTGTGAAGACTCCTTCAGGGGGGAAAGCAAAATCCCCACTTACAGTTTTAAGGACATTTCCTGCTTTTAGCCAAGAAAAAAAAACTGTACACTTTTGGAACACTGTTATCATCAACTGCCTAGCCAATTTCTATCTCATTGTCTGGATGAAAAAATAAAGTTTTAAGTCACTAAGTACATTCTACCCTTTAAGGTGAGGGAATTAGGCTTTGCCCTTTGCAGAAAATAGTATCAAATAATTGTAGACGTGTTTTCAAACCACTACATATAAACAGAAGTATGTTCCCCAAATCAACAATGGCAGATACTTCTTAGGAAGGGACAAGGCTAGTGGAGGAAAAAAAAAAAAAAAAGGGAGGCTTTCTCTGTTTTGTTTTGGGGTTTTTTTTATACTAAGAATATGCTTTAATGTTTGTTTTAAAAATATGAGAATGGAGAAATGACTCAGTGGTTGGAGGACACTTGCTTGCAAAACCTCACAGCCCAGGTTTGATTCCCCAGTACCCTTATAAAGCCAGATGCATAAAGTACACATGCATCTGGAGTTCATTTGCAGTGGCAAAGAGGCCCTGATGAGCCCATACTTACTCTTTCTGTCTGCTTCTTTCTCTCTCTCAAATTAAATGAATAAATAGAAATATTACTGACTGTTGAATAAGTGGCAACCAAAGAAACTGGGTGGAAAGTGAGAAGCTCACCCAAGGGGCAGGCTGCTGCTTACTGCCCCTCTCTGCTAAAGTTTCTCACAGCTGACCTCACCCAACCAGACACAGAAGAATGAGGAACACAATGAGCATTGATCCTGCTTCTCAGAGCACTTATCATTTTCCTAGCACATAAACAAGGAGTCAGATGACTGCACTTTATTGAGAAGTGAAAGGTTAGAGAAAACATTAGGCCCATTAGCCTGTCTCCAGCAGCCCTATCCCTCATCCACAATTTAATTTAATGCAGAAATCATCTCATTAGTTTTGATGGTTTGATTTTAGGCTCTTAATGGGACACAGATATCCCAGGAATGTTCAAAAACACACAGCTAAGGGATTCTACATCCCTGTGGCCCCTTTCAATATAGGCCTTTGTCTCCATTCCCTTTATTTCCTATAGTGTCTCATTTTCTAACAACCAGGACCCACCCTAACATCTTCAGCTAAGTAGGGAAGCCTGAGACAAGATCTAGCAATTCCTGGCAGATATATCACAAGCAAATAGGCACGTACTGTCCCCTGGGACCTTGTGGGCTATTAGAAATCTTTTTTTTTTTTTTTTTTTTTTTTTTTTTTCCCTCTTGGGAATCAAAATGGTTTCACCCTACCTGGGCCTTTGCTGACCCCTTCAGGCAAGGGAAGGAACTTCAAGTTCTGTCCACATCTGATTGTCCCCACCCACTGGGCTGCCACCCTTAGGAAAGACAGCAGAATCCCCAGACTCCACACTGTGTGGAGGAAGTCTAGCCTGTCACAGCACCAGGCAGGTATACTAGGTCTTCTCCTCTGTCTATAGGAGAATGCTGTGGAAATGCAAACTACCACACCTTGATTCACAGCCCCAAATCCATCCCAAAATCATTGCTGCAAGCATCCAAGGCTCAACCACTAGCTATTACAGTCTATCTTCAAATCCTGTGTTTTTCTCACTTATTTGTGACCCTCTCTTTTGGAAGGGATGGTACACTGAAGAACGCCCAGTCTGGAGACTGTCTTGGACTGGACAGGGCTTTTCCACAAATTGGGCCTCGTCTACCTGTATGGACCACTTCAGATACAAGGCAGACACCTCAGAGGGTGTTGGCAACAACAGCATCATTCTGACTCCTTCTGCTTTCTCCATAGGGCTTTTTAAGAAGCAAATCAAGGGCTGGACAGATTGCTCAGTGGTCAAAGGTGCTGGCTTGCAAGCCTACTGACCTGAGTTTGATCCTCAATCCCCATGTAAAGCTTGACACAAAGAAGCACATGTGTCTCCAATCCCAATATGTCCATGGCAATGGGAGGTGGGGCCAGAAGAATCTGGAAGCTCACAAACAGCAACAGCAAAACAGCAAGAAAGACCCTGTCTCAGAAAAAGGAGAGGAGAAACACCCCAAGGTTGTCCTCTGATCTCCACACGTAGTTGTGGCACCCCCCATACACACATCAGACATACACACATAAGTAATTTTTTTTTTAAAGACACAAAGCCTGGGGCTGGAGAGATGGCTTAGCAGTTAAAGCATTTGCCTGCAAAGCCAAAGGATCCCAGTTCAGTTCTCCAGGATCCCCGTAAGCCAGATACACAAGGGGGCGCATGCATCTGGAGTTCATTTGCAGTGGTTGGAGGCCCTGGCGTGCCCATTCTCTCTCCCTCCCTCTCTCTCTCTCTCTCTCTCTCTCTCTCTCTCTCTCTCTCTCTCTCTGCCTCTTTCTCTCAAATAAATAAATAAAATATATTTTTTAAAAAGACACAAAGCCTGGTTCTAACTCCATCTCCCAACATCAAACACCCAATCTCTAGTTTCCGTACTCAGAAAAATCACCAAGTCCAGGGTCTGGGGTCAACAAAGCCCAAGGGTTCAGCCTCCTTTAGGTTTCAGAACTCTGAATCAAAGCTTCTCTACAATTGGCTGTGCCTATGACCCCAATGTTTGCTTTCTAGAGTCATCAGATGACGAGGATTTTCCCAACATCTCACTGGCCACACCAGAGCTGTGTTTAAAGATGAAATAGGGCTGGAGAGATGGCTTAGCGGTTAAAGCACATGCCTGTGAAGCCTAAGGACCTGGGTTCAATTCTCCAGGTCCCACATTAGCCAGATGCACAAGGGGGTGCATGTGTCTGGAGTTCATTTGCAGTGGCTAAAAGCCCTGACGCACCCATTCTCACTCTTTCTCTCTCTGTCTCTCTGTCTCTCTCTCTCTCATAAATAAATAAAAGTAAAATGCAAAAAAAAAAAAGATGAAATAGCAAAAGGAAAGTTGCATCCTGTAAGATAGGATTAACTTTGCACAAAATGGTCATCCTTCTCCATCGCTGCCTGAGTTGTTTTTTTGTTTTGTTTTGTTTTGTTTTGTTTTTTTTTTCAGGAAAAAGCATGGCCCCTGTAAGCAGAGGCTTCAAGCAGTTAGGATGCTTTAAAATTCTGCACAAGGAAGTACACAGCTAATGATTTCTGCACAGTGAGCTTTTCCTGATAGTATCCCACCTGGAAACCAGTCCCTGCTCTTCAAGAACCAAGGCTACTTATAAATACCTCAGTGCAAAGCAAAAAGAGATAAGCCAAGCGCTAAGCAGTATGCATTTTCACAAAGTGAACAATATGCCATCTGTGGTAAGCTAGATAATAGCCCTAAGATAACCACATTAATCCCTCAAGCCTGTTAATATTTTCCTATGTGATAAAAACTGTGTGATTAAGTTAAAGATATTGAGATATTATACTGAGATATCTGGATAGACCCTAAGAATAATCATAAGTATATTTAAAAATGAGACAGGAGAGGGCTGGAGAGATGGCTTAGCGGTTAAGGCACCTGCCTGCTAAGCCTAAGAATGCTGGTTCCAATCTCCAGCGGTTCCAATCTCCAGGTCCCACGTTTAGCCAGATGCAGTGACGCAAGGGTGCAATGCCACACTTGCCCACAAGGGGGCGCACACATCTGGATTTTGTTCACAGCAGCTGAGAGACTGCTGGCGCACCCATCTCTATCTGTCTCCCTCTCCCTCTCTATCTCTCTCTGTGTCTCTCTCCAAAAAATAAATAATAATAATAATAATAATAATTTTTTTAATGAGACAGGAGAGGCTAGGGAGATGGTTTAGTGGGCAAGAGTACTTGCTGCAAGCTTGAACACTCAATTCTCATCACACACATAAAAAGCCAGGCATAGCCACACATACCTATAGTCCCAGTACCGAGCAGGGTGGAGGCAGGTGAATCAGAGAGGCTCCCTGGTCAGCCAGTATAACTGGAAACTGTGAGCTATTCAGTGGGAGACTCTGACTCAGGGAAACACGCAGAACAGGGATAGGTAAGGACACCTGATATCTTCCTCTGGCTTCTGCACATGTGCTCACAGGCACATTTACACAAACATGCATAGACCACACACATGCACACACACAGATTATTTTAAGTGAGAGAGGGATGATTTTACTACAAGAAGAGAAGGTGACATGCTGATGCTTGGAGTGATGTCTTTTGAAGAGGAAGGGACCATAGGCAAAGGAGACAGGTGGCTACTAAATTCCAGGGGAAACAAGGAAATGGATTCTCCCCTAAATGCTCCACAAGCCCAAACTTTACCCAAGTGAGATTAATTTCAAATTTCTGATCCCCATAGCTATAAGAGAGAAGAGAGAGAGACAGAAAGAATGGGCATGCCAGGGCCTCCAGCCACTGCAAGTGAACTCCAGACACATGCACCACCTTGTCCATCTGGCTTACATGGGTACTGGGGAATCAAACCTGGGTCCGTAGGCTTCGCAGGCAAGTGTATTAACCACTAAGCCATCTCTCCAGCCCTTGCTTCAAGTCTTTATAAAGCACTTAAAGCATACATTCATTTGGTCTGACAACCTTGTATATATGTATGTGTGTGTGGTATGTATGGAGTATGTGTGTCATATGCACATACACAATCCCTGTGCACATATATGCAGAGCCCAAGGAGAACTTCGGATGTCCTCCTCTATCACTTTATCTCCTTAAGAAGGATCTAGATAAGGACAAGTCAAGAGGAACCTAAATCAGCCTTTTTTTTTTCCATCACACTGGCTTACTGCCCAACTGCAGCAATTGTCCTGTCTCCACACCTTGTGTCTCAGTGCTGGGTTCACAGGCATGCATGGCCACACCCAGCTTTGTATGTAGGTGCTAAAGATTGAACCCAGGTACTTGTGCTTACACAGCAAGTGCTCTCACCCACTGAGCTATCTCCCCAGTCCCTTATCTGATGTTTTTTATTTAGCCTAGTTATTCTGAGACTTACACATGTTGTTGCATATGTCAATGGTTCCTTCCCTTTTACTACTAAGTAGTACTCCATTGCAAAATATACTTCAGTTTGTTTATATACTCACCTGTTTATAGACACCTGGGTTGTTTCCATTGGGGGCTTCATTGTTTATTTGTTGAAGACAAAGTTTTGTTATATAGGTCAAGACTGGCATGAAACTCGAGATCCTATAAACATATACCACCATATCCAACCATCTTCCAGTCATTTGAAATAAATCTGCTATGAGCATTGTGGTAGTTTGAGTGTAAAAATGTCCCCATAACTTCCTGTGTTTGTGATTAAGCCTAATACTTAGTACCCACCTAGTGGCAATTTGGGAAGTGGACCCTTGATAGAGGAGGTATGTTGTTGAAAGCAGGTTTTGGGGTGTTAGCCCAGCTCCCCCTTGCCATAGACAGCTCACTGTTGCTGCTACTTTTCATCTGCCATAGCAAGATATTATGCCAAGCCTCTGTTCTTCAATGCCATGATACAACTTCCCCTTAAAATAGTAAGCCTGAAATAAGCCCTTTACTCCCATGAGCTGTTTCTGGGAAGTGTTTTGTTCCAGTAATGAGAAGGTAACTATTACATACATTCATATAAAAGTTCTTATGCCTGTGGTGGCACAGTCTTTAACCTCAGCACTCAGGATGGCTTTGTGAGGTAAGAGGATCACTGTGAGATCAAGGCCAGCCTGGACTAGAGAGACCCTGCCTTGAAAAAAAAAGTTCTTGTGAGCTCTCAATTTTAAGTACTTATGAATTACCATTCACAATTAGCTGGCTCACATGGTAGATGTGTATTTTATTTTTCAAGAAATGGCCAAATTGGATTTGCGGAAGAGGGGCGGAAAGATTGTTAGAGCCATGAGTTGGGTCATTATACACAGAGTCATTGCCTCTCCCGCATAACTGATGGCTATCCAGTTAAGGCAAGACCCACATTACCCATGGGGGGATGACAGGAAGAAAGCTAACGATGGTACCATCATGGCTGTATATATACTATATACATAACTAATAAAAACTATTTTTAAAAAAAGAAATGGCCAAATTGGGAGTGTGCCTCACTTCATAAAGGTGCTCTGGGGATGGCCACAGCACCAGATGGGAATGGGAGTGCACAGACCCGCAGCCTGAGGTTAAGAACAGCAAAAGGATGCACCTGGACTTTCCCCAGAGCCCTTTGTGTTTCTAAGGGTCGGGTGGAGTTGGGTTCTGACAGCAAGTCTCATGCTTGCTTGTTGAGAACAAGTTGCTCCTGTTTTGTCAGTGGAAAACTTATCTTCCTTACGTGTCTCCTACTGAAGGCATCTGTGGTTTTTCCCCAAAGTTAAAAAAAAAAAAAAAAAAAAAAACTGTCCAAGTGTCTGTGACATCAGCCTTTTCAAGTGCCCATGATGCTGGGCCCTGAGGGAGGTGAAGGCTATGTGGTCAAGCTCCGCAGCCTGCCCTGGTCTTGCTCCATTGAGGATGTGCAAAACTTCCTCTCTGACTGCACAACTCACGATGAGGTTAAAGGTGTTCATTTCATTTACACTAGAGAAGGGAGACAGAGTGGTGAGGCTTTTGTTGAACTTGAGTCAGAAGATGATGTAAAATTGGCTCTTAAAAAAGACAGAGGGGCTGGAGAGATGGCTTAGCCGTTAAGGCGCCTGCCTCCTAAGCCTAAGAACCCGGTTCCAATCTCCAGGTCCCACATTTAGCCAGATGCAAAGTGACGCAAGGGCGCAATGCCGCACTTGCCCACAAGGGGGCGCACGGGTCTGGATTTCGTTCACAGCAGCTGAGAGACTGCTGGTGCGCCCATTCTCTGTCTCTCTCTCCCTCTCTTTCTGTCTGTCTCTCTCTGTGTCTCTAAAAAAAAAATGACAGGGAAAGCATGGGGCTCCTGCATATAGAGGTGTTCAAGTCACATGGAACCGAGATGGATTGGGTGTTGAAGCACAGCAGTCCAAACAGTGCCAACAGTGCCAACAATGGCTTTGTAAGGCTTTGGGGACTACCATTTAGATGCACAAAGGAAGAAATTGTTCAGTTCTTCTCAGGGTTAGAAATTGTGCCAAATGGGATGTTACCCGTGGACCCGGAGTGCAAGATTACAGGGGAAGCCTTCAGTCAGTTTGCCTCACAGGAGTTAGCAGAGAAGGCTCTAGGGAAGAAAAGGAGAGAATAAGACACAGATACAATGAGATGTTCAAGAGCAGTGAGGAAGGAGTTAGGTCATACTCAGATTCACCTTTGAAATTCATGTCTGTACGTAGCCCTGGGCCTTATGACCAGCCTGGCACAGCCCGGAGATACATTGGCATTGTGAAGCGCGGCCACTCTGGGCTATTGTGCACGGGCACCCTGGAGATGTCCAGGCGGCTGGGGAGCAGGGTCTTGACTGGCCATGAGCATGATGGGAAGAAACACCCAGGAGACTGCATCGGAGGACAACTCATTTATTTGCCAGGGGAGTGGGTTTATATGCATAAAAGAAGGGCGGGGAGGGTCAATCTAAATTCAAGATATTGTGAATAAGACTTATGTAAACCTACTTTTTTGAATAATGGCACATCTAGAAGCTGTAGACTGTTACTAGAAAATTTTCAGTACCTGGGATGGGATACCTTCCAGTGAGTTGTTGGCCAAGGAGGTCCCAGTAGCCTCCAAAACATTAAAGGTTTTTGCCAAAGCCCTTGGTTTCCCTTGAGAAACAGATAGTAAGACCCTATTGCTGAAGACATCTCTTGCCTGAGAGGCAAGGTCACTGAGAAATCAAGCTGGTGCTGAGCAGAAAACCTTCTCCCTATAGACCAGCCAACTGAAAGCTGGAAAAAGCTGCAGTGCATGCAGCCATATGGGAGACAGAAATCATCAGCAGTGAAAACAATGGACACTGGAAACCTCACGTTTGGCCAGACAGGCCCAATGACTGAACGGGTGCAATAGTGGCATGTCTGCTCTTGGGGAAACCAACTGCTCCATAATTGGACTGAAGACCCTCTCTATGGGAGGGAATACATACCTGGTACTGAAAAACCTAAGCAAAAGTCTATGGCAGGTAAGGTCATGAGCCTTAGGGGTATAAAGCCTGCTCATGTCTGACTAAATGTATATATTATTCCCACCAAGCTGCCCTGGGGGCACTACACTTAATGTTCATGTTCACATATTAATGCTACTCTCACTTCTGATTAGAGAAGCTTCTCTTTTCAGATGGCGATGACCACTGGGATGACCCAAAAGGCAACATAGTGCTGAGAAGAAGGGATAGAGGAGTGCCCAGCACTGAAACACCTCTGTCACACCCTCCAAGGCTCAGGGACCATTGCGGAAGAGGGGGCAGATAGAATGGAAGAGCCAAAGGAAGGGTATGACTTCTTACAATGCAACTGCCCAGACA
This sequence comes from Orientallactaga sibirica, assembly GCA_036365145.1. Lineage (NCBI taxonomy): Eukaryota > Metazoa > Chordata > Mammalia > Rodentia > Dipodidae > Orientallactaga > Orientallactaga sibirica. Next base: position 12,250,911 of record JAEOAD010000059.1, on the reverse strand, counting down.
GAAATTGACCTCGATATCCACAACCTTGCAGTGCCTAGCAATACCTTCGCAAGACCCTCAAAATAGAAGAAAAAGATGATGACCTCAAATTAAAAGAAAGACTAATGGAGAGAGGGAGGGGATATGATGGAGACTGGAGTTCTAAAGTGGAATGGGGGAGGGGAGGGAAATATCATATGTTTTATGTATGTAAGTATAGAAGGTGTCAATAAAAATAATAATTTAAAAAAAGAAAGCAAAAAAAAAAGTACAGGGTATAGGTCACAGGGGAATTGGCTATGTGAAGGTTGCTGGCTAATACTTCATTAACATATAGGGACCTCCTGGTTGAGCAGTAAAAAATGACCATGGGGAAACTGAAACCTAAATCTTATCAGGACGTCCAGCTGTGGGGGGAGGAGGGAATGGCCCCACTCCTGCAGGTCTTAAATCGAGATTATGGGGGTCTGGGCCTGCTGCAACCTCCTGCGGCCTGGGGCACTTAGCCGTGCCTGACAACTCAGGCCCGTTTTATCCTCCAGTGGCCTGGGATCCTTAACTGTGCTGGACAGTACGGCAGGCAGGTCTGGATAGGATGAGGTCTGGTGCCTGTGGTGCAGGTAATGAGGGCTGTGAAGAGCACAGCGGCCTCAGCGATGGCCATGGCTTCACCACAGACCTGTTAGGGAGAGACCTCAGCTACTGTCTCTCAGGAATGTATGAATACAGATACGGAGACAGCGAGTTCACAGTGCAGAGCACCACTGGCCACTACATGAGGGGGCTGCCCTACAAAGCAACCGAAAATGACATTTATAACTTCTATCCACTCAACCCTGTGAGAGTCCATATTGAAACTGGCCCTGATGGAAGAGTGATGGGCAAAGCTGATGTTGACTTTGCCACCCATGAAGAAGCTGTGGCAGCTATGTCAAAAGACAGGGCCAACCTGCAGCACAGATACATAGAACTCTTTTTGAATTCAACAACGGGGGCCAGCAATGGGGCTTAGAACAGCCAGGTGATGCAGGGCATGGGAGAGTCAGCAGCTCAGGCCACCTGTAATGGCCTGGACAGTCAGTCAGTGAGTGGCTGTTATGGGACAGCAGTCAGAACAGCATGGGTGAATATGACTAGTATTGTAGGAACATTTGAGTTATTTCAATCAACATTTCACAGGCAGCCAATAAGCAGTGAAAAGCAGTTTATAACTAGAGGAAGCTATGGGACCTACTTTTCACTGCTTCTCATGCAAACTTTTCTTCTAGCATGTAATATTTGAGTAAACTAAAAATATTTTCTTTGCTTTTTTCAATTAACATTTTGGTAGTATTCTTCAGGGTGATGTTACCTAAGTTAAAAGTAATTTTTAAGTATATGAAGTGTGGATCTTTCCAGCACACCACAGTGAACACATTGGGGCGATATACTTTGAAGAATTCATAGGTACTAGATCCCCAATTTAAAGAGAAGCATTTCTCATGTTCATTCTAGTTTATATTTTCATTTAAATCTTTTAGGTTAAGTTTTAAGCTTTTTAAAAATTAGTTTTGAGAATTGAGACACAATACTAATATTGTAGAGATTGGTAAGGCCTTGACTTAAAACTTTCTTTCCTTTCCTTTGGGTGTATTTTGCTAAGTGAAACTTGTTAAATTTTTTTGTTAACTAAATTTCTTCTTAAAATTAAGACTTTTTCGCAATGAAAAAAAAAACAACAACAACAAATGGCCAAATTGTTTTCCAATGTGATTAAGTCATTTTACACTCCCAGCAGCAACAATATCTTTCAGATTGTTTTCAAATTATGAACTTCTTTATTTTGTCTATTTTATTTGAAAGAGAGTAAAGAGGCAGACACAGAGAGAGTGACTATGGGCATGCCAGGGCTTCCTACCACTGCAAATGAACTCTAGATTTGTGCGTCACTTGGTGTATCTGGCTTTACATGGGTACTGGAGAATCACACTTGGTCCTCAGGCTTCGCAGGCAAGCACCTTAACCACTAAGACATCTCTACAGCCCTAAGATTTTCATTAATTGAAGCTTACCTCCATCCCTAAATAAGTTAAATAAATTCAGTGCTACTTTAATGAAAAATACAGATATAAATAACAGAGAAAATGAGATCACAGAGAAAATAAGGATAGAGAGGGGAAAAAGTAGATGAGACAGAAAATTAAAGGAGAGGAAAGGGACAAAGAGTAAAAAACAAAAAGAAAGGGAGAGAAAGTTAGGGGTAATCAAAAGAAACTAGCATCACTCAGGGTCCCCACAAGTAACCCATGGCTTAAGTGACTGTGGCTAGCTGAGGGGATTTTAATAAAGGTGCTATCTGCAAAGGTGTAAGCAGAACTTGGGAAACCAGGCATGGAGGGGATAGTGTCTTGATGCCATCTGTAAACCTGAAGGTTCCCAGGGAAGGGAGACTGTGCGTGCTCAAAGCAAGTAGCCATAAGGAAACTGCTAGCCATTAGAGATGGGATGCAGCCACCCATCTAGAACCGTCTAAAACTGGAAGGGACTGACAGCCTTGGTGGTGCACGCCTTTAATCACCGGACTTGGTAGGCAGAGGTAGGCGGATGGGCATGAATTAAAGGCTTTTCTGAGACTACATAGTAAATTCCAGGTCGGCCTGGCCAGAACTAGATCCTACCTCAAAAAAAAAAAAAAACTGGAAGGGACTCAGCTGCATTAATAAACACCTCTACCTCACCCTGCACCCCAACACCATCTCTCACTGGTAACATCTTTTAGCTGGACTCAATCAGAAGTGAACAAGCATAAATCTGTTGACATCCATTTGGGACAACCTCTGGCCTGAGATGGGTGGGTAGAAAGTGAGACTGAAGTAGCAAAGAGAGGACTCCCAATCCAGGAGTCTCAATGCTGTCAAAGGAAAGGGACAAGAAGCTAAACTACCTTAACATCTTCTCCACTAAGGCCATGAAAGGATAGAGAAAGTGATATGCAGACTTAGAAAGCAGTGCCAGCCCAAGGCAGGACCTTGCCGTATGCAGGGCTGCTCGCCAAGCGCCAGAATTCTGATTCTGTTGTCAGTGTGGCCCACTGTTTTGAGATCTGTTTTTGTGTATTTGTGTATTTATTTAGTATTTTAAAGCAGGCTCTCACTCTGTTCTAGTCTGACCTCAAACTCATGGCAATTTTCCTACCTCAGCCTTCCCAGAGCTGGGATTAAAGGTGTGAGCCACCACATCCGGCTGAGGTCTTTGTTTCTTTTTCTTTCCTCCTGGTGTAGCTCATTGCCTTGGTGATGCTATGGGAACCTGAACAAGAGATATATAATCCAGGCCCCGCAGAGAGTGCGGGGACTCCATGGGAAAGGCTTCAATGTGATAGACCCCACATTTAAGAACTACATGGCATTTAAATTGCTTGGTAAAAATAAGCACAAAAATTTAATTGATGTTTCCAAATTACTTAATGATTAAAAAGAACTCGTGGGGGCTGGAGAAATGGCTTAGTTTAAGGCGTTTGCTGCGAAGCCAAACGATCCCTGTTCGATTCTCCAGGACCCACATAAGCCAGATGCACAAGGGGCACATGCATCTGGAGTTCGTTTGCAGTGGCTGGAGGCCCTGGCATGCCCATTCTCTCTCTGTGTCTGCCTCTCTTCTATCTATCTCTCTGCTTGCAAATAAATAAATAAAATTTTTAAAAAAGAACTCGTTAGGGGCTGGAGAGATGGCTTAGCAGTTAAGATGTTTGCCTGCAAAGCCAAAAAAAAAAAAAAAAAAAAAAGATCCCAGTTTGATTCTCCAGGACCCAAGTAAGCCAGATGGACATGCATCTGGAGTTCGTTTGCAGTGGCTGGAGGCCCTGGCACACCCACTCTCTTTCTCTCTCTGCCTCTTTTTCTCAAATAAATAAATATATAAAATAATTTTTTAAAAAGAACTCATTAGTAACTGTACCTGATATTTTCTCCTTTTTTTAGGCTTTAAGCAAATAAGATGTTATTGATAGACACCTTTTGGTTTCTTTATTATATGTTATAAATTACAGTACAGCTTTCCTAATCCAAACAGTCCAACAGATCTCTCCTGAAGTTTTTGTTGGCACTTGATTTATTTCAAGGGCTTTTGTTTTGTTTTGTTTTTGTCTTTAAAAGTCAGATTCAACTAAAGCCTACAGTGACCTGAAATTTTACATAAACAGAGCATAATTTCGTACATGATATCATAAATATAATTACTGAGTTTATGTTCTAGGTCAAATTTAACCTCCATAGAAGATTATTGGGAAGAACAAAACTCTCCCTGATGTAGTGGCTCATAATTTGCCAAGTATTTTTAAAAATATTGTTTTAGGGGCTGGAGAGATGGCTTAGCGGTTAAGGCGCCTGCATCCTAAGCCTAAGAACGCTGGTTCCAACCTCCAGCCGTTCCAATCTCCAGGTCCCACGTTTAGCCAGATACAAAGTGATGCAAGGGCGCAATGCCGCACTTGACCACAAGGGGGCTCACGCATCTGGATTTTGTTCACAGAAGCTGAGAGGATGCTGGCGCCCATCTCTATCTGTCTTCCTCTCCCTCTCTCTCTGTCTCTCTCAAAAAAAATATTGTTTTAGGGCTGAAGGGATGGCTTAGTGGTTAAACACTTGTCTGTGAAGCCTAAAGACTCTGGTTTGAGGCTTGATTCTCCAGGACTCACGTAAGCCAGATGCACAAGGGGGCACATGCATCTGGAGTTCGTCTGCAGCGGCTGGAGGCCCTGGCGCACCCATTCTCTCTCTCTACCTGCCTATTTCTGTATCTCTCTCTCTCTCAAATAAATAAATAATAAAATATTTTTTAAATATTGTTTTATTTATTTATTTGCAAGGAGAGAGAAAGATTAAAAGAATGGGCATGCCAGGATGTCCAGTCACTGCAAACAAACTCTTAGATACATGGGGTACCTTGTGCATCTGGCTGACATTGGTCCAGGAAAATTGAACCTGCATCCTTTGGCTTTGCCAGCAAGCACCTTAACCACTAAGCCATATCTCCAGCCTTTGCCAGGTATTTTAAATGATTGTAATGTCCTGTCACTTAAAAGGAGTAAACAACTGTCCTGAGTTCCAGGGCAGTCTGCCTCAAGACAATAAAAATCTGCTTTAGGCTCCGGAGGGTGTGCATGCCAAAAGGTAGCAAGACCCACGGAGATAAACTACCCTTCACACTTCAGCCAAGCCACAGCTGAAACCACAGAGGAATTGGGGAGATGAGCAAGAGTGGAGGCTCCTAAATTTTGCAGAAGAAGGGGCAAAAAGATTGTTAAGAGCCACAAGTTGAGACATCATGCCCAGAGGCATTCCCTGTCCCAAAAAATGACTGCTGCTTCCACAATGCATAACCCATAACCCCATAGGGAATACTTGCTACCCCACTAAGGAGGGTCCCCAGCAGAACGGGGGCAGGGATGAAGGAAAAGAGGGTACCAACATATGATGTATCCATACAAAATACGTTGTATAATAATAATATGTTGTATTGATACTAATAATAATAAAGAAAAATACTACTTAAGGAAAAATAAATAAATGGAATAAAATATCTGAAAATCAGAAATCAGTTTTAAAATGCGCTTTAGCTCCTTTTTTTTTTTTTTTTTTTTTTTTTTTTTTTTTTTTTTGAGGTAGGGTTTCACTCTAGTACAGGCTGACCTGGAAGTCATTGTGTAGTCTCAGGGTGGCCTCGAACTCACAATGATCCTCCTATCCCTGCCTCCTGAGTACTGGAATTAAAGGCCTGCACCACCACACCAGGCTTTGCTTTAGCTACTCTTAATAAAATCTTTTACAGGTATGTTAGAGGTATTGATAAAGATTATCCCCAAAACAGTTGTCATGTTTTGCCTGTATTGATAGACTTGTAATTTTTAAAAATATATTTCATGGAGTTTATTAATAGGAGATATCCCAAATCAATAGGTTATATGAAATTTATAGGTATATATATGGGTGTAATAAGACAAGTCTGGTTGTCAGAGATTTTTTTGGTGACATAAATAATAAGGAGATTCTAAGTTTTTCTGCTAGACTGTTTCTCTATAAATTTCCTATAATAAGATGGTTAATTAACTCTTTGAAGCTACACTACTTGCTTCTTTGTCAATGGGTAATAAAATTAATTAATTTGGTGTACTCTCTCTTCATAGTCTATTAAAAAAGTGGTTAATTATGGGTTGAGATGAAATGATTGGAGGAACTGGAAAGGAATTTTTCAATGTTGGACATAGAAGGCTTGTTAAAAATGCCTTTAATCCCAGCACTCTGGAGACAGAGGTAGGAGGATCTCCATGAGTTCAAGGCCACCCTGAGACTACATAGTGAATTCCAAGTCAGCCTGAGCTATAGTGAGGTCCTACCTCAAAAAAACAAAAAAAAAAAGTGATTTTTTAGAGTGGAACTTAGATCAAAATATTAAAGTATGTGGATGAAGGTACACATATGTAGAAAAAATATAGAAGATCTAAAAAGACCAAATTTTGCCTAAAATTAATTTCCTTTTATAAGGACCAAAAAGCTAATTTTCAGGCTAAACATATGTAAACACCATGCCTAAAATTAAGGATTTTCAACTGTTTACAGGCTCTTAAGGATGCTTTGACAGTTGTATATAGAAACACAGACTTAATCTAAATTCAGCTTACATTAGACACAGGTGATGTCCTGTCCTGGGTGGGTCACAAAGTCATAAGCACAGAAGTAATGCACATTCTTTGGAAGTCTAACCAGGTTAGACATAGATAAGACCCTATCACCTTGTGTATTACAAATGGGTAAAATAAATTTCCTAGGTAAAAATAAACAACTTCAAAATAAGATAAGACATTCCAGGATGCTTAGCTCTCTGCTTTGTCATTTCCTTTTGCTCTTGCTTACTGTTATATGCTATTTAAAGTCATGGCAAGCTGGACTCTGGAAAAGGGATGGGGCCCCCTTAATCTCACACCCCATGCAGGTTTAAGCTATGTGTTCTCCAGACCCTGTCCAAAGACAAAATGGCCAATTGTCTCTGACAAGGAAAAGAGAGTAACAAAGAGCATATAACATTGGTTATCTTTATTGTTCCTCTCCTTTGAACACCTAACGTCACTTCTGTCCAATGAAATTTCTTACTAGACAAAAAGTTCAAATAGGTAAACTGAGCCAGCGTATTTAAGTGGGTTACAAACTCCTTACATAAGGCAAACATCAGACTTACCTAAAATATATAACAGGGTAGAAACAGATATGAAAAAAGACATCGAGTAAGTGATCTCTCATCTATCTCCCTCTCTCAAATATCAACAAAGGGTAGGATCCCTATATTTAAGGTAATAAAACCACAGATTACCTCTAAAATAATCCCTTTTAGTCCCTAGACATTCTGAGACATTCACAAATGTGGGAGACTCATATCCCAGGCTTCCACAGTGAGGAGAAGAGAAAGGGGTCTCAGAAAAAAAAAAAAAAAAAAAAAGAAGGGCATTTAAGCTATCAAGACAGGAGTAAGTACAGAAGTCTTCACACTTGGACCTATTTTGCCAGTGGCGCTGCTTATATGCCATGAAGTAAGACACGTGTGGGGCTGGGGGAGTGCTGGAGATACTCAGGCTTGGGAGCTGGCCTTGTAGGGTGAGCACAGATACCCTAACTTGGACCTTTGTTGCTCGGGAGGCACATAGACTGCACTATGTGTCCCCTTTTGACTAGGGAGAAAACGGGGAAATTTGGCTTAGGACTCCTATAGGAAGGAAATAAAAAAATCCTAATTTCTTCTCCCAAATCTGGCCATAGGGATGCCCCCCTTCAACAACAAGATGAGAGGCTGGATGGGACATAACCTGACTTTAGACTCTTCACTTTTCTCCATTTCATTTCAGATGGGACAATCAGCTTCCAAGATACCCCATGTGGTGGTTTGATTCAGGTGTCCCCCATAAATTTAGGTGTTCTGAATGCTAGGTTCCCAGCTGATGGGGATTTGGAATTGATGCCTCCTGGAGACAGTGTATTGTTGGGGGCGGGCTTATGGGTATTGTAGCAGATAGCTATAGGTTTACTGAGATGAACTTCCAGACCAGGCACAGCTGTGGAGGAAGGGATTTATTGAAGCTTTCAGACCCAGGGGAAGTTCCATAATGGCAGAAGAAGGTGGCCTGCTTTCACAGAACCAAACACAGAGAGAAGAGAGAAAGCCAAAAACCACAAAGCACAGCACACTTCAGGAACTCCAACCAGGCACACTTTGCATATCTTTAGATTGAAATTTCAAACCCATCACCACACCTTAAGATCCACCCAGTGACACTGCCTCCAGCCAGGTGGCTGCAGTTGCAAACTATAAACTAATAAAACACTGAATATATTGGGGGCCATCTATTCAAACTACCACAGGTATTATAACCAGTGTCCCCTTGCCAGTGTTTGCCATACCCTCCTGTTGCTATTGTCCACCTTATATTGGCCAGGAGGTGATGTCCACCCTCTGCTCATGCCATTATTTCCCCCTACCATTGTGGAGTGTCCCCTTGAGTCTGTAAGCCAAAATAAACCCTTTTTTCCCAAAAGCTGCTCTTGGTCAGGTGATTTCTGCCAGCAATGCGAACCTGACTGTAACACCCCAAAAGTCTCTGCTAGCCTGTCCTGTCTCCTTAAGAAGTGGGCTTATGAGCTGGAGAGATGGCTTAGTGGTTGAGGCGCATGCCTGCAAAGCCTAAGGACCCAGGTTCGATTCTCCAGGTCCCACATAAGGCCAATGCACATGGTGGCACATGTGTCTGGAGTTCGTTTGCAGTGGCTAGAAGCCCTGGCATGCCCATTCTCACTCTCTCTCTCTCTCTCCCTCTCTGTCATAAATAAACAAATAAATAAATAAATAAATAAAAATATTTCTTTAAAGTGGGCTCAATTAGATAATACAGGGAGAAAGGAATTGCCTGTTACTTTTCTCCACAGACTTAAGGAGACAATTAGAAAACATACTAATATAACTCCAGATATCATGAAGGAGGAAATTCTTCTTAAATGTAAATTTTTAACTCAGTCAACACCTGATATTTATAAGATAAGAGCTTAAAAACAGTTGCTCCAGGTGGCAGCTTCTATTTATTATCATCAGGAAGCTGAGGGGGGAAAAGACCATAAAGGGAGATAAATAAAAAATAAGGATAGACATCAATAAGAGATCATAATGGTAATGAACTTTGCTCAGAGAAGGGCCCTTCCATTGAAACATTTAATTGGATAACATCTAAAATATGTTTATTTGATACCAAGGTTTAAACCAGTAAAGATACTAAGTCTTATGGTTACGGCTTCAGTCATTAACAGCTCACTGATGGTAATTTGTTATGGTTTACGTGTTATAAAAACTGGCTTTACAGGTGCAAAGTGACTCAAGGGCGCAATGCCACACTTGACCACAAGGGGGCACACACATCTGGATTTCATTCTCAGCAGCTGAGACACTGCTGGCATGCCCATCTCTGTCTTCCTCTCTCTCTCTCTCTCTCTCTCTCTCTCTCTCTCTCTCTCTCTCTCTCTCTCTCTGTGTGTGTGTGTGTGTGTGTGTGTGTGTCCCCAAAAAATAAATAAATTTAAAAACTGGCTTTAAGGCTCTCAATAAAATAAATTATGTTTCTCTGTCAAGGTTTTAACTATTGGAAAAACTGAGTCTTAAGATTAAGGTTCACATATAAGTGTTTAATTTCCGAAGATGAAGTACGCATACCTAAAGACATTGTGACTTTAAAGAGAGTTCCTGTGGGCTGGAGAGATGGCTTAGTGGTTAAGGCATTTGCCTGCAAAGCAAAGGATCCTGGTTCGACTCTCCAGGACCCACGTAAGCCACATGCTCAAGGGGGTGCATGCATCTGAGTTTGTTTGCAGTGGCTGGAGGCCCTGGTGCATCCATTCTCTCCACTTCTCTCTTTCTCTCTCTCAAATCAATAAATAATTTTTTTAAAATATATAGCTCCTGTTTTATTTATGCTAATTCTACCAAATGGTCATCACTAGGTTTAGTCACTTGGGTTTAAGTGGTTTAACTTCAGTCACAATAACTTTTATCCTCCTGTTAGGTGAAATATGTTGGATAGCTTGCCTAAGCTTTATCAATTTTAAGTCATGGGCAAGACGTAAAATTGTCTTATGCTAATAAAAATTCCTATTATACATAAGATTAATTGCTGTCAAAGATTAAGCTAAAAACATTGGTTGTCAAACAGTGTTTTCTCTTCCAAAACAGATTTGTCAAGGGTTGTATTAGAGCTTAGCTGTTTTGGCTCAACAATGACCAGATTCTGCTCTATTATATGTCAAGTAACCGTCTCATTTCTGGCATCTCAAGTCCAGTGCTTATAACAAAACTAACTCTTAAGACATATTATCATGTTCAAACAGTGGTCCTCATCTGAGAGAAATAATTTCAAGCTCTGTGGTTCTGTTTCCAATGCTCCCTGGGTAATTGGTACCCACACAAGTATCTGGACTAATCAAAGATGTTTTCAAACACAAGTGCCAAGACATTACACTGTCTTACTTGTCTTTTGTTGACAATTTCTAGGTTAATTAAACTAACTTATTTAGATGTATATTGTTTTCAGGATTGGTAATAGGTTTTGCCTGTATTTATAGCTATTACATATGTCTGCTTTCTGTGCTTCAGATATGGTCTATGCCATCACAGGATAACTTTGTATCATTCTTTAACTGGATATGTTTTACTAATCAAATGTGCTATATACACACACCCTTCAAGGTTGGTGTAACTTCCTTTCTAAGTGTTCTAATAACCTATGTAGAAGCCAAAGCCAATTAGAATCATTGAGCTAAAAAGGCCAATATTTTGGCCCCTGCTCCCAGGTCATGAGGCCACCAGAGATGATGGGACACTTCTACACTGGCCCCCTGGTAAGTCATCTGTCTTCCAGATCAGGGAGGATATGGAGACCCAGGGGAGACATCTGTGTAGAGTGTGAAACAGAAGAGTCACAACTAAGGAGAAATCAGTCCTCCTGGTTTCCCAAAGAAGAGAAAAGCCACTCGGCCAGCACAGACCTGACTCACCCTAACAGACAGCACCAGTAAGCTATAGGGCTACTCCCAGGTCCCTAAAGTCTCCTTTGGAGAGCCATTAGTGACCTCAAAATTAACCCCTGATCTTAAACACTCAGAGAGAAATGTATAACCAAAGATGAAGGGATATCTCAAATATTATATGAATGGCTATTAAGTACACAACAAGAGCTTCCTAAAAGGGGAAGCAAACAAAGCCTTAAGACATGTTAGCCCCCTCTCTAATAGTTCTAATTCTACAATAAGGAAAAACAACCATTGATGTCAGAATGGCTATTTTCAAATCAAAAATATATATAGGGCTGGAGAGATGGCTTCACAGTTAAGGTGCCTGCATGCGAAGCCTAAGAACACTTGTTCAAATCTCCAGGTCCCACGTTTAGCCAGACACAAAAGTGATGCAAGTGCGCAATGTCGCACATATGCACAAGGGGGCGCGTGCATCTGGAGTTCGTTCACAGTGCCTGAAAAGGCCCTGGCTCACCCATTCTCTCTCTGCCTCTTCCTCTCTCTCTCTCTCTCTCTCTCTCTCTCTCTCTCTCTCTCTCAAATAAAAATAAATAAATAAATAAATAAATAAATAAATAAATAAATAAATAAATAAAATAAAATATATATGGATGACTCTGACCAAGAGTCACTTAGTTCAAAAGACTTCCTTACATTGGGAACAATGGTGAGTCTCTTTAAACTAATGCCAAGACATCATTAAATAAGTCCTAAGACCAAAAATAATTGCACAGCCCCTACTAGTACCCAATGGTTCTATGGTACCAAACTCTAGCTCTGGCTACCCCCAGGACAAATTTAAAAAGATACACTCTGGAAAGCTATTATACAAAATAGGATATACTCATCATGATCAAGATGAAATATTGTGTATATATTCCTAATACCTCTGCTAATATCTCATCTGTCTTACATGCCATACAAATCAAAAAGAAATCAAAGATGATCTCACTTATCTCTTGCCTAGTTCCCTAAACCTATTTTTCCACAAACAACCAGGACCCTTCTTGGGAGGGAGGTCTTTCATAGGATTTAAACATTGTGGTTGGTCAAGTTCAGCCCCTGGAACTTGGTGTTAGGGCTAACCTCTTCCTGAGACAGCCCATAGCCCTAACCAAGCAGCTATCCTTCTGGTTCACCTGAGCCAGAAGACAGCCCACCCCCATAAAGTCATAAATACCTTTGAAGGGAAAGGCAGGCTCTGTCCACTTGGGAACTTCCAGCTGTGAGTGAGTTTTCCCTCTAAGCTGAGGGGGAGCCTCCTAGCTCTTATTAGCCACATGGTCTCCTTTTGCCCCCTCCAGCTTCCCACATGGCAAGAGCTCCTTGAACTTTCTTTTCTCTCTTTTTTTTCCACAGTTTTTCCAGGCCCTCCATGTGGGATCGCTATCCATGTGGATGCCATTCCTTGGCTCTGTACTTCCCTCAATAAATATAATAATTAAATGATTTTTTTTAAAAAGCTACTTCTTTTTTTTATTTTTTTATTTTTTTTTTTTTTTTTGGAGAGAGAGAGAGAGAGGGAGAGGGAGACAGAGATGGGTGCGCCAGCAGTCTCTCAGCTGCTGTGAACGAAATCCAGATGGGTGCGCCCCCTTGTGGTCAAGTGCGGCATTGCACCCTTGCTTCACTTTGCATCTGGCTAAACGTGGGACCTGGAGATTGGAACCGCTGGAGATTGGAGCCAGCATTCTTAGGCTTAGCAGGCAGGTGCCTTAGCCGCTAAGCCATCTCTCCAGCCCTAAATGATTTTTTTAAAGTGAGAATAGCATTAATATGTGGGTATCAACATTAAGAAAAGTGCTTACAGGGCAGTTTGGTGAGCATAATATATGCATTTAGCCAGACAACAGCAGATGTTACTCACCTGGGGCTTATGACCTCCCTGCCATAGGTTTTTTACTTGGTTTTCAGTATCAGGGATATATTCCCTCCTGAGGAGCAGGCCTCCAGTCCAATTAGAGAGCAGTTGGTTTTCCACTTAACAGACATGCCACTATTGCACCAGTAGGCACATTTGGCCTGGCTGGCCAATCTTAAGGCTCACAATGGCCACTGTGGTTTATCATCAGTGACAACTTCTCTCTCCCATAGGGCTGCATGGAGAGTAGATTTTTCCAGCTTTCTGTCAGCTGATCCACAGGGAGGAGGTTATCTTCAATACTTATTAACTCTTCTCCCACACCCTCCTCTCCTTCATCCCCTTCCCTGACCCCACTTAGACCATTTCACCCTGAGATCTGTTTTGAAGCAGATATTAACTTGGGCTTGAGAGACAGAGCCAAAGTATAACCTCGCTAGAAAGGAAGAAACTTCTGATTTGTGAAACACTGTGGCCTGGCTTGTGTGAATGTGGACTGAGGAAACATGCTTGTGGCGGTCAGGCCTAAGCTCCAAATACAGGTGACACTTGAGGAGGAAACAGAGAATGTCTTCAAACCTTGAAGGAGATGTGGAACGTTGAGTAAGACACGTCCTCTTGGCAAATTACTTGTCTTCTCCTTCATCAGAGCCTCTATTTGAAATTAATCATCTCAATTTTACTCATTTCACAATGAGGACTTCTGACGGAAAGCAAGATGATCAAGGAACCAACTCAAGCACCCTTAAAGTCACTGAGCTGAAAACTTTCTCTGAACTGGGTTATGGTGCACACACCTTTAATCCCAGCACGTGGGAGGCCTGAGGTAGGAGGATCACTGTGAGTTCAAGGTCAGCCTGAGATTACATAGTAAATTCTAAGTCAGCCTGGGCTAAAGTGAGATCCTACCTCAAAAAGAAAAGAAAAGAAAAGAAAAGAAAAGAAAAGAAAAGAAAAGAAAAGAAAAGAAAAAACAACCTTCTATGAATTCTTTTTTGTTGTTGCTTTTTTGTTTTTTTGTTTGAATCTCACTCTAGCCCAGGCTGACATTCCAGGCTTAAATTCATTTTTTAACTTCATAAAATTCTAAAATGCATCTTCCTTAAATTACACCTACATTTCTTCTTTTAAAAAAAACTTTTATTTATTTATTTATTTGAGAGAGAGAGAGAGAATGGACACACCAGGGCCTCCAGCCACTGCAAACGAACTCCAGATGCATGAGCCCTTTGTGCATCTAGCTTACGTGGGTCCTGGAGAATCAAGCCAAGGGTCCTTTGGCTTTACAGGCAAACGCCTTAACCACTAAGCCATCTCTCCAGCCCTACATTTCTTCTTTTATTGAATATTTGTTATGTCTATAAGCAAGCCAGTAATAATAAAATATTTTGTGGGTTTTTTTTTTTTTTTTTGTTTTTTTGGTTTTCAAGGTAATGTCTCACTCTAGCCCAGGCTGACCTGGAATTCATTCTGAATTCACTCATGCCGATCCTCCTACCTCTGTCTCCCAAGTGCTGGGATTTAAAGGTGTGTGCCACCACACCCAGCTTTAAAATATCTTTAAAATACCTTAACTCAAACCAGGCGTGGTGGCGCACGCCTTTAATCCCAGCACTTGGGCGGCAGAAGTAGAGAACTGCTGTGAGTTCGAGGCCACCCTGAGACTACATAGTGAATTCCAGGTCAGCCTGAGCTAAACTGAGACCCTACCTCAAAAAAAAAAAAAAAAAAAAAAAAAACCTTAACTCAGATTTTAATACTAAAAAAGTCTCTTATTCTCACCTGCTTTAACAGAATACCATAGGTAGAAACATTACCAGTGCCTAATAGGGACTGATTTGACAATCGTTTTTTACAAAGTAGGCATAAAGGAAAACCTTTAGATGATTGGGAGCAATTTTTTATATCTAGATATGAGTCAAGTTTCCTTTAATTGAAGCTTTTGGGCAGTCTGGGCTCCTTGCTATTTTGGCTCAGAATCTCTGGAGGGGAAAGTTGAGCTTATTGTTATCAATCTCTTCTTCCCATTTCTGCAGCCCAAGAATCAATGAAGTGATACTAACAAGACAAGCAGTTTGCTATGATTCCACACAGGTTTTTCAGCAAATAGTCAACAAAATTTTCTCTTCCTTTATCCACAAATGTGAGCCAGTTCAGGAAAGAACAGATATGAGGTTTGGCATTCCAGTTCCAGCTATTTTATAAGCTAGCTGTATGTTCTCAGCTACAAGTCATTTAATTCTTCTATGTCTTTTCCTCTATCCTGCTGTCAAATGGTCATCAGTCCACCTGACAATGGGCATAAAACCACTCAACAGAAATTACCCTCAAGATGGCTATAGCCTAAGACAAGGCTAATGAGGTGATAAAGGAAATGTTACAAAACTAATGTGAGGAGTAGCCTAGAACAACACAGTAGTCCACAAGAAGGTTAGGATATGTGCAAGAAGGCTGACATTTTGAGAAGGTTCTACTTCTCAGATTCTCCCAGGCTGTACCTAGCCCTTGTGTGTACTTTCTCTGGCCCTTCCTGATCTGTGTCCTCATAACAAAATTGTAACCATAAAAAAAGGTTGTCTGAGTTCTGTGAGCCCTTCTGGCAAATCCATAACCTGAGAGGGCTGTGGAAACTCACAAACTTGTCGTCAGTTGGACAGAAAGGTGAGTGGCCTGAGGACCTCTGAAATTCAACTAGTGACTAGCATCTGAAGAGAGCAATGACCTGTGGAGCACAGAGACCTGAATTTGGGGTCATTCCAGAAGGTTAACGCTAGATACAAACTGCAGTACAAGTGTCACACCAGTTAGGGTTAAAACAGAATACAGGGTGGAGAGATGGCTTAGCAGTTAAGGCACTTGGCTGCAAAGCCAAAGGACCCAGGTTCAGTTCCCCAGGACCCTTGTATGCCAGATGCACAAGGAGACACATGCATCTGGAGTTCATTTGAAGTGGCTGGAAGCCCTAGCGCATCCATTTTCTTCTCTCTCTCTCTCTCTCCCTGCCTATTTCTCTCCCTCTCTCTCTCTCTCTTTCTCAAATAAATAAATTTTTAAAAACAGAACGCATGTTTTATTTCATTTTAGTTATTTTGAATCAATTTCATATGTCTCCAAGAAACCTTTGTTTGAGGGAATTAAAGGGTTGGTTTTGTTTTTTGGTTTTGGTTTTTGTTTTGTAACAGGATCTCATGTAAACCAGGCTGGCTTCAAGTTTGCTATGTAGCTGAAGCTAGCCTTGAATCTTCCTGCCTCTACCTCCCAAGTGCTAGGATTATAAGGGTACACTATCATATCCAGGAAGTTACAATATTTTTTCAACTTATTTTCATTTATGTATTTGAAAGAGGGATGGAAGGAGAGAGAGACAGAGAACAGGCATGCCAGGGCCTCCAGCTACTGCAAACAAAGTCCAGATGCAAGTGCCATCTTGTGCATCTGGCTTACATGGGTCCTGGGGAATTTAACCTAGATCCTTTGGCTTTGCAAGCAAGTTCCTTAACTCTAAACCATCTCTCAGCACCAAAATTAATTAATTAATTTATTTATTTATTTATTTATTTATTTATTTATTTATTTATTTATGAGAGAGGGGGGGACAGATAGGGAGAGATAGAGGGAGATAATGAATGCACCAGGGCCTCTAGCCACTGCAGTCAAACTCCAGATGCATGTAACACCTTGTGCACAAGTGCAACCTTGCTCATTGTGTCATGTTGTGTGTCTGGCTTACATGGGACCTGGAAAGTTGAACATGGGTCCTTAGGCTTCACAAGCAAGCATCTTAACCACTAAGCCATCTCTCCAGCCCCAGCCCCAATATTTTTAATTTTTTTAAAAACTTATAAATAAAATATTAAATAAAAAGGGCTAGAGAGATGGTTTAGTGGTTAAGGTGCTTGCCTACAAAGCCTAAGGACCCAGGTTCAATTCCTTAGTATCCACCTAAGCCCCATGCACAAGATGGTGCATGTGTCTGGAGTTCATTTGCAATGGCTAGAGGCCCTGGCGCACCCATTCTCCCTCTCCCTCTCTCTCTCTCCCCTCTCTCTCTTTCCCTATTTCTCTCTCCCCTTTCTTCTTTCTCTCTCTTTCTCTCTCTCAAATAAATAAATAAAATATTAAGTGAAAAAATAAAATAAACTTGTCCCAAAACCAACAAATGGGCAGATTTTTTTTTTTTTTTTTTTTTTTTTTTTTGAGAGAGAGAGAGAGAGGGAGAGGAACACAGATAGAGATGGGTGCGCCAGCAGTCTCTCAGCTGCTGTGAACGAAATCCAGATGCGTGTGCCCCCTTGTGGTCAAGTGCAGCATTGCACCCTTGCATCACTTTGCATCTGGCTAAACGTGGGACCTGGAGATTGGAACTGCTGGAGATTGGAACCAGCGTTCTTAGGCTTAGAAGGCAGGTGCCTTAACTGCTAAGCCATCTCTCCAGCCCTAATTATTTTTATTTATTCATTTATTAGAGACGGAGACAGAGAGTGAGTGCCAGGGCCTCTAGCCACAGCAAACAAACTCCAGACACATGTGCCACCATGTGTATCTGGCTTACGTGAGTACTGGAGAATCGAACCATTGTCCTTAGGCTTTGCAGGCATGTGCCTTAACCACTAAGCCATCTCTCCAGCCCAAAATGGGCAGATTTATCTACTACTGGCTTTGGGCAGCTTAGAATTCAGACCTTGTTACCTGGCAGACAGGCCCAATGGACTCAGTGACATTTGTACTTTTTTGTTATTTAGCTGTCATATGACTTGGAAATAAAATTTTTCTATTTCCACCATTGTCCATATTTTATCTCTTGCCTTCCTGAAAACTGTCTCAGCCTGTGATGCCCCCACCCACCCTCCTACAAAGGAGGAGAGTAGAGTGGAGAGTCATAGTAGAAGGCCTTCCACAAAAGCTGAACAGTCAGCATACAAAAAAAAAAAAAACCTGTTGGCAAAGAGACAGGCAAAGCCTTCAGGCAGAACCCAACTAGAACTGGCTAGAGTCACTAGAAAGGCAGAGTGCACTGTGGCATAACAGCCCCAGTGCACAGTATTTGCTGTTGAACTTACAAACTTGTTCTTTGCTCTGGCCCACTTTTCCTCCTTGGAAGTGGATTCTTCCTTAATAAACCTTCTCACTTTGCTTACTACTAGCACATGTCTATGTCCAATTCTTTGTTACAGGACACAAGAACCTGAAGCCCCTCTGGAGATGTCCATCAAACTCCCATATCAACTGCTATCACCCCTTATCAATTCAACCATCCTACCATGGACTTCCATCCCCCAAAACACTATTCTATCATTTGGAAGAGAACTGCAGATTTTCATGCTTTTAAAAAATCTAGCTGCCTGCATAATCATTTGCCAACACTACTCCTTTTCCATACACTTTTAGCCCAGCACTCTCTTCAATGCTAACGAATTAAGAAACATGAACAGGGCGTGGGATAAATTTAGCTAAGAAATTTTGTTGAATTTTTTTAATTTTTTAAAATTTATTTGAGAGAGAGAGAGAGAAAGAGGCAGAGACAGAGAGAGAGAGACAATGGGAGCACTGCAAATGAACTCCACACATGTGCACCCCCTTGTGTACATGTATGACATTGCTTGCTTGCATCACCATGCATCTGGCTTATGTGGGTCCTGGAGATTCACACATGAGTTCTTAGGCTTTGCAGGCAAGTGCCTTAACTGCTGAACAATCTCACCAGTCCATAACCTGAATTTTTAAAAATTTTTTATTGACAACGTCTTTAATTGTAGACAATATCCCATGGTACTTCCCTCCCTCCCCCCACTTTCCCCTTTGAAACTTCACTCTCCTTCATATCCCCTCCCCCTCTCAATCAGTCTCTCTTTTCAGTTTGATGTCATGCTCTTTCCCTCCTATTATGATGGTCTTGTGTAGATAGTGTCAGGCACTGTGAGGTCATGGATATCCAGGCCATTTTGTGTCTGGAGGAACACGTTGTAAGGAGTCCTACTCTTCCTTTGGCTCTTACATTCTTTCCACCCCCTCTTCCACAATGGACCCTGAGCCTTGGAATGTGGGTTTGAGATGTTTCAGTACTGAGCACTCCTCTGTCCCTTCTTCTCAGCACCATGGTGCCTTCAAAGTTATCCCAAGGTTGCCACCATCTGAAAATAGAAGCTTCTCCAAACAAAAGTAAGAGTAGCATTAATATATGGGTGTGGACATTAAGAGAAGTGCTTACTGGGCAGCTTGGTGAGCATAGTATATACATTTAGTGAGACACCAGCAGATATTACACCCTTACGGTTCATGACTACCCCTGTCAGAGGTTTTCAGTCTCAGGGATATATTCCCTCCCATGGAGCAGGCCAATTAGAGAGCAATTGGTTTCCCCCATAACAGACATGCCACTATTGCACCCATTGGCTCATTTGGCTGGCAAATTTAAAGCTTGCAGTATATACTGTTGAGTACCTTCACTGGTGTTTCCTCTCTCTCCCATTGAACTGCATGCAATATAGCTTTTTCCAACTTTCTGTCAGCTGGTCCACATGGAGGAGGCTTTCAACTCAGCTCCAGAAGGATTTCTCAGTGAACTTGCCACCCAAGTATGTGGAGTCTTCAGCAATAGGGTCTTACCATCTATTCCTGGTGGGAAACCAAAGGCCTCAACAATGGCCTATAATGTATTGGGGGTATCTGTGACCTCCCTGGCATAACCTGAATTTTTAATATACTCATTTTAAAAGAAATATTCAGGGGCTTACCTACAAGACCTAACAACCTGGATTTAGTTCCCCAGTACCCACATAAAGACAGATGCACAAAATGGCACATGCATCTGGAGTTCATTTGCAGTGGTTAGAGGCCCTGAAGTGCCCATTTTCTGTCTCTTTTTCCTGTCTCTCTTCTCTCTGCCTTGAAAATAAAAATAAATAAATAAATAAATAAATAAATAAATAAATAAATAAAACATTTTTTTTAATCAGGTTAGATTCTGGAGAGATGGCTCAGTAGTAAAAGATGCTTGCTTGCCAAAGTCTGATGGCCCAAGTTCTACTCCGCAGTACCCACATAAAGCCAAACATACAAAGCGGTGCATGCATCTAAAGTTTATTTGCAATGGTAAGAGTCCCTGTTGCACTCATTCGTTGTCTCTCTCATTCTTATTCTCTCTCTCTCTCTCTCTCTCTCTCTCTCTCTCTTTCTTCTTGCAAAAGATAATAAATTTTTAAAAATTTAAAAAGAAATACCAAAGGAATAAACTATATTTTTTAATTCAGGTTAGTAGTGAACAGGAAGTACCAAAACAAAGGGAGGTCTGCCTCTTACTGAATGATGACCTAAGATGGCCATTTCTCTTCAAACAGACCACAGATAACAATTCACCCCAAGGCAAATTAATTATCAGTATATTCAGATTTGGGGGCTGGAGAGATGGCTTAGCAGTTAAAGTGCATGCCTGTGCAGCCCAAGGACACAGGTTTGAGTCTCCAGGTCCCACATAAGCCAGATGCACATGGTGGCTGCATGCGTCTGGAGTTTGTTTGCAATGGCTAGAGGCCCTGGCACACCCATTCTTACTCTCCCTCTCTATCTCTAATAAATAAATAAAAATAAATATTTTAAAGAAGATATTCAGATTTGGGCTGGAGAGATGGTTTAGTGGTTAAGGCACTTGCCTGAAAAGCCCAAGGACCCAGGTTCTATTTCACAGTAACCCACATTAGCTAGATGCACAAGGGGGCACATGAGTCTGGAGTTTGTTTGCAGTGGCTGGAGACCCTGGTGTATCAATTCTCTCTCTCTCAAAATAATTAGATAGATAAAATATTTCTAAAAATAAAAAAAGATATTTAAACTCTTGACCATGGGCTGTGACTAGCAGACCTCCCTATGTCCTCCCTACCTGAGTGCTAGCATTATGGGCTCACTATTCAAGGGAAACTTTTGGAGCACAGACATCTTCAGCATGGTTGTACAGACAGCATCATCCAGTACCTGAACAATGGCTGTAAGAACTGCAAAGAGTTCAAGGCTTTTCTGAAAGAAAGGGTAGCCATTGAAGAGAAGTGTGGCAAAGGTCTGCTCAGACTCTCCAGGAAGAAGCCATGTGGACAATCTGAGATCAACCTTCTGAAGCAAGCCCTGGAGGTCTTCAAGCAGCAAGTAGACAGTGTGGCACAATGTCACATTCATCCTGTGCACACTCTCAGAGAAGAGGCCAGGAAGATGGAGGAATTCAGGGAAAAGCAAAAGGCACAATAGGAAAAGACAGAGGTTATAATGGATGCTGCCCATAGACAAAGGTCATTACAAGACATGAGTAAGGAAATAGAAATACTGAAGAAAAACCAGGCAGAAATTCTAGCACTGAAAAACACAGTCTTTCAAATAGGAAACTCTGTGGAAAGTCTCGCCAATAGAATGGATGAAGGAGAGAACAGACTATCTAAACTAGAATACCGGGTAGCAGACCTAATATAGACCAACAAAGAAAAAGACAAGCTAACAGAAAGGTATGAATGGGAATTCCAAGATACCCGGGACACTGGGAAAAGATCAAACATAAGAATCCAGGGTACTGTAGAAGAAGAATTTCAATCCAGACACTTAGTAAGTGTTTTCAACAAAATCATAGAAGAAAATTTTCCCCAAGTTGGGACAGAAATGCCAATGCAGATACAAGAAGCTTTTAGAACACCAAACAGACAAAACCTAGAAAGAACCTCTCCCTGCCATATTATAATTAAACTACCAAACATACAAACCAAAGAAAATATATTGAAAGCAGTTAGAGAGAAAAAGCAAGTGAAATATAAAGGCAAGCCCACCAGGATCACAGCAGATTACTCAACACAAACTTTAAAAACCAGAAGGACTTGGAATGATGTATTCAAAGTTCTGAAAGATAACAACTGTCAACCAAGAATACTTTATCCTGCAAAGCTATTTATCCAAATTGAAGGAGAAATAAGGACATTTCACAACAAAAATAGGCCAAAGGAATTTATGACAACTAAGCCAGCACTACAGAAAATACTTGAAGGAACCCTTCACGCTTAAGATAAAGCAAAGCACACACATGAGGAAACAGGAAAAAAAATAAACCATACTCAAATAATAGCTAAAACAAGAGAGTAAAGGGAAATAAGAAGCACTACAAAACAAGAAGAATGGTGAGAATAAACACATACCTTTCAATAATAACACTTAATATCAATGGCCATGATGCCCCAACCAAAAGACACAGGCTTGCAGACTGGACTAAAAGGCAGGATCTTACTGATTGTTGCCTCCAGGAAATTCATCTCTCAATAAAAGACACTGTCTTAGGGTGAAAGGATGGAAAATGGTATCTCGAGCAAATGGGCCTAGCAAACAAGCAGGGGTTGCTATCTTAGTATCTGACAGAATAGACTTCAAACCAACATTAGTGAGGAAAGATAAAGAAGGTCACTTTATACTGATTAAAGGCACATTCCAACAGGAGGACATTACAATCCTAAACATATATGCACCTACCATGGGGCTCCCAATTTCATCAAATAAATGCTATTAGAACTAAGGTCAGAGATAACACCAAATACAATTGTAGTGGGTGACTTCAATACCCTACTGTCATCAAATGACAGGTCATCCCAGAAAAAAAAAAAAAACAGAAAGAAATCCAGATTAAATGATGTCATGGAACAAATGGACCTAACATATCTACAGAATATTCCATCCAAATGTTGCAGAATATACATTTTTCTCAGCAGTACATGGTACAATCTCCAAAATAGACCATATATTAGGATACAAAGAAAATCTTAACAAATACTCTGTCTGACCACAATGGGACTAAACTACAAATCAGCAATAAGACTGCAGAGCATACAGAAATTCATGGAGACTAAACAGTATACTATTGAATTATGTGTCATTGAAGAAATCACAAAGGAAATCAATAAATTCATAGGGTCAAATGATAGTGAGAACACAATATACCAAAGCCTTTGGGACACAATGAAGGCAGTCCTAAGAGGGAAATGTATAGGTCTAAGTGCCTATATTGAGAAATTAGAAAGGTCACAAGTAAATAACCTAATGCTTCACCTTAAAGCCTTGGAAAAAGAAGAACAAGGCAAACCAAAAATCAGTAGATGGGAAGAATAAAAAAGATTAGGGCAGAAATGAATGAAATAGAAATCAAAAAAAAAAAAAAACCAAAGAATCAATGAAACAAAGAGTTGGTTCTTTGAAAGGATAAACAAGATTGATAAACCCAAAATAATAATAATAATAATAATAATAATAATAATAATAATAATAATAATAAACTATTTTTTAAAAGGACTAACTTGGGCTGGAGAGATGGCTTAGCAGTTAAGCATTTGCCTGTGAAGCCTAAGGACCCCAGTTCTATTCTCCAGGTCCCACGTAAGCCAGATGCACAAGGAGGCGCATGAATCTGGAGTTAGTTTGCAGTGGCTAGAGGCCCTGGCATGCCCATTCTCACTCTTCCTCTCTCTTCTTCCCCTCTATCTGTCTCAAATAAATAAATAATAGCTTGTCATTAAAAAAAAAAAAAAAAACCTAAAATAGACTTCTGGTTAAGATGTTAGATCTGAACCACACCAAAGCAGCCTAGGGAGAAAAAGCATTCTTAAAAAAAAAAAGCAAAATAGACTCTTCTACTAAAATGGAGGTGTATGGTAAATTATTGGACCCTTCAAAGAAGTAAGGAGACCCAGAGTGTCAAGAGCCCAGGCAGGCAGAAGATCCAGCAGGGGTGGCACCAATTCCACATGGCTGCAGCTGTGGCTGCCAGGCTGGAACCTGAACCACAGGAAAAAGCCAGGTGAGGGATTTCCTTTCACACCAACATCCTCACAAACTCAAGAAATGTAAGGGATATATTTAGAAATAAATTCATGAGAAGAGGAAAACAAGGAAAGAACTTCATGACCATCCACAGCCTCCTTCCCCACTGCCAGCACAAGCATCAAACTTAAGAACAAGAGAGCTCACCTACACAGCACCTAGATCAGAGGGTGACCCATAGACCCAACCAGCCTAGAGCCCAAAGTGCAGCCAATAGAACCCAAAAAAAAAAAAACCAGAGACCAATGCCATCAAAAAGGTACCCTCTGTAAGACTGGTATAAACAAGATTAATTAAACTTCCATGTCAGGGTAAATTATATGTTAAATCTGATGAATGGTTGATTTGAAATTCTTAAATGAGCACCAGAGATGGGGCTGGAGAGATGGCTTACTGGTTAAGGCATTTGCCTGCAAAGCCAAAGATCCAGGGCTCCACAAAGCCAGATGCACAAGGGGGTGCATGCATCTGTAGTTCATTTGCAATGGCTGGAGGCCCTAGCATGCCAATTCTTTCTCTCTCTCTCTCTCTCTCTCTCTCTCTCTCTCTTTCTCTCTCTCAAATAAATAAATGTCATATATTTAAAAAAATAAATTAGAAAGGTTACAAGTAAACAACCTAATGACAAAAATAGGGAAAAGAATAACAAGGAAACCAAATTCAGTAGATGGGAAGGAATAATGGACATTAGGGAGGAATTAATGAAATAGAAACCAAAAAAAAAAAAAAGAATCAATGGAATGGGGTGAGCGGAGGGAAATATGTGTGATAAACCCAAAATAATAATAATAATAATAATAATAATAATAATAATAATAATAATAAAAAACTATTTTTTAAAAGGACTAACTTGGGCTGAGAGATGGCTTAGCAGTTAAGCATTTGCCTGTGAGCCCCCAAGTTCTATTTCCAGGTCCCATAAGCCAGATGCACAAGGAGGCATGAATCTGGAGTTAATTTGAAAATCTAGAGGCCCTGGATGCCCATTCTCACTAGACTCTCTCTGACCCTCTCTCAAACTCAAATAAATAAATAATGAGTCATTAAAAAAAAAAAAAAGGACTAACCCATAGACTTCTGGTTAAGATGTCATAGGAACCACACCAAAGCAGCCTAAAAGAGAAAAAGCAAAAAAAAAAAAAAAAAAAAAAAAAAAATACACTCTTCTACTAAAAAAAGGTGTACTGGTAAATTATCAACCACAGCAAAGAAAACTAAGAGAGACCAGAGTGTCTAGAGCCCACAGAAGCAGGCAGTGACTCCAGCAGGGGTGGCACCAATTCCACATGGCTGCAGCTGTGGCTGCCAGGCTCAACCTGAACCACAGGAAAAAAGCCAGGTGAGGGGATTTCCACTCACACCAACATCCTCACAAACTCAAGAAATGTGGAAGGGAGGACAGCAGAAGGCATCAGAGGGGTTCATGAGGAAGAGGATTGTCAGGAAGAACAGCCATCCACAGCCTCCTTCCCCACTGCCAGCCAAGCATCAATAAGAACCAGAGACCAAGAGAGCTCACCCAGCAGCACCTGACAGGCAATCAGAGCAGTGACCCATAGACCCAACCAGCCTACCTGAGCCCACAGTGCAGCCAAGGGGGACCCAAATGGGCTCACACCATAATTGAGACCAAAGCCATCCCAAAAGGTACCCTCCAAATAAGACTGGTATATAAGCTTTCATCGGAAGTGCTAATTGCACCTTCCATGTCAGGGTAAATTATATGTTAAATCTGATGAATGGTTGGAAAATTCTTAAATGAGCACCAGAGAAGGGGCTGGAGAGATGGCTTACTGGTTAAGGCATTTGCCTGCAAAGCCAAAGGATCCCAGTTCCATTCTCCAGGAAGCCAGATGCACAAGGGGGTGCATGCATCTAGAGTTCATTTGCAGCAACTGGAGGCCCAGCATGCCCATTCTTTAATTCTCTCTCTCTCTCCAATTTCTCTCTCTTTCTCTCAGTCAAATAAATAAATAAAATATATTTAAAAAAATAAATTAGAAAGGTTACAAGTAAAAACCTAATGCAACATGTTAAGGCCTTGGAAAAAGAATAACAAGGCAAACCAAACATTTAGATGGGAAGGAATAATGGACATTAGGGCATAAACTAAAACAATAGAAACCAAAAAAAAAAAACAGAATCAATGAAACAAAGAGTTGGTTCTGTGAAAGGATAAACAAGATTGATTAAACCCTTTTCAAATCTGACCAAAAGAAAGAGAGACACACAAATTAATAAAATTAGAGATGAAGGACTGGAGAGATGGCTTATCAACTTAAGGCTGTGAAGCCTAAAACTTGGAGGTTCAATTCTCTAGGGTCCACATAAGCTAGATGCACATAGTGGTGCACACATCTGTAGTTCTTTGCAAAGGCTCTTCCAGGCACACCTATTCTCACTATCTCTGTCTTCTCATCTCCCTCTCTCTCTCTCTCTCATCTCTCTCTCTCTCTCTCTCTTCTCCTTTCTGTCTCTAATAAATAAATAAAAATAAATCTAAAAAAATTAGAGATGACAAAAATAGAAGAAAAAGATGATGACATCAAATTAAAAGAGACTAATGGAGAGAGGGAGGATAAATGGAGACTTCCTTCTCCATGGGGGGTTCCAAAGTATGTGTTTTTATAGTAAGTATAGAAGTTGTCAATAAAAAATAATAATAATAAAAGAAAAAAATTAGAGATGATAAAGGCACTATGACAACAGATACCAAGAAATTTAGAAAATCATAAGGATATACTTTAAGAACATACACTCCACTAAATTTGAAAATCTGAAAGAAATGGATGATTTCCTAGACTTATATGACCTACCAAAATTAAAACAAGATGAGATAAACCACTTAAGTAGATCTATAACAAGTATAGAGATCCAAGCAGCTATAAAAAAGAAAAATCTCCCAATTCAAAAGAGTCCAGGCCCAAATGGATTCACTGGTGAATTTTGCCCTGAAAGCACTACACTTAATGTTCATATATTAATGCTACTCTCACTTTTGGTTATACAAGCTACTCTTTTCAGAGGGGGATGACCACTGGGATGGCCCAAAAGGCAACATAGTGCTGAGAAGAAGGGACAGAGGAGTGTCCCGCACTGAAACATCTCTATCACATCCTCCAAGGCTCAGGGTCCATTAAGGAAGAGGTGGCAGAAAGAATGTAAGAGCCAAAGGAAGGGTACAACTCCTTACAATGCAACTGTCCAGACAGAAATTGGCCTCGATATCCATGACCTCACAATGCCTAGAAATACCTTCACAAGACCCTCATAATAGGTGAAAAGGACAACGACATCAAAATAAAAGAGAGACTAACAGAGAGAGGGAGGGGATATGATGGAGAATGGAGTTGTGAAGGGGAAAGTGGGGGAGGGAAGGGAAATATCATGGTTTATTATCTGTAAGTATAGAAGTTGTCAATAAAAATTAAAAATAAGGGCTGGAGAGATGGCTTAGCAGTTAAGGCGCCTGCCTCCTAAGCCTAAGAACTCCGGTTCCAATCTCCAGATTCCACGTTTAGCCAGATGCAAAGTGACGCAAGGGTGCAATGCCGCACTTGACCACAAGGGGGTGCATGCATCTGGATTTTGTTCACAGCAGCTGAGAGGCTGCTGGCACGCCCATCTCTATCAGTCTTCCTTTCCCTCTCTCTCTCTGTCTCTCTCTGTGTCTCTCTCCAAAAAAAAAAATTAAAAGTGAGATTGATGTAAATGACACCAAAAAAAATCTCCCAACTTAAAAAAGTCCAGGCCCAGATGGATTCACTGGTGAATTTCACCAGATCTTCATGGAAGAACTAACACCAATGCTACTCAAAATTTTTCATAAAATAGAAAAGAGAGGAATACTACCAAACTTCTTCTATGAAGTCAGCATCATCCCGACACCAAAACCAGCCAAAGACAGAACAAAAAAAAATTACAGACCAATTTCCTTCATGAACATAAATGCAAAAATTCTCAAGAAAATATTGGCAAACACAAAGGAAGGGTAGGACTCCATTCAAAGTGCTCCTCCAGACACAAAATGGCCTGGATATCCATGACTTCACAGTGCCTGACCCTAGCTACACAAGAATATTATAATAGGAGGAAAAGATCATGACATCAAAATAAAAGAGAGACTGGTTGAGAGGGTGAGGGGACAAGGTAGAGAGTGGAGTTTCAAAGGGGAAAGTGGGAGGAGGGAGGGAATTACCATGAGATATTGTCTATGCCAGACGTGGTGGCACACACCTTTAATCCCAGCACTTGGGTAGGAGGATTGCTGTGAGTTCGAGGCCACTCTGAGAGAACAGAGTGAATTCCAAGTCAGGCCAGCCTGAGCTAGAGTGAGACCCTACTTCAGAAAACCAAAAAGGGGGGAGGGCAGAGATATTGTCTACAATTTCGGAAGTTGTCAACAAAAAACAATAAATTAAATAAAAAATTAAAATTAGGCAGGTTGAGACTTCCGGTTAAGATGGTGGCATAAACGTCACATGTTCTCTTTCATATGTGGATCCTAGCTACAAATGTATAGACTTGTGTGTGAACTGGAACCAAAAATAGGTACCAGAAACCAGTAATCTGGTAAAAGGCTATAAGGGAGGGAGGAAAGGGAAGGATTTAAGTGTATGGTATTGCACATATGTAAGTAGAAGAACTGATTACAGGGAGGGGAATGGCCTAAGTGAGGCCATGGGAAGAGAATGCATAAAAGAAGGGCAGAGGGAGGGTCAATCTAAATTCAAGATATTGTAAATAAGACTTATGTAAAATTACTTTTTTGAATAATGGCACTAGCAGCTGTAGACTGTTACTAGAAAATTTTCAGTACCTAGGATGGGATACCTTCCAGTGAGTTGTTGGCCAAGGAGGTCCTGGTAGCCTCCAAAACATTAAAGGCTATTGCCAAAGCCCTTGGTTTCCTTTGAGAAACAGATAGTAAGACCCTATTGCTGAAGACATCTCTTGCCTGAGAGGCAAAGTCACTGAGAAAGCAAGCTGGTGTGGAGCAGAAAACCTTCTCCCTGTAGACCAACCAACTGAAAGCTGGAAAAAGCTGCACTGCATGCAGTGTATAGGAGACAGAAGTCATCAGCAGTGGAAACAGTGGACGCTGAATATTCAAATTTGGCCAGACAGGCCCAAGGACTGAACAGGTGCAATAGTGGCATGTCTACTCTTGGGGTAACCAACTGCTCTGTAATTGGATTGAAGGCCCTCTCTATGGGAGGGAATACATGCCTGGTACTGAAAAACCTAAGCAAAAGCCTATGGGAGGTGAGGTCATGAGCCTTAGGGGTATAAAGCCTGATCTTGTATGACTAAATGTATATACTATTCCCACCAAGCTGCCCTGAAAATACTAACTACACTTAATGCTCATATTCACATATTAACACTACTCTCACTTCTGGTTAGAGAAGCTTCTCTTTTCAGATGGTGATGACCACTGGGATGACCCAAAAGGCAACATAGTGCTGAGAAGAAGGGATGGAGGAGTGCCCAGCACTGAAACACCGCTGTCACACCCTCCAAAGCTCAGGGACCATTGCAGAAGAGGGGCCAGATAGAATGGAAGAGCCAAACAAAGGGTAAGACTCCTTACAATGCAACTGCCCAGACAGAATTTGGCCTCGATATCCATGACCTTCCAGTGCCTAGCAATACTATGGCAAGACCCTCAAAATAGAAGAAAAAGATGACATCAAATTAAAAGAGAGACTAATGGAGAGAGGGAGGGGATATGATGGAGATTGGAATTCTAAAGGGGAATGGGGGAGGGCAGTGTAGGGGAGGGGAAAATATGTTGTTTTTTGTATGTAAATATAGAAGGTGTCAATAAAAAATCAATTTAAAAAAAGATGGTAGCATAGGAACCATACCAAAACAGCTTAGGGGAGAAAAAGCAAAACAAAACCCAGCAAAATACACTCTTCTACTAAAAAGTGAGGTGTATAATAAATTATCAACCTCAGCAGAGAAGAAGGAGAGATCCAGAGCATCTAGAGCCCACAGAAGCAGCTCCAACCATGGCAGCACCAGTTCCATGTGGCCACAGCTGCCAGGCTCAGCCTGAGCCACAGGATTTTAAAGCCAGGTGAGGGGATTCTCCATTCACATCGGCCTTCTTGCAAACTCAAGAAATGTGGAAGGAGGATGGCAGAGACCAATGGAGCAGCCTGTGAGGAAGATCTTGAGGACCAGTGGGAGGACTTCAGCCACCATCCACAGCCTTCCCTCCCGCCAGCACAAGCATCAGCACAGGCAATCAGAGCAGTGACCCACAAACACAGCCAGCCTACCTGAGCCCACAGCACAGCAAAGAGGGACCCAAGCAGCCATGCAGCATAGCTGAGACCAAAGCCATACCAAAAATTAACTGGGATTACACCAGGTCAGTACCTGCCAAATAAGCCTGGTATATAGGTTTGCATCAGAAGTGCTAATTGCATCATCCATGTCAGGGTAAATTATATGTTAAATCAGCTATATTTTGGGCTTATCATTTGTTGCTTCATGATTTATAGTTCCTTTGTTTCCTCTTCTGTCGTTCATTGGTGAAGAGTATCACTCAGTCACAAACTGACTGTGGAACCCTTTACAGACCAGAAATCTTAGCCTCCCAGTTGACAAGATTAAGCATGCTGGGCAACACACATCCTTAGGGACTGTGAATTTGTTAGAGGATCTGTTTGTCATAATACCTACTTTTGCATAAATACTCTGTGCTGTTTTTCATTAAATGTGTACATTGTACATTGACTGTATTTTGTTCCACTCAGCATACTTGAATACTCTCATACCAGGCAAACCCAACATGTAGGGTCACTTTTGAGGTTAATCTGGGAGTCTTAAGAGCCACACCTAGCACCTTAAGCTCCTACCCAGAAGATATTTAACATCAGATTGATTCATACATCTATAATACTGCAGATAATTAGAAAACCCAAGCATTAAATTAATCCAACATGCAAAAAATCTCTACATTATAATACAAGAAGCACAAAAAATCAAGACTATATAAATCCTCCAAAAAGTATTAATCCATGAAAAATGACCTTCAGTGAGACTGATTTAGAAGGAATGCCTAAGAAAGATTTCAAAAAAATGATTATAAATATGTTCAAAGAAATCAAAGAGGAAATCCAAGGAATCAACACACAGGAAACCAACTTAATAAAATAAGGAGGTTGATACAAGACATAAATAAGGAAATAGAAATAATAAAGAAAAAATAGTCAGAAACACTAGTAATGAAGAACACAGTCAGTGAATTAAAAAAACTCTGTAGAAAATCTCTCCAGTAGAATGGATGAAGGAGAGAACTGAATATCTAAACTAGAAGAGCAGGTGGCAGATCTAATACAGCCCAACAAAGAGAAAAACAAACTAATAGGAAGATATGAATGGGAATTTCAAGATATTTGGGACACTATGAAAAGATCAAACATAAGAATTCAGGATATAGAAGAATTTCACTCCAAAGGCATAGTAGGTGATTTCAACAAAATTATAGAAGAAAACTTCCCCCAAATTGGGAAAGAGATGCCAATGCAGATAAAGGAAGCCTTTAAAACACCAAACAGACAAATCCTGGAAAGAAACTGTCCTCACCATATTATAATTAAACTACCAAACATACAAACCAAAGAAAATATATTGAAAGCAGCTAGAGAGAAAAATCAAGTTACCTACAAAGGCAAGCCCATGAGGATCACAGTAGATTACTCAACACAAATTTTAAAAGCCAGAGGGGAACTGGAGAGATGGCCTAGTGGTCAAGGTGCCTGTCTAAGAATGCCTGTTTGATTCTCCAGGTCCCCCATATTTAGCCAGCTGCAAACTGATGCAAGGTCACAATACCGCACTTGACCACAAGGGGGCTCACATGTCTGGAGTTCATTCACAGTGGCTGAGAGGCTGCTGGTGTGCACGTCCTCTATCTGTTTCTCTCTCTCTCTCTCTCTCTCTCTCTCTCTCTCTCTCTCTCTCTCTGACTCTCTCTTAAAAAAAGAAGAAAGCTGAGGGTCTTGGAGTGTTGTATTCCAAGTTCTGAAAGATAACAACTGTCAACCAAGGTTACTTTTCCCTGAAAAGCTGTCAATTCAAATACATGGAGAAATAAGGGCATTTCACAACAAAAGCAGGCTAAAGGAATATTTGAAGACAAAACCAGCTCTACAGAAAATACTTGAAATTATCCTCCATGCTGAAGAGAAAGAAAAGCACACATATAAGGAACCTGGAAAAAACAAACCATACTGCAATACTAGTTAATACAAGAGAGCAAAGGTAAAACTGGAAGAACTACAAAATAAGAAAAATGGCAAAAATAAATACACACCTTTCAATAATAACCAAAAGACAAATGTTTGCACACTGGGTTTAAAAGGAGGATCCTCAGGTGGGGCATGGTGGTGTGTGCCTTTGATCCCAACACTCAGGAAGCAGAGGTGGGAGGATTGCCATGAGTTCAAGGCCACTCTGAGAATATAGAATGAATTCCAGGCTAGCCTGGGCTAGAGCAAGACCTTACCTTGAAAAACCAAAAAAAAAAAAAAAAAAAAAAAGCATGATCCTTCAATTTGTTGCCTCAAAGAAACTCACCTTTCCACAAAGGATGGACACTATCTTAGGGTGAAAGGTTGGAAAATGGTGTTTTCAAGCAAATGGGCCTAGAAAACAAGCAGGGGTCGCTATCCTAATATCTCACAGAGTAGACTTCAGACCAACATTAGTTAGGAAAGATAAGGAAGGTCACTTCATATTGATTAAAGGAACACTCCAACAGGAGGACTATACAATCCTAAATATATATGCACCTAACACAGAGGTTCCCAACTTCATCAAACAAAAGCTATTAGAACTAAGGTCACAGATAATAACAAACACAGTTGTAGTGGCTGACTTCAACACCCCACTCTCACCAATTGACAAGTCATCCCGGCAAAAAATAAACAGAGATGCATCTGGATTAAATGAGGTCATAGAACAAATGGACCTAACAGATATATACAGGTCATTTCATCCAAATGCTGCAGAATACACATTCTTTTCAGCAGCACATGGAACATTCTCTAAAATAGACCATATATGAGGACATAAAGCAAATCTTAACAAATACAGGAAAATTGAAATAAGTCCTTGTACTCTATCTGATCGCAATGGAATCAAACTACAAATCAATAGCAAGAAAAGCTATAGAGCATACATAAAATCATAGAAAATAAACAATACACTACTAAATGATGAATGGGTCAATGAAGAAATCAAGAAGGAAATCGAAAAATTCAGAGTCAAATGATAATGAGAACACAACATACCAAAACCTTTGGGACAGAATGAAGGCAGTCCTAAGAGGGAAATTTACAGCTTTAAGTGCCTAAGTTAAGAAATTAGAGTGCTGAGCCAGGCATAGTGGCACACGCCTTTAATCCCAGCGCTCAGGAGGCAGAGGTAGGAGGATCACCAAGAGTTCGAGGCCACCCTGAGACTACATAGTGAATTCCAGGTCAGCCTGAGCCAGAGTGAGACCCTAACTTGAAAAACCAAAAAAAAAGAAAGAAAGAAAGAAAGAAAGAAAGAAAGAAAGAAAGAAAGAAATTAGAGGGCTGGAGAGATGGCTTAGCAGTTAAGGCTCATGCCTGTGAACCCTAAGGACCCCAGTTCAATTGTCCAGATCCCACGTAAGCCAGATGCACAAGGGGGCGCACACATCTGGAGTTCGTTTGCCATTGCTAGAAGCCCTGGTGTGCCCATTCTCACTCTCCCTCTCTCTCTTTCCCTCTCTCTGTCTCAAATAAATAAATAAATAAATAGTAAAAAAATAGAAAAGAAAAAGAAATTAGAATGGTCACAAGTAAACAACTAATGCTTCACCTTAAGGCCTTGGAAAAAGAAGAACAAGGCAAACCAAAAATCAGTAGATGGCAAGAAATAATAAAGATTAGGGCAGAAATTAATGAAATAGAAACCAAAAAAGCAATCCAAAAATTCAATGAAACAAAGAGTTGGTTCTTTGAAAGGATAAACAAAATTGATAAACCTGCCAGATGTGGTGGTGCACACCTTTAATCCCAGCACTCAGGAGGCAGAGGTAGGAGGATCACTGTGAGTTTGAAGCCACCCTTAGAATACAGTGAATTCCAGGTCAGCATGGGCTAAGCAGCAGACCCTAAAAGAAAGAGAAAAAACAAAAAATAAAATTAAAATTGATAAGCCCTTTTTTTTAAAAAATCTGACCAAAATGGCTTAAAAGAGAAGAAGAGACAGGTCAAAGATAATGATGCAATTAGAGATGAAAAGGGGCACCATCACAACAGATACTGCTGAGATCTCTATTTTTTTTCTCTGTCTGTCTCTCTCTGTATCTCTCTCCAAAAAATAAAATAAAAAAATGTTTTAAAAATCATAGGGACATGCTATAAAAACATATACTCTTCAAGATATGTGAATAAGACTTATGTAAACCTATTTTTTTGGATAATGGCACATCTAGAAGCTATAGACTGTTACTAGAAAATTTTCAGTGCCTGGGATGGGATACCTTCCAGTGAGTTGTTGGCCAAGGAGGTCTAGGTAGCCTCCAAAACATTAAAGGCTTTTGCCAAAGCCCTTATTTCCCTTGAGAAACAAATAGTAAGACCCTATTGCTGAAGACATCTCTTGCCTGAGAGGCAAGGTCACTGAGAAAGCAAGCTGGTGCTGAGCAGAAAACCTTCTCCCTGTAGACCAGCCAACTGAAAGCTGGAAAAAGCTGCACTGCATACAGCCATATGGGAGACAGAGGTCATCAGCAGTGAAAACAGTGGACACTGAACATTCAAGTTTGGCCATATAGGCCAAATGACTGAACGGGTGCAATAGTGGCATGTCTGCTCTTGGGGTAACCAACTGCTCCATAATTGGACTGAAGGCCCTCTCTATGGGAGGGAATACATACCTGGTACTGAAAAACCTAAGCAAAAGTCTATGGCAGAGAGGTCATGAGCCTTAGGGGTATAAAGCCTGCTCTTGTCTGACTAAATGTATATATTATTACAACCAAGCTGCCCTGGGGGCACTACACTTAATGTTCATGTTCACATATTAATGCTACTCTCACTCTGGTTAGAGAAGCTTCTCTTTTCAGATGGCGATGACCACTGGGATGACCCAAAAGGCAACATAGTGCTGAAAAGAAGGGATGGAGGAGTGCCCAGCACTGAAACACCTCTGTCACACCCTCCAAGGCTCAGGGACCATTGCGGAAGAGGTGGGCGGATAGAATGGAAGAGCCAAAGGAAGGGTATGACTTCTTACAATGCAACCACCCAGACAGAAATTGGCCTCAATATCCATGACCTTGCAGTGCCTAGCAATACCATCACAAGACCCTCAAAAATAGAAGAAAAAGATGACAGACTAATGGAGAGAGGGAAAGAATATGATGGAGATTGGAGTTCTAAAGTGGAATGGGGGAGGGGAGGGAAATATCATGTGAAAAAAATAAAAATAATAATTTAAAAAAATTTTTAAAAAGAACATATACTCCACTAAGTTTGAAAATCTGAAAGAAATGGATGATTTCCTTGATTTATATGAGCTACCTCAATTAAATCTAGATGAGATTAACCACTTAAATACACCTATAACAAGTATGGAAATCCAAGCAGTTATAAAAAAAAAAAAAAAAAAAAAAACTCCCAACTAAAAAACATCCAGGCCCAGATGGATTCACTGGTGAATATTACCAGAACTTCATGGAAGAACTAACACCAATGCTTCTTAAACTTTTCCATAAAATAGAAGAGAAAGGAATCCTACCAAACTTCTTTGGTATCACCTGATACCAAAACCAGACAAAGATAGAACAAAAAAAGGAAAATTATAGACCAATCTCCCTCATGAACATAGATGCAAAAATTCTCAACAAAATATTGGCAAACAGAATAAAAGAATATATCAGAAAGATCATTCACCCCGACCAAGTAGGTTTTATCCCAGGGATGTAAAGATGATTCAACATACACAATTGATAAATGTAATACATTATATAAATGGACTGAAGGACAAAAATCACATGATCATCTCATTAGATGCAGAAAAAGCATTTAACAAAATCCAACATCCCTTCATGATAAAAGTCCTACAGAGACTGGGAATAGAAGGAACCTATCTCAACATAATAAAGGCCATTTATGACAAACCCACAGCCAACATAATACTAAATGGAGAAAAACTTGAAGCTTTTCCACTAAAATCAGGAACAAGACAAGGGTGTCCACTGTCCCCACTTTTATTTAATATAGTACTGGAAGTCTTAGCCATAGCAATAAGGCAAGAAACATACATAAAAGGGATACAAAATGGAAAGGAAGAGATCAAGTTATCATTATTTTCAGATGATATGATTCTATTCATAAAGGACCCCAAACACTCTATCAGCAAACTGTTAGAGCTGATAAACACCTATAGCCATGTAGCAGGATACAAAATAAACACACAGAAATCAGTACTCTTCCTATATGTAACAACAAACACACAGAGGATGAAATCAGAGAATCACTCCCATTCACAATTGCATCCAAAAAAATAAAGTGCCTTGGGATAAACCTAACCAAGAAAGTGAAGGATCTCTACAATGAAAACTTTAAAACACTCAAGCGAGACATTGCAGAAGACATTAGGAAATGGAAAGACATCCCTTGTTCTTGGATTGGAAGAATCAATATTGTGAAAATGGCAATCTTACCAAAAGCAATCTACACATTTAATGCAACCCCCATCAAAATTCCAATAGCATTCTTCAAGGAAATAGAAAAAAAATACAAAAATTCATTTGGAAGCACAAAAAAAAAAAAAAAAAACCTCAAATATCTAAAACAATTTTGAGCAACAAAAACAAGGCTGGTAGGATCACCATACCAGATTTTAACCTATATTACAGAGCCATAGTAATAAAAACAGCATGGTACTGGCACAAAAACAGACATGTAGATCAATGGAACAGAATAGAAGACCCTGATGTAAGTCCAGGTAGCTATAGCCACCTGATCTTTGACAAAAATGTCAAAATTACTCATTGGAGAAGAGACAGCCTCTTCAGCAAATGGTGCTGGGAAAACTGGATCTGTATCTATAGAAGCATGAAAATAGATCTTTATCTCTCTCAATGCACAAGAATTAAGTCCAAAGGGATCAAATTCCTTAATATCAGACCTGAAACTCTGAAACTGCTAGAGGAAAAAGTAGGGGAAACCCTTCAACATATTGGTCTTGGCAAAGACTTTCTGAATATAACCCCAATTGCT
Organism: Orientallactaga sibirica; assembly: GCA_036365145.1. Taxonomy (NCBI): domain Eukaryota; kingdom Metazoa; phylum Chordata; class Mammalia; order Rodentia; family Dipodidae; genus Orientallactaga; species Orientallactaga sibirica. The sequence goes on along the minus strand of JAEOAD010000059.1, from coordinate 12,213,880 downwards.
CAGGAAATAAACCGCAGATCAACCACTGGAACCTCATGAAATTATAAAGCTTTTGTACAGCTAAGGACACTGAATAGAGCAAAGAGGCAACCTACAGAATGGGAGAAAATCATTGCCAGCTATACATCTGACAGAGGGTTAATATCTAGGATATACAAAGACCTCAAAAAAATAAATAATAAAACAAACAACCCAATTAAAAAATGGGCTATGGAACTAAATAGAGAGTTCTCAAAGAAGAAATACAGATGGCATATAAACATCTAAAAAATGTTCTGGGCTGGAGAGATGGCTTAGCAGTTAAGGCACCTGCCTGCTAAGCCTAAGAAACCAGTTCCAATCTGCAGGTCCCACGTTTAGCCAGATGCAGTGATGCAAGGGTGCAATGCCTCATTTGCCCACAAGGGGGCGCACACATCTGGATTTCATTCACAGCAGCTGAGAGACTGCTGGTGCCTCATCTCTGTCTCCCTCTCCCTCTCTGTCAGTCTCTCTCTGTGTCTCTCTCCAAGAATAAATAAAATAATTTAAAATTTTTTTAAATGTTCTACATCCCTAGTCATCAGGGAAATGCAGATTAAAACTACTTTGAGATTCTATCTCACTCCTGTCAGATTGGCTACCATCATGAAAACAAATGACCATAAATACTGGCAAGGATGTGGAAAAAGAGGAACCCTTCTACACTGTGGTGGGAATACAATCTGGTCCAGCCATTGTGGAAACCAGTGTGGAGGTTCCTGGGACAGCTAAAAATAGATCTACCATATGATCCAGCTATACCACTCCTAGGCATATATCCTAAGGACTCGTCTCACTGCCTTAGAGATACTTGCTCCATGATGTTTATTGCCACTCTATTCATAATAGCTAGGAAATGGAACCAGCCTAGATGTCCCTCAACTGATGAGTTGACACATTTATACAATGTAGTTACTTTACTCAGCAGTAAAGAAAAGTGAAGTTATGAAATTTTCTGGAAAATGGATGGATCTGGAAAGGATTATACTTAGTGAGGTAACCCAGGCCCAAGAAGCCAGTAAGGTAGAAAGGGATATAAAGGGAATAGAAAGGAAGGGAGGGGGACTAAATAGGATGGTATTATATATATGTAAGTATAAGAACATATTAATGGGAGTGAAAAGGCCTAGGTGAGGTCAGGGGAAGAGACTGAGTAAGGAAAAGTGGAGGGAGGGCTAATCAAAATCTAAGAGAATATAAATAAGTCATATGGAAACCTACTTTTCTGGATAATGGACTACTCAGAAGCCATAGATTGTTACTAGAAACTTTTCCATGCCAGGGATGGGATACCTTCCAGTGAGTCATTTGCCAGGAAGGTCACAGATACCCCCAAAACATTTTAGGCCATTGCCAAGACCCTTTTCCACCAGAAATAGATGGTAAGACTTGATTGCTGAAGACTCCACATACTTGGGATGCAAGGTCACTGAGAAATCCTGCTGGAACTGAGCTGAGCCTCCTCCATGTGAACCAGCTGACAAAAAGCTGGAAAAGCTACGCTGCATGCAGTTCAATGGGAGAGAGAGAAAACACCAGTGAAGATACTCAACAGGGAACACTGCAAGCTTTAAATTTGGCCAGCCAGGCCAAATGAACCAACAGGTGCAATAGTGGCATGTCTGTTATGGGGAAACCAACCACTCTCTAATTGGACTGGAGGCCTGCTCCATGGGAGGGAATATATCCCTGATACTGAAAACCTACAACAGGGGTAGTCATGAGCCCTAGGGATGTAATGTCTGCTGGTGTCTGGCTAAATGTATATATTATGCTCACCAAACTACCCAGTAAGCACTTCTCTTAATGCCCATACCTATATATTAATGCTACTCTCACTTTTGGTTAGAGAAGCTTCTCTTTTCAGATGGTGGTGACCTTGGGATGACTCAGAAGGCACCATGGTGCTGAGAAGAAGGGACAGAGGAGTGCTCAGCACTGCAACATCTCTAACACACCTTCCAAGGCTCAGGGTCCTTGTGCAAGAGGGGAAAGAAAGAATGTAAGAGCCAAAGGAAGAGTAGAACTCTTTACAACATGCTCCTCCAGACACAAAATGGCCTGGATATCCATGACCTCACAGTGCCTGACACTACCTACACAAGACCATCCTAATAGGAGGCAAAAATGATGACTTCAAAATGAAAAGAGAGACTGATTGAGAGGGGGAGGGGATATGATGGAGAGTGGGGTTTCAAAGGGGAAAGTGGGGGAGAGAGAGAAGTACCATTGGATATTGTCTACAATTAAGGAAGTTGTCAAGAAAAAAAATAACTAAAATTTTTTTTAATTAAAATTTAAAAGTGAGTACAAAGTCAGGTATGGTGGTGTATGCCTTTAATCCCAGCAGCACTCAGGAGGCAGAGGTAGGAGGATCACCATGAGTTTGAGGCCACCCTGAGGCTACATAGAGAATTCCAGGTCAGCCTAAGGTAAAGACCCAACATTGGAAAACCAAAAGAAAAAGTGAGTACATTAAATGGCCCCCAGGCTCCACCCAGCAAAGGCACTATGAATACAGTACTCTGTCTCCAGAGGAGTCAACACAGGTCCCCGGCCACCACCACACATTTATTGAAAGGTGATGTGTTCCTGTGTTCCATGTATCCTCTTCTCTGAAGTTCCAGTATTATAGAGTCCTGGTATATACAGACATGTACGAGGCTGGGAGTCTTCTAATGGACGGGCTCTCCAGGGACTCTGAACAGATACAGGCAGGTATACTCAAGGTAGCCCCAGTTAGACAGGATCCAGAGCTCCACTATCTGGAAGGCTCTATCAGGTCTTTCCATCATGTGGAAGATCTGGAGTGATTTCCCTCCTTTTTTTTTTTTTTTTTTTTTTAGAGATAGTGAGCGAGGGGGAGAGAGACAGAGAGAGAGAATATTGGCACTCCAGAGCCTCAGCCATTGCAATCAGACTCCAGACTCTTGCACCACCTAGTGGGCATATGCGACCTTGTGCTTGCCTCACCTTTGTGTGTCTGGCTTATGTGGGATCTGGAGAGTCGAACATAGGTCCTTAGGCTTCACAGGCAAGTGCTTTAACTGCTAAGCCATCACTCCAGCCCTGATTCCCCTTTTTTATCATAGGTAACTGTCCCAGAAGCTGCACTTCTTCCTCATACTCATTTTCTAATCCAGAGACTACAGAGTCCCTAGGGGTACTAGAAATGCTGCCAGTGGGTGACAATGCCTTTGGATCATGTTCCATGGTGACTGTGGTTAGGTGAATCATCACAGACAGCCATACCACCAGATACCCTTGGGAGCCTTTGAATGATCAGTAGTTTCCTGGGTAGATGTCGGGCTAAATCAGTACCTGAGGCAACTGTGAGAAATACCACAAAGGGATCCCAAATAGGCTCAGAAGTGCAGTCTTGGTCTCATAGGTCTCAGAACAGCATGTACTGAGGATGCTGTCACCACCAGATTCCAGAGCCAAGTCCATCCTCCCAGTCTTATCTTCAGGCCTACTTTTGCTTCCGCCTTCCGCCTTCCCAATGGCGAGTGCTCTCCTGGATAAACAAGTCCTTATTTGGCTTGGGCCGTGATCTAGGCTTGCTTCCGCATATGTGGACCTATCTGCATTCACCACGTGGCTTACCAGGGTTGGCTGTTCAAAGGCTTCTTAAGCTTTGGGCGGGCTTGTCCCGGGGTCAGTCAGTCAGTGAGTCAGTGAGTGAGTGAGTGAGTGAGTGAGTGAGTGAGTGAGCAGTGAGTGAGTGAGTGAGTGAGTGAGTGAGTGAGTGAGTGAGTGAGTGAGTGAGTGAGTGAGTGAGTGAGTGAGTGAGTCAGTGAGTCAGTGAGTGAGTCAGTCAGTCAGTCAGAAGATTGTTCAAGGTTCCTGAATAAACTGCTGAAAGAAGAGTCCAAGTGTTGCGTCTTCCTTGCTGGTCGAGGCAGTCGCGACAAGTGGTGGCCCGTACGGGGACCTCAGAACTTGCAGGGCAGCTAGCTGGTAAGTTCCAGATAAGTGGACAAAAAGGGTAAAGGCAAGTTCTCCGGTAGAGAGACGATAAGGTCCCATAGCAAAATGGGCAATACATCTTCCAGTATTAGGGTTGCATAAGGGATGGCTACGTTCTGCTATCCAGGCCCAGAAAGTTTGATCAAAGTTAAATTTGTAATGGACTGATGTGCTTGGCTAAAGATATCAGACTGAGATTTTAAGATTTTAAGTTGGAAAACCTCAAGCAGAGGCACTGAGACTGGTTTTAGGTTACTGGAGCTGCTATTGTCAACGCATTAGCAATCTTAAGGAAGGTGGAAGGAAGGTGGCCTGACTTGATTTACATTAAAACAATGGAGAGGATGCCTGAGGAAAGACTGTTAAAAATGCAAATTCTTGGAAAGAGCTGACTGGAGAAGGAACCTGCTTTTCAAGGCTATGATTTATTTTGTCCCTGGATTAAGAATATGGCTGTGTCCTGCACACCTGGTATGAGTTTTGGAAATATGAAAAATGCATAGAATGGTCATGAATTGCACACGGTTCCAGGAGCCGCTGCTGAGATGTGGATGAGGCAGGGCATGAAGTCCCTGAGGAATAGGCTGGAAGAGCCTTTTGGAAGATGGACTGTGGTTTGCATGGAGACCTGAAGATGTTTTGGATATACCAGGACTGTGCAAAAGGGCTACCATGGAGTGCAGTGTTGGCATGGGATGAAAGTTTTCCCTGGCGACTCTGCCCAGCTGGAGGGGAGGAATTGTAAAACCTGGAGACTGTTAGTCTCTGGTTATATTGAACTTGAACTGCAGAAGTTTGATGACTGCTGATGGTGGTTGAGTTTGCATTGTTTTAGTTTCTAAAAGGCACCACAATAAGGTTTCCTTAGAGGAAACGCAGTGAGAAGATTTCTTAAGAATGATAGCCAGCCAATTAATGTATATTTGTTCGTGTGTCTTATTAGTGTATAAAAGTTGGTTAACCTCATGTGGTGTATTTGTGTTGTAGTGTGTCTAGTCATATTACATAGGGCAAATGAGAATGATTCAGAAGCAGTTAAAAAAAATTTAGAGGAGGTAAGAGAAGAGCGCTCGAGTAAAACATCTAAAAGAAAAAGTAAGGTTCCTGAATAAACTGTTGAAAGAAGAGTCCGAAGAGGGACTCAGAACTTTCTGCAGTCAGGGCAGTGCACTGGTAAGTTCCCAGGTAAGGTGGGAATCCGCGACAAAAGCGGGGATTTTGCTCCTCTCGGTAGAGAAAAGAGGGGCAGGAAGGAATCCGTGACAAAAGGGGGATTTTGCTCCTCTCGGTAGAAAAAGAGGGCAGGAAAGGGTTTTGCTCCTGTAGCGAAAAGAGAAAGGAAAGTAAAAGTTTAAAAGGAATTTTGCAAATTTAACCAAAAGTAAAAGTTTGAATGAAAAGTAAAAGTTTTAAAAGAATTTTTTGCAAATTTAGCCATGGGCGCTTCTCACTCGCACCCAATTTTTTTGGCTCTGAATGAGCTGCTTCGTTCAAAAAACTTAAAGATAAAGGGGAGTACCCTGGAGAGGTTCCTGGAGGAATGTGATGCCATAGCCCCTTGGTTTGCATGCTCTGGAAGTCTTACAATCCCTTCATGGGAAAAATTGGGCGAAGATCTTGATTTTGCAGCAGACCAAGGCACGCTTAAGGGCGGGGTAAGATCGATCTGGAGGTTAGTGAGGAACTGCCTCGAGGACTAACAATGCAGTGAGGCAGTGGAAAATGGACAGGCGGCCTTAGAGATGTTATAGGAAGAAAGGTCGGAACAGGCAAACAGTGAAAAAGAGGCAAAAACAAAGAACAACTTATCAATTTGGGAATTAACACCTCCTGGAGGCAGAGTATTGTTGGGGGCGGGCTTATGGGTATAATAACCAGTTTCCCCTTGCCAGTGTTTTGACCAATGCTAGCCTCGCAGCCGCCGTGGCTCAGTTAACTCAAAATATATAAATTATACTAGGGCTGCAAATTTATCCAGATTTTTGTCTAGTTTTCTATTACAGAATTGGTCGCTTGAATTTGAAGATACCTTAAGAGAACTGAGACTGGCAGTAGTTAATGTGAATTCTGCCTGCATGGACCTCTCCTTTGCCTCTGGATTGTCATCTTGGCTGATCTCCGCTATGAATCATCTGAAGGAATGGGCGGGTTTGGGTGCTCTTTAGCAGGCCTTCTGTTACTGGTCTCTCTGGTTTGCTTGTGGTGTCTGTGTAAAATCAGGGTCACGCAATGACGGGATGCAGCTATGATCATTCAAGCCTTTACTGCCATAGAGGCTGCACAGTCCCCCTAAGTCTGGCTGGCTACAATTAAAAGTTAATCTTCTTCCTGCTCAGGTTGCGAGGCTAAGCACTGCACTCTGGGTTAGCCCTAGAAATCCAGAGAAGAGCATGTTTGATTGCATGCGGGTTGATGCCCCAGATCCCGCCTCTGAGAAAAAGGCATCAGGGTTGCAAAAATACGCATCATCAGAGATCAGACCTCTACTCTTACCTGTGGCTTGTTTTAAAACATAAAAGGGGGAACTGTAGAGAGCTGCGAGGTGCCGCGCCTTAAAGATGGCGCTGGCTTCCGCCTTCCGCCTTCCCGATGGCGAGTGCTCTCCTGGATAAACAAGTCCTTATTTGGCTTGGGCCGTGATCTAGGCTTGCTTCCGCATATGTGGACCTATCTGCATTCACCACGTGGCTTACCAGGGTTGGCTGTTCAAAGGCTTCTTAAGCTTTGGGCGGGCTTGTCCCGGGGTCAGTCAGTCAGTGAGTGAGTCGGAGTGAGTGAGTGGTGAGTGAGTGAGTGAGTCAGTCAGTGAGTGAGTGAGTGAGTGAGTCAGTGAGTGTGAGTGAGTCAGTCAGTCAGTCAGAAGATTGTTCAAGGTTCCTGAATAAACTGCTGAAAGAAGAGCCCAAGTGTTGCGTCTTCCTTGCTGGTCGCACTTCTCTTAATGTTCATACCTATATATTAATGCTACTCTCACTTTTTTAAGCTAGAGAAGCTTCTTTTTTCAGATGGTAGTGACCTATGGGATGACTCAAAAGGCACCACAGTGCTGAGAAGTGGCAGAGGAGTGTTCAGCACTGAAACATCTCTATCACATCCTCCAAGGCTGAGGGTCTATTGCAGAAGAAGTGGCAGAAAGAATGTAAGAGTCAAAGGAAGGGTAAGACTGTTTATAATGCAGTTTTCCAGACACAAAATGGCCTGGATATCCATGACCTCACAAAGACTGGTACTACCTACACAGGACCCTCATAATAGGAGGAAAGGATGATGACGTCAAAATAAAAGAGAGACTAATTGAGAGGGGCAGGGATATGATGGAGAGTGGATTTGTGAATGGGAAAAATGGGGGAGGGGAGGAAATTATCATGATCTATTGCCTATAATTAGAGAAGTTGTCAATTAAAAAAGTTAATCTCTGGGCTGGAGAGATGACTTAGCAGTTAAGGCGCCTGCCTCCTACGCCTAAAAGAATGCTGGTTCCAATCTCCAGCGGTTCCAATCTCCAGGTCCCACATTTAGCCAGATGCAAAGATGCCTGGGCACAATGCCGCACTTGACCACAAGGGGGTGCACACATCTGGATTTTGTAGACTAGCTGACAGAAAGCTGGAAAAGCTGCACTGCATGCAGCCCTATGGGTTGACAGGAGTCATCAGTGGTGAAAACAGTGGACACTGCAATCCTTAAGTTTGGCCAGCCAGGCCCAATGACCTAACAGGTACAATACTGGCATGTCTGTTATAGGGGAAACCAACTGCTCTCTAATTGGACTGGAAGCCCACTCTATGGGAGGGAATACACGTCTGGTACTGAAAACCTAATCAAAAGCCTGTGGTGGATGGCCAGGCTTGGTGGCGCATGCCTTTAATCCCAGCACTTGGGAGGCAGAGGTAGGAGGATTGCTGTGAGTTCAAGGCCACCCTGAGACTACATAGTGAATTCCAGGTGAGCCTGAGCTACAGTGAGACCCTACCTCAAAAAACAAACAAACAAAAAAGCCTATAGCAGGGGAGGTCAGGAGCTCTAGGAGTGTAATGCCTACTCTTGTCTGGCTAAATGAATCTATTATGCTCACTAAACTGTCCTGTAAGCACTTTTCTTAACATTTATACCCGTATATTAATGCTACTTTCACTTTTGGTTAGAGAAGCTTCTCTTCAGGTGGCAGTGACCACTGAAATGACCAAAAGGTACCATAGTGTTGAGAAGAAGTGACATAAGAGTGTTCAGCACTGAAACATCTCTATCCCACCTTTCAAGGCTCAGGGTCCACTGTAGAAGAGGTGGCAGAAAGAATGTAAGAGCCAAAGGAAGGGGAGGGCTGCTTACAATGTAATTGTACAGACACAAATTGGCCTCAATATCCATGACCTCACAGTGCCTAGCACTACCTTCACAAGACCTTCATAATAGGAGGAAAAGATGATGATATCCAAGTAAAAGAGAGACTAGTTGAAATGGGGAGGGGATATGATGGAGAGTGGATTTGTGAAGGGGAAAGTAGGGGAGGGGGGAATTATCATGGTTTATTGTCTATAATTATGGAAGTAGTCAATAAAAAGTTTAAAATAAATAAATAAAAACTTTGAAAATGAAAAAAAAAAGCCGGGCGTGGTGGCGCACGCCTTTAATCCCAGCACTCGGGAGGCAGGGGTAGGAGGATCGCCGAGAGTTCGAGGCCACCCTGAGACTACATAGTTAATTCCAGGTCAGCCTGAACTAGAATGAGACCCTACCTCGCAAAACCAAAAAAAAAAAAAAGAAAAGAAAAGAAAAGAAAAGAAAAGAAAATGAAAAAAAGCTAATAAAAAGATATTTAGATTTTAAATTGGTATATCATCTAGAAAATTCTGTCATTAAATTAAGATCATTGGAACTTTGTCTTTTTGTTGTTGTTATTTTTGAGGTAGGGTCTCACTCTAGCCCAGGCTGACCTGGAATTCCTTCTGTAGTCCTAGGCTGGCCTCAAACTCACAGCAATACTCCTATCTCTTCCTCCCAAGTGCTGGAATTAAAGGAACTTTGTCATTTTTAATGCAAGACACAACTCTCACTTTAAAGGGAATAAGAAATAGCTTGTTCTTGAACCAAGTTCAAGAACCTTGTTCTGGGAACACAGATTCAGTGCTCTGGGTAATGTGTTCTAATATGGAAACAGTTTCATGAAGTTTTTATAGTTACAGAACAAAAGAAAGCCACAAATCAAGGCATTTTCACATACATTGGTGACAACAGCAGGTATATCAGCAAAGCAGGGATATCCATACTTTGGTCTCAGGTGCTATCTGATAACATCCTTAGCTTTGTAGTTGGTGGAAACCAGTGTTCTGCTAATGTACGTTACAAAATGTTTTACCTTATAATTGCAAAGATGTTAGGTCAGACTCGGAGGGGACTAAAGATAGCTCAAGATCACTTTGGCTCTTGAGCTGTAAAATTCTAACTCTGAACAATCATGAAGTTCTAATCAGTTAGTCAGTCTTGTAGAATCTTTAACATAGATATGGCTTTTTTCTGGAACTTTAGTTCACATAATCATTTGTTATAAATTTCATCAAATTTTTCATGACTTAAAGTAAAATCTTGTTAGAAATTATTCTCAATAATAGTTATCTTCCATGATGTCCATAGCAGTCATTTGTGGAATAATAATTATTCAGGATTAATTATAATAACAATTAACCAATTGGTCAATCTCTTTATCACAATAAAACTGGAAGAACTCAGCTAACACCTATGTAGTAAATTCCTCTTACTACACTCCTTTCCTTGGTGTTCTCCAGAGTTGGCAGGGAGGTGATTTGGGGAGGGGTGACTAGAAGTTAAGGGGAGAAAAAACTGAATGGCTAGCATTTTCTTCCTTGTTCAACTGGAAGAAGAGCTGCACACTCACTTCAAGACTTGTTTTGTAAGAACCACATATAGCCACAGGGTAGAGAAACAGGTAGTGGCCCTGCCTCTAGCTTTCTGGGTTACTCAGCCATTATTCTACAGCAACAAGACTATGTGCAGCTATAGGGTCCAACCACTCTACATCAGCATTCAAGATTTCTAGGTGATCACAAAAATTATGCATGTCACTGATTGTGTTCCTGAATATAAAGAAAAGATGAAGCGGGAGAGGTAGCTCAGCAGTTAAGGCACTTGCCTGCAAAGCCTAATGGCCCAAGTTCAATTGTCCAGTACCCATGTGAAGCCAGATGCACAAAATGGCACATGTACCTGGAGTTGGCTTGCAGCAGCTGGAGGCCCTGGTGCACCAATTCTCTCTCACACTCACTAAATAAATAAATAAATAAATAAATAGTCAGTCTGTTGGGCTTGCTTCAAAAGAAAATATGACAATATTCTTTACCATGGTATACATATGTATGTGTATGTATTTTGGCTCATTTTTGTGATTTGAGATGCTATACTTTTTCACATAACAATCTACTTTTTTTTCAAAATATTTTCCTTTGCACACAATGCTCAGAGATATGTACAGATAACAGTTACCACCACTAGATATACCTAAACTAGTTCATTAGAAAGTCAGAGTGTTTAAATAAGCATTTAGAATTTTCATCACAATTAAATGTTGTTTTAAGTGCAACTAGTCCTTATAATTACATACATGTACTTATGTTGAACCTTGCTCATGTCACTGATGAGGACTTTTGTTATTATTTGATCCTCAATAATTGGACCCACTACAAAGGCAACTAAGGATTTAAAGTGCTATTTTCATGCCCAAAAAATACAATGGTTGAAAAATACCCAAGATAAAACCTTGCTGGTCACAGCAAGAACCCAAAGGTCTATTCCACCTGTCTCTTTACATGAATTTCACCTCAAATGCACACATACAGAAGTCTACTTCAAACAAACCACTATCATTAATTCAAACCTGGTCAATAAAGCCAGCAGAAGACAGCCTTTCTCCACACCATTACAAAGAAAACACACCACCCTTATTTAGGCAACCTGGGGAGAGAGGATCTAATTTTTTTCTCTTGAAAACAATAAGAAAAGCAGATAGAAATATTTTAGAGCCTGTGAATGTGGCAGTGTGGTTAGAATTTATCTATCATACAAGGTCTTCATAAAGTCACTGTGCTACTTTAAATTTAATTTTAGAGCTTTTTAATCTGATGATAGAAATAATTAAAATGCATACAATATGAAAGAGCAATTTGCCTCTGCTAAGCTGATACACACTTCAATGTTGAAGTCATAGGACAGTTTTCCTTCTCATCCAGAGAATCAGTGTTTATTTCCCCAGGATCTGGAACAAGACTGCATGGTTGTTGTGTGAAGGAATCAGGGTGGACACCAAACAGCATCCCTTGGTGCAGCTGAAACTCCTTGGATCAAGGTCAGCAGGGCCAGGTTCCTGTCCTCCTAGCTTCCTACTGAAATGTGTGCTTGGGCCAAATGATTAGAATACACAGAGGGGAACATAGAGCACAGGACCACCATCCCTTGGTATTCTTTTCTTAATGTGTTAAATGTCTTCTTAGAGAGGAATGTTTAGATATACATCCCAAACAGTCCCCATCTTAGGTACCTACTGTTTAAGGGAAATCTGTTTCAGATGTCACAGCTTCCAGAATTTGGAAATTTTGGAAGCCCTTGCACCTATGGGACACTGAACCTGAGACTTGTTTCTGCCAGTCCACTTAGAGGCTTCAGGATTGAGTCATACACTGGGTAACTGTGCATGGTCCCACAATATATAGCACTAATGTCATGTTGCTGTAATGGGAGAATTGGGGTTCTGGTGTGCTTCCTGGAACCCCAAGCACTGAGTTCATATCTGCAAACTAACCAAAGAATTGGCAATTCCACATTCAAGAGAATGATTTTTAAATAAATAAGTAAATACCACAATTTATTCAGATTTTACAAAGCAGTGGGGAAAAGGGGAAGGCTGGGAGGTAAGGGGAGATAAAGTCGGGAGAAGAGAAGTACACCACATGGAGCTCAAAAGCCCATGTGGGCCACATACAGCTCAGGAGTCCATGTGATCAGATACAAATCTTAGAAAAAAATGTGAGAGGGAATTTTAAAAATAATGTCCACTTTCTAGAAGGATCAAAAGTGAAAACAGTAGTGCACGCCTTTAATCCCAGCACTTGGGAGGCAGAGGTAGAAGGATCACCATGAGTTTGAGGCCACCCTGAGACTACATAGTGAATTCCAGCGAGACCCTACCTTGGAAAAAAAAAAGTGAAGATAGTAATAAAAGAAAAAAAGTGTCTCTTCCCCATTGCTGCCAGCTCCAGGGAGAGGAAAAAGTGGGCCCCTCTCTCTGTGGATCCAGGGGTATAAGGATTTGTGTCATCCCACCTGGGCACACCTACACCAGGGGTTCCAGCCAATCGTCCTGGGCTTAGAGGAGAAGTCCACCCATTCCTGGGCAGGGTGCATGTTGGTCATTGCTAAACACAGGCCGTGACTGTGACGAAGCTGGCCTGGGCTATTGGACATGACTGCGGACCTTGGGCTGTGGGGGTTGCAGCTGGCCTTATCATCGGGAACCCACTCTGGTGATGGACACTGGCCCTCCCTGCCCTCGGGCAAGGTTGTAGTGTGCCCTGTCTTTGCCCAGAGTGGGCAGAACTGGTGAGACCCTTCCCCCTTGGTCCCAAAAAGCACATGACCATTCCACAGTCAGGCTTTGCCCTCCACAGTTCCTGACCTTGTGGCTAGCTGCCCAAGAGACCTTGTAAACAGTCTCCCTTCAGCTTCAGCTTCAGCCATCCAATATGTGGCTGAGGTCAGGTAGCTTTTCCCGCCACTTCTGTTATCTCCCTTGCCGCTCCTCCCTCGCGACTCTGAGGTCACGCAGCTTTTCCCACCAGCTTCTCCCTCATGACTTCTGCCTTCCAACACCAGCCAATCAGACAGCAACCCATAAACTATGTATCCAATCTCCATATACTCTGTATGTGCATTCTCAACCTTTCTCAAGTGTTTATAAACCCACTCCCCTTTTGAATAAAGGAGAGCATGCTATCCATCAGACTGCCTCCTGGGTGGTTCATTGCCCATTGCACTCACCCAATCCAGGACCCTGCTTCCCCCCAACTCCTCCTGCACCCAGGACATCGGTGGTCAATGACCCCCAGGAACAGTGAGGACCACAAGTGCACACTTGAAAGAGATCTAACTGGGTGGGATGGATAAACACTAAATCCCAGGATTGGCGCAGGTGAGGCAAGCTGAGATAGGGGTGGCATCCTAAGGCCCCTCCCTTTAAGAGCCACCCTTATCCTGCCAATTAATCTAACTGCCTATTCTGGCACCCCCCACATTATATATGCAAGTATACACTTGTGTGATTTCAGCATTTAAACTTAATCAAATTTGTTTATACATACTTTTTCAGGTATAATAATAACTATGACCTAAAATATGTGAGTGAAAACTATTAACATGTTTTTCAAAACTTCCACATAGAAATTGAAGACATTGGTCCCCTCAAACATTTAAGAGAGATAATCACAGTCTTGCTTGCCAACAAAATTACTAAGATGAAGCCGGGAGTGGTTGCACACACTTTTAATCCCAGCACTTGGAAGGCAGAGGTAGGAGGATTGCCATGAGTTCGAGGGCACCCTGAAATTACATAGTTAATTCCAGGTCAACCTGGACCAGAGTAAGACCCTGTCTCAAAAAAAAAAAAAAATTATGAAGATGAAAAATTCCTTCATGACCACTGGGCACTTCCTAGGGTGGAGTGGCTCTAAACAACTTGAGTGCATTGGTGCTCTGCTCCTTCTCCTCCTCCTCCTTTTTTTGAGATAAAGTCTAATAGTCTTGCTATATAGTTCAATATTCTTTGAACTCACAATCCTCCTGTCTCAGCCTCAGTGCTGAGATCACCAGTGTGTACCACCACACTCAGCTTTCTTTAATTTTTATAGCTTTGCCATCGCCCTAGCTGGAAATCATACAGTGGTCCTGGCTTTGCCCTTCACCCGATACCCCATCATTCACCAAATGCTTCTCAGTCTCCATTCACTTCCTCTCCAGCCCCTGCTGCTGCCTTTGTTCACACCTATTTCCCTACCTGGGCTACCTTGTAGGCTGCCCTGGGGTGGGGGAAGCTCCCCTGGTGCTCGTCTGTCCCATGGTCACCAGCATCATCTTTCACACATTTACCAAATACTCACTGATTTCTTTTGAAGAGTAAATTGATGAGTGACTTACTGAAGATACAGAATGAATAAGATACCTAGACACCTCCCCCACTCCCACAGACAACACAATCTAAAACAAATACTCCATTTTGTCATTCACCTACCTGAAATTCTTTAGCAGTTGCCCCTGGCCTGTAGGATGAAATCTAAACTTATGGACACAGAACAACTTGCTGTTTTCATACTAATGGAGTCTGACCCCATTCAAATCACTCTGTATCATCCACCATTCTACCACATATGCCCAGGTAGCAGCCATTCCAGCTACCTGTCCCCCTGCCAAGACTTATGCAAACCATGTCCTGACCTAGAACGCCCTCTTTATAGTAAACGCGTAGCAAACAGCAGCCTAAACAAGTGCACAGAATCTAATGTGGACATGCTAAATGCCAGGCCAACAATTGCCATCTGCACAACAAATGTGTGTACATCTGCCACATGCCAGGTGCTAAGAGCTCTTACATGATCTAATTCATTACTTCTCACAAGAATGAGGCAGGTACATTCATATCCCCATTTTGCCGATGAAGAAACTGGGCCACAGTAAAGTCAAGTTAACTTGCTCAGGCTGCCATCTAAGATGTGATAGAGCCAGAATTTGAACCTAGTTGTAAACTTAGTATTAATCACCACTGTATTACTATTTTACTAAAGAATAATTTCAGGAAGATGCCAAATTTTATCCTGAGGTGAAGAATACATAGAAGCCAAAGAAAAAGAAACAAAGCTGGAATACTGCAATAGAGTCTTACACAGACACCTTAATTACTCTACTTGTTAGCTACATGAGTAGTTTCTGAACTTCCAGGCATCTATGAAGCACCAACTCTTCACCAGTTGTCTTAGGTGTAAGGGATTATTTCCCAAGGTCATTTTTCTAGCTGGGAATTTCTACAGCATTAAATAATATTTAAGCTTGAGGTTCAGGCACTAATAGAAAAATGCATGTAGGGTTGGAGAGATGGCTTTGCAATTAAGGCACTTGCCTGCAAAGCCAAAGGACCTAGGTTCAATTCCCCAGGACCCAAGTAAGCAAGATGCACAAGGTGGAGCACCCATTCTCTTTCTCTCTCATGTGTGCACGCATGCTCTCAAATAAATTTTAAAAAAGAAAAATTAGCCAGGCATGGTGGCCCACGCCTTTAATCCCAATACTCAGGAGACAGAGGTAGGAGGATCGCCATGAGTTTGAGGCTACCCTGAGACTACATAGTGAATTCCAGGTCAGCCTGAGCTAGAGCGAGACCCTACTTTAAAAAAAAACCAAAAAAAAAAAAAAGGGCTGGAGAGATGGTTTAGGGGTTAAGGCGCCTGCCTCCTAAGAACGCTGGTTCCAATCTCCAGCGGTTCCAATCTCCAGGTCCCACGTTTAGCCAGATGCAAAGTGACGCAAGGGCACAATGCCACACTTGACCACAAGGGGGCGCATGCATCTGGATTTTGTTCTCAGCATCTGAGACACTGCTGGGGCGCCCATCTCTGTCTTCCTCTCTCTCTCTCTCTCTCTCTCTCTCTCTCTCTCTCTCTATGTATCTCTCTCCAAAAAAAAATTAAAAATTAAAAAAACCAAAAAAAGAAGAAAGAAACAAAGATGCATGTATATATGCATATACATAGTGTGCACACGCACCTACTTTGCTTTTTCCCATTTGTAAATTTTTCAAATCAACTATCATTAAGCATAAAGTGAAGCAGTGAAAGAAAAAAATGAAGGAATAGAATGAAAAATTCCTTCTGGAATCAAGGCAGCTTCTGCACCCCCAGCTCTGCTCCAACACGTGACATACCTAAGACCCCATAAAAGCAGCACCTAGCCCAGGAATGGATGAGGCACCAGTAGTAGCCCAATCTGGTCGGCCAGGGGAGGACCTATAGCCCTCTGGTGGGAAAAGATGGCATTATTACCTTCTTTGCATCCAGAAGCCCCTAAACTCTACCTATTACCCTGAAACATTAAAGACTAGTCCACATTTGTGGGCTGTGGATTAACTGTATCTTGATAAGACAGGCTTGTCTGAGCCTCAGAAATGGTGCTTTTTGTGTGTGGGGCGGAGAAGGTGATGTGTGTATGTGTATGCATGTTCATGTATTTGAGTGCAAGCACACATGTGGAGGTCAGAGGACAACCTTTTACCTTATTTGAGGCTGTGTCACTTGTTCACCTGTGTTGGCTAGGCTAGCTGGTCCACATGCTTCCACGTGATTCTCCACTTCCCTTCTCACTGTAGGCACGTGAGATTTCAGATGCTCAGGCTACAGTCTTTCTACAGGTTCTGGGGATCTGAACCTGTGTACTCCTACTTGTGCACCAAGGGCTTTGTCCATTGAGCAATTTCCCCAACTCAGAAATGGTACTTTTGACATTTTGAGGAATATTATTAATTTTAAATTTTAAATCTAAAGCTTAAAAAAACTAAGCTGGGGCTGGAGAGATGGCTTAGGGGTTAAGGCGCCTGCCTCCTAAGCCTAAGAACCCTGGTTCCAATCTCCAACGGTTCCAATCTCCAGGTCCCACATTTAGCCAGATACAAAGTGACGCAAGGGCGCAATGCCGTACTTAACCACAAGGGGGCACACGCATCTGGATTTCGTTCTCAGCAACTAAGACACTGCTGGCGTGCCCATCTCTGTCTTCCTTTCTCTCTCTCCAAATAAAAAATAAAAAATAAATATTTTTTTTAAAAAAACTAAGCTGGATACAGAACAGTGTTAACTGCCTACACTTTTATGGTGTTTTGGCCACTGCTAGCTCATTTTCCTGAAGCTAGCTCTCCACCCAATGGCAACCCCAACTCTACACAGCAAGGAAAAGCTTTTGTTTAGATGTATAGCCAGCCCAGGCCACTCTGCCTTGCAGAGTATGGAATGAGGGAGAGACTAAAGCTTGAGAGGCTTCTCCACATTCCAAGTTCATTTCCTATTCTAGATTAATGCTAGACCTAAGTGTGTCTAAAATCATAACTGAGCATACTACACCCCCATATGGAGCCTTGTCTTTTATTTTTTTAAGTTTTTCAAGGTTGGGTTTCAGTTTCACTCTAGTCCAGGCTGTCCTGGAACTCACTATGTAGTCACAGGGTGGTCTCGAATTCATGGTGATCCTCCTACCTCTGCCTTCCGAGTGCTGGTTAAGGTGTGGGTCACCACGCCTGGCTCTCTTTTTTTGAACTCTAGTTTTGCTTGGTCGAAATTGTCAAGGTCATAACTCAAGAAATAATTCTAAATCATATGTAGCCAACCAAAAAAAAGGAAGGATCTCAGGTATTTCTTGAGACTTCAGAACTTTTGAACCTGGGTCACATGAACCTTAATGTCCAAAGGCATCTGTTATATATTATGAATTAATGTATGTACTTTTCAGTATGTGGAATGGTGCTGGCTGTGAAAAATCCTTGGGAGAACTGAAAAAAGAGCCAGATCAGTAATATTATATAAATCTTTTTTGGCGGGGAAGAGGTTTATTTTGGCTTTTAGGCTCAAGGGAGAAGCTCCATGATGGCAGGGAAAATGATGGCATGAGCAGAGGGTGGACGTCACCCCCTGGCCAGTAACATTATATAAATCTTAATTCTTTCCTGGAAATCCTATTTGAGAAAAGGCTTTAAAAGGGGGCTGGAGAGATATCTCAGTGGTTAAAGTTCTTACCTACAAAGCCTAACAACCTGAGTTTGATTCCACAGTACCCATATAAAGCCACATGCACAGAGTGGCACATACATCTGGAGTTCCTTTGCAGCAGCTGGAGGCCCCGGTGCACCCATTCTCTATCTGTCTTTCTTCTATCTATCTCTTTCTGCTTGCAAATAAATAATTTTTTTTTTTTTTTTTTTTTTTTTTTTTTTTTTTTGGTTTTTGCAAGGTAGGGTCTCACTCTGGTCCAGGCTGACCTGGAATTAACTATGTAGTCTCAGGGTGGCCTCGAACCCTTGGCGATCCTCCTACCTCTGCCTCCCGAGTGCTGGGATTAAAGGCGTGCGCCACCACGCCCGGCTTAAATAAATAAAATTTTAAAAGAAGGCTAGCCCAAGCAGAGGCTAGACAAACCTGTCTAGATTTTTTTTTAATCACATATAGATGATTACATTCACATAAGCACTACCAAAAAGTAGTAAGGTGGAGAGGTGGTTTAGTGGTTAAGGTGCTTGCCTGCAAAGTCAAAGGACCCAAGTTCAATTCCCCAGGACCCACATAAGCCAGATACACAAGATGATGCATGTCTCTGGAGCTTGTTTCCAGTGGCTGGAGGACCTGGCATATCCATTCTCTCCCTCTCTCTCTCCCTCTCATTGCTTCTTTCTCTCTCTCAAATAAATAAATAAATAATAAAAACAGATTTTTAAAAAGCAGTGAGGTGGGATTGGAGAGATGGCTCAGTGGTTAAGGTGCTTGCCTGTGATGCCTAACCACCTGGATTCTATTACCCAACCCCACATAAAGCCAGATGCACAAAGTGGTGCATGCATCTGGAGTTCATTTGCAGCAGCTGGAGGTCCTGGCACACCCATTCGCCCCTCCCCCAGGCTTTCAAATAAATAAATAATTTTTTTTAATGTAGTGAGGTGGGCTGGAGAGATGGCTTAGCAATTAAGGCTCTTGCCTACAAAGCCAAAGGATACAGGTCCAATTCCCCAGGACCCACGTAAGCCAGAAGCACAAGGTGGTGCACTCATCTGGAGTTCAGTTACAGTGGCTGGATGCCTTGACACACCCATTCTCTCTCTCTCTCCCTCTCTCTCTCTCTCTCTCCCTACATCTTTACCCCTCTCTCAAATAAATAAATAAAACTAAAATGTTAAAAATAAAAACAGACCAAAGTGTGGTGACACACGCCTTTAGTCCCAACACTTGGGAGGCAGAGGTAGGAGGATCACCATGAGTTTGAGGCCACCCTGAGACTACATAGTAAATTCCAGGTTAGCCTGACTTAGAGTGAGACCCTACCTTGAAAAACCAAAAAATAAAAATGTAAATAAATAAGGCTGGAGAGATGGCTTAGCGGTTAAGGTACATGCCTGTGAAGCCTAAGGACGCCGGTTCAATTCTCCAGGTCCCACATAAGCCAGATGCACAAGGGGATGCACGCATCTGGAGTTTGTTTGCAGTGGCTAGAGGCCCTAGCACACTCATTCTCTCTTTTCCTCTTTCTGTCTCTAATAAATAAATAAAACACAAATGTAGTGAGGTATTTATTTAAAGATGTGAGTTTTTTGTTTTTGTTGTTGTTTTGTTTTTCAGGTAGGGTCTTGATCTAGCCCAGGCTGACTTGGAATTCACTATGTAGTCTCAGGGTGGCCTGAAACACATGATCCTCCTACCTCAGCCTCCCAAATGCTGGGATTAAAAGTATGGGCCAGGGCTAGAGAGATGGCTTAGCGGTTAAGGCGCCTGCCTGCTAAGCCTAAGAACGCTGGTTCCAATCTCCAGGTCCCATGGTTAGCCAGATGCATCTCTATCTCTATCTGTCTCCCTCTCCCTCTCTGTCTGTCTGTCTCTCTCTCTCTCTGTCTCTCTCTCCAAAAATAAATAAAATAATTTTTAAAAAAATTTTTTAAGTGTGGGCCACCGTGCCCTGCAGAATATGAGTTTTAATACTTGTAAATGCTACCAGACAGCTAGATGAGCTCTAAGATGGCCTCCAACCTTGTTTGTGCATATAAGAAACCCAGGAGATACTTAGTTTAATAAGGTACCTTTGACCCCATTTAACTAACCAAATCCATTAAATTTTAACCAAAGAAATTAAACCTATTTGATGTGAGGATGCCTACCTTTTCAGGATGCATTTTCCAAACACATCTCCACACAAAAGCATCTCTTCCCTCTTCTGCCCTCACATGCCTCCTCCCCAGCCCACTGCAGGCAGGGAGGTGATACATACAGGGGTGCAGAGAAACTGTTTATCAGAAGTGACTAAATTCCACAAGATCGGGAACATCAGAAGCACTGGGGAAAGATTCCTATTGTGTGCCCAGGGGCCCCAAAGTCCTGCCAATGCAGCAAGGTTGAGCATCCTGCAACAGGAAAGCAATGGAAAAGTAGAAAAGAGGTGTGGATGAATCTCACTTACTTTAGCACTTTTTTGGCAGTTGTTTTCTAGATGTTTCATTGACATGTCCTATTTCCTTTACTGGATTATAAATTTTCTGAGGGCAAGAACGAAGTTTATGCTGTAAATCTCCTACAGTGTTTAGCATAGGGCTTCTACACATGCTTGATCAGCATACTGTTGATTAATTAGAATCTGCTTTGGGAGAAAGCATTGTAGACTTGAAAACAATTACACTGTAAAGTATAGTCTGTATAGTATATAATTTAAAAGAATTAATATTGTACACCATGGGCCAAGGATGTTCCTCATGTCCCCCCACTCACTGCATCTCATGCGGGCCACCTATCCTGAGAGCTGGTCAATGATAGGATTCTGAGCAAGGAGACCCCCTCATCCTGGAATGAAGTCTGTTTCTCCTGAAGATCCCAGAGTCTCTCATCTAACTCTCCAGGAATAGTAGGTAAGCCAAAAGCTGAGGATAAAATGGGCCTCCCATCTCCCTTCCACTCTTCCTCCCCAAAATCTAAAGCTTCTCTCATCCCACCCTCTCATGTGCCCTGGATTGCTGAGCTCTAGATTCCCTCAATACTTAGTGCAGCTACTCTTGGTTAGCAATCAGCTTGCACCACCGAGCCCCAGAATTTGCAATTCAGCCTGGAGAGCATCTCTACAGGGTCCTCCTGCTTCTCTGTGGTCTTGGAGCCTGTGAGAGCTGACTGCTCGTTTCAGGCTTGACCTCACACAATCCCGATCCCTGACGGGACTCTCAAACCAGCCAGCCATTAGCTAGTCACTATCTTGGGAAGAGTTTGGTACTGAAAACTGGCTCTGACAACACAAATTCACAGAAAAATGACTTAGTCTCAAAAACCAAGGAACTGAATTTCTATGGAGAATATGCCCCTCCAATGACAAGAAAAGGTACTGTCCATATACCTGGAGCAATATTTAAAAAAATAAAAATAAAAAAGGACACAGTAAATGTGGAATCAGAAGACAGGGTGGTGACTGTTTCTAAAGAATCCTCACTGGATAGGAGGGCAAGTCCCTGAGCACACTGGCCAGCCCACCCTCACTTGCTGTTCTCAGACAGAATCTATAAGGCAGAATGCAACCAACCTCCTAAGATGGGGAGGAAAAGCAGAGCCGTTGAGCTCACCCTTTTCCCTCCTAGAACGGGACAGCCCTACAATGCTTGGCTCAGAAATCTGAGTGTCCCCCAAAATCTAGTGCTTTGGGGGCCTTTCAGCTATGTGAGGTTCACATAGGCAAGACTCCATAGCCTTATCTTGAGCAGTTCCTGAGCCTTGGGCCACCAGTTCACCATGAATCCCAGATTGCTAATTCCTCTCTCTCTCTCTCTCTCTCTCTCTCTCTCTCTCTCTCGTGTGTGGGGGCGTCATGTATGGGAATATGGGTGCATGTGTGTCATGGAACATGTGTAGAGGCCAGAGGATAACACACACACACACAGTTAGCGCTAATGAATGCCCAGTCCCCACCTTGCAACACCCAGGACCAGAGTGTGTATCATGTCTGTCAAAAACCATGGCTCTTCCTTAAGACAGTAAACAGAGACCTTCTAGATTCCTAAGTCAGCTAACTTGATTTTAATTACATAAGCTTAGAATTCCTTCCTTTTTTCCTTAACCTTTCCATCAGATTTTCAGCACATTTTTGTTCTTTTCTAATATGGAAACAATGTCATGTCATGTGCTGACAAATAAGGATCTTCAGTTGACACCCATGATAACAGAGTTCTCCAGGCCTTCCTGGGGAGATGGGAAAATGGATGTCCTGCCCAGGAAGGCAGATGTCACCTCCACTCAGCCTCCAGTGGATTCTGGCAGCCAGCCTGCTCCAGGATCTGCACGGAGCTGACTGGGAAGGACTTGCTGATGTCTTTACTCGGTCTTAGTGGTTGCTAGTCAGCCTTCAGCACATCATCATCCCTGCTCTTTAGGGCAAAATGCAGAGCAAGTGTGAACTTGCCTCTCTACCAAAGCCAAGCCAGGGACCCAAGCTCTGGAGTCTATCTATCCTGCCTGTGGCCAGGCATTCCTTTGGCTCTGCTGCTAGGCAAACCTCATCTTCCTGTTTCTGCTAGTCTGAAAAAAAAATAGCAATCAATTATCAAGACCTTTATAACACATTTACCAACTTTGGCAAAGAGAAACCTGGACTTTGAAAGCTATTTGAAGGGCTGACTGCCCAAAGCAGTTCAAAGATCAACCTATCTAATTATGTCAAAGGTAATGGTGTTCTTTAGACTCTCGGCTAATACATTGTGTTCGATATATTTTAAGTCACTGTACTCAAATAGGCAATGAGACCTTGATCTGTGGTTCCTTTTCCAGAAAACTTTCCAGTTCAATGAACTATATACAAATTGAAAGACAGTTTAAGGTGGCATAGGGATTGCAATTCTATTCTAACATTTGAAAGTAGCTTTTTGAAAGAAATATCTTAGCTTCACAATAAGAAATTCAAATTAGATGACAGCCCAACACACACAGCTGAAACAAAAGAATTTTAAAACAGCATTGTCTTAATGCATGTGAAAGTGGCTTATTAGGATATACTCCCAGAATAAAAAACTGGAGTGAGAAATAGGAACAAAGGGGTCCAGTGCAGAGCAAAATATCAAACCAGCTCCCATAGAAGCTAATTTTGACTACAGGTATGAGTCAAGGTCAACCCAAGCAGAAGGCACAGAGAGCTGGATATATGTACCCCACTCCCAGCAGTCTGGTGAGGGCTGAGGAGATGGGGAAGGACATAATTCCCAGGTTCCTCTGGCTCTTCTGCACCTATCAAAGCATGCTGGCTTTTGGGGAAGCAGAGCACAGTGTGCCAGAGACATAAGCAGAACATGGACAGTTCCTGCCACAAGCACCAACCCATGGATGATGTTTTCTATTCTGACCTTTTTAAACTGCTGGCCATGAATGTCAGCCCAGGCATTTAGAGCTGTCATGTAACCTGCTTAAGACTTTCTTCATTTCTAAAATGGAATAAAGGTATCAATTTTGCTCATTGTGATGAAAATTAGAAATAACATAGATATTTCTGGAGTTGTTGCTTACCTTATAGATACTGTGATTAATAAAAGTACTCTCAAACAGCACAGTGGGCTGGAGAGATGGCCTAGCAGTTAAGGCATTTGCCTGCAAAGCCAAAGGACCCAGGTTGGATTCCCCAGGACCACATATAAGCCAGATGCACAAGGTGGCACATACATCTGGAGTTCATTTGAAGTGGTTGAAGGCCCTGGCATGCCCATCTCTTTCTCTCTCTCTCTCATAAATAAAGAAAAAAAATTATGCCAGGCGTGGTGGTGCATGCCTTTAATCCCAGCACTCGGGAGGCAGAAGTAGGAGGATCACCATGAGTTCGAGGCCACCCTCAGACTACATAGTGAATTCCAGGTCAGCCTGAGCTAGAGACCCTATCTCGAAACCCACCCCCCCCAAAAAAAAATAACAAAAATATCACACCAAGCCGGGTGTGGTGGCATGTGCCTTTAATCCTAGCAGTTGGGACTTGGGAGGCAGAGATAAGAGGATCACTGTGAGTCTGAGGCTGGCCTGGGACTACAGAATGAGTGCCAGGTCAGCTTGGGCTAGAGTGAGATCCTACCTCAAAAAAAAAAAAAAAAATCACAGCAGAGGGGATGCAGCTCAATTGGTAGAGTTCTTCCATAACATTCATAGGCCCTGGGTTCAAGTCTCAGCATTGCATAAACTGGACATGGTGGCACACATCTATAATTCCATCTCACAGGAGGCAGAGACAGGAGAATACACACTTCAAAATCATCCTTGCATATATAGATCATTCAAGGCCAGTCAGGGCTGCATAAAACCTAACCTTGCCTCCAAATAAAAGCAATGCAAAGACATATGCTTCCTCTTAACTGCTCACAACATGTCCACACAAATCTAAGAGATGGAGCATAGTATCATCAGAAATGTAACAGAATCCACACCGTGTTCACCTCTGCCTTCCTGTCTTGGCTCTTGGTTCCCTTTGCCTAAGACTGTTAAATGCCTTTTTTCTATGAAGCTTTTCCATACTACCCTAAGTAAAAAATAAAAAAATAAAAAACACTTTCTCAGCTCTGAATTGCTGTGCCCTTTTATTTTATTTTATGGCAATTTTACCAGTTTCTTGTTTACTCATCACAATCTTTATTGAAATACAGACTTAGGAACATACAGGCAAGGCAATGGAATGAAAGATCTTCCAGAAATAGACTCAGATATATCTGGAAAACAGGGATGTGGGGAGTGATCAAACAATGCCCAGAAAACTGGCTAACCATTTAGGAGAAACTCAATTATATCTCTATTTCCACATGAGAACAAATAAATATCATACGGGCCAAAGTTGGGAGGGTGTGTGTGTGTGTGTGTGTGTGTGTAATGCAGTCTTGCTCTGTAGCCCAGTTTGGCCTCAAATTCATAATCCTCCTAAGGGCTAGAATAACAAGTGTGTGCCACACACTGCTCTTGACCAAGTTTTAGACACAGTGTTTACACACACACACACACACACACGCACACGCACACGCACACGCACACACACGGGATAACTATAGGAAAATCGTGGAGTACGAAAGACCCTTCAAAAAATGACACAAGGGGCTGGAGAGATAGCTTAGCGGTTAAGCGCTTGCCTGTGAAGCCTAAGGACTCCAGTTCGAAGCTCAATTCCCCAATACCCACGTAAGCCAGATGCACAAGGTGGCGCACGCATTTGGAGTTCGTTTGCAGTGCCTGGAGGTTCTGGTGTGCCCATTCTCTCTCTCTCTCTCTTTGTCTCTTTCTCTCTCTGTCTGTCGCTCTCAAATAAATAAAATTAAATTGAAAAACCTTTTTAAAAAAAAATGACACAAAGCGGGTATGGTGGCACATGCCTTTAATCCCAGCACTCAGGAGGCAGAGGTAGGAGGAGCACCATGAATTGAAGGCCACCCTGCGACAATATAGTGAGTTCCAGGTCAGCCCAAGCTAGAGTGAAACCCTACCTCAAACAAACAAACAAACAAACAAAAAAAAAAAAAAAAACACAAGACTCTGGGCTCTCTGGAGAGATGGCTTAGTGGTTGATGCATTTGCCTGCAAAGAAAGCCTAAGAACCCATGTTCAATTCTCCAGAGCCCATGTAAGCAATATTCACAAGGTGGTGCATGCATCTGGAGCTCATTTGCAGTGGCTAAGAGGCCCTGCAGCACCATTCTTTCCTCCTCCTCCTCCTCCTCTCTCTCTTTTTCTCTCTAATAAATAAATAAATAAACAAAATAAATCTTTTTTTTAAATGACACAAAACTCAAAAGGCATAAAAAAGTAATAAAAATTTACATGTCATAAAAAGGACATAAACTCAAAAGTCAAATTGAAAAATATTTGCAACACATGATAATTAAATGGTTAATTTCCTTTATAAAGAATGTATAAGAATAAATAAGAGGGCAGGGCTGGAGAGATGGCTTAGTGGTTAAGGCAATTGCCTGCAAAACCAAAGGACCAAGGTTTGATTCCCCAGGACCCACATAAGCCAGATGCACAAGGTGGCGCATGCATCTGGAGTTTGTTCGCAGTGGCTAGAAACCTTGGCGCACCCATTCTCTCTCTCTCTCCTCCACCTCCTCCTCCCTCCCTCCCTCCCTCTTTCTCTCTCTCAAATAAATAAATAAATAAAATATTTTAAAATTTTTTAAAAAAATAAGAGCACTGGAGAGAGAGTTAAGGGGTTAAGGCGCTTACCTCCAAAGCCAAAGGACCCAGGTTCGATTCCCCAGGACCACTTAAGCCCAATGAACAAGGTGGCACAAGTGTCTGGAGCTTGTATGCAGCAGCTGAAGGCCCTGGCATGATCATTCTCTCTTTCTCTCTCTCTCTAATAAATAAATATAAATAAAATAAATATTAAAAAGAGAATTAGGGAAAAAGCAAATAAGCCAGGACACCTACAGTCCCCACTACTTGTAAAGATAGGGCAGAGGATGGCTTGGAATTTGATGTCTACATGGACAACATAATGAGATCTTGTATCAAAAAGAGAAAAGAAAACAACTAAATGAAAGTGGACAAATAACATAAATAGATAGTTTATTAGTAAAATACTCAGGGGATGGAGAGATGGCATAGCAATTAAGGTGCTTTCCTTGCATCTTAGCCAAAGGACCCAGGTTCAATTCCCCAGAACCCACCTAAGCCAGATGCACAAGGGGGCACATGCATCAGGAGTTCCTTTGCAGTGGCTGGAGACACTGATGTGCTCTCTCTCTCTCTCTCTTTCTCTCTCTTTCTCTCTCTTTCTCTCAAACAAATAAGAATAAAATTTTTTAAAAATTGGACTGGAGGGGCTGGAGATATGGCTTAGCAGTTAAGGCATTAGCCTGCAAAACCAAAGGACCTCGGTTCAATTCCCCAAGACTCATGTAAGCCAGATGCACAAGGTAATGCATGCATCTGGAGTTTGTTTGCAGTGGTTGGAGGCCCTGGCGCACCCATCGTCTCTCTCTCTCTCTCTCTCTGTCTCTCTGCCTCTTTCCCTCTCTCACTCTCTCAAATAAATAAATAAATAAATATTTTTTTAAAAAATTGAGCTGGAGAGTTTGCTCAGTTGTTAAGGCGCTTGCCTGCATGGCCTAATGACCTGAGTTCAATTCCCCAGTACCCACGTAAAGCCAGATGCACAAAGTGGCATGTGCATCTGGAATTTGTTTGCAGTAGCTAGATGCCCTGGCACACCCATTCTCTTTATGTGTGTCTGTCTCTATCTTTCTCTGCTTGCAAATAAATAAAGCTTTAAAAAATAAATAAATAAAATTACAAAGAAAATAGCCAGCCATGGTGGCACCTTTAATGCCATCACTGGAGTGGCAGAGGTAGGATTCCCATGAGATCGAGGCCAGCCTGAGACTACATAGTGAATTCCACGTTAGCCTGGGCTAGAACAAAACCCTACCTTGAAAAAAAAAAAGTATGAATTAAAAACTCATTTCTACACAAATTGCTAAAAATCAAAATGCTTGATGAAACTAGGTGTCATGAGGGGGTGAAGAAGCAGGCACCATCACACTGAATTGTTCTCCAGGAAGGTTTCCTGGGTCTATGGACATGGATAGCTTTTCTGGAAGGCAGGTGGCAGTTGTGAGAAAGTGTCAAAGATATATGCCCTTTGCTCTTGCTTTTCAACTGCTTACCTGAGCTAAAGCCTAGTTCCCCTAGCTAAGTGCACAGGAATGGTGTTACAACATCACAAGTATTAGAGAATACAACTAACGTGGATTTCAATAGGGGACTGAAGAGTAATTGGTCATCTAGCTCATAAAGGAAGGAAGTCATTGTATATGATGGGCTAGTCAGAGACATCAAAGACATACCAACAAGTTAAAAGGCACACACACAGTGACACAAACAAGTATAGATAAAACTGAAAACGGACTGCGTTTGCCTGCAAAGCCAAAAGATCCCGGTTCGATTCTCTAGGACCCACATAAGCCAGATGCACAAGGGGGTGCATGCGTCTAGAGTTGCTTTGCAGTGACAGGAGGCCCTGGCGCGCCCATCCCCCCTCTGCCTCTTTCTCTCTCTCTCAAATAAATAAATAAATAATATTTTTAATATTTTATTTTTATTTATTTATTAGACACAGAGAGGGAAAGTGAGAATGGACGCGCCAGGGCCCCTAGCCACTGCAAATAAACTCCAGACGCATGCACCCCCTTGTGCATCTGGCTCACATGGGACCTGGGAGAATTGAACCAGGGTCCTTAGGCTTCACAGGCATGTGCCTTAACCGCTAAGCCATCTCTCCAGCCCAATAAATAAATAAAATATATTTTTTAAAAAATTTAAAACTTGAGCTGGTGTGGTGGTGCAAGCCTTTAATCCCAGCACTAGGGAGGCAGAGGTAGGAGGATTGCCATGGGTTCAAGGCCACCCTGAGAATACAGAGTGAATTCCAGGTCAGCCTGGGGCTAGAGTGAGACTCTACCTTGAAAAAAACAAAAAACAAAAAAAATCTGAAAACTTGCCTGGAGAGATGACTCAGCAGTTAAGGCACTTGTCTGCAAAGTTTAACAACCCCAGTTCCATTTCCCAGTACCCATGTAAAACCAGATGCATCAAGTGGTACATGCATCTGGAGTTTGCTTGCAGCAGGAGAGGCCCTGACATACCCATTCTCTCTGTCTGTCTGTCTCTCTTTGCTTGCAAATAAAAAACTAAATATTTAAAATAAATCAATAAATAAAATGGAAACTGAAGCCAAGCATGGTAGTTCATGCCTTTAATCCCAGCACTTGGGAAGCTGAGGTAGCCTCCTACCTCAAGTTCTAGGCCAGTCTGAGCTACAGAGTGAGTTCTAAGTCAGCCTGGACTAGAGTGAGGCTCTGCCTCAAAAGGAAAAACAGGGCTAGAAAGACGGCTTAGCAGTTAAGGCACTTGCCTTTGACGCCTTAGGACCCATGTTCTAATCTCCAGATCCCACTTAGCCAGATGCACAAACATGAGGCAAGTGCAAGATCTCACATGCCCACTAGGTGGCGCAAGTGTCTGGAGTTTGATTTCAGTAACTGAGGCCCTGGCATGCCAATTCTCTCTCCCTCCCTCTCATTCTCTCTCTCTCTCTCTCTCTCTCTCTCTCTCTCTCTCTCTCTCTCTCAAAGAAAGAAAGAAAAAACAATAAATAAGGCCAATAGTCTGTTAAGAGTTTCAGAGCCCTGTACCCATTCCCCTCTCCCACCTTCCCATTAACCATATTGAGACTTCAAAGGCCTCACTTTCCCCAGAAGGGGAAGTGTTTCGGTTACCTTCTCGTTGCTGGGACAAAGCACCCAACCAAAAGCAGCTGGTGGGAGGAAAGTTTTTATTTTGGCTCACAGTTTCGAGAGGAAAGCATGGCATGAGCAGAGGCTGAACATCACCTCTGCCACAGCAGGTGGAAAACAGCAGCATGAGAGTGAGCCAAACTAACATTGGCAAGCTAGGGCTAATAAGCCTCAAGGTCCACCCCACCAACATATCACACCTCCTCCAGCAAGGCTTCACCTCCCAAATTGCTACCAGCTAGGGACCAAACCTTCAGAAGACATGAGTTTATAGGGACTTCTGATTCAAACCACCACATTCCGCACCTGGCCCCCATAAACTCAAAACCACCCATGATGTAAAATGCAATGCATTCAGTCCAATTTTTAAAGTCCCCATAGTTTTTCAATACTAGTACTGTTCAAATATTCCAGTAGTCCACGGTCTCTTAACTGTGATCCTGTAAAACCAGAAACACCTAATGGCACAGAGCAAACATTGAACTTCAAAAGATGGCATTGGGCATAGCAAGAAGAGATTGAACCAATGCAAGATCTGAAACAGGGCAAACATCAAGTTCCATAGCTCCACATCTGACATCTGTAACCATTGACAAAGTCCCTGGGGTTCCAATTCTGCTCCTCTACCTGGGATACCCACAACACAGGGAAAATTCCATCCTGAGCTAGCAGCTCCCCTTGACAACCATCTCATAGTCCTATCATCTCAATAATCCTTGGGCATCCCCATCCAAACCACAGTACACATCCAATGACCCTTTCTTTCCTGCATTTGTTACACTACCAAAATATCAGGTTAATCCAGGGAGAAATAAAGCTGAATTTGATAAGCAGGAAAACTCCTTCAGCATTTTGGACCCCTGCTTTCAAGTGTCAACACTCTTCCTGCTGTCTCAATGCAGAACAGCTGGAGCAATCTCAATGGCGGTAATCTCTCAAACAATTGCAGCTGATCTGAGTCTCTATGCCACAAATTGTATTTCTGTATGTGCCATATCCATCTGCTCACACAAGTCAATCAGTTTCTTCTCAAGTTTTCATTGCATGGGCAGAACACAGCTAGCCTCTCACACAAACTACCTTCAGCCCAGACTGGACAAAGCTCTTTCTTCTCCTCATAAACCTGGCCTTCACAATCCATAGTTCCTACATTTAGTACACTCCTACTCTCAAACTCGGAATGGTCCATCAAACTCTGCTTACAGCATTGCAAAGCATCTCTTAGTCCAAAGTTTCAATGTGCTTCCACATTCCTCCCACAAATCAGTTCCAAATGACCAAAGCCTCATGGTAAGGTTTCTAGCAGCATAATGCTCCCAATCTACTGGTACCAATTTGGGGGTTGTAGTTACCTTCTCATTGCTGGGACAAACACCCAATCAGAAGTAGCTCATGGGAGGAAAGAATTTATTTCAGACTTGCAGTTTCCAGGAGAAGTTTCATCATGGTGTAAGAAGCTGACTCACTTCATCACACATCTACAGCAGAGAAAGAAAACAGCAGATACCTGCAAGCACAAGCTGACTCTGAACACACTGGGTTGGACTCCACCCCAAGGTCCGTCCCTGGTGATGCACTTTCTCCAGCAGGACTCCACCTCACAAATGCTCTACTAGGTGGGAACTAAGCAGAAAACGTAATCACAAACACCAGAGGCTATGGGGACATTATTTTCAAAACCACAAGGGGGCGCTGGAGAGATGTCTTAGCAGTTAAGGCACTTGCCAGCAAAGCCAAAGGACCCAGGTTCAATTCCCCAGGACCCACATAAGCTAGATGCACAAAGTGGCGCATGCAACTGGAATTTGTCTATAGCAGCTGGAGGCCCTGGAGGTGCACCCATTCTCTCTGTCTATCTATCCATCTGCCTCTTTGTATCTCTCTCAAATAAATAAATAAAAATAAAATTATAGATGCATTTTAAAAATAATCCACAAGGGGGTAGTTAACCAGACGTCCCCTGAATACCAGCCCTTACTTCCACAAATCTCCCAAGACCCTTCCCTTGCAAGGTTGTTCCCTCTCCCCAAAAGAAGACCTCTTGGGGTGCCCCTCCCTCTTTTTCCTCTGCCTCTTTTCCATCTAAGGTGCATGTCTCATCCCTCCCTGCCTCTCCCTCTGTCTCTCTTTCTCTCTGCTTTCAACTACATAATTTTTAATATTTTATCTGTTTATTTATTTGAGAGAGAGAAAGAGGCAGAAAGAGAGAGAATGGGCATGCCAAGGCCTCTAGTGCCACCATGTGCATCTGGCTTATGTGGGTTCTGGGAAATGAAACTTGGGTCCCTAAGCTTTGCAGGCAATGCCTTAACTGCTAAGCCATCTCTCCAGCCCACCAAATAAATAAATGTTTTAAGTAGACAATAAGGCTCAAGAATTTGATTTGCCCAACAGAGAACGCAGAAGCAGGAAGCTTTGTCCTTGGCAAGGCTGTGTCTGCCTTATTTACTTATACTAGAGACTTCTTTTCTTGTTCCAAAAACAAAAGATGGGAACTAAACCTTCTTTGCACAATGATATCAAATGTGGGCGCTGGAGAGATGGCTTAGTGGTTAAGGCACATGACTGCGAAGCCAAAGGACCCAGGTTCAATTCCCAGTACCCATGTAAGCCAGATGGTGGATGCACACATCTGGATTTCGTTCACAGCAGCTGAGAGGCTGCTGGCGCGCCCATCTCTATCTGTCTTCCTCTCCCTCTCTCTCTGTCTCTCTCTCTCTCTCTCTCTCTGTGTCTCTCTCCAAAAAAAAAAAAAGGTACTATAGTGCTGAGAAGAAGTAACGGAGGAGTGCTCAACACTTAAACATCTCTATCTCATCGTCCAAGGTTCAGGGTCCATTGTGGAAGAGATGGTGGAAAGAATGTAAGATCCAAAGGAAGAGTAGGACTCTTTACAATGCACTCTTCCAGGCACAAGATGGCCTGGATATCCATGACTTGCAGTGTCTGGCACTACCTACACAAGACGAGTAGAATAGGAGGAAAAAATAATGACATCAAGATGAAAAGAGAGACTGATTGAGAGGGGGAGGGGATATGATGGAGAGTAGAGTTGTGAAGGGGAAAGTGGGAGGAGAGAATTATCATGGTTTGTTGTCTATAATTATGGAAGTTGTCAATAATAATTTTTTAAATAAATAAAAAT
Organism: Orientallactaga sibirica; assembly: GCA_036365145.1. Lineage (NCBI taxonomy): Eukaryota > Metazoa > Chordata > Mammalia > Rodentia > Dipodidae > Orientallactaga > Orientallactaga sibirica. Next base: position 12,181,667 of record JAEOAD010000059.1, on the reverse strand, counting down.
GAAAAATCCATGTGGTCCACCAGTCCCGACAGGCACTGAGAACCAGAACGTGTTGCTATTTATCACTGAACTTAAGCCATCAGCCAAAACGTAAAAATGAGTGGGACAATAGGTAAATTCTCCTTAGAAAAGTAAGTGTAGGGCCTGGAGAGATGGCTTAGTGGTGAAGCGCTTGCCTGTGAAGCCTAAGGACCCTGGTTCAAGGCTCAATTCCCCAGGACCCACGTAAGTCAGATGCACAAGGGGGCGCATGCATCTGGAGTTCATTTACAGTGGCTGGAGGCCCTGGTGTGCCCATTCATCTCTCTATCTGCCTCTTTCTCTCTCTCTCTCTCTCTCTCTCTCTCTCTCTCGCTCTCAAATAAATAATTTTAAAAAAAATAAGTGTAAAGCTAAGCATGGTGGTGCACACATTAATCCCAGCATTTGAAAACTGAGGTAGGAGGATTACCATGAGTTGGAGGCCACCCTGGGCTACAGAGTGAGACCCTGCTTCAAAAAAAGGGGAGAGGGCTGGAGAGATGGCTTAGCAGTTAAGGTGCTTGCCTGCAAAGCCAAAGGACCCAGGTTTGACTCCCCAGGACCCACATAAGCCAGATGCACAAGGTAGTGCACATGTCTGGAGTTTGTGTGCAGTGGCTGGAAGCCCTGGTGCACCCATTCTCTCTGTATCTCTCCACCTGCCTATTTCGCTCGCTCTCTCTGTCTCTCTCTCTCATAAATAAAAATAAAATATTTTTTAAAAAGAAATCCATAAAAATTGGTTAAAACTTGTTGAGGGAATTTTGACTTTTGATGATAGCTATAGCTCCCAAGCTAAGAGGGGTTGCCCCCTTCCAGCAGGAAGGGTCCCAACAGGAAAAGACCTGGATGGAAATTCACATAGCAACTTAGAACAGATCTTTTTATAAATTATGCATCCAATAAGTCTCATTGCCAAGCTCAAGTGTATATGAAGGACCTTGATTGGTTTATGGGCCCAGGAGGACAGCACAGACTCAGAAAGGGCCAGCCCTGGGGGTGGGATGGCAGGGTGAGGATCACGCCAAATAGAAGTTAAGGACAAGACTCAGGAAGCTGCTATTTATCACCATCTTGAGTCACACTGAAAGAGACTGGAGCACTAGTCTCTCCAGGGCAGGGAAGCATCCAGATTCTTTTGGGCCCGAGTCCTTAGCTATCTACGTGCAAAAGAAAGCTATCTTACTCCTAATCCACATCACCAGGGCACAAATGTATTTTCACAGAACATAAAATGAATGTCTATCCAAGATTGTTCACCGTAGCATTGTTTGAGATAGAAAAACACTGGAAGCCACAGAAATGATCATCGGTAGGAGATTGGCTAAATATGCCATTGTACTGAAGATACACACAATGGGATGCTGCGCAGATGCTTTTAAAGATAAAGCATAAGGTAGATGTATTATATACCACTCACATCACTCCCCAAGAATATGTGCGAAGAAGCAAAAGAAACGAAAGGGAAAAAAAGAAAGGAAGCAAGTAATTTGAAGGACAGTATGTGTAGTGTCATTCCGCTTGTAAGAGATATTTTTAATATTTTTGTTTTGGTTTGGTTTTTGTTTTTCAAGGTAAGGCCTCGCTCTGGCCCAGGCTGACCCAGAATTCACTATGTAGTCTCAGGCTGGCCTCGAACTCCTCCTACCTCTGCCTCCCAAGTGCTGGGATTAAAGGCATGTACCTCCATGCCCAGCTTAACTTTTAATTTATTTATTTGCAAGCAGAGAGAGACAGAGAATGGGCACACCAGGGCCTCCAGCCACTGGAAATGACCTCTCGACACATGTGCCACTATGTGCATCTGGGCAAGAATGATTTTTTGGGGGGGCGCGATTTTTAAGAGAAAACAAGATGCATATAAATATGCAGGACATTTCAAGGACATACAAGTCCAAAAACTATATGGGAAGCAGATAAAACTATCACAGGAGAGAGTAACTTTTACTTTTCACACAATTTTTTTTGAAGAGTGAGTATTTTAATGATTAAAACAAAAACATGAAGCTGGAGAGATGGCTTAGTGGTTAAGGCACTTGCCTGTGAAGACTGGGGACCCGGGCTTTGATTCCCCAGGACCCACATAACGCCAAGGTGGCTCATGCACCTGAAGTTCATTTGGAGTGGCTGGAGTGCCTGGTGTGCCCATTCTCTCTCTTTCTATCTGCCTCTTTCTCTCTTTCAAATAAATGAATGAATAAGATATTTTTTAAAAGATATGGTCTATAAATGTAGCTCAGTTGTGGTGTGCTTGCCTAGTATGCACAAGACCCTGGCTTTGATTCTAATCACCACAAGAAAAAAGAAAAAAAAAACAATAGTTTTGAAAATAAAATTCCAATTCAGAGAAAATTAATTTTATCTGGAACCCAGCAATTCTGGAAAAGTAAAATGTACAACATTGACAGTGGGCAGGCTGTCATAACTAACAGGCTGTTTCACGTTTGAGAATATAAAGGCCTGTCTTACTACATTAGAAATATTCAGTAAAAATTTATTAAATTCACCCAAAACATAATGGTATTTAGTAAGTGCTCAATAAGTAATGCTATTAACATTCTTGTTACCTTCCTTGCTTGGTAGTTGTCCCAATGCTACACCAGCCCTTCCCCACAGCCCAGTCCTGAGTGGGTCGATTAGGCATGACTCAATAGCCAATCTAAGATTCCTACTGTAAAATGCAAGCCCATGCCATGTGCAATCTCTTCTGTACCCCAATCAGTCTGTGAAAATGATGAGAGTGTAGGCCTCAATCACAGAGGCACTTCCTCAAAATAGACAGATGGGAAAACCCCTACTATTAAAGTTCCCATATCAAAGAGATACCCCTACACATGCATGCATTTCCCCTGAAGATGTCCTACTCCATCTGCCACAAACCAGCTTGATGAGAAGCAGAGGCTAGAGACCCCACATCTCTTGCCTTCCTTCTATCCTTTCCCATTCACAGCTCTCCTTCCTAACATCCCCTGTCCTCTTTCAAAACAAATGGTCCTGATGTCCAAATTTTGACCCTGCCACATAGGGGCCCTTTCATGTTCACCAAGTTCCCAAGACATGACTCTCTTTCCCAACATCTTTTGCTCCTTGAAGTGTCTTTCTCACCCACCCACCCATTGCTCACCATCATCCTCAGGCCAGATATGCCCTGTGGGCCTAACCCTCTGAGCCAAGCTTTCAGAAGCCCTGCTATAGTCCTCTTCACATCCTAGCCCAGCCCAGGTAGGGAGCTGGAAAGGGTTCCCACAATGCATTAGCTCCAGTGAAGGAAGAAAAGGATTGTGACACTCGCCAGCCTTTATCAGTAATTCATGAGGCTCAGACTGAGGGGCACCAGGCAGGGTCATGTTTCTTCCTCAACCCAAGCAAAATGAGACTTAAGCTCTCTTATCTCATCAAGATGTGCTGAGTATCACAGCTGCAACTTCCTGGTTAAGAAATAAACCATAGGGGCTGGAGAAATGGCTTAGCATTTAAGGTGCTTGCCTGCAAAGCCAAAGGACTCAGGTTCTATTCTCCAGGACCCACATAAGCCAGTGCACAAGGTGGCACATGCATCTGGAGTTTTTTTGCTAAAGCAGCTGAAAGTCCTAGCATGCCCATTCATTCTCTCTCTCTCTCAAATAAATGAATTTTTTAAAAAGAAATAAACCATAAATCCAGCACCTGCCTGTTATACTGCTTGCTATCTACACACCCCACTTGAATATTGAAATCCTGCTTTAGCTACTCCTCTAACCGACACAATGGACCTTTAGTGACTATGAATGCTATTAAACAGTGAACTCCAGAACTATTTTCCACCAACAAGGTTTTTCTCCCTGGTTTAAGATTAACAAACTGGTGATTTCATCAACTAACAGGACTTTTCTAAACCTACCCATCTGGTTTCATCATCTTTTCTAAAAGAAAAGACTAACATCAAAAAAGAACAATGGGGGCTGGAGAGATGGCTCAGCAGTTAAGGTGCTTGCCTGAAAAGGCTAAGGACCTAGGATCTATTCCCCAGTGTCCACATAAAGTCAAATGCACAAGGTGGCACATGCATCTGGAGTTCATTTACAGTGGCTAGAGGCCCTGGCACACCCATTCTCTCCCTTTCCTCCCTCTCTCCAATCAATCAACCAATAAATAAACAAAATATATTTTAAAAGAAGAAGAAGGGGTTGAGGAGATGGCTCAGCTGTTAAAGGTGTTTGATTCCCCTGTACCCATGTAAAGCCAGATGCATAAAGTGACACATTTGTTGGGACTTTCTCTGCAGCTGCATGAAGCTCTGGTGTACCCATATTTTCCAATTTCTTCCCCCCTGCGCGCGAGCGCGCGTGCACACACACACACACACACACACACACACACACATTTCTTTTTAAATATTTAAAATATCTAAATATTTTAAAAAGAAAAAGCATAGTTCGGAATAAATGTGTTAAGTCACCTTTACAAAATTTGCCATATTTTATTTTTCTCATTTCATTTCAAAGTATTGTAAATGTTGCCAAGGGCCAGCACTGCTTCTCTGCCTAGCATTTAGAGACCACTGGGTTAAACCAATTCAGACTCTTGCAATTGGATCTGCTGGGGCCTTTCTATAGTGTACTACAAGCCATCGGATTTATTAATTCTCCCAGAAACCCAGGAGGGAGATCATTTCAGCTCACTTGGTAGGAATGGAGGCTGAAATCTTGGACTCAGAATTTATAGCTGGTGAGGATTTTATTCATCATGTACTCCACACTCTGGGTTCATAGCTGTAGAGACTGGCCTGTGGCAGCAATAATAATTACTATGTGGTATCAAGAATTACTGTGTGTTTAGTAGTTTACAGTTCATCAGGCCCTGAAGGAAATATTTATTTATGAAGGATAGGACCTGGGGACACAGTGATTAAGGAGAAGTTGAGCACTCTCCAGTTCTTTCTATTTCCATCTCTGATTGGGGGACCCTTTGAGTAGCCTTACCTCCCGCAGAGTGTAAGGTCTTCGTGGATGGAATCAGGATGGAATCAGAATCTCTCTCCCTGCACAGAGTACCACAGTGATCACCATCCTTCAGAACCTGGTAAGATGGGGCAGACCTTGAGCCAGAAGCGCATTAGCTCGGCTTAGACGTTTGTCTCCTGGGCTCCTCTTCCCTCAAGAGACAGACTCTGTAAAGACCATAGCTCTCATCTGCATAAGCAGTCTCAAAACATTTACGCTCTTGTGGGCTATTGCCTATGCAGACTCAGACTTTCTCGGAGCTAGAATTCCATTCCAAGCTCGCGCCCACTGGACGACGCGCCCGCGGCAGGACGCCAGCAGGGGGCGCCGCAGCCACAGCGGCTCCAAGTTGCTCCGGGCATTCGCGGAGCCCGTCCAGGAAAGTCGGAACTGCGAGTCCGGGAGGCGGCTCCCAGCTCGACCGGCCCTTTGTCCTTCAGAGCAGTCTCCTCCCCTAGCTGAGCTGAACCCAGCACTACAGGCCCGAGCCATGCAGAAGGCGAGGCCGCTGCTAGGCTGCTGTGCGCTCGCGTGGAAGTCGGTGAGGATGGCCAGCTCCGGGGTAGCCCGCCAGAGCCCGCTAGCCAATAAAGTGGCCCTGGTGACGGCCTCCACCGACGGGTAAGTGCCGGGACCAAAGCCTCTAAGGCCCTAGCTGTCTGAGAATAGGAATTCTTCACTCCTGGTCCCCTTTCCTCAAGGCCTCACATGCGGCCAAGTCGTGCTCCCCGGGAGGGGGAAGAGGGGGGAAGAGGAGGGGAGAGGGGGGACCCACGTGGTCCCCCTGAAATCCCCCGATCCAGCCCCTCACCGCCAGTCAGCGCCGCCTCTGGCAGTGTGACCGCGAGGTGCTGTTCCATAGACCCAGGCCCCAGGGCTCCGGCCGCCCCCATCAACAGCTCCACCTAGAGTCAGGGAAGACCAGAAATTAGCTATCCGAGAGGCCAAAGTTCAAAACTCATTTTCTAATCTCTCCGTCCACTAGGAAAGACACTCCATGTTACAGACACCCCATCTCAGCACCTGGCAAGTCTTCCAGACTTACACCTTACCTACCCCTTACCTAGATGAGACACAAGGTCCTTGGGTCTAGATTTTGTTTCAGCCAATACAGTTTGGCCCAGACTGTGTCCCACCCACCACTCATCTATCCTGTTTCTTCTCCCGCAGGACTTGCCTAGCTACCAGCTCCTCACAAATCTAAAATACCGATGTCTGTGAAATGCTTATTGTTAGCAGTTGTATTCAGAGCCTTACACTTTTGGTGGTGATGGTGTTAGTGGTTTGGGCTGGTCTGAGTTTTTAAAAATATTTTATTATTTATTTATGTATTTATTAGAGAGAGAGAGCGAGAATGGGCACACCAGAGCCTCTAGCCACTGCAAATGAATTCCAGATGCATGTGCCACCATGTGCAACTGACTTATGTGGGTACTGTGGAATCAAACCTGGGTCCTTAGGTTTTGCAGGCAAATGCCTTAACTGCTAACCATCTCTGAAGCCCTGGTCTGGGTGGTGGTGGTGGTGTTGTTGTTGTTGTTGTTGTTGTTTTGGTTTTTTGAGGTAGGGTCTCACTCTGGTTCAGGCTGACCTGGAATTAGCTATGTAGTCTCAGGGTGGCCTCAAACTCATGGCGATCCTCCCGAGTGCTGGGATTAAAGGCGTGCGCCACCACGCCTGTCACCTGGTCTGGGTTTTTGATGCAAGGTCTCCCTCTGTAGCCCAGACTGTTCTTGAACAGTCTTGTGATGATTTCCCTGTTTCCGTCTCCTGAGTGCTAGGGTTACAGGTGTGAGACCACACCCAGCTAGGTTGTCTCTGAATCTGACAACACCCCAAGCAAGGCAAGGTTCATTCTCCTGTTTATAGAGACCTTTTTGCATTTTTAGCCATTCTTTCCTAGACATCTCCAAAGTGAAGCAAAGATAGGATTTTGAGAATGGTATAGTCTGGTAATAACAATATTTAGGGATATGGGTTTGGCCCAAGGATACCTTCAAGCCACTGACACGGTTGCTGCTGCACACGGAGCCTGTTTCTTGCCCTCTTCCCCATTCCATACAGGGCCTGTCATCAGGAAGTTGGCCTGTAGGAAATTACATCAGGTCCAGAGAACTGAGGCTCTGGGACAAGATCATAATATATGATTTGAGCATGTAATATGCATAGTTATATCTGTATTATTGGGTCTACTTTATATACCTAATAGAGACATAGGGAAGTCTAAGAGGGACAGAAGAGCTAGAGTCCAAGGCCAACACTCTGACGTCAGAGACCATGCCTTCAGTCTTTTCCCCTCCCCACCCCTACCACCACCACCCTGTACAGGCCTTGACAGTCTGTCTTTCTCTGCACTGGCAGGATTGGCTTTGCCATAGCTCTCGACGTCTGGCTGAGGATGGAGCCCATGTGGTCATCAGCAGCCGGAAGCAGCAGAACGTGGACCGTGCTGTGGCCACACTGAAGGGGGAGGGGCTGAGTGTGACAGGCACTGTGTGTCATGTGGGCAATGCTGAGGATCGGGAGCGGCTGGTGACCATGGTGAGTAGCAGGGATATGGGCACTGGGCCAGGAGGTGGCAGAAGGAAGCCAGCTTGAATCTCTGATTTTCCTAGACAGCTCTGATGAGGTCCAACCAAGCAGTCACATAGCAGTGAATTCCCCATACCCATACCCATACCCACACCAGCACCAGACTGCCAGCACATTTTTACTGCGTGCTTTTTTTATAACATCCACATCTTCAATCAGAACAACCATCTCATCCCAGAGAATCAAAAACCACTCTAAGCCAGGCGTGGTGGCGCAGCATTTAATCCCAGCCGTCGGGAGGCAGAGGTCAGAGGATCGCCATGAGTTCGAGGCCACCCTGAGAATACATAGTTCCAGGTCGGTCTGGGCTAGAGTGAAACCCTACCTTGAAAAAAAAAAAGCACTCTAATGCTTTAACCTTACGTGATGCCTGAGGGATGATGTCCTGGTTCTCTGGTAGTTCCATTGTCATCAGGCAGATGAGAAAGATAAAACACAAAATAGAAAAAATAGATATTCCCACCCATAAGGTAATAAAGGATCTCTTGTTCTTCACCTTACAGAGTACCCAGGAGCTATAGTATAGGAGGCAATCCACCATGTGTCAGTCACCTACTATGTGCCATTTCTTGTGTGCAGAGCCTTACACGGTATTTTTTGTTGATGTTGGTGGTACTAGTGTGGGTTGGTTTGGTTTTTTGAATCAGTATCTCACTTTGTCGCCAAGACTGGCCTTGAACTTGTGACGATTTCCCTGTCTTAGCCTCCTGAGAGCTAGAATGATAGGTGAGAGCTGCCATATCCAGCTAGGTTGTCTCTAAATCTGACAGCACCCCCAAGAAAGGCAAGGTTTATTCTCCCTGTTTATAGACTGGTTCAGATCTCTACAGCCACTTCCCAAGACACAGCCAGTATGGAAAGAACTGTGATTCAAACCCAACCTATCAAACTGCCTTCCTTTTTTGAAAAATATATTTTATTTATTTATTTGAGAGAAAGAGGCAGAGAGAGAGAATGAGTGCACCACAGCCTCCAGCCACTGCAAACAAACTCCAGATGAATGCGCCCCCTTGTGCATCTGGCTTATGTGGGTCCTAGAGAATTGAACCAGGATCCTTTGGCTTTGCCGGCAAATGCCTTAACTGCTAAGCCATCTCTCCAGCCCCCTCCTTCCTTTTTTGAATGTCTGTAAGGCTACCAGCACTTCCCTATTAGCATAGGAACAGGGTTTAGGTGCCAAATGAACTGCAGTCTCAACATGTCTAAGCCAGTCTCACCGGCCATCCAGCTACACAAGAAAATATGTACTGTCCAACTGAGGACACCCCTCTCCCTTGAAATTCAGGGTACACACTGTTCCCCAGTGTGCCTGGGCATACAAATAAAGCACAGAGCTGTTCTAACACAACAGAGGGTTGGCACAGATACTTTGGGTGATCTTAGAAGTTGAGGACTTTAAGCAGAGCAGACAAAGGTGTGATGGGCAGAATAAGATAATCTCATTTTTAAAGAATCATTGTCAAATGCTCAAATGTGCGTTGCAAAGAGCCATGTGTGAATCCAAGAAGGTCACCTTGCCTGGCATACGCTGCTGGACAGAGCCTGAGATTGGGGCCTTGATCCTAAGGATGGAGTGGTCACTTTAGGAGCATGGGCTAATTAGTGCTAGTCATTCAAAATGAGGAGAGCAATCTTTTTTTTTGGGGGGGGGAGGGGGGTTTCCCCAGGGCCTCACATTATTTAATGTCAAAATCCTACTAGCCCCTGCAGGTTCACTTAGTAGACTTGCAGCCTTAGCCTAGAAGTGGGGTTTGAGGTAGACCTTGAGGAATGAGTGGGAATGGACAAATAAAGTGAATATGAGGCTCCAATGACCCTGAAAAAAGAACAAACAACCTAGGAGGAACTGAAAGGAAGAAGGGACCTCTGTCAGTCCACAGCAGGGAGCACAGGCACACTGTAGGAGCTGGGCTGCATGGGAAGAGCAGGACTAGGGACTTCCACAGCTCCCAAAGGAGTTTCAATGACTTCTTGAGAATGGTGTGCTGAGAGGAAACCAAGTTAACCACTTCCCCCACAGCCAGGTCCCAAATACTTGTTGTGCTCATACAACTTAGAGCAAGATTTAGAAGACACCAGGGTAGTCGTGGTACCTTTCTCATGTACCTTTTTAAATATTTTTTATTATTTATTGATTTTTTTATAAAAGGTTGTACTCTTAGACCCCCCCCCCTTACTCCCTCCCCAATTCTGCTGAGTGTCTTCTTTGGTGGGTTATTGGTATTCATTGGAGGATCGAGAGACCTCAGTCAGTCTCTAGTGACAAGGTGGGAGAGATAGAGTGCCTCAGGCCATTTCCCATCCACCCTAAGGTTCTTACAGTCTTTCTGCCCTCTCTTCCACAATGTTCCCTGAGCCTTGGTGGGCAAGATAGGGATCTGATTTAGTGTTGCTTTCTCTGTTTAGATGAGGTTTGAGTGACCGCGGTGTCTGTTGCCATCTCCCTGGAACTGGTTTTCAGGCTAGCTGTTACCAGCTTCCTCTGAAGTGACTTCTGGGCCCAGGAAAATGAGGTGGAGATGACCCATCTCATGGTAGACAATTGGCTCTATCTTCTTGTATTGATGTATCCTGATTCTCCCAGTATTTTTTTAATTTTTTTATGTATTTATTTGAGAGAATATGTATGACAGAGAAAGTAGCACATAGAGAGAATGAGAGAAAATGGGTACACCAGGGCCTCTAGCCATGCAAATGAACTCACCACCTTGTGCATCTGGCTTTATGTGGGTCCTAGGAGTCGAACCTGGGTCCTTTTGGCTTTGCTGGCAAGCACATTAACCACTAAGCCATCTCTCCAGCTCCTCCCAGTAATTTCCACCATCTGTCTCATGTGTGCTGGGTGGGAATTGGCATCTACCCACCCCACACACCTTTTTCTTGAGACAGAGTTTTGCTATGTAGCCCAGTCTGACCTCAACCTTATGATCCTCCTTCTTTAGCCTCCCAGTGCTGAGATTACAAGCATTTGTCACCATGCCCATTTCTCATTCATCTGGCTTTTGTGCTGCTCAATCAAACCCCAAGCCTTCTGTACTGACAAGCTTGGAATGAGAGTGAAATAGGTGGCCTAGCAGAGAAACAAATGTGCTTTCTCTCCAGGTACTTCTCCTGCAGTTCACCACCCTCACCCCACCCCAAACACACCCAGAGTATGACACATTACTTACCAATTTTTAACCTGTTCTTGACAGTCACAAGTCATCAGGGTGCTTGCATAGAACCAAGGCAGGTGACTGGGACCTTGTGCCACAATATCAAAATTTTAAAGCACAAGAAAGGATTGACACTGGTTGTAAAAGACTGTGTGACTTTAATTTTTGTTAAATGAACATGTTGACAGCCCAGGCATTTCTTTAGCAGTGGAGAAACAACTGAGCTTAGCACCTAGTTAGCAAGAATAATTAGTTAACAGGAGAAGCTAGCAGATGGTGTGCATTGTTAATAGCACCCTTGTGTGCCAAATCAGAGGCACAAAGTTGATTGAGGGCCCATTACATGGTACTTGCCCAAGGCATCAAAATTGCCATTGCAGGCAAGTGCAAAGCCAGGGTTTAGAGTGGCTTTACTAGTGAAACGATTGTTGGCATGTTCTCCTTGGCCACTATTACTCCAGCCCAGGCCTTCATTACCTCCTTACAACTTACTAAGGAGGTGAAACATCCCTTTCTTGGCTTTCCAGCTTAAGCCTCAGTTTCTGCCTTACAGCTTCCATGCTTCTGAGCCAAAAGAAAAGAGAGAAAATGCCATCAAAACTGAGTTTGGAACTGCTTCAAAGCCATGCTTGTGTCTTCAACACCACAGCTCATTCTGAGCAACAGTTTCATAATGATCCCAACTCATTTTTTTAAATTATTTTTTTTATTGACAACTCAATCTCCATCATATCCCCTCCCTCTCTCCATTAGTCTCTCTTTTAATTTGATGTCATCATCTTTTTCTTCTATTATGAGGGTCTTGAGAAGGTATTGCTAGGCACTGCAAAGGTCATGGATATCAAGGCCAATTTCTGTCTGGGCAGTTGCATTGTAAGTCATACCCTTCCTTTGGCTCTTCCATTCTATCCGCCCCCTCTTCTGCAATGGTCCCTGAGCCTTGGAGGGTGTGACAGAGATGTTTCAGTGCTGGGCACTCCTCCATCCCTTCTTCTCAGCACTATGTTGTCTTTTGGGTCATCCCAGTGGTCATTGCCATCTGAAAAGAGAAGCTTCTCTAACCAGAAGTGAGAGTAGCATTAATATGTGAATATGAACATTAAGTGTAGTGCTTTCAGGGCAGCGTGGTGGGAATAATATATACATTTAGTCAACAAGAGCAGGCTTTATACCCCTAAGCTCATGACCTCCCCTGCCATAGACTTTTGCTTAGGTTTTTTCAGTACCAGGTATGTATTCCCTCCCATAGAGAGGGCCTTCAGTCCAATTATGGAGCAGTTGGTTACCCCAAGAGTAGACATGCCACTATTGCACCATTCAGTCATTGGGCCTGTATGGCCAAACTTGAATATTCAGTGTCCACTGTTTTCACTGCTGATGACTTCTGTCTTCCAAATGGCTGCATGCAGTGCAGCTTTTCCAGCTTTCAGTTGGCTGGTCTACAGGAGAAAGGTTTTCTGCTCAGCACCAGCTTGCTTTCTCAGTGACCTTGCCTCTCAGGCAAGAGATGTCTTCAACAATAGGGTCTTAAATTTTCTAGTAACAGTCTACAGCTTCTAGATGTGCCATTATTCAAAAAAAGTAGGTTTACATAAGTCTTAGTCACACTATCTTGAATTTAGATTGACCCTCCCCCTGCCCTTCTTTTATGCATTCTCTTCCCATGGCCTTGCTTAGCCCCCTTCCCCCCTGTAATCTGTTCTTCCAATTCATTTTTAGAGGGGTCACAGGAACCATCTTTATGCTGCAAAGTAGAGAGTGACCTCAGTTCTACCATCACTAACTAGTTTTGTGCTCTGAGAGAAAATCTCTTTACCTCTCCCCAACACTGATAGAACAGGCCTTTCTGTGTTAGCTCAGTCCTAATGTGTTATATGGCCTTGAAAGATGAACTTCCTAGACCTTAATGCCATCACCTCCACCATAAGGATATTGGGTTAGGTGATCAAGGCCCACCAATAGTAACTTTCAGTCCATTCAGGTAAGTATGGACAGATTGACTTAGAAGTCTTGTAATGACTTAGAAGTCATTCAGAGAATAGGCATAAACACTTGAGAAAATGGGGCTGGAACTTGGGGTGGACAGAGGAGGAGGGGGTCCGGAAATAGACTTTGAAGTAAGGGCTGAAGGTATGAGAATGAAGGAACTCTCTAAAGAGCAAGTGGAAAGAAAAGACTGAAGGGTCAGAGGCAAGTTGGAAAGACTGCAAAAGAAGTAAGAACCTCAAATAGTTGGCAACAGAGCATAGGGTAACCTTGAGAGAGACAATGTTATAAGGAGACATTCAGACAACTACTCCCTAAGAAGAAATTCCTTCCCTCCCCTGCAGTCCTGATCAGACTCTCTTCCTGCAGGCTGTGAACCTTCACGGGGTATTGACATCCTGGTCTCCAATGCTGCTGTCAACCCTGCTTTGGAAACTTAATGGATGTCACCGAGGAGGTGTGGGACAAGGTAAGTGGTGGTTAAAGCATGCCTCAGGGAAACATTCAGCACAAACTTTCAGAATGCCTTCATCAGAGTGTGGAAAAGCCCAGACTGTTCTTGAACAGTCTTGTGATGATTTCCCTGTTTCCGTCTCCTGAGTGCTAGGGTTACAGGTGTGAGACCACACCCAGCTAGGTTGTCTCTGAATCTGACAACACCCCCAAGCAAGGCAAGGTTCATTCTCCCTGTTTATAGAGACCTTTTGCATTTTTAGCCATTCTTTCCTAGACATCTCCAAAGTGAAGCAAAGATAGGATTTGAGAATGGTATAGTCTGGTAATAACAATATTTAGGGATATGGGTTTGGCCCAAGGATACCTTCAAGCCACTGACACGGTTGCTGCTGCACACGGAGCCTGTTTCTTGCCCTCTTCCCCATTCCATACAGGGCCTGTCATCAGGAAGTTGGCCTGTAGGAAATTACATCAGGTCCAGAGAACTGAGGCTCTGGGACAAGATCATAATATATGATTTGAGCATGTAATATGCATAGTTATATCTGTATTATTGGGTCTACTTTATATACCTAATAGAGACATAGGGAAGTCTAAGAGGGACAGAAGAGCTAGAGTCCAAGGCCAACACTCTGACGTCAGAGACCATGCCTTCAGTCTTTTCCCCTCCCCACCCCTACCACCACCACCCCTGTACAGGCCTTGACAGTCTGTCTTTCTCTGCACTGGCAGGATTGGCTTTGCCATAGCTCGACGTCTGGCTGAGGATGGAGCCCATGTGGTCATCAGCAGCCGGAAGCAGCAGAACGTGGACCGTGCTGTGGCCACACTGAAGGGGGAGGGGCTGAGTGTGACAGGCACTGTGTGTCATGTGGGCAATGCTGAGGATCGGGAGCGGCTGGTGACCATGGTGAGTAGCAGGGATATGGGCACTGGGCCAGGAGGTGGCAGAAGGAAGCCAGCTTGAATCTCTGATTTTCCTAGACAGCTCTGATGAGGTCCAACCAAGCAGTCACATAGCAGTGAATTCCCCATACCCATACCCATACCCACACCAGCACCAGACTGCCAGCACATTTTTACTGCGTGCTTTTTTTATAACATCCACATCTTCAATCAGAACAACCATCTCATCCCAGAGAATCAAAAACCACTCTAAGCCAGGCGTGGTGGCGCAGCATTTAATCCCAGCCGTCGGGAGGCAGAGGTCAGAGGATCGCCATGAGTTCGAGGCCACCCTGAGAATACATAGTTCCAGGTCGGTCTGGGCTAGAGTGAAACCCTACCTTGAAAAAAAAAAAAGCACTCTAATGCTTTAACCTTACGTGATGCCTGAGGGATGATGTCCTGGTTCTCTGGTAGTTCCATTGTCATTAGGCAGATGAGAAAGATAAAACACAAAATAGAAAAAAATAGATATTCCCACCCATAAGGTAATAAAGGATCTCTTGTTCTTCACCTTACAGAGTACCCAGGAGCTATAGTATAGGAGGCAATCCACCATGTGTCAGTCACCTACTATGTGCCATTTCTTGTGTGCAGAGCCTTACACGGTATTTTTTGTTGATGTTGGTGGTACTAGTGTGGGTTGGTTTGGTTTTTTGAATCAGTATCTCACTTTGTCGCCAAGACTGGCCTTGAACTTGTGACGATTTCCCTGTCTTAGCCTCCTGAGAGCTAGAATGATAGGTGAGAGCTGCCATATCCAGCTAGGTTGTCTCTAAATCTGACAGCACCCCAAGAAAGGCAAGGTTTATTCTCCCTGTTTATAGACTGGTTCAGATCTCTACAGCCACTTCCCAAGACACAGCCAGTATGGAAAGAACTGTGATTCAAACCCAACCTATCAAACTGCCTTCCTTTTTTGAAAAATATATTTTATTTATTTATTTGAGAGAAAGAGGCAGAGAGAGAGAATGGGTGCACCACGGCCTCCAGCCACTGCAAACAAACTCCAGATGAATGTGCCCCCTTGTGCATCTGGCTTATGTGGGTCCTAGAGAATTGAACCAGGATCCTTTGGCTTTGCCGGCAAATGCCTTAACTGCTAAGCCATCTCTCCAGCCCCCTCCTTCCTTTTTTGAATGTCTGTAAGGCTACCAGCACTTCCCTATTAGCATAGGAACAGGGTTTAGGTGCCAAATGAACTGCAGTCTCAACATGTCTAAGCCAGTCTCACCGGCCATCCAACTACACAAGAAAATATGTACTGTCCAACTGAGGACACCCCTCTCCCTTGAAATTCAGGGTACACACTGTTCCCCATTGTGCCTGGGCATACAAATAAAGCACAGAGCTGTTCTAACACAACAGAGGGTTGGCACAGATACTTTGGGTGATCTTAGAAGTTGAGGACTTTAAGCAGAGCAGACAAAGGTGTGATGGGCAGAATAAGATAATCTCATTTTTAAAGAATCATTGTCAAATGCTCAAATGTGCGTTGCAAAGAGCCATGTGTGAATCCAAGAAGGTCACCTTGCCTGGCATACGCTGCTGGACAGAGCCTGAGATTGGGGCCTTGATCCTAAGGATGGAGTGGTCACTTTAGGAGCATGGGCTAATTAGTGCTAGTCATTCAAAATGAGGAGAGCAATCTTTTTTTTTTTGGGGGGTCCCCAGGCCTCTCACATTATTTAATGTCAAAATCCTACTAGCCCCTGCAGGTTCACTTAGTAGACTTGCAGCCTTAGCCTAGAAGTGGGGTTTGAGGTAGACCTTGAGGAATGAGTGGGAATGGACAAATAAAGTGAATATGAGGCTCCAATGACCCTGAAAAAAGAACAAACAACCTAGGAGGAACTGAAAGGAAGAAGGGACCTCTGTCAGTCCACAGCAGGGAGCACAGGCACACTGTAGGAGCTGGGCTGCATGGGAAGAGCAGGACTAGGGACTTCCACAGCTCCCAAAGGAGTTTCAATGACTTCTTGAGAATGGTGTGCTGAGAGGAAACCAAGTTAACCACTTCCCCCGCAGCCAGGTCCCAAATACTTGTTGTGCTCATACAACTTAGAGCAAGATTTAGAAGACACCAGGGTAGTCGTAGGTACCTTTCTCATGTACCTTTTAAAATATTTTTTATTATTTATTGATTTTTTTATAAAAGGTTGTACTCTTAGACCCCCCCCCCTTACTCCCTCCCCAATTCTGCTGAGTGTCTTCTTTGGTGGGTTATTGGTATTCATTGGAGGGATCGAGAGACCTCAGTCAGTCTCTAGGTGACAAGGTGGGAGAGATAGAGTGCCTCAGGCCATTCCCATCCACCCTAAGGTTCTTACAGTCTTTCTGCCCTCTCTTCCACAATGTTCCCTGAGCCTTGGTGGGCAAGATAGGGATCTGATTTAGTGTTGCTTTCTCTGTTTAGATGAGGTTTGAGTGACCGCGGTGTCTGTTGCCATCTCCCTGGAACTGGTTTTCAGGCTAGCTGTTACCAGCTTCCTCTGAAGTGACTTCTGGGCCCAGGAAAATGAGGTGGAGATGACCCATCTCATGGTAGACAATTGGCTCTATCTTCTTGTATTGATGTATCCTGATTCTCCCCAGTATTTTTTTAAATTTTTTTATGTATTTATTTGAGAGAATATGTATGACAGAGAAAGTAGCACATAGAGAGAATGAGAGAAAATGGGTACACCAGGGCCTCTAGCCATGCAAATGAACTCACCACCTTGTGCATCTGGCTTTATGTGGGTCCTAGGGAGTCGAACCTGGGTCCTTTGGCTTTGCTGGCAAGCACCTTAACCACTAAGCCATCTCTCCAGCTCCTCCCCAGTAATTTCCACCATCTGTCTCACATGTGCTGGGTGGGAATTGGCATCTACCCACCCCACACACCTTTTTTCTTGAGACAGAGTTTTGCTATGTAGCCCAGTCTGACCTCAACCTTATGATCCTCCTTCTTTAGCCTCCCCAGTGCTGAGATTACAAGCATTTGTCACCATGCCCATTTCTCATTCATCTGGCTTTGTGCTGCTCAATCAAACCCCAAGCCTTCTGTACTGACAAGCTTGGAATGAGAGTGAAATAGGTGGCCTAGCAGAGAGCAAATGTGCTTTCTCTCCAGGTACTTCTCCTGCAGTTCACCACCCTCACCCCACCCCAAACACACCCAGAGTATGACACACATTACTTACCAACTTAACCTGTTCTTGACAGTCACAAGTCATCAGGGTGCTTGCATAGAACCAAGGCAGGTGACTGGGACCTTGTGCCACAATATCAAAATTTTAAAGGCACAAGAAAGGATTGACACTGGTTGTAAAAGACTGTGTGACTTTAATTTTTTGTTAAATGAACATGTTGACAGCCCAGGCATTTCTTTAGCAGTGGAGAAACAACTGAGCTTAGCACCTAGTTAGCAAGAATAATTAGTTAACAGGAGAAGCTAGCAGATGGTGTGCATTGTTAATAGCACCCCTTGTGTGCCAAATCAGAGGCACAAAGTTGATTGAGGGCCCATTACATGGTACTTGCCCAAGGCATCAAAATTGCCATTGCAGGCAAGTGCAAAGCCAGGGTTTAGAGTGGCTTACTAGTGAAACGATTGTTGGCATGTTCTCCTTGGCCACTATTACTCCAGCCCAGGCCTTCATTACCTCCTTACAACTTACTAAGGAGGTGAAACATCTCCTTTCTTGGCTTTCCCAGCTTAAGCCTCAGTTTCTGCCTTACAGCTTCCATGCTTCTGAGCCAAAAAGAGAAAGAGAGAAAATGCCATCAAAACTGAGTTTGGAACTGCTTCAAAGCCATGCTTGTGTCTTCAACACCACAGCTCGCCTGAGCAACAGTTTCATAATGATCCCAACTCATTTTTTTAAATTATTTTTTTATTGACAACTTCTATACTTACATACAAAAAGTACATGATACTTCCCTCCCCTTCCCCCATTCCCCTTTAGAACTCCAATCTCCATCATATCCCCTTCCTCTCTCCATTAGTCTCTCTTTTAATTTGATGTCATCATCTTTTTCTTCTATTATGAGGGTCTTGAGAAGGTATTGCTAGGCACTGCAAAGTCATGGATATCGAGGCCAATTTCTGTCTGGGCAGTTGCATTGTAAGAAGTCATACCCTTCCTTTGGCTCTTCCATTCTATCCGCCCCCTCTTCTGCAATGGTCCCTGAGCCTTGGAGGGTGTGACAGAGATGTTTCAGTGCTGGGCAGTCCTCCATCCCTTCTTTTCAGCACTATGTTGTCTTTTGGGTCATCCCAGTGGTCATTGCCATCTGAAAAGAGAAGCTTCTCTAACCAGAAGTGAGAGTAGCATTAATATGTGAATATGAACATTAAGTGTAGTGCTTTCAGGGCAGCGTGGTGGGAATAATATATACATTTAGCCAGACAAGAGCAGGCTTTATACCCCTAAGGCTCATGACCTCCCCTGCCATAGACTTTTGCTTAGGTTTTTTCAGTACCAGGTATGTATTCCCTCCCATAGAGAGGGCCTTCAGTCCAATTATGGAGCAGTTAGTTACCCCAAGAGTAGACATGCCACTATTGCACCCATTCAGTCATTGGGCCTGTATGGCCAAACTTGAATATTCAGTGTCTACTGTTTTCACTGCTGATGACTTCTGTCTTCCAAATGGCTGCATGCAGTGCAGCTTTTTCCAGCTTTCAGTTGGCTGATCTACAGGGAGAAGGTTTTCTGCTCAGCACCAGCTTGCTTTCCCAGTGACCTTGCCTCTCAGGCAAGAGATGTCTTCAGCAATAGGGTCTTACTATCTGTTTCTCAAGGGCAACCAAGGGCTTTGGCAAAAGCCTTTAATGTTTTGGAGGCTACCTAGACCTCCTTGACCAACAACTCTCTGGAAGGTATCCCATCCCAGGCACTGAAAATTTTCTAGTAACAGTCTACAGCTTCTAGATGTGCCATTATTCAAAAAAGTAGGTTTACATAAGTCTTAGTCACACTATCTTGTATTTAGATTGACCCTCCCCCTGCCCTTCTTTTATGCATTCTCTTCCCATGGCCTTGCTTAGGCCCCTTCCCCTCCCTGTAATCTGTTCTTCCAATTCATTTTTAGAGGGGTCACAGGAACCATCTTTATGCTGCAAAGTAGGAGAGTGACCTCAGTTCTACCATCACTAACTAGTTTTGTGCTCTGAGAAAATCTCTTTACCTCTCCCCAACACTGATAGAACAGGCCTTTCTGTGTTAGTCAGTCCTAATGTGTTATATGGCCTTGAAAGATGAACTTCCTAGACCTTAATGCCATCACCTCCACCATAAGGATATTGGGTTAGGTGATCAAGGCCCACCCAGTAGTAACTTTCCAGTCCATTCAGGTAAGTATGGACAGATTGACTTAGAAGTCTTGTAATGACTTAGAAGTCATTCAAGGAGAATAGGCATAAACACTTGAGAAAATGGGGCTGGAACTTGGGGTGGACAGAGGAGGGGGGTCAGAAATAGACTTTGAAGTAAGGGCTGAAGGTATGAGAATGAAGGAACTCTCTAAAGAGCAAGTGGAAAGAAAAGACTGAAGGGTCAGAGGCAAGTTGGAAAGACTGCAAAAGAAGTAAGAACCTCAAATAGTTGGCAACAGAGCATAGGGTAACTTGAGAGAGACAATGTTATAAGGAGACATTCAGACAACTACTCCTAAGAAGAAATTCCTTCCCTCCCCTGCAGTCCTGATCCAGACTCTCTTCCCTGCAGGCTGTGAACCTTCACGGGGGTATTGACATCCTGGTCTCCAATGCTGCTGTCAACCCTTTCTTTGGAAACTTAATGGATGTCACCGAGGAGGTGTGGGACAAGGTAAGTGGTGGTTAAAGCATGCCTCAGGAAACATTCAGCACAAACTTTCAGAATGCCTTCATCAAGAGTGTGGAAATGCCATATGCCACACCTGTTGTGTACCTGGTACAGTGTAAGTAGGGTAGGTTCCTCTGTCCTGCTCTTCTCCTTCACCTCTGCCTCTCCCTGGTCCTGTCGTCTGCCAGTTGCTCTGTGATAGTCACCTCTGCTTCCTTTCCCCAGCCTGCTCACCCACACTCTTCTTTGTTTATTTGTAGCAGCGACATGGCAGCTAATAGGCCAACAAATGGTACACTTAAACTTACACAACTACGCACCCCCTTTTCTGCTGCCAAAAATGAATGCTTTTTCATTAGTTGGGAAACATTAATAGCTGCTGGTTAAGTGAAATTCCAATTTTGGTGAAACTACAAAAGGTGCTGCTTTATAACATCTAGCCTTTGGACAGGACCTGTCCTCTTTTTTTGTTTGTTTGTTTGTTTGTTTGTTTGTTTGTTTGTTTGTTTTTCAAGGTAAGGTCTCACTCTAGCCCAGGCTGACCTGGAATTCACTATGTAGTCTTAGGGTGGCCTCGAGCCCTTGGCGATCCTCCTACCTCTGCCTCCCGAGTGCTGGGATTAAAGGTGTGCACTACCATGCCTGGCCTGTCCTCTTTTCTTAATGGCAATATTAAGAGAATCTGAGATCCAGGTGCCAACATCTAGTGCTAGGATATTGATGTTTTCTTTTTTTGTTTTGTTTTGTTTTGTTTTGTTTTGTTTTGTTTTGTTTTGTTTTTCAAGGTAGGGTCTCACTCTAGCCCAGGCTGACCTGGCATTCACTATGTATTCTTAGGGTGGCCTTGAACTCATGGTGATCCTCCTACCTCTGCCTCTCAAGTGCTGGGATTAAAGGCGTGCACCACAACGCCCGGCTAGGATATTGATTTTTATGTGAACTTGCCTATTATATCATATTCAAATATAGTTTATCCATCTACACCCTTTAATTATAAAGCCTTAATTAAGGTGTTTGTCTTTGTTTTCTAAGATTAATATTCCCACATGATTTGAAAACGCTAAATTTCTTACAATCTTCCATGGATCTGTCAGCACTAAAAAGTTTAAAGATAGAAAAATACTGTCATTTTTAATCAGTGTCTCACACACATAAAGACCAGTGTCAAAATGTTCTTCAGTGATCCAGTTCTGGATTTTGATATTCCTTAAAGTAAAGAAACATCTTTAGCCAGGTGTGGTGGTGCATGCCTTTAATCCTAGCACTCGGGAGGCAGAGGTAGGAGGATTGCCATGAGTTCAAGGCCACTCAGGAGGCAAAGGTAGGAGGATTGCCATGAGTTCAAGGCCACCTGAGATTACATAATGAGTTCCAGGTTAGTCTGGCATAGAGCGATACCCTACCTTGAAAAACCAAAAATGGGAAAAAAAAAAAAAAGAAAAAAGAAAAAGAAAAAGGTGAAAAAGAAACATCTTTCAGGAGTAGCCTAAAGACCATAGGAAAATCAGTTCTTAACCAAGTAATTTTTCTTTTTAGTTTGCATTTTCATTTTCTTTTTCTTTTCTTTTCTTTTCTTTTCTTTTTTTTCCCCCCCCCCCCAAAATAGGGTCTCACTCAAGCCCAGGCTGACCTGGAATTCACTATGTAGTCTCAGGGTGGCCTTGAACTCATGGTGATCCTCCTATCTCTGCCTCACAAGTGCTGGGATTAAAGGCATGTGCCACCACACCCGGCTTTTTAGTCTGCATTTTCTTTAATATCACGGTACATCAAACCTAAATGCAATATATGATCATTGATCATACACTGGATTTTTTTTTTAAGCAGGAACAAGCTGAGTAACCCTTGAACTAGTCCTTGAATTTGCTGGTCTTGAACTATAATCCTTCTGCCTTGACCTCCTGAGTGCTGGAACAATAGTTCATCAAACCTGGCTCTGGAATTTTTAAGAAGGAAAATTTGAGGCCAGCCAGGTGTGATAGCACATGCTTACAATCCCAGCACTTGGGAGGTTGAACCAGGAAGATCACTGTAAGTTTGAGGCCAGCGTGGCTACTTAGTGATTCTAGGCTAATGTGAGCTACATAGTAAAACTCTAGCTCAAAAAAAATCAAGGAAATAGAAGGAGGGAGGAAAGAAGGGACAAAGGGAGGGGAAGGGAGGGAAGAAGAGATAATGAGTTATAATTGTGAAAAGGAATATTCTTATTCTTTGAAAATGTATATTAACATATTTAGAAATAGAACATTGTCAATGTCTGCAATGATCCATTAGAACAGAAAACTAAAGCTGGGCATTGTGGTGCATACCTGTTATCCCAGCACTAGGAAGGTTGAGGCAGGAGGATTGCCATAAGTTCCAAGGCTAGCCTGGGATATATACTGAGTTCCAGGCCAGCCTGGACTATAGAGTGAGACACTGTCTCTCAACTCCTTCACCACCTCCAAAAAACAAACCTATACAGATATATATGGAGAAAGTTAATGGGGCAAAAAATGAACCATTTGAATTTAGGCAAAGGATGTGAATGTTCATTATATTTATCAACTTTTTGTAGGATTTAAACTTTTCAGAATAAAGCCAAATGTGGTGGCTCAAACCCACATTCCCAGCACTCAGGAGGCTGAAGTAGACAGATCTCCATTAGTTCAAGTCCAGCCTGGTCTACTTATTGAATTTAGGACAGCCTGCGCTACAGAGTGAAAGTATTTCAAAAA
The DNA here is from genome assembly GCA_036365145.1 of Orientallactaga sibirica. Taxonomy (NCBI): domain Eukaryota; kingdom Metazoa; phylum Chordata; class Mammalia; order Rodentia; family Dipodidae; genus Orientallactaga; species Orientallactaga sibirica. The sequence goes on along the minus strand of JAEOAD010000059.1, from coordinate 12,159,000 downwards.
AATAAAAAACATTTCAGAATAAGAAGTTGGCATGTGGACATAGGAGGGTAATATTGCAGCAGTATTCAGAACATGGTAACAAGGTCATACATTTGTTTTAAATTTGGGACATGGAGAATTTGATTCTAGCCTACACCCCAACTTCACCAGAAAGTACCTGCTCATGAGTCACTTTCTGATAAATGTCCTGCCAGACAGTCCCTTCCTGGATGGCCAAGAACACCTCACTCCATAAGCTCAGAAGCCAGAGAAGTAACAAATGCCTCAGTCAGGCTACATCTTCCTAGTGAATGCCAGCCCTCTGTAGGGCAGATCCAATTGTTGACCCAATCCCAGGCCCCTCCCCCATTTGTGAGAAATACATAAAATTCAACTCAAACCCAAAGCACTCTGCACAGCTAAGAGAGATAAACTGGCCTCCATTCTGTCTCACCTAAACCAGATGTGTCATCATCTAGCTGGATAAGCTGGTGAGAGGTGCCCACCCTCCATGATCCCCGGGTCCTCCCACCCCTCTATGATCCCTGGGTCTTTCCCTTGCTGGGTCCAGGTAAGTTATCTCTAAAGTCTCTGTCAGCTCTAACAGATCCTGGAAACCTATTGTAATTCCTTGTCACTGTGTCGACCCAGTGCCCTTCTCATGCTGTTTCCCCTTCTCTCTCCGCTTCAGGTTCTGAACATTAATGTGAAAGCCACAGCCATGCTGACAAAGGCAGTGGTGCCAGAGATGGAGAAACGAGGGTACTGAGTCCAAAAGGGAGCCTGGCTGGGATGGGACCCAAAATGGGTAGTGGTCTCTATGAGGAAGAAGGCCAGCTCTCTTTCCTTTTCAGAGGCGGCTCAGTGGTGATTGTTTCCTCCATAGCAGCCTTCACTCCACTTCCAGTAAGAACCCATAAGTCTGCCACTTCTATCCCATCCTCCATCCCACGTCAGCCACCCCTCCATTACCTAGAGCTGTATGTGCCCAATTTAGCATCCATCATTCCACCGAGTCCCTGCCCACAAAAGAAATGCCTTAGCCTCTATGAACCCTAATCTAGTAAAGAAAATAAGACAGTTATCATGACCATGACCTTCCCTTATAGGTAGTGCCTTTTTGGTCCCTGTCCTTGATGTCCTTGAATAAGAACCAAAGTTGAGCTGGGTGTGTTGATGCACGCCTTTAATCTCAGCACTTGGGAGGCAGAAGTAGGAGGATCACCATGAGTTCAAGGCCACCCTGAAACTACATAGTGAATTCCAGGTCAGCCTGGGCTAGTGCAAAACCCTACATCAAAAACAAAACAAAACAAAACAAAACAAAAGGAAAAGGACCAAAACTGACCTGGAAACTAAGAGACTAACTAATTCTCTTCTTTCTCCAGGCTCTGGGCCCTTACAATGTCAGTAAAACAGCTTTATTGGGCCTTACCAAGAACTTGGCCTTAGAGCTGGCCTCAAAAAACATTAGAGTGAACTGTTTGGCACCTGGACTCATCAGGACTCGTTTCAGCAGTATGGTAAGGAGGCGTGTCCTGCATCCCCTGGGGGCCCCTTGAAGGGATCCATCTTTTGGGATAGGGACGCCCAGTATCTGAGTCCTAAGCTCCCATCCACTGCCATCCCCATTGCATGAGCTTTTCCACATTCCCTTTCCAAACCAGCTGCCCTTCCCAGACCAGATTGCCATATACTCCTTTCCTAAGGTGTAGGGTAGAGACAGGAATTCATACTATTCTCACTGTGTCATGTCTCCTGAAATGAGTGAAACTTGAGGAGGCCCAGCAAGATGCCTCACCAAGATCTGTGAAGAATGAAATGGGAAAGCAGTGATGAGAGCAGAGTGTCAAGAAGCAACAGAAAGAGAAAGGGGTGGTCTCTCCATCCTTGCTCAGTTGATGGAGGACAGTGTCCCTTGGCTTCCTCTTCTTGTACAAAAAGAGATTCCCTCCTTTCTGTAGTTGTGGATGGACAAAGCACGAGAAGACAACATAAAAGAAATTATGCACATCAGAAGGTAAGTGGCTGCAGGGGAGAATCAGGATGGATAAAGATAGAAAGGTCTCCCCAGCAACCCCACAGCTGGCTGGCTGTCCCACAGATGAACACAGTCATGCTCCCCTCTGCCTCCCAGACTTCACAGGTTCATAAACATTATCAGTGCAGTAACCTTTCCAAGGATTAAGAGACCAAAGACACAGCAAAAGCAGGTGTCAGGGTATGAGCAGAGCAGAGCTCCACTTTGCTCTCTGCCTCTACCTCTGAGTCTGTGATGGGCACCAGGACCCAAACCCCCTTGAATGAGTAGTCACGTTTCCAAAGCTCAGGGAGGTGATTCAACAATCCAAATAAAAAGAATAAACAGCTTTCTGAAACCCCAAACTCCTTTGGAAAAGGAAACTGCTCTCTTCCTTAATGGCTGGGCAAGCTACTCTTCCATCTTTGCCAGGTCCCCTTTCCTCAATGTTGGTTGCCTCTCCTACTTTCTGGCTTCTAGGCACTCTCTTCAGCTTCTCCATCTTGAGCCCTCAAGGATAAATGAATATGTCTTTACTGGTCCAAGCATCCCAGACGCCCTCAAGTTCTCCCACAGTCATGCTGAAGTCAGAATGAGTTGCAGGCATAGTTCACAACTCATTCATAAGTCAGGATGTTGCCTTCCTAGTGCTGTGAATGACCTAGCCCCATCTAGGGGAGCTTTGTAAACTGCAATTGCTTGGCCCTATTCCCAAAGGCTATTCTTTTTTTTTTTTTTTTTTTTTTTTTTTTTTGGTTTTTCTAGATAGAGTCTCACTGTAGCTCAGGCTGACCTGAGTCTCACTGTAGCTCAGGCTGACCTGAAATTCACTATGTAGTCTCAGGGTGGCCTTGAACTCACAGCAATCCTCCTACCTCAGCCTCCCGAGTGTTGGGATTAAAGGCATGTGCCACCATGCCTGGCCCAAAGGCTATTCTTCAATTGGCCCCTGCTCATCTTTTTTTTTTTCTTTTCTTTTCTTTTTTTTTTTTTTTTTTTTTTTTTTTTTTTGTTAACCTCCCAAATAACTGCAGTATTCAGCTTAGTTGGAAAACCTCTAACCCAGGCCTTCTACTTACTCTGTCACCTCTAGAGCATTCTATGGCAGTTTAAGTGTTCCCTAACTGCAGAATCATAATACAAACAATGAGATGTAGCACATTGTTAAAAACTTGATCAGAGCTGGGCGTGGTGGCGCACACCTTTAATCCCAGCACTCGGGAGGCAGAGGTAGGAGGATAGCTGTGAGTTCAAGGTCACCCTGAGACTCCATAGTGAATTCCAGGGTCAGCCTGGACTAGAGAGAGACCCTACCTCGAAATACCAAAAACAAAACAAAAACTTGTTCAGGCTGGGCATGGTGGTGCATGCTTTTAATCCCAGCACTGAGGAGGCTGAAGTAGGAGGATCACTGTTCAAAGCCAGCCTGGACTATAGAGTAAGTTCCAGGTCAGCCTGGGTTAGAGTGAGACCCTGCTTCAAAAAAAAAAAAAAAAATTAACTTGGGACTTATGGGACAAAAATAGATTCCTGAAAAGGTTATCTGTTGATTGAACCTGTACAAATGGAATAACTAAACATACCATTTAGTACAACACAGACTCCCTGGCACTTGAATTGTATGTATACATGTACAAATTCTTTTGAAGCACAAAGTAATTGCTTACCATTTTACTATTCTAACTTTGCATTCTGGCATCTTGAGTTCTCTGTATATTTGAATACAACACGTTGTATTATTTATTGTATTTTTTCAGAATTTATGCTTATACAAATTATAAGTACTTATCATCATGGTCCACCTATTTAATAAACATAAAGTTGTACACTGGCCCTGAAAAATCAACTGATGATTCTTGATTAAGCAAATTTCATTCCCTGTGGGCCAGATGAAAGGAACTCACCCCTTTGACTTTTATTCCCTTCCTGTTCCTTAGGATAGGCAAGCCAGAGGAGTGTGCCGGCATCGTTTCTTTCCTGTGTTCTGAAGATGCCAGCTACATCACTGGGGAGACAGTAGTGGTGGGGGGAGGAACCCCTTCACGCCTCTGAGGACCTGGAGACAGCCCGCCAGGGCAGAGGTTGGCTCCAGCTAGGCAGGGGAGGGGGAGAGGTCCAGCTTTCCTCTACTTCTTTTCCTACCTGCCTACACGTTTGTTCACCCACACAAAATCAGTTTTACCCTATAAGTTCCCTATGGTCAAGGTGTGGTCTGATGAGTATTCTTGCCATTCATTGCTATGGCCTTGTAGAAAAGCTTCCTGGCGAGGTGGGTTAAGCCTGCTGAGAAGGCTGCGTCTAACCTTGGCAATGACCAACAAGTATTTTTTCGCGCGTCTCTCAGGAGAATTTGAGGGCGGGGTGGGAAGAGAAGGAACCTGTGTGGAAGGAACAGGGATGGCAACTAACATAAGATGTAAATAAAACGAAGACGATTGGCCGGTTGCTTTGAGTCAGCGTGCTCCTTTCTCGGGGTCGGGTGTTTAGGAATGGTATCTGAGCCGAAGTGTGCATCTCTGGGTCTGTTTCCAGGACCTGAGCGCGATGCTCAAGGGTGGAGGTGTCCGCAGAGCTGCCAGCCAGGAGGGGGTGGCTGGGGAACTCCTAGGTGCTACTCTTAGCTTCACACCCTCAGGGATGGTGCCAAGGACGCCACGGGGATCCCCGAGGCGGGGCTGGCTAGTAAGAAAGAAGAACTAACTCCAGCACAACCGGCCAGGTCCTCTGGCGCCATCGCCCTTGGTTCGGGGTTCCGTCCATGGTCAGCAAGGACGAGCTGGCTCGGTCCAGAGCGGGCGGGGTGGGGAAGCGAGGGAGCGTGGAAGGATGACCGGGGAGGGGTACCTAGGGCCATAAACAAAACATCGGAAGTCGAAGTCGTGTTTTTGGGTGGCCGAGGGGCGGGTTGCACGAAATCAGGACCGCTGCACCACCCCCCGCCCCCCAGTTAGCCCGGATACCCGGCGACGCGCCCTGGGCTTCCGCACAGGCAGGGTCGCCGCGAGAGCGCGCGGGGTCTCACGCGGCGCGGCAGCGCAGCGCGCATGCTCCGTTGGTCACCTCTCCGGGCGGGGCGGGAGACCCGGCGCTCGCTCGCAGCGAGGTGGGGGCGGGGGAGGAGCGCTCGCGCAGCCGCCCCTGACGGGAGCGGGCTCCGCCGCTACTGCAGCGCTCAGCGCCCGGGCCCTGCCGGAGCCGGGACTAGCATGTGCCGCGGCTCTCCGGCGGCGGCGGCTTCGCAGCAGCAGCAGCAGCAGCAGCGGCGGCAGCGGCTGCCGCCATGGCCAAGGCCGGCGTGGAGCTCACCCGCGAGCTGCAAGGTAGGAGGTTGCCTCGATCCCGGGACGCCCAGTCCCGGAGCATCCTCATCCAATGCTTTCCTGCGGTACACTCCCAGCCCAGCGCCCCTCGACCCTTCATGCATCCTCGCTCCCAGGCAAACCCTCCCTGGCATCTCAGCTCCGGCATCGCTGTCGGTGGAGCACCCTCCTCTGCCCGGCTCTCGTCACCCTATCAGGACCTTCCTGTCCCGGAGCCGCCCGGCTCTTTGGTGACAGATGCAGTCCTTTGCGCTCTATGGGGCTGACTCTCAGTGTTCCTGACCCACCCCTCCGCGAGGCGTCCGATCTTCCCTCCAGAGGGGAAGGGACCGGGCGGGGCCAGGTCCGCCCAGCCTGGCGATGGGAGCTGCCCCTGGTCCTGACTGCTGCTTAGCTAAACACCCTTCCTCCTCTCGGCCCCGCCCCGGAACTGGTCCTGGAATGGCCCCGTAGGAGCTAGGCAGCGCCCTGGCCAGTGGGGCAAAAAAGGTAGTCAGAAGTCCTGGATTGAAGCTAAAACCAAGAGCAGTCTCTCTGCGGCTCACCTCCTATAGACCCTGTCCCAGCCTGCTCCTTCCTCCCTGCCCACCACACACACCTCAAGGACTCTCGATACATGATTCTCAGATTCAACCTGCTCCACCCCCAACACCACCACAACCCGGAGCCCCTGAGGCAGGAGCACAGGCTAGCCCACGCAGAGAACAGACTGCTTGAGGATACTCACAGCGGTGATCTCTTGCGATCTCCCACACCTACAGACGCACGGGAGCACAATCATGAGATGTGTGTAAATACATCTTTACAGAAACTGCACCCTACCACACACAAGCACACATGCACACTCTGGTATAACTGGATGGTTCTGTCAACATATGGGTATGGGTCTTATTGAAACACTAAATCCTTCCCCTACCCCTGAGGCTCCCTCCACTGACAAACTGTCTGGCACTGTGCCTCTTTCACAGCTGCCAGCCAGCATTCATTCACACTTCTGTGTCTCCATAAATGCCATGCTCAGGTTCCCTGGCATCAGAAGGCATGCACACAACAGTTGTAAAGGCAGACTTACACCCAGACCACCTAGGATACAGTCAAGGGACACTCATGTACCCACACACACTGACTCACTGTGTATGTGTTGATAGCTGCTGTAGTACGTGGGTTGGAAAAATTCTCCACACCCTCAGAATTGTAAAACACATGCTCCCACAGACAGTGTTATTCAGCAACTGTCCCCTAACTCAGGGACATGAGGAGCTGGAGTTTTCTCTGACTCTGTCCTCTAATGGGACTTCGTGGAAAAGTCACCCACGAAGGAAAAGTCTCTGTCCCAAACCTGTTTGTCCCTGTTTCCCCCCTCTCATCTGACCCTTCCTCTGTCTGGAGAACTCCTGGTGGGGGCAGGCTAAGGGGAGCTCTGAGCTGGCCCTACCCACCTGCAGACAGTATCCGGAGGTGCCTGAGCCAAGGGGCTGTGTTCCAACAACATCGTGTGAAGCTGGAGACAAAACCCAAGAAGTTTGAGGACAGAGTGCTGGTGAGGGCATTGGTCTTGGGAGAAGGGAGGAGGAGCAAGGGCAGCTGTAAGAAGGGAGGCAGGGGAGAAATGGAGGAGGACTGAGAGGACAGAGTCTAGGGGAAGGGACAGAGCTGGACTGGGTTGATGACCCAGCTGAGAGCAGAGCAGGAGAGGGGGACTCTCAGAGCAAAGCTTAGGTAGCTCAAGGAAGACAAGGGCACCATGGCCCAGGAGGCTACCATGAGCTGCTGATACTCTTCTCTGTAGGCCCTGACCTCCTGGCGCCTCCATCTCTTCCCCCTTAAAGTTCCTGCCAAGGTGAGTTGGCCTAAGGAGTGGGAGAATGAGTGGTGTGTTTCTTTCAAGCCTACCACGAGGGCCTTACCAGGAGCTGAGAATCCCTTTATCTCCAGGTGGAGAGTTCCTTTAATGTTCTTGAGATCCGTGCCTTTAACACACTCAGTCAGAACCAGGTGAGCACCCAGACTCTGGCCACTATTGAGCCAATGGGAAGAGGGAGTCTGTATCAGAAATTCTGCCTCTCCTTTCCCCTAGATCCTGGTAGAGACTGAGCGTGGCATGGTGAGCATGCGGCTGCCATCGGCTGAGAGTGTGGACCAGGTGACACGACATGTGAGCTCTGCCCTCTCCAAGGTCTGCCCTGGCCCTGGGTGAGTAGCAAACAAGAGATCTCCCAAAGGCCTGGACAACAGGGAACTTCTCCTTCCCACGGACTTGGGCTCCTGGGATACACGAAGAGTGTTCATGTCCCCCTTCTGCCCTTTTTAGGGGACCCATAAGCTGTAATAGAGGAGAATTGAGAGACTTTTTTCCACTCCACTCTGGGATGATTTGTTCATTTTCTAGGTGTTTGATCCGGCGTGGAAATGCAGACACCCCAGAGGGTCCTCGAGACACATCTCCCAACTCTGAAACGTCAACATCTACCACTCACAGTGTGTGTGGTGAGCAGGGCAAACATGAGGAATTTGGGATTGAAGCATCCTGTTCCATGTCCAGAACCCTTTGTGCATGGGGTTTTGCCTAAGGGACCATTGCTAAAGACTCCAGGCTCCTGGAGCTCAGGAGGTTCATGGTATAGCAGGAATTTGGGGTAATACCACATGCAGTGACCTTGACTATTTCTTTTTTTTTTTTTTTATTTGAGAGTGACAGACAGACAGAGAGAGACAGAGGCAGAGAGAGAGGGAATGGGTGCACCAGGCCTCCAGCCTCTGCAAACAAACTCCAGATGCATGCGCCACCTTGTGCATCTGGCTTATGTGGGTACTGGGGAATCGAGCCTCAAACTGAGGTCCTTAGGCTTCACAGGCAAGCGCTTAACCTCTAAGCCATCTCTCCAGCCCGACCTTGACCGTTTCTTGAAGCCCAAATCTATTCCCATCCCCTTTACCCACTATAAACCAGCCTATCCTGCCCTACAGGTGGCTTCTCTGAGACCTATGCTGCCCTGTGTGACTACAATGGGCTACACTGCCGTGAGGAGGTGCAATGGGTGCGTTGGGCAGGGATTCAGCAGGGAGCAGGTGGGATCCATAGGGAGGGGTCAGAAAAAGGGGCTTGGAGTAGGTGTGAGCCATTCCACCTCTCCAAGGATGTAGATACCATCTATCATGCTGAGGATAACCGCGAGTTCAATCTTTTGGATTTCAGCCACTTGGAGAGCCGGTAAGCAGATTGGGCAGAAACTCAACTCCCCAATTCCTAGACTTGACCCAACCCTTGCCCATCTCTGGGGTCCCCCTTCTGGAACAGTCCCTGCCTTATCTCTCAAACTCCACCCACCTCACTGCCATCTACTCATCGAACTTTCCCCAGCCCAACAACCTAATCCCTGGCCTCCTCTTTCCTACTTCAGCCACTTCTTATCCCCTTCAATATCCCTACAGAGATTTGGCTCTAATGGTAGCAGCCCTGGCCTATAACCAGTGGTTCACCAAACTCTACTGCAAAGACTTGAGACTGGTAAGAACTAGGAGGGGGAGAGGGAGGACTAAGTAGTGTCCTCCTTGCCTCCTAATTGCATGACCTATCTGTCCTCAGGGTTCGGAAGTACTAGAACAGGTACTACATACCCTCAGCAAGTCGGGGAGCCTTGAAGAGCTGGTTCTGGACAATGCTGGGCTTAAGACGTGAGGCCAGTCTCCGCTGTGGGCATTGGTTCTCTTTTCATGTAGTCTTGGGGCCTACAACCTAGTTCTAGAACCTTGGAACATGATAAGGGTCCCTGGACTATCTCATCCAGCTCCTCACTTTACAGAAGAGCCAGTGATTCAGACAGGCACAAAGCAACCCAGTAGTCAAGCTGGAACGCTGACCTCAGCCTCTGATGCCCCAGCTCCTGGCCTTTTCTCAGGGCATTTCATGTCCCATCTTCTCTCCATACACTGCCAAGAAGGGTGGGCTGTTCCAGTTTGAGCTTTGTCTCAACACATTTACCTAAGATATGGAACACTCTAGATACTCCCAAGAGGTGACAAGTTCCCTGGTAGGACCAATCTGCTTCCCATGGGGGTCTCTGACCATTACAACCCAGCCAGCCATCCAGGTAGAAGATTAGGGGAAATCCAGGGGCTGGGGCTCAGCTCAGGACAAATCCTTCCTCCCCTTCCCTGAAGGGACTTTGTCCAGAAGCTGGCTGGAGTGTTCGGGGAGAATGGGAGCTGTGTGCTGCATGCCCTCACTCTGTCCCACAACCCCATCGAGGACAAGGGTGAGCCCCGGCCCTCAATTTTATCCCCACTGTAATGCGCACGCCTGTCCAAGCCCAGAGCCCAGCCAGGTGTGAGGAGGGGCTTTCCAGCCAGAGGGCAGCCCCAGCCCAAGCACCTCCATCCTTGACCCCAAGTCTACACCTATCTCGAGCCCCATCTGACTGCACCACTTGTACTCAGCCTCTCACCAGCCCCTTCTCTATCCATTCCCCAGGTTTTCTCAGTCTAAGCCAGCAGCTCCTCTGCTTCCCCACTGGCCTCACCAAGCTGTGCCTGGCCAAGACTGCCATTTCCCCTCGAGGTACACACCAGGACCCCTGACCTCTAGACCTCCCTCCATTCTGCCTGTGGTGTTGAGTCCAAAGGTGTACCCACACATTCATGCATCATTCCAGGGATCTGGGGGAGGAAAAGAAGCCACATTTGGGGTGTAGGGAAGCAACATATACTGAGAGGAAGAGGTGGGGATGGGGGCCAACCCAGCCCAGTGCCCGCTGTGTTCAGGGCTCCAGGCACTGGGCCAGACCTTCGGGGCCAACCCGGCCTTTGCCAGCTCCCTTCGATACCTGGACCTGAGCAAGAACCCTGGGCTGCTCGCCACAGACGATGCCAATGTGAGTCCATGGAACATAACCTCGTGCTCATGGTCTAGGGCCTGTGAGTCTTCTGCCCTGTGACCCCTTCCTCTGTCCTTTCTTCCCCAGGTCCTCTATAGTTTCCTGGCCCAGCCCAACGCCCTGGTGCACCTGGATCTGTCAGGAACTGACTGCACCATAGACTTGGTGAGGGCTTGGTGATGTGGGGAGCCAGGCAGAGGTGACTTGAAGAGGCCAGGGCGGGCTTCTGTCTCAGTCAGAGGAGGACAGAGCTGCCCAATTTAGCGGTAGCACGTACCTATGTGCACTTTATCCAGATCCTAAGTCCATGCTGGCTTTGCTTAAAAACAGGCCCTGTCTCCCTTCCCCAGCTATGCACCCTCTAGCTTGAGTAAAAGCGTCTTTGGAGCCAGCAGTTGCCCTGCCTTATAAATCCACTGCCTGTAAGCTTCCATACCCCTTCAGCCAGGCAGGGCATAGCCCTACCTTCCACAGAGGAGCCAAGAAGGCCTTAAGAAGCTGAGTGGACATCCACAGTGGGATTCTCAGGGAGAGAAGTGCCAGGACCTTAATGGATAGGAGGAGGGAGTCCGTACTCCTCCAAGCCTGTCTGAGACCCACCCTGTCTCTTCCACAGCTTCTGGGAGCCCTGCTTCATGGCTGCTGCTCCCACCTCACCTACCTCAACCTGGCTCGCAACAGCTGCTCCCACAGGTGGGACAGGACGGGCAGGGAAGAATGGGCAAGCTATAGCCATCACCCTCCCCTGCTGACCCCAGGGGTCTCCACAGGAAGGGCCGAGAAGCACCACCAGCCTTCAAGCAGTTCTTCAGCAGCGCCTACACCCTGAGCCATGTCAACCTGTCAACCACAAGGCTGCCCCTGGAGGCCCTCAGGTCGGGTGGGTGAAGGGTTGGGGTTGGGGAGTACTGAAGGGCGTCACAAGGGAAGGGTAAAGGCCTACTGCCCTTTCTACGACAGGGCACTGCTTCAGGGCCTCTCCCTCAACAGTCACCTCAGCGATCTGCACCTGGACCTCAGCAGCTGTGAGGTGAGCCCCAACCCCATCCCTGTCCTTCACCCACCACCCCAGCATTCACTTCTCCTTTGGTCAAGACCTACCTTTGCCCCAGCTCTGTGCCACCCTGTCAACACACACACACGCACACAGCAAGCCCACTGAATCTGACCACATCTCTCCTTCCCTCTCAAACTGTGGCAATTCACATTCAGACTCTATCTCTGGGTGGTAGATACCAGGCTTTCCCCACAGAGGGCAGGAGCAAGCTGTCTGAGAAGTAGCAGCCTTTCACTGACAAAGAGAAGAGAGCCCTAGGGAAGGATGCAATGTGAAGAGAGGGCCTCCCTGATTTTATATCCAAGACATGATATGGCCTTGAGTTCTTGAGTGACTACTCTTATCTAAGGATTAAAGGTGCCTATTCCCTACCCCATCCCTCCACCCCACCATGCCTCCCACCTCCCTCCCAATTTTCCCTGCAGCTCCGCTCAGCAGGAGCCCAGGCCTTGCAGGAGCAGCTGGGGGCTGTCACTTGTATAGGCAGCCTAGATCTCTCAGACAATGGTAAGTAGGGTCACTCATTGAGCATAGAGAAGGCCTAAAAAGATTCCAATAAGACTCGGGCCTCAAGGCCAGTATTCTCCCATCTATTGACCAGGGTTTGACTCAGATCTCCTGACACTGGTGCCTGCACTTGGCAAGAACAAGTCCCTCAAGCACCTGTTCCTGGGCAAGAACTTCAATGTCAAGGCCAAGTGAGGCGCCTCCCCACACCTTCAGACCCTTGTCCCATTGTCCACACACATTCTTGGCTCAGTGTGTCACCTCTGGCCACCTCACTCCTCCTCTGGTAGCATCACCCCAGTCCCCTCCCTTCCTACTGTGAGCCCCACTCCCTGCAGGACTCTGGAGGAGATCCTTCACAAGCTGGTGCAACTGATCCAGGAAGAGGATTGTGTGAGTGACCAGGCTCAGTAGGGGACTTCATGGGTAGGTGGCTGCAGAGACCAGACCCAAGCCCCATCTGTCCACGCAGTCCCTGCAGTCACTGTCAGTGGCGGACTCCCGGCTGAAGCTTCGCACCAGCATCCTCATCAACGCCCTGGGCAGCAACACTTGCCTGGCCAAGGTGGACCTCAGCGGCAATGGCATGGAGGACATCGGGGCCAAGATGCTGTCTAAGGCCCTGCAGATCAACTCCTCCCTTAGGTGAAGCCCACCCTCAGCCCTCTGACCTGAGCTCAACTCCCCTATCCCCACATACACACATATCCCCTTGCCTCCGTAGCTTGTACCCCAGATTTTGGACAATCTTCACTTCCAGAGCTATCTGTGATTCAGCCTCATTACCCAGAAAGGAGGGAGGGCACCAAGAAGATTACACCTCTGGCCCTTAATGGGGATCCAGAGAGAGTGGTGACAAAGTGGTGTGCACCCTTCCCACAGAACTATCCTATGGGATCGAAACAATACATCTGCCCTGGGCTTCTTGGACATCGCAAGGGCCCTGGAGAGGTAAGATACCAAAGCCCTGGCCCCCAAGTCTCCCTATGCCAGAACCAGACCTGAACTATCCCAGTCCTACGCCAGTGTCTTGGAAGGGCTGTGGAAGAGGCAAATGATGAGCAAGGGGTAGATGGATGGAAGGGAACAAAGGTCTCCCTTCTGTACTTGTCCCCTCACCCAACTCTGCTGCATCCCACAGCAACCACACACTGCGCTTCATGTCCTTCCCTGTGAGTGATATCTCCCAAGCCTACCGCAGTGCCCCTGAGCGCACAGAGGATGTTTGGCAGAAGGTGAGGGGCACTCTGTTCTAAGCAGGGTGAGACAACAAGGGACACGGGGAAGCCCATAGCCCAACCCTGACCCAACATACTCCATCATCTCTAGATCCAGTGGTGCCTGGTGAGGAACAACCACTCCCAGACATGTCCACAGGAGCAGGCCTTCAGACTACAGCAGGGCTTGGTGACCAGCAGCGCCGAGCAAGTAAACACTTCCCTCTGGGACACATGGGGCATGCAGGGTACAGGTGTGATATGGTGAAGGATATAGAAGGGCATAAAGGAGCATCACAAGGTGCTTATAACTGGACTGAGCTAAAAGGGATTGCAACTGTGGGCCCCAACATATGCAAGCAAATAGCAGGTGGTCCAAAACAAGGGATGCCCAGGACTCTGGGAGCTTGACTGATAATTCAGAAAGGGCATTCCAAGGAAAGAGCCCAGACCTTCCAGATACATCAGTGTTGGCAGCGTGGCCCAAAGGGACTGACCCAGGACCCCTGACACTCCTGTGCTCCAGATGCTACAGCGGCTGTGTGGACGAGTGCAAGAGGAAGTCCGGGCCCTGAGGCTGTGTCCCTTGGAGCCTGTGCAAGATGAGCTACTCTATGCTCGGGACCTCATCAAGGACGCCAAGAACTCCCGGGCGGTGAGCCCTCCGCAGCCCCACCTTTCTCTGACAGTCTGGAAAGCCAAGAAGGCCATCCATGCTAAACCAAGAGTACCCAGGCTGTTCCATGCACCTGTCCTCCTAGATCAGGGACCCAATAGGACTTGATTCCGGCTTCTGAAGATAGCTCCTTCTTTCCTCAGCTATTTCCCAGTCTGTATGAGCTGGGCCATGTACTGGCCAATGATGGGCCTGTGCGGCAGAGGCTGGAGTCAGTAGCCAGTGAGGTCTCCAAGGCTGTGGACAAGGAGCTGCAGGTAAGTCCTAGGAGAAGGAGGAGGCCATTGATGGGAGCCCAAAGCTGAAGTCAGGGAGGAAGACTGGAGGGCAAGAAGGAAATCCAGAGTTGAGGTCCTTCACAGTCCCCACATCCAAGGCTGTGACAATTCAGACTGAGATTTTTGTTTTTTTCTGCTAGCTTTAACCTTGGATCCTGACCTCCAAACCCTTCCTCCCCCAGACTCTAATCCTTGGGCTGACTCCCCTATATGTATGGTAGGGTGGGAGGGGCACTGACCAAGAAGTAGGAAAGCTTGAACCTAAGGCCTTAACATTTAACAGCCATGTGCCCTTGGACAAGTCCCTCCACAGAGCTAGATAGATAGGCTAAAGACTCTTCCATTGTGGTACCAGCTCTGACCCTGTCCCTACCCTGGGGACTCTGGCCTCCTTCCTCCATGCTAGGTGATCTTGGAATCCATGGTCAGCTTAACCCAGGAGTTATGCCCCGTGGCCATGAGGGTGGCAGAGGGGCACAACAAGATGCTGAGCAATGTGGCGGAGCGTGTCACTGTGCCCCGAAACTTCATCCGAGGAGCACTGCTGGAGCAGGCGGGACAGGACATTCAGAACAAGCTGGAGTGAGAGGCAGAGGACATGGCTGGGACAAAACTGGATTTGGCCCAAAGCACTTAGGGAGTTGGGAGCTATCAGCAATGAATAATGAATGGATAATCTCCATTACAAGGGATAAATCTTTAACCATTGCAGCCCTGCTATTTAGGGTCTGACTGATCTTTGCGCTAGAAACCTGAGTGCTGAACTGAGGTAGAGGGGCCAGGGTGGGACACAGACGGTACACATACACATGCTCCTAGAAGCACATCACAGCCTCTTAGAGACATGGGTGAAGAGAAGCTGTACAAGTGAGGTGCATGAGTATGATCTCTTCTTCCCAATCCTCATTGGCCCCAGAGTGCTTTCCTTCTGGGTATAGAAACCACCACTTACCAAAGCGAAGGAATAGCCAGGCCAAGGCTTACTCAACATCTCAGTGTACTTAGTTCTGTTCCACTGGGATGCCTAACCTGGAGCCTCCCTGTACCTTCCTCTTCCTTCAGTTCCTCTTTGCCCATACATACCTGGGCTAGGAGATCAGTGGCTGGAACTGGACATGTGTTTGTGGACACATCAGTGTACTGGACCTTAGGTGCCCCTACAGCATCTGTGCCTTCCATGGACAGCCAGGCCAGCTGGCTCATTCTCGGGCATCTGGGGAAGAAAGGGGTGGAGAACCAGGGGCCAGGCAGGGGGTGGCTGAGCAACCCCACCTATGCCCACAGTGAGGTGAAGCTCTCGGTTGTCACCTACTTGACGAATTCCATAGTGGATGAGATTCTGCAAGAGCTGTACCACTCCCACAAGAGCCTGGTAAGGCTTCTAAACACAGACAGGTTCAGGTATGCCCTCCACCCTGAACCTTCCTAGGTCCTGGGAGGTGGGTAGGGTTCTCAGTGTCCTACTTACACCTGTCCTTCCTAGGCCCGGCACCTGACTCAGCTACGGACACTATCAGATCCACAAGGGGGGACAGGCCAAGGGCAGGATCTGTCATCCCGAGGCCGAGGCCGGAACCATGACCATGATGAGACTACAGATGATGAACTCGGGACCAACATTGTGAGCCACCCTATCTCATTTCTTTCTTTCTTTCTTTCTTTCTTTCTTTCTTTCTTTCTTTTTTTTTTTTTTTTTTTTTTTTTTTTTTTTTTTTTTGTTGTTGTTGTTGTTGTTTTCGAGGTAGGGTCTTGCTCTAGCTCAGGCTGACCTGGAATTCACTGTGTAGTCTCAGGTTGGCCTCAAACTCACAGGGATCCTCCTACCTCTGCCTCCCAAGTGCTGGGATTAAAGGCATGTGCCATCACACCCGGCCCATTTCCTTTTTTATCCTGGGTCCTTCCATTGAACCTCCCCAACTCTGTCCCCTCTTACTTCTCTGAACTCCACTCATCTCACTAAGCCTGGCCTCTCCCAAGCTTCATCTCAATTCTTCAGTCCCCTGAGGACAGGAAGGCAGGATGGATTTCTCTAAAGGAAAGACTTTGTGTGGAGCAGAAAGGCCCAGGTAAGGGTTTGGCCCCAACCTTTATCTCCATTTCTACAGGACACAATGGCCATCAAAAAGCAAAAACGCTGCCGCAAGATCCGGCCAGTGTCTGCCTTCATCAGTGAGTCTGAAGCCCCAGTTCTAATGTCCCCCAGTCTCCCACCCTTT
Source organism: Orientallactaga sibirica (assembly GCA_036365145.1). NCBI lineage: Eukaryota > Metazoa > Chordata > Mammalia > Rodentia > Dipodidae > Orientallactaga > Orientallactaga sibirica. The sequence continues at coordinate 12,142,856 of JAEOAD010000059.1, read as the reverse complement.
CCCTAAGGCCCTTGTTCCCTTTCTTTTCTCTGCCTCTCCATCCTGATTTGTCCTGTTCTTCCTGCTAGTCCCTCTCATACTACTGTGCCCACAGGTGGCAGCCCTCAGGACATGGAAAGCCAACTGGGGAGCTTGGGGATTCCCCCTGGCTGGTTCTCAGGACTTGGGGGCAGCCAGCCCACAGCGAGTGGCTCCTGGGAAGGTCTATCCGATCTGCCTACTCATGGCTATAAACTAAGGCATCAAACACAAGGGAGGCCCCGGCCCCCCAGGACCACCCCTCCAGGACCTGGTCGGCCCAGTGTGAGTCCCAAGGACCTTACAAGAGGACTAATTTTCCTTAGCAATGCCAGAGCCAGGGCTCCTAGCTTTAGGACCCATGTATCAGAGACAATAGCTTTGGGGATTGGCAACAGCCATCAAATACTTGATCAGAAATCTCTGACTAATCAGGTGTGGTGTTTCACACCTACAGTCCCAGGTATGTGGGAGGCTGAGGGAGGAGGATCCCTTGACCCCACAAATCCAAGACCAGCCAGAGAAACATAATGGACATCCCTCTCCATCCAAAAGAGAAAAGAGTGGAAGGGGAGGGGAGAGGAGGAGAGAGCGATGAGGATATCTGCCAAGCAATGGCAATGAACATTCTTATTTTGCTATACAAAGCAAAGAACCTCTAAGCTTTAAAAATGCTCTGCTGGGGGCTGGGGAAATGGCTTAGCTGTTAAGGCATTTGCCTGCAAAGTGTAAGGACCCCAGTTCAATTCCCCATGACCCACGTAAGCCAGATGCACCAGGGAGTGCATGCATCTGGAGTTTGTTTGTAGTGGCTGGAGGCCCTGGCGTGCCCATTCTCTCTTTCTCTCTGCCTCTCTCTCTTTCTCTCTCTCTCTCTCTCTGTCTCTCTCTCAAATAAATTAATTAATTAATTATTTTTTAAAATAAAAATGCCCTGCTGAACTGAAGTCTAAATTTTCACGGGGCCAAGTCCAAAATGGAAAGCTATGAGGAGATCTGAGGGGATGGGGTGGGGCTTTTTGAACCAGATTAAATACCCACAGGACTTTCTTCCCAGCAGGTATCAGTCCCCGGGACTCGTCAGGAGAATGGCATGGCCACACGCCTGGACGAGGGACTAGAGGACTTCTTCAGTCGAAGGGTCATGGATGAAAGCTCCAGGTGTGAAGCCTAAACACTCCCATCTTCAGCAGCCCTGTGTCCTCCAAGCTTCTGGGGAAGTATCTCCAACAAGTGTCCCCAGCCAACCTCTCTGGGACTTCCCCTATTCTCATCCTTCCCTACCCATTCCCTCAGCTCACATGGCCTCTGGATCGCCTCAGAGTAGCTGGAAAAGATGGAGTCAGCATGGACCACCAGAGGGATGCTGGGAACAGGCCAAGGGTGACAGGCCCTGGGATTGGATGTCCTTTGGCCAGGCCCTGAGTGGTGTCTGTCACTGTCTTGCAGACTCCCGAAAGTCTGTCCAGGAGAAGCCAGGTCACTTAGAAAAGCTGAGAAAAGTAGCTGGATGAAGGAGTCCTGAGGGGATAGAGTTGATTTGGGGGAAAAGATCACTGGAGGCTTGTGACAGGTTCCCCCCACTAAGAACCAAGTGAAACAGGTTGCAGTGTGACAAGAGAAATTAGATGAGAATCTAAATGTTGAGAGGTGAGAGACTAGACAAGAGGTGAGAGACGAGAGGAGAGGTGAGAGACGAGAGGAGAGGTGAGAGACGAGACGAGAGGTGAGAGACGAGAGGAGAGGTGAGAGACGAGACGAGAGGTGAGAGACGAGACGAGAGGTGAGAGATGAGACGAGAGGGAGAGATGAGACGAGAGGTGAGAGACGAGACGAGAGGTGAGAGATGAGACGAGAGGGAGAGATGAGACGAGAGGTGAGAGACCAGATGAGAGGTGAGAGGTGAGAGACCAGACGAGAGGTGAGAGGTGAGACAAGAGGTGAGAGACCAGACGAGAGGTGAGAGACCAGATGAGAGGTGAGAAATGAGACGAAAGGTGAGAGACCAGATGAGAGGTGAGAGACCAAATGAGAGGTGAGAGATGAGACGAGAGGTGAGAAATGAGGTGAGAGACTAGACGAGAGGTGAGAGACTAGACGAGAGGTGAGAGATGAGACGAGAGGTAAGAGACGAGACGAGACAAGAGGTGAGAGACTGTAGAGGTGAGAGACCAGATGAGAGGTGAGAGACGAGAGAAGAGGTGAGAGACCAGACGAGAGGTGAGAGATGAGAGGAGAGGTGAGAGACAAGAGGAGAGGTGAGAGACAAGAGGAGAGGTGAGAGATGAGAGGAGAGGTGAGAGACTAGATGAAAGAGGAAAACGGGATGCTTGTTATACTCAGAATGGACTGGCACTAGCATAACAAACCCTGCATCTGGCTTTTGTCACTAACCCACCCCAACTCTGCCTAGCTACCCCCGGACTCTGAGGACCATGCGGCCAGGCCTCTCAGAGCCACCATTGCCTCCACTCCAGAAGAAAAGGCGCCGAGGCCTGTTTCACTTCCGCCGGCCCCGGAGCTTCAAAGGGGACAGAGGTCCAGGGTCTCCCACTGCTGGACTCCTCCTCCCTCCACCCCCACCCCCACCTCCAACTCAGGAGAGCCCTCCCAGCCCAGACCCCCCAAGCCTTGGCAATAACTCCTCTCCCTGTTGGAGCCCAGAGGAGGACAACAGCCTCCTTCCTGGATTTGGAGGGGGCCGGGGGCCTTCCTTCCACAGGAAGATGGTAAGTGAGGGGCATACCACATCCTCCCCTTCCCCTGTCCCACATATGGGAGAATGCTAAGGCCCAAAGTTCTGAGGAGCACTGATCATTCCAGTTCCCCTCTCCTTGAGCATGACCTAAGACCTAGTGGTCCAAAGCATGCTGTAAATGCTATATGCATATGAGGATATTGGAATGATTTCTCCTGGGGTCTGGTCAGGATGTCCCCAAGGCTGGTGTCTCATTAGGCCCCACAACTCCCCTTCTTCCTGTGAAGTCACTTTTCCATCCAGAACTGTCTGTACACAAGAGACCTTGTTCCAGGGCACTGAGGGGTCAGAGCCAGGGGAAGGAGGCCAAGCCCCTGGGACAGCACAGCAGCCAAGAGTACATGGTGTTGCCCTTCCTGGCTTGGGAAGAGCCAAAGGTTGGAGCTTCGATGGTAAACGAGAGGTAAGGGGAGTCTGGGATGGCAAACTAGGGTCCTGTGTGTTCCTATCCAGCATCCACTTCCTGCTCCCTGTGGATAAGAAAGCAGATGTTTTGGCATCTGAAAGTGTTAGCTGCAGTTCTGCCCCATCACATGGTTGCTATGGAATCCATGACTCATAACTTACCATATTGGAGCTTTTAAAATATGAGTGGAGAGGTCATAAAGATAATTTACTGCTGTCTCCCAAACTTTGGTGACTTGATTACAGCCTTAATGATTGATTTTTCCCTTATCCGTGTGCCACCTGAATTATATAATTGCCATGATATTTTTATTTAAATCAAGTCATCTTTTAAAACTTAGTCTGGGGCTGGAGAGATGGCTTAGCAGTTAAGGCATTTGCCTGCAAAGCCAAAGGATCCCAGTTCGATTCTCCAGGACCCACATAAGCCAGATGCACAAAGGGGCGCATGTGCCTGGAATTTGTTTGCAGTGGCTGGATGCCCTGGCGCACCCATTCTCTCACTCTCTCTCTCTCTCTCAAATAAATTAATTAATTAAGCCGGGCGTGGTGGTGCATGCCTTTAATCCCAGCACTCGGGAGGCAGAGGTAGGGGATCGCCATGAGTTCAAGGCCACCCTAAGATTGCATAGTGAATTCCAGGTCATCCTGGGCCAGAGAGACCCTACCTCGAAAAACCAAAAAAAAAAAAAAAAAAATTTAATTAATTAATTAAAAAAAAAAAAAAAAACTTAGTCTGGACCTAAGTATTACCATCCTGAAAATAACAGACGTTTGTTTGTTTGTTTGTTTGTTTTTCGAGGTAGGGTCTCACTGTAGTTCAGGCTGACCTAGAATTCAGTATGTAGTCTCAGGGTGGCCTCGAACTCTCAGAGATCCTCCTACCTCTGCCACCCAAGTGCTGGGATTAAAGGCGTATGACACCACGCCCAGCACAATAACAAGCTTTTTGTAAGTCATTTTTTTCTGCAGCACCTAAAATTAATGCATAGCTGTTAAGAGAGTAAGGTGTCCATTTGTGTAAACTGTTTCTTATGCTCCCAGAGAGGTACAGATACAACTCTTTGAAAACATGGTGCCAGTATCTAGGGACCAGGAACGTGTGAATGGCATGAGGTGCTAGAACAGAAACCCTTTGTCAGCTGTAGTCCCCAGTGGAGGGAACTCATCTTAAAGTCTGACTCAGCTGTCCTTTCAGGGCACAGGCCCAGACCTGGAGGACAGCACCCAGGCTTGGCAAAAACGACGCTCTTCAGATGATGCAGGTGAGATTGGTCATCTCCAGCCCCTTTTAGAAACTTTCTCAGGGAACCCTCTAATTTGCCTGTCTCTTTCCCCCTTCATGTCACATCTCCTCCTTCCACTCCAGGGCCTGGAGCCTGGAAGCCCCCGCCACCACCTCAAAGCACCAAGCCAAGCTTCAGCGCCATGCGCCGAGCAGAGGCCACCTGGCATATAGGTATGGAAACCCTTTCAGTCAGCAGCATTGAAGGCTCAGGATGTGTCCAAAGAGGCAGAAGCCATGGCCCTTGCATTGGGAAATGTACAGCCAAGGGGGGTAATGGGATGTCAACACTGTGAAAATATTCAAAGATAAGCAACTTAACACAAAGAAAGGCTCTACAGAGCAAAAGTGGCTTTCTCAGGGCTGGCACACATGAGTAATGCTTCATGGATGGTTCCATGGAATTCTCTAAGGCAGCTGTCACCTCTGGTCACTGTCAATATGAGGACGACTCTGTAGAGGAGACCTCATTCCACACCCTAGCTGAGGAGAGGTCTGGGCATATCCAACTGCCAGCAAGTACCAGCTGTGACAGGCCACCTCAAACAGTCCAGTCTTCTGCTAATCAGCCTCTCATGTGGTTTCCCCAAATAGTGCCCCAAAGAAGCAAAAGCTGCTCTGCGTTGGAGGTTAGAACTCTGGGTTTTAGCCCCACTCAGCCACACATGAATGACCTTAAGCAGATCACTTACTTTCTGGCTTCGTGACTAGAGTGGGGAAAGGGAGGGAGTTATTCTAGGTATGACACTTCTTTCCTGGGTTCAGGGGTCCTTCAGCTAAAGGAATCATGAAAGAAGAGCTGGGCAGCTGAGCATCAACTTAAGTTCCAAAAAGCCTACAATATGACCCCTGGCAGTAATGCCACAGACAAAATCTTCCTAGAGTCACAGACACCCCTTACACCCCTCCACTCCCACCTCTCGGCTAAAGCATAGGACCAGAATGAGCCAACAGAAGATGAGCAGAAAGGTTTGACTTGAGCCATCTACTCCCCTTCATCCTGCCTGTGCCCCTCACTCCCCTGAGGTGCTGGCCTGAGGCTTGTAAGTACCTGTGTGCCTAGCCTATCTTCCAAGGCCGAACCATGGCTGGGGCCATCTTTACTGGTTTCCCATATCTCACACTCCACAGCAAGGCTTCATCCTTCATTTAGGAAACCACGAGAGTCAGGCGCACGGCGCACACAAAAGACAGACACAGATACCACCTCGTAGGTGTTCTGCCCTCATGTTCATGAAACATGAAGCCACAGGGGCAGGGTGTGGGGCATGACACAGCACCTCACGTAGATGCTCCCACTGTCTAAGTCAGATATGCATACAGTGCTAGTAATACCTACTGCAGCCCTGGATGGGCAGCCATGCCTGTGGACCAAGACCTTGCATCCTGGCTTCACCCTAGCAGGAAAGAGCCTGGGCCCTGGTCTGCAAAAGGGATTACCAGGGCTGAGCCTTCTCCAGAGACGATGGCCTCCAGGAGATCCTGGAAACCAAGGCTAGGACATGGGAGAGCAGAAGAGGGTGTGAAAGGCAGAAGAAATGTTGCTAATGGGGTTGGAGGAGGGGTGCGGATCCTGGCCTGCAGGGCTTCGTGGGAGTTTTTCCGGTAGCATCTCTTGTTTCCCATTCCCCAGCTGAGGAGAGCGCCCCCAGCCACAGCTGCCAGAGCCCGAGCCCAGCCTCCCAAGATGGAGAGGAAGAAAAGAAAGGGCCCTTATTCCCAGAGAGGACGGTTCCAGCTAGGAATGCCAAGGTGAAGGCCAGCAAGGTGGGTGGGTAGGGTATTTTGAAGGGGAAAAGAGACTAACCCATCATGTTCCTTCCTCTATCAGCTGCAGGATCCCCCCTTAGCTCCACGGCCCCCCAAGCCAGTGGCTGTGCCCAGGGGCCGCCTGCCCCCCCAGGTCCCCGGAGGCCGAGAAGAGGCTGAGGCAGGAGGTGCAGCCCCAGCAGTCAACAAGCCCCGGCTGAGGCTGGGCTCACAGCAAAACCAAGACGAGCTAGAAGTCCAAGGTCTGCCATCCTGGATGAATGGGGGCCTGAGGGAACCTCTGGGACCTTAGTATCCATATCAGGTCTCTTTCAAGGCATGGGATAAGCAACAACTAGGAGTTACAGCCTGGATGAGAACCCAGGCCGTGAGCCTCCTCACATGCCAGGCTTGTTATGACTCATTTCAGGACCTGCTGATGCCAGCCGCCGGACAGCCCCCCTGAAGCCTAAGAGAACACGGCGGGCTCAGTCCTGTGACAAACTGGAGCCTGACAGAAGATGGCCCCCGGACCCCACAGGTGCTGGTGGTGAGAAGGAGGGTCCCTTTCCCACTGATCTGTTGAAAAGGCATCCACTCAAGCCCCAACACTGGTTGGCTGGCATTCCCTACCAACCCAGGAAACAGGGTTCCCTGCATTTGTCCCCAGCAGGAACCAGTGAGCCAGGAACAGACTGACAACTACTGAACACCCTCCCCAGCCTTCCTCAACATGTGCCTCAAAAGGACTCAGACCCCATCCATCCCTGCTCACCTAGCCCCTGCCAGCCCCTGCCCTATGTCCTATGGAGCATCAGGGCAGGACTAGGCAGAGGGGAGTAGGAGCAGGACTGGGAGGGAGGGAAAAACCTGAAGAGTGAGAGGCCTTCAAGCCTGCCTCTAGCAGCCTCTGCCTCTGTGGCAGAAAGCTTCGGGCAGAGGTTGTCTCCTCTGCGAGAGAGGATCTCTGCCTCTTATGCCCAGGGGCTCTCTCCCCACTTGTATAAAATAAAATTGTAAAAAAATCACTGTTTGTCTCGTCTCCCACCCCACCCCCTTCCCACAGCCACCAGGGCTTGGCCACTGTTGGGAAAAATGAGGACCACACTATAGGGATGGGGTAGGGGCTTCAAAGGGGGAAGGAGAGAGAACTGACAGAAGGGAGCTAACAAGCCTCCAAGTTAGGGTGGAGGTTATGTGCAGGGCCAGGGCTGCAGACAGGACCAAAAGTGACAGAACCAACAGTGTATGTCTGGCTTTGGGGGAAGTGATGGGATTGGAAGACTCCAGTTGGTATATCAGGGGTATACCGGTGTGTGTGTGTGTGTGTGTGTGTGTGTGTGTGTGTGTGTGTGTGCTCACACATGCTCACTAACAGTATTACATGTTGTGTCAACATGTGGGTACCCTCAGTGATCAAAATTCTCAAAGTATAGTGGCTTCTAGGTGAACAGGTCTCTGAGACATGGAAAGAAAATGCTTAAATTATCCATTTCCAGTGGTGACCTAGCAAATATTACGTTGGCATTCAAGAACCACCGCTGACCTCTATGCACAGAACCCCTTCCTCTGTGACATCCTTCCTTATACCTTTCCCACTCATTCAGATTGATCTTTTCCTGATTGGGCCTCCAGTGCAACCTGAGAATAATTTTGTATGTCATACTAAATTGCATTTCATATTGGCTTACCATCTCTGCCTGTGGGCCTCTCTATTCCACATACACCTGCTCCCACAAAGGCAGGGGCTGTATTTTATTCATCTAAGTAGGCCCCGATGCCTGGCATAGAGTCTGGAACCCAGGAAATGGTTAATAAATGGTTTCTTCCTTAATAAATGACTATCCTAAGGGATGAGAATAAAGGTGTCCTGATAAATGTTTTGAGTACTCATCCCAGGTCACCATGTGCCAAATGTCTTCCTGGATGGCTTGTAGTCCCCAAGAAATTGCCCATTTCCCTTGACCTCACTAAGAATGACTAATGTCTGTTTTCTTAAGATCTGTGCCTTGCCCAGCCCCTCCCACAAGATTTGTGGCCATATGGCTTGAATCTGGGGAGAGGGGTGTTGGGTACATTGTGGCACCAGGAAGATGCCTTAGGAGTTCTGGTCTTCCAATGCATGGCCCTGCTGTGCAAACCTGTCCTCCAGGATTCTGTGATCAGGATGCAAGTCTGTGTGTACATATCCTATATTTCCTTACCAAAGGGAACTTAGGAAGCTGGACATCATTCCCAAAGCCATGACGTTCAGTGTGCTATGTGATGATTTTTTAAGGAGTTTGTGGAAATCAGTATTCTGTTATATTCCCTGTTGGTGAGAGTGGGTGTATGTGTATATGTGCAAGTACAGCCCAGTGTTCTTTTATATGTGGCTGCAAATATCCTTGAGTGTAGTGCTGTTTAAAGTGCTGGAAGACTGCGTTTCCCACTGTGTATCAGTGGGGCTGTAACTGTCATGGTGTCACAGTGAGTTTACGTACTAGCGCGTGTGTGTGTCAAGATATGTGTGAGTCTGTGAGTCGTGGGTGCATGTGTCGCCATCATTTCTCTGTGTGGATGTGTGTGTGCATGCACCGCCGCAATGTGTGCATCTCTGTGATGCTGGATGTAGGTGTGGTGTGAGGGAGAAGATGTATGTCACTGTGTCTATGAGGTCCTGCCTTGGACCTGCCCCCAGCCCGCCCTCCTCCCCCAGTGCTGTGGCTCCCTCCTAGGCAGTGGCCCTGCCCCTCCCCTCTTCTCCCTCCCAACCAGTCTGTGCAGGGGGGGAGCTGGAGCTGCAGGCCCCCCCTCCCCACCCAGGCCCCATAAATAGCAGCAGAGCCGGAGCCGGAGCTGGCGCCAGCGGCTGGAGCAGCAAAGGAGTCAGGGCCAGGGCCCGGAGAGCAGAAGCGAGGAGCCCCCCCACCACAGCTAAAAGCAAAGGTGAGCCCACCCTTTCTCCTTAACCCAGCCCCAATCCTGCCCACCCTGGCCCAGTCTCCATAACGACATATCCTCTAGCCCCCAAAGAAGTTCTTATCCCTGCCTGATCCCCTCACAATCACATGCCCCTGCCTACATCAGGGGACTCTCAGAAACTGAGAAATTTGTGGCTGGAAGGCAGAGAGCCCTAGCTCAGACCCTCCCTCATATATCACATTATCAGGAAGCCAATATCCAGCCCGGGAAGGTTCCAGTTCTGACTGAGGTACCAGAGCTGTCACACCCTCCTGAAGATGGACACAGGACAGAGGGGAACAGACAGAGGGTGGGGCACTCATACACACCAGTGGACATTCACTCAGGAAGCATGGCATAGGATCAAATAGCCTCACCCTAAGAACTGGACAAACATAGGTAGATGAACTGACCGGCCATGAATTCGGACCAGCATACCCCTGCCTGTTGCTGTCCAAGGCTTGGTACCTCAGCTGAGGGAGGGTGGCACGCATGCATCCCACAAGCAGTGTGGAGGGGGCCATGGCTCCCCTAAAGCCCTGTCGCTAAGAGACAATGCCAGTGTTGCCAAGAAGAGTGAGAACAAGGGAGGTAGGGAGGGATGCAGGCTTGTCATAGTGGGAGCTCCTGCCAAGTGCCTGGTGGAGCTTCCAGCAGAACCCCGGTCCTGACTCTCATTTCTCAAGCCCATCACTCCTCCTTTCCCATCAGAAAGCCAGAAGGTGAGTGGGGGTAGGAAGAGAATGGAGACAGTCCAGCAAGGTATTGTCCAACCTGCCTCCTACTGCCCACTTCAGACTCCTTTCCTAAGGCCTGTCTTCTTCAGACCTCCAGGGGCCTCTCCACCCTCTTGCCGCACCCCTTTGCCCCAGTTTAGTTCCCTAGTGCCAAGACTGAGTGCAGCGCTGGCTCAAACACCAGTCGGGAAATAGCAGAAGATGCTGAGACAGCAGAAAGCATGGATCAATCGATGGTCTAGGAGCCAAGACTGCCAAGAACCCACCCCTATCGTAACCTTCCTGCTTTATCCAGCCCCATCCATGAATGCCTAGGCTGGAAGGGGTGATAGAAGGCCAGGGTTCATGCACAGAAGTGTGAGGCTCTGGACCCCGCCCTCCCCTGCTCAGAGCTCTAAGGAAGCCAAGAAGAGATCCGAGGAAGTAGGTTATCCATGGATCGCAGGGCCTCAGGAAGGAGGGCAAGGGGTGGGGCCCAGGGACCCCAAAAGACACATCCCTCCTCTCTTTCCAGCGTCCAGGACATCTACTCTATTCCCACAGTGACATGTCAGACCCTGAAATGGGATGGATGCCTGAGCCCCCAGCCATGACGCTGGGGGCCTCCCGGGTGGAGCTGCGAGTGTCCTGCCATGGCCTCTTGGACCGAGACACACTCACAAAGCCCCATCCTTGCGTGCTGCTCAAGCTGTACTCTGATGAGCAGTGGGTGGAGGTGAGAGCAGCTCAGTTGGGGGGGGGGTGTCCCTTAACTAACCTGAGAAGGAAGAAGGACAAGTGAGGGAATGGGAGCCTCACAGGGGAATGTGAGGACTGCAGGGGATCATTTCTAGGCCATGCGTGTAACTTTGGAGACAATACAGCATCATTACGGACCCAAACTATGCTACAATTGAAAGCTCACAGGATCCCAGAAGGGCCTTATAAGAAGAGCCCCAGGGGGGCTGGTGGTCCAGGGTCCAGCAAACATAGAGATCAGCCTAGAAAGAATATAATTCGTTTTAAGTGTGGAGGTGCCCAAGGGAAGCACTTAGCAGGCGCTCCACCACTGAGCTACACCCCCACTCCCTGCCTCCTCCCCCTCGTCCAACCCTAGCCCAGTCCAAAGCCAACCCTGTGGATACTCTGGATGATGAGGGGAGTCCAGGGCAGGGGAAAGCAGCCTCAGTTCCCAGAAGACCCTCACCCCTCCTGCCACAGGTGGCGCGTACAGAGGTGCTTCGTTCCTCCTCTAACCCTGTCTTCTCCCGAGTGCTGGCTCTTGAGTACTTTTTTGAAGAGAAGCAGCCTTTGCAATTCCACGTATTTGATGCTGAGGATGGAGCTACCAGCCCCAGTAATGACACCTTCCTTGGCTCTACGGAGTGCACCTTGGGCCAGGTCTGCATTCCCACTCGTCTCCCACATTCCCTGTCCCCACCCTCATCAGCTTCTGCCTTGGGAATTCAAGCTCAGACCGTATTAGCTCTGAAGCTACGTCATTCTGGATTTGGATCCCATCTCTGCCATTCCTGAGCTTAACTTATTTTTCCCAACTGAAATATGGGGGTCGGGTGCCTATAGTGCTCCATTTGTTTCTTTTGCACTTGGGTTTGATACTAGGGATTGGCCTCTGACACTTTTAGTTCTGGCAATCCCCAGTGAGCAAGTCCCAGTAGTCTCCCAAAGAACCTCCAAGATGACTGTGACAAAAGGACGTCCTATCTATACTTTGGACATGCTCAGCACTCTGCACTGAGCCACACTCCCTCCCTTCTGTACCTCCCTCTTATGGCAGCTACAGAAATTGAGTCCAACCCTAGCCCAGTCAAAAAGCTAATCTATGGACACTCAAAAAACATTTACTCACTCCTTCATGCCTCAACAAAAGCAAGTGAGAGCGTTTCAGTGGGGTCTCCCTACACTTCTTTCTCCAGATTGTATCACAGACCAAGGTTACCAAGTCCTTACTGCTGAAGAATGGAAAGACTGCAGGCAAGTCTACAATTACGGTAAGCAAGGTCACTGGACTCACCCTTGTGCCAGGCACTCAATGTCCCTGCATGGGCATCCATAATGACACCATACATAAGACCACCTCCACCTATGGGAGGCATATAGTGTGGCCCTTCTGCTGGGGGAGGAGAGTCCTTCCACTGTGTCTCATTTGCAGATCGTAGCTGAGGAGGTATCAGGTACCAACGACTATGTGCAGCTTACCTTCAGAGCCCACAAGCTGGACAACAAGGTTGGAACCCCAGAGTCCAGGCCTATGTGTTCCCCATTAAAGAGCCATAAGCCTCCTATTGGAGACAGACCCAGAGGCCCAACCCAATTCCCTTCAGTGCTAACCCCGTCCACAACCCTCCTTGCGGAGGTCACCAGACTCATGAGCCCTTTCTCCTGAATCTCCAGGATCTGTTCAGCAAGTCGGACCCTTTCATGGAGATCTACAAGACCAATGGGGACCAAAATGATCAGTTGGTTTGGAGGACTGAGGTTGGTGACTGAGGCTATGGGATGGAGGTACAGGTGAAATCTAGACAGGAGTTGACCAGGTCCCTCGTGCCTCTCTAAGGTAGTAAAAAACAACTTGAACCCCAGCTGGGAGCCATTCCGCCTGTCCCTGCACTCTCTATGCAGCTGTGATGTCCACCGACCTCTCAAGGTAAAGCCCCTGCCAAGCAAGTGCAGCCACCTCTGGAGCATCAAGCCTGCTGTCTGAGCCCTTCCCACTGAGTGTGGCAAGCCTCCTCCCTCTCCCTTGTGTGACAAGCATTTGTCACTGTGGGATAAATAACAGCTCACAGCTCACAGCTCAAGCTCAAGCTGAATGTTAAGCTTCCCACGTGTGTGCCTTTTTGTTTTGTTTGGTTTGGTTTGGTTTTTTTGTTGTTGTTGGTTTGTTTTTTGAGGTAGGATCTCACTCTAGCCCAGGCTGACCTGGAATTCACTATGTAGTCTCAGGGTGACCTCGAACTCATGGCAATCCTCCCAAATGCTGGGATGAAAGGCATGTGCCACCACGCCCAGCTATGTGTGCCTTTTATCAGAGCCCAAAGTCCCTGCCAGATTGAGCTAAAGAATGAAGTTCAATTAGAATTGATAAAAACTATGGGGACTCTTAAAGTTATACTGAATGCATTGTATTTTACATCATGTATGGATATCAGTTTATGGGGGCCAGGGGCAGAATGTGGTGGCTTGATTCCTGTGTCCCTCATAAACTTAGGGGTTCTGAATGCTAGGTTCCCAGCTGATGGAGATTTGGGAATTAACACCTTCTGGAGGCAGTGTCTTGTTGGGTGTGGGCTTATGGGTATTGTAGCCAGTTTCCCCGTGCTAGTGTTTGTCACATTCTCCTGTTGCGGCTGTCCACCTTATGTTGGCCAGGGGGTGATGTCCACCCTCTGCTCATGCCATTGTTTTCCCTTGCCATCAAGGAGCTTCCCGCGAGTCTGTAAGCCAAAATAAACCCTTCCCCCCACCCCAAGAAAAAAAGAATGAAGTTCAGCAGGTGGCGTCTCTGGGCAGGTTAAAGATTTCTATTTGGGCCCAATTGTGAGGTCCCTACCACCCTAAGTGGGTCACCCACCCTAATCCTGGCGCCACCTCTTCCCTCCCTTCCTAGTTCCTAGTGTATGACTACGACTCCAGTGGGAAACATGACTTCATCGGCGAGTTCACCAGCACATTCCAGGAGATGCAGGAAGGGACTGCAACTCCTGGGCAGGAGGTGCCACAGAGACCCCACCCTACCTCCAGATCCCTGGGAAAACCCTGAGGGTGATGCTAAAGAGACAACTGTAGGTGACAGGAGGTGGTGAGGGTAGAAAATGCCCAGGCTTAGCCAAAGGCCAGGGCCATGGAAGTCTTACTCTGGGAGGATCTGCAGGAAGGGGCAAGAGGGACCTAATGGACTTGTGACCCTGTGCTTGTTGGATGGGTCTAGATGCAGTGGGACTGTATCAACCCCAAGTATCGGGACAAGAAGAAGAATTACAAGAGCTCAGGGACAGTAGTGCTGGCCCAGTGCACGGTAAATAAATCTCGGTTCTCAACTCAAGCCTCCCCTGCCCCTGCCTCTACCACAGTCTCAGGTCAAAAAAGATTCTCTGTTCCTGGGAACAGGGGACCCTTTGTCTTATCCCATCCCCACCTGTAACTTCAAAAATTCTAGCCCCTCTACTTTGCCCAATATTCCTCCTGAAAGGCCCATCTTATCCCCCTTCCCCCATTACTTCTACCTCTGTCAGGTGGAAAAAGTGCACACCTTCCTGGATTACATCATGGGTGGCTGCCAGATCAGCTTCACGGTAAAGGCCCCCGGGTGAGGGCACACACGGGAGGGAGGGGCTACATCCATGGTGAATGGAAAGAGGCTAGAATCCCACTGTCCTTACTTAGGTTCTTCATATGCCTCAGCATGGTCAGCTTGCACCCAACACCCGTGGGGATGCCTGTGGGTTCCTCCAGATGCATCTTAGTCTTCCCTACATACCTTAGCTCCGACCCAGCCTGTCTGTTGATTCCCATGGCACCAGCACTACCTTTCCCCACCCTCACTCACATCAGGTAGCCATCGACTTTACTGCCTCCAATGGGGACCCAAGAAGCAGCCAGTCCCTTCACTGCCTCAGCCCCCGGCAGCCCAACCACTACCTGCAGGCCCTGCGCACAGTGGGAGGCATCTGCCAGGATTATGACAGGTAGGTGGGGCTGGGGTGATAGGTCAGGAAGGGAGGCCTTGCTTCGTGATCCCAACTGCCTTTTCTTCTCTCCAGTGATAAGCGGTTCCCAGCTTTTGGCTTTGGAGCTCGAATCCCCCCCAACTTTGAGGTAGGCTGGGTACTAGGGACAAGAGAGGGTACAGGGGCCCACAGGAAGGAGATGTCCCTTCATTGCCCTCATCTTACTCTCACAGGTGTCCCATGATTTTGCTATCAACTTTGACCCTGAAAATCCTGAATGTGAAGGTAAGCTGGGAGAGTCCCACCAGCCCCAAGCACCACAGGCAGACTCTTGCTGCACACACGCGTACATCCCACACAGGAGCACAAATTCCATTCTCATGGGCCCAGCTCCCTGGCCCTTCTACTCATTCAAGACCTGTCATCAATTGGTAAGACTTTTAGCCCCTTGACTCAGCAACTGCCCACCCTGTTCTCAATGCTCCAGGGACCATCTCTGCTCGATTCTGCCTTAAGTGTCAAGAAGGGTTTCCTACTAATTTCTGCCAGCTTCACCTCTTCTCTTTGCCACAGAGATCTCAGGGGTCATTGCCTCCTACCGTCGTTGCCTGCCCCAGATCCAGCTCTACGGCCCCACCAACGTGGCCCCCATCATCAACCGTGTGGCCGAGCCAGCGCAGCGGGAACAGAGCACTGGCCAAGCCACGGTGAGGAGGCACAACAGCCTGCACTGTGCGCGCCAGGGTCAGGACCTGGGCTCTGGAGGGGCGTCGATGCTCTTGCACACATAGGCGACCTTTCTTCCCCTCCGCTTGTCCTCAGAAGTACTCGGTGCTGCTGGTGCTCACCGACGGCGTCGTGAGCGACATGGCTGAGACCCGCACCGCCATCGTGCGCGCCTCGCGTCTGCCCATGTCCATCATTATCGTGGGCGTGGGTAATGCTGACTTCTCTGACATGCGCCTACTGGACGGTGATGACGGACCTTTGCGCTGCCCCCGAGGGGTTCCCGCAGCCCGTGACATCGTCCAATTTGTGCCCTTCCGGGACTTCAAAGATGTGAGTGTTCTGTGCTGCCTCTCAGCTACAGGACTCCTCAGCAATTCATGCCTCTAAATCTGTCTCTCTCTCTCTCATCTGCTTGATGTCCTTCAACAGTCCTTGGAACCCACCAGGCCACCCTGAAGCCACCAGCCCTCCCCGCCCCCCCCCCTTCATTTTACCTGGCCTATCCTTAACCAATATCCTTTTTTTTCCCAGGCCGCCCCCTCTGCGCTAGCTAAGTGTGTCCTGGCAGAGGTGCCACGGCAGGTGGTGGAGTACTATGCTAGCCAGGGCATCAGTCCCGGGACTCCCAGACTCTCCACGCCAGCCATGACCCCCAGCCCTAGCCCATGACTGCCTCTCAACAGACCAACACTCCTCAGTCTCTCAGTGAGTTGGAGGAGAAGGTGGACACAAAAGAGGTGCAAAGTGGGGTTTCTGAGCACCCCATCTTGGCTGGGTATGATATAGTAGAGGGTGGTTATGACTATATGAATATCCCATCCTTCCTAGGTGCCTGACCTGACCCTTGTGACTCCAGTGATCAGTGCCTCTGCCTCTTGGACCAGCTGTGCCCCTTGGGTCCTGGAAGTGAATGGTCCTGCCCTCATCTCTTCAAGCCCCATACTCCTCAATTCTGTGTACCCTCAATGACTTCCTTCAGTGATCACGACTTTATGGCTGTTAATAAAGGGAACTATCCCAGCACACCAGTTTCTACCCATCGTGTCTCAGATGCCCATAGGGCAGCGCGTGCACACACACACACACACACACACACACACACACACCACACCACACCATAGGAAATGAGGGCTAACATCTTTCCAAATCTGAGCCAGAGCTCCCCGGGCAGGCTGCTGTTTCTGCAGTCTTACCCTAACGTTAGGCCAATGGGCTCTAAGGAGGCCCCCCACCCACCCTCACCTTTCAAGCCCAAGGGGCCCAAACCTCATGGGTATTAATTACAGAAGATGAGAGGTAGGTAATGAGGGGCTGTCAAGAGGGCAGGCTGATGCCTTCTTTATAGCTATCTCCAGAGAGGCCCCACTGAGTACCCCAGAAGCTGAACTCCAGCCCCCACACAGCTGTGAGGCAAGCCAAGAGTGGTAAGGGATTGGAGGAAAGTGATAAGTCTGTTGATTAGGAACATAGAAGGGGCAACCAAGGTCTGCAAAGCCTGATTTTTCTGAATGTTCAAGCACCACATCCTTGACCCTCCATGAATGTGGTCTCAGTGGTTGAGGAAGTCTAGCTGCTCGCTCTTAATGACTACAGCAGCAACAACAGCAAGGATTATTCTTTGCCCTTGTCCAACTTTCTTCATCAAATGTATGCAATATGATAGTCAATAACAGAACTTTTCTTAATTTTTTTGACAAAGCAATGGAGGCTTAATTTTAACTCAATAAAGTCAGAGAAGAGGTGGTAGAACTGGATCTTGAGCCCATCTAACGACAGCACCTACATTCTTCACCATTACTACCACGTGCAACTTTTGTTTGAAGGCTACATATGTGACCATCTTGAGACAAAGTTATGCACATTGTAGCTTGGTTGTGTGTATAAGTCTCTTTTCCCTTGTGTGCCATACAAGTAAGAACAGTGTACAAGAGAAGCAGTGGGTCTGGGTTGCAACTCCAGGGAGCAGGTAAGGACCCACATGAAATTCAGAATAAGAGAAAGGGGTAATCCCAACACTCAAGAGAAGCAGGAGGAACCTGAGTTTGAAGCCAGCCTGGACTACATAGTGAGACAGTGTGAGGAGGAGTAAAGGGAGGCAGAGCTAGCTGCTCCTAGAGAAACCACTTCGGTCCCAGCCCCTCACTTTAATAATGAATGTGAAAGAGAAACATGTTGTAAGTTCTCATAGAGGGGAGACACAGCCAGAGATGATGGTCGTTGCTTGAAAGGGGGAAGGTAGGGAAGAAAGCTCAAGGAAGATGGAGGAGTGGACTACTGTTATAGGATCTTAACTGTAGGAAGGATGAGCTGGACTAGAGGAGGGAACAAGAACAGTGATGGGAAGAGAAGAGACAGCTGGGCAGGAGGTGGGGAGCGGGGGCAGAAAGGAAGAAAGACATATGGGAGCCACTTCTCCCACACCCAACTGCTTCTCCCATTTATTATGTCCCTTAAAGGACAGATGACAGTAGCTGATGAGGTGGCCACTCCCAGCTCAAAGCTTCTGTTGGGCCCAGTGGCCCTCCCCTTATGCTGCTGAACTGGAGGGCTGGGTAACCATGGCAACTGTGAGGCCTGAAGGATAACCACAGACATGCCTAGCCTGGGCCACTGCTGCTCCTGGGATTTGGTGGTGGTAGTGCTGGTGATGGTGGTAGTGGGTGGGTGAGGTTCCATCTGGATTAATCCCCACCCCCCCTTTCCCCTTTTCATTGGCCCTTCCAGAGCTGAGATGTGCACTGCTCAACTCCAGATGGTGTGTATATTTCTCTCTCTCTCCCTCCCTCCTTCCCTCCCCTCCTCTCCATTCTCTTCTCCTCATATTCTCTCCCCCTCCCCACCCCCCACGAGAAGATGCACAAAACAGTAGCCTGAAGCAGTGATAGAGAATGAACATTTTAAATTGCATGAACACTTAGCCAATAGCATTAGAGTTCTGCCTGGACTTCAAGTTTAATTCACAAAAGCTGAACTCTCTCAACTCCTTATCTTCCTGTGTAGGCTCACTTCACCTCTCAGGGAGGCGGGCAGGAAGTAGCAGCAGCAGGAGGAGGTTTGGAGGCTGAGGCAGCCTGGAGGGAGCAAGAGAGGCTCAGTATGGGTGAGTGCTGCCAGAGAAGCCATGCTTCTCCACCAAGGGCTCCTGCCTAGGCACCCAGGAAGCTTGTGGTGTGGTTATCTTGGGGCTTCTGGAGAGACCGCTGGGACTTGGTCACTGGGTAGCAACAGAACTAAAACTGACAGCAGCTGTCCAATACAAATGATGAAGTAACTGAGACCCAGAAAGCAACTGATTTGCTCGGGATGAGAGAGGAATCCCCGTGATAGAGCTGAGACTACTACTTCCTAAGAGATCCAGACTCCTACCCAGGGCTCTCTCCCAACCCCACCAACCACCCTCAGGGCTCATGCCTCTAGCCTGTGCTGCTCTGGGCTCTGAAGGACACTGGCTTGGGCAAGGAAAAGCATCTTGAGTAGAGTTCCTAGTCTGCTTGTTGTTGGGAATTGAAATCTTGAAAATAGGGTTCACAAGATTCGGTGAACATATAGTCTCACTGTAAATTACAGCCTTAATGCACTACAAGTTGAAAACCTTGAATTAAGAACTCAACTGATGGGCGTGGTGGCGGGCGCCTTTAATCCTAGCACTGGGGAGGCAGAGGTAGGAGGACGGTCTTGAGTTTGAGGCCACCCTGAGACTACATAGTGAATTCCAGGTCAGCCTGGGCTAGAGTGAAACCCTACCTCGAAAGAAAAAATAATAATAAATAAACAAAAAAGAAAAAAAGAACTAAACCGAGGAGGCAGCTGCACCACTCCCTCGCCTCCCCTTCACCATGCCATCCTTCCTCTATCTTCAGGGCCTGGCGCCAGCCCCTGCAGAGCGCTTTGCGCTCTCGTCATGAGGGAAGGGACCAAATCCTAGAAAAGCGGCCAGCCCCTCATCCTCGGCCTGCCTTGAGAATCAGAAGTTTGGGCATATGTGTGTGGTCAGACTGGAAGTGCTCGGGACTAGAAGGCTCCCAGATGAGATTTAGGGAGAGGGGCGGCCCTCCTGTGTGGTACCATCCACCGCACCACCTCCGTAGGGCACCCCCGCCCCAGCCCAGAGGCTCAGAGGAAGAGGTGGGTGTGGTCCCCGGCCGCCGGGCCCCCGGACGTCAGCCGGTCACAGCGGGCCTTGTAGAGGTCGCGCTCGCGAGCCACGCGGGCCACCTCGGCGCGCAGGGCGTCGAGCTGCGCGGCCAGGCGGGCGCGCTCGGCCTCCAGCCCGCGCCGCTGCTGCAGCCGCTTGGAGCGACAGGCCTGCGCGTAGCCGCGGTTCTTGAGCGTGCGGCGCCTCTGCTTCAGCCGCAGCGCCTCGTCGCGCCCGCAGCCCCGCAGCTGCCGGTTCAGCTCGCGCACCGACATGGACACCAGCGCCGCGTCCGAAAACCTCTCGGCCAGCTGCGGAGGAAGGGTGCGGGGACCAGGCTCGAGCAGGCCCCACCCACCCCGCTCTATACTGGGCCCTGGCTCTGGCTTCCACCGGGACCTGAACAGCTCGCTCGTCTACAGAACCTCAGCCAGGTCCCCACAAGCCCTGGGCCTCCATGAACACCTACCACCCGCCTCGCGCCTCTAATTTAGGCTGGTCTCTGCCACCCACTGTCCTCAGTATTCCGCTCCTGGGGGAGGGGGGGATGCCTAGACCAGACAGACCCTGCCCTTGCCATACGCGGTTTCTCTGTCTTGAAGGCCACCACCCTGTGACCCTCGAAGGATTAGGATTACACCCTAATGCCTTCAACACCCCCATCTGTGTCTATAATTAATAGGATGAATCCCAATCCTTCCTGAGAAGGTTGGGCACTGGGGAAGCACCAAGTCTCGTAAAAGCCAGCCTCAACCACAGCCTTCACCCTGCTCAATTCCAGACGTTGTGTCTTGTGTATCTATTTCCTTCCCGGTAATTGCTCGTTCTCCAACGCTGTTTAATTCCAGCCATTTCCCTTTGAGGCCTTTTCTAATCTTCTCTGTTCCTCATGATTCCACCTGCTCATGTCTCAGTTTTCTCTATCTAATTGCTTCCTTTCTTTTGCCCTGTGTCTTTCTAGTCCATAACCCTCTCCAGAAACTCTCCTCTCTTGACTGGCCTCCTCCCTCAGCCTGTCTCCCCTCAGACCAGCCTACTGATCACTCACCTGGGCATGCTGGACTCCTGTCTCTTCTGGGCTCCCTGGGTAGTAGCTGTGGGGCCCCTCAATGGGGACTGGGCCCTGACCCTGCAGCAACTCCATGGCTTCATCAGGACTCAGCCCCAGCACATCCCCAGCCCCCAGCTGCTGCTGCAGGGTGGCCAACCAATACAGCTCCTCCAGGCCTGGCCTGGTGTCCTCGCTGCCCCCTATCATGTCTGGGTCACTGACAGTGGGTGAAGGAGGTACTGAGCTGTAAGGTGTGGAGCCCAGAGAAGCTGTGGGGGGACCAGATCGCCCTTCAGAAGGCTCCCGCTTTACCTCAAACTTCATCAAGTCAAAGTCATTAACGTATGCCATGGCCAGGGGGCTAGGGGGTAGTGCCATTCTCGGACTGGTCTGGGTTAGGTGCACCTGCAAGAAAGATGAAAGTTCTAGAGCACAGAGAGGCTGGCAGCATTCCTTTCGCCACACCCCTCTTCTCCCAAAGCCTAGGTGCCCTGGTGCCATAATTCTGGAAATCCTGGGTGACATTGCAGCCCTCTTCCCTGCACAGCACCTCCAGGCAGCTCCTGACAGGCTATAAGCAGCTGGCGGCCTGAAGGACAGAATGGACAGCACAGCTCTTATCCCAGAGGTGTCTCTGGCATCTATGAAAAACAAGAGTGCTGAGGATGTAGCTCAGTGGGCAGAGTGCTTGCCTAACATGTTCAGAACCCCAGACTTGATCCCCAGCACTGCATAACCTAGGCTTGGTAGTGAATGCCTGTAATCCCAGGAGATGGAGGCAGGAGGCAGAAGTTCAGGGTCATTCCAGCTCCATAGCAAGTTTAAGGCCAAGGTATACTTGAGACCTTGTCTCTAAATCAATAAATAAAAGGGGAAAAAACAAGCTCAACATGACAATGTTTCCAATGCTAGTGTCAGTATGTGCTGAGAGACACAGTCATCTCCAGAGGCACCACTCCATTTACAAGCAATCAAAACAAGTGCTTAATTAACTGCGACTGAGTATGTGTGTATCTTAGAACAGTATAAAGACATTATGTTGTGAATTTTAAGATATAACCATACCATACAGTTATATCTATCTCTAAAAGCCCTCAGGATAGTAGTATTTTACATACAGAAGATCCTCAGTTGCACATTGTTCTGTGGATTAATTAATCGATGAATCCTTTTTTATTGGAAAGACTTTCTAAGGAAAAAAGAAAGGTCTTAGAACTTATTCTAGAAGGATATGGAAAGAGTGGCCACCATCTCTCCTCAAGGCCAATCTCTCCAAAGACAACCATGGAGACTAATTTTCCTCCTTTGATCCAGAACCTGTCATGCTGTATGAACTTGAGCAGATCACCTTCACCTTGCTGACCCTTCTGTCACTGAGGGCAGTTAGACTTGGTAAATAAACTCTCCCAAAGAGTGGTCTGTGGATTACTAGTTCTGAGAAGTAACCAAGAAGTCTGTGCTCAGATATTTTTATGAAATTCTGCCTCCTAGCCTTACCTCTTGCAGATTCACAAAGCACAAAAGTATGTCAATCTATGAGGCCCTGGAGCAAACCATCCTTTCAATTCCAACAGCATGTCCTAAATTTAGGACACTAAGGAACTTATTGTTACCAACCATGGAGCATATGTTCAAGTCTAGCAAGATACCTCAGAGATACTTCCCAGTCTAGGAGTTCCAGCTGTAGCCTGGCTCCCAATTCCAACAGCCACACTCCCATCCCCAGAAAGAACAAGGCAGGAGCTCGTTCCCAGTGCTTAGACTATGGCTCTCTCTCGATTCTCTCTTTCCAGCCACATCCCAAGCACCCAGGCTCAGAGAGATGGGAGGACAGATAAGGCTTCTCTCTACCAGACATGGGGTGGGGGACTTGCTGTCCTCTTTGTGGAGCTCATCATTCCTGAGAGGACACAGGGATTAGAAGTAATTGGTTTTTGGCAGACACTGAAAGAGGTGTCCAGAGAGAATGGGATATGCAGAACAGAAGTAAGTGAGGAAGGGAGTGGGGCAGGGATGCCGAAGTGTAAGAATTCTAGAAAAGATATAACAGAGCAGACCGCAGGTATGAGAAGCGGTTCTATGCGACAGGCCTGCCACGCAGGTAAGCCCAAGGCATACTCACTTTAGGAATGGCAGCGACAATGCATTCAGTGTCAGAGCCAAACAGGCACAGCTTTCCCAAAGGCTGGAGACTCCATGGAATAGGGTCGGGTGTCCCTATGCGCAGAGTAAGGGGGCTGTGGGCACAGAGCCCAAAAGGGCACTCTTAAAGAGCCAGTTCTCTGAGATCATCTGTGGTCCTCAGGCCTCAGCCAATGAGAGAACAGGGTCATTTGCATATCTCATTGGCCTGGGGGTTGGGAAGACAAGTATGCCTGTTTTCAAAAAAGGAAAGGGAATGTCTTCCCCAAGAAAGCTTCTTGTTGATGGTCCAACACCTATGTGCTTGGTTCCCCAGTATAAAAAAACCACATTGGTCCCAAGTACCACCCCTCCATGCGAACACAACCATCGGCAGCTCAAAACCTGGGGCTGAGAAAGAGAGCAAGACAAGCTCCCAGCATTGGCTGTGTCGTAAGTATAAGCTTTCCCAAACCCATTCTCATCTAGATGGTTGGAGCTTCTTCCTCTTTTCAAGAATTCTTATATTTCTGACCCTACTCTACCTTGACCTCAGCTGGCCTTATAACCCTCAGAGTCATTATAACAGAAAGATAAGCAACTTTCTCTATGGGGAATCTCACTCTTAGTAATGTAGCCCCAGACAGGCAGCCCAGCTTAGGAGAAAGAACAGAAAATGTGAGATTATGGGAATTCTGCTCCTTCCTTTCTGGCCATCAAAGGACATTGAAATCTAATCACCAGTCCATCAGACATTTTTTTATAACTGCCTTCATAAGCCCTCTGCTTCCTCTCACCTTTTCTCTGGATGTGTCTCTGTCCCTGTCTCCCCTCTATCACTCATCATAGTTCCCAGATGGTGTGGGTATGACCTACATTTTCAGTCTAATCTTCTAACACCTCTTAGAGCTATCATCCCCCGATAGGAGTTGGAACAGGGATACTAGGAATTAGCTAGGAAGATGTTTAAACCTGTCCGAAGCTGTTTAAACAGGTCTGTACTAGAATAGAACTACAGGAGTTAAAGGCTATTCCTTCCCTATCTTTCTAAGGATACTCAAACATTTGAGTTGGGTTAATAGGTTCTGTTTCCCAACTCAGAGAAAGACTTGGGATTCTGTTAGCCCCGAGTGTCCTCAATTACTTAAAAAAAATTCACCTACTTCTAGCCTTATGTGTTAGGGAAGAGCTGGTAGATACAAATTGTTTAAGATTCTGGTTTCAAAGTATGGTCCATAGCCAGGTGTGGTGGTGCACCCCTTTAATCCCACCACTCAGGAGGCAGAGGTAGGAGGATTACCATGAGTTTGAGGCCACCCTGAGACTTCATAGTGAATTCCAGGTCAGCCTGGGCTTGAGCGAGACCCTACCTCAAAAAGCCGGGAAAAGGGCTGGAGAGATGGCTAAGTGGTTAAACACTTGCCTGTGAAGCCTAAGGACCCCGGTTCAAGGCTAGATTCTCCAGGACCCACATAAGCCAGATGCACAAGGGGACACGTGCATCTGGAGTTTGTTTGCAGTGGCTGGAGGCCCTGGCGCACCCATTCTCTCTCTCTACCTGCCTATTTCTGTATCTCTCTCTCAAATAAATAAATAAAAATTAATATATTTTTTAAAAGCCGGGGGAAAAAAAGTATGGTCCCTAGATAAGCAGCATCAGCATTTCCTGGGGACTTGACTTCACCTCAAACTCACACAATCAGAAACTTCTGAGGGCAGGACAAAGACAACAGTGTTGTAACAAGCCCTTCTGGCAATTCTCACGCAAACTAAAGACTGAAAACCACTAGTCTGCAGATATCTACACTCAAACTTGCTTCTGTGTGTGTGCGCGCCTGCCCTCATGTTGTGTCTGTGTTAGTCAGCTTTCCTTCACTATTGTGGTTTGGCTTACATGTTGAAGGATTGTTCCCCAGCTAGGGGCACTACTGAGAGGTGATTGGATCATGAGAATGATAAACTCATCAATGGGTTAATCAATTGATGAGTTCATACTGAATGAGCTATTAGGAGATGGGGCATAATTGGAGGAAGTAGCTTACTGGGAGTATGCCTTTGAATGGGTATATTCTCTCCTCTCTCTCTCTCTCTCTCTCTCTCTCTCTCTCTCTCTCTCTCTCTCCCCCCTTTCCTCCCTCCTTGCCTCCCTTCCTTTTTCTTTCTTTCTTTCCTTCTTTCTTTTTCTCTTTCCCTTTCTCCTTGCCTCCCTTCCTTCCTCTTTCTCTCCTGGCTGCCATGAGGTGAGCATGATATCGCTCCATCATATGTTCTCTACCATGATATTCAGCTTTGTCTTGGGCCCAACTCAAGGCAATGGCAGCACACAACCATAGACTGAAACTTTGAAACCATTCATCAAAATAAATCTCTCCTTCTTTAAGTCAACAAAAACTGACTAGCACAGCTATTCCAATGAATATCAGAGGTAAGATGGACATGGTGACACACACCTTTAATCCCAGCACTCAGGAGGCAGAGGTAGGAGGATTGCCATGAGTTCGAGGCCACCCTGAGACTACATAGTTAATTCCAGGTCAGCCTGGGCTAGAGTGAAACCCTACCTTGAAAAAAAGAAAAAAAAAGAGGAGAAGAAGTTTATTTTGGCTTATAGTTTTGAAGGTTTCAGTCCATAACCAATTGGTCCAGTTGTTTTGGGGTCTGTGGTGAGACAGCACATCATGGCAGGGAGAACATAGTAGAATGAAGCTGTTCACCTTATCGCCTTATGACTAGGACAAGAAAAGATAGGAAGGGGCTGTAATCCCACACTTCCTTCAAGAGTACACCCAATGACCAGAAGACATCCCACTAGGCCCAACCTCTTAAAGTTTCTACCACTTTCCAATAGTGAGAAACTGGGTACTAAGCCTTTAATATGTGGGTCTTTGGATGACAATTAAGATTCAAGCTACACATGCTTTCTCCACACATGTTAGAAGACCTAGATCAGATGCCATGACTTTCCAAGGTCTCTATTTTATGGAGTAGAACATGTTGTCACTATTCAAGTAGAAATACTATACTTCACCTAGATCTGGTGCTGTTTTCTTAGAAGAAGCAAAAAATAGGGGGATGGGGGTCATGAAGACAAGTAGCTCCATGCACATGCCCATGGAATGTGACTCTAAGGAGATAGCCAGGAAAGAGATCCTACAATTTTCCTGAAGGATGAAAGACTAGGGAGTGCTAGGTGCAGTCCCTTTCTCTTGCCTTCTCTGGCCTGGACAGACACTTGCCCCCACTAGGCAGCTGTCTGATCAGCTCTGATCCTCTTGTTTACTGGACAGCTCAAAGGAGAGGTGGGAGGGCTAAGCTGCTAAGGGGCTAAGGGAGTCAGACTAAACAAGCTCAGGCAAATTGAGCCTCTCGAGGCTCAGACCTGGCACCACTAACTGGGGAAAGGAGGTGGACAGTGAGGGCTGGGGTCAACCCGAACCAGAGGAAAGCACCAGGAACACAAAAAAAGGAGGCTGTGCCAGCCAGTGGGGACCCAGAAGTCAGATCACATCCAAAGCATGGAGGATGAAAGTAGCCTTTCTCCTCATCATCACATTCTGGTGATGATCCCTGAGGATTCCAAGTGAAATTCAAATTTGAACCTGGCCTTCTAGACCACCATGCAGTATATATTTGTCAAGGCAGAAAAATAAAATCATTTTGTTTAATGATATATTACATTGAGGGACTGGAGAGATGGCTTAGCAGTTAAGGCACTTGCCCAAAAAGCCTAAAGACCCAGGTTTGATTCCCCAGTACCCACGTAAGTCAGATGCACAAGGGGGCACATGAGTCTGGAGTCTGGAGTTCATTTGCAGTGGCTAGAGGCCCTGGTGTGCCCTTTCTCTCTCTCTCTTTTTCTCTCTCTCTCTTTCTCATAAATAATAAATAAATAAAATATATAAATTTTAAAAAATAATTTATGGGCTGGAGAGATGGCTTAGCAGTTAAGGCGTTTGCCTCCAAAGCCAAAGGATCCCAGTTTGATTCTCCAGGACCCACATAAGCCAGATGCACAAGGGGGTGCATGTATCTGGAGTTCGTTTGCAGTGGCTGGAGGCCCTGATGCGCCCATTCTCTCTCTCTCTCTCTCTCTCTCTCTCTGCCTCTTTCTCTCTCTCAAATAAATAAATAAATAAATAAATAAATAAATAAAATATATTAAATAAATAAATTATTACCTTGAGATACACACACACACACACACACACACAGGATTGAACATAAAACCTTAATACATGTTAAGCAACTGCTCTGAGCTATTCCTCACCTCTCTTTTGCTTTTTACTTTAAGACAAGGTTTCTCTTAAGTGGTCTAAGCTGGCTTGAACTTTCAATTCTTCTACTCAGTTTCTCAAGTAGCTGCAATTACAGGCTTGAGCCACTGGATTAAACCCAAGGCTTGTGTCCTTCCATTTGTACTCTTACCCAGACCTTACATATGTTACAGATGCTAAACCAAAAAAAAGGGGGGGGAGGCTTGGTCTAGTGGAGCATGACTTTAATCTCAGCACTTGGGAGGCAGAGGTAGGAGGATAGCCATGAGTTCAAGGTCACCCTGAGACTGCACAGTAAATTCCAGGTCAGCCTGAGCTACAGTGAGACCCTACCTCGAAAAACTAAAAAAACTAATAAATAAATAAATAAAAATGTAAAATATGGGGAGATGGTATTGTATATGTGTAAATAGATGAACAGATTACTGGGGGTGGAATGGCCTGAGGTCAGGGGAAGAAATTGAGTAAAGGAAGGCTGGGGAAGGGTTAATCAACATTTAAGAGGGTATGGAAACCTACTTTTCTGGACAATGGAATACCCAGAAGCCATAAATTGTTACTAGAAAATTTTCACTGCCAGAAATGGGATACCTTCCAGTGAGCTGCTGGCCAGAGAGGTCCCTGATGGCCCAAAACATTATAGGTCATTGCCAAGGCTCTTGGTTTCCCACCAGGAATAGATGGTAAAACCCTGTTGCTGAAGACTCCACATGCTTGGGCTGTAAGGCCACTGAGAAATCAAGCTGAAGCTGAGCTGAAAACCTCTTCCCTGTAGACCAGCTGACAGAAAGCTGGAAAAAGCTATACTGCATTCAACCCTATTGGAGAGAGAAGTCATGAGTGGAAATAAGCAATAGTAGTGGACACTGCAAGACTTAAGTTTGGCCAGCCAGGCCAAATGAGCCAACGGGTGAAATAGTGGCATGTCTGTTATGGGGGAAACCAACCACTCACTAATTGGACTCGAGGCCCACTCCATGTGAGGGAATACATGCCAAGTACTGAAAACCTATGATGGGGGAGGTCATGAGCCCTAGCGGTATAACACCTGCTGGTGTCTGGCACATATTATGCTCATCAAACTGCCCAGTAAGCACTTCTTTTAATGTTCATACCCATATATTAATACTACTCTCACTTTGGGTTAGAGAAGCTTCTCTTTTCAGATGGTAGTGACCTCTGGTATCACTCAAAAGGCACCATAGTATTGAGAAGAAGTGACAGAGGAGTATTCAGCACTGAAGCATCTCTATCACACCCTCCAAGGTTCAGGGTCCATTTCAGAAGAGGTGTCAGAAAGAATGTAAGAGCCAAAGGAATGGTAAGACTGCTTACAATGCAGTTTCCCAGACATAAAATGGCTTAGATATCTATGACCTTGCAATGCCTGGTACTACCTACACAGGACCCTCATAATAGGAAGAAAAGATGATGACATCAAAATAAAAGACTAATTGAAAGAGGAAGGAGATATGATGGAGAGTGGATTTGTGAAGGGGAAAGTGGGGGAAGGAAGGGAATTATCATGGTTTATGGTCTATAATTAAGGAAGTTGTCAATTAAAAAAAGTTTTAGGGCTGGAGAGATGGCTTATCAGTTAAGGCACTTGCCTGCTAAGCCTAAGAACGCCAGTTCCAATCTCCAGGTCCCACATTTAGCCAGGTGCAAGGGCACAATGCCTCACTTGCCCACAAGGGGGTGCACGCATCTGGAGTTCGTTCACAGCAGCTGCAAGGCTGCTGACACGTCCATTCTCTATCTGTCTTCCTCTCCCTCTCTCTCTGTCTCTCTCTGTGTCTCTCAGAAAAAAAGTTTTTAAAAATGTGCTGGAGAAATGGCTCAGTGGTTAAGGTTCTTGCCTGCAAAGCCAAAGGACCCAGATTTGATACCCCAGACCCAAGTAAGCCAGATGCACAAAGTGGCTTGTGCAGGTGGAGTTTGTTTGCAGTGGCTGGAAGCCCTGGCGCACCCATTCACTCTATCTCTGTCTCTCTTCTTCCTATTCCTCTCTGCTTGCAAATAAGTAAAACAAAAATATGCCTGCATGAGCTGGAGAGATGGCTTAGCAGTTAAGGTGTTTGCCTGCAAAGCCAAATGATCCCTGTTCAATTCTCCAGGTCCCACTTAAGCCAGATGCACAAGGTGACGCATGCATCTGGAGTTCATTTGCGGTGGCTAGAGGCCCCGGCGCACCCCCCCCCCCGTCTCTAATAAATAAATAAATAAATAAGAATATGCCTGCACATACTTGTATTTTTTGAGACAGGGTCATATTATGTTACTCAGGCTACCCTTGAAACTCCTGTGCTTAAGCCACATTCCTGCCTCAGCCTCCAGAGAAACTGTGTCTATAGGTACAAACAAACCCTTTTATTTCTTTTACTTAAAAAAATATATTTTATTTATTTATTTATTTATTTATTTATTTATTTATTTATTTGAGAGAGAAAGAGAGGCACAGATAGCAAATGGACATGCTCCAGCCACTGCAAATGAACTCAGTCGCATGCACCACCTTGTGCATCTGGCTTTATGTGGGTACTGGGGAATTGAACCAGGATCCTTTGGCTTTGCAGGCAAGTGCCTTAACTGCTAAACCATCTCTTCAGCCCCTACATGTGATCTTTTGTTACTGTTATAATGTCAATTTACATGTTGAAGCCTTTATCAGTACTTCATTTCATTTCATTTCTTTTCTTTTCTTTTGTGTGTGTGTGTGTGTGTGTGTGTGTGTGTGTGTGTGTGTGTGTGTGTGTTTCAAGGTAGGGTCTCACTCTGGCCCCAGGATGACCTGGAATTAACTATGTAGTCTCAGGGAGACTTTGAACTCACAGCAATTCTCCTACCTCTGCCTTGTGAGTGCTAGGATTAAAGGTGTGCACCACGACACCCAGCTGAGATGATTTTATTTAAATTTTTCCTTTTTTTGAAATATTTTGTTTGTATTTATTTGACAGAGAAAGAGGGAGAGAGAGAGAGAGAATGGGCACTCCAGGGCCTCCAGCCATTGCAAACGAACTCCAGATGCATGCACCCACCTTATGCAGCTGGCTAACTTGGGTCCTAGGGAATTGAACCTGGGTCATTTGGCTTTGCAGGCAGATGCCTTAATGGCTTAGCCATCCCTCCAGCCCAGATGATTTTTTTTTTTTAGGTAGTCCAGTCTCACTCTAGCCCAGGACCAACCTCATCCTCCAGAGGGCTGCGATTAAAGGCTTGTGCCACTAGCCACTACACCTGGCTTCATTCCTTTTTTTTTTTTTTTTTTTTTTTTTGAGAGAGACACAGAGAGAGAGGGAGAGGAAAACAGATAGAGATGGGTGCGCCAGCAGCCTCTCAGCTGCTGTGAACGAAATCCAGATGTGTGTGCCCCCTTGTGGTCAAGTGCGGCATTGCGCCCTTGTGTCACTTTGCATCTGGCTAAACGTGGGACCTGGAGATTGGAACCACTGGAGATTGGAACCGTTGTTCTTTAGGTTTAGGAGGTAGGCGCCTTAACCGCTAAGCCATCTCTCCAGCCCTCATTCCTTTTTTTAAACTCCTGTGTGTATGCATGATGGTAGGCAGGTGTGTGGAAGCTAGAGGACCACCTTGGGTGTCATTCTCAAGAACGCCATCCACCTCCTTCAAAACAAGGTCTCTGGTTGGCTTGGAGTTCACCAATTAGGCTAGCCTAGCTGGCCAGTGCAGCACTGAGTTTCCATGTGTGCACCATGGTTCCCAGCACTTTATTTTGTGGGTTCATGGCAATCAAACTCAGATCCGCATATTTGTGATGCAAACACTTTACTTACTGAACTATCTTCCCAGCCCAGCTCATTTCCTTTTATACTGAATAGAATTTTACTGTATGGACAGATCACACTTTGTTCATCTTTTCGTCTACTGGTGGATGCTTGGACTCTTTCCCTTTCTGTTGTCGGCAGTGCTGCTGGGAACATGTGTACAGAGCCTGCTGAGTCTCTACCTTCAATTCTTTGATACATACCTATGAATAGAATTGCTGAATTATATGGTAATTCTGTGTAATTTTTTTATTTATGTTCAAACAAACACTTTTAATTGAGTTGAGTACTATGAAGGAGAAGGGCAGGATGCTCTGAAATTTTATTTCTCAAGATATAATCTAGTAGAAGTCAATGAAGGTGCCATTGCAAGGACAGGTTGCCTAATGTATTCACATTAAGCTGAGACTGATCAGGTACATTAAAAGGTGGCACACTCCTTTGATTCCAGCACTTGGGAGGCAGAGGTAGGAGGATCACTATGAGTTCAAAGCCAGCCTGAGACTACATAGTGAAATCTATATCATCCTGGCCTAGAGCGAGGCCCTACCTTGACAAAAAAAACTCATTGCTGGGCGTGGTGGTGCATGCCTTTAATCCCAGCACTGGGGAGGCAGAGGTAGGAGAATTGCCATGAGTTTGAGGCCACCCTGAGACTACATGGTGAATTCCAGGTCAGCCTGAGCTAGAGTGAGACCCTGCCTCGGAAAACCAAAAAATAAAATAAAATAAAAAGTGACCATGCCTGGAAACATGCAGAGGGCGGGGATTCCAGGCTACAGAAATGACATGTGAAGCTCTGAGGTAGGAAAGTGGAAGACATGGTCATGAAACTGTAAAAAGACCTATATAGCCACAGAGCAGAAAGTAAAGAAGGTGGTGATAAATGAGTTTAGAGCAATCAGCGGGGACCAGACAGACAGAGCCTAGCAGAACACTTCAAAGGTTTGGATTCTATTCTAGAAGTCTGAGAAGCAAAGTGGAAGCAGAATCAGTGGGGGGTGGGGGGGCTAGCAGTGTTCAAGCTGAGATTGAGGATATCTTAAACTGATGTCTGGGGCTGGAGAAATGGTTTAGTGGTTAAGGCACTTGCCTACAAAGCTAAAGACCCAGGTTCAATTCTCTAGGATCCATGTAAGCCATATGCACAAGGTGACATATGCATCTGGAGTTCGTTTGCAGTGGCTGAAGGCCCTGGTGCACCCATTCTCCCTCTCTATCTGCCTTGTTCTCTCTCTCTCTCTCTCTCTCTCTCTCTCTCTCTCTCTCTCAAATAAATAAAATTAAATAGGGGCTAGAGAGATGGCTTAGCTGTTAGGCACTTGCCTGTGAAGCCTAAGGACCCCGGTTCAAGGCTTGATTCTCCAGTACCCACATAAGCCAGATGCACAAGGTGGCACATGCATCTGGAGTTCATTTGCAGTGGCTGGAGGCCCTGGTGAGCCCATTCTCTCCACCCCCTTTCTCTGCCTCTTTCTCTCTCTCTCTCTGTCTGTCACTCTCAAATAAATAAAAATAAAATAAACAACACAAAAAGAATTATATAAATAAATAAAATAAAATAATAAAGGTGTGCGCCACCATGCCCTGCTTAGAAAAAAAAAAAAAACTGATGTCTGCACCTGAGTACAATGGTGTGGGAAGAGGCTGCTTTTGGCCATGGATGCTCACCTAGAACCACTTCTTTTCCTACCCTTAACACTACCTTGCACTGCAAGGGGCTCTGTGTACAAACATGCAGCCCTCCCATCTTCTCACCCTCATTTGTATGCACATGGATTGTTGGGGAGGACTTCCAAAGGGAATGAGAGAAGCCAGAGTGAAAAGAGGGAAAAGTTGAATTATGTTGTAATCGGGATGGGGATAGATCCCATAGGAGCAATGGACCTGGAATGGACCTACAGAGTTATTTCAAACTGAGGCAAGAGGCCAGGCCTTCACACTCCTATATCAACCAGTCAGTAGACACACACTGCCCTGGGAAAGAAGCACTGTATTTGCAGAGACAGCTTCCTTTAGCCATAGGTAATGCTCAAGGAAGTACGGCAGGTATTCCTTATTCACAGTTTCACCTTCCCTGCCTTCAGTTAGATTCCTGTGGTCAACCATGGTCCACAAGGATGAAATGGTAAATTTCAGAAACAAATAAGTTGTTTGGGGTTGTTTGGGGTTGGGTGGTGTTATTTTCTCGGTTGTTTTAATTTTTTTTTAATTTTCTATTTTTTTGGACAGAGACACAGAGAGAGACAGACAGAGAGGGAGAGGGAGACGGATAGAGAATGGGCACACCAGCAGCCTCTCAGCTGCTATGAACGAAATCCAGATGTGTGCACCCCCTTGTGGTCAAGTGTGGCATTGCGCCCTTGCATCGCTTTGCATCTGGCTAAACTTGGGACCTGGAGATTGGAACCGGGTTCTTAGGCTTAGCAGGCAGGCGCCTTAACTGCTAAGCCATCTCTCCAGCCCTTTTCTCGGTTTTTGTTTTTCGAAGAAGGGTCTCACTCTAGCCCAGGTTGACCTGGAATTCACTATGTAGTGTTAAGCGGGACTTGAACTCACAGCAATCCTCCTACCTCTGACTCCTGAGTGCTGGGATTAAAGGTGTGCTCCATCACACCCAGCTATTGTTATTTCTTATTCTGCCTAATGTGCAAATAAAATTTTATCTCATTCATATATGTGTGTGTATGTATATATATGTCAGGCATCCAGTGAGGGTTTGGAAAACATCCTCCTGAGATAAATGGGGACTGTTCTCAATTCTAGCCAATACTTAACTGCTGGGACAATGAGCACCACAATCCTAAAGAGGAATTCAGAGCAATGTATCAGGGATCTGTGAGTCACCCAAGGTATGGACTCAGGGCTGAAGAGATGGCTCAGTGATTAAGGGATGCTACCAAGGGATGGACCCAGAAAGTTTCTAAAGAAGAAAAAAATCACCCACCGGACCCAGCTAGTCACACCCTGCCCCCTGGTGGCACTCCTTAGACACTGTGCCAGCTGGCAGGCCAAAATGGGGTAGAAAAAAAATTGAAGAGTGGTTCCAATAAGAGGGAATCAGCAATTCAAGGAAATCCTAAAGTGAACTCCCTGATAGATCTCCCTAAAGCTAAGTAAGGAGGTCGCAGTGGGAAAGAAGGGTTCGGATCCGTGGTACTTATTCATTCATTCTTGCATTCAATCAACATTTATTAACTGAGTATCACAGTCCAGACACTAGTGGGAGATGGGATAAAAATAAGACGGGCTTCTGGTTAAGATGGCACTGTAGGAACCACACCAAAACAGCCTAGGGGAGAAAAAAAACAGCAAAACATACTCTTGTACTAAAAAGTGAGTTGTATAAAAAATTATCAACCGCAGCAGAGAAGGAAGAGAGATCCAAAGCGTCTAGAGCCCACAGAAGCAGGCAGAAGCGGCTCCAGCAGAGGCGGCACCAGTTCCATGAGGCTGCAACTGCCAAGCTCAGCCTGAGCAGCAGGATTTTAAAGAAAGGTAAGGGATTCTTTACTCACACCAGCCTCCTTGCAAACTCAACAAACATGGAAGGAGGACAGCACAGACCAAAGGAGCAGCTTGTTAGGAAGAGGGTCGACTGAGGACCAGCCAGAGGATTCAGCCACCATCCACAGCTTCTCCTCTCCCACCACCAGCACAAGTGCCAGCAAGCACCAGGACCTGGGGAAGGGAGCTCACCTACACAGTACTGGGCACTGGCGATCAAAGCAGTGACCCACAGGCCCAGCCAGCCTACCTGAGCCCACAGCACAGCAAAGAGGGACCCAAGTGGCCGTGCAGCATAGCTGAGACCAAAACCATCCCAAAAGGTAACTGAGATTACACCAGGTCAGTACCCATCAAATAAGCCTGATATATAGGCTTGCATTAGAAGTGCTAATTACATCATCCATATCATGGTAAATTATATGTTAAATCTGATGGAGAGTCGGATTTGACACTCTTAAGTAAGCTATATTTTAGGCTTGTCATTTGTTGCTTCCTGATTTATAGTGCCTTTGTTTCCTCTTTTGTCATTTGTTGGGGAAGGGTTTTACTCAGTCACAAACTGACCTTGGAACCCTCTACAGACCAGAAATCTTAGCCTATCTCTTGTTGAGAGTTGTGCACGCATCTGTCATAGAGGCTTTTCAGATCTTCTTAGTAATATTTTTGTATGTTTTTTTTCTTTGTTTACATACAAAAAACACATGATAGTTCCCTCCCCTCCCCCATTCCACTTTAGAACTCCAATCTCCATTATATCCCCTCCCTCTCTCCATTACTCTCTCTTTTAATTTGATGACATCATCTTTTTCTTCTATTTTGAGGGTCTTGCGAAGGTATTGCTAAGCACTGCAAGGTCATGGATATCGAGGCCAATTTCTGTCTGGGCAGTTGCATTGTAAGGAGTCATACCCTTCCTTTGGCTCTTCCATTCTATCCTCCCCCTCTTCCGCAATGGTCCCTGAGCCTTGGAGGGTGTGACAGAGGTGTTTCAGTGCTGGGCACTCCTCCATCCCTTCTTCTCAGCACTATGTTGCCTTTTGGGTCATCCCAGTGGTCATCGCTGTCTGAAAAGAAAAGCTTCTATAACCAGAAGTGAGAGTAACGTTAACATGTTGTAGCAGATAGCTTCAGGTTCACTGAGATGAACTTCCAGACCAGACACAGTTATGGAGGAAGGGATATTATTTATTGAAGCTTACAGATCCAGGAGAAGTTCCATAATGGCAGGAGAAGCGGCCTGCTCTCACAGGACCAGTCAAGAGAGTGAAGCCCCTCAGCCACATAGCACACTTCAGGAACTCCTTGGGCACACTTTGCATATCTTTACAATGGAATCTCAAGCCCACCACCACACCTTAAGAACTACCCAGTGACATTGCCTCTAGCAAGGTGACTGCAGATGCAAACTATAAACTAATAAAACATTGAATATATTGGGGGCCATATATTCAAACAACCACATTCTGCCCCTGGCCCCCAATAGATTTATAACTATCACACATTGTAAATTGTACTCAGTCCAATTTCAAAGGTTCTCACTTTGTCCCCACTTTTGTTTAATATAGTACTGGAAGTCTTAACCATAGCAATAAGGCAAGAGACACACATAAAAGGGATACAAATTGGAAAGGAAGAGATCAAGTTATCATTATTTGCAGATGATATGATGCTATACATAAAGACCCTAAGGATTCTACCACCAGACTGTTAGAGCTGATAAACACTTATAGCCATGTAGCAGGATACAAAATAAACACACAGAAATCAGTACACTTCCTATATGCTAACAACAAACACACAGAAGATGAAATCAGAGAATCACTAGAATCACTCACATTCACAATTGCATCAAAAATAAATAAATAAATAAAGTATCTTAGGATAAACCTAACCAAGGAAGTAAAGGATCTGAGAAATTGCAGAAGACACTAGGAAATGGAAAAACATCCCCTGTTCTTGGATCGGAAGAATCAATATTGTGAAAATGGCAATCCTACCAAAAGCAATCTACACATTTAATGCAATGCGATCAAAATTCCAATGGCATTCTTCATGGAAATAGAAAAAACAATCCAAAAATTCATTTGGAAGCACAAAAAACCTCGGATATCTAAAACAATTTTGAGCAACAAAAATAAGGCTGGTGGTATCACCATACCTGATTTTAATCTATATTACAGAGCCATAGTAACAAAAACAGCATGGTACTGGCACAAAAACAGACATGTAGATCAATGGAACAGAATAGAGGACCCTGATGTAAGTCCGGGTAGCTATAGCCACCTGATCTTTGACAAAAATGCCAATAATACTTATTGGAGAAAAGACAGCTTCTTCCGCAAATGGTGCTGGGAAAACTGGATATGCATCTGTAGAAGGATGAAAATAGATCCTTATCTCTCTCCATGCACAAGAATCAAGTCCAAGTGGATCAAAGACCTTAATATCAGACCTGAAACTCTGAAACTGCTAGAGGAAAAAGTAGGGGAAACCCTTCAACATATTGGTCTTGGCAAAGACTTTCTGATTATAACCCAATCACTCAGGAAATAAAACAACAGATCAACCGCTGGGACCTCATGAAATTACAAAGCTTTTGTACAGCTAAGGACACTGTGAATAGAGCAAAGAGGCAACCTACAGAATGGGAGAAAATCTTTGCCAGCTATACATCTGACAGAGGGTTAATATCTAGGATATACAAAGAAATCAAAAAATTAAATACTAAGAAATCAAACAACCCAATTAAAAAATGGGCTATGGAACTAAATAGAGAATTTTCAGAAGAAGAAATACAGATGGCATACAAACATCTAAAAAAATGTTCTACATCCCTAGTCATCAGGGAAATGCAGATTAAAACTACCTTGAGATTCCATCTCACTCCTGTCAGATTGGCTTCCATCATGAAAACAAATGACTATAAATATTGGTGAGGATGTGGAAAAAGAGGAACTCTTCTACACTGTTGGTGGGAATGCAACCTGGTCCAGCCATTGTGGAAATCAGTGTGGAGGTTCCTGAGACAGATAAATATAGATCTCCCACATGACCCAGCTATACCATTCCTAGGCATATATTCTAATGCTCATCTTACTACCTTAGAGATACTTGTTCATCCATGTTTATTGATGCTCTATTCACAATAGCTAGGAAATGGAACCAGCCTAGATGTCCCTCAACTAATGAGTGGATAATGAAGATGTGGCACATTTACACAATGGAGTTCTACTCAGCGATAAAGAAAAATGAAGGTATGAAACTTGCTGGAAAATGGATGGATCTGGAAAGGATTATACTTAATGAGGTAACCCAAGCTCAGAAAGCCAAACATCACATGTTCTCTCTCATATGTGGATCCTAGCTACAAATGATTGGACTTCTAAGTGAATAAAAACAAAACTCAGTAGCAGAAGCCAGTAAGCTAGAAAGGGGATATAAAGGGAATAGAAAGGGAGGGAGGGGGACTTAATAGGATGGTACTGTATGTATGTAAGTAGAAGAACAGATTACTGGGGGTGAAAATTCCTATGTGAGGTCAGGGGAAGAGACTGATTAAAGGAACGGTGGAGGGAGGGCTAATCAAAATCTAAGAGGATATAAAAAAGTAACATGGAAACCCACTT
The DNA here is from genome assembly GCA_036365145.1 of Orientallactaga sibirica. Classification (NCBI taxonomy): domain Eukaryota; kingdom Metazoa; phylum Chordata; class Mammalia; order Rodentia; family Dipodidae; genus Orientallactaga; species Orientallactaga sibirica. The sequence goes on along the minus strand of JAEOAD010000059.1, from coordinate 12,105,060 downwards.
TTCTGGACAATGGAACACTCAGAAGCCATAGATTGTTACTAGAAACTTTTCAGTGCCAGGGATGGGATACCTTCCAGTGAGTTGTTGGCCAGGGAGGTCATAGATACCCCCAAAACATTATAGGTCATTGCCAAGGCCCTTGGTTTCCCACCAAGAATAGATGGTAAGACCCTATTGCTGAAGACTCCACATACTTGGATGGCAAGTTCACTGAGAAATCCTGCTGGAGCTGAGCTGAAAGCTTCCTGCATGAGGACCAGCTGCAGAAAGCTGGAAAAAGCTACACTGCATGCAAGTAAATGGGAGAGAGAAAACACCAGTGAAGGTACTTGTAGCAGACAGCTTCAGGTTCGCTGAGATGAACTTCCAGACCAGGCACAGTTATGGAGGAAGGGATATTATTTATCAAAGCTTACAGATCCAGGGAAGTTCCATAAAGGCAGAAGAAGCAGCCTGCCTTCACAGGGCCAAGCAGAGAGAAAAACCCAAGACACCAGCCACACAGCACACAGAGCAAAACACTACAGCCGTTCTCACTTTGTCCCCACTTTTGTTTAATATAGTACTGGAAGTCTTAACCATAGCAATAAGGCAAGAGACACACATGAAAGGGATACAACTTGGAAAGGAAGAGATCAAGTTATCATTATTTGCAGATGATATGATGCTATACATAAAGACCCTAAGGATTCTACCACCAGACTGTTAGAGCTGATAAACACTTATAGCCATGTAGCAGGATACAAAATAAACACACAGAAATCAGTAGTCTTCCTATATGCTAACAACAAACACACAGAAGATGAAATCAGAGAATCACTCACATTCACAATTGCATCAAAAATAAATAAATAAATAAAGTATCTTAGGATAAACCTAACCAAGGAAGTAAAGGATCTCTACAATGAAAACTTTAAAACACTCAAGTGAGAAATTGCAGAAGACACTAGGAAATGGAAAAACATCCCCTGTTCTTGGATCGGAAGAATTAATATTGTGAAAATGGCAATCCTACCAAAAGCAATCTACACATTTAATGCAATGCGATCAAAATTCCAATGGCATTCTTCACAGAAATAGAAAAAACAATCCAAAAATTCATTTGGAAGCACAAAAAACCTCGAATATCTAAAACAATTTTGAGCAACAAAAATAAGGCTGGTGGTATCACCATACCTGATTTTAATCTATATTACAGAGCCATAGTAACAAAAACAGCATGGTACTGGCACAAAAACAGACATGTAGATCAATGGAACAGAATAGAGGACCCTGATATAAATCCGGGTAGCTATAGCCACCTGATCTTTGACAAAAATGCCAATAATACTTATTGGAGAAAAGACAGCTTCTTCCGCAAATGGTGCTGGGAAAACTGGATATGCATCTGTAGAAGGATGAAAATAGATCCTTATCTCTCTCCATGCACAAGAATCAAGTCCAAGTGGATCAAAGACCTTAATATCAGACCTGAAACTCTGAAACTGCTAGAGGAAAAAGTAGGGGAAACCCTTCAACATATTGGTCTTGGCAAAGACTTTCTGATTATAACCCCAATCACTCAGGAAATAAAACAACTGATCAACCGCTGGGACCTCATGAAATTACAAAGCTTTTGTACAGCTAAGGACACTGTGAATAGAGCAAAGAGGCAACCTACAGAATGGGAGAAAATCTTTGCCAGCTATACATCTGACAGAGGGTTAATATCTAGGATATACAAAGAAATCAAAAAATTAAATACTAAGAAATCAAACAACCCAATTAAAAAATGGGCTATGGAACTAAATAGAGAATTTTCAGAAGAAGAAATACAGATGGCATACAAACATCTAAAAAAATGTTCTACATCCCTAGTCATCAGGGAAATGCAGATTAAAACTACCTTGAGATTCCATCTCACTCCTGTCAGATTGGCTTCCATCATGAAAACAAATGACTATAAATATTGGTGAGGATGTGGAAAAAGAGGAACTCTTCTACACTGTTGGTGGGAATGCAACCTGGTCCAGCCATTGTGGAAATCAGTGTGGAGGTTCCTGAGACAGATAAATATAGATCTCCCACATGACCCAGCTATACCATTCCTAGGCATATATTCTAATGCTCATCTTACTACCTTAGAGATACTTGTTCATCCATGTTTATTGATGCTCTATTCACAATAGCTAGGAAATGGAACCAGCCTAGATGTCCCTCAACTAATGAGTGGATAATGAAGATGTGGCACATTTACACAATGGAGTTCTACTCAGCGATAAAGAAAAATGAAGGTATGAAACTTGCTGGAAAATGGATGGATCTGGAAAGGATTATACTTAGTGAGGTAACCCAAGCTCAGAAAGCCAAACATCACATGTTCTCTCTCATATGTGGATCCTAGCTACAAATGATTGGACTTCTAAGTGAATAAAAACAAAACTCAGTAGCAGAAGCTAGTAAGCTAGAAAGGGGATATAAAGGGAATAGAAAGGGAGGGAGGGGACTTAATAGGATGGTACTGTATGTATGTAAGTAGAAGAACAGATTACTGGGGGTGAAAATTCCTATGTGAGGTCAGGGGAAGAGACTGATTAAAGGAACGGTGGAGGGAGGGCTAATCAAAATCTAAGAGGATATAAAAAAGTAACATGGAAACCCACTTTTCTGGACAATGGAACACTCAGAAGCCATAGATTGTTACTAGAAACTTTTCAGTGCCAGGGATGGGATACCTTCCAGTGAGTTGTTGGCCAGGGAGGTCATAGATACCCCCAAAACATTATAGGTCATTGCCAAGGCCCTTGGTTTCCCACCAGGAATAGATGGTAAGACCCTATTGCTGAAGACTCCACATACTTGGATGGCAAGTTCACTGAGAAATCCTGCTGGAGCTGAGCTGAAAGCTTCCTGCATGAGGACCAGCTGCAGAAAGCTGGAAAAAGCTACACTGCATGCAAGTAAATGGGAGAGAGAAAACACCAGTGAAGGTACTTGTAGCAGACAGCTTCAGGTTCGCTGAGATGAACTTCCAGACCAGGCACAGTTATGGAGGAAGGGATATTATTTATCAAAGCTTACAGATCCAGGGGAAGTTCCATAAAGGCAGAAGAAGCAGCCTGCCTTCACAGGGCCAAGCAGAGAGAGAAAAACCCAAGACACCAGCCACACAGCACACAGAGCAAAACACTACAGCCAAAAGCCCAGCACACTTCAGGAACTCCCGCTAAGCACACTTTGCATATCTTTACAGTGGAATCTCAAACCCACCACCAACACCTTAAGACCAACCCCCAGTGACATTGCCTCTAGCAAGGTAAGACAGGAACACCCATGGCAATTACAGTCCACGTTTTTGTAACTGGTCCCGTGGCCTTAGCTGGTATTTGTTACTGCCTTCTTCTACTACCCATTCGGTATTTCCTCCACCTTCAGCAAGCACCTCAGCAGGTCTTGGTTCTTTACCTGGAGGGGTGACCCATACCTTCATTCCTGAAGGATCTGGGCCATTTATCACATTGCCTTGATTGGGTTGTTGCAGTTGTCCATTGACTTTGATAACAGGGCATGGTAACACTAAGAGACGCCCTAGAGAATCTCCAGCACTCCAGACATACTCTTCCTGACCTCCATTGAGTCCAATTTCCCCCTGGTAGTCTGAATCAATCACCCCTGCTATCATTGTAACTCCTTTCTCAGCCTGTGCACTCAAGGGCATCAGGAGCCCAAAGTGGCCAGGGGGAAATCTTAGCTTCCAGTTCAAAGGAATGTTCTTTGTGCCTCCTGGTGAAAGCACTCCCCCCTCTGGAACCAAGACCTCTAGGCCAGCAGAGCATAAGGTTGTGGGTACAGGAAGCAAAAATTTGGCTAATGGGTCACTTGGGGTGATGGTAAGTGGTACCATTCCCATTTCCACCCCTTGATTCCTGGACCTGTGAATCCGGGCTATAGGAGAAACAGCACCATATATAGGACGCTGATTCAGAGCATATACAGCCTGCTGGAGGACACGCCCCCAGCCCTCCAAGCTATTGCCACCTAGTTGGCACTGCAGCTGTTTCTTTAAAAGGCCATTCCACGGCTCTATCAAGCCAGCTGCTTCAGGGTGGTGGGGCACATGGTAAGACCAGTGAATTCCATGATCATGAGCCCACTGCTGTACTTCCTTGGCTGTGAAGTGAGTTCCTTGGTCAGAAGCAATGCTGTGTGGAATTCCATGATGGTGGATAAGGCATTCTGCAAGCCCACGGATAGTAGTTTTGGCAGAAGCATTAAGTGCAGGAAAAGCAAATGCATACCCAGAATAAGTGTCTATTCCAGTAAGGACAAAACGCTGCCCTTTCCATGATGAAAGAGGTCCAATATAGTCAACTTGCCGCCAAGTTGCTGGCTGGTCACCCAGTGGAATACTACCATATCGGGGGCTCAGAGTTGGTCTCTGCTGCTGGCAGATTTGGCACTCAACAGCAGCTGTAGCCAGGTCAGCCTTAGCTAGTGGAAGTCCATGTTGTTGGGCCCATGCATAACCTGCATCCCTGCCACCATGGCCACTTTGTTCATGGGCCCATTGGGCAATGACAGGGGTGGCTGAGGAAAGAGATTGACCACTGTCCACAGAACGGGTCAGCTTATCTACTTGATTATTAAAGTCCTCCTCTGATGAGGTCACCTTCTGATGAGCATTAACATGGGACACAAGTATCTTTATATCCTTTGCCCATTCAGAGAGCTCTATCCACATACATCTTCCCCAAATGTCCTTTTCATCAATTTTCCAATCATGCTCCTTCCATGTCCCAGACCATCCTGCCAAACCATTGGCCACAGCCCATGAATCAGTGTATAACTGCACATCTGGCCATTTTTCTTTCCAAGCAAAATGCACAACCATTTGTACTGCCCGTAGTTCTGCCCATTGTGAAGACTTCCCTTCACCACAGTCCTTCAGAGTTGTCCCAGAAAGGGGCTGTAATGCTGCAGCTGTCCACTTCTGGGACGTGCCCGCATAGCGTGCTGAACCATCTGTAAACCATGCCCTGGTCTTCTCCTCTTCAGTCAACTGATCATAGGGCACACCCCATGATGCCATAGGTGCATGCTTGGGGACAGAAGGCATTGAAACAGGAGTAGCAACCATAGGCATTTGGGCAACCTCCTCATGTAACTTACTTGTGCCTTCAAGGCCTGCTCAATCACGGATATACCACTTCCACTTGATGATGGACTGCTGAGGTGCATGTCCAACTTTATGGCCTGGTGGGTCAGATAACACCCAGCTCATAATGGGCAGCTCAGGTCGCATAATAATTTGATGGCCCATTGTCAAGTGTTCAGTTTCTATTAAGGCCCAATAGCAAGCCAAGAGCTGTCTCTCAAAGGGAGAATAATTGTCTACAGGTGATGGCAGGGCCTTGCTCCAGAATCCCAAGGACCTCCGGTGTGATTCACCTATGGGGGCCTGCCAAAGGCTCCAAACGGCATCCCTATTTGCCACTGACACCTCAAGTATCATTGGATCTGCTGGAGCATATGGCCCAAGTGGCAGAGCCGCCTGCACAGCAGCCTGGACCTGTTGAAGAGCCTTCTCTTGTTCTGGGCCCCACTGAAAACTAGTAGCTTTCTGAGTCACTTGGTATATGGGATGGAGTAACACACCCAAGTGAGGAATGTGCTGTCTCCAATAGGCCCACTAGACATTGTGCTTCCTTCTTAGTGGTAGGAGGGGCCAGGTGCAACAACTTATCCTTCACCTTAGAAGAAATATCCCTGCATGCCCCACACCACTGAACTCCTAGAAATTTCACAGAGGTGGAAGGTCCTTGAATTTTGGATGGATTTATTTCCCATCCCCTGATGCACATATGCTGTACCAGCAACTCCAGAGTGGCTGCCACCTCCTGCTCATTCAATCCAATCAGCATAATGTCATCGATATAATGGACCAATGTGACACCTTGTGGAAGGCACAGACGATCAAGATCCCTGCGAACTAAGCTATGACACAGGGCTGAAGAGTTACTATAACCTTGAGGTAACACAGTACTCAACAGTGAACACTGCAAGCTTTAAATTTGGCCAGCCAGGCCAAATGAGCCAATGGGTGCAATAGTGGCCTGTCTGTTATGGGGAAAACCAACTGCTCTCTAATTGGACTGGAGGCCTGCTCTGTGGAAGGGAACACATCCCTGATACTGAAAACATATGACAGGGGTAGTCATGAGCCCTAAGGGTGTAATGTCTGCTGGAGTCTCACTAAATGTATATACTATGCTCACCAAACTGACCAGTAAGCACTTCTCTTAATGTCCACACCCATATATTAATGCTACTCTCACTTTTAGTTAGAGAAGCTTCTCTTTTCATATAGTGGCAACCTTACGATGATTCAGAAGGCACCATGGTGCTGAGAAGAAGTGACAGAGGAGTGCTCAGCTCTGAAACATCTCAAACCCACCTTCCAAAGCTCAGGGTCCATTGCGGAAGAGATGGCAGAAAGAATGTAAGAGCCAAAGGAAGAGTAGGACTCCTTACAACGTGCTCCTCTAGACACAAAATGGCCTGGATATCCATGACCTCACAGTGCCTGACACTACCTACACAAGACCATCATAATATGAGGAAAAGATCATGACATCAAACTGAAAAGAGAGACTGAGAGGGGCAGGGGATATGATGGAGAATGAATTTTCCAAGGGGAAAGTGGGGGGGAGGGAAATAACATGGGATATCGTCTACAATTAAAGAAGTTGTCAATAAAAATTAAAATTAAAAAAAAAAACAGGATCCTTCAATTTGTTGCCTCCAAGAAACTTACTTTTCTACAAAGGATGGACACTACCTTAGGGTGAAAGGATGGAAAACAGTGTTTCAAGCAAATGGGCCTAGAAAATAAGCAGAAGTCACTCTCCCAATATGTGACAGGGTAGACCAACATTAGTTAGGAAAGATAAGGAAGGTCACTTTATATTGATTAAAGGAACACTCCAACAGGAGGACATTACAATCCTAAATATATATGCACCTACCATGGGGGCTCCCAATTTCATCAAATGAATGCTATTGGAACTAGGGTCACAGATAACAACAAGCATAGTTGTAGAGGGTGACTTTAACACCCCACTCTCACCAATTGACAGGTCATCCCAGCAAAAAATGAAAAGAGATGCTTCTGAATTAAATGAGGTCATAGAACAAATGGACCTAACAGATATATATAGGACATTTCATCCAAATGCTGCAGAATACACATTCTTTTCAGCAGCACATGGAACATTCTCTAAAATAGACCATATATTAGGACACAAAGCAAATCATAACAAATACAGGAAAATTGAAATAATTCCTTACACTCTATCTGATCGCAATGGGCTCAAACTACAAATCAATACCAAGAAAAGCTACAGAGAATACATAAAATCATTGAAACTAAACAATACACTACTAAATGATGAATGGGTCAATGAAGAAATCAAGGAGGAAATCAAAAAAATTCATAGAGTCAAATGATAATGAGAACAAAACATACCAAAACCTATGGGACACAATGAAGGCAGTCCTAAGAGGGAAATTTATAGCTTTAAGTGCCTATATTAACAGATTACAGGGAGGGGAATGGCCTAAGCTAGGCCATGGGAAGAGAATGCGTAAAAGAAGGGCAGAGGGAGGGTCAATCTAAATTCAAGATATTGTGAATAAGACTTATGTAAACCTACTTTTTTGAATAATGGCACATCTAGAAGCTGTAGACTGTTACTAGAAATTTTTCAGTGCCTGGGATGGGATACCTTCCAGTGAGTTGTTGGCCAAGGAGGTCCCGGTAGTCTCCAAAACATTAAAGGCTTTTGCCAAAGCCCTTGGTTTCCCTTGAGAAACAGATAGTAAGACCCTATTGCTGAAGATATCTCTTGCCTGAGAGGCAAGGCCACTGAGAAAGCAAGCTGGTGCTGAGCAGAAAACCTTCTCCCTGTAGATCAGCCAACTGAAAGCTGGAAAAAGCTGCACTGCATGCAGCCGTATGGGAGACAGAAGTCATCAGCAGTGATGCTGAATATTCAAGTTTGGCCAGACAGGCCCAATGACTGAACAGGTGCAATAGTGGCATGTCTACTCTTGGGGTAACCAACTGCTCCATAATTGGACTGAAGGCCCTCTCTACGGGAGGGAATTCATGCCTGGTACTGAAAAACCTAAGCAAAAGTCTATGGCAGGGGAGGTCATGAGCCTTAGGGGTATAAAGCCTGCTCTTGTCTGACTAAATGTATATATTATTCCCACCAAGCTGCCCTGAAAGCACTACACTTAATGTTCATGTTCACATATTAACGCTACTTTCACTTCTGATTAGAGAAGCTTCTCTTTTCAGATGGCGATGACCACTGGGATCACCAAAAGGCAACATAGTGCTGAGAAGAAGGGATAGAGGAGTGCCCAGCACTGAAACACCTCTGTCACACTCTCCAAGGCTCAGGAACCATTGTGGAAGAGGGGGCGGATAGAATGGAAGAGCCAAAGGAAGGGTATGACTTCTTACAATGCAACTGCCCAGACAGAAATTGGCCTCAATATCCATGACCTTGCAGTGCCTAGCAATACCATCACAAGACCCTCAAAATAGAAGAAAAAGATGATGACATCAAATTAAAAGAAAGAGCAATGGAGAGAGGGAGGGGATATGATGGAGATTGGTGTTCTAAAGTGGAATGGGGGGAGGGGAGGGGAAGGAAATATCATGTGTTTTTTGTATGTAAGTATAGAAGGTGTCAATGAAAAAGTTAATAATAATTTAAAAAAATAAATTAGAGCCAGACGTGGTGGCACACACCTTTAATCCCAGCACTCAGGAGGCAGAGGTAGGTGGATCGTCATGAGTTCAATGCCACCCTGAGACTACGTAGTGAATTCCAGGTCAGCCTGGGCTAGAGTGAAACCCTACCTCGAAAAAAAAAAAAAAGGAAATTAGAAAGGTCGCAAGCAAACAACTTAATGCTTCTCCTTAAGTCCTTGGGAAAAGAAGAACAAGGCAAACTGAAAATCAGTAGACAGGAAGAAATAATAAAGATTAGGGCAGAAATTAATGACATAGAAACCAAAATAAAAAATCCAAAAAATCAATGAAACATAGAGTTGTTTTCTTTTTTTTTTGGGGGGGGGGGAGACAGAGAGAGAGGGAGAGGAGGACAGATAGAGACGGGTGCACCAGCAGCCTCTCAGCTGCTGCAAACGAAACCCAGATTTGTGTACCCCCTTGCATATTATCAAGTGTGGCATTGCGCCCTTGTGTCACTTGCATCTGGCTAAAATACACACCCCATTGGAACCAGGTTTCTTAGGCTTAGCAGGCAGGTGCCTTAACCACTAAGCCATCTCTCCAGCCCGAGTTGGTTCTTTGAAAGGATAAACAAGATTGATAAACCCTTAGCAAATCTGACCAAAAGAAAGAGAGAAAGGGGGCTGGAAAGATGGCTTAGCAGTTAAGGCATTTGCCTGTGAAGCCAAAGGACCCAGGTTTGATTCTCCAGGACCCACATAAGCCAGATGCACAATGGAGCAAATGAATCTGGAGTTTGTTCACAGTGGCTGGAGGCCCTGGCATGCCCATTCTTCCTCTGTCTATCTCCTCTCTATCTCTCTCTTTGTGCTTGCAAAAAATAAATAAATAAATAAAAAGAGAGAAGAGATACATAGTAATAAAAATAGAGATGAAAAAGGCACCATCACAACAGATACTAGAGAAATTTTAAAAATCATATGGACATACTATAAGAACATATACTACACTAAATTTGAAAATCTGAAAGAAATGGATGCTTTCCTTGATTTATATGACATACCTAAATTAAATCAAGAGGAGATTAACCACTTAAATAGACCTATAACAAGTATGGAGATCCAAACAGTTATAAAAAAAATCTCCCAACTAAAAAAAGTCCAGGCCCAGATGGACTCACTGGTGACCTTCATGGAAGAACTAACACCAATGCTTCTTAAACTTGTCCATAAAATAAAAGAGGAAGGAGTCCTACCAAACTCCTTCTATGAAGCCAGCATCACCAAAACCAGACAAAGATACAACAAAAAAGAAAAGAAAATTACAGACCAATCTCCTTCATGAACATAGATGCAAAAATTCTCAACAAAATATTGGCAAACAGAATATAGGAATATATCAGAAAGATCATTCACCTCAACAAGTAGGCTTTATCCCAGAAATGCAGGGATGGTTCAACATATGCAAATCAATAAATGTAATACATTATGTAAATGAACTGAAGGACAAAAATCACATGATCATCTCATTAGATGCAGAAAAAGCATTTGACAAAATCCAACATTCCTTCAAGATAAAAGTCCTACAGAGACTGGGAATAGAAGGAACATATCTCAAGAGTGAACACTGCAAGCCTTAAATTTGGCCAGCCAGGCCCAAATGAGCCAACGGGAGCAATAGTGGCATGTCTGTTGTGGGGGAAACCAACCGCTCTGTATTTGGATTGGAGGCCTGCTCCATGGGAGGGAATATACCCCTGATACTGAAAACAGCACAGAACTTTGAAAAACCTAAGAATCAAAATTATTTCTGAACAGGGGAGATGGCTCATTGGTTAAAGGCACTTGATGGCAATGCCTGCTGGCCAGGGTTCAATTCTCCAATGCCCACATAAAGCCAGATGCAGATGCACAAAGTGGCGTGTGTGTCTGGAATTTGTTTGCAGCAACAAGGGGTCCTGGCACACCCATACACACACTCTCTCTCACACAGATAAACAAAAATAAAATATTATTTCTGTTACAAGTGGTAGAAACTCATTTAAAATTAACTTGAGCAAAAGAATAAACTTATTAATTCTTGTAATTTTAAAAAATATTGCCAAGAGTAGTGGTGCTTGCCTTTAATCCCAGCACTTGGGAGGCAGAGGTAGGAGGATCACCAAGAGTTTGAGGCCACCCTGAGACTACATAATGAAATCCAGGTCAGCCTGGGCTAGAGCGAGACCCTACCTCTAAAATTTTATTTTTATTTTTATTTTTATTTATTAGAGAGAGAAAGAGAGAATGGGCAGTTGCCCCAAGGCCTCCAGCCACTGCAAATGAACTCCAGCCGCATGCACCACCTTATGCATCTGGCACTAAGCCATCTCTCCATCCCAATTCTTATAATTTAAATCTGGAACCCATTGCTCTCTGTTCCTCTGCTCTCCTGCTGCTAAGCTGGCTGCTGTCTCAGGCAGGTTCATGTTTTTGCAGTACAAAGCTGACACCCAGCAGTGCCAGCTCATATTCTACCAGCTCAGCAATCCCAGCAGAAAAAGAACCCATTTCCAAAGTTTAGAGAAAAAGTCTCAGAAGGGGATCTCATGCCCATTCCGAAGCATTCTGGATTGCCGTGGACAGATTGGGGGAACACACAAATTGGCCCTAAGGAGAGCAGGGCCAGACCCACATGACCATACAGACTGAAGAGATGGTTCCCAAAAGGAAAGTCAAGGTGCTGCTACCACAAATGGGAGAGGATGCTGAGCAGCATAGGCATGCTGAGTTTGCTGTCTATTGGCATTTGGGGGATAGAAATCCAATGGTCTCAAATCAGAGATGAGACAAAAGGACTTTATGATAGTGGTGGGATGGGGACAGAAGAGTTCCTCAGGGCAAAGTAGAGACAATGGCCAGATCAGAGGACCAAGGAAGAGTCCCTGGAGTGAAGCTACCCCCACCTATTTCACGGTAAGGGAGAAAGGCCCCTAGAGGGACTTTTTTAGGAGTTGTGGGCTAAAAGGACCTTACTTTTGGAAACTTGAAAAACAGAAAAGGCCTGAAGCTAGGAGTGACCTGTTCTCAGGAAGAAATGGGAAGGCAAAGCCCAACCCCTGAGCTTCTAGGATGCTCCCACCCCAGCTTTCTCTCCCGCAAGCAACAATCCTCAAAGTTACATCAGTAGCCGTGCAGCGTGGCGAGCGAGGGCGGAGCCTCGACATGGGCGGGACCCCAGTCCTCCAACCGGGAGAGTAGGCTTGGGAGGATGCTGAAGGATTGGGGCGGGGCCTACTGGGAGGCACTGGCTGGGCTAAGAGAACCTGCTGGTTCCGCCCCTGCCCGCCTCCTGTTTTTTGCCCCGGGCCCAGCCTCAGCTTCGCCACGCTTCTTCCTCCTCCGCCTTTCTGGTCTCCCCGACTGTGCGGGGTTCCTGAGCCCAGGTGCCATGGCTGCAGTGTACCGCCCGGGCCTGCGGTGAGTGACCCCCAGCCCGGGGCCGCCTGCTCTTTCCGCCGCCTTCCGGGCTCGCCCCTCGGAGCTGCGTCGGCGGCTTGCCCATCCTAGGGGACCGGCCAGGCGGTCTCACCGGCTGTGCCTGCATGCCTGCCACTCAACTTCCTCCCCCTTCTCGCCGGGCCTCGCCCTGCCTTGCTGTGTCTCTGCAAATGTCCTTTCCTTCCACATGGAACTCTCAGACCCCTTATGGGGTTGTCAGACCGCGCCCCTGGGTACTGTGAGGAGCAATAAGGCCCTGAGACCAAAGGGTATGCCTGAGCTCAGAACTTCCCGAAGAAGGGAGAAAGTAAACAAACATCCATCCCCGCCTTCCCCAACCCCCATGGGAATCTGGTGCTGCCGGAGGATGGGACCCCGGGCTTGGAGAGGGAAGAAGGACTCCTGATGGGAGAGGGGCCCTGAAACTGCCAGGTTTGTCTCGCCTGACTACTTTCCCCTAATACGACCTCACCTCTCCAGAACACAGGAACCAGGTCTGGAACTAGGTCTCAGGAGCCTTCCTTTCCTACCCTGAGGCTACACTGAGCATCCACAGCCTGCTCTGCTAGAAACCACCCTAGCCTAGCCCAGCCTCCCACATCCGTGATCTGTGTTTTCTTCTTTCCTTTTGCAGCCTCTGATCTGAGCTTCCGGCAGTCTCACGTTCCATCCTACCCACAAACCCCTGTAGCTCTCTAGACCTGTGGTTGCTAGGAAAGAAAACCAAGGAACGCACAAGCTCATGCCATTGTGGTGTGCTGTGGGTTTCTTATGAGCATGGTCTTGTGTATGAGGACAACTAACCCCTCTTGGTCTTTATTCCCTCTGGGACAATCCATCTTGAGTCTAGGCCAATCAGAGCAGACCCTGCTGTCTTCCAGAGGTATAACAGAACAAACAATACAGGCACCTTGCCTTCCTGGGAATGGAGGCATGACCCCCAGCCAGTCACTAATTCCCTATGATCAATGCCTTTCACTTAATTCAAAAATATCTTTTGCAATCATTGTTGACCCAGGTGGGCAGTAGCAGATCTAGTAGCTGGAACCCTAACATCAGGTCACCAATCTCTGTGCAAGAATCCTAATCTAAAAACCTAGCACTGGAAGAAGCTACTGGAAAACCTGCACCACCTCACAGGGTAGGTCTTCACATCAAGAGTGAGGCACTCACACACATCAAGAGAAAAAATATTAAAATAGCTGCCATTTCAACTTATAAAAGCGGTATCTGTGGATGGAAAGAAGATGGATGAGGCTTTGAACATCAGATACATGAAGCTCTCATCTGGGCAGTTTCTTGACCCATTTCTAACCACTGTGAAACAAGGGCATAAGCTATACACGCAATGATATTAGAATGCCTACATGCACACTTCCACAGCCACGTGTGTGCCTTTATGTTCCTTTGGGCATATCTGTCCCTCCCTGACAAGGAGACACTCACATAACCTCATAAAGGCCACAAGATGCAGGTGGTCTGAACCCATCCCCCATACCAACTCCAGTCTGCTGTTGATGGCACCTATACCCAGACATACTCTTCAGAGGCGCAGACATTCTGTCCTCCCTCCCCAATACTTGTCTGTCATCCATGACAGCAGCTGTCTTGTTGCCTCTGCTTCTTCTCTTTTAGGCTCAACTGGCATAGGCTGAGCCCCTGGTGCTGGTCACAACACTGTAGCATCCAGACCCTGCGTGTTGTTAGCGGAGATCTAGGCCAGCTGCCTACTAAAGTTAGAGACTTTGTGGAGCGCAGTGCCCACCTGTGCCAACCAGAGGGCATCCACATCTGTGATGGGTCTGAGGCTGAGAACACTGCCACACTGGCCCTGCTGGAACAGCAAGGTCTTATCCGAAAACTCTCCAAGTATGATAACTGGTAAGCTCTGAAATTAGCAACCCCTGACTGAGATGAGGGCTAGTGCTTAAACTAAGGTCACTTGGGGTTCACAAGTACAAGGTTAAATATATCTAGAACCATACCAATGGAATAAGCAAGAATGGGCACTAAGGGGAAATGGGCTAGGAGCTGGGGTTGATTGATATTTGCATATTTAGTGAAGGGGTTTGTGGTGGTTTGAACTGGGTGTCCCTCATAAACTCATGTGTTTTGAATGCTTAGTTCCCAGCTGATGGCAATTTGGGAGGTGGAGCTTTGTTGGAGGAGGCATGTCCTCCCACAAGCTGTTTTTGGTAAGGTATTTTGTGCCAGCAATGTGAAGGACCCACCCCACATAAGCCAGCTGCACAAGGTGGCATATGCATCTGGAGTTTGTTTGCAGCACATGGAGGCCCTGGCGCACCCATTCTCTCTCTTTCTCTCTCTCTCTCTTTCTCCCTCTTTCTCTCTGTCAAATAAATAAATAAAAGTAAAATATACTTTTTTAAAAAAGAAAGGGAAAGAGAGAGAATGGGCTCTTCAGGGCTTCCAGCCACTGTAAATGAACTCCAGCTGCATGAGTCACTTTGTACAGCTGCCTTACATGGGTCCTGGGGAATTGAACCAGGGTCCTTTGGCTTTGCAGGCAAGTGTCTCAACCACTAAGCCATGTCTCCAGCCCCCCCCCTCTTTTTTTTTTAACATTTTTTAAAATCTATTTATTTGAGAGAGAGAAAGATGCAGAGAAAGAGAGAATGGGCATGCCAGGGCTTCCAGCCACTGCAAATGAACTCCAGATGCATGTGCCACCTTGTGCATCTGGCTTACGTGGGTTCTGGGAAATTGAACCAAGGTCCTTTGGCTTTGCAGGCAAGCGCCTTAACCGCTAAGCCATCTCTCCAGCCCTCCAGCCCTTTTTTTTAATTTTTTGCTTGCTTGCTTTTCCTCACCAGTTCAGAGACTATTTGCCAAGGGAGAGGCCCTAAGGTTCAGTTCTTAAATCGTACAAATCTTGGAGGGACTAAAATGCAATTAGATAAGAAAAAACAAGGCAAACAGGAGAACTGGGGTTGAAGTTGGACTTGAAAAGTGGGTCTGGGCATAAAGAAACGTACTGGACACCATCTTCTGACAGTGCTCTCTCCTCCAGCTGGCTAGCCCGCACAGACCCCAAGGACGTGGCCCGAGTAGAAAGTAAGACAGTGATTGTAACTCCCTTCCAGAGGGACACAGTGCCCCTCCTGGCTGGTGGGGCCCGTGGGCAGCTGGGAAACTGGATGTCCCCCGCTGAGTTCCAGCAAGCTGTGGACGAGAGATTCCCAGGCTGCATGCAAGGTAACCAGGGCAGGGACACAGAGGCAGGGGCAGTGTAGACAGGATCATGTTTGGAACCTTTCATCCAAGTGACACTTTCTTCCACAGGCCGCACCATGTATGTGCTTCCATTCAGCATGGGTCCTGTGGGCTCCCCAATGTCCCGCATCGGGGTGCAGCTCACAGATTCAGCTTATGTGGTGGCAAGCATGCGCATTATGACCCGACTAGGGACGCCTGTCCTTCACACCCTGGGAGATGGTGACTTTATCAAATGTCTGCACTCTGTCGGCAAACCCCTGACTGGACAAGGTGAGTACTTGCCCTGCCTTGCCCAGGGGAGGACACAGAGGCTCACTCTGTACACTCAGAGGAAGTCTGAAATCAACCCAACCACAGACTATGAGAGGCTGTCCTCTGTGAAAGCGTAACTTCCCAAGACTCCGGGAAGCATCTGGGCAGGGGTGAGGCAGTGTTCAGAAAAGTTTATTCAAGATTCAGGGGTCTCCATGTCCAATAGAGGCATGAAAGCTGGAGGGTACCAAGGAAGGGGGTTTTAGCCACCTGTAAGTACTATCACTGTTCCCAACTGTCTCTCCTGCCAATTCTTGATCCCTTTAGCCCCTAACACCCCAGTTCCTGATGCCACTGCCAGCAGCCCTATGACCCCATTATCTCTAGGAGATCCGGTGAGCCAGTGGCCATGCAACCCAGAGAAAACCCTGATTGGCCATGTGCCAGACCAACAGGAGATCGTCTCCTTCGGCAGCGGCTATGGTGGTAACTCCTTGCTGGGCAAGAAGTGCTTTGCCCTGCGCATCGCCTCTCGCCTGGCCAGGGATGAGGGCTGGCTGGCGGAGCACATGCTGGTGAGGGCCTGATGAGGAACTGAGCAGCTGTGGGGGTGGAGCTGGGGTGGGGCCTGAACAGCCTGCCTCAGCCTTGCCTCCTTCCTGCCAGGTGCCAGGCTGGTGAGCAGGAACTTTGCCTGAAAGCCTGAAGCTTTGGCCCCAGACTGCTGATTTAAAGCTGCTAGGCCTGGCAGCAGAGCAGTGCACTTGTTTAATGAATAAACATGGGTGTTCCCCTGTTATCTCCTAGCTATCCTTCCCCAAGCAGATGTGCCCTTTGGTGACTTCCTCTTGTTCCCTCTCATCAACACACAGATCCTGGGCATCACCAGCCCTGCAGGGAAGAAGCACTATGTGGCAGCTGCCTTCCCCAGTGCCTGTGGCAAGACCAATCTGGCTATGATGCGGCCCTCACTGCCAGGCTGGAAAGTGGAGTGTGTGGGGGATGACATCGCATGGATGAGGTTTGACAGTGAAGGTGAGGAGTCCTTTTTCTGAACAGCCAACCCAGCCACATACCTCAGTTAGCCTAGCCATCCCAGAGACACAAAGCACTTCTCTGTTACATTTGGGGTCCAGATCTAGGATCCAAAAGGGATAAAGCAGGACCTTCTTCAGCTTTTCCTGGTTGGTTTTTCCTTTCTTTCTCCTCCTAACAGGTCGACTCCGGGCCATCAACCCTGAGAATGGCTTCTTTGGGGTGGCCCCTGGCACCTCTGCCATCACCAATCCCAATGGCATGGCCACAATCCAGAGTAATACTCTTTTCACCAACGTGGCTGAAACCAGTGATGGCGGCGTGTACTGGGAGGGCATTGACCAGCCTCTTCCACCTGGTATCACCGTAACCTCCTGGCTGGGCAAACCCTGGAAACCCGGTATGTGGGGTGGGAAATCTGGGACAAACCTCAGGGCTCAGCACCCTGAGGATAGAAAAAGTCTTCTCTTTTTCATATATATATATTTAATTTATTTGTCAGAGAAAGAGAATGAGCACACCAGGGCCTCTAGCCACTGCGAACAAGCTCTAAACACTTGTGCCATTTTATGCATCTCGTTTACATGGGTACTGGGGATTTGAACCTGGGTCCTTAGGCTTCCCAGGCAAGCATCTTCACCACTAAGCCATCTCTCCAGCCTGGAAAAAGTCTTCTCTACGACCCCAGTCCATTGTAGTTTCCAACCCTGGGCAGGATCTCAGTATCCACAATCATTGTTTCAGGGATCTGCGCCATTACTTAACCTTCTCTTCAGTTTCCCCTACTTGTTGAAATAGAGGTTATAACAGTATCATAGTACTCATCACATAAGATTATAGGAGGATTAAATATTACATGTGAGGTGTTTAGGACACTGCTGAATACAAAGAAAATTCTCAACAACAAATACAAGCTTGGACTGAAAAGGGGGTGTGTAGCAGACAGCCTCAGGTTGCTGGAATGAACTTCCAAACCAGGCATAGTCATGGAGAAAGGGATATTTACTGAAGCTTACAGATCCAGGGGACATTCCATAATGGCAGAAGAAGCTGGGCATAGTGGCACACATCTTTAATCCCAGCACTTGGGAGGCAGAGGAAGATCGCTGTGGGTTCAAGGCCACCCTGAGACTACACAGTGAATTCCAGGTCAGCCTGAGTTAGAGGGAGACCCTACCTCAGAGGGAAAAAAAGAAAAACCTTCAATTTCTCATAATGGCAGAAGAAGCTGGCCCACTTTCACAGATCCAAGCAGAGATAGAAAAAGCCATAAGCCACCACCATAAGCAAGCACACCCCTTGAACTCCAGGTAAAACTCAGGTAGTTTGCATGTCTTTAGATTGGAATTCCAAATCTACCCCACACCTTAGGGCTGGATCCTAGGATCCACCCACAGTGATACCTTCTCCAGCCAGGTGGTTACAGATCTAAATTACAAACTTAAGGGCTGGAGAGATGGTTTATCGGTTAAGGTGCTTGCCTCTGAAGCCTAAGAACCTATGTTCGATTCCCTAGATCCCGTATAAGCAAGGTCACACACGTGCAGAAGATGGCACATGCATTTGGAGTTTGAATACAGTGGCTGGAGGTCCTAGCATGCCAATTTTCTTACTCTGACATTAAAAAAAAAAAAAAAAAAAAAAAAAAAAGGCCAGTTTGTTGGGCCTGCCTCAAAAAAAAATTACATCACAATTTTTAATAAAATCTTGAATGTATTGGGGGCCATCCATTCAAACTACCACATTCTGCCCCTGGCCCTCAATAGATTCATAACCATCTCACATTGTATTTGAAGTTCCCCACAGTCTTTACCAATTTAACATAGTTCTAAAGTTCTAAGTCCCATCTGAGATTTAAGTTGGGCTCTTTTAAATATTTTCAACATATAAAGGCACTGAGTAAACATTTTCTTTTTTTCTTTTCTTTTTGGTTTTTCAAGGTAGGGTCTCACTCTAGCTCAGGCTGACCTGAAATTCACTATGTAGTCTCAGGGTGGCCTCAAACTCTCAGTGATCCTCCTACCTCTGCCTCCCAAGTGCTGGGATTAAAGGCATGCACCACCATGCTTGGCTTTCAGAGTAAACATTTTCATCTGCTATAAGTCATAGCAAGGAGAGACTAGAGCAATGTAAACTCAAGCAAACATCAAACATGTGCAGTTCAAGTCTGATATAACCAGTGACCAGTAAGGAGTCTGGATTTTCCAATTCTACCCCTCCAGCTGGGCTGAGTAGCCAGGGAAAACTTCCATCCTTAGACAACAGCTTCCATGGTAGCCCTTACACAGTCTTAGTATATCTAAAACATCTTCAGGTCTCCATGCAAACCACTGTTCATCTTCAATGGCTTTGTCAGCCTATCAGGGTCATGCCCTGCCTCATGCCACATCTCAGCAGTGGCTCCTGGAACCATGTGCACTTCATCCACTCCATGCATTTTTCATGCTT
The DNA here is from genome assembly GCA_036365145.1 of Orientallactaga sibirica. NCBI lineage: Eukaryota > Metazoa > Chordata > Mammalia > Rodentia > Dipodidae > Orientallactaga > Orientallactaga sibirica. Next base: position 12,085,863 of record JAEOAD010000059.1, on the reverse strand, counting down.
CCAAAACCAATACCAAGTTGCAGGACACAGCCATATTCTTAATTCAGGAACGAAATAAATCATAACCTTGAAAAGCAGGCTCCTTCTCCAGTCAACTCTTTTCAAAAGACTTCACATTTCTCTCATAGTCTTTCCTCAGACATCCTTCCCATTGTTTTAATGTAAAGCAGTTGGGCTATCTTCCTTAAGATTGCTAATGTGTTTGACAATAGCAGCTTCAGTAACCTAAAATCAGTCTCCATGCCAGGAAATTTTAAACTTGTTTGAATTTTTCCAACTTAAAATCTTAAATCTTTCAGTTCCATATTTTTAGCCAAGCAATCAATCCATTACAAATTTAATCTTGAACCGGGCATGGTGGCGCACGCCTTTAATCCCAGCACTCGGGAGGCAGAGGTAGGAGGATCACCAAGAGTTCAAGGCTACCCTGAGACTACATAGTTAATTCCAGGTCAGCCTGAGCCAGAGTGAGACCCTACCTCGAAAAACCAAAAAAAAAAAAAAAAAAAAAAATTTAATCTTGATCAAATTCTCTGGGCCTGGGCAGCAGAATGCAGCCAGCTCTTATGCCAGTAGCAAAGTTACAACAAAGTCCTCTGCAGTCTTTCCTTCCCCTTAAAAAATTCATAAGCCAAGCCTCCAAATTCAATTCTCTCTACACTTAGCATTTTCAAACTCTCCGGAAGGCATCTTCAGTTGCAAGTACCAAGTCCATGCCATTCCTCCAAAACAAAAGTTCCAATCAGATTTATCTCAGTCACACCTCTCTCCTAATACCAATTCTGTAGCAGTCAGCCTCAGGTTGCTGAGATGAACTTCCAAACCAGGCACAGTTATGGAGGAAGGGATATTTATTAAAGCTTACAGATCCAGAGAAAGTTCCATGACAGAAGAAGCTTGCCTGCTTTCACAAGTCCAAGCAAAGAGGAAAAGTCACAAGCCATTACCATAAGTAAGCATAGTTCTCAAACTCCAGGTAAAGCTCAGGCAGTCTGCATCTCTTTAGACTGGAATTCCAAGTCTACTCCCACACCTTAGGGCTGAACCCTAGGATCCATCCACAGTGATACCTCCTCCAGCCAGGTGGCTACAGCTCTAAATTATAAACTTTAATAAAATCCTAAATATATTGGGAGCCATCCATTCAAACTACCACAGGGGGATAAGGATGCAGCTTGGTTAGTAGTGTTTGCCTGACACATGTACAAAGTCCTGAGTTTGAACACTGCATTAAACCAGGCATAGTGGGGCACACATGTAAATTCTAGCACTTGGTAGGTGGAGATAGGAAGATCAGGAGTTAAAGGTCATTCCTGGCTGTATACTAAGATTTAGGCCAGTGGACACATGAAACCCTGTCTGAGAGAGAGACTGTTACAGTAGGAATTGGGTCCATAACATAATATCTGGCCCATTAAGAAAAGAGGAACCCTTCCTCTTCTGCCAACACTCCTCTGGTCACTTGGTTCCCACTGTTCTTTGTATAACAGCCATTGTCTAAAGACCAGTATTATTATTCCACCCTTGTCCTGTCCTTCCAGCACCGTTATACCCTAATCCTACATGAAATCAATTTAGCACTTCGGGTAACTGTTTACAGATAGTCACTGCTAAAGGCTGCCTGCTTTCTGAGTTCTGACTCAAAAGTGTAACTTTTTCTTTTCCCCTTTCTATCTCTTTACATATCAGCCAAACCCCTAAGAGTGCTTGCCCTAACACTCTGAGTTTTCTCTGAGGCACCTCCCGCCCCTCATAGGCCTTCATAGCTCAGCTCCAACTCAAAAGACTTTCTCTTCCTCTTCATCTCCCTTCTCCAGCAGCTGCTGAGCTTCATGACCTGCTTGTCCTGTTGCTTTTCTCTCAAGTTTCCTTCTAAGTCCATTTTAAAATTTTTATAGCAACAAGACTGATTGCCCAGTAACACTGGGGATATATGAGGTCGTGTCTCAAAGTAACCAGTCAGTCAGTCAATCAGACTAGCACTTTAGGCCTTATTAGAGGCTGGTTTCTTGATCCTGTCATTACCAAGGTGCCTTAGAGCTCCATCCCTCTCCTAGTGTCACACTGTGCACCATCAGCTCCCCACAGCCTTCTGCAGTTGCAGTCAGAGCCCAGAAACCAAAGGTGGGAACAAAGAAGAGCGTAACAGGGGAGGGTGGCTTTGTGGTCACTGAATCCCATATTCAAGTTTGCTGGACTGGCCTAGAAGTCACTCTTCTCATCTAATCACCCTTCATTTTCTCTGACACCATCACTAAGCTCCCCTCAGCCTTCCCATCCAACTAAGAAATCCAAAAACCTCAAGTCTTTCCCCAACCCTTTCATCAACTCTGAATTCAGGGGTATAACTAGGGCATCATGTGCCCAGGTTCAGCTCCCAGAACCATAAATACCCATGCTAGGGTCCTAACATGGGTGCTAATACAGGATGGCTCTTCTCTGAAAAGGCAGGCAGAAACTGAGGGGTCACAGTGTTGCCCTGCCTGTACCCCATTCTGTCAGCAGCTCCAGTGGAGAAGGCACTCTGCCTGTTCAATGTTCCCAGTGGTGCTTCACACATGTGGCACTGACTTGATCCCACCCTTTTTCCAGCACCCCTTAAGATATCAGATGCCCTGGGCTGCGCCTCACATTACACTGCCCCTCACATTACACTGCCCAAGTTATATCCCTGCCTGAGTTCTTCAAGTCCTCCTCTCTACTTTGTCAAGACCTAAGCAGGCCCAGAGAAAGCATCAAAATTCTGTTAGCTCTAACATTAACTCCTGTTTGCATTTTGATAACTCAGGGGTTCCCTGGTTTGCTGATAGAAAGCAAATTACTTGAAATATTGACCTGACTTTAGGTTCAGGAAATAATCATCCTATAAATAAATTATTTCTAGAGGAAATAATTATGGTCTTATGCCAGTATCTAACTTTGTTCCCATAATCTTTGGTCAAGGGCTAGTGCCCTGCCAAACCCCAGTACCTCCCAGTCTTTTCTCTAGCCAGCACCATTATGGATAAATAGCTTTATCTTTGGAAGGAGCTGTCTTGGCTCAGTTCTCCCTGTTCCTTACCACACAAGGGTATAGGTAGTTGATAAAACCAAAAGAAAGTGCAAGAGACTTGCTAGTCAGTTTAATTCCCAATAGCACAAAATAAAGAAAACATGTACTTATTTATGCACATGTATACATACGTGTGTCGGGAGTAGACATGACCTTGAAAGTGATGATATATTTCCTCTGCCAGGTGACAAGGAACCCTGTGCACATCCCAACTCTCGCTTTTGTGTTCCGGCTCACCAGTGCCCCATCATGGACCCAGCCTGGGAAGCCCCAGAAGGTGTCCCTATTGATGCCATCATCTTTGGAGGCCGTAGACCCAAAGGTATACAATATACGGGATCTGTGCTTTCTTGGGAAAAGACCTACATTTATGGTTGGGCCAACCGTACTCCTATACTGTCTCTTTACCCTTTTCCCTGGTGAATGCAGAATTTGGATGAGGCATAGGTTCTGAAAGTAGGATAGCTGGGGTCCTAAGGAAAGAGAAACTGAGAGTCAAAAAGGATGGGGTGAGGTTCTAAAGAAAAGAGCTGCCTATGACCCTGTTCATTGGTACCTTAGGGGTACCCCTGGTGTATGAGGCCTTCAACTGGCGTCATGGGGTGTTTCTGGGTAGTGCCATGCGTTCCGAGTCCACTGCAGCAGCTGAACACAAAGGTGAGTATATCCCCCAATGTGCCTTATCCTCTCTGTGCCCACGTTACCTCTTCCATCCCTTTCTGAACTACACCTTCTGCCCACTACCCCTGGAGTCTTCAGTGGCGCTACCTCTTCTCACTTCTCCCTGTCCCCCCATTCCATTCCTCCTCCTCATTTTCTCTGAAGACATCCCAGAACTGCAACCTTCCCAGCTTCTCCAGCTGGACACAGGGTGCCTGTCCCTTCCCTAGAAAGAAATAAGATTCCTTACCTACCTTCCTCCCTACCCTAGGAAAGATCATTATGCATGACCCATTTGCCATGCGGCCCTTTTTTGGTTACAACTTTGGGCACTACCTGGAACACTGGCTAAGCATGGAGGGACTAAAGGGAGCCAAGCTACCCCGCATCTTCCATGTCAACTGGTTCCGGCGTGATGAGGCAGGCCACTTCCTATGGCCAGGCTTTGGGGAGAATGCTCGTGTGCTAGACTGGATCTGCCGGCGATTAGAGGGGGAAGACAGTGCCCAAGAGACACCCATCGGACTGGTGCCAAAGGAAGGAGCCCTGGATCTTAGTGGTCTTGGAGCCATAGACACCACTCAGCTGTTCTCACTCCCCAAGGATTTCTGGGAGCAGGAGGTTCGTGACATTCGGAGCTACCTGACAGAGCAGGTCAACCAGGATCTGCCCAAAGAGGTGTTGGCTGAGCTCGAGGCCCTGGAGGGACGTGTGCGCAGAATGTGACCAGAGGCGCCAGATTAGCAAGAACGCTACACTCCTGTATGGGAATAGGGAACCCCAGGCTTGCATAAAATATGAGCAACTTAAGCTGGGCATGGTGGCACAGGCCTTTAATCCCAGCACTTGGGCAGCAGAGGTAGGATGATCACCATGAGTTCAAGGCTACCCTGAGACTCCATAGTGAATTCCAGGTCAGCCTGGGCTAGAGTGAAACCTTACCTCGGGGGAAAAAAGAAAAAAAAAATACATGTATGCAACTTGATATTAACTAGCACCCGAGTGACATAGACCAGGCCACAAACCTTCCCACACACTGTCCAATAAGAGATGCTCATTGATTTTATACAACATTTGTGCTGTTTTCATTTCCCACCTGTCTTCACAGGCTTCCCTGTAATACCAGGAACCAGTGGATGGAGGCATTACTTTTCTATATTGTGTAGTCTTTAAAATATGGGAGTGGGTTGGAGGGATGGCTTAGTGGTTAAGGCGTTTGCCTGCAAAGTTCGACTCCCTAGGACACACATAAGCCAGATGCATAAGGTGGCACATGCATCTGGAATTCGTTTGTAGTGGCTGGAGGCCCTAGCGCATCCACCCTCTCTCTGTGTGCCTGCCTCTTTCTGTCTCTCTCTCAAATTAATTAATTAATTAATTTTAAAAATAATTTTAAATTTTTTTTAATTATTTTAAAAATTAGCTGGGCCGGGCGTGGTGGCACACGCCTTTAATCCCAGCACTCGGGAGGCAGAGGTAGGAGGATCGCCAAGAATTCGAGGCCACCCTGAGACTACATAGTTAATTCCAGGTCAGCCTGGACCAGTGTGAGACCCTACCTCGCAAAAACCAAAAAATAAAAAATAAAAATAAAAATAAAATAAAATAAAATAAAATAAAATAAAATAAAATAAAAATTAGCTGGGCGTAGTGGCACACTCCTTTAATCCCAGCACTCAGGAGGCAGGGGTAGGAGGATCACTGAGTTCAAGGCCGCCCTGAGACTACATAGTGAATTCCAGGTCAGCCTGGGGCTAGAGTGAGACCCTACCTCGAAAAACAAACAAACAAACAAAAAAACCAGATGAGAGTTTCAGCAAGCTGCACATTTCCAGTGACTAGAGTTAAGATTCTTCATGTCCCACACAGACATGTGAAGCCTCGTTCTCTAAGGAAGTGGTTCCATTGTTGGTTCTCAAGCCTAGTCTTCTGCCAGGCCTGAGCCTGGGTGCCAGAAGGCATATATGAACACATACTCAATGTTAAGACACCTAGCACCCAAAGTCTTATGTATCCCAAGCCTGGAACTCACTATGTAGGCCAAGGATGATTTCCATCTCTGACCCTCCTGTCTCCATCTTCTAAGTGCTAGGATAGACATGTGCCACCAAGCCCAGCTAGATAGCTAACATAGCTATAGTGCCTTGTGTGTGCCAGTCACTGTTCTAAGTATATTATTTAAAAAAAAAAAAAAAAACTTTAAGGAAAGTACTATTTTACAGGTGAAGAAATAAAAGTGAACTAGGCATGGCAGCACATGTCCAAAGTTCTAGCACTCAGGAGGTGAAGGAGGAGGAATTCAAGTTTGAGGCCAGCCTAGGCTATATAGTGAGACCCTACCTATAAAACAGACGAGTATGGTGGTGCACACCTTTAATCCCAGCACTCGGGAGGCAGAGGTAGGAGGATCGCCATGAGTTCAAGACTACATAGTGGCCAGGCGTGGTGGCGCACACCTTAATCTCAGCACTCTGGAGGCAGAGGTAGGAGAATCACTGTGAGTCCAAGACCACCCTGAGACTCCATAGTGAATTCCAGGTCAGCCTGAGCTACAGTGACACCCTACCTCAAAAAAACAACAACAAAAAAATGACTATGTAGTGAATTCCAGGTCAGCCTAAACTAGAGTGAAATCCTACCTTGAAAAACCAAAAAAAAAAAAAAAAAAAACACCTGATGTAAGCTATCAGCACCTCTCCATCTATAGTAATTATAGTAGGCCCTAAAGGCATGCAGTATGTGGCTGACTGCTATTTAAAGGGGAAATGAGTTCGAGGCCACCCTGAGACAACATAGTGAATTCCACATCAGCCTGGGCCAGAGTGAAACCCTACCTCAAAAAACCCCCCCAAAAAAAAGGGGGGAGGATGAACAATGTTAATAAATTTTAGATGAGAAGAAATAGATTTGGAAATAGGCCTTCTAGGAAAGAGGCAGGAACTGGGGTTCCAGATACCTTTTCTAGAATCTAATACACAGGAACAAGGTGTTAGCCTTAAAAAGTTAATTTTGTCAGCCAAGCATGGTGGCACACACCTTTAATCCCAGCACTTGGGAGGCAGAGGTAGGATTGCCATGAGTTCGGGGCCAGCCTGAGACTACATAGTGAATTCCAGGTCAGCCTGAGCTAGAGCAAGACCCTACCTTGAAAAACTGTACCACCTGTCCATCAGGTCCAGATAAATTATAGGATATGATTAACACACACACATACACATATATATTGGTTTTTCAAGGTGGGGTTTCACTCTAGCCAGGCTGACCTGGAATTCACTATGTAGTCTCAGTCTGGCCTCAAACTCATAGTGATCCTCCTACCTTTGTCTCCCAAGTGCTGGGATTAAAGGCATATACAGCAACACCCAGCTGTTTTGTTTTTTGGTTTTTTGTTGTTGAAGTTTGGGTTTGGGTTTTTAAATATTTTTTATTATTTATTTATTTATTTGACAGAAAAAGAGGGAGAGAGAATGGACATGCCAGGGCCTCCAGCCACTGCAAATGAACTCCAGACACATGCTCCCCCTTGTGCATCTGGCTAACGTGGGTCCTGGAGAATCAAACCAGGGTCCTTTGGCTTTGCAGGCAAACACCTTAACCACTAAGCCATCCCTCCAGCCTGGTTTGGGTTTTTTTTAATTTTTTAATTTTTTTTTTGAGTAAGAGAGAGAGAGAGGCACACCAGCAGCCTCTCAGATGCATGTACCCCCTTGTGCGCATGTGCGACATTGCACACTTGCATCACTTTTGCATCTGTCTAAACATGGAACCTGGAGATTCAAATGGGCGTTCTTGGGCTTCACAGGCAGGCACCTTAACCGCTAAGCCGTCACTCCAGCCCTCATTTATTTATTTATTTATTTATTTATTTATTTATTTATTTATTTATTTATTTGAGAGTGACAGGCAAGAGAGAAAAGGCAGACAGAGAGAGAGAGAATGGGCGTACTAGGGCCTCCAGCCACTGCAAATGAACTCCAGATGCATGTACCACCTTGTGCATCTGGCTTATGTGGGTACTGGGGAATCAAGCCTTGAACTGGGGTCCTTAGGCTTCACAAGCAAGGGCTTAACCACTAAGTCATCTCTCCAGCCCCTAAAAATATTTTTTATATTTTATTTATTTGAGAGCTAGAGACACACACAGAGAGAGAATGGCACATCAGAGCCTCTTAATACTACAAATGAACTCCAGATGTATGTGCTATCTTGTGCATCTGGCTTATGAGGGTGCTGGGGGAATCAAACCTGGGGTTTTTTTTTTTTTTTTTGGTTTTTCAAGGTAAAGTCTTGCTCTAGCCCAGACTGACCTGGAATTCACTATGTAGTCTCAGGGTGGCCTTGAACTCATGGCAATCCTCCTACCTCTGCCTCCCAAGTGCTGGGATTGAAGGCGTGCACCACCACACCTGGCAAACCTGAGTACTTAGACTTCACAGGCAAGCACTTTAACCACCAAGGCATCTCTCCAGAAAGGTTTGGTTTATTGAGACAAGTTCTCACATTGTCCAGACTACTTTCAGTCCCACTGTGGAACAGAGGCTGGCCTTGAACTCCGAATCTTTCTGCCTCCATCTCCCAAACGCTCCACCACACCTGGCCTTGGTTTTGATTTAATCCTTTTCTTTCTGCTTTTCTGTTGGTTTGTTTTTTGTTTTGTTTTGTTTGAAGCACTGGAGATCTAACCTAGGACCTCAGAGATGCTAGGACATGCTCTACCACTGAACTATATCCATAGTAGTGGTGGTAGTGGTTGTTGTTTTTTGTTTTGTTTTTTGAGGTAGGCTGACCTGGAATTCACCACGTAGTCTCAGAGTGGCTCAAACTCACTACTGTTCTCCTACCTCTGCCTCCTGATTGCTGGGATTAAAGACATGCGCCACCATGCACGGGCTTTTTTTGGGGGTGGGGCTGGAGAGATGGCTTAGTAGTTAAGGCACTTGCCTGAGAAGTCTAACGACCCATGTTTTTGGTTGGTTGGTTGGTTGGTTGGTTGGTTGGTTGGTTGGTTGGTTGGTTGGTTGGTTTTTCGAGGTAGGGCCTCACTCTCGCTCAGGCTGACCTGGAATTCACTATGTAGTCTCAGGATTGCCTCAAACTCACACTGATCCTCCTACCTCTGCCTCCTGAGTGTAGGGTTTAAAGGCCTGCACTACCAGCCTGGTGGGCCCATGTTTGACGCTCTAGATCCCACGCAAGCCAGATGTACAAAGGTAAGGTAAGTGCAAGGTCTTACATGCCCACTAGGTGACACAAGCATCTGGAGTTTGATTTCAGTGGCTAAGGTCCTGGCACACCAATTCTCTATCTCTCTTTCACTCTCTCTAAAATAAATAAATAAATAATAAGGGCTGGAGAGATGGCTTAGTAGTTAAGGCATTTGTCTGCAAAGCCAAAGGATCCCAATTCAATTCTCCAGGACCCATGTAAGCCAGATGCACAAGGGGGTACATGCATCTGGAGTTCATTTGCAGTGGCTGAAGGCCCTGGTGCTCCCATTCTCTCTCTCTCCCTCTCTCTCTCTCTCTCTCTCGCAAGTAAATAAAATATTTTATAAATAAATAAATAAATGATTTTTTTATCAGAGAGAAAGAATTGGTGGGCCAGTGCCTCCAGCTACTGTAATCAGACTCCAGATGTGTGCACCATCTTGTGCACATGTGTTGCACATTTGTATCACATTGTGTGTCTGGCTTAAGTGGGACCTGGAGAGTCAAACTTGAGTCCTTAGGCTTCTGAGGCAAGCACCTTAACCACTAAGCTGGCTCTACAGCCCTATTTTATTTTATTTTGCAATATTTTATTTTTATTTATTTATTTGAGAAAGAGAGAGACTGGGTGCACCAGGGCCTCCAACCACTGCAAACAAACTCCAGACTCATGCACCACCTTGTGCATCTGGCACTTGTGGGTCCTGCGGAATTGAACCTGGGTCCTTATGCTTCTCAGGAAAGTGCCTTGACCACTAAGCCATCTCTCTAGCCCCTATTTTATTTTATTAATATTTTATTTTTATTTATTTAAGAGAGAGAAGCAGATAGAGAGAGAATTGCCAGGCATGGTGGTGCACACCTTTAGTCCCAGCACTCGGGAGACAGAGGTAGGAGGATCGCCATGATTTCGAGGGCCACCCTGAGACTACAAAGTGAATTCCAGGTCAGCCTGAGCTAGAGTGAGACCCTACCTTCAAAAACCAAAAAATAAAAATAAAAAGAAGAAGGAGAAGAAGAAGAAAGACAGCAAGCAAGCAGGCAGGCAGGTAGGCAAGCAAGAAAGAAAGAAAAAGAGAGAGAATAGGCATGCCAGGGCCTCCACCCACTGCAAATGAACTCCAGACACATGCGCCACCTTGTGCATCTGGCTTACATGTGTCCTGGGGAATCGAACCTGAGTCCTTTGGCTTTGCAGGCAAGCGCCTTAACCACTAAGCCATCTCTCTAGCACCCTATTTTATTTTTTTTGAACGGGTCTCACTATATAGTTCAGCCTGACCTAAGACCTTCCATCCACCTGCCTCCCCCTCCCAAGTACTGACATTATGAGAATCTGCTACCACACCCAGTAAACTAACACATTTTGCAGAAACTATAAAACAGCTGTAACCAGGTGTGATATCTCATGCCTTTAATCCCAGCAGGGGGAAGACTGAGGTAGGAAGATCATTGTGACTTGAGGCCAGCCTGGACTACTAATTGAGTTCTAGGTCAGCCTTGGCTAGAATGAGACCTTGCCTCACTAAAAAAATTAGTGGTAGTTTAACAAACTATTCTACAGTGAACACTTGAGACTACTACCCAAAGGAAATAATTGACCCCAGAGGCCTCTATCTCTATCACAAGTGGACACTTTAAAATACTATAATTTAGCTTTTCCTAGCTCCATTTTTTGGTTTTTGTTTTTTCAAGGTAGGGTCTCACTCCAGCCCAGGCTGGCCTTGAATCACAGTGATCCTCCTACCTCTGCCTCCTGAGTGCTGGAATTGAAGGTGATCCCAGCCTTGCCCAGCTTTTTGTTGTTGTTGTTGTTGTTGTTTTTTGAGGTAGGGTCTCACTCTAGCTCAGGCTGACCTGTAATTCACTATGTAGTCTCAGGGTGGCCTTGAACTCACAATGATCCTCCTACCTCTGCCTCCCAAGTGCTGGGATTAAAGTTTGTGCCACCACGCCCGGCTTTAAAGTTTTCTGTTTTTATTTTTTGCAGTGTTGTTGAACCCAGGGCCTTGTATGGATGCTAGGCAAGTGCTCTACCACTGAGCCACATATTCAGCCATTGTTGCTTTTGTTTCATTTTGTTTTGAGATATGGCCTCATTGCATAGCTCAGTTTGGCTTTGAACTCACTAAGTGACCCTAACTTACCTCAAACTCTCTAACCTCCTGCCTTCACCTCCAAGTGCAAGGATTACAGGTATGTGCCACCACACCCACGTATATATCTTCTAAGTCTCTGTCAGTCCACAGATTTCTCCTGTATTTTTTTCTTTTAAGTTACTTGCTTGAAGAAAAAAAAAGTTATGTATTTGGAAGAATCCATACGTGGATGTTCAATGTCTGGATCCATTATAACTAGAAATTGAAAAACAACCATGCCGGGCATGGTGGCACACGCCTTTAATCCCAGCACTCGGGAGACAGAGGTAGGAGGATTGCCGAGAGTTTGAGGCCACCCTGAGACTACATAGTTAATTCCAGGTCAGCCTGGACCAGAGTGAGACCCTACCTCGCAAAATCAAAAAAAGAAAAAGAAAAACAACCGTACTTAACTCCTGTTGTAATAGTTGGAATATTTTTATAAAGCGATAATTCCTTTTGTCTTCTATTCATTACCCTGTAGCATAACTTATATAGGAAGAGCTAGATCACTTTTTAAATTTTTTCCCCTTTATTTACCACCTTCAAAATAATGATTTAAGGCTCAGAAGATAGCTTTGTTAGTAAAACACCTCACAAGCCTGAGGACCTGGGTTCAAACCACCAGTACCCACATAAATGCCAGTGGTATGGTGGCCTACCTGTAATCTTTTTTTTTTTTTTTTTTTTTTTTTTTGGTTTTTCAAGGTAGGGTTTCACTCTAGTTCAGGCTGACCTGGAATTTACTATGTAGTCTCAGGGTGGCCTTGAACTCATGGCGATCCTCCTACCTCTGCCTCACAAGCGCTGGGATTAAAGGCTTGTGCCACCACGCCCAGCCTACCTGTAATCTTAAAGCTCAGGAGGCAGAGACAGGGTCCCTAGGGAGCCTAGCTAGCTAAAACAGCTGAATCAGCAAACTCTGGGTTCAAGTGAGAGAGTCTGTCTCAATAAATAAGGTAAACAGCCTGCCAGGGAAGAAAAGTCATTACATGTCTGAGCAGCAGTGGGCCCTGCAAGCTATACTGTTGTCCAGCCAGCAAACTGTTCCAACTGGTGCAATGGTGGCATGTCTGCTGTGAGGGAAACAACTGCTCTCTGGTTGAATTTGAAGCCTACTCCACTGGAGGGGATGCATACCTGATGCTGAAAACCTAGTCAAAGCCTACAACTGGGAAGGACATAAGCCCTGGGGGAAAGCTACTACTGTTGCTTTACTAAATGGATATATTGTGCCCACCAAATTGCCTTCTAAATATTTATGTTTATGCCCATATATTGATGCCACCCTCACTTTTGGTTGGAGAAACACCTCCTTTCAGATGGTAGTGACCACCAAGGAGATTCAAAACCCGTCAAATTGCTAATAGGAAGTGACAATGGAGCCAGGCGTTGTGGCACACACCTTTAATCCCAGCATTTGGAAGGCAGAGGTAGAAGGATTGCCATGAGTTCAAGACCAGCCTGTGCTGAGACCCTACCTCAAACAAACAAACAAAAAGTGACAGTGGGGGTACTGAGATGGCTTAGCAGTTAAGGAGCTTGCCTGCAAAGCCTAAGAACACAGGCTTGATTCCCCAGTACCCATGAATAGTCAGATGCACAAAGTGGTACATGCTATCTGGAGTTTGTTTGCAACAGCTAGAGGCCCTGGTAAGCCCATATATTCTCTTTTTCTCTCTCTGCTTACAAATAAACAAAAAAAAAAATTTTTTTTTTTTTTGGTTTTGTGAGGTAGGGTCTCACTCTGGTCCAGGCTGACCTACCTCTGCCTCCCAAGTGCTGGGATTAAAGGCGTGCGCGCCACCACGCCCGGCTTTAACAAAAATTTTTTTTTTAAGAAGTGACAGTAGTGTTCAGCACTGAGAGACATCTCTATCAAACCCTCCAAGGCTCACGGACCGTTGTGGTGCACACCTTTAATCCATCACTCTGGAAGCAGAGGTAGGAAGATCGCCTGCTGTGAGTTTGAAGCCACCTGGAGACTACATAGTAAATTCCAGGTCAGCCTGGACTAGAGTAAGACTCTACTTCGAAAAACCAAAAATAATAATAATAAATAAAAGAGCCAAAGGATGGGAGGAGTGCTTTGGAATGCTTTGTTTCAGACACAAAGTGGTCTTTGTATCCATGACTTCATAGCGACCTGCATAATAGGAGGGGGGTGGAAATGACATCAAAATAGAAAATAGAAGGGATGAACTGGAGAGATGGCTTAGCAGTTAAGCCATCTGCCTACAAAGCCAAAGGATCCCGATTCTATTCTCCAGGACCCACATAAGCCAGATGCACAAGGAGGTGCATGCATCTGGAGTTGGTTTGCAGTGTCTGGAGGCTCTGGAGTGCCCATTCTCTCTCTCTCTCTCTCTCTCTCTCTCTCTGCCTCTTTCTCTCAAATAAATAAATAAAATATATTTTTTTAAAAAAAAGAGGCACTAGTTGGAAGAAGTTCAGAAGAAGACACAAGAGGGGGACATAGAAGGGTGGCGGGATGGGATTATGATCAGTGTACACTATATTTATAGAGTCTATCAAAGAGAAGTTTAAAAACAGGCTGAGGACAGAGGGGTGAGGGAGATAGACACAGAAAACACTCAACCCCTACCAAACCAGAGATCCAGAGACACAGACACTCCCATGACCTCGGCACTGAAATAGACCTAAAATGAACCCAATGTGGCTTAGGGAAATTCACAGAAGAGGGGGTGGAAAGATTGTTAGAGCCATAAATTGGGTCATTATGCACAGAGACATTGCCTTTCCCCCATAACTGATGGTTATCCCCACAATGCAAGACCCACAATCCCCGAGGGAAGAGGGCAGGAAGAAGGCTAATGATGGTACCTTCATGGCTCTATGTACATTATATAGATAACTAATTTAAAAAATGTTAAAAAAAGAAATAATGCGGGGGGGAAATGTGGTGAGGGGGTGGATCAGCATTTAAAGGTGTTTGCTTGCAAAGCCTTATAGCCCACACATGGCCAGATGCACAAAGTGGTGGGCACATGCATCTGGAATTCATTTGCAGTGGCAAGAAGATCTGTTGCTTGCTCGCTCAAACTTTCTCTCATCTTAAATAATATATATATGATGGACAGCAATTGAAAAAAATCCAGCATCAATCTCTAGCCTCCACCTATACACAGGTGAACATGCATACAAGATGTATGCACACCATACACAAAAAATATGGATTTGGTTTATTACCTTTTTGGTTTGTTTGTTTCTTTCTTTCTTTTTCCTGAGGTAGCGTCTCACTCTAGCCTAGGCTGACCTGGATTTCACTCTGTAGTCTCAGGGTGGCCTCGAATTTATGGCAATCCTCCTACCTCTGCTTCCTGAGTGCTGGCATTAAAAGTGTGTGCCATCACGCCTGGCCTTTGAGACACAGTCCCAAGTATTCCCCAGGCTGGTCTTGAACTCACTATGAATGACCTTCAACTTCTGATCCTCCTAAATGCTGGGATTATAGATGTGCACCACCACGCCCAGCTTACATGATGGTAGGGTTCAAACCTAGGTCTTCACTCTACCAACTAAACTACATCCCCAGCCCTCCTACTGTATTTCAAAAGAGTACCCAATTAGTTAAACACACACCACATACCATTATGAACTTCTGAATTTAAACATACTTAGTGTTTGCTGAATTATATTTAATTTTTATGCATGTATGCATGCACATGTGTGTGTGGAGGCCAGAGGATAACCTCCTATGTGGCCCGCAGGAATAGCTATCCACTTCTGTGAGACAGAATCTCTCTCTCTCTCATTGGCCTGGAGCTCATCAATTATGCTACACTGGATGGTTAGCAAGCCTCTGCTATCCTCCTGATCATACCCTACACCCCCAGCATTTAACGTGAGTTCTGTGGATGAACTCAGATCCCCACGCTTATGAGGCAAACACACTACTGCCTGAGCTATCTCCCCAGATCCGTATTATACTTACTAGAGCTCAAGCTGTCCCTCCTTTGCTGTTGAAAGCTCAGCTCCTAAATCATTGTGGATTCCTCTAATAGTTCCTGCTTGCTTCTCTGATGTCTCACATGTACTGTTACACACTCATCATGCATATTTTCTGCCCCAGACCAAGAATCAACCATATCTCTAAGAAACTGGTTTATTTTCAGGAGAAATGGCATTTTAAGACTGTGGGCTGAGCATTGTGGTGTTGCAGAGGAGCAAGAAGGCTGGTGAGGTGGGCACCTCCTGCCAGTCTCCCAAAAGCCCTTGCATGAATGCCACCCCAGCAAGCAACTCCCTCAGGACATCAATGCAAGCCTGAAAAAAGCAGTTTCTTCCTCTTAAGCCATGGCATATCAGTTGTACCGAAATACCACTTTGGGAAACAGTCTTCAAGAGAGCCTAGATGAGCTTATACACATCACCCTCAACTTGCCCTTCAAGTTCTGCTTCAGTTTGATAAGGTTGTAAACCCAAGTACAGATTCTGTGATAATGTATGCACTTTTGTATTGAATAAGGTTGAATTCAGAGAAGTGAGGGAACTTATTAAAGTAGATAAAGTGGAAAATGTAGCCTGTGATGGTAAGAATATGGACTTCCACACCACAGAATGAACAGGAAAATGGCATTTCACACCATCTTCTGTTGTTACTCATCACCTTTACAAGAGAAGCATAGAAGAGACTCTAATTTATTCTAGCATTGCAAGAATGACCATACTGCTCTACTACACAGAACTGCAGCAGAATGAAGCCTGTAACTCTGTATTCGCTCATACTACCTTAATTATACATACAGCATGAACAAATCAACTTTTTGTTTGCTTGTTTATTCAAGGTAGGATTTGCTCTGGCCCTGGCTGATCTAAAATTCACTATGTAATTTCAGGCTGGCCTCAAACAGCAATCTTCCTACCTCTGCCTTCCAAGTGCTGGGATTAAAGGCGTGTACCACCACACACAGTCAAAGTAACATTTTTTTTATTTGCAAGCAGAGAGATATGAGAAAAAGAGAGAGAGAAAAAAAAAATGTGACATGCCAGGACCTCCAGACATGGCAAATGAACTCCAGACGCATGTACCACCTTGTGCATCTGACTATACGTGGGTACTTGAACCTGGGTCCTTAGGCTTTGCCAGCAAGTACCTTAACTGTTGAGCCATCTCTCTAGCCCTAAAGTAACTTTTTATTTTTTATTTATTTATTTATTTTGGTTTTTCAAGGTAGGGTCTCGCTCTGGCCCACGCTGACCTGGAATTCACTCTGTAGTCTCAGGGTGGCCTTGAACTCATGGCGATCCTCCTACCTCTGCCTCCCGAGTAATGAGATTAAAGGCGTGCACCACCACGCCTGGCTCCAAAGAAACTTTTTAAAATGACAAATGAAAAGTGATCATTAGGCCGTGCATGGTGGCTCATGCCTTTAATCCCAGCACTTGGGAGGCAGAGGTAGGAGGATCTCTGTGAGTTCAAGACCACCCTGAGTCTACAGAGTGAATTCCAGGTCAGCCTGGGCTAGAGCGAGACCCTACCTTGAAAAACAGAACAACAACAACAACAAAAAAAATGTAATTGCTTTCCTAAGAATATTCTGTAGTAAACACCTTTGAGAACACACACACACAGACATTTAAGGCACTTGCTTGTGAAGCCTAAGGGTCCGGGTTTAATTCCACGGTACCTATGTAAAGCCAGATGCACAAAGTGGCACATGCATGTGGAGTTTCTTTGCAGAGACCAGAGGCCCTGACATACCCATGCTCACTCACACTTTGTCTCTCTCAAATAAATAAAGTATTAAAAAAAAAAAAAAACTTGAAAGCTGGGCATGGAGGCACACACCTTTAATCTGAGCACTTGGGAGGCAGAGGTAGGAGGACCAACATGAGTTCAAGACCACCTTGACACTACATAGTGAATTCCAGGTCAGCCTGGGCTAGATCAAGAACCCTACCTTGAAAAAAAAAAAAGTAGCTGGGCATTGTGGCACATGCCTTTAATCCCAGCTCTGGGAAAGCTGAGGTAGGAGGATTACTGTGAGTTAGAGGCCAGCCTGAGACTACATAGTAAATTCCAGATCAATCTGGGCTAGAGCGAAACCCTCCCTCAAAAAAAAAAAAAAAAAAAAAAAAAAAACAAGCCGGGCATGGTGGCGCACGCCTTTAATCCCAGCACTCCGGGAGGCAGAGGTAGGAGGATCACCGTGAGTCAAGGCCACCCTGAGACTACATAGTTAATTCCAGGTCAGCCTGGACCAGAGGGAGACCCTACCTTGAAAAACCAAAAAAAAAAAAAAAAAGATCTGGGCATAGTGGCATACACCTTTAATCCTAGCACTTGGGAGGCAGAGGTAGGAGGATTGCCTTAAGTTTGGATCCATCCTGAGACTACACAATGAATTCCAGGCCAGCCTAAGCTAGAGTGAGACCCTGCCTCAAAAAACCAACCAAGGGGCTGGAGAGATGGCTTAGCAGTTAAGGCGCCTGCCTGCTAAGCCTAAGAACGCTGGTTCCAATCTCCAGCGGTTCCAGTCTCCAGGTCCCACCTTTAGCCAGATGCAAAGTGACGCAAGGGCACAATGCCACACTTGCCCACAAGGGAGCGCACACATCTGGAGTTCGTTCATAGCAGCTGAGAGACTGCTGGCACACCCATCTCTGTCTCCCTCTCTCTCTGTCTGTCTCTCTCTGTGTCTCTCTCCAAAAATAAATAAAATAATAATAAAAAAAAAACCAACCAGCCAGGCGTGGTGGCGCACGCCTTTAATCCCAGCACTTGGGAGGCAGAGGTAGGAGGATCGCCGAGAGTTCGAGGCCACCCTGAGACTACATAGTTAATTCCAGGTCAGCCTGGACCAGAGTGAAACCCTACCTTGCAAAACCAAAAAAAAAAAAAAAAAAACAAAAAAACCAACCAAACAAACAAAAAACCCAAAATAAATAAATAAATAAATAAATAAGGCTGGAGAGATAGCTCAGTGTTTAAAGGCACTTACTTGCATAGCCTGCTGGCTGGGATTCATAGCCCCAATACCCACATAAAGCCAGATGCACAAAGTGGCACATTTATCCAAAGGAAGGGTAGGACTCCTTACAACACACTCCAGACACAAAAAGGCCTGGATATCCATGATCTCACAGTGCCTGACACTACCTACACAAGACCATCGTAATATTAGGAAAAGATGATAACATCAAAATAAAAGAGATATTGATTGAGAGGGGAAAGGGGTATGATGGAGAGTGGAGTTGCAAACGGGAAAGTGGGGGGAAGGAGGAAATTACCATAGGTTATGGTCTATAATTACAGAAGTTGTCAATAAAAAAATAATTTTTTTAAAGTGAATGTTCATCTGGAGTTTCTTTGCAGTACAAAAGATCCTAGCATGCCTATTTTCTTTCTCTCTCTCTCTCTCTCTCTCTCTTTTTCTTTCTCTGCTTGCAAATAAATAATAATTTTTTTAAATATTTATTTTTATTTATTTATTTATTTGAGAGAGAGAGATACAGAAATAGGCAGGTAGAGAGAGAGAGAGAATGGGCACGCCAGGGCTTCCAGCCACTGCAAACAAATTCCGGATGCATGTGCCCCCTTGTGCATCTGGCTTATGTGGGTCCTGGAGAAGAGCCTTGAACCGGGGTCCTTAGGCTTCACAGGCAAGTGTTTAACCACTAAGCCATCTCTCCAGCCCGATAAAATATTTTTTAAAATAAGGTCAAGCCAGGCGTGGTGGCGCATGCCTTTAATCCCAGCATCGGGAGGCAGAGGTAGGAGGATTGCCGTGAGTTCAAGGCCACCCTGAGACTACCTAGTTAATTCCAGGTCAGCCTGGGCCAGAGTGAGACCCTACCTCGAAAAAAATAAAAAATAAAAGAAAAATAAGGTCAGGTTTGGTGGCCTTTGATCTCAATACTTGGGAGGCAGAGGTAGGAGGATGGCAGTGAGTTCAAGGCCAGCCTGACACTACATAGTGAATTCTAGGTCAGCTTGGGCTAGAGGGAAACCCTACCTCAAAAATAACAAATGAAAATAGAAATGGCTTAGTAGTTAAGACACTTGCTTATAAAGCCTACGGATCCATTTTCAATCTCTCTCCAGATCCCACATAAGTCAGATGCACAAAAATGATGCAAGCACAAGGCCACACATGCACACTAGGTGGCACAAGTGTCTGGAGTTCAATTGCAGTGGCTGCCTGCAAAACCAAAAAACCCATGTTTGATTCCCTAGGACCCACATAAGCCACATGCACAAGGTGGCACATGCATCTAGAGTCTGTTTACAATGGCTGGAAGCCCTGATGTGCTTGCTCTCTCTTGCTCTCTCTCTCTGCCTCTTTCTCTCTCTCTCAAATAAATAAATAAATAAATAAAAATTTTTTTAAAAAATTGAAAACCACAAAAGCATAAAAATAAAAAGTGAAACAACCATGGGGGGGGGCTGTAGAGATGGCTTAGCAATTAAGGCACTTGCTTACAAAGCCTAAGTACTCAAGTTCTATTCCCTAATACCCACATAAGCCAGAAGCATAAGATGGCTCGTGTATCTGGAGTTCATTTGCAGTGGCTAGAGGTCCTGGCATACCCATTCTCTATCTGCCTCTTTCTCTTAGACTCTGTCTGCCTCTCTCAAATAAGTAAATAGATATTTTTTAAAGTGGGCTGGATGCTGGACTGAATGCCTATAATCCCTGCACTTGGGAGGAAGAGGTAGGAGGATTGACATGAGTTCAAGGCCACCCTGAGACTACTGAGTGAATTACAGGTCATCCAAGGCTAGAGTGAGACCCTACCTTGAAAAGATAATAAAATAAAAAAGAAGCAAGCTGGAGAGATGGCTTAGTTGTTAAGGCACTTGCCTGAGAAGGCTAAGGACCCATGTTTGACTCTCCAGATCCCACATAAGCCAGACGCACAAAGGTGAGGCAAGAACAAGGTTGCACATGTCCAGTAGGTGGTGCAAGTGTCTGGAGTTCAATTGCAGGATTGAGGCCCTGGCATGCCAATTCTCTCCCTCTCTTTGTCTCTTTCTCTCACACTCCCTCTAAAATAAAATTTAATTTAAAAAAAATGTGAGCCAGGCATGGTGGTGCACGCCTTTAACCCCAGCACTTGGGAGGCAGAAGTAGGAGGATCAACGTGAGTTTGAGGCCACCCTGAGACTATAAAGTTAATTCCAGGTCAGCCTGGGCCAGAGTGAGACCCTAAAAACAAAAAAAAAAAAAAAAATTTTTTAAGGGCTAGAGAGATGGCTCAGAGGTTAAGGTGCTCGCTTGCAAAGCCAAAGGATCTAGGTTCAGTTCCCCAGGACCCATGTAAAGCCAGATGTACAAGGTGGCACATACATCTGGAGTTCATTTGCAGCAGCTGGAGGCCCTGGCGTGCCCATTCTCTATCTGCCTCCCTCTCCCTTTCTCTCTCTCTCTTCTTCTTCTTCTTCTCTCACTCTTTCTGCTTCTCTCTCAAATAAATAAATAAAGTATATATTTTAAATGTTTTTAAAAGCTGGGTGTGGATGCACATGCCATTAGTCCTAGCACTCGGGAGGCAGAGGTAGAAGAATCCCTGAGTTCAAAGCCAGCCTGGAGCTACAGAGTGAGTCCCAGGTCAGCCTGGGCTACAGTGAGACTCTACCTCAAAAAAAATTTTTAAAGTGGGCTGGAGAGTGCTGGAGAGATGGCTTAACAGCTAAGGTGCCTGCCTGCCAAGCCTAAGAACACCTGTTCGATTCTCCAAGTCCCACATTTAGCCTGAGGTAAAGTGACACAAGGATACAATGCCACACCTGCCCACAAGGGGATGCACATGTCTGGAGTTTGTTCACAGCAGCCTGGTTCAACTCCCCAAAACCCACGTAAGCCAGATGCACAAGATGGTGCATGTGCCTGGAGTTTGTTTGCAGCTACTACCTTTTTTTTAATTCTCTCTTTCTCAAAAAATAAATAAATAAATAAATAAAAATCTTTTAATTTTAAAAAGTAAAAGTAAAAAAAGGGGGACTAGGGATGTAGTTTCTAGTTCAGTGGTAGAGCATTTGGCTAGCATGTGCAAAACTCTGGGTTCAATCCCACAAGCATACACATACACACACATAAAAAAAATCAGGGCTAATGTTTTCAATTCTATACTGCATCTGTAGTTCCTATCTTACACACCCACACATACAAATCTGGTTCTTTCTTTCTTTTTTTTTTTTTTTTTTTTCGAAGTAGGGTCTCACTCTAGCACAGGCTGACCTGCAATTTAGTCTCAGGGTGGCCTTGAACTCACAGCAATCCTTCTACTTCTGCCTCTCGAGTGCGGGGATTAAAGGCATGCACCACCACGCCCAGCTACAAATCTAGTTCTTAAGGACCTGTGAGAGCTTGGGATGTGGCTCAATTGGTAGAGTGCTTGTCTAGCATGCATGAAGATCCATCACCAGCACCACATAAACTGGGTATGGTGGCACACAGCTGTAATCCTAGAAGTTGGAACTGGAGGCAAGAAGATCAGGCGTTCAAGCTCAGCATCAGCTACTTAGCAAGTTCAAGACAAGGCTGGGCTACAAGACTCTGTCTTAAAATAAAAAAAAAAAAAAAGAAAAGAAAATTTGCCAGGTGTGGTGGTACATGCCTTTAATTCCAGCTCTCGTGAAGCAAAGGTAGGAGAATCACTGTGAGTTTAAGTCCAGCCTGAGAGTACATAGTGGATTCCAGGTCATCCTGGGCTAGAGTGAGAACTCACCTCCAAAAATAAACCAAAACAAAAAATTAAGGGGCTTGAGAAATTGTTCAGCAGTTAAAGGTACTTGCTTGCAAAGCCTGGTGGCCAAGGTTCGATTACCCAGTTGTAGTCAGGTTCCCATGGCTGGCAGAAAACATCTGACCAAGAGCAGCTTGTGAGGAAAAAAAAAAGGGTTTATTTTGGCTTATACAACTGAGGAGAAGCTCCATGATGGCAGGGGAAAATGATGGCATGAGCAGAGGGTGGACATCACCTCCTGGCCAACATCAGATGGACAACAACAGGAGAGTGTGCCAAACACTGTCAAGAGGAAACTGGCTATAACACCCATAAACCTCCAGGAGGCGTTAATTCCCAAATCTCCATCAGATGAAGACCTAGCATATAGAACACATAAGTTTACGGGGGACACCTTAATCAAACCACCACACCACATAAAGCCAGATACATGAGTGGTGCATGTATTTGGAACTCATTTGCAGCAGCATGAAGCACTGGTGCACTATACACACTCTTTCACTCTCAAATAAATTTTTTTTTAATTTTTAAAGGACATGAAAATGTATTAGAGTATTGGGATATTTCATAATTATTCAATTATCTTCTAATCAACACATTTTTAAATCCCTGGGTGTAGCAGACAACTTTAGGTTCGCTGAGATGAACTTCCAGACCAGGCAAAATTATGGAGGAAGGGATATTTATTGAAGCTTACAGATCCAGGAGAAGTTCCATAATGGCAGAAGTTGGCCTGCTTTTACAGCACCAAACACAGAGAGAAAAGACATAAGCCAAAAGCCACAAAGCACAGCACACTTCAGGAACTCCAACTAGGCACATTTTGCATATCTTTAGTATGAAATCTCAAACCCATCATCATACCTTAAGATCTGCCCAGTGACATTGCCTCCAGCCAGGTGGATGCAGATGCAAACTATAAACTAATAAAACACTGAATATATTGGGGGCCATCTATTCAAACTACCACATTCTGCCCTTATCCCCCAATAGATTTAAAACTATCACACATTGTAAATTGTATTCAGTCCAATTTCAAAGTTTCCCATGGTCTTGACCAACTTAAGATACTGAGTCCTATAAAATCAAACAAGTTAAATACTTTCAACATGTAAAGGCACAGAGTAAACATTTTCAACTGGTATAAGGCATAGCAAGAGAGACTAGAATAATGCAAACTCAACTACCATCAGCAATTATCAAACTTCTGCAGTTCAAGTTCAATATAACCAGAGACTGATAGTCTCCAGGTTTTCCAATTCTGCCCCTCCAGCTGGGCAGAGTAGCCAGGAATACTTCCATCCCAGACCAGCAGTGCACTCCATGGTAGCCCTTGCATAGTCTTGGTATATCCAAAACATCTCCATGTCTCCATTCAAACCATGGTCCATCTTCCAAAGGCTCTTCTAGTCTATCAGGGCATCACACTCTGCCTCATGCTGCATCTCAGCAGTGGCTCCTGGAACTGTGTGCACTTTTTGACCCACTTCATGCTTCCAAAACTACTATCTGGTGCACAGGACACAGCCATATTCTTAATTCAGGGACGAAATAAATTGTCACCTTGAAAAGCAGGGTCCTTCTCCATTCAACTCTTTCCCAAAAGAGTTTGCATTTCTATCATAGTCTTTCCTCAGGCATCCTCTCCATTGTTTTAATGTAAAGAAGTTGGGCCATCTTCCTTAAGATTGCTACTGTGCTTCATAATAGCAGCTTCAGCAACCTAAAATCAGTCTCAGTGCTTGTAATTTTAACTTGCTTGAGGTTTTCTAACTTAAAATCTTAAATCTCTCAGTGCAGTATCTTTAGCCAAGCACATCAGTGCATTACAAACTTAACCTGGATCAAACTCTCTTGGCCTAGGCAGCAGGATGCAATCAGCCCTTATGACAGTAGCCCAGTTCCAACAGAGTCATATGCAGTCTTTCCTTCCTCTTAGAATGCTCATAAGCTAAGCCTTGAAGTTCAATACTGTCTGCACTTAGCATTCTCAAACTCTCATCAGAGTAGTCCACAATACTTGGCTTTGAAGGGTTAATAGCAGTGGTAGTTTGAATATATGGCCCCCAATATATTCAATGTTTTATTACTTTATAGTTTGCATCTGCAATCACCTTGCTAGAGGCAATGTCACTGGGGGCTGATGTGGTGGTGGGTTTGAGATTCCATTGTAAAGATATGCAAAGTGTGCCCAGTAGGAGTTCCTGAAGTGTGCTGTGACTTTTTGGCTGTAGTTTTGCTCTGTGTGCTGTGTGGCTGGTTGGTTTTTCTCTCTCTTGCTTGGATCTGTGAAGGTAGGCCAGCTTCTTCTGCCATTATGGAACTTCCCCTGGATCTGTAAGTTTCAATAAATAATATCCCTTCCTCCATAACTGTGCCTGGACTGGAAGTTCATCTCAGCGAACCTGAAGCTGTCTGCTACAGTAAAGTGGTACCGAGGAGTGTGGGGTGAGATGAACCAGACCATGTGGATATTCGTCTTTTGGAACCTTTGTTTTGGAGGAATGGGCATGGACTTGGTGCTTGCAACTGAAGATGCCTTCTGGAATGGTAAGCCAAGTTTTATGGACTATTCTGATGAGGGCTTGAGAATGCTAAGTGCAGATAGTATTGAACTTCGAGGCTTGGCTTATGAGCTTTCTAAGGGGAAGGAAAGACTGCAGAGGACTTTGTTGGAACTGGGCTACTGGCATAAGGGATGGCTACGTTCTGCTGTCCAGACCCAGAAAGTTTGATCAAGGTTAAATTTGTAATGGACTGATGTGCTTGGCTAAAGATATTGGACTGAGATTTTAAGATTTTTAAGTTGGAAAACCTCAAGCAAGTTAAAATTAGAGGCACTGAGACTGATTTTAGGTTAATGGAGCTGCTATTGTCAACACATTAGCAATCTTAAGGAAGGTGGAAGGGAGGTGGCCCAACTGCTTTACATTAAAACAATGGAGAGGATGCCTGAGGAAAGACTGTTAGAAATGCAAACTCTTTTAGAAAGAGTGACTGGAGAAGGAAACTACTTTTCAAGGCTATGATTTATTTCGTCCCTGGATTAAGAATATGGCTGTGTCCTGCACACCTGGTATTAGTTTTGGAAGCAAGAAATATGCATGGAATGGTCATGAATTGCACACAGTTCCAGGAGCCGCTGCTGAGATGCAGCATAAGGCAGGGCATGAAGACCCTCAGGAATAGGCTGCAAGAGCCTTTGGAAGATGGACCATGGTTTGCATGGAGACCTGAAGATGTTTTGGATATACCAGGACTATGTAAAAGGTTACCATGGAGTGCAGTGTTGGCATGGGATTAAAGTTTTCCCTGGTGACTCTGCCCAGCTGGAGGGGCAGAATTGGAAAACCTGGAGACTGTCAGTCTATGGTTATATTGAACTTGAACTGCAGAAGTTTGATGACTGCTGATGGTGGCTGAGTTTGCATTGTTCTAGTCTCTCCTTGCTATTCCTTATACAGTTAAAAATGTTTACTCTGGGGCTAGAAAGATGGTTTAGTGGTTAAATGCTTGCCTGTGAAGCCTAAGGATCCCGGTTCGAGGCTTGATTTTCCAGGACCCACGTAAGCCAGATGTATAAGGGGGCGCATGCATCTGGAGTTTGTTTGCAGTGGCTAGAGGCCCTGGCGCACCCATTCTCTCTCTCTCTCTACCTGCCTATTTCTGTATCTCTCTCTCAAATTAATAAATAAAAATAAAATATTTAAAAAATGTTTACTCTGTGCCTTTACATGTTGAAAGTATTTAACTTGTTTGATTTTACAGGACTCAGTATCTTAAGTTGGTCAAGACTGTAAGAACCTTTGAAATTGGACTGAGTACAATTTACAATGTGTGATAGTTATAAATCTATTGGGGGCCAGGGGCGGAATGTGGTAGTTTGAATATATGGCCCCCAATATATTCAATGTTTTATTACTTTATAGTTTGCATCTGCAATCACCTTGCTAGAGGCAATGTCACTGGGGGCCAATGTGGTGGTGGGTTTGAGATTCCATTGTAAAGATATGCAAAGTGTGCCCAGTAGGAGTTCCTGAAGTGTGCTGTGACTTTTTGGCTGTAGTTTTGCTCTGTGTGCTGTGTGGCTGGTTGGTTTTTCTCTCTCTTGCTTGGATCTACGAAGGCAGGCCAGCTTCTTCTGCCATTATGGAACTTCCCCTGGATCTGTAGGCTTCAATAAATATCCCTTCTTCCATAACTGTGCCTGGTCTGGAAGTTCATCTCAGCGAACCTGAAGCTGTCTGCTACAACAGCCTTCCCTAAAAACTAGAGGGAACTAAAGAGTTAATAACTAACCTTAAGATGAGAAGGCCATAAAGAATGGGGACATCCAGTCTTCCCCAGTCAACTCTGCTAAAGAGCCTATTCCAAGCAAATAACTTTGATGTCTTATCTACTTCCCTTAGACCTGCAGCTAATTCAGTATGTTTGCCTTAGGATCCTCCTTATAAGCTTGAACTCCAGCCTGACTCAGTGCCTCAGCCTTCATCCCATTGGAATGCTGAGGTCCCTTGCTGTTTTCTCCCAATAAACAGTTTGACTGTAGAGATCAAGTCCTGCATTCTTTATTGCTTTTCTCCTACACTTTCCTTATAGGCTTATCAGTCCAGAAGATGTCTTCAGTTTCAAGCACCAAGTCCACGTCTGTTTCTCCAAAACAAAGGTTCCAAAAGACCAAAATCCACATGGTCAGGTTTATCTCACCCCACTCCTGGTACCAACTTCTATAGCAGACAACTTTATGTTCGCTGAGATGAACTTCCAGACCAGGCAAAATTATGGAGGAAGGGATATTTGTTGAAGCCTACAGGTCCAGGACAAGTTCCATAATGGCAGAAGAAGCTGGCCTGCTTTCACAGCATCAAACACAGAGAAAAGCCATAAGCCAAAAGCCACACTGCACAGCACACTTCAGGAACTCCAACTAGGCACACTTTGCATATCTTTAGAATGGAATCTCACTCCCATCACCACACCTTCAGATCCGCCCAGTGACATTGCCTCCAGCCAGGTCGATACAGAAAACTATAAACTAAGAAAACACTGAAATATATTGGGGGACATCTATTTAAACTATCACTGGGTAAATTAGCACACTTCTGTCCATACAGAGAATGTTATAAGAAGGCACCCCCAAACATTATAGGCCACTGCCAAGGTCCTTGGTTTCCCACCAGGAATAGATGGTAAGATCCTATTGCTAAAGACAACATACTTGGGCTGTAAGGTCACTGAGAAACCCTGCTGGAGCTGAGCTGAAAGCCCCCTCCATGTGGACCAGCTGACAGAAAGCTGGGAAAAGCTACACTGCATGCAGTTGAGTGGGAGGGAGGGAAAACACCAGTGAAGATACTCAACGTTGGCCAAATGAGCCAATGGGTGCAAAAGTGGCATGTCTGTTCTGGGAGAAACCAACTGCTCTCTAATTGAACTGGAGGCCTGTTCCATGGGAGGGAATACATCCCTGTGGTAGTTTGAATATATGGCCCCCAATATATTCAATGTTTTATTACTTTATAGTTTGCATCTGCAATCACCTTGCTAGAGGCAATGTCACTGGGGGCTGGTCTTAAGGTGTTAATGGTGGGTTTGAGATTCCATTGTAAAGATATGCAAAGTGTGCCTAGAGGGAGTTCCTGAAGAGTGCTGGGCTTTTGACTGTTGTAGCAGACAGCTTCAGGTTCGCTGAGATGAACTTCCAGACCAAGCACAGTTATGGAGGAAGGGATATTATTTATTGAAGCTTACAGATCCAGGGGAAGTTCCATAAAGGCAGGAAAAGCAGCCTGCTTTCAACAGGGCCAAGCAGAGAGAGAAAAAGCCAACCAGGCACCACAGCACACAGAGCAAAACTACAGCCAAAAGGTCACACAGCACACTTCAGGAACTCCTGCTAGGCACATTTGCATATCTTTACAATGGAATCTCAAACCATCACCACACCTTAAGACCAGCCCCCAGTGACCTTGCCTCTAGCAATGTGATTGCAGATGCAAACTATAACTAATAAAACACTGAATATATTGGGGGACATATATTCAAACTACCACAACTGTAGTTTTGCTCAGTGTGCTGTGTAGCTGGTGGCTTGGTTTTTCTCTCCCTTGCCTGGTCCTGTGAGAGCAGGCAGCTTCTCCTGCCATTATGGAACTTCCCCTGGATCTGTAAGCTTCAATAAATAATATCCCTTCCTCCATACCTGTGCCTGGTCTGGAAGTTCATCTCAGCGAACCTGAAGCTGTCTGCTACAATCCCTGATACTGAAAACCTACAACAGAGGTACACATTAGCCCTAGAGGTATAACATCTGCTGGTTTCTGGTTAAATGTTTATACTATGCTCACCAAACTGCCCAGTAAGCACTTCTCTTAATGTCCATACCCATATATTAATGCTACTCTCACTTTTGGTTAGAGAAGCTTCTCTTTTCAGATGGTGGTGACCTTGGGATGACTCAGAAGGCACCATGGTGCTGAGAAGAAGGGACAGAGGAGTGCTCTAGACTGAAACATCTCTAACACACCTTCCAAGGCTCAGGGTCCACTGCAGAAGAGGTGGCAGAAAGAATGTAAGAGCCAAAGGAAGGGTAGGACTCCTTACAACGTGCTCCTCCAGAAACAAAATGGCCTGTATATCCATGTCCTCGCAGTGCCTGACACTACCTACACAAGACCATCATAATAAGAGGAAAAGATGATGACATCAAAATGAAGAGACTGATTGAGAGGGGGAGGGGATATTATGGAGAGTGGAGTTTCAAAGAGGAAAGTGGGGGGATGGAAGGAGGGCAGAGCCACAGATATTGTCTACAATTAAGGAAGTTGTCAATAAAAAAATAAAATAAAAATATCTAGAGCTAAGCTGGGTGTGATGGTGCACACCTTTAATCCCAGCATTTGGGAGGCAGAGGAAGGAGGATCACCCAGAGTTCGAGGCCACCTTGAGACTCCATAGTGACTTCCAGGTCAGCCTGGGCTAGAGTGAGACCCTACCTCAAAAAACCAAAAAAAGCTGGGCGTGGTGGCGCACGCCTTTAATTCCAGCACTTGGGAGGCAGCAGTAGGAGGATCGCCATGAGTTCAAGGCCACCCTGAGACTACATAGTGAATTCCAAGTCAGCCTGGGCCAGAGTGAGACCCTACCTCAAAAAACCAAAAAAAAAAAACCTAGGGCTGGAAAAAAAATTTTAAGAGAGACTTATTGGGAGGGTAGGGGATATGATGGAGAGTGGCATTTCAAAGGGGAAAGTGGGGGGAGGGAGGGAAGTGCCATGGGATATTGTCTACAATTAAGGAAGTTGTCAATAAAAAAATAAAAAATAGGGCTTGAGAGATGGCTTAGTGGTTTAGGCGCCTGCCTGCCTGCTAAGCCTAAGAACTCCGGTTCCAATTTCCAGGTCCCACATTTAGCCAGATGCAAAGTGACGCAAGGGCACAATGCCGCACTTGCCCACAAGGGGGCGCATGCATCTGGAGTTCATTTGCAGCAGCTGAGTGGCTGCTAAAGTGCCCATTCTCTGTCTTCTTCTCCCTCTCTCTCTGTCTCTCTCAAAAAATAAAATAAAATAAAATAAAATAAAAAATAAAATAAAATAAAATAAAATAAAATAAATAGATGAATGAAATAAAATAAAATTAAAATAAATAAAAATTTAAGAAGAAGAAGAAGACAATGTGGGCCAGGTGTGGTGACCAGCCTGTGGCTACAGAGTTCCAGGTTAGCCTGGGCTAGAGAGAAACCCTACCTCAAAACAAACAGGCATCTTGGATCGATGTAGCCATGGCGGTTCATGTCCTTTCTGTCTGTGTCACTGCCTGCCTGAGGCCTTCCCAAGTTGCCACGGGATCCCATGCTGGCCCTGGTCTGGCCACTCAGCACTGCTCTGGCTCTGTGCCTCACGGGAACCTGACTAATCCTGAGGCTGCACATCCGGCCTCAGTTCTCACGCAGGTACCAGGGAGGGGCACACATTTGTACCGCCAGTATAGTGATGCACCTCCTCTGATGTTAGAGGGGTTCAAGGACCGAGTTCTGTATATCTTGAAACTCTATGACAAAATTGACCCTGAAAAGCTCTCGGTCAATTCCCATTTCATGAAAGACTTTGGGCTTAGACAGTGGAGATAATTATGGCCATGGAAGACGAGTTTGGGTTTGAAATTCCTGATATAGATGCAGAAAAGTTAATGTGTCCACAAGAAATTGTAGATTACATTGCAGATAAGAAGGATGACTGCTGTGCAAGCATAAGGACCTGAGTTTGGATCATTAATACACCCACATAAAAATGTCAGGCCTAGCCAAGCATGGTGGCACATGCCTTTAATCCAAGCACTTGGGAAGCAGAGGTAGGAGGATCACTGTGAGTTTGAGGCCACCCTAAGACTACATAGTGAATTCCAGGTCAGCCTGGGCTAGAGCAAGACCCTACCTCAAAAAAAAAAAAAAAAAAAAAAAGTCAGGCATGGTAGTGCAGGCCAGTAATCCCAGGGCTGAGGAGGCAGAGACAGGGAGTGTCCCTGGGACTCACTAGCTAGCTAGTGTCTAGGTTGAGAGACCTTGTCTCAAAGAATAATGTGGAGAGGATGCCCATCTCTGTCCTCCAAATGGATGCACACACATGTGCCTGCATACAAACACACACACACACACAAAATGTATAAACACTTGTATGAACATCTGTCACTTCAGGAGAATGAACTTTCTCAAGGTGCCCAGAGATGCACACATAGCCTGCCGAGCTCAGTCAGTCAGTCACCAGGCCCAGGCTGGACTAGGAGAGAAGCCAGAAAAAGTCATCCACGGAATTAAAATTCATGTCTTCCTTTTCTCCTCTCCAGACCAGGCCGCCCTCTAGTGGCCAACTTCATCAAGAGCCAGAAACAGGCCAAAGCAGATCAGATAGGAAGTCAATTAACCGACATTTACTCAACAATTTCCAGGCATGATCTTCAAATGGGTGCTGAAGGCTGGAGAAGAGTACAGGATGCTCAATTTCAAGGCCCTTTACAAACTCACCATATGTTTAGAGGCCAAGTGTATTAAATAACTATAATTTTTGCTTGCCTTTTTAAAATGTTTCTTTATTTTTATGTTTTAAATATTTTTTTAATTTTAATTTATTTACTTGAGACAGAAAGAGATAGAGAAAATGGGCACGCTAGGGTCTCCAGCTGGTTGCAAACAAACTCCAGATGCGTGTGCCACCTGTGCATCTGGCTTACATGGGTCCTGGGGGGATCGAACCTGGATCCTTTGGCTTTGCAGGCAAGCAACTTAACCACTAAGCCATCCCTCCAGCCCTATATTAGCATTTAATGTAAAGGAAGGCTTATTTTCATGATGAAACCTGATTTTCAACACATTTACCTTGCTAGCATGGTGGCACATGACTTTAACCCCAGCACTCACAAGGCAGAGGTAGGAGGATTGCTGTGAGTTTGAGGCCAGCTTGATACTACAGAGTGAGTTCCAGGTCAGCCTGAGCTAGAGTGAGACTCTACCTTGAAAACAACAACAACAACAAAAACACATTTATCTTGAATTAAAAAAAAAAATTGAGAGACAAAGAGGCAGACAGAAAAAGAGTATGGGTGTGCTAGATCCTCCTGCCACTGCAAACTCCAGACTAAAGTGTCACTGTGCATCTGGTTTTATGTAGGTCCTGGGGAATTGGACCCAGGCCCGTAGTAGACTTGCAAGCAAGTGCCTCTAACTGATGAACCATCTCTCCAGCCCTTGCATTGAATTTTAAATGTTTTATTCAATAATATACAAATTTCATATTTCAAAACCTTCACTAACAAACTGTTGTTCAAGTTTAAGCTATATCTGTAAGTGTTAAGAAAAGGAAAGAGAGGGGCTAGAAAGATGGCTTAGCAGTTAAAGCATTTGTCTGCAAAGCCAAAGGATCCCAGTTCAACTCTCCAGGACCCACGTAAGCCAGATGCACAAGGGGGCGTATGCGTCTGGAGTTCGTTTGCAGGGGTGGAGGCCCTGGCATGCCCATTCTCTCTTTCCCTCTCTCTCTCTGCCTCTTTCTCAAATAAATAAATAAAATATTAAGAAAATGTTTTTAAAAAGAAAAGAGATCATGAAAAAAATATATATTAGGCATGGTGCTGCACACTTTTTTGCGTTTTTTTAAAGATTTTTTTAATTTTTTTTTTTTTTTTTTTTTTTTGCGAGGTAGGGTCTCACTCTGGTCCAGGCTGACCTGGAATTAACTATGTAGTCTCAGGGTGGCCTCAAACTCTCGGTGATCCTCCTACCTCTGCCTCCCGAGTGCTGGGATTAAAGGCGTGCACCACCACGCCCGGCAAAGATTTATTTTTATTTACTTATTAGAGACAGAGAGGTAGAGGTAGAGAGAATGAGCACACCAGGGCCTCTAGCCACAGCAAATGAACTCCAGATGCATGCACCATCAAGTGCATCTGGCTTACGTGGGACCTGGAGAATCAAACCTAGGTCCTTAGGCTTCACAGGCATATGCCTTAACCTCTAAGCCATCTCTCCAGCCCCCTTATTTTTTTCTTTTTTGAGGTAGTGTCTCACTCTAGTCCAGGCTGACCTGGAATTCACGATGTAGTCTCAGAGTGGCCCTGAACTCACATCAATCCTCTAACCTCTGCCTCCTGAGTGCCACGCCCAGCTGGCACACACCTTTAATCCCTGAACTTGGGAGGCAGAGGTAGGAGCATTGCTGTGAGTTTGAGGCCACCCTGAGACAACACAGTGAATTCCAGGTCAGCCTGGGCTAGAGCGAGACCCTACCTCGAAAAACTAAGAAAAAAGGGGGGGGGGCTGGAGAAATGGCTCAGCAATTAAGGCACTTACCTGCAAAGCCTAAGGACCCAGGTTTGATTCCCCAGTACCCAGGTAAAAACCAGATGCACAAGGTGGCACATGCAACAAGGAGTTTGTTTGCAGTGGCCAGAGGCCCTGGCATGCCCATTCTCTATCTGCCCCACCTCAAATAAATATATAATTTTTTTTTAAATATGAGGAGGCTGGGCGTGGTGGTGCACACCTTTAATCCCAGCACTTGGGAGGCAGAGGTAGGAGGATTGCCATGAGTTCGAGGCCACCCTGAGACTACATAGTAAATTCCAGGTCAGCCTGAACTAGAGTGAGACCCTACCTTGAAAAACAAAATAATAATAATAATAAAAAAATAAAATAAAATATATATATATATGGAGATGGCCAGGCATGGTGGTGCATACCTTTAATCCCAGCACTCAGGAGGTAAAGGAAGGAGAATCACAGTAAATTCAAGGCCACTCTGAGAATACATAGTAAATTCCAGGTCAACCTGGAACAGAGTGAAACCCTACCTTAAAAAAAAAAAAAAAAAAAAAAAATAGGAGGGCTGGAAAGACAGCTTAGCAGTTAAGGTGCTTGCCTGTGAAGCCTAAGAACCCATATTGGACTCCAGATCTCACCCGTAAGCCAGTTGCACAAAGGTGAGACAAGTGCAAGGTTGCACATACCCACTAGGTGGCACAAATATCTGGGGTTTAATTGCAGTTGCTGAGGCCCTGGCACACCAATTTTCTCTCTCACTCGTTCTATCTCTATAAAAATAAAAATTTTAAAGCCAGGCATGGTGGCACATGCCTTTAATCCCAGCATCAGGAGGCAGAGGTAGGAGGATCACCATGAGTTCAAGGCCACCCTGAGACTACATAGTGAATTCCAGATCAGCCTGGGCTAGAGTGAGACCCTACCTTGAAAAAGAAAATAATAATGATAATAATAATAAAATAAAATTTTTTAAAAGAGGAGATGGGGCTGGAGATGGCTTAACAGTTAAGTCTTTGCTTGTGAAGCCTAAGGACCTGGTTCATGGCTTGATACCCCAGTACCCATGTAAGCCAGATGCACAAGGTAGCACATGCATCTGGAGTTCGTTTGCAGTGGCTGGAGACCCTGGTGCACCCATTCACTCTACCTCTGTCTGTTGCTCTCAAATAAATAAATAAAAATAAAAACAAAATTTTTTAAATTAAAAAAAAAAGGAGATGGCTCAGTGGTTAAAAGCACTTTCTTGTGGTCGGGCGTGATGGTGCATGCCTCTAATCCCAGTATTCCAGAGGCAGAGGTAGGAGGATCACTGTGAGTTTGAGGCCAGCCTGAGACTACATAGTGAATTCCAGGTCAGCCTGAGCTAGAGTGAGACCCTACCTCAACAAACCAAAAATAATAATAATAAAAATAAAATAAAATATGTGCAGCACCAATGGACCCAATATAACTTTTTTTCATGGTCGCTTTCCTTTTCTTAGCACTTACAAATATACCTTAAACTTGAATAACATTTTGTTAGTGAAGCCTTTGAATATGAAATTTGTTTATTATTGAATAAAACATTTAAAATTCAAGGTAATGGCTGGAAAGATGGCTCAGCAGTTAAAGGCACTTGCTTGCAAAGTCAGCTGGCCTGGGTTCAATTTCCCAGTACCCATATAAAGCCAGATGCACAAAGTGTGTGTGTCTCTCTGCCTCTCAAATACATACGTATGTACATACATACATGCATATTGAATTGACTAAACAAAAGCTGTTTTTCCTGAACCCCATGTGCTGAAATTGTATTCATCAGACTCTTCTGTGCATGCTACTCCCTTGTCATTGTTTCAGGAGGCTTTCTGTTTTATTATTTACTGAGCCTGAATGTTTTTTGTTTTATGCAGAATTGAAATCTCATTGGGTTTTTGTTTGGTTCATTTTGGTTTTTCAAAGTTAAGTTCTCACTCTAGCCCAGGCTGACCTGGAATTCACTATGTAGTCTCAGGCTGGCCATGATCCTCCTACCTCTGCCTCCCAAGTGCTGGGATTAAAAGCATACAACACCATATCCGGCCCTCATTGGTTTTGTATTCATCAGAACATGTCATGGGGGGGCGGGTCATGAAGAAAAAAAAAGATTCTAGGGCTGGAGTGATGGTTAAGGCCCTTGTCTGCGAAGCCTAAGACCTCAGGTTTGATTCCCCAGTACCTACATAAACCAGATGCACAAAGTGGTTTATTCTCTCTCTCCTCCTCAATCCCAGCTCTCAGGAAGCAGAGGTAGGAGGATCGCTGTTAAAGACCATCCTGAGACTACATAGTGAATTCAAGGTCAACCTGAGCTAAAGCGAGACTCTACCTCAAAAAAAAAAAAAAAAATTCTAGATTATCCAGGCTAGATAACTAACAAAACACGGAATCCTGAAATCATAATAAATGTTAAGCACGAACTACCAGTAGGGCCCAGTGAAAGACGAAAACACAGGACGTTTGTTTATTTCAAGGCGGTGACAGTGCAACATTAAACCAAGCATGTGGCGCTGCTAAGCAGAAGTCAGTTCGACTGATCGTACAGGTCTCAAGCTCACCAAGCAAGTCGAGACCACAGACTCCGGGTCTTGCATTCTGGAGACCACCCCCAAGGCCTGCCACACCCACGTCCCGGGTAGAGAACTGTCCCAGCGGGACGGTCAAGGTCCTCGCTCAGCCCTGGAGGCAGCGCTGGCCGGTAGGGCAGACCTACAGCTCCAACGCCAGGCCTTTGCGCGGGCTCCGGAAGGTCACACCCCCACCTCACCCCAGTCTGGGCAAGGATGTTCAGAGGTGGCAGGTCACGGCCTTGGACTTAATCTCGTTACTCAGAAACCCACATAAGGCAGTGAGCTCACACAGCCCGACCAGGGAAAGGACAGGACCTCCCGAGGATGGAGCGTCTACGCACCGTCAGCAAATCCCAGGAGGCCATGGGAGTGGCTGACGCAACCGGAAGGGTGTGCTTAGGGAGCGTCTGCAAAGGCCGTGAAAGGAAGCCAGAGATCTTCTAAGCGGGCCACGGCTGGTAAGGGGGGTTGTAGGAAAGGCCACATGAAGACTGCTTATGCCAGCTAACCCGGGGCATGAAGAGCTGGGTCCCTACCCAGGCTCTCGGGCAGGACCAGAGGAGCTTCAGCTGGGGTGAACGGGGGGGGGGGCGGCGGCGTCTGGGGCACCATCTAAAAAGGTCAAGGCCAAACGATCGTCAGGGACCGACAACAAGTTGCATTCCTTGCTAAAATCTCTCTAGATAGCAAACCGTGAACTGTTGTAAGCCCGCCTCTCAACCTTGACGTCTGGTTCCGTTTCTCTCAACCAGGAAGCTACCCATTTTCACTGACTCCCTGCCAACTAGGAGTGGTCACGCACTTTCTCCCGCCCACCTGTCCATCACTGTGCTCAGCTGTCCACTCAGCGGACCCGGAGGGGCGGGATTGTCGGGGCCTCGCGTGACGTGGGCAGCCCGCCTGCAAGCGGGAGACGCGTGACGACGAGGCTGGTGGCGGCGGCGGCTGGTGGGTAGTCTCGAGCGGGTTGGTAACCGCCAGCTCGGGGGAAGTGTTGCTCGTCCCCATCCCCCTTGTACACGCCTCCGGTGCACCACGTGGGCGGGAAGCAAAGCAGGAAGGGGTGTTAGGTCAAATTCCAGCCTCATTGGTTGTCGCTGCTGCTGTCTCTCGCTAGAAAGTGTTCCGATTGGTCAGACCTGGAGGGGCGTCTAGGGTGGTCTCTGAATTCTGAAGCTGATTGGTTAGATGAGATACGCTAGCGAGGCACTTTCTTCCGCGACAGGTTGGGATTGGTCGGCCTGAGAGGTTGTTTGGGAATTCCACCACCCCCCAACAGGGGACTTTGATAGGTAAGTTTGGGATAGCAAACTGGAAAATTCCTCTCCATCGTCTATTATTGGTAAAGTAGGGCTGCGCTTCACCCTGGCTTTCTTTGCTTCACAGGATTGAGGAAATTTTATGTTCCCTAAAGCCTTAGGAGCTGTTGTTATAGAAGGAAATCTCGGATCCTATTTCAGGAGACCCAGGTATTTCTAAAGCAGGCTTTGCTTTCACCAAACCAAAGGTAGTTACAGGAGGAGCCCCGCACAGGACTTAAGGATGCTCTGAACAGCAGATGGGATCACGGAACAGCAGCAGCGCAGGGTCCGGGTCGGGAGACCCCTCCGAGGGCTTGCCCCGAAGAGGGGCTGGCCTGCGTCGAACTGAGGAAGAGGAAGAGGAGGATGAAGATGTGGATCTGGCCCAGGTACTGGCCTATCTCCTCCGCAGGTAACTTACCCTCTGCTGTGACCCCACAAGGTGCCACCACAGTCCCTTTGATCTCAACTCCAGGCAGGAAAATTCCAGAGGATAGGGGAATGGTATTAGCCCTATGGCAGTCAGCTCCATGCCTGGGCTTGTTCTTTCTTGGGACAGGTCAAACAAACCTTCTGGGCTTTAAGGGGCTGCCCAACTGAGCCTCTTTAGCTGTACCTACACACGTGTAGTTTTCCAAGTAAGAAAAGGAAAAATAAAACAGAAGGAGCCCTGAAGGGAAAGGAGAGGTGTGAGTAGTAAAGAATTGAGAAGGGGTTTGTTAAATCACTTGTCATGTGATTCGAGACTGTATGGATTTACTTGAAAAACAAGTTTAAATTGGCCTAATGCTAACTCTGTTCTTGAGGGAAGATTGCTTTGAAGGAAGTGACCACTAGAAATTAACTGGAAAGGGTGCACCTTGCTTTGTTTGCTAATGGTTCCGTGGGGAAAGATGAGCCTGGTAATCCTTCAGAATATTGTGTTTACTGCTGTATTCCGCCAGCAGAGGCTAGATAGAAATGCTCCTCTGCCTTTCTGCTCTTTGGCTGTTGAGGCTTAGTGGAAGAACACTTGTCTACCATGCACTGAGGTCGTGAGTTCAATTCCCAACACTAGAGAAAATGGAATTTTAGCTCTTTGGGAAGCAGCTTAGTAGATATCCTTCATGGCTGTTGGGGGTGTGTGCTTCTGCACTGAAAGTCCAAGTCAGTTTCCTGCTGCGTGGAAGGAGTCAAAATAACTGCCAGTCTAGATAGCTTCAGACTTCGAAATGAAAACCAAATATTCTAAAAGCTGAATAGCCATTGACTGGACTTGCTTGGCTTGGGGAAGGGATCCCCTCCTCTATAATAAGGGTCTCTCCACAGAGGCCAAGTGAGGTTGGTTCAGGGAGGAGGTGCAGCAAATTTACAACTCATCCAGGCCCTCTCCGACTCTGAAGAAGAGCATGACAGTGCCTGGGATGGTCGTCTTGGAGATCGATACAACCCACCTGGTAAGAGGAAAGACAGTCCAATACCTTAATGTTGGGAGATGTTCACCCCCTCCCCTTAAAAAATACGGGGGCTGGGCGTGGTGGTACACACCTTTAATCTCAGCTGAGGTAAGAGGATGGCTGAGAGTTCGAGGCCATCCTGAAAGTACATAGTGAATTTCAGGTCAACCTGAGCTAGAGTGAAATCCTACCTCAAGAAACCAAAAATAAATAAATAAATAAATAAATAAATAAATAAATAAATAAATAAATAAATAATCTGGGGCTGGAGAGATGGGTCAGCAATTAAACCACGTGCCTGCAAAGCCTAAGAACCCAGGTTCAATTCCCCAGTACTCATGTAAAGCCAGATGCACAAGGTTTGTAGTGGCTGGAGGCCCTGTCATGCCCATTTTCTCTTTCTCTCTCTCTTTCTCTCTCCCTCTCCCTCTCTCAAATAGGCAAAATTTTTGAAAAAACATTAATCTGGCAAAGCCAAATAGATTAATGTGAGTGAAAAAATAATTCAGGGAATGAGGAAGTCCTTGCAGCCAACCATGTTGAGTGTGCTTAGAATGAAACCCTTTTTTTGGTACTCACAGTAGATGCAACCCCTGACACCCGGGAGCTGGAATGCAATGAGATCAAGACACAGGTGGAATTGGCCACAGGACGGCTAGGACTTAGGAGGACAGTCCAGGAGCACAGCTTTCCTCGAATGTTACACCAGGTAGGCTTCACCTCCAGTCAGCCTGGCAGCAGGCCTGCTGAGGCAGTCAGAAGTTCTGCCTGCCCCAGAGAAAAAGAAGTAAGTTTCCCAAGGAAGTATCCAAGTGTGGGGGTTGAAGAGCTAGCCACCCTACATCTGAGTGCTATGGGACATCCAGTTCTGTAGCAAGAGCAAGATCCTTGGAGGAGGGGACTTGGTGCAATTGCAGTGGCCCTCTATTACGGCTAGCATTATTCCCCAATCCCTTCCATTTAGAGAGAACGGGGCCTCTGCCACCAGGGAAGCTTCTCCCTTGGAGAACGATCTCGAGTGATGTCTCAGTGAGTATGGGGTTTGGTGAAGAGACTCTTGAAGAGCTAGCCAGACCTTATCTTCTAAACTTAAAGGGGTAGATGTTAAACAATCCTTGGAAATAGTAAGGCTAGCTTAAAAGGGGGTCAAAGCTTTGAGAAGAAACTAAGTGGAAAAGTCTAGAATTTTAGAGGATAAAATTTTAATGGATAAAAGGATTATACGCAAAGCCAAAAGGGAATGTATTGCCATCCCAGTGTGCCAGTTGGGATCCCTCTCTTTCCCTTTGCATCTCCAGCTTCTTGCCTAATGATCTGAGCTTCATTGATGCCTACTCTCAGAAGGCTTTCTGTGGTATCTACAGCAAAGATGGTCAACTCTTCATGTCTGCTTGCCAAGGTACCTGATCATGGTCCTATAAACTGCCTTATGCAGAAGAAGGGACACTCTGGTTTATTAGCCTAGAGCATGGTTGCCATGATAAAGAGGAGACTCCATAGATATACTAAGCAAAAGGAGTCTGATCTAGGAAGGCTACAGGGAGGGCATTCTGTAACTCTGCCTGATGCTTGCTTTACAGATCAGGTAATCCGACTGTATGACTGCCAGTATGGCTGCTTTCATAAATTCAAAAGCATTAAGGCCCGAGATGTAGGCTGGAGTGTCCTGGATGTGGCCTTCACCCCTGATGGGAACCAGTTGCTCTATTCCAGCTGGTCTGATTACAGTGAGTATATACCAGACTTTTGTCTCTGCAGCCTGAGACCTGAAGTTTCTACGTAGCCTTCTTCTCTGAGATAAGACATCATGCTTTGACCTGGAAAAACCACTCTCAAGTGCTTAACATCTTTGTCATTTGTTCTGTCTCTTCCTTTGTTTTATTTCTGTTATTTCTCCCCAAACCCTGAAAGATTTATTGCTTCTCTTCTCTTAGTTCATATCTGCAATATCTATGGTGAAGCAGACACTCACACTGCCCTGGATCTAAGGTACATTTGCATTTCTCATACTTACCATAAACTTCTCAAAGAAGGCTCTCCAGAAGCAAACCTTGAACTATAACTCCCATCCAGAAGAAAAGTACTCTGGTTGCAAGTTTCTCTGTGTGGAATCCTGGAAGGGCACTGCCCACCATATCAGCCAGAGGAGCAGGGTGAAATAGAGGGTTGCAGGATTATTTCCAAGTTCTCACTGAGGTGATCCATGTGCTAGCATGTGTTAGCAATCCTCCTCTGTCTCATCCTTATAATCTGTGTCAGATTCTGTATAGATTAACAAAAGCTGGAAAGACATCCACTTAATTCTCTTTAGGCCAGATGAGCGTCGTTTTGCTGTCTTCTCCATCGCTGTCTCCTCAGATGGACGAGAAGTACTAGGAGGGTGAGTATTGTGGGGAATGTCTTCTTCCATTAATGAAGTAAGAGTTCTGTTAGAAAACCAGGCATGGTGGCGCACACCTTTAATCCCAGCACTCGGGAGGCAGAGGTAGGAGGATGACCATGAGTTTGAGGCCACCCTGAGACTACAGAGTGAATTCCAGGACAGTCTGGGCTAGAGTAAGACCCTACCTCAAAAAAAAACCCACCCAGGGCTGGAGAGATGGCTTAGTGGTTAAGGCCTTTGCCTGCAAAGCCAAAGGACCTTGGTTCGATTCCCCAGGACCCACATAAGCCAGATGCACAAGGTGGTGCATGCATCTGGAGTTTGTTTGCAGTGGCTGGGTGCCCTGGACTACGCATTCTCTCTCTCTCTCTCTGCCTCTTTCCCTCCCTCAAATAAATAAATAAAAATAAAATATTTTTAAAAAAACACCCAAAAAAAAGAGTTCTGTTAGAGATTGGCACCAGCAGCTATGAGAACAACTAGTCTTCTCCAGCTGCTTCACCTCTTGCTCACCATTTCCCTTATATTGTGAGGCAAGTCTTAAACCTCTTTGAAAACTAAGCTACCTCTCCTCTGTTCTGTGCAAGAACAGACAAAAACTTTTCAGAAGTACTCTCTAGCATGCACAACAATCATCCTCTTAGTCCTGGATCTAGGACCCTCCTCTTTTTTAATTTCAGAGCCAATGATGGCTGTCTATATGTTTTTGACCGAGAACAAAACCGGCGCACCCTTCAGGTACTGTTTCTGGGACTAGTGCCTGTGCTTCCCATTTTAAAATGAGCAGGAGGGGGCTAGAGAGATGGCTTAGCGGTTAAGGTGCCTGCCTGCTAAGGCTAAGAACCGGGTTCCAATCTCCAGGTCCCACGTTTAGCCAGATGCAAAGTGATACAAGGGCGCAATGCTGCACTTGACCACAAGGGGGCACACACATCTGGATTTCGTTCACAGCAGCTGAGAGACTGCTGGCATGCCCATCTTATCTGTCTCCCTCTCCCTCTCTGTCTGTCTCTCTCTGTGTCTCTCTCCAAAAATAAATAAAAATACTAAAATGAGCAGGAGGGCTGGAAAGATGGCACAGCAATTAAGGTACTTGCCTGCAAAGCCTAAGGACTTGAGTTCGATTCATCAGTACCCATGTAGAACCAGATGTACAAAGTGTCACATGTGTCTGGAGTCCATTTACAGTGGCTGGAGGTCCTGGCATGCCCATTCTCTCTGTCTCTCTTCTCTCTCTGCTTGCAAATAAATAAAATTATTTTTTAAAAAATAAAATAACCAGCTGGGCATGGTGACACATGCCTTTAATCCCAGTACTTGGGAGGCAGAGGTAGGAGGATTGCTGTGAGTTCAAGGCCATCCTGAGACTACATAGTGAATTCCAGGTCAGCCTGGGCTACAGTGAGACCCTACCTCGTAAAACAAAAACAGCCGGGTGTGGTGGCATACACCTTTAATCCCAGCACTCGGGAGGCAGAGGTAGGAGGATCTCTGAGTTCGAGGCCACCCTGAGACTACAGAGTGAATTCCAGGTCAGCCTGAGCTAGAGTGAGACTCTACCTTGAAAAACCAAAAAATAAAAAATAATAATAAAATAAAATGAGAAGGAAATCTTAAGATTCTTGGCTTCCTTTTCCATTAGATTGAATCTCATGAGGATGATGTGAACGCAGTAGCCTTTGCAGATATCAGCTCCCAGATCCTGTTCTCTGGAGGAGATGATGCTATCTGTAAAGTGTGGGATCGACGCACAATGAGAGAAGATGACCCCAAGCCCGTAGGTGCACTGGCTGGACACCAGGATGGCATCACCTTTATTGACAGCAAGGTGGGCAAAGTGGCGAGACTGCCTAACCAGGCCAACTGAGGTTCTGGTTGTCTGGAAAGTGTGGGTATGCAAGAGACTGAATATAGGGAAGGAGCTTAAGTCACGAAACAAGAGGTCCTATACCCACTAGTCTGCATGAAACAAGGGGTGCTTTCTTATTAGAAGACAATCTATTTTATTATTTTTATTTATTTATTTGAGAGAGAGAGACACACACACAGAGAGAAAATGGGTGCATCAGGGCCTCCAGCCACTGTAAATGAACTCCAGACACATGCACCACCTTGTATTTCTGGCTTACGTGGGTCCTGGGGAATCAAACTAGGGTCCTTTGGCTTTGTAGGC
Organism: Orientallactaga sibirica; assembly: GCA_036365145.1. Lineage (NCBI taxonomy): Eukaryota > Metazoa > Chordata > Mammalia > Rodentia > Dipodidae > Orientallactaga > Orientallactaga sibirica. The sequence continues at coordinate 12,043,403 of JAEOAD010000059.1, read as the reverse complement.
AAGCGCCTTAACCACTAAGCCATCTCTCCAGCCCAGGAAAAGTAGAAGACAATCTAATCCAAATTAAGATAGGTGACATAGTCAGTGCCCTGGGTAAAGAGAGAGGAACCTAGCCAGGGGTGGGAGCTGAAGGAGAACATCAAAGGTGAGCTCCCCAGGATGAAGAAAGACACTCCTCAACTGGAGCAAGGAAATTAAAATGGCAGGCACTGACAATGGCAAGCTCTGATACTTTTGTCCATCTTCGGGTTCAGGGTGATGCCCGGTATCTCATCTCCAACTCCAAAGACCAGACCATCAAGCTGTGGGATATCCGACGTTTTTCCAGCCGGGAAGGCATGGAAGCCTCACGCCAGGCTGCCACAAAGCAAAACTGGGACTATCGCTGGCAGCAGGTGCCCAAAAAAGGTAAGAGTGAAGCCGGGCGTGGTGGCACATGCCTTTAATCCCAGCACTCGGGAGGCAGAGGTAGGAGGATTGCATGAGTTCGAGGCCACCCTGAGACTACAGAGTGAATTCCAGGTCAGCCTGGGCTAGAGTGAGACCCTACCTCAAAAAAAAAAAAAAAAAAAAAAAAAAAAAAAGGTAAGAGTGGAAGTAAAACAGATACGGAGGTTGAGTCATGGTGGTAGTTATAATACTTGACCACAAGCTGGAGAAATGGCTCAATAGTTAAGACGCCTGCCTGCAAAGCCTAAAGACCGAGGTTCAGTTCCCCAGTACCCACTTAAAGGCAGAAGCACAAAGTGGCACATGCATCTGGAGTTTGCTTGCAGTGGCTAGAAGCCCTGGCACACTCCTTGCAAATAAATAAATAAAAATAATATTTAAGGGATGGAGAGATGGCTTAGTGGTTAAGGCACTTGCGTGTGAAGCCTAAGGACCAGGTTCAATTCCCCAGTACCCACACAAGCCAGATGCACAAAGTGGCACATGTGTCTGAAGTTCATTTTCAGTGGTAGAGGCCCTGGTGCACCCATTCCCTCCCCCCTCCTCTCTCATATAAATAAATAAATTTTTTAAACATATTTTATTTATTTATTTATTAGAGAGAGAGAAAGAGGCAAAGAGAGAGAAATAGGGAGGGAGAGAATGGACGTACCAGGGCCTCCAGCCACTGCAAACAAACTCCAGATGCATGTATCCCCTTGTGCATCTGGCTTATGTGGGTCCTGGAGAATAGAACCAGGGTCCTTTGGCTTTGCAGGCAAACATCTTAACCACTAAGCCATCTCTCCAGCCATAAATAAAATATTTTTTCAAATAATAATTTTGTTGTTGTTGTTGTTGTTGTTGTTTATTGTTTTTTGAGGTAGGTCTCACTCTAGCCCAGGGTGACCTGGAATTCACTATGTAGTCTCAGGGTGGCTTAAAAAGAGTACCTAGGATAAAGTTGATCCCAGAAAAAAAAAAAAAAGAAAGAGTACCTAGGGGCTGAGAGATGGCTTAGTGGTTAAGACACCTGCCTGCGAAGCCTAAGAACGCCTGTCCAATTCTCCAGGTCCCACATTTAGCCAGATGCAAAGTGACACAATGCTGCACTTGCCCACAAGGGGGCGCACACATCTGGAATTTGTTCACAGCGACTTAGAGGCCTGGCATGCCCATTCTCTGAGATGAACTCTCTCCAAAAAAAGTACTTAGTTATGGAGCCAAAGGAAGGCTATGACCTCTTACAATGCAGCTGCCCAGACAGAAATTGGCCATAATATCCATGATCTTGCAGTGCCTGCAATTCACAAGACCAAAAAGAGAAGAAAACCAACCAGCCACCAAATTAGGAGAGAGACTAAAACAAAACTAAAGGGAAAAGGTCATGATGGAGACTTCAGTTCTAAAGTGGAATGGGGGAGGGGAGGGAAATATCAGGTGGGGTTTTTTTGGTATGTAAGATTAAGTCAATAAAAATAATAATAAAAAAAAAGTACTTGCAGCTGGAAAGATGGCTTAGTGATTAAGGTGTTGAATATATTGCAAAAGGATCCAAATTCGATTCTCCATTCCCACATAAGCCAGATGCACAAGGGGGCGCAGCATCTGGAGTTAGGGAAATTTAAAACTATCAGGGTGTTGTGGCATTGTTTAATCCACCCAGCACTTTGGGCTGAGGTCTCATTACTGTGAGTCTTGAGGCCAACTTAAGATAGTGAGTCCTGTAAAATCAAACAAGTTAAATACTTTCAACATGAAAAACCAAGGAGAAAAAACATTTTTTAACTGGTAAAAGCAAAGAGAGACTAATGAATAATCTGTTGCCTCAAGTCCTATCAGCCCTATCAAACTTCTAAAGTTTAAGTTTAATTGTTGAACCATTGAGACTGACAATCCCAGGCTTGGGGCAGATCACTTGGAACAAGTCAACAATGGGCATTTTAGTAAGCCAGATGTGATAGTGCACACCTTTAATCCCAACATTTACTCCATGAAGTAGCCCTTTCACAGTCCTGGTATATCTGAGACCACATCTTCAGGTCTCCAGGTCAGCCTGGGCCATCTTCCAAACCCTCTTCCAAAAAATTCAACAAAAAAAATGTATTTTAGTATCATGACAATCAGCAGGGCCACATTGCTGATTGTCATCTATCAGGTGGGAAAGTCAACAGTTGAAGCTAGATAAGTGATTGTTCTAAATGTTGATTTCTGCCATTTCTGGCGCTAATACCATCCAGAAGCAAACTCCTAATCTAATCAGCCATCCTTAATCCAGCCTGACAAAATAAAGCTCCCAGGGGACAGCTCTTTGTTTCTTCTCCATGGAGTTCTTTACAAGAGTTTGCATTTTCCCAGCCTTTCACAGGCCAGCAGTTCATCCAGTGGCTGCTCTGCTGGCAAAGTGGTTGGTAAGAATTGTGTCAGAACACCTTCCTTCCACCTTCAGAAAAGATTGCTAATCTGTATAATAGCAGCATAACCAGTCTCAGTGCCTCTTTAATTTAGCCTGGGGTAGGTTTTCCAACTCAAAATCTTAAAATCTCAGTCCGAACATCTTTAGCCAAGAAAAGATCAGTCCATTACAAATTTAACCTTGATTAAACTTTCTGGACCTGGATAGTGGAACGTAGCCATCCCTTATGCCAGTAGCCCAGCTCCAACAAAGTCCTCTGCAGTCTTTCCTTCCCTTAGAAAGCTCATAAGCCAAGCCTCAAGTTCAATACAGTCTGCACTTAGCATTCTCAAACTCTCATCAGAATAGTCCATAAAACTTGGCTTACCACTCCAGAAGGCATCTTCAGTTGCAAGCACCAAGTCCATGCCCATTCCCCCAAAACAAGTTGCAAAAGAGCGAATATCCACATGGTCAGGTTCATCTCACCCCACTCCTGGTACCACTTTACTGTAGCAGACAGCTTCAGGTTCTCTGAGATGAACTTCCAGACCAGGCACAGTTATGGAGGAAGGGATATTATTTATTGAAGCTTACAGATCCAGGGAAGTTCCATAAAGGCAGGAAAAGCAGCCTGCTCTTCACAGGGCCAAACAGAGAGAGAAAAAAATATTTTTCAACCAGCCACCACAGCACACAGAGCAAAACAAAACTACAGCCAAAGGTCACACAGCAGACTTCAGGAACTCTGCTAGACACATTTGCATATCTTTACAATGGAATCTCAAACCCATCACCACACCTTAAGACCGGGCCCCCAGTGACCTTGCCTCTAGCAAGGTGATTGCAGATGCAAACTGTAAGTAACAAACCATTGAATATATTGGGGGACATATATTCAAACTACCACAAGGCCGCTGGCATGCCCATTCTCTGTCTCTTTCTCTCTCCAAAAAAAAAGTACTTAGAGAGCCAAAGGAAGGCTATGACCTCTTACAATGCAGCTGCCCAGACAGAAATTGGCCTCGATATCCATGATCTTGCAGTGCCTAGCAATACCTTTGCAAGACCCTCAAAATAGAAGAGAAAGATGATGTCATCAAATTAGGAGAGAGACTAATGGAGAAAGGGAGGGGATATGATGGAGACCGGAGTTCTAAAGTGGAATGGGGGAGGGGAGGGAAATATCAGGTGGGGGTTTTTTTGGTATGTAAGATTAAAAGTCAATAAAAATAATAATAAAAAAAAAAGTACTTAGGGCTGGAGAGATGGCTTAGTGATTAAGGTGTTTGCCTGCAATGCAAAAGGATCCCGATTCGATTCTCCAGGACCCACATAAGCCAGATGCACAAGGGGGCGCAAACATCTGGAGTTAGGGAAAGGAAAAAACCTCTCAGGGTGTGGTGGCACATGCCTTTAATTCCACCCAGCACTTTGGAGGCTGAGGTAGAAGGATTACTGTGAGTTCAAGGCCACCCTAAGACTACATAGTACATTCCAGGTCAGCCTGGATTAGAGTGAGACACTACCTTGAAAAACCCAAGGAAAAAAAAGAGTGCTTAACCACTAGTGCAGCCTGCCATGGGCATAATGGATTTGTCTGTTGCCTGGGAGTCCTAGAGCCCTATTTGCAATCTCTTCTAAACATTAACCCTTTATTTGTTGAACCATTGGAAGGTACTAGAGGATCCCAGGCTTGGGGGCTGGAGATCACTTAGAACAAGTCAACAATGGAGTATTTTAGTAAGCCAGATGTGATAGTGCACACCTTTAATCCCAACATTTAGGAGGCAGAAGTAGGAAAATCACTGTGAGATCGAGGCCGTCCTGAGACCACATAGTGAATTCCAGGTCAGCCTGGGCTAGAGTGAAACCCTACCTCAAAAAAAACAACAACAAAAAAAGTATTTTAGTATCATGACAATCAGCAGGGCCACATTGCTGAATGTCATCTATCAGGTGGGAAAGTCAACAGTTGAAGCTAGATAAGTGATTGTCTCTAAATGTTGATTTCTGCCAAGGACTGGCGCTACAGGACCATCCAGAAGCAAACTCCCTAATCTAATCATGCATCCTTATCCAGCCTGGCGGAAACTGAAGCTCCCAGGGGACAGCTCTTTGATGACCTACCGGGGCCATGGAGTTCTACATACCCTCATCCGCTGTCGGTTCTCCCCAGCCCACAGCACAGGCCAGCAGTTCATCTACAGTGGCTGCTCTACTGGCAAAGTGGTTGGTAAGAATTGTGTCAGAACAGAGGCCTTAGGAGGGGCAGAAATAGTTCTCTGGCATTACATCTGTATAACCACAGTGGCTACCTTAAGAAGCCCCAATAACAACTACAAGTGAAATTTAATTTAGCCTGGGGTAGAAGAGGCTAAAACAGAACTAGAAAGCATTCTGTTCATGAACATTTTAAGTTAAGAAAAAGAACAGAGAATTCTACTCAGTGATACAATAGATTACCAAAAGTAACAGCATCAAAGCAGGGCGTGGTGTCACACACCTTTGATCCCACCACTCGGGAGGCAGAAGTAGGAGGATCGCTGTGAGTTCGAGGCCACCCTAAGACTACATAGTGAATTCCTGGTCAGCCTGCACTAGAGTTGAAACCCCACCTCGAAAAAAAAAAAAAAAAATTGAGCAGTAAAGGACCAAAGCTGGAGACTTTAGTAAAACAAGCAAGCAGAGCTGTAGTGAGGTATTGACAATATGCAGCATGTAGACAGATACCCGGGTAAGAATTCATGCAGAAAAAGAGATATGCCCTTGGGGCTGGAGAGGTGGCTTAGTGGTTAATACCCTTGCCTGCAAAGCCAAAGGATCCCAGTTCGACTCTCCAGGATCCACGTAAGCCAGATGCACAAGGAGGCACATGCATCTGTGCACATGCGTTTGCAGTGGATGGAGGCCCTGATGCACTCTTTCTCTCTCTCTCTCTCTCTCTCTCTCTCTCTCTCTCTCTCTCTCTTCTTACTCTCTCTCAAATAAATAAATAAATATTTTTTAAAAAGGAGAGAGATGCCCTGTCAGACAAGAAATAACAGGTGTAGACATCTGCCTAGAGCCTGGAAGTCACTTTTGATGCCTTCCATATCTTGCTAAAAGACTTGAAGCCAATGCATTTCTTTGGTTTTTGAGACAGGATTTCCTGTACCCAAGACTGGTCTTGAACTCCTGATCCTCCTGTCTCTACTACCCAAGTGCTGAGATTACAGGTGTATACCACCACACCTAGCTTTCTAAAGTATTTCCATAATGACAGGCCTGTGAAGTCCAGCTAAGGGCCAGGGATACCCATGTTCTACTCTAGCCTTAACCTAAGGTAGGGACAGGAGCAGGGAAAAGGAAAAGAAATAACACCATCCTCTGCCATGTGCTTTGTTCCCATGGGAAAGTGGGACACTACCTGAGATGTAGGTCGGTAGGGCCAATCAGCCAAGGAGTGGGTTGAAAGTCCTATGGCAGATTCTCTCCAGCTCTGGCCTTTCCTGGGCAGTATACAACCTCCTCAGCGGTCAAATCGTGAAGAAGCTGACCAACCACAAGGCCTGTGTACGGGACGTCAGTTGGCATCCCTTTGAAGAAAAGATTGTCAGCAGTTCGGTGAGATTTCATAGATTGTGTAATTGGGGGCTGGAGACATGCTCAGTGGTTAAGGTGCTTGCCTTTAAAGCCCAACAACCCCAGTTCGATGCCCCAGTACCCACATGAAGCCAGATGCACGAAGTGGCATGTGCATCTGGAGTTCGTTTGCAGCAGCTAGAGGCCTTGTTGTGCCCAATCTTTCTCTTTCTCTCTCTTTCCTCTGCCAGGCGTGGTGGCACACGCCTTTAATCCCAGCATTAGGGAGGCTAAGGAAGGAGGATTGCTGTGAGTTCTAGGGCAGCCTGAGACTACTTAGTGAAGTCCCAGTCAGCCTGGACTAGAGCAAGACCCTACCAAGAAGAAAGAAAAAGAAAGAAAGAAAGAAAGAAAGAAAGAAAGAAAGAAAGAAAGAAAGAAAGAAAGAAAGAAAGAAAGAGAGAGGGAAAGGGAAGAAAGAAAGAGGGAGGGAGGGAGGGAAAGGAGGAAAGAAAGGGAGGGAGGGAAGAGAGAAAGAGAGAGAGAGAAGAAAAGAAAAAAGAAAAGAAAGATTGATTGTGTGGGGTGTGTAGCATGTCTGGGGCTAGAAATGGGAAGAGACTGTATTCCCCTGACACTTACCACCTTCTGCCTTGCAGTGGGACGGAAACCTGCGTCTGTGGCAGTACTGCCAGGCTGAGTACTTCCAGGATGACATGCCAGAGTCTGAGAAATGCCCCAGTGCCCCCATTCCAGTGTCCTGCTCCTCTATGGCTTTTTCCTCACCTCAGTAGATCTGACCTCCAGCTTTTTTACAGAGTGAACTTTCAACATGTTCTTTGCCTCCTCCCTTTTCCAAATCTTCTGGGAAAGTGGAGGAATCACTGGCATTGGATAGTGAGAAGCAGAAGCTCAATATTCGGGCCCCAGCTGAGGCCATCCCAGTAGGCCAAGTGGTCTCTTCATGCATTTACACCCTATCTATTTGGTTCCCTATCTCTGGCCAGAATGTGGCAGGACTGCCATTATCTAGGGTGTAGCTTTCACCAACAAGAGAACTATCCTGAATAGTTCTGATCATGTAAAGATATTAGGTGTTGACTCATAGAGTAGATGCCTGGGGCCAGGTCTGAACAGACCTATGAGCCAAGCCCATTTTCCCAGGTCTTCACATTGGCCAGGTGTCCTGGCTTTTCTTCCTAAGGCCTTTGGGGGAGGGCAGAGGTGTTTCCTTCGCACCCTCTTGGGGTGGGAACTGACTACTTTCACAGCTAGATCTTTGGGATTGGACAAGCTATGGTGTGAGAGGCAGGAGTCTCCAGAAGCTTTGTATGGCCCTGCATAAGTCAGGCCCTACCTTCTCAAAATGTCCTCTCATGCTGGAGACATTCAGCTTCAAGGAATGAGGTTGAAATAGGACTCCTCCAACCTCTCACTGGCTTTAGCTTTCCTAATAAACTGTCTATGGGAACCTGGCTCACTGTCTCTTTTCCCTATCTGAGGTCTTTCTTCTCAGTTCAAGAAAACAGTTTTAAGCCAAGTGTGATGACATATACCTGTAAGCAGTTGGGAGGTGAGAGCAGGAGTTCAAGGTTATCCTCAGCCACATAATGAGTTCAAGGCCAGACTGATCTACATGAAACCCTGTCTCTAAAATAAAAATGGACTTGGGGGATGACCCAGTAGATACAAATTTGTGACACAAGTATGGATACCTGAGTTTGGAACCCTGGTTCCCATATAAAAAAAGCTAAAAACGGGTTGGAGAGAGATGGCTCAGGGGTTAAAATTCCCCAGCACCCATATAAAGCCAGATGCAAAAAGTGGCATATACGTCTGGAGTTGTATGCAGTGGTAGGAGGCCATGTCTCTCTCCATGTCCCTCTCTACAAATAAAATTTTATTTTTTAATTTTTTTGTTTTTTGAGGTAGGGTCCTACTCTAGCCCAGGCTGACCTGGAACTCACTATGTAGTCTTAGGGTGGCCTCAAACTCGTGGCAATCCTCCTACCTCTGCCTCCCGAGTGCTGGGATTAAAGGCGTGCGCCACCATGCCTGGCAATTTTTTTTTTTTTTTTTAATTTTGGAAATAGGGTCTCATTCTAGCTCAGGCTTACCTGAAATTCACTATGTAGTCTCAGGGTGGCCTCAAACTCACGGTGATCCTCCCAAGTGCTGGGATTAAAGACGTGCCACTACGCCCTGCCAAATTCTTTTTTTAAAAAAGCTAAATACTGGCAGGCATTTGTAATCCCAGCCACAACCATAAGCAAGAAGGGAGGCAGCTAACCTGGCAAGAACAACAGTGAACAACATAAGATCCTGCCTCGAAGGTGGTGGAAGGTGAAGACCAACCCTCCTCAGTTGTCCTGTGACTTCCATACATATACTGTGACCCAGGAATGCGTGTGTCAGTTCTGTTCTAAAGTTGTTCCAGTCTGCAGAAAGGGTGGTCCATAAATATGGAGTGGAAGAGAACCTGATTAGCACTGAGGCCTCCCACTCAGAACCCCCAGACCTTAGAGCACACTGAAAGCCAGTGGAGATGGCCTTCACATGTAACTATGACTTTACATGGCTTGTTTTCTAATGCAATTTTTTTGTGTGTGTGTGTTTTGTTTTTCGAGGTAGGGTCTCACTGTGGCTCAGGCTGACCTGGAATTCACTATCTAGTCTCAGGGTGGCCCTGAACTCTCAGTGATCCTCTTACCTCTGCCTCCCGAGTGCTGGGATTAAAGGCGTGTGCCACCACGCCCGGCTTCTAATGCAATTTTTAAACCTGCCATGTACTTTAAGAAGCACCTATAGACTTCACAGCCACATTCAAGGGGGTGCGAATTTTTTTTGTGTATATGTGCTTTATGAGGTATGGTCTCACTCATCCAGGCTGACTTGGAATCTATGATGTAGTCTCAGGGTGGCCTCAAAATCAAAGTGATCCTCCTACGTCTGCCTCCAAAGTGCTGGGATTAAAGGCGTGCACCACCATGCCCATCAGGAATTGGTTTTTTTTTTTGTTTTTTTTTTTTTTTTTTTGGTTTTGCGAGGTAGGGTCTCACTCTGGTCCAGGCTGACCTGGAATTCACTATGTAGTCTCAGGGTGGCCTCGAACTCTTGGCGATCCTCCTACCTCTGCCTCCCGAGTGCTGGGATTAAAGGCATGCGCCACCACGCCCGGCTTAGGAATTGTTTTTATTTTTCTTTTGAGGTGGAGCCTCACCACGTTACCCAGGCTGATCTTGCTTCATCTTCCTGAGTAGGACTATGGATGCCATTCTTGGCCGCAAGTAGGTAATATCAAAAGAACAACTGTCAAGGGCTGAGGATGTAGCTGAGTTGGTGGAGTGTTTGCTAGTATGTATGAGGCCCTGCCTAAACCAGGTGTGGTGCACTATGGAAGTGGTGGCAAGAGAATCAGAAGATCAAGATCACCCTCAGCTACTTAATGCAAGGCAAGCCTGTGCTACATGAGATCCAGAAATAAAACCTATCCAGTTTCTCAGCCTCCCCGGATTCTCTTGCCTTAAAATAATCATCTAGGTATAGTGGCACATACCTACTATCCCAGCTCCCCCTCAGAAGCAAAAGTGGAAGACTGCCGCAAGTTCCAGGCCAACCTGAGCTACAGTGTGAGTGAGACTTTGTCACCAAAAAAAAAAAAAAAAAAAAAAAAATCAGAAAAGCCAAGCTCATGCCTATACGCATATGTGGGAGGCTGGAGAATCACTATTCAAGGTCATCCTCAATTACAGAGTAAGTTCAAGGCTGCTGCAGTCAGGTTTGCGTTGCTGGCTGAAAACACCTGACCAAGAGCAGCTTGTGGAAAAAGGGGTATATTTTGGTTTACAGGCTCCAGGGATGCTCCATGATGGCAGGGGGAAATGATGGCATGAGCAGAGAGTGGACATCACCTCCTCGCCAACATCAGGTGGACAACAGCAACAGGAGAGTGCCAAACACACGAGGAAACTGGATATAACACCCATAAGCCTGCTGCCAACAGTACACCTCCTCCAGGAGGGTTTAATTCCCAAATTGCCATCAGCTGGGGACATGGCATTCAGAATACCTGAGTTTATAGGAGACACCTGAATCAAACCACCACACAGGCCAACCTTGGGGGGGAAGGCTTAGCACTTAAAGGCATTTGCTTGCAAAGTCTGATGGCCCAGGTTCAATTTCCAGTACTCATGTAAAACCAGATGCACAAAGTGTACATGCATCTGGAGTTCATTTGTCATGGCAGGATCTCTGACACACCCATACTCACTCTCATGCTGTCTGTCTTTCTCAAAAATATGGTTTTAGGGCTGGAGAGATGGCTTAGTGGTTAAGGCACATGCCTGCAAAGCCTAAGGACCCCAGTTCGATTCTCCAGATCCCAGTCCTCAGGAGGCAGAAGGAGGATCACTGTGAGTTAGAGGCCAATCTGGGCTATAGCGAGACCCTACCTCAAAAAAAAAAAAAAAAAAAAGAGAGAGAGAGAGAGAGAAAATTCCAGGTCATCCTGAGCTAGAGTGAGACCCTACCTTAAAAAAACAAAAAGAGAGCCAGGCGTGGTGGCGCACGCCTTTAATCCCAGCACTCGGGAGGCAGAGGTAGGAGGATCGCCGTGAGTTCGAGGCCACCCTGAGAATACAGAGTGAATTCCAGGTCAGCCTGAACTAGAGTAAGACCCTACCTCGAAAAACCAAAAAAAAAAAAAAAGAGAGAGAGAGAGAGAGAGAGAGAAATAGTAATTTTAGAACCTCATCTGGGCTGGAGACATGGCTTAGCGGTTAAGGTGCTTGCCTGCAAAGCCAAAGGACCCAAGTTCAACTCCTCTGGACCTACATAAGCAAGGTGCACAAGGGGTGCATGCATCTCGAGTTTGTTTGCTGTGGCTGGAGGCCCTGGCACGCCCATTCTCTCTCTACCTGCTTATTTCTATAACTCACTCTCTCTCAAATAAATAAAAATAAAATATTTTAAGAAAACCTCATCTGATCAAGGACTCATGGATCATCCATTCTCAAATATTCCCAATACAACCCTGCTAGCAAAATATATAAACTTGTACTAATCATCTATTTAGTATTTGTTAGGGTCAGATTTTTGATGGAGGACAGTTCCCTGTATCCAAGACTTTATTGTAGTACATCTTTTTTTTTATACCCGGCCTTTTCTTTCTTTTAATATTTTATTTACTTATTTGAGAGAGCTCCTCAGAATGAAAAATGAGAATGGGCGTGCCAGGGCCTCCAGCTACTGCAAGACTCACCAGATGAATCAAAAATCACCTTGTTCATCTCATGCTTACATAGGTTCTGAGGCTGAACCTGGGCTATTCAAGGTCATTAGGCTTTGCAGAAGTTCAAGCTGATAAGCCATCTTTGTGTTGCTGGCCCAGCTTTCTTTCCTTTTTCAGCTTTTACCCTGAAGGGTATATTTTTCACTTTACAGGCTCAGGGATGCTCCATGATGAAATTGGCATGGGCAGAGATTGGTGTTAAACTCACCAACATCAGGTGACAACAACAGGTCTTTCTTTTCTGGGATAAAGGACACTGGATATAACACCCATAAGCCTGTATTTTTTCTTTTCTGCCTCCAGGAGGGTTTAATTCCCAAATTGCCATCAGCTGGGGACATGGCATTCAGAATACTAGAGTTTATGGGAATACCTGAATCAAAACCACCACACAGGCCAATCTCTTATTTTGGCTGTCATCTCTAAAGGCATTTGTTTGCAAAGTTTGATGGTCTTGGTTCAATTGTCCAGTACTCATGTAAAACCAGATGCACAATGTAGGTCATCTTGTGTCTGGTCATGGCAGGATCTTTGACACACCCATACTCACTCACCCTTCCTTTTTCTCTTACTGGGAAGGTGTGGAGAGATGGCTCAGTGCTGAGCACTCCCTGTCACTTCTCAGCACCATGGTGCCTTCTCCAGATCCCAGTCCACTGCCATCTGAAAAGAGGATTTTCTGACCAAAGTGGAGGCCAATCTGGGCTATGGACATTAAGACCCTGCCTCAAAAAAAAAAAAAAAAATAGTATATACATTTAGATTCAGGTCATCCTGGAGCTAGGGCCTAGTGTTTTCTTTTAAAAAATATTTTTAGATGCCAGGGTGGTGGCTGACGCTTAATCCCAGCACTTTCGGGAGGCAGAGGTAGGAGGGATCGCCGTGAGTTGAGGGCCACCCTGAGAACTACAGAGTTAATTCAGGTCAGCCTGAACTAGAGGTAAGACCCTACCTCGAAAACCAAAAAAAAAAAAAAAGAAAGAAACCAGATAGTAATTTTAGAACCTCATCTGGGCTGGAGACATGGCTTAGCGGTTAAGGTGCTTGCCTGCAAATAAAGGACCCAAGTTCAACTCCTCTGGACCACATAAGCAATGTGCACAAGGGGTGCATGCATTTTTAATTTGTTTGCTGTGGCTGGAGGCCTGGCACCCCATTCTCTCTACCTGCTTATTTCTATAACTCACTTCTCTCAAATAAATAAAAATAAAATATTTTAAGAAAACCTCATCTGATCAAGGGACTCATGGATCATCCATTCTCAAATATTCCCAATACAACCCTGCTAGCAAAATATATAAACTTGTTTTAATCATCTATTTAGTATTTGTTAGGGTCAGATTTTGATGGAGGACAGTTCCCTGTATCCAAGACTTTATTGTAGTACATCTTTTTTTTTTTTTTTTTTTTTTTTTTTTCGGTTTTTCGATGTAGGTCTCACTCTAGCCCCTCCAGGCTGACCTGGAATTCACTCTAGAACTCTTTGGCTTTGAACCTGCAATCCTCCTACCCTGCCTCCCAAGTGCTGGGATTAAGCTCTCAGCCCTGAAATTTTTTATTATTATTTTATTGAGAGAGATAGAGGAAGAGGCAGAGAGAGAATGGGCACGCCAGAGGCCTCTCAGCCACTGTGAACAAACTCCAGACATGTGGGCCCCTTGTGGGCAAGTGTGGCATTGCGCTCTTATGTCACTTTATGTCTGGCTAAACTTGGGACCTGGAAATGGAACAGGCATTCTTAGGCTTGGCAGGCAGGCACCTTAACCGCTAAGCCATTTCTCCAGCCCTTGTCGAACAGCTTTAATCCTAGCACTCGGGAGGCAGAGGTAGGGGGATTGCTGTGAGTTTGAGGCCAGCCTGGGACCATAGCCCGAACTAGAGTAAGACCCTACCTAGAAAAAAAAAGACTACTGTAATGGGGGAGAAAAAAGGGGGTGCATGCACTTGAGGGATGTGGGCCAAAGAGGAGAGAGTGTGAGATGGGGAAGGGGGCGGAGGAAAAGCATGCAAAGCCAGGTGTGGTGGTGCACATCTTTAATCCCAGCACTCAGGAGGTGGAGGTAGGAGGATCACCATGAGTTCAAGGCCACCCTGAGACTACATAGTGAATTCCAGGTCAGCATGGGCTAGAGACACTACCTCAAAAAAAAAAAAAAAAAGCATGCACCTGGAGTAGGAGAGCCAAAAGAGAGGACTAGAAAGAGACTTTTTGTTTTTGTTTTTTGTTTTGGGGTTTTTTGTTTTGTTTTGTTTTGTTTTTTGTTGTTGTTGTTTGTTTTTTTGAGGCAGGGTCTCACTCTGGTCCAGGCTGACCTGGAATTAACTATGTAATCTCAGGGTGGCCTCAAACTCTCAGCGATCCTCCTACCTCTGCCTCCCGAACTGCTGGGATTAAGCGATGCCACCACGCCCTTTTGGTAAAGAGACTTTTTGTTTGTTTGTTCTGAGGATGGGCTTGGGTTGTGTGCAGAGATAGGGGTTGAGAGAAAATTGCCTTTCCTTCTCTCTCTCTTTTTTTAAAAAAATATTTTATTTATTTGAGAGAGAGAATGGGCATGCCAGAGCCTCCAGCCACTGCAAACGAACTCCAGATGCGTGTGCCCCATTGTGCATCTGGTTTACATGGATCCTGGAGAGTCAAACCAGGATTCTTTGGCTTTACAGGCAAATGCCTTAACTGCTAAGCCATCTCCAACTTCCCTTCTCTTTTTTTTATTAGCCCTTTTTTAAAAAATTAAGTACTTTGTTTATTTGAGAGAGAAAGAGATAGATAGAGAGAGAAAGGGCACTCCAGGACTCTAGCCACTGCAACCAAACTCCAGACACATGTGCCTCCTTGTGCATATGGCTTACGTGGGTCCTGGGGAATCAAACCATCATCCTTAGGCTTCTCAGGCAAATGCCTTAACTGCTAAGCCATTTCCCTAGCCCTGCCCTCCCTTCTCTTAGTTCAGAAATGTCCTCAATTACCATACCAGGAGGCAGTCCCAGAGTCCCAGGATTAGCAAGGCCAGGTGGTGGGGGAGGTGTGTGGGGGGTGATGGGTACAGAGCTCTGATACTCTTAACCATACTACTAGAAATTATAATGGAAACTCAATCCAGAAGAAAAAGCAATTCTATGGTTTTAAAGTCACTGGAATGTTTGTCTTTTTCTTTTTCCTTTTTTTTTTTTTTTTTGGTTTTTCCAGGTAGGGTCTCACTGTAGCTCAGGCTGACCTGGAATTTACTACTTAGTCTCTGGGTGGCCTAGAACTCTCAGCAATCCTCCTACCTCTGCCTCCCGAGTTCTGGGATTAAAGACATATGCCACCACACCCAGCCCTGAGACAAGGTCTTATTGTGTAGACCAGGCTGTTCTTGAATTGAGGCAATCTTCCTGTCTTAATTCCTTGGTGTTGAGATTACGGGCATGTACCACCATGCCTAGCAGGAAAATTTTTAATTATATTTTTATAATATTTATAATATATAATAATTTTATAATATTTATAATATATAATAATTATAATATTATATTTTTAAAATATATTTTATTTATTTATTTGAGATTGAGAAAGAGACAGGGGGTGGAGAGAATGGGTGCACCAGGACCTCCAGCCATTGCAAATGAACTCCAGATGCATGATCCCCTTGTGCATCTGGCTTACGTGGGTCCTGGAGAATCAAACTGGGATCCTCTACCTGCCTATTTCTGCAAATGCCTTAACTGCAAATTAATCTCTCTAAATAAATAAATAAATTTAAATTTAAATAAATAAAATATCAAAAAAGCCCAGGCTGACCTGGAATTCACTATGGAGTTTACAGCAATCCTCCTACCTCAGCCTTCCGAGTGCTGGGATTATAGTGAATTCCAGGTCAGCCTGGGCTAAAATGAGACCCTACCTCAAAACCAAAAATAAATAAATAAAAAACAGTTAATAAGTAATAGATATCTTCCACCCTCCTGCTCCATCCTCAGGAGTCAGACTGGGTGTCAGGCACGAGTTCTTATACATGACAAACTGGGGCTGTTTTTGTTTCCCTGGGATCTTCTCCACTCCTGTCACCTGACAGTAAACCTGATTTCTGGGATTCTGGGGGTCCCATCTGGATAACCATCATCCTTTCCCAGATGCCTTTCCCAGAACACTTGACTTTTACCTTTTGGTTCTCATCAGCACGAACGTAAATAATGGCCCATTAGCTATAAATTCTTTTGTGCACATACCACAACCATCCTGGGCCAAAGTAGCCTTTTAGACCCTGTTTCCAGACAGAGGCTGGAGCTTCTGAGCTACTCAGGTTACTTTGCTCTGAAGTGGATTTCCCATCTGATACACCTCCTATGACCCTAGGTAGACAAGGTGCTTTGCACACTCACTGCCCCCTTTGAGCTCCAGGAGAAGGGGCCTATAATTGTGATAAGATAGACATGTTTGTTCGAAAGGTTTGCTGGCTATGTCCCAGATTTCCTGTGGAACAGAAGCATGGTAAAGTTGAGTGGGTGGAAAATAGCCTTGGCTGATCAGACTGTGGACAAGGATTGACTTGAACAGTAGGCCTGGCCTAAAACACAGACTCAAATGTGACTAGAGCTAAGGACACAAGGGCTAACAAGACAGGATACAGAGAGCTGGGGTGGTGCACTCCTTTAATCTCAAAAGCACTTGGGAGGAAGAGGTAGGGAGGGATTGCCATGAGTTCGAGGCCACCATGAGACTACATAGTGAATTCCAGGTCACCCTGGGCTACAGCAAGACCCTACCTCGAGAAACAAAAAACTAAAAACAAAACAAAACAAAAGACAGGATACAGGCTGTGTCACAACATACTTCCACACACCAGAGGCCAGGACCATGCTGAGTGTCAACCCTCCACTCTGAGTAATAGATATCTTCCACCCTCCTGCTCCATCCTCAGGAGTCAGACTGGGTGTCAGGCACGGTTCTTATACATGACAAACTGGGGCTGTTTTTGTTTCCCTGGGATCTTCTCCACTCCTGTCACCTGACAGTAAACCTGATTTCTGGGATTCTGGGGGTCCCATCTGGATAACCATCATCCTTTCCCAGATGCCTTTCCCAGAACACTTGACTTTTACCTTTTGGTTCTCATCAGCACGAACGTAAATAATGGCCCATTAGCTATAAATTCTTTGTGCACATACTTCACAGCCATCCTGGGCCAAAGTAGCCTTTTAGACCCCTGTTTCCAGACAGGGGCTGGAGCTTTCCTGAGCTACTCAGGTTACTTTGCTCTGAAGTGGATTTCCCATCTGATACACCTCCTATGACCCTAGGTAGACAAGGTGCTTTGCACACTCGCACTGCTCCTTTGAGCTCCAGGAGAAGGGCCTATAATTGTGATAAGATAGACATGTTTGTTCGAAAGGTTTGGTTGGCTATGTCCCAGATTTCCCTGTGGAACAGAAGCCTGGTAAAGTTGAGGTGGGTGGAAAATAGCCTTGGCTGATCAGACTGTGGACAAGGATTGACTTGAACAGTAGGCCTGGCCCTAAAACACAGACTCAAATGTGACTAGAGCTAAGGACACAAGGGCTAACAAGACAGGATACAGAGAGCTGGGCGTGGTGGTGCACTCCTTTAATCTCAGCACTTGGGAGGAAGAGGTAGGAGGGATTGCCATGAGTTCGAGGCCACCATGAGACTACATAGTGAATTCCAGGTCACCCTGGGCTACAGCAAGACCCTACCTCGAGAAACAAAAAAACTAAAACAAAACAAAACAAAAAAGACAGGATACAGGCTGTGTCACAACATACTTCCACACACCAGAGGCCAGGACCATGCTGAGTGTCAACCCTCCACTCTGGCCCCTTGCTGCCCCCCGCCCCTCTCCCCCGCCTGCCAGCTGCCAGCAGAGCTCTGCCTTGTGTCTTCCACACCTGTCACTGCCTGTCCTTGTCTGGGAGGGGGGACCGGCCCCTCCTCAGCCGTCCAGCAGAGCAGGCAGTTAGTGGGGAGGGGAGGGAACATGGAGCGGGGGCCGGTGGCGGGGGCAGGGCCAGGGGCCTGGACCCGAGTCTGGGCACTGCTAGGCTGCCTGGTTAAGGTGCTGCTCTGGGTGGCCTCAGCCTTGTTGTATTTTGGAAGTGAACAGGCAGCACGCCTCTTGGGCAGCCCCTGCTTAAGACGCCTCTACCATGCCTGGTTGGCAGCTGTGGTCATCTTTGGGCCCCTTCTGCAGTTTCATGTCAACTCTCGGACCATCTTCGCTAGCCACGGCAACTTCTTCAACATGTGAGTCCGTTCAAGGCCATAGGAGCTGACTCCCTGAGCTCTGGGATTCCAATTTTCTTCAGGCTTCTGTTCTGCCAGCCTGAACACTAAAAATAGGCTAGGAGGTTGAGAAGGTCAAGGGGAGGGGGAAGGGAGCTGAACCTGGGGTACAGGGAAAAGTAGGGAGCAGGCCTGAAGAGGAAATGTGGATCCTACAGTGTCTGGTGGTCCTCTAAGGAAATGTCAAGATTGAAATGACTGGAGGAGCGGGGCATGGTGGCGCATGCCTTTAATCCCAGCACTCGGGAGGCAGAGGTAGGAGAATCGCTGTGAGTTCAAGGCCACCCTGAGACTACAGAGTGAATTCCAGGTCAGCCTGGGCCAGAGTGAGACCCTACCTCGAAAAACCAAAAAAAAAAAAAAAAAAAAAGAAATGACTGGAGGATCTATAGGGCATGGGAAAGAGAACTAGAGATAATGTGTGGAACTGGGGACAGAACAGAGCTGACAAGGCAGATCAGGGTAGGGCTGGGAAATGGGTCTGTGGATCTCACAATCTTTCCCTCTTCCTGCCCACAGAAAGTTTGTGAATTCAGCATGGGGCTGGACATGCACCTTCCTGGGAGGTTTTGTGTTGCTGGTGGTGTTCTTGGCTACAAGGCGTGTGGCAGTAACAGCCAGGCACCTGAGCCGACTGGTGGTGGGGGCAGCTGTGTGGCGTGGTGCTGGCAGAGCCTTCTTGCTCATCGAAGACCTGACTGGTTCCTGCTTTGAGCCCCTGCCCCAAGGCCTGCTTCTTCATGAGCTGCCTGACAGGCGCAGCTGCCTGGCAGCTGGCCATCAGTGGCGGGGCTATACTGTCTCCTCCCACACCTTCCTGCTCACCTTCTGCTGTCTGCTCATGGCTGAAGAAGCGGCAGTGTTTGCCAAGTACTTGGCCCACGGGCTACCAGCTGGAACACCCCTACGCCTTGTCTTCCTACTCAATGTGCTGCTGCTGGGCCTCTGGAACTTCTTGCTGCTCTGTACTGTCATCTATTTCCATCAGTATACTCACAAGGTTGTGGGGGCCGCAGTGGGCACCTTTGCTTGGTACCTTACCTATGGCAGCTGGTATCATCAGCCCTGGTCTCCAGGAAGCCCAGGCCATGGGCTCTTCCCTCGCCCCCGCTCCAGCCGCAAGCATAACTGAAAGAAATAAAAGCATAGTGGGCCTGGATCTGGCTCCTCTCATTATTTGGGGACTGGGACCTGGAAAGGAAGGGAATGGTAAGAAAAGGGTTCTGATGTACACTGAGGTTTCTCCGCCATTTCTTGCTGTTACCAACTTTGAATGGCCTTTTTTTGTATGAGACTTCCTTGTCTCCTTTCAGTCACATGACCTGCAGACTTCTAGCTGACTTGAGATGTGAGATCAAGGAATGGAAGCAGATGATTGCCCTTTGGTGTGGGTACAATCCTCCCTGACAGGTGCTCCATCTCAGCCAGGTTACCTTCTTCACTGAATCTTCCTTCTACCTTCCTTAGGGGCCTGCCTTTTTGGGCATTCCATGAAATGACGCTTTCTACCTCTGCCTTCCTCATAGAGGGTCTACATGTACTTATTCATTTAAAAAATGTTACTGAGCCAAGTATAGTTCTGTGCCATGTGAATAAGTCAAGGTCTGCTGAGACACAGAGGTTACAGTAATTTGCTCACAGTGGATAGAGGAGCCAGGATTACAAACCAGGGCTATAAGTGGGCATTGTCTATGTTCTAAACCAGGGATTAGAAAATGACTGTCCCTTTGTAGCAAGTTTTTAAATTTTTTATTAGAGAGAGAAAGCCAGGCATGGTGGCACATGCCTTTAATCCCAATACTCAGAATGCAGAGATAGAAGGATCACCATGAGTTCAAGACCACCCTGAGACTACATAGTGAATTCCAGGTCAGCCTGGACTAGAGCAAGACACTACCTCAAAAAAAAATTTAAGTTAGAGAGAGAAAGAGAATGGGCGCACCAGGGTCTCTAGCCATTGCAAACAAACTCCAGCTGCATGTGCCACCATGTACATCTGGCTTATGCGGGTTCTGGGGAGCCAAGCCTGGGTCCTTAGGCTTTGCAGGCAAGCACCTTAATTGTTAAACCATCTCTCCTGCCCTGTAGCCAGTTTTTTTTTTTTTTTTTGTGTGTGTGTGTGTGTTTATTTTTATTTATTTATTTAAGAGCAACAGATAGAGAGAAAAGGGCAGATAGAGAATGGGCACGTCAGGGTCTCCAGTCACTGCAAATGAACTCCAGATGCATGTGCCACCTTGTGTATCTGGCTTACATGGGTCCTGGGGAATCAAGCTTTGAACTGGGGTCCTTAGGCTTCACAGGCAAGCGCTTAACCACTAAGCCATCTCTCCAGCCCCCTGTAGCCAGGTTTTGTGTGGCCTGTAAACTACAGAGTTTTCTCATTTTAAAAATGTTGAACTGGGGGCTGGAGAGATGGCTTAGTGGTTAAGCGCTTGCCTGTGAAGCCTAAGGACCCTGGTTCAAGGCTCGATTCTCCAGGACCCATGAAAGCCAGATCGACAAGGGGCGCATGCATCTGGAGTTCGTTTGCAGTGGCTGGAGGCCCTGGCACGCCTATTCTCTCTCTCTCTCTCTTCCTGTCTATTTCTGTATCTCTCTCTCTCTCTCTCAAATAAATCACACTACAGGTTTAACAGAAGATATCATGTTTCGATTTTTTTGTGTGTGGACAATAATGTGGACACTAAAATTGACATATTTTTATGTAAAGTTTTTCTATTCTTTGATTTTTTTTTTTTTTTTGTTTTTCAGGATAGGGTTTCACTATAAATTCTTTGATTTTTTAATAAACTTTAGAAACAAAAAAAAAAATGTTGAACTGGGCTGGAGAAATGGCTTAGTGGTTAAAGCACTTGCCTACACAGCCAAAGGACCCAAGTTCGATTTCCCAGGACCCATGTAAGCCAGGTGCACAAGGGGGCGCACGCATCTGGAGTTCGTGATAGGGAAGGGGAGCAGAGAATGGTCTTCTCCTCCACCTTCTAAAAAAATTGTTGGGAGCCGGGCGTGGTGGCGCACACCTTTAATCCCAGCACTCGGGAGGCAGAGGTAGGAGGATCGCCATGAGTTCGAGGCCACCCTGAGACTACATAGTTAATTCCAGGTCAGCCTGGACCAGAGTGAGACCCTACCTTGAAAAACAAAACAAAAAAAAAAAAAAAAATTGTTGGGGCTGGAGAAGATGGCTTAGCAGTTAAGGCATTTGCCTGTGAAGCCCAAGGACTCCAGTTTGATTCTCATGTCCCACATAAGCCAGATGCACATGGTGGCACATGTGTCTGGAGTTTCCAATGGCTAGAGGCCTTGACACTCCCATTCTCATTCTCTCTCTCCCCCTCTGTCTGTCTCTAATAAATAAAATCTTTTTTTTTTTTTTTTTGTAGGGTCTCACTCTAGCTCAGGCTGACCTGGAATTCACTATGTAATCTCAGGGTGGCCTCGAACTCTCAGCGATCCTCCTACCTCTGTCTCAAGTGCTGCGATCAAAGGCGCGTGCCACCACGCCCTGCTGAAAATAAAATCTTTTAAAAAAGAAAAAAGAAAGAAATGTTGGGCTGAAGAGATGGCTTAGTGGTTAAGGCACTTGCCTGTGAAGCCTAAGGACCCAAGTTCAATCGCCCAATATCCATGTAAGCCAGATGCATAAGTTGGCACATGCATCTGGAGTTTGTTTGCAGTGGCTAGAGGCCCTTTTGCACTCTTTCTCTATCTGCCTCTTTCTCATTCTCTCTCAAATAAGTAAATAAATTATATATATATATATATTAGTTTTTTCAAGGTAGGGTCTCACTATAGCCCAGGCTGACTTGGAATTCACTATTTAGTCTCAGGGTGGCCTCGAACTCATGGCGATCCTCCTACCTCTGCCTCCCAAGTGCTGGGATAAAAGGCATGTGCCACCACAGTAGCTTTAAATTATATATATATATATATATATATATATTTTTTTTTTTTTTTTTTTTTTGGTTTTTTTTTTGGTTTTCAGGGTCTCACTCTGGTCCAGGCTGACCTGGAATTAACTATGTAGTCTCAGGGTGGCCTCGAGCTCTCGGTGATCCTCCTACCTCTGCCTCCTGAGTGCTGGGATTAAAGGCATGTGCCACCACACCCAGCTAAATAAAATATATATTTTTTAAACACAGTCCAAAGTTCAATACTCAGAGTTTATTTTTATTTTTATTCATTTGTTTGAGAGAGGGAGGGAGAGAGAGAGAGAATGGGTGCACTAGGGCTTCCAGCCACTGCAAACGAACTCCAGATGCATGTGCCCCCTTTTGCATGGGTACTGCGGAATCGAACTTGGTCCTTTGGCTTTGCAGGCAAGCACCTTAACCGCTAAGCCATTTCTCCAGCCCTAAATAAAATATTTTAAAAATGTTTTATAAATTTATTTTTGTGTGTATACATACAAGAGTATGTATGTGCCACAGCATGTGTGTGAAGGTCAGAGAACAAACTTTTGGAACAGTTGTCATTTTCCACCTTGTTTGAAGCAGGGTTTCCCTCTCTTGGGATCTCTCTACTGTTGTTCTTTACTGGATGAGTACATTGGGCACTGCATGGGCACATGCACATGCATACAGCACACATACACACAAAGCAAGGAAAAGAAAGGTGAATGCCGATTGAGAAAGACACCTGACATCAACCTCTGGCCTATACACACACACACACACACACACACACACACACACACAGAGGAATCCATGCACATACACACACACACACACACACACCACATACACACAAAACAGGTGGATGGCATTCCCAAGGTTGTCCTCAGGCTTCTACATGAATGCACACACACATGAACATGTAGTTACACACACATAAGAAATTAAAAGAATATTTCTTGGCATGTGAAAATTGCATGATATTCAAATTCTAGTGTCCCTAAGTTAATTTTTTTTTGTTTGTTTTGTTTTTCGAGGTAGGGTTTCACTCTAGCTCAGGCTGACCTGGAATTCACTATGTAGTCTCAGGGTGGCCTTGAACTCATGGTGATCATCCTACCTCTGCCTCCCGAGTGCTGGGATTAAAGGCATGTGCCACCACGCCCAGCTCCTAAATTAAATTTTACTGGAACCTAGTCATACTAGTTCATTCTCATAAGCATAGCTGAGTAAATGCTACTCATACTGTAAGGCCCACAAAGCCTAAATATTTATTAACTGATCCCTTACAGAAAAAGTTTGGCCGCACATGGTAGTGCATGACTTTCATCCCAGCACTTGAGAGGTCAAAGTAGGAGGATCACTGTGAGTTCAAGACCAGTCTGAGACTACATAGTGAATTCTAGGTCAGCCTGGACTACAGCAAGACCCAGGCTGGAAAAACAAAAAAAAAAAGTATGCCCATCCCTGATTTAAACCACTACATTATCCTGTCTCAAAAAATGAATTGGAGGGGGCTGAAGAGATGGCTCAGTGGGTAAGGTGTTTGTCTGCAAAGCCTAAGGAGCCATGTTCGATTCCCCAATACCCAGGTAAAGCCAGATGCACAGAGTGGCACAAGCATCTGGAGTTCATTTGCAGCGGCTAGAGGCCTTGGTGCGCTCATTCTCTCCCTCAATCTCTGCCTCTTTCTCTTTCTCAAATAAATAAATAAAAGGAAAAAATACTATTTTAAAAAAAAGAAAGATGGAAGCCAGGTGTGGTGGCACACTCCTTTAATCCCAGCATTTGGGAGGCAGAGGTAGAGGATCACCCTGAGTTCAAGGCCACCCTGAGACTACAGAATGAATTCCAGGTCAGCCTGAGCTAGAGTGAGACCCTACCTTGAAAAAACAAAGAAACAGAAAGAAAGAAGAAGAAAGAAAGAAAGAAGAAAGAAGAAAGAAAGAAAGAAAAAAAAAGAAAGAAAGAAAGAAAGAAAAAAAGAAAGAAGAAAAAAAGAAGAAAGATGGGCCAGGCATGGTGGTGTACACCTTTAATCCCAGCACTCAGGAGGCAGAGGTAGGATGATAGCCTTGAGTTCGAGGCCAGCCTGAAACTACAGAGTGAATTCCAGGTCAGCCTGGGCTAGTGGGAGATGTTATCTCAAAAATAACAACAACAAAACCAAATAATTTCTTTTTTAAAAAAATTATTTTTATTTATTTATTTTAGAGAGAAATACAGAAATAGGCAGGTAGAAAGAGAGAGAGAGAATGGGCGTACCAGGGCCTCCAGCCACTGCAAACGAACTCTAGATGCATGCGCCACCTTGTTCATCTGACTTACATGGGATCTGGGGAGTCAAACCTGGGTCCTTTGGCTTTACAGGCAAGCGCCTTAACTGCTAAGCCATCTCTACAGCTCCCAAACCAAAATGATTTCTGAAGGGCAAAGTCCTTGAGACAGGATTGAACACAACCTGCAATTATTGACGACAGCAAGTGTCAGGCAGACTACGAAGGAAAGCTCTTTAAATTTCATCCTAGAGCCTTGCAGGCCTTACTCTGGGGGAGTGGGTTATTGCAGAATGGAATCTGCAGCAATGGCCCTGGGGAGAGCTGACCGAGTCGTGCATCAGGGATAGTGTCATCTGCCAGAGTCTGGGTGTCCTCGATTCGTGGGCCGGGGGATGCCCGTGGATCCAGGGGCCAGACTGGTAAGAACAGAGCTAAATCTTTCCAGATCAGAAAAAAATGAACAGTAAGGCTATCCCAGTCAGAGCAGGGGAAGGAGAGCAGGTGGTGAGGGCAGAGAAACGGGAGGGGCGGAGGCAGAAGGCTGTTGGTCCAGAGGCGGGGAGGGAGGCTTTGGGGGGAGGGGACCAGAACCCGGCGGCGGGCAGCTCGCCAGCTCTGGGGGGAGGCCCCGCCTGGGCCGACTTCCTCCGCAGCCCGCCCTCATCTCTGTGGGCTGGGCCCGCCTCCTCCAGCCCCTCCGCTCCCCAGGAAGGCCGTGCGGGTTTCGAGCTCTGCTTTCGCTTTCCCTTCCAGGTGCCCACTCCAGGCACCTCGTGCGGCGGTAGGCCCCCACCCCGGTCATGGCCACACTCAGGGTCCAGCCTGAAGCCCAAGCCAAGGTGAGAGCTGTGGGTTCAAGGAGGGGCCCGGTAGGGAGACGCGGCTTGAAGGGGACGAAGACTCTCCACACCGGTCCTCCAGCTTCAGCCCGGTACCCAAGTCGGGTTCAGTCAGCTGAGCTCGCCTATGGACTACAGCAATTGACACCCCCCCGCCCGCCGGGAGATGGTGAGGCGGCTATGGTTCAGTGGGTTGAGGTGAAGCAGAAAGCTGGTGTGAAGTCTGCTGGCCTGTTGCCCTGGCCACACGCAGACTGGATGCCGGACCTGCCTGGGCCGCCTTCAGATCTCAGGAAACCCAAGGAAGTTGGGGGGGCTCACCCCACAGGGTCCTCTATCCCTGCCCACTCTCAGAGGGCTCTTATATATCCTGGCACAGCCCAGGCAACCTCAGGGATGGTCTCACAGGAACACTCACCACTGACTACCAGAAATGTTCTCATCCCCCAAATCTGCCCAGAACCTCTTGGGGATCCACCCCACCCTCCACAGATCCAGGTCTGCAACAAACTACTCCCCCACCACCCCAGGACCTAGCTTACCCTCTTCAGGTGTGGCCTTAGATCCACTCCACCCTTCCCTAGATCGGGCCCTACAGAACCCCCTAAGGAAGCTGGCCTTAAAGCCAGGTTTCTGAAGGGTTGCCTGTTCCCCGCAGATGGATGTGTTTCGTGAAGACCTGTGTAACAAGGTAAGACCTGCCTCATCAGCACCCCCACCTCTAACAACTACTGCTCAGCTCTCTCTTGCTGGGCAGTGTGAGCCCTGCTGACTCTCTGCCAAGTAAGAGCATTTGATTCTGATCTCATCCTGCCCCACCACCTTACACAGACAGAGAACCTTCTCGGGAGCTATTTCCCCAAGAAGATTTCTGAGTTGGATGCATTCTTAAAGGTACTGGGGCCCCTGAAAGGAACTAAAGTAGGGGTCAAGAGGAGCATCTTTAAGGGGAGCTAGCTAATTTGAGGTGAAAGGAACACCCTCATCTCCAGCCCTCCTCCTACTATACACCAGGAGCCAGCTCTCAGTGAAGCCAACCTGAGCAATCTAAAGGCCCCACTGGACATCCCAGTGCCTGATCCAGTCAAGGAGAAAGAGAAAGAGGAACGGAAGAAACAGCAGGAGGCAAGCCAGGAGACCTGGGAGAAAGGGCCCAACCCTAAGGAAATCAGCCCGAGTCCAGTTTCCCATGAGCTCCTTTCTCCCTACAGAAGGAAGACAAGAATGAAAAGAAGAAAGGGGAAGATGAAGAAAAAGGTACTTGGAACTCTTGTGTTGAGAAGAGACTTGGGCCCCCACTGTAAAGCAGCTCCTTTTAAAGAGTCAGCTCCACTCTCCCCTTACCTCACAACCTTAGTCATTAATGGACCTATGGCCCACTCTTTAGGTCCTCCCTGTGGCCCAGTGAACTGCAATGAGAAGATCGTAGTCCTCCTGCAGCGCCTAAAGCCCGAGATTAAAGATGTCATTGAGCAATTGAATCTGGTGAGTCCTCCCACTTCCATCCCCAGGCTCAGGTCAAATGCTTTGTTCTCTTGGTGTTTGCCAGTTAGGACATGACCCTTGCCAGGTCTTAGGACAGGGCGCAGCAAGTAAAACCAGCAATCACCTGGGGCTCAAGATGGATTGGCATGCTCTCTAGTGAGAGCAGGGAAGAAAGGAAGAGGAACCTGAGAACTGGGGTTGGGGTGAAAAGGCCTTGATGCATTCCTTCTCCCCGCAGGTCACTACCTGGTTGCAGCTACAGATACCTCGGATTGAAGATGGGAATAATTTTGGAGTGGCTGTACAGGTAAGAACACTGCCTCCTCCACACATCCCTCCCCTCTGTTTTGCCCATGTTTCCTTCCAACCCTCACGTGGACCTTTCTTTCCCTAGGAAAAGGTGTTTGAGCTGATGACTAGCCTTCATACCAAGCTAGAAGGCTTCCATGCTCAGATATCTAAGTAAGTGGCCACTGAATACCCATGGATACTGTCTTTGAGACAGGTTAGGGCTCCCTACTTTTTCCACTCCATACATATTACTTCCACTTCCCACAGGTACTTCTTGGAGCGGGGTGATGCAGTGGCCAAAGCAGCCAAGCAGCCCCATGTGGTAGGTGAGGCCCAGGTCAGGGTGCACTGGGGAAGACACAGTTCAAGTCAGGCCTGACCCTGAGTTTCCACAGGGTGATTATCGGCAGCTGGTGCATGAGCTGGATGAGGCAGAGTACCGGGACATCCGGCTGATGGTCATGGAGATCCGCAATGCTTATGTGAGGAACAAGGGCAGGGGTGGGCAGGAATGCCTTTCCCAGGCCACCCACATTCTGACTGACCATGCAGGCTGGGGGTGGAAGATGACAGAGATCAATCTTTCCAAAGCTAGAAATGGAACACAGAACCACTGGGGGCCTGGGGCTGACCTGTACTCCTCTGTGGTCCTGTAGGCTGTGTTATATGACATCATCCTGAAGAACTTTGAGAAGCTCAAGAAGCCCCGGGGAGAAACAAAAGGAATGATTTATTGAGAGCCTCATCACTCTTCTATGATGAATATGGCAGAGGACTTAACTGTTTTTTACCAGGGACTCCAGACTTTCCCCTATGTTCCTCCTTCTGAGGTTCCTCCCAAACAACAATAAATATGGTCATATCATTGCCCACCAACCCATCTCTTTATTGGATTCTGACCCTCCTGCTCCTGGCTCAGGCATTTCCATTGGTGGGACCAACCCATTGGGTGATTTGACTGTTGAGCTGCTGGTTGGTCCAATCCTGCCGGATGTCATCAAGGTGGCAGTCAAAGTCCACAAGGTGCTGATGGGCCCTGCCTTCCAACAATACTCCCACCATCTGCCGAGACTCTTCCCAGTCTCTCCACATTACTCTGAAGAAAAACAGAACAAAAGAGAAGTCAGTGGTTGGTGGGAGTAGACACAGACTTAACAAAGACTGTATCAAGAGATGAAGCCGAGGGCAGGACCAAGGACAAAGGAGGTCCAGGAACCCTTGGCTCTTAGGAAGAGGTAGAAGCAGGAGGGCACTCACAAGTTCTTGTCCTTAGGTACCCAGCGGAGACCTTGGTTTTCCAGGACAATGACTGGAGGCACACGAGGCTGAGGCACCAGTTTCTTATTATCCAGCTGGGTGAACAAAGGACAGATGGGAATTTTAAGAATCTCTCTCCTTACTTTCTCTCCACCTCCCCATCCTGAAGCCCCAGCCTCACCATAATAAGTACTGCATCAGGGAAGAATTCTGCAATTCGCCCAGCAATTTTCAAGGCCAGAGGCCCAGGGCTGTGTAGAGGGAAGATCAGAGGAGTGAGGAGCCAACTGTGGGCAGACCTAGTCCATTTGAAGTGGGCCTCTCAGGTCTCATAGATGTGGGCACAGTTGTAGCCTTTCCCTGTGGCTGGCCTGAGGGTGTCGGGCCTGCTTGCTGCTTGCATGCTGTGGGAAACAGGAGCTCAGACACTGCTGGTGAGAGTAGAAATCAAAGGTGGACTTTTTGGAAGGTAATTTGGCTTAACTATCCATATTAAAATCAAAAAATTGCATTTATATTCAGGAGGTAGAGAGGTAAGAAGATCGCCATGAGTTCAAGACCACCCTGAGACCACATAGTGAATTCCAGGTCAGCCTGAGCTAGACCAAGACCTTACCTCAAAAAAAAAAAAAAAAAAAAAAAAAAAAAAAAAAAAGAAAGAAAAAGAAATTGCATTTATAAGGAATTATTGGGTGGGGGTGGAGAGATTGCTGAGCAGTTAAGGCACTTGCCTGCAAAGCCAAAGGACCCAGGTTCAATTCCCTAAGCCACGTAAGCCAGATACACAATGTAGCTCATGTGTCTGAAGTTTGTTTGCAGCTGCTGGAGGCCTTGGCATGCCATTCTCTTTCTATCTATCTGTCTATCTACCAACCTACCTACCTACCTCTCTCAAATAAATAAAAATTAAAAAAAAAAAGAATTACTGGGGCCACAAGGGTGGACGCATGCACACCTTTAATCCTAGCACATGGGAGGCAGAGGTAGGAGGATCATGGTGAGTTTGCGGCCACTCTGAGACTACATAGTGAATTCCAGATTAGCCTAGGCTAGAGGGAGACCCTACCTTGAAAAATCAAAAATATTTTTAAAAAGACAGAAAAAGAAAGATAGAAAGAAAATGCCATGACGGGGCCTATTACTTATTAGTGTGCCCCCACACACAAAATAAAAATTTTAAATTGTATCTTATCCTCACAGCTGTATAGTATGACTGTGGTTATATCATAATTTATATTTGGACTGGAGAGATGGCTCAGAAGTTAAAGGTACTTGCTTGCAAAGCCTGACAGCCTGGGTTCAATTCCTCAGTGCCTATATAAAGTCAGATGCACTAAGTGGTGCATGTGTCTGGAGTTCATTTGCAGTGGCAGGAAGCCCTGGCATGCCCATACCCACTCTTCTATGTCTGCCTCTTTCTCTCTGTCTCTCTCAAATAAATTATTTTTATTTATTTATTTATTGGTTTTTGAGGTAGGGTCTTGCTGTAGCCCATGCTGACCTGGAATTCATTATGTAGTCTCAGGGTGGCCTTGACCTCTTGGAGATCCTCCGATCTTAAAAATAAATAGGGCTGGGAAAATGACTCAGTGGTTAAAGGTACTTGTTTGCAAAGCCTGCCCGCCCCAGTTTGGCCCAGGTTTGATTCCCCAGTATCCACATAAAGCCACATACACAAAGTGGCTCAAGCATTTGGACTTCATTTGCAGCAGGAGGAGGCCCTGGTGTGCCCATTCTCCGTCTCTGCTTGCAAATAATAATAAAAACATTTTAAAATAATTTATTTGAGCCAGGCGTGGTGGCGCACGCCTTTAATCCCAGCACTCGGGAGGCAGAGGTAGGAGGATTGCCATGAGTTCGAGGTCATCCCGAGACTACGTAGTTAATTCCAGGTCAGCCAGACCAGAGTGAAACCCTACCTTGAAAAACCAAAAAAAAAAAACTAGCCAGGCGTGGTGGCGCACGCCTTTAATCCCAGCACCCGTGAGGCAGAGGTAGGAGGATCGCCAAGAGTTCGAGGCCACCCTGAGACTACATAGTTAATTCCAGGTCAGCCTGGACCACAGTGAGACCCTACCTTGCAAAACCAAAAAAAAAAACTAAAGGTGTCCACCACCATGCCAAGCCCCCAGTTTTTGTTTTGTTTTGTTTTGTTTTTGAGGTAGGGTCTCACTCTGACCTGGAATTCACTATGTAGTCTCAGGGTGGCCTTGAACTCTCCGCGATTCTCCTACCTTTGCCTCCCAAGTGCTGGGATTAAAGGCGTGCCCACCATGCCCAGTTTAGGTAAAAATCTTGATGTGAAGATGACAAGATGTAAAATCTATTAAGTGTGTGTGTGTGGGGGTGCAAATTATAAAATAGATCTGACTTGATCCGTATCAAAATAGACGTATATGCTTAAATATACATATGTATAAAGTGGCAGGAGGCTTTTAAATTGCTGGCTGGGCTCCCTCTTGGTTCTTTCTGCACTTATGGGGGAGGGTGTACCTCAGTTAAAGCCAGGTCAGTCTGTTATTGTCGAAATACAGCTGTCCTTCCCACCCCCAACGCAGATCCTCCCGGGCAGGACTCTGACTTAATCATCCTTTATATCTCCTTACTGCTGCCTATGAACAAACTACTTGTAAGCATTTGATGAAGAAAAGATGGAAGGAATAACTTTGATTCATTCGTATTCCACCCACACCCGCCATAATTCCGTCTTCTGCCTCTGGCCACCCAACTCACCTCAGGTCGTCCAAAGCTGCATTGGCATGATAGTATCCAGCTACCACCAGACCGGCCCGAGCGCCCCACACATCCACCTGTCGTGGGAAAGGGTCCATCAGTAACTAAATCGTGCTACTGACTCCGTGGGTGCGCAGTGTTGCCAAGGGGCTGAGGATAGATTTGGGATAGGGGGCACCTGGTGGAGCGCGACCTCCAGCATGACGGACAAGGCCAGGTGGTTGTGGAAGAGGGGCACACAATCGGTGAGGCACAGGCATTCCCCCGAGCGCGGCGCTGGGGCCAGCAACAAGCCGTTGACCGCAGCGTGCGGGTACCGGGCGGCGTGCAGGCACATCTTCCCGTAGGCCCGCGCCGAGATCTCCACCTCCCCCATGGCGAGCGAAGCCTGCGGGGGATGCCGCTATCCTGATCCTGAACCTTGAGCCTCCACTTAGATTCGGGACGACTCTACGGGTGGGGTACCTCGCTCCGGACAGCCCCTAGGATGGCCCAGGAGTAGGTCCAAATACATCCCGAGATAAATAGCTCCGCCTCCTTCGGTCCCTAGCGGGCGGGCAGGCGTGTCTGCGCCTGCTCCTTGCTGCACCTGGAATCCCGCCTCCATGGGGCTCTTTGATAGGACTAGATTTTTTTTTTCTTCTGGTTTTTCGAGGTAGGGTCTGGGCTCTGGGTGACTCATGCAATTCTCCTACTTCTCCCTCTTCTGAGTGCTGGGATTAAAGGCGTGCACCACCATGCCCGGGAAGATTATTTTATACAATTAAAACCAAATTTGGGGGCTGGTGAGCTGGCTTAGCGGTTAAGGATTTTGCCAGCAAAGCCAAAGGACACAAGTTTGATTCCCCAATACCCACATAGAGCCAGATGAACAGGGTGGTGCATGCCTCTGAATTCGTTTGCAGTGGCTGGAGGCCCTGGTGCGTCCTTCTCCCCTTCTCTTTGTGCCTCATTCTCTCTCTCTCTCAAATAAAATATTTGGGGCTGGAGGGATGGCTTAACGGTTAAGGCGTTTGCCTGCAAAGCCAAAGGACCCTGGTTTGATTCCCCAGGACCCACGTTAGCCAGATGCACAAGGATGCGCACGCATCTGGAGTTCGGTTTCCAGTGGCTGGAGGCCCTGGCACGCCCATTCTTTCTCTGTCAAATAAATATAAAATATTTAAAATAAAATATTTGCCAGGCTTTGTGGCGCACGCCTTTAATCCCAGCACTTGGGAGGCAGAGGGAAGAGAACTGGATGTGGGCTCAAGGTCAGCCAGAGACTACATAGTGAATTCCAGGTCAGTCTGGGCTAGAGTGAGACCCTACCTCAAAAACAAAAAAAAAAAAAAATTGGGGCTTGGCATGGTGGTGGACACCTTTAATCCCAGCACTTAGGAGGCAGAGGTAGGAGGATCATTTTGAGTTTTAGGAGTGAGGTAGGGTTTCACTCTAGCCCAGCCTGACCTGGAATTCACAATGTAGTCTCAGGGTGGCCTCGTACTCATGGTGATTCTCCTACCTCTGCCTCCCGAGCGCTGGGCACCTTTAATTGCAGCATCCCAGCACTCGGGAGGCAGAGGTAAGGAGGATCACTGAGTTCAATAGTCATAGTGAATTCCAGGTCAGCCTGGGCTAGATGATACCCTACCTCGAAAAGACTACCTCAAAAAAAAAAGAAAGAAAGAAAGAAAGAAAGAAAGAAAGAAAGAAAGAAAGAAAGAAAGAAAGAGAAAAATTTGGGAGCTAGGGAAATGGCTTAGTAGTTAAGGCACTTGCCTACCAAGCTTAAGGACCCAGGTTCAATTCCCCAGTACCCATATAAGCCAGATGCACAAGGTGGCACATGTCTGGAGTTCATTTGCTATGGCTAGAGGCCCTGGCATACCCATTGTCTCTCTGCCTCTTTCTCTCAAATAATAAAAATGTTTTATTTAAAAAGAAGACTAGGGCTTAGCGGTTAAGGCGCCTGCCTGCTAAGCCTAAGAACCAGGTTCCAATCTCCAGGTCCCACCTTTAGCCAGATGCAAAGTGACACAAGGGTGCAATGCCGCACTTGACCACAAGGGGGCGCACACATCTGGATTTTGTTCATAGCAGCTGAGAGACTGCTGGCACGCCCATCTCTGTCTCCCTTTCCCTCTCCATCTGTCTTTCTCTGTGTCTCTCTCCAAAAATAAATAAAATAATAAAAATAATAATAATTAAAAAAAGAAGACTAGCCAGGCATGCTGGCACATGCCTTTAATCCCAGACTTGGGAGGCAGAGGTAGGAGGAGTTTGAGGCCACCCTGAGAATACAGAGTGAATTCCAGGTCAGCCTGAGCTACACTGAAACCCTACCTTGCAAAACAAAAACAAAAAGAAGACTAAGACTGCAAAGGAAAGAAATTTTGCACACACTCATTGACTAAGCTACCCAACTTCTACTTTTTTGTTTTTCAAGGCAGGGTCTCACTCTAGCCCAGGCTGACCTGGAATTTATTATGTAGTCTCAGGTTGGTCTCAAACTCACTGTGATCCCCCTATCTCTGCCTCCCGAGTGCTGGAATTAAAGACATGCACCACCATGCTCAGTTCCACTTCTAAAAAATTAATTTATTTGAGAGATAGAAAGAATGGGTACACCAGGGCCTCTAGCCACTGCAAAAGAACTCCAGATGCATGTGCCACCTTGTGCATCTGGCTTATGTGGGTACTGGGGAATTGAACCTGGGTTTTTAGGCTTTGCAAGCAAGTGCCTTAACCATTAAGCCAATCTCTCCAGCCCCAACTTCTTTTTTGTTTTTTGAGGTACCTCGAACTCCAGGATGACCTGGAGTTCACTATGTAGTCTTAGAGTAGCCTTGAACTCATGGCAATCCTACCTCTGCCTTGTGGAGTGCTGGGATTAAAGGCGTGCACCACCACTCTGTTTTGTTTTGTTTTGAAGACAGGCTCTCTGGTAGCCACCTCTGGCCTTAAATTACGTAACTAAAGCTAGCCTTGAACTCTTTTTTTTTTTTTTTTTTTTTTTTTTTGAGGTAGGGTCTCACTCTGGTCCAGGCTGACCTGGAATTAACTATGTAGTCTCAGGGTGGCCTCGAACTCTCGGCGATCCTCCTACCTCTGCCTCCCAAGTGCTGGGATTAAAGGCGTGCGCCACCACGCCCGGCTCTAGCCTTGAACTCTTGATCCTACTGCCTCCACCTCCCAAGTGCAAGTTTAGAGGTAAGAACTAGCAGGCCAGGCTCCCAACTTCTGCTTGTGATTGCAGGTTAGTTTTACCTGTTACCTGTGCTGTTGGTCCCCACAACACAGGTTCCAGGTATAGCCATCTGAGTGGTGGGCTCGTCTGTAGTTGGTATTCAGAAGCAGTAGATCTTTGACCTTGGAGCTTGCTCCTTTCTATAGTGACTGCATCTGCACCACTGACTAATGAGCCATGTTATCTTCCCAGTTGCAGGTTACTTATCTGACCTTTGGCTTCCTTAATGTAGTACACCTTTACTGTAAAGGTCCTTTAAGGATTAAATGATATGAGCATTGTCTTTCAAACTCAAGTGCTAAGTAACAATCTTCTCCCATATTCTAAAACAGGGTAAGACTAGCCGGGCGTGCCTTTAATCCCAACACTTGGGAAGCAGAGATTGGAGGACTGCAGTGAGTTCAAGACCACCCTGAGACTACAGAGTGAACTCCAGGTCAGCCTGAGCTAGAGTGAGACCCTACCTTGGAAAACCAAAGAAAGAAAGAAAGAAAGAAAGAAAGAAAGAAAGGAAGGAAGGAAGGAAGGAAGGAAGGAAGGAAGGAAGAGGGAGGGAGGGAGGGAGGGAGGGAAGAAGGGAGGGAGGGAGGGAGGAGGGAAGGAGGGAAGGAAAATGCTCTTTCAATGAATGACGTATAGCACAGGTAGTCCACACCAAGTAGAGGTCATTTATTTTCCAACTAGTCTTGAGATCAGTACATAGATGGCTTTTCTTCACCCTTTGGGTTGACAATTTTCTCTAGGTTGCTGTTGATGATGTGGTAAAGCTCAGCCTAAAGGAAGGCCAGAAGAACAGGACTTAGGTTCTTGGCTTCCCACTCCCCCTCCATCCACCTCCCTTAAGAGCTTAAATTCCACACTCACATAGAAGGTCCTCAAGTCCAGCACCATGGCCCTGAGCTCCCTGTAGGCTGCCTCATCTCGCTCATGCACCAAGGCCCTGTAATCCATCTAGGATGTGGGAGGCAAAATTGAGTCAGTCCCTTGGGGGGTGGAGGAGGGGGGAGGTTGGGATGTTAATCTAGTTTTCCAAATACAGACTAGGTAACTTGAAGATAAACTCCATCTTAGCACCAATAATTAAGATCACATAGAATTAAACAGAGAAAAGGGTAAAGGTTGTTGAAGCCCTAATCATTTAATACTATCCACACTGAGAAAATCATGAACAAGGAGAACATCTTCTCCCCTCCTCAATCCTACCCCAAGCCAGCCTTGGCTAAAAGGCTGGTAGGTAGTGCACTTACTACATGGGTCTCCTTGGAGGCCTTGGCCACAGCATCCCCACGTTCTGAGAAGTACCTACCAGAAACAAGGGAAATACCACAGCAATGTTTGTTCAGGGACTTACAAATCTACACATCCTCCCCTCAAGACTCCTATCATCCTGATGGACTGGCTAGGTTGGAGAA
This sequence comes from Orientallactaga sibirica, assembly GCA_036365145.1. Taxonomy (NCBI): domain Eukaryota; kingdom Metazoa; phylum Chordata; class Mammalia; order Rodentia; family Dipodidae; genus Orientallactaga; species Orientallactaga sibirica. The sequence goes on along the minus strand of JAEOAD010000059.1, from coordinate 12,008,021 downwards.
TCCTACAGAAATGTCCCTGAAGCCCCTTTGTGGGTCTTGCAGCCACCCTTACTTGGAGATGGTTGTCTGGAAGGCTTCCACTTTTGTCTTGACTGCATTCACTCTCTCCAGCACCTTCTCCTGAGGTGATATGGGAGGCAAAAAAACAGCTCATCCCCTCTTTTCTTTTCTTTTTTTAAAATTATTGTTTTTTTATTGACTTTTATACTTACATACAAAAAAACCACCTGATATTTCCCTCCCCTCCCCCCATTCTACTTTCCAACTCCAGTCTCCACCATATCCCCTCCCTCTCTCCATTAGTCTCCCTCTTTTCTTTATTTACTATCTCCCTCTTAGTTTATGCCTAGCTAGTATCCCTTATTCCCAAGTGTCTCCCTACTTTATGTCCTCAGTAACCCCTTTCTTACCTGAATTGCCACCCCAAAATCATTTCCATCCTCAATCTTGGGGATCAGGTGCTGGATCCATGTGATCACCTATGTAAAAGGAATAATCACTCAAAAAAACCTGGTTTCCTCCCATTATGCCAGTTCCTAGTAATAGCTACATCTAACTGAACACTTACAATGTGCCAAGTACCATGCCATGAATTATTTTTCTCATTCACTTACCATAGCAATCTTCAAAAGCATGTATTACTACTGTACCCATTTAACAAATGAAACAAGTGAATCACAGCTGTCTTAAAAGACTTATTTAAGGTGATCAGGTAGGTCAGTGATAGGATAAGATTTGAACCCAGTTTCTCTCCAGGACCCACACATTTAAAAAAAAAAATTTTTTTTTTTTTTGCAAGGAGAGAGAGAGCAAGCACCAGGGCCTTTTGCTGCAACGAACGCCAGATGCCTGTGCCACTTTGTGCATCTGGCTTTATGTGGACACTGGGAAATTGAACCTGGGCTGCAGATTTTGCAAGCAAGCACCATTAACCATTAACTTCTGAGCCATCTCCCCAGCACACCTCACCCCTTTTTTGAAATATGATCGCATTCTAGCCCAGGATGACCTAGAACTCTGTAGCCCAGGCTGGCTTCCAACTCACTGTGATCCTGCTACATTAACCTCCCTAGTGCTGGGATTAAAGGCATGAGCCACCATACCCAGCTAGGGCCCACACTTTAAAACCAACTAACTGTATGAGATCACCTTTTCTGTCTACCTAATATAGCAGCAGTAGGTTCTGAGATTACAGAGGTGACTATAGCACAGTCTCTCATTTTAGGGCTACCACCATGATAGCAGGTCTAGCAGAATGAAAATAAAAGGGTACTTAAACTCAAGGCACAGAAGGAAGCTTCCTTATTCAGGCCTATCATCTCTAAAAGGGAGCACAGACTTGCCTTGCTTGTCTTCTTGTCCCACTTTCTCTAGTCCCCAGACTTACCAGAATACATTTCTCTTTGAGAGTCCAGACTTCTGGCTTAATCATAGCAAGCAAGGCCAGGACCTTCTCATTCCCAGGAAGAAAGCCACACTTAGGAGCTATGAAAAAGAAGGGATTGCGCCCCCCTTTTGTTATCCAGTGCCAATGTACCACTTCCCCTTCCCTAGCAACACAGTTACACATTACCTTCTTTCTTTTCCTGCTTGTCTGTCTCCATCTAAGGCAAAAGGGGGGAAAGTAGCTTTAGAAGTCATGGAAGTTAAAAGCCTATTATCTCTATTGAGTTTATAGTTCAAGCTCTAAACTCCAAGTGCCTCACCTCATCATCCTTCGGTGGGGGGTCTGGAATGGGGATGTCCAGTGGAGCCCGGATTGAGGTTAGGTCAACCACATTGAGGGAGTCCTCCTGCAAAATTTATTATCAGGCACTGCCCATCTCTTCCCCTCACCCAAAGTTATAGTTCTCTCTCTACACAGTCCATCTTCTCTTTGCCATTTTTAAGATAAAATTTATTTATTTGTGTGTATGTATGCATGCAAACATGTGCCAAACAAACCTCAAAAATATGTATCATTTGCATCTAGTGGATGCTGGGGAATTGAATCCAGGCCAGCAGGCTTTGGAAGCAAGTGCTTTTAAGCACTGAGCTATCTCTCCAGCCCTCCGTCTTCTTTCTGTCCCCCCAACCTAGGTTCAAGCCTTCCAGGTGTGTAACTTTTGACATTGCAGCCTGACATTGTCATCTACTATTAGCTATCCCATGGAGCACAAGTTGGACATGCTTTACACCATCCCTTTACACCATCCTAACATTCCCAACCCACCATTCACAACTGTTCTCTGCATGCTGAGACCAGCTATTAGCTAGAGGAGAGATGCCAGGAGATGGGTCAAAAGGAGTCCACACTACTCACCTGCAAGAGCTGATTCAGATATATGATTTTCTGTGGTAAGAATATGCAGAGGAATTCCTCAGCCTGTGGGTTACATTGCAAGAGTAATCATGAAAGATGCCCAATGCAATACTGAGGAGTGGAACTTGGCAGGCCCTTGGAAAGCACTGAGTCCAAGAATCACAAATGGAGAAATTGGGTTGGATAGATGGCTTAGTGGTTAAGGCGTTTGCCTGTGAAGCCAAAGGACCCAAGTTCAATTCCCCAGGACCTACGAGAGCCAGATGCACAAGGCGGGGCATGCATCTGGAGTTCGTTTGCAGTGGCTAAAGCCCTTGGCATGCCCATTCTCTTTCTATCTGCCTCTCTCTCTCTCTTTCTCTCTCTCTCTGCTTGCAAATAAATAAATAAATAAAATAAAGTCTTAAAAACTGAACTGAAACTGAAACCTTGGAAATAAAGGTGTTGCCCAACCTTGTTAATGACAGAATCAAGGTTAGGACTGCAGTGTTCCTGCTTTGGAGGCCATACCTTTGCCTCCCAACAAAAGAGGGTAGGGAAAATGGCAAAAGGGGTTAGTCCTAAAACTTTAAAGGTCAAATTAAAAATAGCAATCAATCATTAGGCGCTCACCTCGGGAGGCAGCTTGGTAAGGTTAGGAGAAAACAAGTTTAGGGTGAGTTTGAGGGTGACTCAGAGGTTGTGACCCTCAAGTATCGCACTAAGGTTTGGGGTCAGATAGCTTGAATTCAGAAAGACTTACCTCCTGGAAAAGATTTTGTCTGAATACATCCACCTGCACAGAGAGCAGTACGGGTAGGTTGGTTAAGGATTTCATTTGTAAAGAGTATGGATCCCAAGAACAGGGTGCCCTTCAACTGTATGTAACACAGGCCTTTCATACAAGCCAGTTTGCCCTGGAAGCCCCTGCTCAGGGCAGACTGGTGAGAGAGGACTGAGAAGCAGATGGACTTGTGTGGTCACCAGGGCCACTCAGGAGGGCTGCTTAACCCCTTTCTAGCTTCTGGTTCCCAGTTACCTGTTTGCGGGCTTCCCCACTCAGGCGCACCCGACAAGGCTTGGCCATGCTTCTCCAGTTGCTAGCTCTCTGGGCTCCCGGCTAGGAGCCGAGGCTTTCACTTTCACTCTCCAGGTCTAGGCCCGCTCCCCTCAGCCACGCCCCCTTTCTTTTCCCCTCCCCTTGGCAGGCCACAAACATCTTGTAGCCCCTCAGCCATTCCTAGCCGGTTGGCAGTGGGAGGGGTGGTGCCGGCTGAGTCACGAGCCCCGGGACTATCGGAGGGAGGGACTAGGGAGATTGGGACTGCGGAGCCTAGGACCCTCGGCCAAGGGCGGGGTTTACAGCGTGGGTCGATCAGGGGAAGTACCGGTTGAAGAGGGAAGGTGGAGAAACAGGAAAAGGGTTATCCATGGGTGGGCCTCCCCTCGAGAAGGTTCGACTGAGAGGAGCGGATAGAGATCCGAGGGGAGAGTCGAATAGGAAGAAGGGCCGCGGGGACGCAGGGCGAGCGATACGGAAGGGGCCGGCGCGGAGACCCAGGGAGAACGGTGGTCCCGGTGGGTGACCCGCCAGAGCCAGCCCCGGGCAAGGCGGGACTGCCCGGCTGGGGAAAATGGTCGAACGAAATAAAAACAGAAAAGCTTTGAGCTAGAAAGGCTAACCCCACGTGGGGCCTGCCCGGAATGGGCGGAGATAGCCTGGAGGCAGAACGGGAAGAATTTCGAGCAGAGGAAAATACTGCCCGAGGGCGGAGCCGGGCTGCGTGCCTTCTCATTGGTGGGGACCAGTTAGACCACGCCCTCCAGCCACCACCTTAACCCCACCTCTTCCTGCACAACGGGCTCGCCGTCCCGCCCTCTGCTCCAGCACTTCCTGTTCCCGGCTCTCCCAGGCGCCCGGCCGGGGTGCTGAGTGGCTGCCCGCGGGCCGCGGAGCCGGGCGGACGGTGGCCGGCGTGGTAGTTCCGGGGTGTCTGCGGGACGCGAAGCTCGAGATGCCGGGAGAGGAGGAGCAAGCCTTCCGGGTAGCCCGCGAGGAGCTGGCGAGCGCCCTGAGGAGGGATTCTGGGCAGGTGTTTGCCCTGGAGCAGCTCCAGCCACTACTAGCCGCCTCTGTGCCACCAGCCGTCCGCTACGTGCAGCTGGACGCTTCACGCCTGGTCCGCTGCAACGCTTACGGGGAGGTGAGGCCAGGCCCGCCCGGCTCTCCTTGGACGGGTGACTGGTAGGTCTTGAGGCTGAGATCACAACTTTGCTTTCTGACTGCTCGCAGCCCCGAAACTACCTCAGTACTTTGTCCACGGCCCTGAACATCTTGGAGAAATATGGTCGCAACCTTCTCAGCCCCCAGCGGCCTCGGTACTGGCGCGCGGTGAAGTTTAATAACCCTGTCTTTCGCAGCACGGTGGATGCTGTGCAGGTGAAAACCTTGAGTCTTAATGAAGAAGGGAACTAGACCTAGGCTGGGGGATTGTCTTGAACAGGCTTGATGCCATGCTGAATGGGGAAAGATCCAGCTCTATTGCCTGGGGTGGGGTGGGTGGCTGCTGGGCTATGACAGTGTCCTGAATGTGTGGCAGGGGGGCCGGGATGTGCTGCGATTGTATGGCTACACCGAGGAGCTTCCAGATGGATTGAGTTTCCCCGAAGGGCAAGAGGAGCCAGACGAGCATCAAGTTGCCACAGTCACACTGGAAGTACTACTGCTTCGGATGGAGCTCAGCCTGCTGTTGGAGGTGAGATGTCCCTCAAGTCTAGAGGTTTGTAACAGACTGGGGGCCCAGCCTAAATCAAGGCACTTTAAGGACCTCCCCTGTGCTGGTGAACTATATTGCTGCTGCAGTCTGTAAGCTTCTGCTGTTTGTCCCTCTTGCTGGTGTGGGAGGAGAGCCTTGCTCCAAGGTGGGAACTCTTTTGATCTCATTTGCAGAATGCTCATCCAAGACAGAATGCCCTGGAGCAGCTGCTAGAAGACAAACTTGAAGATGATGTAAGGAAGACAGGAAGAATGCTGTTAAAATAAATGGGACTCATGGGACTCTGTGTCCCTCTACCCTTGTCCATTCTCTGCTGTTTCTCCCTCAGGTGCTGCAGCTTTCAGAATTTCATCCCTTACTGAGAGAGATTGCTGTTGGCCCCCTCACCACACCTTCTGCCCCAGGTATTGATAGTCCTATATAGGAGGGAGTAGTAGACTATAATGATGGAAATTTAGGACCTTCCTCTATCCTGAATGTTTCAAGAGATTAAAATTGCTTTCAGGGGTGCAGATACACTAAAAGATAGTTTCATGTTTTGCCATAATCCATAACAGATTTACATTTAGGTCTTTTTTTTTTTTTTTTTTTTTTTTTTTTTTTTTTTTTTTTTTTCAAGGTAGGGTTTCACTCTGGTCCAGGCTGACCTGAAATTAACTATGTAGTCTCAGGGTGGCCTTGAACTCTCAGCGATCCTCCTACCTCTGCCTCCCAACTGCTGGGATTAAAGGCGTGCGCCACCACGCCCGGCACATTTAGGTCTTTTTAAGAAAGATATTCGGAGTCAAGTCTTTAATCCCAGCCCTTGGGAGAATCACTGTGAGTTCGAGACCATTCTGAGACTACATAATGAATACCAAATCAGCAAGACCCACCTGGGGAAGGGGGAAGAAGAAGATACTCTGATCTGTAGTTTTAGTAGCTCAGTGGGGAGAGCACTTGCCTCAGATGCATTGGATCCCCAGTACCACAAACACATACACTGAAAGAAAAGGACAGAAGGAAGGAAGGAGAAGAGACGATGGAGTCGGGCATGGTGATGCACGCCTTTAATCCCAGCACTTAGGTTTTTGTTTGGTTGGTTGGCTTTTTTTTTTTTTTTTTTTTTTTTCAAGGAAGGGTCTCACTCTAGTCTAGGCTGACCTGGAATTCACTCTGTATTTTCAGGGTGGCCTCGAACTCATGGTGGTCCTCCTTCCTACCTCCCTAAGTACTGAGATTAAAGGTGTGCCCCACCACACCTGGCAGTCCCAGCACTTGGGAGGCTGAGGTGGGAGGATTACTGTGGGGTCAAGGCCAGCCTGGAGCTACAAAGTGAGTTCCAGGTCAGCCTGGGCCTGAGTGAGACCTTACCTTGAAAACAAACAAACAAACAAAACAAAATAAAAAGACAATGGTGGAGCTGGGCATGGTGGTCCACACCTTTAATTCAAGGCCACCCTGAGATAACATAGTGAATTCCGGGTCAGCCTGAGCTAGAGTGAGATCCTTCCTCAAAATAATAAAAAAAAAAAAAAAAGACAATGGTGGGCTGGAGAGATGGCTCAATAGTTAAGGTGCTTGTCTGCAAAGCCCAACAAACTGGGTTCAATTCCCCAGTACCCACATGCAGTCAGATGTACAAAGTGGCACAGCATCTGGAGTTTCTGACAGCTGGAGGTCCTGGTGCACCCTTTCTCTCTCTGCCTCCCTCCGTGTGTGTGTCTTCTATCTGCTTGCAAATATTTTTAAAATGACAATGGAAAAAAAATCAAAACAGATTCTAAGAAAGGTGATTTCAAAGTCTTCATATGTTAGGAAAATATGATACTTTCTGTCTGGCTTTTTTTATTTTTGTTTTAATTTTTTTTCTTTTTCTTTTTCTTTTTTTTTCTGGAGAGAGTGAGAGAGACAAAGAATTGGCACACCAGGGCTTCAGCCACTGCAATAGAACTCCAGACGCTTGCACCACCTAGTGGGCATGTGTGACCTTACACTTGCCTCACTTGTGCATCTTGCTAATGTGGGATCTGGAGAGTTGAACATGGGTCCTTAGGCTTTGCAGGGCAAGTGCCTTAACTGCTAAGCCATCTCTCCAGTCTTTTTTTTTTCATTTATCTGTTGATAGATACCTAAACTGATTCTATATCTTAGCTATTGTGTAGATGTGGGGTTTCCTTCCCCAAGGCAGGGTCTCACTCTAGTACGGGCAGACATGGAACTCACTCTGTAGTCACAGGCTGGCCTTGAACTCAGCAATCCTTCTACCACTGCCTCTCAAGTGTTGGGATTAAAGATGTGAGCCACACACCCAGTTTGTGTGTATGTGTTTATTGCTACAATAAATGTTTGTGTGAAGGTTAAATTATATATATATGTATGTATGCATATATTTTTTTTTCCTTTTTTTTTTCCAGTCTCCACTCCTGGTCCTTGCTTTCTCTGTGGTTCTGCCCCAGGTACACTGCACTGTCCATCCTGTAATCATGCTTCATGCCCAACCTGTGACCTTTTGTTCCATGGACACCCATCCCGTGCTCATCACCTCCGCCAGACCCTGTCTGGGGTACTCCAGACCAGCCAGCTGAGCCCCAGGTGAGAGATTTTCTCTTCTTGGTGGAGTTAAATTAAGAGAACATAAGATCACTTGAATATGTATTAGGTACCAGGTTCTTTGTTTAAAAACTGCTCAGTAGAGAACAGACAACCAGCCTCTGCCCTCAAGGAGATTATACACATAAACACCAACCACGTGGCAGTTGCAATAAGATAGGCTATTATGGTATGCAAATAGGTTTGATGGATCAACTCAATCAGTTCACAGTATTTTTTTTAATATTTGTTTTATTTATTTGAGAGAGATACAGAAATAGGCAGGTAGAGAGAGAGAGAGAGAATGGGCGTGCCAGGGCCTCTAGCCACTGCAAATGAAATCCAGATGCATGTGCCCCCTTGTGCATCTGGCTTACGTGGGTAGTGGGGACTCGAACCTGGGTCCTTTGGCTTTGCAGGCAAGAGCCTTAACCGCTAGCCCATCTCTCCAGCCCAGTTCACAGTATTTTAAACACTTAGTATTATAAGACCCTATGTTGAAGTTAGCTACCTGGAAGAAGTTAATTGTAATCTGTCTTTTAAATATTGAACAGATTGTTCTTGGGAATGTTCCAGACAGAACAAAATATGCAAAGGCCAGGGCCACATGTTACCTAGACAGTGGGTGATATCCATCAGGGAGGGACTCAGGCACTACAAGCTTCCACCTCAGCAAGCTGTGATTGCTTTTCTATTACAGTTTACCTGCCTCATCCCAACCACAGCCTCACTCAACCTCCCTAATGGCCCTGGGAGATGGCTGTCTATCTTCTCCTGATTCTTCAAGCGCTTGTCTACCCTGGCACTGTGCTGCCTGTGCTGTGGTAAATGAGCCTTCAGCAGTGCTCTGTGTGGCCTGTAACTGGCGCAGAAGCTGTAAAGTGCTGGGTATAGAGGGTTCCCAAAAAACTGGAGACCTAAAACCTGAGCTTGCACGGGGTCGTTGGGCCTGCCAGAGCTGTACCTTTGAGAATGAAGCAGCAGCTGTACTGTGTGCCATATGTGAGCGACCTCGGCTAGCCCAGCCTCCCAGCTTGGTGGTAGAGTCCCATGATGCCGAAGCCAGCAGTTGCCTGCAGCCCCTTATGGTAACTCTTCCTGTCTTTTAAAACTCTTTGTTTGCATCTGTTGCCTCAAGTCCTTCTCTACGTCCATGCTATTTTCAATTCCCCCAGCTTTCTGTAGGTCAATCATGAACCTTAGCCATCCAATCAATGGATAATTCTCTCTACCTTCCCAGCAGGGGCATACTTTACTTTCCTCTGCCCAGGCTCAAGTCTGGCACTGTATTCACTGTACCTTCTGCAACTCGGGTCCTGGCTCTGTATGTGCTATATGTAACCGGACCAACAGCCCCATCCCAGTACAGCATGCTCCTCAGCTCCATGCCAGCTCTTTGGAAAAGGGTCTCCTGAAGCCTGATGCCCCACAACGCATCAGTGCCCCTCTGACTAGTTCCTGTGGAGACACTGAGAAACAGCGCCAAGACAAGATGCGGGATGAAGGTCTCCAGCTAGTGAGCATGATCCGGGTGAGGATTGGCCTGGGACAAGGTGAGGTGGAGCTGATGGGGAAGATAGCTTGATAATGGCATTCTTATAAAACGTGTCGTTGTTAGTTATATCATGTTGAATACTTACCAAAGGGCATTAGCACGCTGAGCACTTGTCATGTGGTTAGTATGTCCTAACTCAGCCAGTGTTGTTTTCTTGGATCACTGAAAGTGGCTACCTAGTTCTCTTCTTGATGTGCCTTCTGTTGGCTATGACTGTTTTTAGGAAGGGGAAGCTGCATGTGCCTGTCCAGAGGAGATCTTCTCAGCTTTACAGTACTCCGGCACTGAGGTGCCCCTACAGTGGTTGCGCTCAGAGCTGCCCTACGTCCTAGAGATGGTGGCTGAGCTAGCTGGACAACGAGACCCAGGACTGGGTGCCTTTTCCTGTCAGGAAGCCCGGAAAGCCTGGTTGGATCGCCATGGTAACCTTGATGAAGCTGTAGAGGAATGTGTGAGAACCAGGAAGAGGAAGGTACCTGCTATGCCGAAGGTGTTATGGGGTTGAAAGTCTCAGACTCTTCACACTTCTCTTACTTACTTTTCTGTCTTCACTTCCCCTCTCCACTGTCCATTTGCAGGTGCAGGAGCTCCAGTCCCTGGGCTTTGGACCTGAGGAAGGATCTCTTCAGGCATTGTTCCAGCATGGAGGTGATGTTGCACGGGCCTTGACTGAGCTTCAGCGCCAGCGTCTAGAGCCCTTCCATCAGCGCCTCTGGGACCAAGGACCCGAGCCTACCCCCTCTTGGGATGAGCTGGACAAGCAGGTATGGGAAGAAGCAAGGCCCCTAAGAGCCCATTTAGAGGGATCAGGGAGGATCCCTGGGGTCTGACAGCCACTTCTGTCCCCATCTGAATCACGTTGCAGAGCCTGGTTAGAAGGCTTTTGGCAGTTTACGCACTCCCCAGCTGGGGCCGGGCAGAGCTGGCGTTGTCACTGCTGCAGGAGACACCCAGGAACTATGAGTTGATGGATGTCGTAGAAGCTGTGAGGCACAGCCACGACCGGGCCTTCTTGCGCCGCTTGCTTGCCCAGGAATGCGCTGTGTGTGGTTGGGCCCTGCCCCGCAACAGGGTAAGCTTCTCCCCAGTGTACCTGGTCTTAGAATTACTCTGTTCCTGGCAGATCCCCATGTCATGCCAGATTGCTCTGTATATGTCTATGTACCCCTGAAGATGCCTGAGAAGAACAGGAACATCTCTTAAGGTTTTTTTTTTTTTTTTTTTTTTCGAGGTAGGGTCTCACTTTAGCCCAGGTTGACCTGGAATTCACTCTGTATTCTCAGGGTGGCCTTGAACTCATGGTGATCCTCCTACCTCTGCCTCCTGATTGCTGGGATCAAAGGCGTGAACTACCATGCCTGGCTTCTAAAAATGTTTTATTATGAAAAAATTTAAACACTATATTAGCTTTCTGTTACTACAACAAAGACAGGAAATAACCAACTTGTAAAGAGAAAAGATTTATTTTGGCTTACAGTTTTAGAAGTTTTGGTCTGTGGTTGCTTGGTTCCACTATTTGGGCCTTTGGTAGGATGTTAGATAGGAATATGGGGCAGAGCAAAATTACTCATCTCTTGGTTGGGAGGCCAAAGAGAAAGAGACTAGGGTCCCACAGTCCCCTTCAAGGGCAGGCCCCCAGTGACCTAACGACCTGTTGTCCAATAATACCGTTTGGAAGAGCAAGCCTCTGCCATGTGGATTTACACACTTTAACTGTCACATTCATTTGTAAAGAACATCTGATCATGCATTCCCCTATCATTCTCCCTACATCCCCTCTTCCCTAAGATATTTATAAATTCGTCTATATATACAGAGGATTTTTTTTGTTTTGTTTTGTTTTTTTTTTTGGTTTTTCAAGGTAAGGTCTCACTCTAGCTCAGGCTGACCTGGAATTCACTCTGTAGTCTCAGGGTGGCCTCAAACTCATGGTGATTGTTGCAGTCAGGTTCGCATTGCTGGCAGAAATCACCCGACTAAGAGCAGCTTGTGGGAAAAAAGAGGTTTATTTTGGCTTACAGGCTCAAGGGGGAAGCTCCATGATGGCAGGAAAAACGATGGCATGAGCAGAGGGTGGACATCACTCTCTGGTCAACATAAGGTAGACAACAGCAACAGGAGAGTGTGCCAAACACTGGCAAGGAGAAGCTGGCTATAATACCCATAAGCCCGCCCCCAACAATACTCTGCCTCCAGGAGGTGTTAATTCCCAAGTTGCCATCAGCTGGGAACCTAGCATTCAGAACACTTGAAGTTTATGGGGGACACCTGAATCAAACCACCACATTCCGCCCCTGGCCCCCATAAACTGATAACCGTACATGATGTAAAATGCAATGCATTCATGCAAATTTAAAAGTCCCCATAGTTTTTATCAATTCCAATGATGTTCATACATCCCCATAATCCAAGGTCTTTTAAATGAGCCATAATACCAAAAATATCCCCCAAAAAAACCCATAATGGCACAGAATAAAACATTCACACTGCAAAGGATGGCATTGGGCAAAACAAAGAAATACTTAACCAATACAAGATTTTAAACAACCAGGGCAAACGTCAAACTCTGTAATTCCAATCCAACAACTACTCAGTGACAAATCTCCAAGTCCGATAATTCTGAGCAGCAACAAGTCTCTGGAGTTCCAATTCCGCCCCTCCAGCTAGGCTACTCACAGTCCTGGAAAACTTCATCCAGGGCCGGTAGCTCTCCTTGGCAGCCATCTCATAGTCCCGGCATCTCCACTGGGTCTCCACTGCAACCCATGGTCCATCCTCATGGCCCCATGGGATCTCCATGCAGGCATCCAGCAAACCTGCTTCACACTGTCCATGGCCATTTCCAAAAACACAAGACCGCATTAAAAATTCAATGACCCTCTCTTTCCTGCATTTGTTATACTCCATAATACCAGGTAGGGTGCCAATTTGTTAATCCAGGGGGGAATAAATCAGACTTTGAAGAACAGGACACTCCTTCAGCATTCAGGCCCCTTCAAAAGAGTCTACCTTCTTCCTGTTGCCCCAGTGCAGGTTAGCTGGCCCAATCTCAAAGGTTGTAATCTCTCAACTGCAGCTGAATGGGTAGAGTTCACCCAAATATTTCATTTTTTCTGTGCCATATCCCTCTGCTCACACCAGTTCATTTTTACGCAAAGCAACCCTGCACATCTTCTCAGGACAGGACGCTTCTCACACAAACTGCTAACCCAGTCCAAGCAAAGCTGTTTCTCACTCTCATAAGCCAAACCTCACAGTTCATAGTTCTTACTACATTCAGGTCTTTCAGCTCTGACCAGAATAGTCCATCAAGCTCTACTTACAGCACTGCAAGGTGTCTTAGGCCAAGGTTTCAAATCCTTCCACATTCCTCTTGAAAAACAGCTCCAAAAGGCCAAAGCCACAGTCAGGTGTCCAGCAGCAATCCCACTCCTCGGTACCACTTTACTGTTGCAGTCAGGTTCGCATTGCTGGAAGAAATCACCCGACTAAGAGCAGCTTGTGGGAAAAAAGAGGTTTATTTTGGCTTACAGGCTCAAGGGGGAAGCTCCATGATGGCAGGAAAAACGATGGTATGAGCAGAGGGTGGACATCACTCTCTGGTCAACATAAGGTAGACAACAGTGACCGGAGAGTATGCCAAACACTGGCAAGGAGAAGCTGGCTATAATACCCATAAGCCTGCCCCCAACAATACTCTGCCTCCAGGAGGTGTTAATTCCCAAGTTGCCATCAGCTGGGAACCTAGCATTCAGAACACTTGAAGTTTATGGGGGACACCTGAATCAAACCACCACAGCGATCCTCCTACCTCTGCCTCCCGAGTGCTGGGGTTAAAGGTGTGTGCCACCACGCCCGGCTACAGAGGATTATTTTGAAGCAAATCTTGGGTGTTATACGGTTTTTTTATTATTATTATTATTATTTATTTTTATTTTTGGTTTTTCGAGGTAGGGTCTCACTCTGGCCCAGGCTGACCTGGAATTAACTATGTAGTCTCAGGGTGGCCTTGAACTCATGGCGATCCTCCTACCTCTGCCTCCCGAGTGCTGGGATTAAAGGCGTGCACCACCACGCCCAGCTTTATACGGTTTTATATATAATATAGGCATTTGCCTTTTAGGGCAAGTGCTACTGGAATGCCTGTGGCTAACAAGTCACATCAGCAAAAATTTGTTATTTTTGATTTTTTGTTGTTATAATTTTTTTTTGCTTGTGTTACATATGGTCTATGTATGTGTATGTACCTTGAAGGTGCCCCACGCACTCACTTCCAGTGGCCAGAGCAGAATATCAGGTGTCCTATTCTATCACTCTTTCACCTGTTCTTATTTTGCGCCAGCTTCTCTTACTGATACTGAAACTATATTCAGGCCATTCCCTGGTCTCTGGTCACCTTTGCAGGACTGGGGTTACAGGCACATGCAGCTGTGCCTAGCTGTTTGGTTGGGTCCTGGAGATTCAAACTTAGACAGTTTAGGTCCCCTCAGCCTCTTATGCTTGTGCAGGAAGCACACTTAACCACTGAGCCATCTCTCCAGCCCTTGTTTTGTTTTTTTTTTTTTTTTTTTTCAGACAAGGTCTTATGTAGCCCAGCCCTTGAACTTACTATGCAGCCAAGACTGGCCTTAAACTTCTGATCCTCCTGCTCCTATCTCCCAAGTGCTGGGATTATAGGCCACCACACCCAGCTCCTTCAACAAATTATTTTTTTATTTTTATTTTTATTTTATTTTATTATTTTTATTTTATTTATTTATTTATTTATTTTTGAGGCAGGATCTCATGCATTCCAGACTGGCCTCAAACTTGCTATGTAGCTAACAATGATCTTGGAAGACCTTGTACTTCAGCACAATAATCCTTTAATATCAAAATAATCCAATTGATAGGAATAGGTCCTTACTATATTCTGAGCACCCATTTAATCTAAGTCAGTTCTTTGGTTAAAACAGTCCAGTTTAGTGGTGCACGCCTTTAATCCCAGCACTCCAGAGGCAGAGGTAGGAGGATCGCCATGAGTTCAAGGCCACCCTGAGACTACATAGTTAATTCCAGGTCAGCCTGGGCCAGAGTGAGACCCCACCTCGAAAAACCAAAAACAAAACAAAAAAACAGTCCAGTTTAATCTAGCTCCATATGTTTTGTTTTAAAATAATTGCAAATTCACAGGAAATTACAAAACTAGTATTGAGAATCCCATGGACTCTTCCCCCACCTTCCCCTAGTGGTGAAATATAATTATAGTACAGTATCAAGACTAAGAACTATATAATGTTAACTGTATTATAGATCTTCTATGTTGTTTACTTGTATGTATGTGTATTTTTTTGTTTGCTTGCTTGTGGATTTGTTTTTTCTGTTTATTTTTATTTTTTTGAGAATGTCAGACAGGCTGAGAAAGCGAGAATGGGTGCACCAGGGCCTCCAGCCACAGCAAACAAACTCCAGATGCATGCTCCACCTTGTGCATCTGGCTTATGTGGATATTGGGGAATAGAGCCTTGAACTGGGGTCCTTAGTCTTCACAGGCAAGCTCTTAACCACTAAGCCATCCCTCCAGCCATGGATTTTTTTTTTTCCTGACACAGGATCTCATGTTCCAGGCTGGCCTCAAGCTCCCTATGCAACTGAAAACAACCTTGAACCCCTAATCCACTTGCCTCCACCTCTAGTACTGATAGTACAGGCAAACACACTTGTGTCTGGTTAATGCAGTGCTGGGGCTTCAACCTAATGATAGGCATGTGCCATACCAAATGAGCTACATCCCCAGCACCATGTGTGTAGTTCTTGCAATTTTATCATATAACTCACATAATCAGGGTATAGATTGTAGCTGGGTGTGATAGCACATGTCTGTAATCCCAGCATTCAAGAGACAGGTAAATTGGAAGTGTGAGCCCAACCTAGACTCTTTAGGAATACCCCGTTTCCAAAAATATATAGGGGCCGATGATGTAGTTAGTTGGTAGAGTGCTTGCCTAGCATGCATGAAGCCCTTGGTTTGATCACCAGCACCATATAAAGCAGGAATGATTTGCATATGTCTGTAATTCCCATACTCAAGAGTAGAGGTAGGAGATCAGACGTTCAAGGTCATCCTCTACTACATAGTGACTTTGAGGTCAACCTGAGATACATGAAACCTTGTCTCAGGAAAAAAAAAAAAAAAAAGCTGGGCATGGTGGTGCACGCCTTTAATCCCAACACTCTGGAGGCAGAGGTAGGAGGATCGCTGAGAGTTTGAGGCCACCCTGAGACTACATACTTAATTCCAGTTCAGCCTGGACCAGAGTGAGACCCTACCTCGAAAAACCAAAAAAAAAAAAAAAAAAAAAAACGTGGCATGGTGGCACATGCCTTTAATCCCAGCACTCGGGAGGCAGAGGGAAGATGATTGCTGTGAGTTTGAGGCCACCCTGAGACTACATAGTTAATTCCAGGTCAGCCTGAGCTACAGTCAGACCCTATCTGGAAAAACAAACAAAAACAAAGGAACCACCTTGTTTGTAGTTACCTATCCACCACTTTGGTCACTTAGAAACCACTAACCTGGTATGGTATCTCTGTACTGTTGTCTTTTGCTTTTAATTGATGTACATTCTTTTTATTATTATTATTATTATTATTATTATTGGAGAGAGATAGAGAGACAGAGAGAGAGGGAGAGGAAGACAGAGATGGGCGCGCCAGCAGTGTCTCAGCTGCTGTGAACGAAATCCAGATGTGTGCACCCCCTTATGGTCAAGTGCAGCATTGCGCCCTTGCATCACTTTGCATCTGGCTAAACGTGGGACCTGGAGATTGGAACCGCTGGAGATTGGAACCAGTGTTCTTAGGCTTAGCAGGCAGGCGCTTAACCCCTAAGCCATCTCTCCAGCCCATAATTGATGTACATTCTTTTAGTAATGTTTTTTTCATAATTAGAGGGGGGTGGGCAGATAGTATGTGCACTGCAGATGAACTCCAGATACATTCACCACTTTGTGCATCTGGTTTTATGTGGGCACTGGGGAATCAAACCCTGGGCCATCAGGTTTTGCAAACAAGCACCTTTAACTGCTGAGCCATTTCTCAAGCCCCTTTAGTAATGTTTTTGGCTTTACTCGAGACATCACCATTGTCTGTTTCCCCCCACCCAACTTCAGACGTGTGGGTTAGCACCTTAGCACTTGAGGATGCTACCTTTGCCCATTTAACATTTTTGTTACTATTACTTATTTATGATGGGGGGGGGAGAGAATTGGTGTGCCAGGGCCTCCAGCCACTGCAAACAAACTCCGACTTGTGCACCACCTTGTGCGTCTGTGTCACCTCGTGCACATGCATTACTTTGTGTACATACATTCTGGGGAGTCAAACCTGGGTCCTTAGGCTTTGTAGGCAAGTGCCTTAACTGCTAAGCCATCTCTCCAGCCCCTCTTGCCCATTTAATTAGACCCTGGTTTGTCAGTGGATCCCTGACTCCTGCCCTTTCCTGCTGGGAGCTGATGGCTCTTTACTCTTTCCTTCCTACTGTAGATGCAGGCCCTGATTTCGTGTGAGTGTACTATATGTCCTGACTGCTTCCGTCAGCACTTCACCATTGCCCTGAAGGAAAAGCACATTACGGACATGGTATGCCCTGCCTGTGGCCGCCCTGACCTTGCTGATGACACACAGTTACTCAGCTACTTCTCCACCCTTGATATCCAGGTACTGCAGCCCCTAGGGTTGGAGAGCCATAATGGGCTTTGAACAGGAACTCCACCCACAACCCCCTCTGAACCCTGTCCCCAGCTCCGGGAGAGCCTAGACCCAGATGCCTATGCACTGTTTCATAAAAAGCTGACTGAGGATGTGCTCATGCGGGACCCCAAGTTCCTGTGGTGTGCCCAGGTAAGTGGCCTGACCAGAAGAACTGACTATGGCGGGACAGGAGATGGTGCCAGGTAAGGCTTGAATAGCTTTATGCTCTTGCACTCACAGTGCTCCTTTGGCTTCATATATGAGCGTGAGCAGTTGGAGGCAACGTGTCCCCAGTGTCATCAGACCTTCTGTGTGCGCTGCAAGCGCCAGGTGAGTCACATTCATCCTTTCAGAAGTACAGTGCTAGACTCGGGGTATATTGAAAAGTAAAATAAACATGAGCCTCTTAGCTTAGGGGCTGAAGAAATAGCTCAGCAGTTAAGGTGCTTGCCTGCAAAGCCTAACAACCCAAGTTTAATTCCCCAGTACCCATGTAAAGCCAGATGGACAAAGTAGCACATGCATCTGGAGTTCATTTGCAGAGGCTAGAGGCCCTGGCATGTCCATTCTCATTCATACTCTCTCTCTCTCTCTTTACTTGCAAATAAATAAATAAAAATATTTTTTTAAAAAAGCTTAACAAAAAAAAAAAAAAAAAAAAAAAAAGCTTAGTACAGGCTGGGGAGATGGCTCAGTGATTAAGGCACTTTCCTGTATAGCCTAATGACCCGGGTTCAATTCCCCAGTACCCACATAAAGCCAGAAACACAAAGTGGTGCATACATCTGGAGTTCCTTTGCAGTGGCTAGTAGCCCTGACAAGCCCAATCTCATTCACCACCCCCATTACAAAATAATTTTTTAAAAAAGTTGTCAATTAAAAAAAAAAAAAAAAAAAAAAAACCTTACTACAAGGCTGGAGGAATGGCTTAATGGTTAAGGTACTTGCCTGCAAAGCCTAAGGACTCAGGTTTGATTCCCTAATACCCATGTAAGCCAGATGCACAAAGTGGCACAAGCATCTGGAGTTTGTATTGGCTAAAGGCCCTGGTGTGCCCATTTTCTCTGTCTCTCTCTTCTTTCTGTGCTTGCAAATCACCATACACACACGCGCTTACTACATTGGGAGCCAGGCTCAAAGAAGAAGGGCAGAATAAGAGCCGGGCGTGGTGGCGCACGCCTTTAATCCCAGCACTTGGGAGGCAGGGGTAGGAGGGTTGCCATGAGTTTGAGGCCGCCCTGAGACTACATAGTGAATTCCAGGTCAGCTTGAGCTAGAGTGAAACCCTACCTCAAAAAAAAAAAAAAAAAAAAAGAAGAAGAAGAAGAAGGAAGAATAGAGGGAGGGAAGAAGAAAGAGGAAAAGGAGAGGGAAAAAAATAAAGAAAGGGAGGGTGGGTGGAGGAAGGAAAGAATTACACTTGTGTTCTGAGACAGGGTTTCAATGTGTATCCTTGGCTAGCCTGGAACTCAATATATAGCCCATACTGTCCTTAAACTTGCAGCAATCTGCCTGCCTAAACCTCCTAAGTACTAGTATTACAGGTGTGTGCCACCATATTGTCACATTTTCTCTAAAATGTTGAAGCTTAGGCCAAAAAGATAAGAAGCCACCAGCCATGCAGAAAGTATTTGGGGCAGAAAGAACAACCTATAGAAAGGCCAAAATCAGAAAGCGTAATGTATGACCATAGCCCTCAGAGCAAGGCACACAGTTGGATAGGAGAAGCTGCCAATAGGGACATCCCTGAGGCCAGTTAGAATCAATAAGGTCTTTGATTCTGTGACTAAGCAAAAGGTGACACTATTCCCTTTATTTTCTGAAAAGTTTGATATCAAAACCTTGTATCTGGCTGGGCGTGGTGGCGCACGCCTTTAATCCCAGCACTCGGGAGGCAGAGGTAGGAGGATTGACGTGAGTTCAAGGCCATCCTGAGACTACATAGTTAATTCTAGGTCAGCCTGGGCCAGAGTAAGACCCTACCTCGAAAAACCAAAAAAAAAAAAAAAAAAAAAAAAAAAAAAAAAAAAAAAATGTATCTGTATCATAGGACATTACAAAATGAACACCTGAGACTCTATCAACAGACCTCAGAATTAGCACACTGCTAATATTGTTAGAGCTCCTTGACTTGCACTTTGAAAATCCTTTGGCTGCAGTGTGGAGAAAGGAACATAAGGAAGCAGAAGTGGAAGCAGAGAATTTAGTAACCCAAGCATGTAATTTGGCAAGATCTGACAGTGGCCTAGAGGAAAGTGGTAGGTAGGGATGACCATAAGGGGTAGGGCTGAAATAAATATGGAAGGTAAATATCAGATTAATTATATAGGGTGGTATAAGGAAATGAAAAACAGGTTGGTCCCTTAACTATAGGATTTGAGCAAATGGAGGATGATAGTGACATAAACTAAGCTGGGGACCACTGAATGTAAGTAGAGGGATAAGCAAGAAAGGCTAGAACTTCCATGAAAAGCCTGCTTTCCCTCTGGCAGTGGGAGGAGCAGCACCGAGGTCGGAGCTGTGAGGATTTCCAGAACTGGAAACGTACCAATGACCCAGAATACCAGGCCCAGGGCCTAGCAATGTATCTTCAGGAAAATGGCATTGGTAAGGCCACCCCACTTGTCTTGCCTGCTCAGTAATTTGTCATTACAGTAGATCCCTTCTTGAAGATCTTGAGTTACAGTGGAAGCCCTAGTCCTGACCAGCTGTCCTCTTGCAGACTGCCCCAAGTGCAAGTTCTCATACGCACTGGCCCGAGGAGGATGCATGCACTTTCATTGTACCCAGTGCCGCCACCAGTTCTGCAGTGGCTGTTACAATGCATTTTATGCCAAGAATGTGAGTTTTAGGGGTGAGGAAAGGCGAAAAGGGTGGGACGCTGCCACTGGGTTTTGAGGGGCAGAGGCCATTGAGGAGCAGCCCAGGGTAGAAAAGAGAAAAGAGACCAGTAGGGAACAAGGCATCTCTGTCCCCTTTCCTCCTTTGCTTGCTCTAGTACCTTCCATGTCTCTATCCCCTCTTATCCCTATTCCTTTCACACAGGGGTTCCTGAGAATCCAGGACCCCAATAGTTTCCAACTTCCCTTTTCCCATCTGGATTTTACTAGAAATGTCCAGATCCTAACTGCAGGGTGAAAAAGTCCCTACATGGCCACCACCCTAGAGACTGCCTCTTCTACCTGCGGGATTGGACTGCTGCCCGGCTCCAGAAGCTGCTACAGGTTTGAAATGGCTGGGCTGGCCAGTTATTCAGGGTGGTAGGAGAAGGTGGCACAGACCATGATGGGTAAGAATAGGAAAGGCTGTGTGCTGGGAAATGTAGCAGTGGCTGGATCAAGGGAAATATAATGCTCATATGTTTCTACTCCTCCTCAGGACAATAACATCATGTTTAATACAGAACCTCCAACTGGAGCCCGGGCAGCCCCTGGAGGTACGTATCAGACAAGCCTGTGAAGTGGAGATGATGTACTAGGCTCTCACTCTGGTGGGTAGAGGCAGGTTTCGATCTAGGGTCACTTGTGTCTCTTTTGGCAAGTTAATTAACTTCTATGAAATGAGGATAATAACCACCTTGTGGCTATTTTACATGCAGTATCAAAGCAGTTGGTCCTCGTTTCTTCTGACAATGTAATAATTATGATTTATTAGCTGTGGAATATTTAATGAAACCCGCTAGTTGCAGGCAGTGGTTTAGGTTCCCTGAGGAAAGGTGTTACTTAAGGTGACCTATCCTAGTTAACATCTAGAGATAAAACCTCCACAGAAGCCAGGTGTGGTGGTACACACCTTTAATCCCAGCACTTGGGAGGCAAAGTAGGAGGATCTTCATGAGTTCAGGGCTACTCTGAGACTACATAGTAAATTCCATCCAGGTCAGAATAAGTTAACCATACAGGAGCTAAATAACAACCAAGATGTTTCCTCCCTCCCCACCCAGGTAAGGTTCTCTAGCTCAGGCTGGCCTCAAATTCACAGTGATCCTCCTACTTCTGCCTCCTGAGTGCTGGGATTAAAGGCATGCATCACTATGCCCAGCTCTACAAGAGCTTTTTTTTAAAAAAAAATTTTTTTTGAGCTGGGCATGGTGGTGCACACCTTTAATCCCAGCACTCAGGATTCAGAGGTAGGAGGATCACCATGAGTTCAAGGCCACCCTGAGACTACAATAATGAATTCCAGGTCAGCCTGAGCTAGAGTGAGATCCTACCTTGAAAAAACAAAACAAAAACTTTCTGCATACCTTTAATCCCGGTACTTGGGAGGCTAAGGTAGGAGGATTTCTATGAGTTCATGGATAGCTGGGTTAGAGTGAAACCCTGCCTAAAAAAAAAAGTTTATTTGTGTGTGTGTATATATATAAATGGGATGCAGGGTCTCTTGCCATTGCAAACAAAAGCCAGATTCCACTTTTTTTTTTTTTTTTTTGGTTTTTCAAGGTAGGGTCTCACTCTGGTCCAGGCTGACCTGGAATTCACTATGTAGTCTCAGGGTGGCCTCAAACTCTCAGCAGTCCTAGCTCTGCCTCCCAAGTGCTGGGATTAAAGGCATGAGCCACCACGCCTGGCTCCACTTTTTGTGTCTGGTTTACGTGGGTGGCTTGGAAACTGAGCTCAGGCTATCAGGCTTTGCAAGCAAGTACCTTAAACACTGAGCCATCTTCCCAGCCCCAGAAGCTATCTTAAGGGAATTTGTAATTATGGGTCAAAAGCAAACTTGAGTTAAAGTAGGGGCAACTGTCACTGACAATGAGTCGCTTTATCTCTAATAGCATCTGCAATTACCTCACCACCACCACCAGTACAGCAAAAGTTCTTGGGCTGTCTCCTCCCTGGTGTTTGCCTCCCCATCGTCCATGGATACCTTAAATTTCCAGGGGCTATGTGGTCATTGGCCTCCCAACAGTGTCCTTCCTTTACCCTTAGGTGGCTGCCGAGTGATGGAGCAGAAAGAGGTTCCCAATGGACTCATGGATGAAGCTTGTGGCAAGGAAACTCCACCTGGCTATGCTGGCCTCTGTCAGTGAGTGCCTGCCAGGGCATGGAACATGGTGTTAGAATGGGGAATAGAAGTGGTAAGGGTT
Source organism: Orientallactaga sibirica (assembly GCA_036365145.1). Lineage (NCBI taxonomy): Eukaryota > Metazoa > Chordata > Mammalia > Rodentia > Dipodidae > Orientallactaga > Orientallactaga sibirica. The sequence continues at coordinate 11,986,020 of JAEOAD010000059.1, read as the reverse complement.
GTCCAAACAGTAGGATGGGGTCTCTGAAAGCAGGTGGTCCTTCACAGAGTGGGAGGAGGGGGCTCTCTGGGTAAGGGCATGGGTGGGTAATAGATAGCATTGTTGAAGATTCTGGTTGGCACTGCCTACAAGTACATCATACAGGTGAGAATCCCAGTGCCCAGCTAGATGTCAGGCCCATTCAGTTAATATTAGAAAAATACTCTGCTCTTTCATTTTCCCAGGGCACACTACAAAGAGTATCTTGTGAGCCTCATCAACGCTCACTCATTGGACCCAGCAACTCTGTATGAAGTGGAGGAGCTTGAAACAGCCACTGAACGCTACCTACATATTCATCCCCAGCCAATGGCTGGAGAGGATCCCCTTGCCTACCAAGCCCGTTTGTTACAGGTGAAGCTAAAACCAGCCTTGTCTCTAACCTCACCCTCAGAAGTCATCTGTCCCAGCCTATTTCTGAAATTTCGGCTTCCAATATTATCTTCTCTTTACTGCAGAAACTGACGCAAGATGTACCCTTGGGACAGAGTATCGCCCGCAGGAAGAAGTAGCTGAAGGCAAGGGCCCTGATGAGGCCTCATGGCCCTGCTCCCTCAGGAACAGCTCCAGCACCAATAAAGAAGCATATTGCCCAGGCTTCTTGGTAGTCCTTCTTCCTGGCCTCACCATCTAGGGGCACTAGGGAAAGGGAGGTGAACAGAGTTCTGCTGAAAGAGAGTCCCTGCAGTCTACCATGTAACCTACCCTGGACTGGCCAGGAAAAAATTACATGCCATGGATAGGCAAGGAAAACCCATCCTATTCAACCACTTGGCCTGGGCTTTTCTCTCCACTTCCCTTTTCTTTTCACTGTAGTCAACTGGTATTTTGAGGTCAAAGTATACCAAGCAGGCACTGTTTAGGGGGCATCAATCCATAAGCTCCAGGCAAGACTTCAGGAAACAGTGTCACATAGAAGGTCAGATTCAAGCTAGGAGTACCTGAGGGAGGAAGGGGAAGTAGCCAGGCCGGAGCAGAACTGGCAGAGAGGGCCCCTTTCTTGCTACTGATTGAAATGTGACAGTGAGTTTCTCAGCTGCTGCTTCCCTCTGCTGGCAAACCACTCGTCCTACAACCCAAACCACGTGATTTCTGGGAAATAGTCCTCCCCGAAGAAGAACCGAAACTTAGGGTGGGGACTGTAGAAAGGGGTGGAGAGATCACAGAGCCATTTAGTAGGGAGCTGAGCAGAGCCCTGGGACAGCCTGGACACCAGTTCAGGTAAGAGCAACCGTGGGGCGAAGTTAACCTGGGATCTAGAACTGAAAGGTCAGCAATACTGGGGGTGGTGGAGGAGGGGAATAGGGGTTCCTCCAAAGAACCCTGTGCTAGAAGGAAGGAACAGACTGGAAGGCTTGTGAGCCAGGAAACAAGGTTTGACCCTAGCTACAGGGCTAATGTCCTGGAACCTGTAGACAAAAGAGAGAGAGGAGCTGCTACCAGTTTGTCTATGGTAGAAGGCCTTGGACCCTGCCTCAGTTGACCTTTTATTTTCGTGCCTTCTAGCTCTGCCCTTTTCTGCAACTCCATCCCTGTCCCCACCTCAGCCCCACCCACACCTTGAGCAAAGGGAGAAAGATGGAGGAAAAGGATGCATAGGAGATGGTGAATAGAGGGCTGAGGAGATGCCTTAGAAGTAGATGTTGCCTCTGCAGATGCTTGGAAGTCTACACAGCCTCTCACAAGGAGCACAACATCAAGGGGATTCTCTCCCAAACAATACAACACCTTGAAATTAAGACCAGTGTCCAAGGTTTCCTTCCAGGTGTTACAACTTGAATTATTAAAAAGAAATTTTATGGCATACACCTTTCATCCCAGAACTTGGGAGGCAGAGATAGGAGGATCGCCATGAGTTTGAGGCCACCCTGAGACTACATAGTGAAATCCAAGTCAGCCTGGGCTATACTGAGACCCTACCTCAAAAAAGAAAAAGAAAGAAAACAAGCTTCAAAAATAATGGCTAGTGATAGCAGAAATGATGTTGTTTTCCCTTAAGGGGAATTGAGATATGTTAAGTGCCAAAAGAAGATGGGTCTCTGGGTGCTGTTGTGAGAAACTGGCCCTAGTGGTCAGGTCTAGTAGATATCTCCAGTGTTGTCAGTTCTGATGCACCCTGTCCTCTTCCCAGGATGGCATCAGGCAGGGCACGCTGCACCCGAAAGCTCCGGAACTGGATAGTGGAGCAACTGGAGAGCGAGAAGTTCCCGGGGGTGTGCTGGGATGATGAAGCCAAGACCATGTTCCGTATTCCTTGGAAGCATGCAGGCAAGCAGGACTTCCGGGAGGACCAGGATGCTGCCTTCTTCAAGGTTAAAGGGCCTGGAAACCATCATCCCCTCTTTTTTTTTTTTTTTTTTTTTTTGCTTTTTTAAGGTAGGGTCTCACTCTAGTCCAGGCTGACCTGGAATTCATGATGTAGTCTCAAGAAGGCCTTGAACGCAGGGTGATCCGAGTGCTGGGATTAAAGGTGTGCACCACCATTCCTGGTTCACCATCCCCTCTTAAATAAGGGATAATATATGTACTGGTGTACTTACCCCAAGTGCTTTTGCCTACCTGGGTTTCAGGTAAAAGACATACTCTAGAGTAGAACCAGCTATGTCATTTCCAGAGTGGTCAAACTTACTAAAGATTTCAAGGTGACAAGGACAGGCTACAAACTTAGAGCAAGTTCAGTGTCTATGCAAGTGCTCAGGCCATGTACCCATGAAGCCAGCTCTTTGAAGAGACATCTAGCGTATGTAATGCTTTGCATCTTCACTTCCTGTCATTGCTAGGCCTGGGCAATATTTAAGGGAAAGTACAAGGAGGGGGACATAGGAGGCCCTGCTATCTGGAAGACTCGCCTGCGCTGTGCCCTCAACAAGAGTCCTGAATTTGAGGAGGTTCCTGAGAGGGGCCGTATGGATATTGCTGAGCCCTACAAAGTGTACCGGCTACTGCCACCAGGAACACTCCCTGGTGAGTATTTCCTTGCCCAGCTGTCCCTGGAACCAGCAGATTGGCAAGGGAGGATGGAGATCAGAGATGTGTGTGAGGATGACTGGCCTCCCTCCACCAAGGCCCTCAGAGTCCTGCCTTGTCCTGGGTTTTTCCCAGTCCTGCCCATTCCGTCAGTGCATCACATCCTCCTCCTCCCCTACCATCTTTCTCTGTGAGGCTCTAACCTTTCTCTTGCCTCAATAATTCCACAGCCCAGGTAGGAACTCAGAAATTTCCATCAAAACAATACCACCATTCTGTGCCATTGGAGAGGGAAGATGAAGGTACCATCAAGAACTGCACACCCAGTTACTCCTCTCTTCAGGACCCCCTTGATAATGTAAGAGCCAGAGTAGGGAGTGGGTGGGCTTGAGGGAAAGATAGTAACCACAGGGCTAGGTGGGCCATTGACAGGTGCCGTGTCTACAGGAGGAGGTGAGGGCCAATGGAGTTGCAATACACTCAGACAGTGGGAGCAGTAGCAGCAGCAGCCCTGAGCCACAGCAAGGTACCATCTCCTTTGCCTCTATGTCATCTCCCCTGCTGCACCTTCTGTCCCTTGGACCACCCAGTTCCACTCTGATTAGTGCCTTTGGCTACTTTCCAGGTTCTCACACCACTGACGCTACTGTTCAAGAGGACCTGGTATCTCTGGAGTGCCTGCTACCTCAGAATTCAGGTGCTTTGCCTTTCTGAAAATTCCCTGCTCCATTTCACTCATGTCGGTGTGCTCTGAACTTGCCTGAATTGTCTGCTCAGCCAGGGCATACAGTGAATGGGGTCCCCTTTATCTTAGAGGTCTGTGCACTGAGTAGTCTATGTGGCTGTGGCTGGTCAGATTTCATAATGCCATTTTTCTCAGGGGAAAAGTAAAACAAAACAAAACACCTTTTTTTTTTTGTATGCTGTTCCCTAGACATCCACGTTGAGACATTGATTTTTTTTTTTTTTTTTTTTTTTTTGGTTTTTCAAGTTAGGGTCTCACTTTAGCTCAGGCTGACCTAGAATTCACTATGTAGTCTCAGGGTGGCCTTGAACTCATGGCGATCCTCCTATCTCTGCCTCCTGAGTGCTGAGATTAAAGGTGTTTGCCACCACACCCAGTGAACATTGATTTCTTTATGTTTTTTTAATATGTTTATTTATTTATTTGAGAGCAAGAGACAGAGAGAGAGAATGGGCACACCAGGGCCTCCAGCCACTGCAAATGAGCTCCAGATGTGTGTCCCACCTGTGCATCTGGCTTACGGGGTACTGGGAATTGAGCCTCGAACCTGGGTCTTTAGGCTTTACAAGCAAAGCGCTTAACCGCTAAGCCATCTCTCCAGCCCTTTTTTTTTTTTTTTTTTTATTATTTTATTTATTTTTGGAGAGGGGGAGAGGGAGACAGAGATGGGCACGCCAGCAGTCTCTCAGCTGCTGTGAACGAAATCCAGATGTGTGCGCCCCCTTGTGGTCAAGTGTGGCATTGCGCCCTTGCGTCACTTTGCATCTGGCTAATCGTGGGACCTGGAGATTGGAACCTGGTTCTTAGGCTTAGCAGGCAGGCGCCTTAACCGCTAAGCCATCTCTCCAGCCCAAGCCCTTCTTTATGTTTAACATTGAACATTGATTTCTTTATGTTTTTTTAATATGTTTATTTATTTATTTGAGAGCAAGAGACAGAGAGAGAGAATGGGCACACCAGGGCCTCCAGCCACTGCAAATGAGCTCCAGATGTGTGTCCCACCTGTGCATCTGGCTTACGTGGGTACTGGGGAATTGAGCCTCGAACCTGGGTCTTTAGGCTTCACAAGCAAAGCGCTTAACCGCTAAGCCATCTCTCCAGCCCTTCTTTTTTTTTTTAATTTTTTTATTATTTTATTTATTTTTGGAGAGGGAGAGGGAGACAGAGATGGGCACGCCAGCAGTCTCTCAGCTGCTGTGAACGAAATCCAGATGTGTGCGCCCCCTTGTGGTCAAGTGTGGCATTGCGCCCTTGCGTCACTTTGCATCTGGCTAATCGTGGGACCTGGAGATTGGAACCTGGTTCTTAGGCTTAGCAGGCAGGCGCCTTAACCGCTAAGCCATCTCTCCAGCCCAAGCCCTTCTTTATGTTTAACATAGTCCCACCCTTTGAGATCTTGTAAACTGCTTGACTGTGAGTATCAAGTTTTTTTTTTTTTTTTTTGGTTTTGCAAGGCAGGATCTCACTCTGGCCCAGGCTGACCTGGAATTAACTATGTAGTCTCAGGGTGGCCTCGAACTCACAGTAATCCTCCTACCTCTGCCTCCCGAGTGCTGGGATTAAAGACGTGCGCCACCACGCCCGGCCGAGTATCAAGTTTTGATAAGGGTGAATGCGTGTTACCTACTTCTCTGAGTGTTTGGAAAGCCTAAAAAGAAGCACCTGGCCATTACTGGGTAGGAGATATCTTTTCCAACCTCAGAAGGTACATCTGCTGCCCCAACCACACAGCCTTTGTCTTTCCTAATGCTTGCTTACTGTCTGGGAAAACCATTAACAAAGTGAGGTCCTCCATTTTTCCTAAGTCATGTGCTTACCAGTGAGACCCTAGGGAAAGGGGCTATCATGAGCTTTTGTGTTCCTCAAAGCACCTGGTGTAGCTGGGTTGTTCTGTTCCCAGACTACTCGCTGCTGCTCACCTTCATCTATAGTGGGCGTGTGGTGGGTGAGACTCAAGTACACAGCCTGGACTGCCGCCTAGTGGCTAAGCCCTCCAGCTCAGAGAGCAGCATGGAGCAGGTGATGTTTCCCAAGCCTGACTCATCTGAGCCTACCCAGCGCCTGCTGAATCAGCTCGAGAAAGGCATCCTGGTTGCCAGCAACTCCTGGGGCCTCTTTGTCAAGCGTCTTTGCCCCATCCCCATCTCCTGGAATGCACCTGAGGCACCACCTGGGCCAGGCCCACATCTACTGCCCAGCAATGAATGTGTGGAGCTCTTCAGTACCACCTATTTCTGCAGAGGTAAGGCTGTTCCTGCTAGACACCTAAGTATTATCCCCATCTCATTGTCCCCTGGGCTTGACCTGGGCCTGTCAGCCGATCTTCATCACAGACTGTGCTTGGCACCCTACACTTGGGTGATACACATCTGTGTAGCCGTATGGTCAACCTGAGCAGTTCTCCCTAAGTCATGGAGAATGATGCTCAGCTGGAGCCTGGCATGAGAGTGTCACAGGGGTGTTCTAGTGCTGGGAGGATGTGAGCAAGTCACAATGGGTTAGTATCTAGGTTGCTGCCTGTGAGGATTCCAAACTCTCCCAGCAGAGAGCCTTTCAGTCAGAGTATCTGCTACCTCTAGAAATACTTGAAGAAGGAGCTCCCTTTCCTGTTTGTACATGGGTTAATAGCAGCTTAATTCATAGCAGTTCTAATTCCACAGCTCCTGCTCTGGCCTTGGTGTCCATGTGACCCCACTCCCACCCCACAAATGAATCATTCCTTCTTTCTCTCCTCTCTCCCTCTCCTTCTCCCCCCTCCTTCTCTGTCTGAGGCAGGGTCTCACTCTGTAGTCTAGACTGGCCTGAAACTCACTAGGTATACCTTGAACTCACAGCAATCCTCCTGCCTCACCGTGCTGGGATTATAAGTATATGGTACCACTCCTGATCCTCTCTTGTTTCTTCCAATCCTTAACTCTCTTTCTTTCAGACTTGGCCAAGTATTTCCAGGGCCTGGGGCCGCCACCCAAATTCCAGGCAACACTACATTTCTGGGAAGACATCCCTGGCACCAGCCATACCCAACAAAATCTTATCACAGTTCAGGTGAGTTCAGAGCAGGGGCAGAGTAGTCTGCCCAATGAGGAGAGAGAAGCAGAGTCCCAAAAGAAAGGGTCTCCTCAGAGGGATGCTGTTCCTGTGGGTAGTGTTTGCCTGCCCCCGCTGTGCTCGCTGAGCCCTTTGTATCTTCCCATACAGATGGAGCAGGCCTTTGCTCGACATTTACTGGAAAAGACTCCAGAGGAGCAGGCAGCCACTCTGTTCTTACAGTAGAGCTTGGGACACCCACCTATTCGTCTTACCTCTCTGTTCCAGTGGGCTCTGTTGAAATAGACTCTTCTCCATACTGTTAATCTGCCTTCCTGTGTGATGATTTTTTTTTTAATATATTTTATTTTGTTTATTTATTTATTTGAGAGAGAGGGAGATACAGAAATAGGCAGGTAGAGAGAGAGAGAGAGAGAATGGGTGCACTAGGGCCTCCAGGCACTGCAAACGAACTCCAGATGCGTGCACCCCCTTGTGCATCTGGCTGACGTGGGTCCTGGAGAATCGAGCCTCGAACCGGGGTCCTTAGGCTCCACAGGCAAGCGTTTAACCGCTAAGCCATCTCTCCAGCCCTGTGTGATGATTCTTATTGCTGTGGGCTATGTCAAACTCTATGTAACCTGACTGGTAGAAAACTCAAGGATTGTTTTTATCCTTTTATTTATTTTAAAATATTTTATTTATTTATCTGAAAGAGAGAGACAGAGGCAGATAGAAAGAATGGGTGTGCCATGAGTCTCTAGCCACTGCAGATGAACTCCAGACACACATGTCATCTTGTGCATCTGGCTTACGTGGGTCTTGGGGAATCAAACTTGGGTCCTTAGGCCTCACAGACAAGCTCCTCAACCATTTTAAAATGGGCTGAACAGATGACTTATCAATTAAGGTACTTGCCTGTGGAGCCTAAAGCCCAGGCTTGATTCCCCAGTACCCACAAAAACCAGATGCACGTGGTGACGCATCCGTGTGGAATTCATTTGCAGTGGCTAGAGGCCCTGGAAAACCCATTTTCACTCTATCTCTCACACATTCTCTCTAATAAGTTCAAAAAAAAAAATTGAGAGCCAGAATTGGTAGTAAATATTTATAATCCCAGCACATAGGAGGCCGAGACAGAAAAATCATGAATTCAAAGCCAGCCTGGAGAGAGCCTGTCTCAAAAAATTATTTTGTGGGGCTAGAGAGATGGCTTAGTGGTTAAAACGATTGCCTGTGAAGCCAAAGGATCCTGGTTCAACTCTCCAGGACCCACGTAAGCCAGATGCAAAAAGGGGCACATGCATCAGGAGTTTGTTTGCAGTGGCTGGTGGCCCTGGTGTGCCCATTCTCTCTCTCTCTCTCTCAAATAAATAAAAAGATATATTTTTAAAAAAATTTATTTTGTGAGCCGAGCATGGTGGTGCATGCCTTTAATTAATCCCAGCATTCGGGAGGCAGAGGTAGGAGGATCACCATAAGTTCAAGGCCACCCTGAGACTACATAGTGAATTCCAGGTCAGCCTGGACTGGAGTGAAACCGTATCTCAAAAAAAAAAAAAAATTGTGTGTGTGATACACTTTCATCTCTAAGGACTAGAAGATTCCAAATGGTGTGAACTTGAGGGGAATTTTCCTTTTCTCAACTCTAAAGCCAAGCACCTCAGAGATTAAAGGCGTGCGCCACCATGCCCGGCTCTAAAAAATATTTTTAAAACATGCCAGCACTCGGGAGGCAGAGGTAGGAGGATCGCCGAGAGTTCGAGGCCACCCTGAGACTACAGAGTGAATTCCAGGTCAGCCTGGACCAGAGTGAGACCCTACCTCGCAAAACCAAAAAAAAAAAAAAAACATGCCAGGTATGGTGGCGCATGCCTTTAATCCCAGCACTCGGGAGGCAGAGGTAAGAGGATCGTGGAGAGTTCGAGGCCACCTGAGACTACAGAGTGAATTCCAGGTCAGCCTGGGATGGGTAAGACCCTACCTCAAAAAAAAAATTTTTTTAAATAAATAAAATTAAGATAGGCATGCTGTCTGTAATTACAACACTTGGAAGGAAGAGAGGCAAGAGGACCATGAATTCAAGGGCCAGCCTTGGCTTTTTTTTTTTTTTTTTATTTGAGAGAGAGGGAAAGGCAGATAGAATGGGTGCACCAGGGCTTCTAGCAACTGCAAACGAACTCCAGGTGCATGTGCCACCTTGTGCATCTGGTTTATATGGGTACTGGGGAATTGAACCTGGGTCCTTAGGCAAGCAGCTTAACTGCTAAGCCATCTCTCCAGCCCATTTTTTATTTATTTGAAAGAGAGAGGCAGAGAGAAAGAGAATGGGCAGGGCCTTCAGCCACTGCAAACAAACTCCAGACACGTGCCACCTTGTGCATCTGGCTTATGTGGGTCCTGGGGAATCAAACCTGGCTCCTTTGGCTTTGCAGGCTCAATTGACTTAACAGCTAAGCCATCTCTCCAGCCTGTTTGTTTTGTTTTTTGAGGTAGGGTCTCACTCTGGTCCAGGCTGACATGGAGTTAACTATGTAGTCTCAGGGTGGCCTGGAACTCATGGCAATCCTTCTGCCTCCCAGTGCTAGGATTAAAGGCGTGCGCCACCACGCCCGGCTCCAGCCCATATTTTTGAGGTAGGGTCTCCCTGTAGCCCAGGCTGACTTAGAAATCACTCTGTAGCTCCCAGGCTGGCCCCAGACTTGCAACAATCTTCCTACCTAAGCCTCCTGAGTGCTGGGATTAAAAGTGTCAAGTCAGCATGTCCAGCTAACTCCAGTCTCAAATAAACAAAGTAAAATAAAGTAAAAGTCAGTATCTGGCCGGGCGTGGTGGCGCACGCCTTTAATCCCAGCACTTGGGAGGCAGAGGTAGGAGGATCGCCGTGAGTTCGAGGCCACCCTGAGACTAATTCCAGGTCAGCCTGTACCAGAGTGAAACCCTACCTCGAAAAACCAAAAAAAAAAAAAAAGTCAGTATCTGATTTTTCTGGGAAAAGAAGGAGCAAGAGTCATGGGAATGATAGAGGTGTAAATCTAGGCCCTTGGCATCTGGATGCTTTTCCTGCTGACGCCTTCAGGCTCCTTTGCTCTCCTCTACCCCATGCTTTAGCTGGAGGATTGCCTAGGCTCTGTGGGTTCTGAGCCTGGCACTGTTAAGAGATACACCCTAAGATAACCAAGACTGGGTACAGGATTGGGCTCAGTCACCAGGAAGGGCACTGAACCTACAGCCAGAGTGATAGACACCCAACTTCACAGGGGAAAATCGGCTCCGCAGTTGTTTGTTTGTTTGTTAGAGGTCTCTGTTGTGGGCTGCAGTGTAAGGGAAGCTGAAGAGAAAGACAGTGGATTCGAACTGCGACAGAAGGAAACCATTTATTACAAGTATGATAAACAGTGAGGAAAAGACCTCTGTACAGACTAGAGGCTCTCTGCTTCTCTCCAAAGCTAAAGTGAAGCTTATAAACATATCAGAGGAGCAGATGTGGGTGGGAGTCTAGGGGCTGTTGAGGGTATTTTCCAAGAAATGATCCGGGGAGTATGGTTTCTGAGGTAACACCCCAGAAGTTTTCAGTGTGGTTAGGGGTTGTTTGTGGGTCAGGATATGGGTTGATTGTTTCTCTGTTATTTATGAGTTGCTTAAGTCATTGTTAGTTCATGAGCTCAAGGAGAGCCTATTTTTTTTGGGTGGGGGGCAGAGGAGAGTCCTTCACTCAACAGTGAGTCTGGGCTTGTGTATGGCACAATACAGGCCTGGCCCTAGCCAGACCACATGGCAGAAGACAATAGGAAGTGGCTTCTGTAAAAATGGCGTTTTGCGCAGGCTCGATGTGACAACAGTTACAGCCCCATGCTCGCGAGAAGCCTACTACGAGATGTCCTGTCCAGAGACAAGCTGTCATTGGTCACCAAAAGGGGACTGCCCCATACAAGGATTAACAGCCCCTTAAAACCCATGTGCACTTCCTGAATAAACGAGTTTGTGGATTCTCGCTCCACTTTCACCCAACTCCCGGAGTCTGTGTCGTGACTCCGCGCTGCTCACCCCAATTCGGCAGAGACCCTATCGTCCCTCCTGAGCTGGCCTTGGGGGGGATCCCAACAGGCTTGGGTCCTGGACTGGAGTTCTAACTAAAGAGGATACTTGAAATTTACCTGAGATTGTGTTCTGGAGACCTTGGGGCCCAACAAGGAAGCGAGAACAAGTGGAAGGAGTTTTGACCCTCCTATGCTGCTGCTCCTGCCTCTGGGAACACATGAAGCCTTGGTACCTCTTCCCCAGCCCAAAGTGGAATGTCACCTGACTGAAGAGTACTCCCAACCTGAATTCTCTCTGAGTCCCCCTGAAAGACAATCTGGCTCTTTCTTTGCTGGCCTGGTCCTGCCCAGAGGGAGACATAGGCTCAGGCTCAGGGGCTGTCAAGATTAGGCCTCGTCAGTAACCCACCACTATGGCCCAGGAAGCCATTGCTGCTAGAGGTGTAAGGGACGATAATGCTGCTTTACAAGAGGTTCTGGAAAGCACCCTCAACCATGATGGCCTGGTACATAGAACCCAGGAAGCTGCCAGAGCCTCAGACAAGCGCCAAGTCCGTCTTTGTGCGCTTGCATTCAACTGTGATGAGCTGATGTTGTCAGGGTGGTGGAGGCCCTTTGTGCTGAACATCAAATCTACCTAATTAAGGGGGATGACAGCAAGAAGCTAGGGGAATGGGTGGGCCTCTGGAAAATTATCAAGAGGGGAAACCCAGTAAAGTGGTTTGTTGCAGTAGTTAGGGACTATGGCAAGTAATCTCAGGCCGAGGAAGCCTATTTCAAATGCAAGATAGGGGATATGAGGGCGATCTGGCTGTGACATCTGTCAGCCCATTGATCGCCAGGGTTGATTCAGCTGATCTGGCTGGGTAGGTGGGTGTCCCCATCCTCCCTCACTGCTCCATGTGCGTCCATCCTGAAGCTGCGTGCTCGGTCGAAGAGAACAACCTTCCCCAAATAGAGGGCCACCAGTCTTCGGTCAAGGGTATATGAGTAGCTGCGCTCCCCTGCTAGAACCTCCAAACAAGTTCTCAAATGCAAGATAGGAACAAATAAAAAATATGGCTTGGCCGGGCATGGTGGCACTTTCCTTTAATCCCAGCAGTCAGGAGGCAGAGGTAGGAGGATCGCCATGAGGCCATGAGTTTGAGGCCAGCCTGAGACTACATAGTGAATTCCAGGTCAGCCTGGGCTAGAGTGAAACCCTACCTCGGGGGCCGGGGGGGGACCAGGAAGACAAGCTGATCTAGACTGCCATACTACCAGTATTTTGTCTGCTGAGATTTGAGGGCTCTAAACTGGTTAACACCAATCTCCCTCTTCTCATTTAGTCATCAAACAAGAAACGCTTTCTTCACACAGCCATTTAAAACATACTTTTTGGTGGTGCTTCCACTGACTAGTTCCAACCCAGATCTCCTGTCAGCCACCTACTCCAGTTTCCTCATTCCTGCACATGGCATCAGGTTGGCTTTCCAGACTCCTTCCTGACATGTCACACCTCTAAAGTCATATGATCAAGTCTAGGTGCTTAAATCCTAGGATCTTGGCCAGCCCCAATGATACCTTTGTACCTCTTCCTCCTTGGACCTTTCTTTCCTTCAGTTTGTCCTTTGTCCCCCCAGGACTCAAAAAAAGAGCAAAGAGATCTCCATTATCATTGTGCATAGGTGCACAAACCCTTTTGGGGCCTTAGTTTGCTGAAATCTCTTTTGAATCTTTTGCTTCAAATCTAAACCTTCAATGTTCTCTCCACACTTAAGCCATCTGCAAATGTGATCGTTATTTCTTTTATCTTTCCCCCTTTGGTTTTTTGAGGTAGGGTTTCACTCTAGCCCAGGCTGACCTGGAATTCACTATGTAGTCTCAGGGTGGCCTTGAACTCACGGTGATCATCCTACCTCTGCCTCCCAAGTGCTGAGCTTAAAGGCTTGCGCCATCATGCCCTGTATGATCATTATTTCTCAAAACATATCCAGGGGCTGGAAAGATTGCTTTGTGGTTAAGGTGCTTACCTGCAAAGCCAAAGGACCCAGGTTTGATTCCCTGGACCCATGTAAGCCAGATGCACAAGGTGGCACATGCTTTAATGATTTCCAACATCCTGTTGTGTAGCTCCCACCCTCCTCTCTAACCCCATCACTTGCCATTCTTCCTCTAACTGCTTTGTTCCAAACTCCTTGAATCCACCAAACATCATAAAGCCAGATAAACAAAAGGGCACATGTGTCTGGAGTTTGTTTGCATTGGCAGGACACCTTGCACTCATTCTCTCTCTTTTATTTTTTATTTTTTTTGGTTTTTCGAGGTAGGGTCTCACTCTGGCTCAGGCTAACCTGGAATTCACTCTGTAGTCTCAGGGTGGCCTCGAACTCTCCACGATCCTCTTACCTCTGCCTCCCGAGTGCTGGGATTAAAGGCGTGCGCCACCACGCCTGGCAAGAGATGATTTTAAAATAATTTTATTTATTTAAAAGAGAGAGGCCGGGCGTGGCCCTAAGACTAAAGAGTGAATTCCAGGTTAGCCTGAGCCAGAGTGAGACCCTACCTTGAAAAACCAAAAATAAAAAATAATAAAAAATATCTTGTGGGCTGGAGAGATTTCTCAGTGGTTAAAGCACTTGCCTTCAAAGCCTAAGAACCCAGGTTTGATTCCCCAGTATTCACATAAAGCCAGATACACAAAGTGGTGCATGCCTCTGGAGTTCATTTGCAGTTAGAGGCCCTGGCACACCCATTCTCTCTCTCCCCTCTCTCTCTGATTGTAAATTAATTAATTAAATCATCTCTTAAGAGAGGGCTTTCCTGACTACCTTACCTATAGCTTTCATACCTCTATTGGTCTTTCTCCTGCTGTTTCCTCAGTTCTCTTCATAGTGCTGCCGCTTCACATACAGATATTTGTTTACTTGTCATTTCTCTACTCCCTGTGAACACGGTATTCTTGTTTATCACTAGTAAACACTTGCTGAGTTGAATAAATGGATGAGTGGATGGACAAATTACTCTGTTTCTACTTCTCTAGCACAACATGGGATCCACCTGGACACAAAATCAGCCTTGGTGGAATTCAGGGGTCTGGACAGGGTCTATGCGCAGGCCCGGTACCTCTTTTTTTTTTTTTTCCAAGGTAGGGTCTCACCGTAGCCCAGGCTGACCTAGAATTCACCATGTTGTCTCAGGGTGGCCTCAAACTCACGGTGACCTTCCTCCTACCTCTGTCTCCCCAGTTGCTGGTATTAACGGAATGCGCCACTACCAAGGCACCTCTTTAACATCTCTACACGCTAAGCAGGGGAAGGGTATTTTGCCCCAGACATGACCTCACCACTATGGGTGGAGACACTGTTAGTGGCCGGCTGTAGCCAGGGTGAGACTGGGCTTGCTCCCCGCTTATTGGTCAGCGGAGAACCTTGGAGAAATCCTTGTTGCTATAGGGGAGAACAAGTTCCAATTGGTCAGTACACCTCACAATGCCACCGCAACGCTCAGGGTTCATGCGATTGGTTCGCCGCCTGTCTCCAAGACCCTTAATGCCCTGGAACCCAGTTCTGCTCCTTTGGCGCCAGGAACCAGCCCACGGCTGCGGCTCCCCATTGGCTGTTCAGGTGCGACCAGACGAGGCGCTAGGCTCCAGGCTTCTAGAGCCGAGGAGCGCTCGCTCGCCACGAGGCCCAGGCTCTGGCTGTCCTGGGGCTCAAGGACTGAGGTTTACTGTGGAGGACGGGCGCATCTCTACCTGGAAGCTCACCCCGAAGGATCCAGTAAGCCCGAGACACCCGTGTAAAGTGCGTATCTACCCAGAGATGGCTGAGAGGCATCCCAACTCCTGCATCTCTGTTCTTAACTAGGAACTGTTGGTGGCGTCATTGATTTTGCTTTCTGCCTCCACCCGCCTGTCCTCTCCCACGGTGCTGGGAATCTCGTTCTCTGAAGAATTCGGATTGAGATTCCAGCCGAGGATTGGTGGTGAGGGCGAACCCGAACTGGGACCATGTTTTACTATCCCAACGTGCTTCAACGCCACACCGGCTGCTTTGCCACCATTTGGTGAGCACGAGTTTGATGGGCTGATCGGTGTGCCCAGAGATGCGCCCGAGAACCCCTTCTAACACTTTCACTCCCACCCACCTCCAGGCTGGCAGCGACACGCGGCAGCCGGTTGGCGAAGCGCGAATATCTGAAGGTGAATGTAGCAAAGACCTGGTAAGACCCAGAAAAGGGAGGAAGAAGGATCTAGTGCGGGGACAGG
Source organism: Orientallactaga sibirica (assembly GCA_036365145.1). NCBI lineage: Eukaryota > Metazoa > Chordata > Mammalia > Rodentia > Dipodidae > Orientallactaga > Orientallactaga sibirica. The sequence goes on along the minus strand of JAEOAD010000059.1, from coordinate 11,970,953 downwards.
CAAGGTTGTGGGCTATTCTGGGTACAGCATTGATCAAGGCATTCTGTTTCCCCAGCGAGGAAATCGTCAATTACATATTGGTACGAGTGCAACCCCAGATGCCGGGATTGCCGCGGCCCCGCTTTTCTCTCTATCTCTCTGCCCAGCTCCAGATTGGTGTGGTACGAGTTTACTTTCAACAATGCCAGTATCTTGTGGGTAAGTCTAGGAATCCTAGAGGTAGAGCAGAGCTGAATGGTCAGATACTAAGCTAGTTCTCTATCTTGTCCTCCTTCCAACAGAGGATATCCAACACATCTTGGAGCGCCTGCACCGTGCCCAGCTGCAGATCCGTATTGACATGGAGGAAACTGACCTGTGAGTGTCCCATTAGGACTGGGGCCAACCAGACTGGGGTAGAGTATCTACCTGGTTGGTCTCAGCATAGCTCAGTTTCTGTACTTGTCATCTCACATCCTCTTTCAGGCCCAGCCTGCTGCTCCCTAACTGCCTGGCCATGATGGAAACCTTAGAAGATGCTCCAGACCCCTTTTTTGGGATAATTTCTGAGGATCCAAGACTTCCCAGCCCTTTTGATATCCCTCAGGTAGGGATCCCCTAGAACACCTCAAAATCATGAATTGGCCAGGGGTGGTGGCACACGCCTTTAATCCCAGCCCTTGGGAGGTAGAGTTAGGAGGATCGCCATGAGTTCAAGGCCACCCTGAGAATACAGAGTGAATTCCAGGGTAAGTCTGGGCTACAACGAGACCCTACCTTGAAAAACCAAAAAATAAAAATAAAAAAATGAATCATGAATTGATAATGTAGAAGGGGAGTGCTGTCCCTGTGTCAATCGGACACTGGGGTTTGGGGATACTGCCATAGGTCTTCCCCAGAGGCCATGGGGCAGAAGATTCTCATGCTGGGCCCATACAGGCAAAGTTCCTGTTCTTGCCACTCAGGACCAATCTGGATAGGGCAGTCTTCCCACTAAACGCAGCTCTTATCCCTTCATCTCTACGCTCTTCCCACCATTGAAACCTTGATCTAAGGTCTATCTATGAGCTGGTCTTTCTGACCTCTTGTCCTCCTCTTCCAATATTTCCACAGCTTAGATGCTACTACATCCCCTGGTTCCCCAAACAGCAGCTCCTGGCTGCATACAGTGCATTTGGGGTTCTCTGTGTCAGGTTAAGTGGACTGTCACCCTCATTCCTCTCTTCTGGAAGCATCTTGGCCCCTGAACACTGATCTTGCCCTCCATGTTCCAATGATGCCAATTCACTTGTTTGAGGAAAAGAAGTTTCCCTAGCCCATAAGTCACATTTCATTTTCTTCTGCTATGGTCCTACATATATTTATAGGCTTAGCTCAAATGCTACCTTTTCCCATGAAATATTTTTGTTACTGCGGTTTTGTTTTTCGAGGTAGGGTCTCACTCTAGTCCAGGCTGACCTGGAATTCACTATGTAGTCTCTGGGTGGCTTTGAACTCCCTGTGATCCTTCTACCTCTGCCTCCTGAGTGCTGGAATTAAAGGCATGCGCCATCACGCCCAGCTTCTCATGAAATCTTTATCCCACTCTCCATTAGAACCAAATGATATTACTAGCGCCTTGTATGGTCCTTTGCATTGGTTCTTACTGGGATCATACTCAAACTTGTGCCCACTAGACCACCTACTCCTTAAGACTCTTTTATTCATCTTTATCCCCTACCACAGCTGACTTATAGATGAAGCTTCTTGCATAAATTGACAAAGGCTAATGTGGGAGTGGGGTGGAGGGCAAGAACAGGAGGGAGACCTGGTGGTGGTTGGTTCACTGCATGTTGATGTCAATGCCATAAGAACTGGGTTTAGGTCTAGGGATGTAGCTCAGAAGTAGAGCATTTGCTTAACATGCATGAAGCCCTGGATTCAATTCCTATCTCTAAGAAAAAAAAAATCACATGTGCACACACACACATAGACTGAATGTGGTGGCATATACTGTAATCCCAGCACGCAGTAGGTTCAAGTAGGACTGCCAAAAGTTTGAGCCTAACTTGGGTTACACAGTGAGACCCTGTCTCAGGAAAACTAAACCAAACAAAAAAAAAAAAAAAAAAAAAAAAAAAAAAAAAAAAAAAGGTTTAAAGTGAGATTACCAAATGTGCCCATTGACTGAATGTTTTGAAAGAAGACTAAAAAACTAAAACTGAGACCTGTATTTTGTTTCCAATCCCTCCCCAAAGATTCGACATCTTTTAGAGATGGCAACCCCAGAGAGAATTCATGAGACTCCTCCTGAAGTTGCTACAGAGCCTAGGAAACCAGGTCAGCAGTGGGAACCTTCTTTCTGGTGAGAAGCATAGGAATTCCCAAGAGCTGAAGAAATGATTGTCTTTGAGCCAAATTCTTCCTGGTTGTGCAGGCCTGCAATCCTACTTGGTAAACTAAAGCAGGCGGACTGCAATTTCAGTGCCTGACTGGAGCTACATAGTGAGTTTGAAGTTGGCTTGGCAACTTTAGGGAGATTTCAAAATCTATTTTATTAAAAAAGGAAAAATAGCAGGGTGTGGTGGCGCATGCCTTTAATCTCAGCACTTGGGAGGCAGAGGTAGGAAGATTGCTGTGAATTTGAGTCCACCCTGAGACTACATAGTGAATTGCAGGTCAGCCTGGGCCAGAGTAAAACCCTACTTCAAAAAACAAACAAACAAACAACAAGAAAGAAAGAAAGAAAGAAAGAAAGAAAGAAAGAAAGAAAGAAAGAAAGAAAGAAAGAAAGAAAGAAAGAAAGAAAGAAAAAAAGAAGGAAGGAAGGAAGGAAGGAAGGAAGGAAGGAAGGAAGGAAGGAAGGAAGGAAAGAGAGAAAAGGAGCTGAGATGGCTCAGCAGTTTAGGTGCTTGCCTAAAAACCTAATGATCCAGATTCAATTCTAGCAACAGCTAGAAGCCCTGTCATGCCTTTATTCACAGTAATCAGGAGGCTAAGATAGGATCATTGTGAGTTGAGGCCAGCTTGGGCTAGAGTAAATTTCAGGTCAACCTGAGCTAGAATGAGACCCTACCTCAAAGAAGAAGAAAGAAAGAAAAAAAGCCAAGCACACACCTATACCTAGCTCTTCAAAGGGAGAGGCAGGAGAAACAAGAGTTCAAGGCCTGTATAGGCTTCATCTTGAGACCCTGTGTCAAAAAATAAAAACCTCAGGCCAGGCGTGGTGGCACACAGCTTTAATCCCAGCACTCGGTAGGCAGAGGTAGGAGGATCACCATGAGTTCAAGGCCACCCTGAGACTACATAGTGAGTTCCAGGTCAGCTTGGGCTAGAGTGAGACCCTACTTCAAAAAACCAAAAAGAAAAGAAAAAACACTCAGGGCAGTTTGTATGATCTCATCACCTCATAAAAATAAGGTCAAAAAAATTTTTTTTTTGGTTTTTCGAGGTAGAGTTTTTCTTTAGCTCAGGCTGACCTGGAATTCACTCTGTATTCTCAGGGTGGCCTCAAACTCTTGGCAATCCTACCTCTGCCTCTCAAGTGCTGGGATTAAAGGCATGCACACCATACCCAGCTCAGAAAAAAAAATTTAATATTTTATTTAGGGCTGGAGAAATGGCTTAGCGGTTGAGAAACTTGCCTGCAAAGCCAAAGGACCTTGGTTCAATTCCCCAGGACCCACATAAGCCAGATGCACAAGGTGGCACATGTGTCTGGAGTTCATATGCAATGGCTAGAGGCCCTGGCATGCCCATTCTCTGTCTGCTTCTTTCTCCCTCTCAAATAAGATAAATAAAATTTAAGATATCTTGTTAGAGAGGCAGATAGAGGTAGGGAGAAAATTAGTGTGCCAAGGCCTTCAGCCACTGTAAACAAACTCCAGAAGCAGGTTACCACCTTGAGCAGCTGGCTTATGTGAATTCTGGGGAATTGAGGCTGGGTCCTTCGGCTTTGCAGGTGAACACCTTAACTGCTAAGCCACCTCTTTAGCCCAGAATTTTGTTTGTTTTGCTTTTTCAGGTAGGATCTCACTCTAGCTCAAACTGACCTAGTATTCACTATGTAGTCTCAGGGTGGCCTTGAACTCATGGCAATCCACCTACCTCCCAAGTGGTAGGATTAAAGGTGTGTGACACCATGCCCAGCTCAGAATTTTCTTAAAATATATTTTATCTATTCATTTGAGAGAGGGGGGCAGATAGAGAATAGGTGTGCCATGGCCTCCAGCCACTTCAAACAAACTCCAGACACATGCGCCACCTTATGCATCTGGCTTAGATGCGTCCTGGGTAATCAAACCTAGGTCCTTAGGGTTCACAGGTAAAAGCACCTTTACTACTAAGCCATCTCTCCAGCCAGAATTTTTAATTATTCTTACCTCCATTATATGAATAAGGAAAATGAGACTCAAGGCAATGCACTGACTATTGTTTCCAAAGTTCATGTTTTTGCCTCAACACATGGATGTGGGAACTTGGAAAACATAATTAGTATGACTCTCCTTCCCCTCCAGACAGGGCCTTGACTACTGTGCAATCTCCTGAGGTCATCACCCTCCAGGAGGCAGAGCCTATAAGAATGCTGCAGATTGAGGTGAGTTGTCCCTCTGCACACAGGGCTTTAGGCTCAAGCCCCTATATCTACTGCTTTCTGCCCCCCCCATAATTATGCCATCTGTCTGTATTTCCATACTCCCCGCCCCTTGAGTATTCAGTGGGCTTCCTTGGGTCTGGCCTTTCTCCTGCTCCTCCTCCCACCATAGGGTGAACAGGACCTCCCAGAAGTCAGTCGCCGAGACTTGGACCTGCTCATTGCAGAGGAAGATGAAGCCATTTTATTAGAGGAATATCGGCAAGCTAGGCTTCTCCAGCAGCAGAAGGCCCAGCTGGCACTGGATGGTCAGATCCTAGCACAGGGTGGCTGGGACTGGGCAGTACTTCTCTCTCTTCTACCTTCTAAGCTCTGATCCTTTCTCTGTGCAGAGTCCAAAGAAGAACCCCGGGCCCTGGAGGGTGATGTTGGGGTCCCCACACTCTCACCTCCAGCTCCAACACAGTAAGTATAGGAATCCCTGTATCAGGTAATCAGTGGTAGAATTTCCTTATGTCTCCTACTGATTTCCTCTCAGGGTATTGGGCCCTGAGGAAGAGAAGTTGGCAGGCTGGGAGCCTGAGGCCCCACTCTCTGGTGAGTATCCACTATGCTCAAGGGTTTTCTTGGGCCACCTGCACAGATGCTGCAGACAAAAGCCCTTATCCCAACCTGCTTGGATGAATACTCTAGCCCAAGATAAAACTTGTTGTTGCAGAGGTGACCCCCCCCAAGGAGCTGCGCATGCCAACCCCACCTAGCCCAGAGGTGAGTAGGGTCCCTCTAGAGCTTCCTTTCTTCCCTCCCAAAGCTGCTTCCCTAAGCCCAGGGCCACTGATAGCTTACATCAGTAAAAGATGTCCCTTTTCATACCCCATCCTATATGGTCTTACTTCTCAACAGGTATCCTCATGTAAGCTATGAGCTACATAAGCCTGTTCTTTACCCAAACCCTTCCTCAGGAAACCCCCAGAGGAAATGTGGGGCCACTAGCAGTCCACCAGACTAACAGGAAATGGAGTGATAGGTAGTTTGACTCCTACCTCCTTTCCCACTCAGCAGAGGCCCCCATCTCCAACCCCACCTACTCGCCGCCGCCGTCACCGCCGCCAGTTAATATTCTGGGATAAGGAGACTCAGATCTCCCAAGAGAAATTCCAGGAACAACTACAGCCTGGAGCTTACTGCTGGGAGTATGTGAGTGAAGCCTAAGCTCTCCATGGGGAACAGAGGGATTCAAGTCAGACTTCTGAACTCCTGGGGGTAGAGGGAGACCTGGAAATCTTATGAAAAAAGAAACCATTCCCTAGAAAGTACATATGACAGAACTGCATTCTCACAAGTACCAGGCCAGTCTGCTGTTTAGCTGTAGCTCCTGAGCCTGCAAATGGAGGCAGAGGTCTGGAACAATGTACAGAAGAGTGGCAGTGAAGAGTACTCCCTCCTAAAAAGGGCTTCTGGTGTTTCCCCTCCTTGCAGCCAGTGGTGCAGCCTCCCAAGATGATCACAAGCCCAGCAGAGCTCTTCAGAACCCCAACTCTCTGTAAGAATGGCAGAGTCATACATGTGGGACCTCTGGAACCCAGATTACTCTCTTGGTGCTCCTTATAACTCTAACCTTGTCCTTTCATCTTAGCTGGCTGGCTCCCCCCAGAACTATTGGCTTTCTGGACCCGCTGTGCTCAGATACCCCCAAAAGTGCTTAGGCAAAGGTTAGCCCTGGAAATTGAAGAGGAGGTGGCTGTGGAGAGGGAGGCAGTAGCCGAAGAGGAAGGGAGAAAGACCGATCTGAGTGAGATCGAGGTAATGGTGTCCATTGCTTTCTATAAAGCCCCATGTTCTGTGTTCCGGCAGGCTGCTTTCTCCTGCCATGTGATGACTATACAGGTTCCCCAGACCAAGATCCAGAGCCTGGGATGCTTGGAACTTAGTTCTTGTTCTTCCCTATACAGGTCCTGAGAGAGGCCCAGGAGCCCAGTGGTCCCCTCATGCTATCCTCAGGTAAACATTTCAAGAAGAGGGGAAGGTAGACACTAACTATCCTGACCTCCACCCCAGGCAGCTAGTACCACACTGGCTGCTAAAGCTGCTTTTAACAGGGAAAGAATGTGTAATATTAGGAAACATAGATTGATTCTCTAGCTCTCTCTTGTAGGTTTTTCACAAGTCAAAGTATTTTTTTCACTAGGCTCTACATGTTGGTTACGATTGGTTAGCTCTGTTGTAGGGGACTGAGCCCAGGGCTTTGTGTGTGCTGGACAAGCACTCTACCACTGAGGTATAGAGACTATATCTCTCACCTGGCCACAAGGTCCTGACAGTTTGGAGCCAAATACTTTCCTTCAGTGCCTTTTCCCCCAACAGAGCTCTCCTTGGAGGCTGCTGAAGAGGAGAAATCCCGCATCAGCCTCATCCCCCAGGAAGAACGGTGGTAAGCCCAGGCCATGTGAGCTCAAACCTGTAGCCTTACCAGGATTAGGAAGGCTGCTACTATCCCTGTTCGGACTTCTCTGTTTTCCTAGGGCCTGGGCTGAGGCAGAGCACCCAGAAGCCCCTGCATTGCCTGTTGTGCCTGAACTCCCTGAAGTGCCCATGGAGATGCCCCCAGAGCCTGAGTTGCTCCCTTTAGAGCTTGAGTTGCTCTCTTTAGAGGCTGTGCACAGGTACCAGGGAGAGGTGCCTTAGAGGGGTAGTATTGGGCCTGTGGCCTCAGCTAACAGTTCTCCCTCCCTATAGGGCGGTGGCATGGGAGCTTCAGGCCAACAGGAAGCCCGACTTCAGCAGCTTTGTACCACCTCTTAGCCCCCGTAAGATGGCTGCCCGGGTCTTCTACCTGCTTCTGGGTGAGTGTGGGCTCATGTACAGGTATGACAGAAACATACAGGCCAGACTGCCACAGGGACTTCATGTGACCTGCTTCCTCTTTTGACCAGTGCTTGCCTCACAGAAGATCCTTCTTGTGGAACAAGAGAAGCCATACGGACGCCTCCTGATTCGGCCAGGGCCCAGATTCCACAGTGGGTAGAGGCCAGCTTCATTAAACCCATGCGTGTCCAGCCTCACTGGGTCTCAGTGCCTATCTCATTTCTGATTAAGCATCTCTAACCTTTCCACTCTCAGAGCTAGTGTCCAAGCAGAAAATAAACTGCCTTTATTACAGTAAGATGTCATGACTCCACATGTAACATATCCAGCACCAAGGACACCCTTGTAAGGCAGCAAGCAGGGCTGACTTCAAATGGATATGAGGCCCAGAATCTTTGGTGTGAGCTGGAATTGGGCTGAGAGGTGATCTTCAGGCCTGGGTGGGGTCTGCTCTCTCTGGCCCAGCTGCAGCCTGTAAGTCTAGGTGAGGCCCAGCATGGCCTGGAGCTCTTGAGCCTTGTCAGCAGGCAGTGAACCCAGTGCTGTATGGAAGCTGTCAGTGTGTTGTTTGGCCAGAAATGTCAGGAGCAGCAGCAGCGTGGCCTTGGTGTCTGGGTAAAGTGCAGAGAGAAAGGTCCATTCCAGCAGAAGACTGGGTTCCTAAACCCTTATTGTTCCAAGCCCTTTGAGCCTTGCTGTCCCAAATTTTCTTTCCCCTAGCCCTCCCTGTCCTCACCTGGTGGGATCCTGTTGTCTGTCGGAATAAGGCTACAGATGCGCAAGAGCTCAGGAGCCACATCTACAACCTATGGGAAAAGAGTTGTCAATTCAGGGGCAGTTAAGAGTCCTGGGTCCCAGGACTAGAGTGGGTAGCAGAACCAAGGAGAAAAAGTCTCATACAAGGGCTGTTGGAGTTGACACTGACTTGTAGACACCACAAGCAACCATGAATATGAGGATAAAAACAAGGAAATGTGGTGATGATAATTTCTTTTTGGAAGTGATGAGAGCTTTGTAATTAATGATTACAGTCATAGCCTTAAGACCAAAAGAAGCCTACATAACCATGTATTCCCCCCAACAAAATATATTCTGAAGAGATAAGACAAAGGTGACACAAGAACTGGGACACGAACCCAAACCTAGGCAGTTGGTGCATACAAACTTAGAGAAGAGTCTGATTCAAAGATATGGTGGGGTGGATAAGAAGTATCCCAGGCTCCATGGAGCACTGTTTCCTAGTCCTGACCTGGAAAGTTAGGATCTACTCAGCTCAGAGGAAGAAGTGGAATTCACCAAAGAATGGCTACCCAGAGAAGCCCCCACCTCTTCACATTACAGGACCTGTTGCATACTCCATGTATAAAAAAAAGAAAAGAGGCTGGAGAATGCAACTTCATTGATAAAGTCCTTGCCTAGCATGCAAAAAGCCTGGGTTTGATTCCTAGCTGCTTATAAAATTGGGCATGGTGGTGCATGCCTGTAATTCCAGTACTTGGGAGGAGGGTCAGTTCAGGCCATGCTGTCTTCATCGCTTACACCAAAGCCTGGGCTTAAAATCAAAGAGTAAGGCATGGGGCCTGGAGAGATGGCTTAGCAGTTAAGTGCTTGCCTGTGAAGCCCAAAGACCCCGGTTCAAGGCTTGCTTCCCCAGGACCCACGTAAGCCAGATGCACAAGGGGGTACATGCACCTGGAGTTAGTTTGCAGTGGCTGGAGGCCCTGGTGCGCCCATTCTCTATCTATCTGCCTCTTTCTCTCTCTGTCACTCTCAAATAAATAAATTAAAAAAAAAAAAAAACAATTTAAGAGTAAGGCATGCCTGAGGGCACCTGAAACCATGCATCATCTACAATGACCTCTGCCTGACAGACTGGAGCCTAACACTCCACAGGGAGGTTACCTACCTGGTCAGGGCTGCTGTGGTACAGAAAGTTAAAGAGGTGCCCTATAGTGACCCATTCCTCCATGTCTTCCTTCAGTGGCAGGGCATGTAGCAAGGCAGCCAGCACCTAGACCACAAATATCTCAGGTCACTTGTCTCTTCCACTATTCTCCTTGGCTCCCATCTCTATCTGATGCTACTTCCTCACCTGGGGCTCTGGTTTTCTTGTTGGACTGGCCATCAAAAGGCGGGCAAGAGCTCCACAGATGTTATCACGGACACGATCATGCCGCTCTCGTGCCAGGAGGGGCAAAAGGAGGCCCAGTAGCTTGGGGAAGTGGCTGGTCCACAGTTAAGGAATATATGCACATACTGGCAGACCCTACGTATTCCCAAACCCTGGGGACTTCCCCAACCCCACTCTTCCCTCCTGCAAGCTTAGGATACTCCTGAGCAGGGTGGCCCCCATGCTCTGCAAGTACGCCCAGCCCAAAAATGGCATTGCTCCGCACCTCAGCGTCTGCTTCTCGGGCACTGATCAATAGCACCGGGAAGAGCCGAGACACAAACTGGGCTGAGGCAGCACCCAGACCCTGAATGGTTTCTGCCAGTGTTCCCACTGCAAAAGACTTCTCTGCCACCGTGCAGCCCTGTTTCTGTAGGGAGTTTCAAGAGGGCTACAAATTGGCCTGGGACAAGGGATGCAAGCACTGGGGGGCATGAGTGGACAGAGGGCGGGGTGCAGGTGGGGAGGAGGACCCAGAGGACAGAGCACTCACCGTCTTACATAGCAACAATGGCAGGAAGCTGGCAAAAAAAGGAGCAAAGGCATCTCCCCCTGCTGCAGCTGCCAGAGCAGGGATGGCATCTCCAGCATGCTCCAGCAACATGGCATCATACTCTGCCTAAGGAGCCAGGTCAGGGACTATAGCACCAGGGCCAATTTTGTCAATCCACTTCCCCACCTTGCTTTGTCACTGGCTGTAGGTGGTTCTTGGACTGCCCTCCATCAATTACTTCTATCTTGCCCTAGTCCACACTACTCCTCTGAACTCCCAATGTTCTTTTTTTTTTTTTTTTTTTTTTTAAGTTTTTTTAGCTGGGTGTGCTAGTGCACACCTTTAATCCCAGCACTCAGAGACAGAGGTAGAGGACTGCTGTTGAGTTCAAGGACAGCCTGAAACTACATAGTGAATCTTAGGTCAGCCTAGGCTAGAGTGAGACCCTACCTCAAAAAATCAAAAATAGCCAGGCGTGGTGGCGCACGCCTTTAATCCCAGCACTCGGGAGGCAGAGGTAGGAGGATCGCTGAGAGTTCGAGGCCACCCTGAGACTACATAGTTAATTCCAGGTCAGCCTGGACCAGACTGAGACCCTATCTCAAAAAAACAAAAAAAAAAAAAAAAAAAAAAATAAAAAATAAAATAATATAAAAAGATTTTAAAGAGGCCTGGTATGGGTATATCCAGGGCCTCTAACCACTGCAAAAACTCCAGATGCATGTGCCACTGTGTATCTGGCTTATGTGGGTTCTGGGAAATTGAACCTTGATCCTTAGGCTTTACAGACAATCATCTTAACTACTGAGCCACCTCTCCAGTCCTCACCCTTAGCTCTTACCTGATTATCTTCATTGTCTTCCTCCTCGATGTCCTGACAGGCTATCTGTAGGAAAAGGTACTTCAGCTGAGCCTGGGCTCTTTTTCCCCTTTCTCTTTTCTTTCTTTTTCTTTTTATTTTTTTTAGAGAGAGAGACAGAGGGAGAGAGAGAATTGGCACACCAGGGCCTCAGCCACTGAAATCCAACTCCAGGCACTTGCACCACCTACTAGGCATGTATGACCTTGTGCTTGCCTCACCTTTGTGCATCTGGCTAACATGGAATCTGGAGAGTAGAACATGGGTCCTTAGGTGTCACAGGCAAGTGACTTAACTGCTAAGCCCTCTCTTCAGTCCCCCTTTCTCTTTTCTATGATAGTAGTGTGTGAATGGAGCTGGACTTAGGTCTGACCATCCACTCTGGGGTCTGACACCTCCGCTTCCCATAGCCCCCTTGCCCTTCTCACCTTCCTCTGCAGTACAGCCTTGAGCATGCTGCAGAGTTCACCAAGGCGCCCAGAAGGCTGCAGAGTGAGGGGCCCACAGCTGCGCAGCACCCCAGTCAGGGCTTCTAACACTGCCATCACCACAGGGCGTTCCCGTTCTTCTTTCACTGCCTGAATGTAGGATGGTACAACCCGAGACAAGGCCGCCTGTAGAGCTGCAGACATGACTGGCTGAAGCCTTCATCAGGTCTTACCACTCCACAGGGCTCCCAGTCTGGCAAGGTTCTCCTTCTCACCAGCATTGTTGGGCTCTGAGGGGCAGCTCTGGCAGGCCTTATGCAATGCACAGCAGAACTGACCCAGAGCTTCATGAGCTGCCTTCCGCACATTCAGGTGAGGACACTAGAATGAAGAGAGCAGGTGTATGCCAGGTGTGTGCAGAGTAAAGGCAGCCCCAGCTTGGGAACCCCACTGACTGACTCACCTCCAGCAGTTTGAATACTTCTTCAAAGACACTTTCCATGTATGGAAGGAAGGCCACACTATGGACAGATACACAGCAGTGGGAAAGGGCTACTGGGTGGGGTTCTAGCACTAGGAAGGGAAGAGCCAGTACTTACCTGGTGTGCACTGAGATCTCTCCTAAGGCAGCACAGGCATCTTCCTTCTCATCAAAGAAGGCATTCTCCACACTGTACCTAGAGGAAGGTGGAGGCCATGGTGATCAGGTGCAGCACTGAGCCCATGTCTAGAATCAAAGATTCCTCTGAGTACAGGAGCATTCCTCCCATACCCCGAGATCTCAGAGTCATCCTCCTCTTCCGTATCCTCATCCATGAGCTCCTCCTCTTCCTCTCCATCACTCTCGTCATCAAACAGAAGGAAGGAGTTGCTGCCATCATACTGAGGCTGGATAGAGAAAGCAGAGCACAGACTTTGGCTCAGGTAGAGCCAAAATTAAATAAATTCTATCAGAGCACTAGCTTTGCCTAACCAGACCAGCACACCCACCCTCTGCTCACCACAATGCCCTCAGTGGAACGCAGTGACAACAGCATCAGCGTGGTGATTTGCGGCAAGTGGGGTGCCAGGCCTTCACCCATCAGCCCTGATAAGGCAGCAAACAGGCTGTACCTGGTAGAAGCAGACAGAATCTGTTTTTCTTTTTGTATTTTATATTTTAAAAAATATTGCCGGGCATGGTGACACATGCCTTTAATCCCAGCACTTGGGAGGCAGAGAGGTAGGAGGATCACCGTGAGTTTGAGTCCACCCTGAGACTACATAGTGAATTCCAGGTCAGCCTGGGCCAGAGTAAGACCCTACCTTGAAAACAACAATAACAACAAAATTATTTATTTTATTTTTTGGTTTTTCGAGGTAGGGTTTCACTCTAGTCCAGGCTGACCTGGAATTCACTATGTAGTCTCAGGGTGGCCTCAAACTCACACTGATCCTACCTCTGCCTCTCCAGTGCTGGGATTAAAAGCGTGTGCCACCATACCCAACTCAAAATATTTCTTTATTGGAAAGAGAGAGAAAACAGCAAGTCAGGACCTCCTGCTGCTGGAAATGAACTCCAGACATATGTGCCACTTTGTGTGTCTGCCTTCATGTGCATACTGGGGAATCAAACCCAGTCAGTAGGCTTTGTAAGCAAGCTTTAACTGCTGAGATATCTCTTCAGCCTTTTGTTTTGTTTTGTTTTTCGAGGTAGGGTTTCACTCTAGCTCCGGCTGACCTGCTCTGGGTGTGGTGGCACATGCCTTTAATCCCAGCACTCGGGATGCAGAGGTAGGAGGATTACTGTGAGTTCAAGGCCACCCTGAGATTACATAATGAATTCCAGGTCAGCCTGGACCAGAGTGAAACCCTATCTTAAAAAAACAGGCCGGGCGTGGTGGCGCACGCCTTTAATCCCAGCACTCGGGAGGCAAGGCAAAGGTAGGAGGATCGCGGAGAGTTCGAGGCCACCCTGAGACTACATAGTGAATTCCAGGTCAGCCTGAACTAGAGTAAGACCCTACCTCGAAAAACCAAAAAAATAAATAAATAAAAAAAAATAAGCCGGGCGTGGTGGCACACGCCTTTAATCCCAGCACTTGGGAGGCAGAGGTAGAAGGATCGCCGAGAGTTCGAGGCCACCCTGAGACCACATAGTTAATTTCAGGTCAGCCTGGACCACAGTGAGACCCTACCTCGAAAAAAAAAAAAAAAAAAAAAAAAAAAATAGCCGGGTGTGGTGGCGCATGCCTTTAATCCCAGCACTCGGGAGGCAGAGGTAGGAGGATCACCGAGAGTTCAAGGCCACCCTGAGCCAGGTCAGCCTGGACCAGAGTGAAACCCTATCTTAAAAAAACAAAATAGCCGGGCGTGGTGGTGCACGCCTTTAATCCCAGCACTCGGGAGGCAGAGGTAGGAGGATCGCGGAGAGTTCGAGGCCACCCTGAGAGCCAGGTCAGCCTGGACCAGAGTGAGACCCTACCTCACAAAAACAAAAACAAAAAAAAAAAAAAAAAGGGGGCTGGAGAGATGGCTTGGCGGTTAAGGCTCCTGCCTGCCAAGCCTAAGAACGTTGGGGCCAATCTCCAGGTCCACTTAGTCAGATGCAAAAAGTGACACAAGACCCAATGCGGCACTTGACCAAAAGGGGGCGCACACATTGGAGTTCGTTCACAGCAGCTGAGAGGCTGCTGGTGCGCCCATTCTCTCTCTCAAAAAAAAAGGAGCCGGGCGTGGTGGCACATGCCTTTAATCCCAGCACTCAGGAGGCAGAGGTAGGAGGATTACTATGTGTTCGAGGCCACCCTGAGAATAGAGTGAATTCCGGGTCAGCCTGGGCTAGAGTAAGACCCTACCTTGAAAAACCAAAAAAAAAAAAAAAAAAAAAAAAAAAAAAAAAAAGGCTGGAGAGATGGCTTAGCAGTTAAGACGCCTGTCTGTCAAGCCAAAGAAACCCCCGTTTGATTCGATTCTCCAGGTCCCACATTTAGCCAGAGGTAAAGTGACACACGGCACAATGCTGCACTTGCCCACAAAGGGGCGCAGATGTCTGGAATTTGTTCACAGTGGTTGAGAGGCTGCTGATGTGCCCATTCTCTGTCTCTCTCAAAATAAATAAATACATAAAATGTTTATCCAGGTGTGATGGTGCATGCCTTTAATCACAGCACTCTAGAGGCTGAGGTAGGATTTCTGTGTCAAAAAAATTTTTTTTCATAAAAAGAGAAAATGCAGAGAATGAATATGAGAGAATGAGCATACCAGGACCTCTTGCTGATGCAAATGAACTCAAGATGCATACTCTACCTTGCATATCTGACTTTACATGGGTGCTAAAGAAACTAACCCAGGCTAGGCAGGCTTTGCAACCAACCAAGCACATTTGACTGCTTAGCCATCCCCCTGCCCTTTTTTTTTTTTTTTTTTTTTCTTCAAGCCAAGTTGGAAGTCACTCTGTAGTCCCCGGCTGGCCTGGAACTCACAGCAATCCTCTTACCTCTGTCTCCCAAATTCTGGGATTAAAGACATGTACCATCACACCTGGCTTGCCCTCTTTTTAATTAACTAATGAATTAATTTTTTTTTTTTTTTTTTTTTGGTTTTCAAGGTAGTCTAGTTTCAGGGTGGCTTAGAACTTACATTGATCATTCTACCTCTGCCTCCTGCATGCTGGGATTAGAGGTATGTGCCACCATACCTGGCTTTTGTATATTTAAAATTTTTTTTAAATTAATTATTTATTTATTTGCAAGCAGAGAGGAAGAGATAGAAGAGAGGCAGACAGAGAAAGAATGGCCATGCCAGGGCCTCTAGCCACTGCAAATGAACTCCAGATGCATGTGCCCCTTGTGCATCTGGCTTACGTGGGTCCTGGAGAATCAAACCGGGATCATTTGGCTTCACAGGCAAACGCCTTAACCTCTAAGCTATTTCTCCAGCCCTAAAAAATTATTTTTTATTTGAGAGAGGGAGAAGGAAAGAGGCAGGGGAGGGGGAGCTGGGGAAATGGGCGCACCAGGTCCTCCAGCCACTGCAA
The DNA here is from genome assembly GCA_036365145.1 of Orientallactaga sibirica. NCBI lineage: Eukaryota > Metazoa > Chordata > Mammalia > Rodentia > Dipodidae > Orientallactaga > Orientallactaga sibirica. Next base: position 11,955,568 of record JAEOAD010000059.1, on the reverse strand, counting down.
AGGAACTCTAGATGTATGCCCCAAGCATCTGGCTTATGTGGCACCTGGAGATTTGAACCTGGGTCTTTAGGCTTCGCAGGTGCCTTAACCACTAAGCCACCTCTCCAGCCCTTGTTTGTATTTTTTTTTGTTGTTGTTTATCTTTTTTATTTATTTGAGAGCGACAGACAGACAAAGAGGCAAAGGGAGAGAGGGGGAATGGGCACACCAAGGCCTTCAATACACTGCAAACGAACTCCAGATGCATGCGCCACCTGGCTTACGTGGGTACTGGGGAATTGATCCTCGAACTGCGGTCCTTAGGCTTCACAGGCAAGCACTTAACCATTAAGCCATCTCTCCAGCTCCCCTTGTTTATATTTTTGAGTAGTCCAGGCTGACCTGGAACTCACTCTGTAGCCCAGGCTGGTCTCAAACTCACAAAGATCTTCCTGAGTGCTGGGATTAATAGGTGTGTGCCACCAGACCCAGCTGCAGAAAGCATCTGTATGGTGCTACTTGCTACAGCCAAACAGAATGGGAGAGCCCCATGCTATGGTCCAAACCAAAAAGGACTAGTATCTGTGGGTGAACAGAAGAGGGGTCACTCACGTGCAACGTCGCAAGTCTGGGTCGTCTATTTGGTCACATAAGCCCAGCCCCAGCTGACAGCATTCCTCAGCCAGAGGCTTCATTGGCTCCCCCATTGCTCGTACTAGTACTCCCAGGGTTTCTGTTGAGATAAGAGCAGTTAGCAATTTACATGGAGGTAGGCTGGGGAACCAAGGCGGCAGCTTACAGGCATTGAGAAATTCTACCCTGTTCCTATGTAAGGCATGGAAAATGCCTTTGTCAATGAGAAGGAAGATACTTGCCCTGAGGGGAGATCTCTACAAACATTAGGTGAGCATAGCCTTTCTCTGGTTCTAGGAACTCTACCTGGGATACCCTCACTCACCCAGGCTCTGGATCTGCACAGGCTGAAGCTCTTCATGGTGTGTCAAAAGGAACTCCCGCAGATGTTCCATGATGGTGGGGAAGTAAGGCAGCAGGGAGGCCTCAGCAGCTGTGGCTACAGGATAGGACAGAATCAGAGCTCTGAGGGGAGTAGGGACTACCTGCCATAGGCTCTCTGGATGAACCCTGTGCCACTGCCTCCCACCACTTTTTCCTCACCAATGGCCCCCAGAGCGCTCACAGCTAGCTCCTTGGCCCGAGGGCTGCAGGGACTCCTCAGAGGCTGCAGGACACTCTCCATAAGCTCTGGAAGGTAGGGCTGCACTTTGGGACCTATGGGAAAGGATGTTCCTCTATCAACAAACTCAAGTATATGACCTTCTACAAGCCCCACCCCCCTCTTGCTTGACCCTCCATGTGGCCCTTCCATACCTCTCCCCTACCACAGGCAACAAATTCAGGAAGCTGCACGCCATGCCCCCTTTAACCAAAGCTGCAGCTTTGGTCCCCTCCCCTGCATTCCCACTGTCATCACTACCTAGGTTCTCCACAAAGTTCTCCAGGGCATAGCAGGCCTTGGCCAGGTGGTGAGTGTGCCCTGGAGGCACTGACTTCAGGTAAGCAAGAAGCAATGGCATCATCTCCCCTGAATAGCTGCTGATATGGGGCTGGTGAAGGAGCAAGCAGGACCTTGGTCAGGTTCAGTTGGAGGCCACACCCTTGAGTGCCAATAGCAGCAAGAATGCTCAAGATGAAAGCTGAAGGGACGAGATTCCCTAGCCAGGGGTAAGGGGATGGGGTGTGTCTCATGTGGGGGCTGCCCACATTTAGTTTTGCTGACCTGTAGGTTTTCTGAGAACTGGCCCAGAGCAAATAGTGCAGCATTGCGCACAACCTGTGAGGGGTCCTCCAGGCCCTTGCACACAATCTGTAGCAGTGGGGGCAGCAGTCTGAATGGGGCAGGAGACAAGAACAAAGCCTAAGAGGTATGACTTAAGAGCCATATGGCACATGTTTTCTTCATTTCCCATGAAAAAGACCAGAGTTTTCTCTGGCACCCAATAGTGGGTACCATCATTTACTTTCAAAACCAGGATACTTCTGAAAGGGGGTAAATACTATCGATAATTAATGCTATAAACAATTAAGCTGGAACAAATAAACCAAGACTGCTATGGGATGTGCAAGTATCCTTTTGACATGGCCCACCTCACCCTGGGACAGGGACTGAAGAGATACCTCTGCCTGATATGGTCGCCAGCACCATCAGACACTACAGCCAACACCAGGAGCCCTGCTTTGCGCTGGTATGGACTCTCACTCCGCAAGGCTTCTTCCAGCATGGGCATCTAGGCAAAAACAGCACTTTCCTGAAAGCCCAGCAAGAGCATACCTATTCCTTTTGTAACAGGCCCAATACACCTGTTCAAACATCCTTGACCTCAAGGGACTAGGCCCACCTGGACATGGGGACATCAGAAGAACAGTCACACTTACCAGCTGAGAACAGAGCTTTTCAGGGGGAAGATGTAGTGCCAGCATGTCCACAACCTGAGAAAGGTCATGAAGACTTTGCTTGACCTCATCTCTGCTTCTCAAACTCCCAGAACCATTTAACACCTTGTCCATGCCCCTGTTCCCTATCCTTCCCCAGCCTCCCAAGTGCTGGGAGCTGGGATTATAGTTATGAACTACCACACCTGGTGCAATGGTTTATCTTAAAGTCAAGTTGATTGGATTGAAAATGCTTAGGAGATTAGTAAAGTATGTATCTGTGTATCCATGAATCTGTGATGGCATTTTTCAGAGCCAAATGGACCACAAGGGCTATAGCATAATGAATGGGTTGATCCCTTGATGGATTTGTATGATGGCATTATTAGAAAGGGGTGAAGTATGGGCTGGAGAGATAGCTTAGCGGTTAAGGTGTTTGCCTGCGAAGGCTAAGGATTCCAGTTTGATTCTCCAGGTCCCACGTAAGCTAGATGCACAAGGGGGCGCATGCATCTGGAGTTCATTTGCAGTGGCTAGAGGCCTTGGTCCTCTCACTCTCACTCTGTCTCTTTCCCTCTCTGTCTCAAATAAATAAATAAACAAATAAATAATAAATAAATACAAAATCTTTAAAAAAATGATTTAAAAAAGAAAGGTAGGAGGTAAGGCTTAGGTGGACAAAAGGAGATCCCTGGGGAAATGTCTTGCCAGCTACATCTTTCTCTGACTCTTCTTGCATTCTCATTCTCTACTACTTGTTCATGATGATGTGAACTGCTCTCCTCTGCTTCCTAGCTGCCATGACTTGAACAGTTCTTCTCCACCATTCCCTTCCCACCACGGTAGACTGAAATCTCTGAAATAGTAAAAATACCCCCACCCTGCCTTAAGCTGTTTTTGTCAGCTACCTCTGTCAGTTACAGTAAAACTAATACATCACCTGCACAGCAAAGTGCTTGGGTGTCTCCCCTACCAACCCAATCTCTAAATCTTCCTCTTCAGAATCCTGGTCTTCAGGATCCAACTGGCCCATGGGTGGCTCGGCAGCCATAATAGGGAAAAGGGTCTGCAGCAAGGGAGGCAGGAGACGATTCTTCAATAAAGCCTTGATAGGGAACAAAGCAATGTCTTTGAGAATCTCATTCCAGGATGGGCTCACATTAAGGATTATAGCCTGAGCTGAGCATGGTGGTGCACACCTTTAATTCCAGCACTCAGGAGGCCCAGGTAGGAGGATTGCCCTGAGTTTGAGGCCACCCTGAGACTACAGAGTGAATTCCAGGTCAGCCTGGGGTAGAGTGAGACTACCTCAAAAAAAAAAAAAAAAAAAAAAAAAAAAAAAAAAAAAGCCGGGCGTGGTGGCGCAACACCTTTAATCCCAGCACTTGGGAGGCAGAGGTAGGAGGATTGCCATGAGTTTCCTGAGACTATCTACCTTGAAAAACCACATACACAAAAAGAATTATAGCCTAGCCAGGCATGGTGGCACATGCCTTTAATCTCAGCACTCGGGAGGCTGAGGTAGGAGGATCACTATGAGTTCAAGGACACCCTGAGACTACATAATGAATTCCATGTCAGCCTGGGCCACAGTGAGACCCTACCTCGAAACAAAAAAAAAAAAAAGAAAGAAGAAGGCCGGGCATGGTGGCGCACACCTTTAATCCCAGCACTCGGGAGGCAGAGGTACGAGGATCATTGTGAGTTCGAGGCTACCCTGAGACTACATAGTTAATTCCAGGTCAGCCTGGGCCAGAGTGAAACCCTACCTTGAAAAACAAAAAAGAAAACAAAACAAAAAAAACAAGACACGAAAAACCAAAAAACAATTATAGCATGGGGGACTAGAGAGATGGTTCATCCAGTAAGAGGCTCTTGCTTGCAAAGCCTGATGGCCTGGGTTCAATTACCCAGCATTCAAGCAAAGCCAGATGCACAAAGTGGCACACTTGCAGTGAGTCTCTCTTCCTTTCTATCTCTCCCCTTGCAAATAAAGAAAATATTTTTAACAACAAGAAAATAAGTCTGTTAGGCCACAAGGGATCTAGCAGAAGATTCCCTGTCTCCTACACAGGTGTAGGGTAGGCCAGGTCAGGGCTTGAACCAGGATACTTCAGATGTCCTGAGATGAACAGAAGCCCCAAGAGTAAAACTAAGAGTAGAGATACAGGGGTGAAGTAATATTCATTGAAGGGCACTCACCTTGCTTTTGACTTTGACCAAAAATGTCAGGCAGCATAGAACACGTATTCGTATTGTGTCACCTAGGGCCACATTCTTAGCCACCTACGCAGAGATTAACAAGAGTCAGAGACAAGCAAGAAAACTGCCAGCAAAACAAGAAGCAGGGGTAATGCCCATCCCAGGCTTACTTCCAGGCAAAATGTGAGGACCTCAGAGAGGTGAGGAGTGATGATGGGTATCTCTGACTCCAGAAGTTCATCTAGGGCCTCTAGGGCCTCACAGGCCTTTACCTAACAGACAGTAAGTGATATGATTACTGTGTTCTTCTTCTTTGGGAGACCAGGCTATGTGCCTGCATTTTCCTTTTAATAGAAGGAGCTCCCTCCCACCTGTCCTCACCTCATCTATAGGGATCAGAGCCTTCACCGCCATGATGAGTTTGGGCACCAGCGTCCGTGCAAGAGTCTGGGGGACACAGGATGAACTGAAGCTCAGAAAGCATGATACAGCCCAACCTCAGGCCCCAGGGCTAGCAGCTTCCTCACAGCCTGAACTCCAGAGAGAAGGAGCCCAGGCATTCCAGCCAGGCCCTGCCACCCTCAATTGTTAGGACAAATGAAAGATAGGATAAAAATCTGAAGCAGCTTGGACCAAAACTTGCAAGGATGAGGGCATGAAGGCCAAGGTATCCAGAGCTGGGGGAAGTGAGAGCCCACATCTTACCATGTCATCAGTCCTGAGGTAGGGAGCCATGGCAGTCAGAGTACGCAGGGAGTAGAAGAACAATCCAGGAGAGCCCACTTCACCAAGAGTTTCATTCAGAAGCTGAAGAAGCTCCCGGTAGTGGCGTTGGAAGGCCTCCGGCTGTGAAGTTACCACCACACTCAGCAGCAAAAACCCCATCTGTAGAAGCAAGGCATGGGAAAGAAAAGCTTCCATGTTCTACCTAGCCTCTCAGTCAGCCCTCCTGCAAATGGTATAACAGTACCTCTCTTTCAGGGATGTGGGCGCTGTGAGTACTCTGCTGAAGGAGGTGCATGAGTTGAGGCCAGCCTTCCAGGCCTTCCTTTCTAAAAATGGTGGCTGAGAGCTGAGCCAGGCTAACTCTCACGCAGTGCCTGCAAAGGAGAGATTCCCCCAAATCACCCTCCAATATCCTTCCTTTCCCTCAGTGATCCAGCCTCAAGGATGGAATGTATTAAACAGTAGCTTAGAGGGAGTCCAGCAATACTGGGGGGAGGGAATAGGGAGGTGATTAGGTGAGTTCAGCCAGACCTGAAGGAATGTCATTCTTTTTCCTTTTTAAAAAAATTTTTTAATTTACTTATTTTGAGAGAGGCAAAAAACACACATAGAGAGAGAATGGGCACGCCAGGGCCTCAAGCCACCGTAAAGGAACAAACTCCAGATGTATTTGCTGCGAGCTAACGTGGGTACGGAAAAGCAAATCTTAGGCCTCACAGGCAAGCGCCTTAACTGCTAAGTCTTCTCTCCAGGCCCCGGAATGTCATTCTCTGATTGGGGTTTGGCAGATTACTATCTACCCATTTTCTTTCTTTTTTTAAAAAATGTATTTATTAGGGGAGGGGGAGGAAGAGAGGGAGAGTGAGGATGGAGCTCCAGGGCCTCTAGCCACTGAAAATGAACTCCAGATGTGTGCACCCCCTTGTGCATCTGGCTTACGTGGGACCTGGAGAGTCGAACTGGGGTCCTCAGGCTTCACAGGCAAGTGCCTTAACCACTAAGCCATCTCTCCAGCCCTCTGCCCATTTTCAATAACTAGTTTACAGCAAACTTGCAATCTCTTTTTCTTTCTTTCTTTTTTTTTTTTTTTTTTTTTTTTTTTTTTTGTTTTTGTGGTAGAGTCCCCTGTAACTCAGGCTAACCTGGAATTCACTATGTAATCTCAGGGTAGCCTCGAACTCACGGCGATCCTCCTACCTCTGCCTCCCCCAAGTGTGCACCACCATACCCGGCTCAGACTTGGAATCTTGTTCCACCCTCTAGGACTGAAATCCCTGCCCTCTAAGTTCCAGCCTGTAGCTGAGAGAAGTTAGGCAGAAGCATAGAGATGATCACAGCCCAGTTAATTAGGATCCGGAGAATGCGGTAGCTCTTACTCTGTCTCTTTCTGCAAGGCCTTAAGGATCAGAGACTTGAGGCTGGAAGACAAGTGGCAAGTGTTTGGTACCAGACTCGCAAAGAGTGGCCTCCGCTCCGCCCCGCCCCGCCCCAGGCTCTGCCCACCTCTCCCGTGGCTCAGTTGCCAGGCGTCGCCAGTGGGTGTTCAGTCTTCTGCGGGTCAGCACTGCTGCAAATTGGCGGATCTGGGGTGAGAAGGTAATGAGAGAGTCAGGCGAGAAAACACAGATCGCTGCTCTGAACTCTGACCGCCGGGGACGGCCGCTGGGAGCCGATGGGTGGGTGGTTTGCCGTGTGGCCACTAACTTACCTGAGGGTCAGCCGCAGAGGCCAGCAGGTCGCAGAGCGCTGGCAAGGCGGCATGGTTCCGAAGAGCGATCCGAAGTTGTTCTGTGGCCTAGGGGGAGTCTGGGGGGTCAAAGTCAGGCCATTCCCACTGCCTCCCCCCACCCGCCCCGCCCAGTCCCGCTGCCCCGTACCCGGCGGATGCGGTTGGTGTCTGGCAGCAGCAGCTCTCGGAGGATCAGCTCCAGACCCCCCGGCTCCATGGCAGCAGCTGAGCCGCTGCTGTTACGGCTACAGGCCGGGCGGCGGGGGAGGGATGGCACGTGGAGGCTGACACCCACTTCCGCCGGAAAGGGCGTTGCTCCAAGCCTCTCCGGTCGCCTAGGTGATTCAAATCACTTCCCGGAGCCCTGGAGGGCGGAGCGGCAGAAACAGGGCCTTGGCAATGGAGGTTCCCTGCGCCAGAGAGTTCCCAAGCTCCGTTAGTGGTGCATTTGATTTTCTAAAGAACTGTGCCAAAACACAACAGGCCTCGAGTTTCTATAACCAAACCAAAACCTCCAACTACAGGATCCTTTTTCTTAATAAATTTTATTTTAATAATTGTAAAAAGAAAAATCAGGGTCAAAACAAGGCAACTTAAAAAGTTCAAATATATACTCCTTATATAATAGAGATTTATAATTTCCAGGTCCTCTTTGAGGAAGGGAGACCCCAAGTGCAAAGGAGAAGGCAATAATGCCATCACACACTTCAGTCGAAAGAGCAGCCATCAGGAAAGATCAATGGGGTATGATGAGAAGAGCAATAGTTCTGTGACTCAGAACTCAGTCCATCTTGAGGTTAACATAGATATAACGGATGAACTTTAGGGAAGAAAAAAAGGAGATGGTGCCCAGCATGAGGAAGAAGACATAACCAGTGAGTAAGGAGTAGCCAAAGAACTCTACTGTCTGTACTGTTCCTGACATGTTGGAGCGCCGGGCATAGTAGAAAACCGAGTAGAGGAAGATGAAGAGGCCTGTGGAGCCAACACTTAGCACAGATCGCCACCACCAGCGGTAATCCTCCCCAGACAACTGGAAGTAGGTGAGTGCAATGGAGATGCAAGCCCCCACGCTTAGTAGGATGGCGAAGACAAAGAAGAGGATGCCGTACAAAGTGTACTGCTCTCGTCCCCAGACTGTGGCAAAGATGTAGTAGAGTTCCACAGAGATGGCACTGTGAAAAGAAAAGACCACACATGGCATTAAAGCCTGTGCACCACAAGCACTACAGCTAAGCCAAAATTCCACCCCTACCCCTTCAGTGCTTTAGGAAACCAACTCCAACTCTACTCTCTGCCCCACATTTCCTGACTTCACGCAGATTCTTTTGCCTACCATTAGCTACTCTCAGTTCACAAACATCTTCCAAACTGAAAGATTGAAAGTAGAGATCCTAGCCAAGCCTCATGACATGGAATTGGAATCCCAGTTACTTGAGAGGCTGAGGCAGGAGGACTGCAAGTTCAAGGCCTGCCTGGGCAACTTAGTGAGACTATCTCAAAATAAAAGATTATGCTGGGTATGGTGGCACACACCTTTAATCCCAGCACTCAGGAGGCAGAAGGAGGAGGATTGCAGTGAGTTCCAGGCCACCCTAAGACTACATAGTGAATTCCAGGTCAGCCTGGACTAGAATGAGACCCTACCAAAAAAAAAAAAAAAAAAATAAAAAACTGGCATTAAATAGGGCATTGTGGTGCATATCTTTAGTCTCAGGAGGCTAAAGTAGGAGGATTGTTATGAGTTTCCAGGATGGAGTAAGATCCTGCCTCAAAAAAACAAAAACAAGGCCGGGCATGGTGGTGTACGCCTTTAATCCCAGCATTCAGGAGGCAGAGGTAGGAGGATCTCTGTGAGTTCAAGGCCACCCTGAGACTACAGAGTGAATTCCAGGTCCGCCTGGGCCAGAGTTAGACTCTACCTCGAAAAACCAACAAACAAAACAAACAAACAAAAAAAAAAACCAAAGACAAACAAAACAAAGAACGTGTTTTGGTGGTACAAGCTTATAAGGCAAGGGGAATTATAAATTCAAGGTCATCTCCTCAGCAACACAGTAAGTGTGAGGCCAGACTAGGTTACTGTGAATCTGTCTCAAACATACACACACCCTCGAAATACAAAATCCTGACAGCACTGTGGTGTAATGATATACTCCTATAATCCTAATACTTAAAGACTGAGGCAGGAGACTTGCAAATTATAGACCAGCCTGAGCTACATAGTGAGACTAACTCAAAAAAAAAAAAAAATCACTCAGGCTGGAGAGATGACTTAGCAGTTAAGGTGCTTGTCTGCAAAGCCAAAGGACCCAGGTTCGATTCCCCAGGACCCATGCAAGCCAGATGCACAAGGTGGCATATGCATCTGGAGTTTGTTTGCAGTGCTAGATGCCCTGGCACTCCCATTATCTGCCTCTTTCTCTCAAATAAAATATATGTATATATAATTTTTTTTTGAGGTAGGGTCTTACTGTAGCTCAGGCTGACCTGGAATTCACTATGTAGTCTCAGGCTGGACTCAAATTTACGGCAATCCTCCTATCTCTGCCTTCAAAGTGCTGGGATTAAAGGCGTGTGCCAACTTGCCCAGTTTTTTGTTTGTTTGTTTGTTTTTTTGAGGTAGGGTTTCACTCTAGTCCAGACTGACCTGGAATTCACTATGTAGCCTCAAGGTGGCCTTGAAATCATGGTAATCCTCCTACCTCTGCCACCCAAGTGCTGGGATTAAAGGCGTGCGCCACCATTCCCGGCCCAGAAAATATTTTTATAAAAACACTCTAGTCTTAAACAAAACTAACCAACCAACCAACCAACCAAAAACCCCAAGAGTCGTGGTGGTGCACGCCTTTAATCCCAGCACTTGGGAGGCAGAGGTAGGTGGATTGCCATGAGTTTGAGGCCACCCTGAGTGAATTCCAGGTCAGCCTGGACTCGAGACCCTACCTCAAAAAAAAAAAAAAAAAAAAACCAAGAGTCATGGCTGTGGGACAAAGTGGGGATACCTGAAAGGCAGAAAGCCTCCAACAGTCATGTGGATGAGAGTAGACTTGTACCAGGGCTGAGGTGGGATCTCTCGGGCGATATTCTTCGTGCGACAAGGTGCATCAAAAGGGCTAGCATTGTTCTTCCCAAAGATGCCTCCAATGACAGTGAGAGGAAAGCCTACCAGCAGCCAGACCGTCAGAAGAAGCAGGATGGTGGTAGCTGGCAGAGCCTGTGTGGAACCATTGGCCCAATGCACCGAATTCACCACACTCCATGTCAGGAAGAAAGGCACTGCAGGAAGGAGGAACAAGCACTAGGAGCAATGTCCCTGGGCCACCCACTCTGAATGGACCTAAGTTGGAGAAGGGTGAAGTACCCTTTCACTCACTTACAGGCCCACTTACACCCCTGGATGTCTACCCTTTCAGAGCCCGTAATTCCTAGCGTGAAACTTGTATTGATTAAAGCCCTATTCTTAGAAAGACATGCTTAAGCTAGGCAAGGTGGCACATGCCTTTAATTCCAGCACTCAGGAGACAGAGGTAGGAGGATCACCTTGAGTTCTAGGCGACCCTGAGACTACACAGGGAATTCCCAGTTACCATGGGCTAGTGCAAGACACTAACTCCCAACCTACCAAAAAAAAGGGGGGGGGGGCTGAAGGGATGGCTTATCAGTTAAGGCACTTGCCTGTGAAGTCTAAAGACTCAGATTCAACTCCCCAGAACCCTTGTAAGCTAGATGTACAAGGTGATGTGTGTGCACATGTGGTACATGCACAAAGGGTGGCACATGCACAACAGGTGGCACATGCATCTGGAGTTTGTTTGCAGTGGCTAAGGCCCTGAGGTGGCAATTCTCTCTCTCACTAAAAAAGAAATAAAGGCCAAATGTGGTGGTACACGCCTTTAATCCCAGCACTTGAAAGGCAGAGGTAGGAGTATCACCATGAGTTTGAGGCCACCCTGAGACTACATAGTGAATTTCAGGTCAGCCTGAGCTAGAGTGAAACCCTACCTTGAAGAAGAAGAAAAAAAGACATGCTTAAAATCTAAATATAGCCGGGCGTGGCGGCGCATGCCTTTAATCCCAGCACTCGGGAGGCAGAGGTAGGAGGATCACCGAGAGTTCGAGGCCACCCTGAGACTACATAGTGAATTCCAGGTCAGCCTGAGCCAGAGTGAGACCCTACCTCGAAAAACCAAAAAAAAAAAAAAAAAAAAAAAAAAAACCCCAAAAATCTAAATATAATGGGCTAGAAAGATGGCTTAGTGGTTAAGGTATCTGCCTGCTAAGCCTAAGAATGGCCATTGGATTCTCTAGTTCCCACATTTAGCCAGACACAGTGATGCAAGGGTGCAATACTTCACTTGCCCACAAAGGGGGCACACACATTTGGAGTTAGTTCACAGTGGCTAAGAAGCTGCTAGCGCACCCATTCTCTCTCTCTCTGACTCTCCAAAAAAAAAAAAAATTCTAAATATGGGGGGGCGGAATCTAAATATAATGGGATATAATTCAAACGCATAAAATTAGGAACAAGAAGGGTTCAAATTGCAATTACTGCCTTTGAAAGGGCAATCTAGTTTAGAAGACTAGTATTTGCCTACTTCAAAAATAAAAGGAAAGCCGGGAGTGGTGGCGCACGCCTTTAATCCCAGCACTCGGGAGGCAGAGGTAGGAGGATTGCTGTGAGTTCGAGGCCAGCCTGAGACTACATAGTTAATTCCAGGTCAGCCTGAGCTAAAGTGAGACCCTACCTCGAAAAACCAAAAAATAAAAATAAAAGGAGAAAAAAAAGAAAGAAAGAAAGAAAGAGAGAGAGAGAGAGAAAGAAGAAAGAAAAAGAAAGAAAGAAAGAAAGAAAGAAAGAAAGAAAGAAAGAAAGAAAAAGAAAAAGAGGGGCTGGAGAGATGGCTTAGCAGTTAAGGGGCTTGCTGGCAAAGCCAAAGGACTCAATTTCAATTCCTCAGTACACAACATAAGCCAGATGCACAAAGTGGCACATGTATCTGGAGTTTACTTGCAACGGGGCTGGAGGCCCTGGCATGCCCATTCTCTCTCTCTCTCTCTCAAGTAAATAAATAAAAATAATATATTAAATAAATCCAGAGCTGAAAAGATGGCTCCACAATTAAGGTGCTTGCCTGAAAAGCCTAATGTCCCAGGTTCAATTCCCCAGTACCCACATAAAGGCAGATAGATAAAATAGCTGGGTGTGGTGGTGCACGCCTTTAATCCTAGCACGTGGGAGGCAGAGGTAGGAGGATCACTGTGAGTTCGAGGCCACCCTGAGACTACAGAGTGAATTCCAGGTCAGCCTGGGTTAGAACAAGACCTTACCTCGAAAAACAAACAAACAAACAAACAAACAAAAAAAAAAAAAAAAAAAAAAAAACAGATGCATAAAATGGTACATTCACCTGGAGTTTGTAGTGGCTAGAGGCTCTGTCATGCCCATTCTCTCTAAAAAAATAAATCTAGGGCTGGAGAGATGTCTTAGCAGTTAAGGCATTTGCCTGCAAAGCCAAAGGATCCCAGTTAGATTCTCCAGGCCCCACGTGTAAGCCAGATGCACAAGGGGGTGCATGTATTTGGAGTTCATTTGCAGTGGCTGGAGGCCCTGGTGTGCCCATTCTCTCTCTTTCTCTTAAATAAATAAATAAATAAATAAATAAATAAATAAATAAATAAGATAGATAGATAAAATATTTAAAAATAAAAATAGCTGGGTGTGGTAGCACATGCCTTAATCCTAGCACTCAGGGGGCAGACGTAGGAGGATCGCCGTGAGTTCGAGGCCACCCTGAGAATACGCAGTGAATTCCAGGTAAGCCTGGGCTAGAGTGAGACCCTACCTCAAAAAAAACCCAAAATAAATAAATTAAATAAAAATAAAATGAAAATAAATCCAGCTGTACATGGTGGCGCAAACCTTAAATTTCAGCACATGGGAGGATGAGGTAGGAGGATCTCCATGAGTTCTAGGCTACCCTGAGACTACATAGTGAATTGCAGGTCAGCCTGGGTTACAGTGAAACCTTACCTTGAAAAAAAAAAATCCAGGGCTGGAAAGATGGCTTGGCAGTTAAGGCACTTGACCTGGGTTCAATTCCCTAGTACACATGTAAAACCAGATGCACAAGGTGATGCATGCACGTGGAGTTCATCTGCAGTGGTAGGAGGCCCTGGTGAATCAACTCTTTCTCTCTTCTTCTTCCTCTCTCAAGTAAATAAATAAAATATTAAAAAAATAAAGCTGGGCATGGTAGCACGTGCCTTTAATCCCAGCACTTGGGAGGGAAAGGTAATAGGATCACCTTGAGTTTGAGGCCACCTGAGACTACATAGTGAATTCCAGGTCAGCCTGGGCTAAGCGAGACCCTACCCTGAAAACAAAATAAATAAATAAATCCAAGGGCTGGAGAGATGGTTCAGTGGTTAAAGGCACTTGCTTGCAAAGCCTGACAGCCCAGGTTCAATTCCCCAGTGCCTATGTAAAGCCAGATGCACATAGTGATACATGTATCTAGAGTTTGTTTGCAGTGGCAGGAGGCCCTGGCACACCCATACTCTGTCTCTCTCAAATAAAATATTAATAAATAAATAGGGGCTTTATCTCGCTCTTAACTTCTCCTGGGCAAAAGTTCTCTGTGTTCAAGGCAGGAGCGCTCTACACTCTGAGCTTTACCCCATTCCTGCCTTCTCATGGGCAGGGACTCTCTGTATACTCTCTTATTCCCTTCTCTCTCTCTCTTTTTTTTTTTTTTTTTTTTTTTTTTGGTTTTTCGAGGTAGGGTCTCACTCTGGCTCAGGCTGACCTGGAATTCACTATGTAGTCTCAGGGTGGCCTCGAACTCTCGGCGATCCTCCTACCTCTGCCTCCCGAGTGCTGGGATTAAAGGCGTGCACCACCACGCCCGGCTTATTCCCTTCTCTTAAGCTCTGGGCTTCCCCATGTCTTGGAACCCTGCTCATGCCACTTGGGCATGAACTTTGTATTCTTTCCTTTTTTTAAGTACTATCTATACTCTAATAAAACCTATAAACCAGCCAGGTGTGGTGGCGCACGCCTTTAATCCCAGCACTCAGGAGGCAGAGGTAGGAGGATCGCTGAGAGTTCAAGGCCACCCTGAGACTACATAGTTAATTCCAGGTCAGCCTGGACCAGAATGAGACCCTACCTCGCAAAACCAAAAAAAAAAAAAAAAAAAAAAACTACAAACCGTAAAAATAAATAAATCATACGTATATATAATGTATGTATAAAAATAAACCCAAGAGTGCTATTTAAATATAATGGTTGAAGCAGGGTTTGGTGGCACACACTAATCACTGAACTTGGGTTGAAGAGATGGCTTAGTGATTAAGGTACTTGCCTACAAAGCCTAAGGACCCAGGTTCAATTCACCAGGACCCACATAAGTCAGATGCACAAGGTGGCCCATACATCTGGAGTTCGTTTGCAGTGGCTGGAGACCCTGTCACGTCCATTCTCTCTCTGTGTGCCTCTTTCTATCTCCCAAATAAATAAATACATGCTTAAAAGAAAAATACTGCTCTCTAGGATTATGAGCAATGGTAAATTAATATACCCATCACCTGACATGGGAAATACACAATAAGCACAAAAAGAATAAAATATTTCCCACAACAGCAGGAAGGAAAAAAAAAAAAAGCAATCTTTGGGGCTGGAGAGATGGCTTATATATATATATATTTTATATTTTATTTTTATTTAAGAGAGAGATAGAGAAATAGGAAGGTAGAGAGAGAGAGAGAGAGAGAGAGAGAGAGCGCACCAGGGCCTCCAGCCACTGCAAACGAACTCCAGACGTTTGCGCCCCCTTGTGCATCTGGCTAACATGGGTCCTGGGGAATTGAACCTGGGTCCTTTGACTTTGCAGGCAAATGCCTTAACCTCTAAGGAGACATGGCTTATTGATTAAGGCACTGGGCTGCAAAGTCTAAGACCCCAGGTTTGATTCCCTAGTACTCATGTAAACCAGATGTACAAGATGGCACATACATCTGGAGTTCATTTGCAGTGGCTGAAGGCCCTGGTGCCCATTCTATCTGCCTCTTCCTCTCTCTCTCTTTTTTTTTTTTGTCTTGTTTTTTTTGAGGTCAAGTCTTACTCTAGCCCAGGCTGACCTGGAATTCAGAGTGGCCTCGAACTCACAGTGATCCTCCTACCTCTGCCTCCTGAGTGCTGGGATTAAAGGTGTGTACTACCACCACGCCCAGCTTCACACTCTCAAATAAATAATTATTTTAAAAGAATCACAGGGGCTAGAGAGATGGCTTAATGTTTAAGACACTCACCTGCAAAGCCAAAGGATCCAGGTTCGATTCCCTAGGACCCACATAAGCCAGATGCACAAGCTGGCACATCATCTGGAGATCCTGGCATGCTTGTTCTGCCCCCACCCCCAATCTCCTTTTCTCTAATAAACAAATAATCTGTAAACAAAAATCACAGAAATTTGGGAGGCTGATGCAGGACTGTACCAACATTAGAGGCTAGCCTGGACTATACAGTGAGACTCTGTATGGATAAATGAACAAACAAACAAATAAAATGGTTGAGAACACAGGCTTTAGATTTGGACTGTCTGGGTCTGAAACCTGGTTCACAGGTTGAGGAAAAAGCATACTGTCCTGGGTTCAATTCCCTACTACCCATATAAAAGCCAGATGTACAAAGTAGCTCATACATCTGGAACTTGTTTGCAGTGGCAAGAGGCATACCCATACACGGTTTTCATCTCTTAAATGTGTGTGTTTATATATTTATGTATATGTATATATAATGAAACCTGGCTCACTACATTTTAGAAGTAAAATTTTGGGCCAAGTTACATAACTAAAGTTCAGTTTCTTGCTATGAGGATATTACCTACGTCACAGTTATTGTGGAGATGAAGTGAGATGAAGACATATCAGGTGCTTAGCATACTACCTAGGCCATTTTAAGGACTTAACACCTTTTTTTCTTTTTTGGACTTTCAAGGTAGGGTTCATTCTAGCCCAGGCTGACCTGGAATTCACTATGCAGTCTCAGGGTGGCCTCAAACTCATGGGACCATCCTCCTACCTCCGCCTCCCAAGTGCTGAGATTAAAGGCATTTGCCACCACGCCTGGCTTCCTTAACAACTTAAAAAAAATTTTTTTTATTTGTAAGCAAAGAGAGATGGAGAGAGATGGAGAGACAGAATGGGCATGCCAGGGCTTCTAGCCACTGCAAACGACTCCAGATGCCTGCACCAATTTGTGTATCTGGCTTTATGTGGATATTGGGGAATCAAAACTGGGTCATTAGGCTTTGCAGGCAAGTGCCTTAACAACTAAGTCTCTCTAGTCCTTAACTTTGTTTTTGAGGTAGGGTTTCACTCTACTGAAGGCTGACTTGGAATTCACTATGTAGGCCCAGACTGGCCTCAAACTCACAATGATACTCTTACCTCTGCCTCCCAAGTGTTGGAAATAAAAACAGATGGCAACTCACCCAGAACTGACTTTTTAAAAAATTTTTTTAAATTTTTATTTATTTATTTGATAAAGAGAGAGAGAAAATGGACGCGCCAGGGCCTCCAGCCACTGCAAACGAACTCTAGACACATGCACCCCTTGTGCATCTGGCTAACGTGGGTCCTAGGGAATCGAACGTGGGTCCTTTGGCTTTGCAGGTAAACGTCTTAACTGCTAAGCCATCCATCCAACCCATAACTTTTTTTTTTTTTTTTTTTTTTTTTCAAGGTAGGGTCTCTCTCTGGCCCAGGCTGACCTGGAATTAACTATGTAGTCTCAGGGTGGCCTCGAACTCTTGGCGATCCTCCTACCTCTGCCTCCCGAGTGCTGGGATTAAAGGCATGTGCCACCATGCCTGGCTATTTTTTTAATTATTATTTATTTATTTGAGAGAGAAGACAGAGAAAATGGGTGCACCAGAGCCTCTAAGCACTGCAAATGAACTCCAGACACATGCTTCACCTTGTGCATCTGGTTTTACATGGGTACTGGGGAACCAAACCTGGACCCTTTGGCTTTGCAGGCAAATGACTTAACTGCTGAGCCATCTCTTCAGTCCTTAATTTTTTTTTTTTTTTTTTTTTTTTGAGGTAGGGTATTGCTCCAGCCCAGGCTGACCTGGAATCCACTATGTAGTCTCGGGGTGGTTTTGAACTCAGAGTGATCCTCTTACCTCTGCCTCTGCTTCCTGAATGCTATGATTAAAGGCATGTGTAACCACGCCCAGCGGCTCCAGCTCTTAACTTTTTGTCTTTGGTTTTTTGAGGTAGGGTATCATTTTAGCTCAGTCTGACCTGGAATTCACTATGTAGTCTCAGGGTGGCCTTGAATTCATGGGGGTCCTCCTACCTCTGCCTCCCAAGTGCTGGGATTAGAGGTGTGCGCCACCTTGACTGGCTACTTAACTTTTAAATATTTAAAAAGAAATGCAGGGCTGGAGAGATGGCTTAGAGGTTAAGCGCTTGCCTGTGAAGCCTAAGGACCCTGGTTCGAGGCTCGATTCTCCAGGACCCATGTAAGCCAGATGCACAAAGTGGGCACGCATCTGGAGTTCATTTGCAGTGGCTGGAGGCCCTGAAGTGCCCGTTCTCTCTCTCTTTCTCTACCTGCCTATTTCTGTATCTGCCTCTCTCTCTCAAATAAATAAATAATAAAATATTTTTTAAAAAAGAAAGAAAAAGAAATGCATTCTTGCCTGGGTAGGCATACTTGTAATTTCAGCACTTGGGAGGCTAAGGCTCTCCAGCCTGTGATCCTGAGTTTGTGACCAGCCTGGGCTACACAGTGTAAGGCCAAAAAACAAACATACAGGGCTGGAGGGATGGCTTAGCAGTAAAGGCATTTGCCTACAAAGCTAAAGGATCATGGTTCGATTCCCCAGGACCCGTGTAAGCCAGATGCACAAGGTGGTGCATGCATGGCTGGAGGCCCTGGCGCACCCATTCTCTCTCTTAAACAAATAAAACTTTAAAAATAAAATTTTAAAAAGGGCTGGAGAGATGGCTTAGTGGTTAAGCACTTGCTTGTGAAGCCTAAGGACCCTGGTTCGAGGCTCGATTCCCCAGTACCCATGTAAGCCAGATGCACAAGGGTGGCACATGCATCTGGAGTTTGTTTGCAGTGGATGGAGGCCCTGGCGCGCCCATTCTCCCTCTCTCTCTCTGCCTCTTTCTCTCTCTGTCTCTCTCAAATAAATAAAAATAAAATTAAAAAAAAATTTAAAAACATACAACCAACCATTCTTTTTAAATTATTAAAAATTTCTCCTAAGCTGGACATGGTGCACATACCTTTAATCCCAGCACTTGGGAGGCAGAAGTAGGAGGATCACCATGAGTTCAAGGCCACCCTGAGACTACAGAGTGAATTCCAGGTTAGTCTGAGCTAGAGGGAGACCCTACCTCAAAAACAAACAAACAAACAAACAAACAATTCCCCTATATTCCTTCCAAAATAGCTGCACTATGACTGCTCAGGTTCCAGAATGGGTTCATAATTCTGTTTGTTTGCTTTTAAAATTTTTAATTAATTTATTTGCAAGCAGAGAGATAGATAGAAAAGAGACCGAGAAAGAATGGGTGCAGCAAGGCCTCTAGCCACTGCAAACAAACTCCAGACCCATGTACCCCTTTGTGCAACTGGCTTACGTGGGTACTGGGGAATCAAACCTGGATCCTTTGGCTTTGCCAGCAAGTGCCTTAACCTTTAAGCCATCTCTCCAACCCATGTTTGTTTGTTTTTTGAGGTAGGGTCCCACTCTAGCCCAGGCTGACCTGGAATTCACTCTGTAGTCTCAGGGTGGCCTTTAACTCATGGCAATCCTCCTACCTCTGCCTTCTGAGTGCTGAGAATAAAGGTGTGTACCACTATTCCTGCCCTAATTCTTTTTTCTTTTTCTTTCTTTTTTTTTTTGGTTTTGCAAGGTAGGGTCTCACTCTGGTCCAGGCTGACCTGGAATTCACTATGTAGTCTCAGGGTGGCCTTTAACTCATGGCAATCCTCCTACCTCTGCCTTCTGAGTGCTGAGAATAAAGGTGTGTACCACTATTCCTGCCCTAATTCTTTTTTCTTTTTCTTTCTTTTTTTTTTTTTTTTTTTTGGTTTTGCAAGGTAGGGTCTCACTCTGGTCCAGGCTGACCTGGAATTCACTATGTAGTCTCAGGGTGGCCTCGAACTCTGGGCGATCCTCCTACCTCTGCCTCCCAAGTGCTGGGATTAAAGGAGAGCGCCACCACGCCCGGCTTCCTAATTCTTTTTTATTAATTATTTTAAATTTTTTTTTTTTTTTGGAGAGAGACACAGAGAGAGACAGAGAGGGAGACAGATAGAGATGGGCACGCCAGCAGCCTCTCAGCTGCTGTGAATGAAATCCAGATGTGTGCGCCCCCTTGTGGTCAAGTGCGGCATTGCACCCTTGCATCACTTTGCATCTGCCTAAACATGGGACCTGGAACCAGCGTTCTTAGGCTTAGGAGGCACATGCCTTAACTACTAAGCCATCTCTCCAGCCCTATTTTAATTAATTTTAATTAATTTATTTGAGAGGAAAGAGTGAGAGAGAGGCAGATAGAGTGAGAGAAAGAATTGGTATGCCTGGGCCTTCAGCCACTGCAAATAAACTCCAGACACATGGGCCACCTTCTGCATCTGGCTTTACGTGGGTCTTGGGGAATAAAACTCAAGTCCTTAGGTTTTGCAGGCAAACAGCTTACGCACTAAAATCTCTCTCTAGCCCCTGGCTTAATAATTCTTTTTTTTTTTTTTTTTTTTTTTTTTAATAAACCTTTCCTCTTTTTTTTTTTTTTTTTTTTTTTTTTTTTTTTTTTTTTCGAGGTAGGGTCTCACTCTGGTCCAGGTTGACCTGGAATTCACTATGTAGTCTCAGGGTGCCCTCAAACTCTCGGCGATCCTCCTACCTCTGCCTCCCGAGTGCTGGGATTAAAGGCGTGCGCCACCACGCCCGGCTTTCTTTTTTTTATATATATTTTATTTTTATTTATTTATTTGGCAGAGAAAGAGGGAGAGAGAGAGAGAGAATGGGCATGCCAGGGCCTCCAGCCACTGCAAACAAACTCCAGACACATGCACCATCTTGTGCACCTGGCTTACATGGGTCCTGGGGAATCAAACCTGGGTCCTTTGGCTTTGCAGGCAAACGCCTGAACCATTAAGCCATTCCTCCAACCCGCCAGCTTAATTCTTAAGTCTAGGCAGATCCGCCAGGAAAGAAGTCCTCACCAGAGAAGAGACTGGTGGTGAGAATGATGTTCCACACCCATCGCTCGCCTCCGATCTGCTTGTAGAAGTGACTGGACACGTAGCCAGAGATGCAGCAGGTCAGGGCATACAACAAGATGGCTGCCGAGTTAATGGCTCCATGACGGTGAACATTGAACATGCCCAGCAATGCCATGACAATAATGCCTACAGGGTAGTAGAAAACCCCATGTTAGGTGTCACCTACCTCTCTTCTCACAATTTCAAAGGAAACATCTCCCTTATCCCAAATCCAGGGCTTTAAGCCAAATAATTTCCCTCAGTTCTCTTGTCAGGAAAACCCATAATTGTCTCTAGAACCACCTCATCCTTTAGGTCTTTCCTCACCTTGGATAAGAAGAGATCATAGACATTGCTTGTAACCTATCTACCCAATGAGAGAAATCCCCAATTCTTATCACCTCACCAGTGCCAAGGGCCAGGAACTGGGCACCCACGCCAAGCACAGCACAAAGCAGACCACGGTATGGAGGGAAGCGGAAGACATCAGTATGGATAATTTTCCAGCCATTATCACCCTGGTCAAAGTCATCACCAGAGCCTCCTGAGGAAGTCTCTTCATCTAGGTTGTACCGTGCTAGGTCATTCCGAAGCACACGCATTAAAATAACAGCCACAAACCCCACTAGTAAAAACACAAGCACCATGGAGTTGATGATGGACAGCCAATGGATTTCCAGTGTTCGGGGAAAGAAACCACCATCATCACTACGACGCCTGTCACTCCGCTGCTCCACTGAAGTTTCAGACCAGCGCACACTGTAAGTGTGAGTAAGGCCTAGTAATTCATCAGATCGTAGCCCATCCAAGCTGTGGGGCTTCACGTCCCGCACTGAAACGTTGGCAAATATAATTCGATCTCCATGGAATTCTAGGTGGAAGTCCAAATGGGTCCAGAGTCCTATCTTGTGGCTGTGTGGCAGGAAGCCACTCTCTTCCATGTAGCCCACAAAACCACGGATTGGCAAGTCATCTACCACAAATTCAAAGTAATACAATTCCTCAATGGCCTGGCGCAGCTGCTCTACCTATAAAGAACAAGTCAGGAGTCAGTCACACAAAACCTCCTATACATGGGATTAGAGCAAAGCTAACAAGTACTACCTCAGTAGTACTTACATTTGGGGCTGGGTAAGCTCTGTTGTAGGGAGATGCTGATCCATGCATTGTAAGATGTAGCATCTCTGACCTCTACCCACTCTATGCAAGTAGTAACCCCCAGTTCTGACATTCAAAAATGTCTCCAGCCTGGCATGGTGGCACACACCTTTAATCCCAGCACTCTGGAGGCTGAGGTAGGAGGATCACTGTGAGTTCGAGGTCACCCTGAGACTACATAGTGAACTCCAGGTCAGCCTTGTCTAGAGCGACACCCTACCTCAAAACACTTTAAAAAACAAAAAAAGTGCTGGGTGTGGTGGCACACGCCTTTAATCCCAGCACTCGGGAGGCAGAGGTAGGAGGACTGCCGTGATTTCGAGGCCACCCTGAGACTACATAGTGAATTCCAGGTCAGCCTGAGCTAGTGAGACCCTACCTCAAAAAACCAAAAAAAAAAAAAAAAAAAAAGAGACCAACCAAAAATGTCTTCAAAGCTGGGTGGAGTGATACATGCCTGTCATCCTAGCACTTGGAAGGTTGATGATTTTGAGGTCAGAATGAAACCCTGAGCACTGGGGATATCATTCAACTGTTAAAGGCACCTGCTTTGGCCAGGATTTGATTCCCCAGTGCTCCCGTAAAGCCAGATGAACAAAGTAGAGCATGCATTTGGAATTCATTTGCAGTGGCAGAGGCCCTGGCATGCTCATACACACATGTTCCCTGCTCGCAAATAAGTAAATAAATTAAGTATTTTAAAAAACGATGTTGGGCAAGGTGGAGCATGCCTTTATTCCCAGCCCTCAGGAGGCAGAGGTAGATGGATTGCCGTGAGTTTGAGGCCACCCTGAGACTACATAGTGAATTCCAGGTCAGCCTGAGCTAGAGTGAGACCCTACCTTGGGGGAGGGGGAGAGAAGAGCTGGGTATGGTGCCACATGCCTTTAGTCTAGTACTGGGAAGGAGGATTGCCATGAGTTCAAGGCCACCCTGAGACTGTATAGTGAATTCCAGGTCAACCTGAGCTAGGGTGAGACCCTACCTCAAAAACCCCCCAAAAATTTAAAAATGAGGTCCTGTCTCATAAAAACAATCAAACAAAATGTCACTAGATATGGCCAAAGTTCCTTAGGGAACAAAACTGTCGAGAATCACTGGCTTAGGTTCTGGTTATAATGGGGTTTTCCCCCAAAAAAGAGTAAATATGACTTTGACAGACAGGATTAAGTTCTAGATAGAGTACGGCAAGATGTTAAAAAAAAAAAAAAAAAGACTGGAGGGCTGGAGAGATGGCTCAGTGGCTAAGGCACTTACCTGCAAAACCTAACAACCAGAATTTTATTTCCCAGTATACACATAAAGCCAGATACACAAAGTGGTACATGCATCTGGAGTTTGTTTGCAGTGGCTAGAGGCCCTGTTGTGCCCATTCTCTCCCTCCCTCTCTGCTTGCAAATAAACAAATAAAAAAGACTGGAGGCTAGGTGTGGTGGCACATGCCTTTAATCCCAGCAGTTGGGAGGCAGAGGTAGGAGGATCGCTGTGAGTTCAAGGCCACCCTGAGACTAGATAGTGAATTCCAGGTCAGCCTGGGTCAGAGTGAAATCCTACCTTGAAAAAACAAAAAAGCAAAAAAAAAAAAAAAAAAAGAAAAAAAGAAAAAGAAAAAGAAAAGAAAAGACTGGAGCCGGACACAGTGGTGCATGCCTTCCTTTATCCCAGCATTTGGGAGGCAGGTAGAGATAAGGTTGTGAGTTTGAGGCCAGCCTGGGACTACAGAGTGAGTTCCAGGCCAGTCTGGGCTAGAGTGAGACCCTACCTCAAAAAAGCAAACCAACAAAAGACCAGTAGATAAGGAAGAGTGCAAGATTTGCTAAAGAAGAACCACAACAGGGAAATAAACGCTGAGAAAATGCCAAGAGGACTATAGAAGGAAGTGGACTATAAAGAGTGACAGTTTGATCTTATTACTGACAGAGAAGTTTGGAGTGAGGAGTCCTGGCCTGTAATAACATCAGCTCTGCAATTCAGTATCCATGTAATCTTGAAAAAGTATGCAAATACATGGGGTTGTAGTTAGAACTGTGAGATAATTTCCATAAAGATAGCTTGACCCATAAATGCAAGGCACTTTTGGTCCCTGGGAAGGAAGGCTAAGTGATAACCAATGTGGAGAGGCTGACCTGGGCAGAACTGAGCTGCATGTGGCATAGAATTCTCTTCTCCACATTCTCCCGAAAGCGGATCTCGTACAAAGACTCAGCCATTCGGTCCCCATCCAGTACTTCGCCCAAGCTAAGACTTTTGTGACGGATCTTCTCAGGGCAGCAGACTGGAAGCTGATAGTAGTGGTAAGTTTCCTGAGGATTATGGTAGGGTCCCACTTTGTTGACATAAAGCATGACAGGGTCGCCGGCTTTGTAGTGTGTCACACCTTCCACCCCTGGCCCATGGCCTGTGCCCAGCAACAGTATCAGGAATGGCAAACACTGGCAGCTCCAACTTCGAGGGTGTCCTAGGACTGTCATCCTTAAGGCAGCACAACCTGTTTGGGGGAATTCTGCGGTTACAGAAACTAGGGATCAAATCATGAAGCCCCAGGCCAGGTCTCTCGGACGTCTATTGGTGCCACCTCCTCCCTTTCACCTCCTGGTCCCACACCAAATTATTTCTACCCCAAAGATGGGGCTCTGCCTCGGCTCGCCAGTCCCTTACACCTGGGAGTTCACCCTTCACTCGGGCCTCCCACCCTGCGGCCTCGGACGCGCGCGCCAGCCCGTTTCTATGGCAACGCCCCGCGGCCTCGCAGCGCGGGTCGGTTCCCGCCACCGCGCCAAGGGTCCTCAGCGCGCGGTAAGGGCCGGCCACTGTGGCGCCAGCGGCCTCGGGGGCCCCGGAGCTGCCCTTGCGCTCCTGCTGGGGTCTCCCCGCGAGCTGCCCGGGAGCCACTGGGGTGGAGGGGACCTGACGAAAGACCTCCGCGGGGTTGTCCGCCGCGGCGCCTGATCGCCGCGAACGCGGCCACCTTGAGCTGGATAGCACCCTCGGCTCGGGCAAGTGTCCCGCGAGGAGCTTTGTCCAGCCAGAGGTCCAGCTCAGTCCCGGGAGTGCCACGAAGCTCCGCTGGTCAGTGCCTGCTGGAAGCAGCGGGGGAGGGGTCCTTCCGGCGAGCAGGCCGACAGCCCCGACACGTTCGTCTTACCACTTCCGTCCTCGGATCCGGCCGGGGCTTCGCCCCTGGAACCCAGCCGGGTTTCTGGGGTTGTGGCCTGGTGCTGCTTGGCCGGCCTCTTCGCATGGAGCTGCGAGCCAAGGTCTGGCTATGCGAATGCAGATGAGCTTTCTGTGGACGCGAGAGCCCGGGCCAGCGGTGTGCACCGCTTCTGTGCGCCGGCCAGGCCCGGGAGGGGACCGCGGCGCGCTCTCACGGCCTGAGACGGAAGATGGAACGAACCCAGGAGGCGGCGCGCGCGTGTCCTGCGGGCTGAACCTGTGGGGCTCGCCACCCGCCGCTCTGGCGACCCTTGAGAGAGAGCCTCAACCCGGTCTTGGGTGAGGCTTAACGCGTCATTTCCTTGCAAGGGTCCAATGACCTGAATTCCACCTCACGCCTCTCACCTGTCACGAATAGCTCCACGTCAGAATACATGGTACATAAGTATTATAGACTATACTGAAGGCTTTGCTGGCCGCAGAAGCCTTTGTGCTCGGCATGCCTTTAAGCAGGTGCAGAGGCATGCACAGACAAGGTGTTTGCTGTTTTGCTCCGCGAATTCGGCAGCTGAAATCTTGTTCTTTTTAGCCCTGTCCTTTTCTTTTCTTTTCTTTCTTTCTTTCTTTCTTTCTTTTTTTTTTGAGGTAGGATCTCACTCTGGCCCAGGCTGGCCTCGAACTCACGGCGATCCTCCTACCTCTGCCTCCCGAGTGCTGGGATTAAAGGCGTGCGCCACCACGCCCGGCTGTCTTTTCTTTTTTTTTGGGGGGGGAGGGTCTCAGTCTAGTCGAGCCTGACCTGGACTTTAGTAGCCTGGGCTGGCCTCAAACTCATGAAGATCCTCCTACATCAGCTTCCTGTGTGGATTTATAGATGTGAAACATTGCAGGGTTGTTTTTTAGTTTTATGAAGTAGACCTGGAACTCATTATGTAGTCTTAGGCTGGCCGCAAACTCACAGTGATCCTCCTACCTCTGCCTCCTTGATTGCTGGGATTAAAGGCTTGAGCCACCACACCTGGCTTTTTTTTTTTTTTTTTTTTTTTTTTGACAAGGTTCTACACTGTAGCCCAGGCTAGTCTCAAACCTGCAGTGATCCTCCTGTTTCAGCCTTCAGAGTGCTAGACTTTATGTGTGTATGGTTACTTGCTGTTGCAAATGCATCTGGCTTCATGTGGGTAAGGGAGAATTGAACCCAGGCTCATAGGCTTTGTAAATAAGTGCCTTTAACCACTGACCCATCTCCCCAACCCCGCTGCTTTTAAAAAAAAACAAGCTCCTATTATGACGCACAGTAATTTTTTTTTTCCGGGTAGGGTTTCACTCTAGATCAGGCTGACCTGGAATTCACTATGTAGTCTCAGGTGGCCTTGAACTCCTGGCAATCCTCCTACCTCTGCCTCCCTAATATTGGAGTTAAAGGCATGCCACCAAGCTCACTTTTTTTCATTTTTTTTTTTTTGGCACAATGAAATTTTAAAAATATTTTTATTTGAGAGGGAGAGAGAATGGACATGCCAGGACCTCCTGCCACTGCAAACAAACTCCAGACACAGGCACCACTTTGTGCATCTGGCTTAAGTAGGTTTTGGGGACTCAAACCCAGGCCATTAGGCTTTGCAAGAAAGTACCTTTATCTTGCTAAGCTATCTCTCCAGTTCCCACAATAAAATTTGACCATGAGTATACAGAATAAATCTGAAAATAGCTTGAAATATGAGGTTTTTAAGCTGAGAATGCTAGTGCATGCCTTTAATCCCAGCACTTGGGGAGGGAGAGGTAGGACAATCGCCATGAGTTTGAGGCCACTCTGAGACTACATAGTGAATTCCAGGTCAGCCTGGGTTAGAGCAAGACTCTGTCTTGAAAAACAAAAAAATAGCCAGGCGTGGTGGCGCACACCTTTAATCCCAGCACTAGGGAGGCAGAGGTAGGATTGTTTTGAGTTCAAGGCCACCCTGAGACTACATAGTGAATTCCAGGTCAGCCAGAACTAGAGCAAAACCCTACCTGGAAAAAACAAACAAACAAAATAATAATAAAATAAACCGTTTTGGGGAACTAGTGAGTTTAATGGGGTTATTTACAGAGCAGGGTGAGGGTCTACTTAGAGGAACATGGAGTTACCAAAGCAGCTGTTCCACCTAAAAGTCTCATCCCAGCCTGGATGAGGTAGGGTCTCACTCTAGCTCAGACTGACCTGGAATTCACTGTGTAGTCTCAGGGTGGCCTTGAACTCATGGCGATCATCCTACCTCTGCCTCCCAAATGCTGGAATTAAAGACATGCACCACCATGCCCGGCTTGTTTTTGTTTTTCAAGTTAGCTTCTTGCTCCAGCCCAGGCTGACCTGGAATTCACTATGTAGTCTCAGGCTGGTCTCAGACTCGTGGTGAACCTTTTTTACCCTTTATCGCCTCCTGAGGCCATGCAACTTGATCCTTCCTTGCACACAGGTGGCACCTGAAATCTCAGGTGGGGCTTTGACAACCTTCCTCATAATGTCCTTTCTATGGGAGAATGTCAGTATGTCCAATCTCATGAGTCTCTCATGAATTGGCCCAGCTGCTTTTGATAAAGCTGACAATAGTTGTTTACTGCTTTCATTGCAGAGGGATTGTCCATACACCTAGATTCAGTCCCCAGTACTGGCGGGAAAAAAAAAGTATAGGAGAGGTTGAAGCAGGAGGCTCTAGAATGTAAGACCAGCCTGGGATACATAGTGATACCCTTTCTGAAAAAACACTACCACCACCATAACAACCAAAAAGCATGTGGCTGTAATTCCATCACTTGGGAAGCAGAGGCAGGAGGATTTTAAATTCAAGGCCAACTCTATCTCAAATGAAATCAAAGAGATAAAAGTGAGGGCTGGAGAGATGGCTTAGCAGTTAAGGCATTTGCCTGTGATGCCTTGGAACCCAGGTTTGGCTCCTCGAATCCATTTAAGCCAGATGTACAAGGTGGCACATGCACCTGGAGTTCATTTGCAGTAGGTAGGCCCTGGTGTACCCATTTTCTCTCCTAAATAAAAGCTTAAAAAAATTTTTTTAAAGAGAAAGGGCTTGGGCTGGAGAGATGGCTTAGCTGTTAAGGCATCTGCCTGCAAAGCCAAAGGATCCTGGTTCAATTCCCCAGGACCCACATAAGCCAGATGCACAGGGGGTGCATGCATCTGGAGTTCGTTTGCAGTGGCAGGAGGCCCTGGTGCGCCCATTCTCTTCTCTCTCTCTCTCTCCCTTTCTCTGTCTCAAATAAATAAATAAATAAAATATATTTTAAAAAAGATAAAGGGCTGCAGGGATTGCTTAGCAGTTAAAGCATTTGCTTGCAAAGCCAAAGGAGCTAGGTCAAGTCTCCAGAACCCATGTAAGCCAGATGCACATGGTGGTACATGTGTCTGGAGTTCATTTGTAGCAGCTGGAGGCTCTGGTGCACCCATTCTCTTTCTCACTTGCTGTCTGTGCCTTTTTCTCTCAACTAACTAAATAAAAATAAAACATAAGATTGGAGAGATAGGGCTGGAACGATGGCTTAGTGATTAAGGTGCTTGCCTGCAAAGTCAAAGAACCTCAGTTCCATTCCCCAGGACCCATGTAAGCCAAATGCACATGGTGGTGCATGCATCTGGAGGTCTTTTGCAGTGGCTGGAAGCCCTGGCGTGCCCCTTTCTTTCTCTCCCTCTCTCTGCCTCTTTCCCTCTATTAAATAAATTTTTAAAAATATTTTAGCCGGGCATGGTGGTGCACGCCTTTAATCCCAGCACTCGGGAGGCAGAGGTAGGAGGATCGCTGTGAGTTCGAGGACACCCTGAGACTACATAGTGAATTCCAGGTCTAAAGTGAGCTAAAGTGAGACCCTACCTCGAAAAACAAAACAAAACAAATTTAAAAATTGGAGAGGTAGGCAAGGTTTTCTTGGACTAAATTAAAGAACGACCTTGAAAGCCAGGCATTGTGGTACACCCCTTTAATCCCAGCATTCTGGAGGTAGAGGTAGGAGGATTGCCGTGAGTTTGAGGCCATCCTGCTACTACATAGTGAGTTCCAGGTCAGCCTGGACTAGAGTGAAACCCTACCTCGAAAACCAACCTTGAGAACAGGGAGCAAATGAATTGTTTCAAATAGGAATGAAATCAGATTTAAAAAATCATCTGCATCTTTAATCCCAGCACTTGGGAAGCAGAGGTAGGAGGACTGTCGTGAGTTCGAGGCCACCCTGAGAATGCATAGTGAATTCCAAGTCAGCCTGGGCTAGTGCAAGACCCTACCTCGAAAAACAAACAAAATCAGACTTATGCTTTCAACTTCAGGATGAACAAACTGGTGGGGAGCAGCAGGCTTACAAGGGCAAATCAGCTGAATGGAGACTTAAGCTAAAGGAACAGCAGTGGACACAGTCATGAGAACATTTTTACAGAGAGAATTATGTTGAATAGGCAGGATTTGATGACGCATTAGATGTAGGAACTAAGGCAGATGGTGCTGGGATGACATTGAATTTCTAAATTAAGGACAACTGGTATAAGACTTAAAGGGAAAGTGTGAGAGAAGAGAATTATTTGATTTTGGATATGGCAAACTGGAGGTGCATAGGTAAGACATGTCTCTGTGATGTTTTGTGAGCAAATGGACAGTATCTGGAACTCCAGAAGTAATTGCAGGAGATGAGATTAGGAATGAGATCATTGAAGCATTGGGAGTGTATGAGCTCCATAGAGAGGAGGTAAAGGTCTTATGTAAGGCCTGTGACAGAACCTGTGGGATGTGATTAAAGGATAGATGTAAGGACTGGGGGTATGGTTTCATTGGTAGAGTGCTTGCTTAGCATGCAAAAGGCCCTCAGTTCAATACCCTGAGCACTGCAGCGAAAGAAGAAAAAAGTGTAGAGGAAGATGAAGGTCTAATAGAAGAATGGCCAGAAGGATGGGAAGAAAACTAAACTCAGGATCATGGAAAACATAAAAGGTACCAGACCCATGGGAGAGTCTCACCAGATTGCACAATGTGCTTTTGGGAATGAATATGCTCCAGTCCACTTCATCCTCAAGCTCTGTGGCCAATGATGAATAAAGGGCGTATAGAACTCAGAACTCTGGAGATTCTGTAACCAAGATGTGGAAGTAACAATAGCTGCTAAGGACAAAAAGAATGCTGCTTTCTTTCCCCTTCTGAATTTTTTTAGTGGAGGGCTAAGCCCAGCATCCCCAGGCTTGTGTGATTTAGTAAACATTTGGAGACAACTAGATTCACTTTGGTACCCTTGCCTTCAGTGGTTCTTAAGTAGACAGAGACTTCTAAGTAGCAAAGCTCTCCATGAAACATGCCCAACCCTATGGAGAAGGGAGACACCTTGGAGGCAACATCAGCCACCCCAGCTTATCGCTCTGTCATGGAGGAGTATGGTTATCAAGTGGGCAAAGTCATTGGTCATGGCTCCTATGGAACTGTATATGAGGCTTACTACACAAAACAGAAGGTCATGGTGGCTATCAAGATCATCTCAAAGAAGAAGGCTTCTGATGACTATCTAAACAAATTCCTCCCTCGGGAGATACAGGTCAGAAAGGGAGTTTAAGGGATGGGGGGGGGGCGTGATTTAGCGGTTAAGGCGTTTGCCTGCAAAGCCAATGGACCCAGATTCGATTCCCCAGGACCCACGTTAGATGCACAAGGGGGCACACGGGTCTGGAATTCATTGCAGTGGCTGGAGGCCCTTGCATGCCCATCCTCCCTCTCTTCCCCCCCTCCTCCCTCCCTCTTTCTCTGTCAAATAAATATTTTTCTTAAAAAAGAAAGGGAGTTAAAGAGGGAACTGGAACTTCACGTAATAAACTATTTGTGATTTCTCAAAGGGGTGTGGCTAGGAAGGAGTGGAGCCATAAAAATCCCAAAGCAGAACTAAATGTCTCAACATGTAGGAAAATCCCTTAATGTACATTCAACCTTTCTTATGTACCCTGTCACCTCCAAGCCCTCCCCCAAGTGAAAATGCATAACATATTTACCCAGGTAGCATCACTCAGCAATTAAGGGTTGATTCTGGTGCAAAGTTCTGAGTTGCAGTGGGAGGATAGAAGAGGGCTAGAAGCACAAGCCAAGGTGGTTTGCCAGGTGTCATGGTTCCCTCTTCTGGATTCAGGTAATGAAAATCTTGCGGCACAAGTACCTCATCAACTTCTATCAGGCCATTGAGACCACGTCCCGAGTATACATCATTTTGGAGCTGGCTCAGGGTGGTGACGTCCTTGAAAGGATCCAGCGCTATGGAGCCTGCTCTGAGCCCCTTGCTGGCAAGTGGTTCTCCCAGATGGCCCTGGGCATTGCCTATTTACACAGCAAGGGCATTGTGCATCGGTGAGTGCATAGTTACCAGACTTGGGACTTTGTGATCTCAAGGGGGTTATATGTATTACCCATTTTCTGTCCTTTTTTCTTCCCTTGACCACCCTCCTCGATATCTGCCCACTCATCTACTATATTTTATTTATTTATTTATTTATTTATTTATTTATTTATTTATTTTGGTTTTTCAAGGTAGGGTCTCGCTCTAGCCCAGGCTGACCTGGAATTCACAATGTAGTCTTAGGGTGGCCTTGAACTCATGGCGATCCTCCTACTTCTGCCTCCTGAGTGCTGAGATTAAAGGTGTGCGTCACCATGCCTGGCTTTATCTACTGTATTTTAATTGTCTGGTCAAAGACACTTGTCTCCACTGTGTGAAAGCCCTTTATGCACTGGTGGTCCTCAGTCACCATCCTCTCTCCCCATTGGGCTCTGCTCCCAACCCTGTGGCTTTGTTTCCTCACTTCCTTGTGCTCTCATAATGGTATCTCATTACCTCTTTGCCTGCCTTCTTCATCTGTAGCCTCTGACCTCTGACCTCTGGCCCTTCAGCTCCCATTCTAATATTAAGCCCTCTCCCCAGCCTGACCCCCAGCCTTTCTGCTGCTGGTAGGGACTTAAAGTTGGAGAACCTGTTGCTGGACAAGCGGGAGAATGTGAAGATATCGGACTTTGGCTTCGCCAAGATGGTGCCTTCTAACCAGCCCATGCGGAGTAGCTCTTCTTACCGCCAAATGAACTGCCTTTCCCACCTCAGCCAGACCTACTGTGGCAGCTTTGCTTATGCCTGCCCAGAGATTTTGCTAGGCTTGCCCTACAACCCTTTCCTGTCTGACACTTGGAGCATGGGTGTCATCCTCTACACTCTAATGGTTGCTCATCTGCCATTTGATGATACCAATCTCAAGAAGCTGCTGAAAGAGATTCAGAAGGAGGTCACATTCCCAGAAAACGTCACCATCTCCCAGGAGTGCAAGGTGCTGCCTCCCCCAGGAGGGCTGAGGCCTTAGGGATAATGCATGGGGTGGGGAAGTAAATACCAATCTAGGGTTCCCAACCCTGAGCGAAGGCTCTTTCCATGCCAGAGCCACCTCTAGACCCTGTCCATATAGTGACTTAAGAGGGTCAACCTCTGAGCTTCTAACCTTCATTCTGTTTGACAAGCAGCTCAGAGCATTGGTTCATTTAGGCCAGAAGGGGATTATGCAAGGGATTCTTTCCAAGGAGCTCTTCTTTCCTATGGCAGGGAATGAATGCTTGGCTTTACCATAAAACCAGGACCTTACCCCTTTCACCGGAGTACTGTGATGGGCTATATTATTTCTTTCTTAGGCCCAGCTGCTCATTGCCTGTGTGTCACAATGAGGAGAAACCTCAGGCAAGACCTCTCTCTCCCCTGCCCTAGAACCTGATCCACCAGATGCTACAGCAAGCTACCAAGCGTGCTACCATCCTGGACATCCTCAAGGATCCCTGGGTGCTCAAGTTCCAGCCTGAGCCACCTACCCATGAAATCAGGCTGCTTGAGGCCATGTGTCAGCCCCCCAGCACTACTAATCGTCATCAGTCTTTGGAAGTCACGACTTGAAAGTGGCCAAGGCAGGGAGAGGGGCTGAGCCGAGCAAAGCAGGAGGGTTTAGGGCCAAAAGAAAAGAAAAGAAAATAAATCTAATTCTGATTTAGTTTCACCACCTAGGGTCAAACATTCTTTCCTCAAGGGAATCTTAGTGGGGTACACTACTGAGGGTCAGAGGTTGATTTCTGCCCAAAGCCTGTAATCAGTAATCTTGACACCTGTGTAAATCAACAGTGAAATTAATAGTGGGGCTCATTGGGGAGGGGTTCTCAGAGAACACCTAACTTGGGGAAGCTTCATTATTCTAAGTACTTGGCCTTTGTCTCACATCTGGGTTCCCTAAATGGTCGAGCAGGGAAGGGGGGAGGGGAACCTAGGAGATGGCTCAGTGAATAAAAGAACTTCCTGTGCAAACAGGACCTGTGTTTACCTCCCATGGAAAAAACCGGACATAACTGCACATGTCTGTAACCCTGGCACTAAGGTGGGCAGAGATGTGAGAATTTCACTCACTGGTCAGCCAGTTTGACTGGAAAAAGGTAAAAGCTCCAGATTCGGTAAAAGGCTGTCTCCAGGAAATAAGGTGGAAGAATAATAAAGGAAGATACCTGATGTTCTCTCCCAGCCTCCTCTTGTATGCACACAAGACACGCACATCTGCACACACACATGCATACGCCCCACACATACTACACACACCAAAATAAAGAAGAAAAAGAAAACCCTGGTTGTTGCACTTTGACTTTGGCTGCCTGTCTGTAGTCCAAACTGATGGTGACATTGTTCCCCATCCTCCACCCTTAGGCAAAAGTTTAAATTCTCAGACTGGCTGCAAACTCACATCAGTCCTCCTACCTCTGCATCCTGTGTGCTGGGATTAAAGGTGTGCACTACCACGCCTGGCTTACAGTGCCACCTTAAACTGAAGCAACACCAGGGATTCAAGGCTCCTCACATTATCATTAGTAGGTCCTGAAGAAAGAGTTTAAGTCTTCTGTCAACCATGAACTGTAGGAAAAGAAAGCTACTCATCCCATCCATCCCTGTGTTCTTCCTGTCTTTGATGATGTGCTTTGCAAAAGGAAAATAGGGCTGTCTGGGCAGAGGCATGACTAAGTGAAAGCAAGAGAGATATTCAAAGATAGGGTCACATGCTTCTTGTTTTGTTTTCATTTCTTTTTATTCTTTAAACATTTATTTATTTATTTATTTATTTATTTATTTATTTATTTATTTATTTATTTGAGAGAGCAAGAAAGAAGCGGATAGAGACAGAGAATGGGCACACCAGGGCCTCAAGCCACTGCAAGCACACTCCAGACACCTGCACCACTTTGTGCATCTGGCTTAAGTGGGTACTGGGGAATTGAACCTGGATGTTTAGGCTTTGCAGGCATGTGCCTTAATCACTAAGCCATCTCTCCAGCCCCCTTCCTTTCTTTTCATTTGCTTCTTTCTTGAGACAGGATCTTTCTGTGAAGCCCAGGCTAACCTAGAACTTCCTATGTAGCTCATGCTGGCCTGGAACTCATGATCTTCCTGCCTCAGTCTCCAGCGTGCAGGACTAGGTACCTGCCACCATGTCCAGCTATTCACATGCTTCTAAGATAACTGATAGCAATTTTCTTAACCTCAGCATTAGGCAATTCTACAACAAACCAAACTGCAAGATAAAACAGCATCTGCCCTGAACATAGGTTGAAATATCGGAAATGGGACTGGAGAGACAGCCCAGTGGTTAAGGCATTTGCTTGGAATATTGGAAATACCATTTGTTCTGTTTCAGCTCTCTCTTTTTTTCCCCTTCAAGTTAGGGTCTCTAGCTCAGGCCGATCTGGAATTCTACGTAGTTTCAGGCTGGCCTTGAACTCACAGCAATCCTCCTACCTCTGCCTCCCGAGTGCTGGGATTAAAGGCGTGCTCCACCATGCCTGACTCTCAGGTCCATTATTTATTGCTTGAAACAGGCTGTAAGAAGCAGGGGAAAGGATCTCAAGTGTAGATAAGACATTGTAGACACTTGGGATCTAGCTACCCAATTATTTCTTTTCAAGGAGAGATGCCGGGCATGGTGGAACACACCTTTAATCCCAGCACTGGAGGAAGTGGACAGAGAATGGAAGTGCCAGGCCTTCCAGCCACTGCAAATGAACTCCAAACACATGTACCACTTTGTGCATCTAGCTTTACGTGGGTACTGGGGAACTGAACTGAGAAACCTCAGGCAAGACCTCTCTCTCCCCTGCCCTAGAACCTGATCCACCAGATGCTACAGCAAGATACCAAGCGTGCTACCATCCTGGACATCCTCAAGGATCCCTGGGTGCTCAAGTTCCAGCCTGAGCCACCTACCCGTGAAATCAGGCTGCTTGAGGCCTGATTGTTGTTAGGCTTTGCAGCAAGCGCCTTAACCTCTAAGCCATCTCTCCAGCCCATCTACCCTTTTTTTTTTTTTTTTGGTTTTTCGAGGTAGGGTTTCACTCTG
The DNA here is from genome assembly GCA_036365145.1 of Orientallactaga sibirica. Classification (NCBI taxonomy): domain Eukaryota; kingdom Metazoa; phylum Chordata; class Mammalia; order Rodentia; family Dipodidae; genus Orientallactaga; species Orientallactaga sibirica. Next base: position 11,920,465 of record JAEOAD010000059.1, on the reverse strand, counting down.
GTCCAGGCTGACCTGGAATTAACTATGTAGTCTCAGGGTGGCCTCGAACTCTCAGCGATCCTCCTACCTCTCCCTCCCGAGTGCTGGGATTAAAGGCGTGTGCCACCACGCCAGGCTTACCCATTTTATTTTTTTAAATATATTTTATTTATTTGACAGAGAGAAAGGGGTAGAGAGACAGAAAAATGGGTGTGCCAGGGCCTCCAGTCACTGCAAACGAACTCCAGACACATGCATCCCTTCGTGCATCTGGCTTACGCGGGTCCTGGAGAATTGAACTGGAATCCTTTGGCTTTGCAGGCAAACGCCATAACCGCTAAGCCATCTCTCCAGCCCCCCAATTTTATTGAGAACAGAAGTATTCAACGAGAACCCAGGTGTTCCTGCATGCAACATCTCTTAAGCTGTGTGGTGGCGGAAGGACCAAGAGTTCAAGGCCAGTGTCTGCTACAAATGGAGTTTGAGGCTTGCCTCAGCTGTATGAGACCCTGTCTCACACAAAAAATAAAAATCTTGAGCCAGGCGTGGTGGCGCACACCTTTAATCCCAGCATTTGGGAGGCAGAGGTAGGAGGATTGCCGTGAATTCGAGGCCACCCTGAGACTACATAGTGAATTCCACATCAGCCTGGACCAGAGTGAAACCCTACCTCGAAAAACCAAACAAAACAACAACAAAAAAATTCAAAGTTCAGCCAGGGATGGGACAGCAATGGGCCTCTTTCTCAGAGTAATATGACACCTCAGTAGAACTCCTCCCAAAGCTATACTCCTTCAGTTCAGCATTTGGCACTTTAAAGGGACCAGTTGAAGGCAGCAGTGGGAAGACAAATCCAGACTGCTCAGAAAACCCAGGTGGCCAGTTTCATTGCTTGTCTTTATTTGCTTTGGAAATATGGAGAAGTGTGTAAAGCCTCAGCAACTTCCAGCCATCCTTGCCCTGTGATATCAAATTCTGATTTGTTCTCGGCAAAGAACTTAAAGGTGTCCTGATGGGCTTGCTCATTACCACAGCACATCAGTGCTACTTGAAAAGGAGGCCTATTGCTTGCATTTATAGCCCTAAAACAGTAACAGTTTGCTAAGTGGAACAGACTAGATTTGGGTTTCAGTCCCCACTCTTTTTTTAATTTATTTATTTGAGAGAAAGAGGCTGATAGAATGGGCATACCAGGGCCTTTAACCACTGCAAACTCCAGATGCATGCACCCCCTTGTGCATCTGGCTTACGTGGGTCCTAGGGAATTGAACCAGGGTCCTTAGGCTCTGCAGGCAAATACCTTAACCGCAAAGCCATTTCTCCAGCCCCCCACTCTTGTCAGGCGAATGTGATAACCACTACACTATGGAAACTACCCTCCCAGCCCCCCACTTTTTATTATGAGTCAGATGTTTTATGCAGTTAGCAACCTCCACAGATGCAGCAGCAGCGCTCTTGCCTGGGTTGTTTATGGCAGGACATATGCGGAATAATCTTTCTCACCTTCTCAAGTCCTTAGGACAACAGCCCTGTGTACCTGGCCCTGAAGACAGATGTGTAGAAAGTACACTAGCTGGATGTGGTGGCACTTGGAAGGCAGAGGTAGGAGGATTGGCGTGAATTTGAGGCCAGTCTGAGACTACATAGCGAATTCCAGGTCAGCCTGGGCTAGAGTGAAAGCCTACCTCAAAAATCCAAAAAAAAACAAAGTAATAATAAGTAGTAAATAAATAAAATTAGGCTGGGCGTGGTGGCACACACCTTTAGTTCCAGCACTCAGTAGGAAAGAAATAGCTTCTGAGATCTGCTGTGGTTCATCTAGGGAGTTAATGTCCCTGAGAATGGGGTTGGGGCAGGGTTGCTAAGGATTCAGATGGCAAGCCCACCCCAGCTTTCTCATCTCACACAAATGAAGTATTTCCCTGCCTATGGCCTCAAGCTGACAGGTTGCACTTCCTTCCCTAAAGGATCTTTAAAAATTAGAGAAATCAAGCCTGGTGTGGTGGCGCACGCCTTTGATCCCAGCACTTGGGAGGTAGAGGTAGGAGGATCGCCGTGAGTTTGAGGCCACACTGAGATTACACAGTGAATTCCAGGTCAGCCTGAGCTAGCTGAGACCCTACCTGAGACCCTACCTCGAAAAAAAAAAAAAAAAAAAAAAAAAATTAGAGAAATCATTTTTCTTCCCTAGAATGTCCCACCCAGCAAGAAACAAGAAAACAGACATAGGTCTAGCCATCAAAAGCATGATGTAGGTCTGGGGATATAATTTAGTGTTAGTTTACCTTTTTACCATGTGTGAAGTCCTGGGTTCAATCCACAACCCCATCCCAATGTAATGTACATTCATTTCCTCTTTTTTTTTTTTTTTTTTTTTTTTTTTTCCGAGGTAGGGTCTCACTCTAGCTCAGGCTGACCTGGAATTCACTATGTAGTCTCAGGGTGGCCTTGAACTCATGGCGATCCTCCTACCTCTGCCTCCCAAGTGCTGGGATTAAAGGCATGTGCCAACACGCCTGGCATGTACATTCATTTCTGACAGACTTTAAAATTTGCTGTCATGTGTCCAGAGCCACCTGGCCCAGGCTGGCATGCCCTCTTAAAAAAACTATCCCCACCCATTCAGTATTGATTTTTATTCCCTGCAAGGAAGCATGCAGCTAATATGAAGCAATGGGAGTTCATGCCCTTTACAGAACTCAGGGAAGGGGATGATTTCCAGGTGAGGGAATTAGTTGGGCTGCACAAGTTTCTTAGGCACTGCTGGAAGCTGTTCAATTTTTCACACTCTGGTCTGGACACCTCAGGACAGCCAATCCAAGGTCACATCCTAGAAATAACCCACACAGTGGGTAAAATCTTGACTGGTACAGAGATGCTTTTTAATAAAATTACAAATGCATCTGACAATGCCTCCCCCCACCACCACCCCCAAGATAGGGTCTCACTCTAGCCCAGGCTGACCTGGAACTCACTCTGTAGTCCCAGGCTGGCCTTGAACTCACAGTGATCCTCCTACTTCTCTGCCTCCTGAGTGCTGGGATTAAAGGCATGCACTACCATGCCTGGCTTTTTTTTTTTTTTTTTAAATAAATATTATTTATTTGCAAGCAGAGAGAGAGAGAGAGAGAGAGAGAGAGAGAGAGAGAGAGAATGGATGCACCAGGATGCACGACCCACTTGGTGCATCTGGCTTTACACGGGAACTGAACTCGAGTTGTTAGGCTTTATGGGCAAGTGCCTTAACACTGAGCCATCTCTCCAATGCAAAGTTGGCTTTTTGAAAATGCCTTTTTGATTTCAGTTTAAGACCTCAAATGATGCTTATCCACAGGTTTGGACCTCAGGACCCAGCCTGGGTCTTTGCAAACATCTCTAACCCTTGAGTTAGGGTTTGAAGATTCATTCCATTCTGGATATGAATGCAGGTAACACCTAGAAGAAAAAGAAGTCACATTTCACCTGGCTGTCAGGACTCATTCTACACTTCATCAAGCAGAACATTCATCCTGAATTTATCTACTACCTACCGCCACCCACACACCCAGGAACCATTTCTCCTCATACCCCCTCCCCATGGCTGCCCTCAGTACTCATCAGTACCAAGTTTGCCCACATCTACAATATTTCGATTCTCATCATCAAAGAAAACCATCTGGGAGAAAGGAATTCCAGTCTTCTGCTGCAACCTGTGAAAGACAGGGTGGGGTAATCCAGTTGGCAAATTGGTTCACTTCCCTTCTCTGATGCTCTCCTTCCCTGCGCCTTCGCCTTTCCTACGTACCTCTCAAAGTGTGTGACCTTGCTGCCTGGATAGATTTCCCGATGAACAAAGTATTTGTCAAGGCCAAAGAGTTCTAGTAGCTGGTTGGCTCCTTCTATCTCACCTGTCCTGCATAAGGTGTAACAGACGAGGTTAGGTGAGTTTAGGGCCAGGGCTGTAGATGAAGTATAACCTGGGGCGGGGTCCACACAAATTTCCTGCTTTTTGAAGAAGGACAGACATCCCCCACCCTTATTCAACTCCACAGATTCTGACATAGCTGTTGCTGAGCCGATGTTTAATAGCTAAAAAATACAAAAGAGTACAATTAGAAAAAACACGCAATTTTGCCCTAACATTTGGTACCCACGGACTGACACGAGGTTTCTCATGCATGCCTCCATCAGCATTAGCAGAACTGCTGTCAATCATTCTTACCGTGAAGCGGCTGCGATGCTCACTCCAAGACCCTGCAATCGTTCCAGGACCTCAGGCACCTCCGGGTACAGCCGGACGTTCTGACCCCGCCTATCTCGTACATTTCCATCACTGGAGAAGGTGAGAGAACGCTCAGCTCACGCAAGGTTCCTCTTGGCCCCAGCCCTTCCTATTCTTGTCTCACCTGCTCTTGTGGAACGGGGGGTCTACGTGCGTGTCAACCCAGAAAGGCCAGAGCGTGTAATCTGCGAGAGGGTGCAGGGAGCGCAGGGATTTAGCTATCACTAGGGAGTAGAAAAGGAGAGCATCCTACGAATCTCCTGGCCATTCCTCACCCAGATCAAAAACTGCGAGCTTCGGAAGACGAACCATGACTGGCCCTGCACGCGTACTCTCGGAGCTGGAGCTCTTCCCCCGGACTGAATGCGTCCAAGTACGGTGGCCTGCGAGGCCACAGGCCTGCCACAGAGAAACCACGACTAGAGCGTCGCCACCCCACGCAAGGGAGCCCCCTGCTGCTGGATAGGAGACCTGCACTACAATACCAAGGCTACGGAGCCGGCAACCACAGGGTCATTTCCACACCACCCATAGGCGTCAGTTTTCACTACAGAATCCACGAAAGCTATTATTTAGAGGGTTTTCAAGGTAGAGTCTCACTCTAGCCCCAGGTTAGCCTGGAACCCACTCTACAGCCCAAGCTGGCCTCGAACTCATCACCATACCTGGCCAATGTTTTTTTTGTGTTGTTTGTTTGTTTTTTCGAGGTAGGGTTTTACTATAGCTCAGGCTGACCTGGTTCACTCTAATCTCACAGTGGCCTCCAAGCAATCCTCCTAAGTGCTCGGATTAAAGGCTTGCACCACCACGCCTGGCCTTTTTTTTTTTTTTTTTTTTTTTTTTTTAGAGAGAGAGAGAGAGAGAGAGAATGAATTGGCATGCCAGGACCTCCAGCCATTGCAATCACATGTCAAATGCTTGGGCCACCTTGTGCACATGTGCGACCTTGTGAGTCTGGCTTACGTGGGATTTGGGGTATGGAACATGGGTTATTAGTCTTTACAGGTAAGCACCTTAACTGTTAAGCCATCTCTCCAGCCCTTTTTTTGTTTTGTTTTTTGTTTTTCGAGGTAAGGTCTCGCTCTAGCCCAGGCTGACCTGGAACTCACTCTGTATTCTCAGGGTGGCCTCGAACTCCCGGATCCTCCTACCTCTGCCTCCCGAGTGCTGGGATTAAAGGCGTGCGCCACCATGCCCAGCTTTCCAGCCCTTTTTTTTGTTTGTTTTGTTTTGGAGGTAGGGTTTCATTCTAGCCCAGGCTGATCAGGAATTCACTATGTAGTTTCAGTATGGCCTTGAACTCACGGTGATACTCCTACACATCCTGAGAGCTGGGATTAAATATGTGTGCCATCAAGCCACCCCTTTTCTTCTCTTCTCTCCTCCTCCTCCTCCTTCTTTTCCTTCTCCTTCTCCTCCTTTGCCTTCTCCTTCCTTCTCCTCCTCCTCCTTCTTCTTCTTTTTTGAGGTAGGGTGGAACCTCTGCCTCCCAAGGACTGAGATTAAAGGTGTGCACCACATCTTTCCATTTTACCAATGCAGACCTAGATTACCACATCACAGTTTATCATTCAGAGCCTACTGCAATAGTCCAGGCATAAAGAATGTAGTGTCTACAACCCACCGAAATGTGTGCCCAGCTTCTCTGGAGGTGGAGGCAAAACGATCACCTCTGCTGAAGAACTGGGAATAGCATCAGCAATGGAGACCCACTTTTTAAATTAATTTTTTTTTTTTTTTTTTTTTTTTGGTTTTTGAGGTAGGGTTTCACTCTGGCCCAGGCTGACCTGGAATTAACTATACAATCTCAGGGTGGCCTTGAACTCACGGCAATCCTCCTACCTCTGCCTCCCGAGTGCTGGGATTAAAGGCATGCGCCACCACGCCCGGCTAAATTAATTTTTTTATTGACACTATATTTACATACAAAAACCGTATGATATTTCCCTCCCCTCCCCCATTCCACTTTAGAACACAAATCTCCATCATATCCCCTCCCTCTCCATTAGTCTTTCTTTTAATTTGATGTCATCATCTTTTTTCTTCTATTTTGAGGTCTTGTGATGGTATTGCTAGGCACTGCAAGGTCATGGATATTGAGGACAATTTCTGTCTGGGCAGTTGCATTGTAAGAAGTCATACCCAGCCAGGCGTGGTGGTGCACGCCTTTAATCCCAGCACTCGGGAGGCAGAGGTAGGAGGATCGCCATGAGTTCGAGGCCATCCTGAGACTACATAGTGAATTCCAGGTCAGCCTGAGCTAGAGTGAGACCCTACTGAAAACCAAAAAAAAAAAAAAAAAAAAAAAAAAAGAAGTCATACGAAAGGGGTAGAGAGACAGAAAAAAATGGGTGTGCCAGGGCCTCCAGTCACTGCAAACGAACTCCAGACACATGCATCCCTTCGTGCATCTGGCTTACGCGGGTCCTGGAGAATTGAACTGGAATCCTTTGGCTTTGCAGGCAAACGCCATAACCCCTAAGCCATCTCTCCAGCCCCCCAATTTTATTGAGAACAGAAGTATTCAACGAGAACCCAGGTGTTCCTGCATGCAACATCTCTTAAGCTGTGTGGTGGCGGAAGGACCAAGAGTTCAAGGCCAGTGTCTGCTACAAATGGAGTTTGAGGCTTGCCTCAGCTGTATGAGACCCTGTCTCACACAAAAAATAAAAATCTTGAGCCAGGCGTGGTGGCGCACGCCTTTAATCCCAGCATTTGGGAGGCAGAGGTAGGAGGATTGCCGTGAATTCGAGGCCACCCTGAGACTACATAGTGAATTCCACATCAGCCTGGACCAGAGTGAAACCCTACCTCGAAAAACCAAACAAAACAACAACAACAAAAAAATTCAAAGTTCAGCCAGGGATGGGACAGCAATGGGCCTCTTTCTCAGAGTAATATGACACCTCAGTAGAACTCCTCCCAAAGCTATACTCCTTCAGTTCAGCATTTGGCACTTTAAAGGGACCAGTTGAAGGCAGCAGTGGGAAGACAAATCCAGACTGCTCAGAAAACCCAGGTGGCCAGTTTCATTGCTTGTCTTTATTTGCTTTGGAAATATGGAGAAGTGTGTAAAGCCTCAGCAACTTCCAGCCATCCTTGCCCTGTGATATCAAATTCTGATTTGTTCTCGGCAAAGAACTTAAAGGTGTCCTGATGGACTTGCTCATTACCACAGCACATCAGTGCTACTTGAAAAGGAGGCCTATTGCTTGCATTTATAGCCCTAAAACAGTAACAGTTTGCTAAGTGGAACAGACTAGATTTGGGTTTCAGTCCCCACTCTTTTTTTAATTTATTTATTTGAGAGAAAGAGGCTGATAGAATGGGCATACCAGGCCTTTAACCACTGCAAACTCAGATGCATGCACCCCCTTGTGCATCTGGCTTACGTGGGTCCTAGGGAATTGAACCAGGGTCCTTAGGCTCTGCAGGCAAATACCTTAACTGCAAAGCCATTTCTCCAGCCCCCACTCTTGTGAGGCGAATGTGATAACCACTACACTATGGAAACTACCCTCCCAGCCCCCCACTTTTTATTATGAGTCAGATGTTTTATGCAGTTAGCAACCTCCACAGATGCAGCAGCAGCGCTCTTGCCTGGGTTGTTTATGGCAGGACATATGCGGAATAATCTTTCTCACCTTCTCAAGTCCTTAGGACAACAGCCCTGTGTACCTGGCCCTGAAGACAGATGTGTAGAAAGTACACTAGCTGGATGTGGTGGCACTTGGAAGGCAGAGGTAGGAGGATTGGTGTGAGTTTGAGGCCAGTCTGAGACTACATAGCGAATTCCAGGTCAGCCTGGGCTAGAGTGAAAGCCTACCTCAAAAATCCAAAAAAAACAAAGTAATAATAAGTAGTAAATAAATAAAATTAGGCTGGGCGTGGTGGCACACACCTTTAGTTCCAGCACTCAGTAGGAAAGAAATAGCTTCTGAGATCTGCTGTGGTTCATCTAGGGAGTTAATGTCCCTGAGAATGGGGTTGGGGCAGGGTTGCTAAGGATTCAGATGGCAAGCCCACCCCAGCTTTCTCATCTCACACAAATGAAGTATTTCCCTGCCTATGGCCTCAAGCTGACAGGTTGCACTTCCTTCCCTAAAGGATCTTTAAAAATTAGAGAAATCAAGCCTGGTGTGGTGGCGCACGCCTTTGATCCCAGCACTTGGGAGGTAGAGGTAGGAGGATCGCCGTGAGTTTGAGGCCACACTGAGATTACACAGTGAATTCCAGGTCAGCCTGAGCTAGAGTGAGACCCTACCTCGAAAAACCAAAAAAAATAAAAAAAATAAAAAAATTAGAGAAATCATTTTTCTTCCCTAGAATGTCCCACCCAGCAAGAAACAAGAAAACAGACATAGGTCTAGCCATCAAAAGCATGATGTAGGTCTGGGGATATAATTTAGTGTTAGTTTACCTTTTTACCATGTGTGAAGTCCTGGGTTCAATCCACAACCCCATCCCAATGTAATGTACATTCATTTCCTCTTTTTTTTTTTTTTTTTTGGTTTTCCGAGGTAGGGTCTCACTCTAGCTCAGGCTGACCTGGAATTCACTATGTAGTCTCAGGGTGGCCTTGAACTCATGGCGATCCTCCTACCTCTGCCTCCCAAGTGCTGGGATTAAAGGCATGTGCCAACACGCCTGGCATGTACATTCATTTCTGACAGACTTTAAAATTTGCTGTCATGTGTCCAGAGCCACCTGGCCCAGGCTGGCATGCCCTCTTAAAAAAACTGTCCCCACCCATTCAGTATTGATTTTTATTCCCTGCAAGGAAGCATGCAGCTAATATGAAGCAATGGGAGTTCATGCCCTTTACAGAACTCAGGGAAGGGGATGATTTCCAGGTGAGGGAATTAGTTGGGCTGCACAAGTTTCTTAGGCACTGCTGGAAGCTGTTCAATTTTTCACACTCTGGTCTGGACACCTCAGGACAGCCAATCCAAGGTCACATCCTAGAAATAACCCACACAGTGGGTAAAATCTTGACTGGTACAGAGATGCTTTTTAATAAAATTACAAATGCATCTGACAATGCCTCCCCCCACCACCACCCCCAAGATAGGGTCTCACTCTAGCCCAGGCTGACCTGGAACTCACTCTGTAGTCCCAGGCTGGCCTTGAACTCACAGTGATCCTCCTACTTCTCTGCCTCCTGAGTGCTGGGATTAAAGGCATGCACTACCATGCCTGGCTTTTTTTTTTTTTTTTTAATAAATATTATTTATTTGCAAGCAGAGAGAGAGAGAGAGAGAGAGAGAGAATGGATGCACCAGGATGCACGACCCACTTGGTGCATCTGGCTTTACACGGGAACTGAACTCGAGTTGTTAGGCTTTATGGGCAAGTGCCTTAACACTGAGCCATCTCTCCAATGCAAAGTTGGCTTTTTGAAAATGCCTTTTTGATTTCAGTTTAAGACCTCAAATGATGCTTATCCACAGGTTTGGACCTCAGGACCCAGCCTGGGTCTTTGCAAACATCTCTAACCCTTGAGTTAGGGTTTGAAGATTCATTCCATTCTGGATATGAATGCAGGTAACACCTAGAAGAAAAAGAAGTCACATTTCACCTGGCTGTCAGGACTCATTCTACACTTCATCAAGCAGAACATTCATCCTGAATTTATCTACTACCTACCGCCACCCACACACCCAGGAACCATTTCTCCTCATACCCCCTCCCCATGGCTGCCCTCAGTACTCATCAGTACCAAGTTTGCCCACATCTACAATATTTCGATTCTCATCATCAAAGAAAACCATCTGGGAGAAAGGAATTCCAGTCTTCTGCTGCAACCTGTGAAAGACAGGGTGGGTAATCCAGTTGGCAAATTGGTTCACTTCCCTCTCTGATGCTCTCCTTCCCTGCGCCTTCGCCTTTCCTACGCACCTCTCAAAGTGTGTGACCTTGCTGCCTGGATAGATTTCCCGATGAACAAAGTATTTGTCAAGGCCAAAGAGTTCTAGTAGCTGGTTGGCTCCTTCTATCTCACCTGTCCTGCATAAGGTGTAACAGACGAGTTAGGTGAGTTTAGGGCCAGGGCTGTAGATGAAGTATAACCTGGGGCGGGGTCCACACAAATTTCCTGCTTTTTGAAGAAGGACAGACATCCCCACCCTTATTCAACTCCACAGATTCTGACATAGCTGTTGCTGAGCCGATGTTTAATAGCTAAAAATACAAAAGAGTACAATTAGAAAAACACGCAATTTTGCCCTAACATTTGGTACCCACGGACTGACACGAGGTTTCTCATGCATGCCTCCATCAGCATTAGCAGAACTGCTGTCAATCATTCTTACCGTGAAGCGGCTGCGATGCTCACTCCAAGACCCTGCAATCGTTCCAGGACCTCAGGCACCTCCGGGTACAGCCGGACGTTCTGACCCCGCCTATCTCGTACATTTCCATCACTGGAGAAGGTGAGAGAACGCTCAGCTCACGCAAGGTTCCTCTTGGCCCCAGCCCTTCCTATTCTTGTCTCACCTGCTCTTGTGGAACGGGGGGTCTACGTGCGTGTCAACCCAGAAAGGCCAGAGCGTGTAATCTGCGAGAGGGTGCAGGGAGCGCAGGGATTTAGCTATCACTAGGGAGTAGAAAAGGAGAGCATCCTACGAATCTCCTGGCCATTCCTCACCCAGATCAAAAACTGCGAGCTTCGGAAGACGAACCATGACTGGCCCTGCACGCGTACTCACGGAGCTGGAGCTCTTCCCCCGGACTGAATGCGTCCAAGTACGGTGGCCTGCGAGGCCACAGGCCTGCCACAGAGAAACCACGACTAGAGCGTCGCCACCCCACGCAAGGGAGCCCCCTGCTGCTGGATAGGGAGACCTGCACTACAATACCAAGGCTACGGAGCCGGCAACCACAGGGGTCATTTCCACACCACCCATAGGCGTCAGTTTTCACTACAGAATCCACGAAAGCTATTATTTAGAGGGTTTTCAAGGTAGAGTCTCACTCTAGCCCCAGGTTAGCCTGGAACCCACTCTACAGCCCAAGCTGGCCTCGAACTCATCACCATACCTGGCCAATGTTTTTTTTTGTTGTTGTTTGTTTGTTTTTTCGAGGTAGGGTTTTACTATAGCTCAGGCTGACCTGGTTCACTCTAATCTCACAGTGGCCTCCAAGCAATCCTCCTAAGTGCTCGGATTAAAGGCTTGCACCACCACGCCTGGCCTTTTTTTTTTTTTTTTTTTTTTTTTTTTTTTTTTTTTAGAGAGAGAGAGAGAGATGAGAGAAATGAATTGGCATGCCAGGACCTCCAGCCATTGCAATCACATGTCAAATGCTTGGGCCACCTTGTGCACATGTGCGACCTTGTGAGTCTGGCTTACGTGGGATTTGGGGTATGGAACATGGGTTATTAGTCTTTACAGGTAAGCACCTTAACTGTTAAGCCATCTCTCCAGCCCTTTTTTTGTTTTGTTTTTTGTTTTTCGAGGTAAGGTCTCGCTCTAGCCCAGGCTGACCTGGAACTCACTCTGTATTCTCAGGGTGGCCTCGAACTCCCGGATCCTCCTACCTCTGCCTCCCGAGTGCTGGGATTAAAGGCGTGCGCCACCATGCCCAGCTTTCCAGCCCTTTTTTTTTTTTGTTTTGTTTTGGAGGTAGGGTTTCATTCTAGCCCAGGCTGATCAGGAATTCACTATGTAGTTTCAGTATGGCCTTGAACTCACGGTGATACTCCTACACATCCTGAGAGCTGGGATTAAATATGTGTGCCATCAAGCCACCCCCCTCCTTTTCTTCTCCTTCTTCTCCTCCTCCTCCTCCTTCTTTTCCTTCTCCTTCTCCTCCTTCGCCTTCTCCTTCCTTCTCCTTCTCCTCCTCCTTCTTCTTTTTTGAGGTAGGGTGGAACCTCTGCCTCCCAAGGACTGAGATTAAAGGTGTGCACCACATCTTTCCATTTTACCAATGCAGACCTAGATTACCACATCACAGTTTATCATTCAGAGCCTACTGCAATAGTCCAGGCATAAAGAATGTAGTGTCTACAACCCACCGAAATGTGTGCCCAGCTTCTCTGGAGGTGGAGGCAAAACGATCACCTCTGCTGAAGAACTGGGAATAGCATCAGCAATGGAGACCCACTTTTTAAATTAATTTTTTTTTTTTTTTTTTTTTTTTTTTTGGTTTTTCGAGGTAGGGTTTCACTCTGGCCCAGGCTGACCTGGAATTAACTATACAATCTCAGGGTGGCCTTGAACTCACGGCAATCCTCCTACCTCTGCCTCCCGAGTGCTGGGATTAAAGGCATGCGCCACCACGCCCGGCTAAATTAATTTTTTTATTGACACTATATTTACATACAAAAACCGTATATTTCCCTCCCCTCCCCCATTCCACTTTAGAACACAAATCTCCATCATATCCCCTCCCTCTCTCCATTAGTCTTTCTTTTAATTTGATGTCATCATCTTTTTCTTCTATTTTGAGGGTCTTGTGATGGTATTGCTAGGCACTGCAAGGTCATGGATATTGAGGACAATTTCTGTCTGGGCAGTTGCATTGTAAGAAGTCATACCCAGCCAGGCGTGGTGGTGCACGCCTTTAATCCCAGCACTCGGGAGGCAGAGGTAGGAGGATCGCCATGAGTTCGAGGCCATCCTGAGACTACATAGTGAATTCCAGGTCAGCCTGAGCTAGAGTGAGACCCTACTTCGGAAAACCAAAAAAAAAAAAAAGAAGTCATACCCTTCCTTTGGCTCTTCCATTCTATCCGCCCCCTCTTCCGCAATGGTCCCTGAGCCTTGGAGGGTGTGACAGAGGTGTTTCAGTGCTGAGCACTCCTCTATCCCTTCTTCTCAGCACTATGTTGCCTTTTGGTGATCTCAGTGGTCATCACCATCTGAAAAGAGAAGCTTCTCTAACCAGAAATGAGAGTAGCATTAATATGTTAACATGAACATTAAGTGTAGTGCCCCCAGGGCAGCTTGGTGGGAATAATATATACATTTAGTCAGACAAGAGCAGCTTTATACCCCTAAGGCTCATGACCTCACCTGCCATAGACTTTTGCTTAAATTTTTCAGTACCAGGTATGTATTCCCTTCCACTGCAATTCTCCTACCTCTGCCTCCCGAGTGCTGGGATTAAAGAGGGCCTTCAGTCCAATTATGGAGCAGTTCGTTACCCCAAGAGTAGACATGCCACTATTGCACCAGTTCAGTCATTGGGCCTGTATGGCCAAACTTGAATATTCAGTGTCCACTGTTTTCACTGCTGATGACTTCTGTCTCCCATATGGCTGCATGCAGTGCAGCTTTTTCCAGCTTTCAGTTGGCTGGTCTACAGGGAGAAGGTTTTCTGCTCAGCACCAGCTTGCTTTCTCAGTGAGCTTGCCTCTCAGGCAAGAGATGTCTTCAGCAATAGGGTCTTACTATCTGTTGGAGACCCACTTTAAAAAAAAAAAGGTGTTTGTGCTATAGATGGCTTACCAGTTAAAGGCATTTGCTTGCAAAGACTGATAGAGTGAGTTCAATTCCCCAGTTCCTATGTAAAACCAAATAGAGTGGGACATGCATCTGGAGTGTGTAGCAGGAGGCTCTGGTGTGCCCATTCTATTTCTCTTCCCTGCCCATTCCTTGCAAATAAATAATAAAAATAATATTTTGGCTGGATGTGGTGGTGCATGCCTTTAATCCCAGCACTTGGGAGGCAGAGGTAGAAGAACTGCCATGAGTTTGAGACCAGGCTGAGACTACATAGTGAATTCCAGGTCAGTCTGGCCTAGACCAAGGCCCTACCTTAAAAAACCAAACCAAGGGGCTTGAGAGATGGCTTAGCAGGTAAGGAGTAGGTAAGGACCCGGTTCGATTCTCCAGGACCCATGTCAGCCAGATGCACAAGGTGGTACATGTGTCTGGAGTTTGCAGTGGATAGAGGCCCTGGTGCACCCATTCTCTCTCCCTCTCTCTCCCTCTCTGTCTCTAATAATAAATAAATAAAAACAAATATTTAAAAAAACAAAAATTATTTTTGTTTTGTCAAGGTAGGGTTTCACATTAGTCCAGGCTGACCTGAAATTCACTATGTAGTCTCAGGGTGGCCTCAAACTTATGGTGATCTTCCTACCTCTGCCTCCTGAGTGCAGGGATTAAAGTGCCACCACACTGGCTAAAAACATATACATATTTTGTTTTTTCAAGGTAAGGTTTCACCGTAGTCCAGGCTAACCTGGAATTCATTATGTAGTCTCAGGGTGGCTTCAAACTTACAGCAATCCTCCTGCCTCTGCCTCTTGGGTGCTGGGATTAAAGTCGTGTACCACCATGCTCAGCTAATATACATAAATACAATTTTTTTGACAACTTCCTTAATTGTAGACAATATACCATGGTACTTCCCTCCCTTCCCCCACTTTCCCCTTGGAAACTTCCCTCTCCATCATATCCCCTCCCCCTCTCAGTCACTTTTCATTTTGATGTCATGATCTTTTCCTCCTATTATGATGGCCTTGTGTAGGTAGTGTCAAGCACTGTCAAGTCATGGATATCAAGACCATTTTGTGTCTGGAGGAGCATGTTTGTGCCTGGAGGACCCTTCCTTTGGCTCTTACATTCTTTCTGCCACCTCTTCTGTTTTTTTGATTTGTTTTGTTTTTCAAGGTAGGGTCTCACTCTAGCTCAAGCTGACCTGGAATTAACTATGTAGTCTCAGGGTGGCCTTGACCTTGTGGCGATCCTCTTACCTCTGCCTCCTGAGTGCTGGGATTAAAGGTGTGAGCCACCATGCCCGGTAGTGCCACCTCTTCTGCAATGGACCCTGAGCCTTGGAAGGTGTGTTAGAGATTGCTGGTAGAGTCTTTAGGATCCTTTATGTATAGAATCATATCATCTGCAAATAATGATAATGTGACCTCTTCCTTTTCAATTTGTATCCCTTTTATGTGTATCTCTTGCCTTATTGCTATGGCTAAGACTTCCAGTACTATATTAAATAAAAGTGAGGACAGTGGACACCCTTGTCTTGTTCCTGATTTTAGGGGGAAAGCTTCAAGTTTTTCTCCATTTTTTAGTGTTATGTTGGCTGTGGGTTTGTCATAAATAGCCTTTATTATGTTGAGATATGTTCCTTTTATTCCCAGTCTCTGCAGGACTTTTCTCATGAAGAGATGTTGGATTTTGTCAAATGCTTTTTCTGCATCTAATGAGATCATGTGATTTTTGTTCTTCAGTCCATTTATATAATGTATTACATTTATTGATTTGCATATGTTGAACCATCTGTGCATCTCTGGGATAAAGCCTACTTGGTTGGGGTGAATAATCTTTCTGATATATTCTTGTATTGTTTGCCAATATTTTGTTGAGAATTTTTTGCATCTATGTTCATGAGAGAGATTTGTCTATAATTTTCTTTTTTTGTTCTGTCTTTGTCTGGTTTTGGGATCAGGGTGATGCTGACTTCATAGAAGGAGTTTGGTAGGATTCCTTCCTCTTTAAGAAGCATTGGTGTTAGTTCTTCCATGTTCTGGTAAAATTCACCAGTGAATCTATTTGGGCCTGGACTTTTTATAGTTGGGAGATCTTTTTTGTTTTTTTTTTTTTAGAGAGAGTCAGAGAGACAGTTAAAGAATGGGTGCGCTAGCAGCCTCTCAGCCACTGTGAACTTCAGACGTGTGACCCCTTGTGGGCAAGTGAGGCATTGGGCCCTTGCATCACTTTGCATCTGGGACCTGGAGAATCGAACTGGCGTTCTCAGGCTTAGGAGGCAGGCACCTTAACCTCTAAGCCATCTCTCCAGCCTGGGAGATTTTTTTTTTTTTTTTTTTTTTTTTTTTTTTTTTTGCAAGGTAGGGACTCACTCTGGCCCAGGCTGACCTGGAATTAACTATGTAGTCTCAGGGTGGCCTTGAACTCTTGGCGATCCTCCTACCTCTGCCTCCCGAGTGCTGGGATTAAAGGCGTGCGCCACCACGCCCGCTGGGATTATTTTATTTTTATTTATTTATTCATTTGAGAGAGAGAGAGAGATACAGAAATAGGCAGGTAGAGAGAGAGAGAGAATGGGCGCGCCAGGGCCTCTAGCCACTGCAAACGAACTGATGATTTTTGCATCTGGCTTACGTGGGTAGAATCAAGGCTTGAACTCCTTAGGCTGGCATCTCCACTAAGCCATCTCTCCAGCCCCTGAGATTTTTTTAGGTCTCCATACTTGTTATAGGTCTATTTAAGTGGTTAATCTCTTCTTGAATTAATTTTGGTAGGTCATATAAATCAAGGAAATCATCCTTTTATTTTCTTCAGATTTTCAAACTTAGTATGTGTAGCAGACAGCTTTAGGTTCGCAGAGATGAACTTCCAGACCAGGCACAGTTATGGAGGAAGGGATATTTATTGAAGCTTACAGATCCAGGGGAGGTTACATAAAGGCAGGAGAAGCGGCCTGCTCTCCACAGGGCCAAGCAGAGAGAGAGAGAGAAACCAACCAGCCAGCCACCACAGCACACAGAGCAAAACTACAGCCAAAAGGTCACACAGCACACTTCAGGAACTCCTGCTAGGCACATTTGCATATCTTTACAATGGAATCTCAAACCCACACCATTAGCACCTTAAGACCTGCCCCAGTGACATTGCCTCTAGCAAGGTGATTGCAGATGCAAACTATAAGTAGTAAAACACTGAATATATTGGGGGACATATATTCAAACTACCACAGTATGTCCCTAAACATTAAATTGGTTTCCTGTGTGTTGATTCTTTTGATTTCCTCCGTGAGTTCCTTTTTGTTTTTCGAGGTAAGATCTCACTCTAGTTCATGCTGACCTGTAATTCACTATGTAGTCTCAGGGTGGCCTTGAACTTATGACGATCCTATCTCTGCCTCCCGAGTGCTGGGATTAAAGGCATGCACCACCACGCCTGGCCTCTTTGAGTTCTTTGAACATATTTATAATTCTTTTGAAATCTTTCTCAGGCATTTCCTCTAAATCAGTCTCATTAAAGGTCATTTCTGATGCATTAATACTTTTTGGTGGATTTATATTGTCTTGATTTTTTATGTTTCTTGTATCATAATGTAGATTTTTGCATCTTGGCTTAATTTAATGCTTGGGTTTTCTAATTATCTGCAGTATTATATGTACAAATCAATCTGATATATCTATAAATCTTCAGGGTAGGAGCTTAAGGTGCTAGGTGTGTCTCTCAAGACTCTCAGAGTAACCACAAAAGTGACCCTAGGTGTTGGGGTTGCCTGTTATGAGAGTATTCAAGTATGCTGGGTGATACAAAATACAATCAAATTCTAAAAATTTAACTAAACAATGTGCATATTCTGTGAAAACAGCACAGAGTATTTATGCAAGAGTAGGTATTATGACAAACAGATCCTCTAACAAAGTCACAGTCTCTAAGGATGTGTGTTGCCTCACACCCTTAATCCCTGTCAATTGGGAAGCTAAGATTTCTGGTCTGTAGAGTTCCAAGGTCAGTTTGTGAACAAGTGAGACCCTTCCCCAACAAATGACAGAATAGGAAACAAAGGCACTGTAAATCAGGAAGCAACAAATGACAAGCCTAAAATATAGCTCATTTAAGAATGGCAAATCCAACCATCCACCAGATTTAACATATAGTTTACCCTGACATGGATGGTGCAATTAGCAGTTCTGATGCAAGACTATATACCAGGTTTATTTGGCGGGTACTGACCTGGTGTAATCCCAGTTACCTTTTGGGATGGCTTTGGTCTCGGCTATGCTTTCACGGCCACTTGGGTCCTTCTTTGCTGTGCTGTGGGCTCAGGTAGGCTGGCTGGGTCTGTGGGCTGCTGCTCTGATCACTAGTGCTGGGTGCAGTGTAGGTGAGCTCCCTTCTCCAGGTGCTCTCTGGTGCTTGTGCTGGCGGTGGGGGAGGGGAGGCTGTGGATGGTGGCTGAAGTCCTCTGGCTCTCGCGATCCTCTTCCTCACAAGCTGCTCTGGTCTCTGTCATCTTCCATGTTTCTTGAGTTTGCGAGGAGGCCAGTGTGAGTACAGAATCCCCTCACCTGGCATTAAAATCCTGCAGCTCAGGCTGAGCCTGGTGGCTGGGGCCATGTGGACCTGGTGCTGCTGCTGCTCCAGCCACTTCTGCCTGCTTCTGTGGGTTCTAGATGCTCTGAATCTCTCCTACTTTTCTGCTGTGGTTGATAATTTATTATACAACTCACTTTTTAGTAGAAGAGTATATTTTGCTGTTTGATTTTTTTTTCTCCCCTAGGCTATTTTGGCATGGTTCCTATGCTGCCATCTTAACTGGAAGTCTAAAAATATTTTTTTAAACAAGATGTTTGCAAAGTTGGAGGCTTTCTCTAACTAGGATCAAATGCCCATCAGCTACATGGGAATTTATTCTTGTTTCAGGGATGGGAAGATGGTTCCATGGTTAAAGTCACTTGCATGCCCCAGCTGAAGTTCCATTCCCCAGCCACACACATAAACCCAAACCACCCCCTGCCCACAAATATTTGAAATAGGTGTATAACAACTTATCTGTAGAGAACTGATGTGTAATGTTGCTGATTTCTGCAAACACTCTTACCATGGACTCTTCCCTTCCTTGTTTTTGAGACAGGGTCGCAATATGTAGCCCACTGGCCTTGAACCCTCCATCCTGCATCAGCCTCCGAAGAGCTGGGATTACAGGTGTGAGCCACCATACACAGCTACCATGACCAATTTCAAGCTTCCAACATGATCACAACACAGAATTTGGTATCCTGGCATTCAGAATCTTGTTGGCTAACATGGCACCTTCCAAGAGTATGGCAGTCATTCTAAGAGCACCAGCCATTATCCTTCCATTATCCTACTTCTCCAGTCTTGTGTAACTGTTATGACTGGGCCTATTTTAATTTGGCAATGAAAGAATGATTCCAGGAGGCCAGGAAATACTTTATTGACAACCAAGGGCACATAGAGAGGGATGCACACAGGGCTGCAAACTAAAACCCAATAGCCAACAAGGGCCTTCTGGGCCAGGAACACTGCATCCTAGGGTCCTCACATTCTCCCACCAGTAGATACATAAGACTGGGCATTCAAGGGAGGGGACAGTGACTCTGGTATCCCAGAGAGTGAGAAGATGTGTGATGCTTTATTATGAATGACAGGGTAAGGAGGTAGAACAGAGAGAGATCCATCACTGCCTAAGACCACCTCCTCCTCCTCCTCTTAGAGCCAGCACCAGGTGGAGGACAGAACCACCTAGAATCTTGTAATCAGCTGCTGTCTTCTCATCATTCCTATAGAGAAAAAAAGTATTAGAATCACCATCTAGAACAGCATTCTTTTAAAAAAAAAAAAATGGGCATTTAATCCCCCTGAGGTAGGGTCTTGCTTTAGCCCAGGCTGACCTGGAATTCACTATGTAGTCTCAGGGTGGCCTCAAACTCACGGTGATCCTCCTACCTCTGCCTCCTGAATGCTGGGATTAAAGACATGCACCATCATGCCCAGCATAACATTAAAAAAAATTTAATTATCTGTATAAATGTCAAGGTGTCTGTGCTCCAACCTCTTTTGAGACAGAGTGCCCCACCACTGCAAATGAACCAGACTACAGGCTCTTATGTGGGCACTGGGGAATTGAACCTGGGCCTTTGCAAGCAAGTGCCTTTAACCACTAAGCCATCTCCCTAGTTCTTAGAATATGCATTTAAAATTTTTATTTAAATGTTTATTAGAGACAGAAAGAGAGAATGGGTACACCAAGGCCTCTAGCCACTGCAAATGAACTCCAGATGCATGTGCATCTGAGGAGTTGAACCTAGGTCCTCAGGTTTCACAGGCAAGTAATTACTAAGCCATCTCTCCAGCCCAGAATAGGCATTCTGAGACTTCACAGATAATTCCAGGTCAGCCAGGGCTAGAGGGAGACCCTACCTGGAAAAACCACAAACAAACAAATTTATTTATCTATTTTTCTTTTTTTTTTTTAAGGTTTATTTTTAATTTGTTTATTAGAGACAGAGAGAGAGAGAGAGAGAATGGGCACGCCAGGGCCTCTAACCACTGCAGATGACCTCCAGACGCACGCGCCACCATGTGCATATGGCTTGCGAGGGACCTGGAAAATTGAACCGGGGTCTTTAGGCTTTGCAGGCATGGGCCTTAACTGCTAACCCATCTCTCCAGCCCCAAATTTATTTATTTATTTCAAAGCAGGAGAAAGACAGTGAAAGAGTTTCTTGCTGTTGCAAGAAACTCCAGATGCATGTGCTACTTTGTGCATCTGGCTTTATGGGGGTACAGGTGAATGAAACCTAGGCTGGAAGGTTTGTAAGCAAGTACAAAGCAGGCATTATTTTTATTTATTTATCTGAGAGAGAGATAGAGAGGCAGATAGAGAAAATAGGTTTGCCAGGGCCTCTAGCAATTACAAACAAACTCCAGACACATGTGGCCACCTTGTGCATCTAGCTTTACATGGGTACTGGGGAACTGAACCTGGGTCCTTTGGCTTTGCTGGTAAGTGCCTTAGCTGCTAAGCCATCTCTCCAACTTTTCTTTATTTGAGGTAGGGTTTCACTCTAGTCCAGGCTGACCTGGAACTCACAGTGATCCTCCTACCTCTGCCTCCTGAGTGCTGGGATTAAAGGCATGCGCCACCACACCCGGCTTTGTTTTTTGTTTTTGTTTTTTGTTTTTTTGAGGTAGATCTCACTCTAGCCCAGAATGACCTAGAATTCACTATGTAGTCTCAGACTAGCCTTGAACTCACAGTGATCCTACCTCAGCCTCCTGAGTGCTGGGCTTAAAGGTGTGTACCACCATGCCCAGCTGTCTATTATTATTATTATTATTTTTATTTTTTTTTTTTTTTGAGACAAGGTTTCACTGAAGCTCAGGCTAACCTGAAACTCATTCTGTAGTCCAAGCTGGCCTCAAACTCATGGTAATCCTCCTACCTCAACCTCCCAAGTCTGGCAGTCATTCTTCTTTTGGTTTTTCCAGGTAGGGTCTCACTGTAACTCAGGCTGACCTGGAATTCACTATGTAGTCTCAGGGTAGCCTAGAATTCACTGCAATCCTCCTACCTCTGCCTGCCGAATGCTAGGATTAAAGGCGAGTGACACCACGCCTGGCTCAGTCAGCCACTTTTTAAAAGAAATTTTTATTTATTAGGGCAGGGGAGGGGGGAGAGGGAGAGAATGGGCAGGCCAGGGCCTTTAGCCGCTGCAAACAAACTCCGGACACATGTGCCACCTTGTGTATCTGGCTTACATGGGTCTTGGGAATTAAACCTGGGTCCTTTGGCTTTACAGGCAAATGCTTTAACTGCTAAGCCATCTCTGCAGCCCCAGCCAGCCACTCTTAATCTGGGTTTTGTAGGGTGGCCTGTGAAATGTGGATGAGAAAAATACTCCACGTTCATTTTTACTAATCTCTAGCTGTAATATTTCATAGTGAACAGATGAAGAAAGCCACAGTGTCATCAATATAGTAACTTACAGACAATGAAAACTGGTATTTTTATATTAGAATTGTTTACAGGTATCTTGAAAATACTTCAAAATCTTGGCGGTTATCAACACCACTACTATATCTTATATAACATCAATTGAGAAGCCCAGAGGAGCCAGGCATGGTGACACATGCCTTTTATCCCAGCACTAAGAAGGCTGAGGTAGAAGAAAGATCACTGTGAGTCTGAGGCCAGCCCTGAGACTACATAGTGATTTCCAAGTCAGCCTGGGCTACAGTGAGACCCTACCTTGAAAAAACAAAACAAAACAAACAAACAATAAATAAGTATACATAATTTTAGTAATTTATTACCTGTAATTAAACATAGCTTCCATTATAATTCACTATATTTTATTCTCTCCCTGAAAAAAATTTATTTTGAGAAGATTCTACGATTCACCAAATTGCCAAAGAGTTCAAAGCACACACATACATATGAAAGTGGCAAAGCCAGGTGTGGTGACTCATGGCAATAATCTCAGCACTCAAAAGAATGAGGTAGGACGATCATTGTGAGTTCAAGGCCAGCCTGGACTATAGAGTGAGTTCCAGATCAGCCAGAACTAGAGTGAGACACTGCCTCAAAAAAAAAAAAAAAAAAAAAAAAAAAAAGACTGGAGAGATGGCTCAGCACTTAAGGCACTTGCCTGAAAAGCCTAATGACCCAGGTCTGATTCCCCAGTAACCACATAAAGCTAGATACACAATGCGGTACATGCATCTGGAGTCCATTTGCAGTGCCTGGAGGCCCCTGGTGCACCCATTCTCTTTATCTCTCTCTCTCTCTGCTTGCAAATAAAAAATAAAAATATATTTTTAAAAAAGGAATAGTCCCAGCACTCAGGAGGCAGTGGCAGGATGATCACCATGAGTTCGAGGCCACCCTGAGACTACATAATGAAATCCAGGTTAGCCTGACCTAGAATAAGACCCTACTTCGAAAAACAAAAAAAAAACAAACAAAAAAGGAATAGCTCAGCTCTTGAGTTTGACCCCCCAGACCACTATGGTAGGAATGGTAGTGCACACTTACAATTCTAGCACAAGGGACAACCCCAGGTCTTGCCTGCTTGTCTAGCCTAATCTACCCTAATTTGTGAGTTCCAGAACATGTCTCAAAAAGAAAAAAGAAAGAAAGAAAGAAAGAAAGAAAGAAAGAAAAGGAAAAGAAAAGAAAAAAAAAGTGGTGAGGGTATTAAGAAAGAGAGGAAACCCTTTTTGCATTGTTAGTGGGAATGCACACTGGAACAGCCATTGTGGAAAATACTGTGGAAGTTCTTGAGATAGCTAAACATAGATTCATCATATGACCCAGATATACTACTCCTTGGCATATACCCTAAGGACTCTACTCACTACCTTAGAGATACTTGCTCAACCATGTTTGTTGGTACTCTATTCATAATAGCTAGGAAATGGAACCAGCTCAGATGTCCTTCAACTGATGGATAATGAAGATATGGTACATTTACATAATGGAGTTCTATTTAGTGGTAAAGAAAAATGAAATTATGAAATTTGCAGGGAAATGAGGTAACCCAGGCCCAGAAAGTCAAACACTGAATTTTCTCTCTCATGTGTAGATACAAGCTCCAAATGTTTAGATTTGTATGTGAGTTGGAGTAAAAGTAACAGTGGCCAAGAAACTAGAAAGGGGCTATGAGGGAAGGAGAAGAGGAGAGGACTTAAGCAGAGGATAGAGTAGACATGTAAGTAGAGGGGCAGATTACTGGTGGTGGAATAGTCTAATTGGGATCAGGGGAAAAGAAGAGGGGTGAGAAGAGGGTTAATCAAAATTTATTGTTATGAATAAGCCATATAGAAACCTACTTTTTTGCTAGCCAATAACATATGTTTTTAAAAATATTTATTTGAGAGACAGACAGACAGACAGACAGAGAGGCAGATAGAGAAAGACTGGGTGTGTCAGGGCATCCAGCCACTGCAAATGAACTCCAGACACATGCACCACCCTGTGGATCTGGCCCACGTGGGTACTGGGGAATTGAACCTGGGTCCTTAGGCTTCACAGGTAGCACCTTAACCATTACTTTTTTAAAAAAATGTTTATTTATTTATTTATTTGGGAGGGGAGAGAGAGAGTAAGAGAGAGAGAGAGAATGGGCATACCAGGACCTCTAGCCACTGCAAACAAACTCTAGATGCATGTGCCCCCTTGTGCATCTGGCTTACATGGGTCCTGGGGAATTGAACCAGGGTCCTTAGGCTTTTCAGGCAAATGCCTTAACCACTAAGCCATTTCCCCAGCCCCACCTTAACCACTACTGTCAACCAAGATTACTTTATCCAGCAAACCTATCCATCCAAACTGACACAGAAATAAAGACATTACACAACAAAAACAGGCTAAAGGAATATATGACCACTAAGCTAGCTCTACAGAAAATACTTAAAGGGCCATCTTCTGTCTCTCTTTCTCTCTCAAATAAATAAATAAATAATAAATAAAATTTATTTTTAAAAAAGGGCTGGAGAAATGGCTTAGTGGTTAAGGCACTTGCCTGCAAAGCCAAAGGACCTAGGTTTGATTCCCCAGGACCCACATAAGCTAGATGCACAAGGTGGTGCATGTGGCTAGAGTTTGTTTGCAGTGGCTAGAGGCCCTAGCATGCCCATTCTCTCTCTCTCTCTCTGCTTCTTTCTCTCAAATAAATAAATAACATTTATTTTAAAAGATACTTAAAGGAGCTGGGCGTGGTGGTACACGCCTTTAATCCCAGCATTTGGGAAGCAGAGGTAGGAGGATCGCTGAGAGTTTGAGGCCACCCTAAGACTACATAGTTAATTCCAGGTCAGCCTGGGCCAGAGTGAGACCCTACCTCGAAAAGCAAAAAAAAAAAAAAAAACTTAAAGACTGAAGAGAAAGGAAAGCACACTTGAGGAAACCCTTCACACTGAAGAAAAAGGAAAGCACACTTGAGGAAACAGGAAAAATAAACCCTACTCAAATAATAGTTAACATGAGAGAGTAAATGAAAAACAGGAAGTACTATAAAACAAGAAGAACGGCAAGAATAAATATACACCTTTCTGCCAGGTATGGTGGCGCATGCCTTTAGTCCTAGCACTCGGGAGGCAGAGGAAGGGGATCGCCATGAGTTCAAGGCCATCCTGAGACTACATAGTGAATTCCAGGTCACCTGGGCTAGAGTGAGACCCTACCTTGAAAAACCAAAAAAGAAAAAAAAAGTTATTATTGAAAGGTGTATGTGAGCATTTTTTTTTTTTTGGTTTTTTGAGGTAGGGTCTCACTCTAGCCCAGACTGACCTGTAATTCACTATGTAGTCTCAGGATGGCCTTGAATTCACAGTGATCCCTGTATCTCTGCCTCCCGAGTACTGGGATTAAAGGAATGCACCATCATGCCTGGCAAATAACTTAGTATCAATGACCTCAATGCCCCAACCATAAGACACAGGCTTGCAGACTGGATTAAAAGGCAGGATTCTTCTGTTTGTTGCTCCAGGGAACTCACCTCTCCAAAAAAGACAGACAGTATCTTAGAGTGAAAGGATGGAAAATAGTATTTCAAGCAAATGGGCCTAGAAAACAAGCAGGTGTTGCTATCTTGATATCTACAGGATAGACTTCAAACCAACATTAGTTAAGAAAGATAAAGTCATATTGATTAAATGAACAATTCAACAGGAGGACATTACAATTCTAAACTTATATGCACCTAACATGGGTGTTCTCAGTTTCATCAAACATGAGTAGACTTAAGGTCACACCAAGCACAATTGTAGTGGGTGACTTCAATGCCCCACTCTCAGCAACTGACAGGTCATCCCGGCAAAAATTAAACAGAGATGCTTCTGGATTAAATGATGCCATAAAACAAATGGACCTAACATATCTACAGAACATTCCATTGAAATGCTGCAGAATACACATTATTCTCAGCAGCACATGGAACATTCTTTAAAACAGAACACATATTAGGACACAAACCAAATCTTAAATACAGGAAAATTGAAATAATTCTTTGTATCTTTAAAAAATACTTTATTTACTGGAAGAAGAGAAAGAGGCAAATAGGGAGAGAATGGGTACACTAGGGCCTCTAGCCACTGCAAATTAATTCCAGATGCTTGTGTCACCATGCACATCTGGCTTATATGGGTACTGGAGAACCGAACCTGGGTTGTTAGGCTTCCCAGGCAAGTACCTTAACAGCTACACCATCTCTCCAGCCCATAATTCTTTGTATCTATCTGATCACAATGGGACTAAACTACAAATCAACAAGAAAACCTGTAGAGCATACACAAAATCATGGAAACTAAACAGTATACTACTTAATGATAAGTGGGTCACTGAAGAAATCAGAAAGGAAATAAAAAATTTCATAGAATCTGCCAGGCATGGTGGCACACGCCTTTAATCCCAGCACTTTGGAGGCAGAGGTAGGAGGATCACCATGAGTTCAAGGCCACCCTGAGAATACAGAATGAATTCCAGGTCAGCCTGAGCTTGAAAAACCAAAATAAAATAAAATAAAATAAAATGCATAGAATCAAATGATAATGATAATACAACATACTAAGATGTTTGGGACATCATGAAGGCAGTCCTAAGAAGGATATTTATACTTTTCATTGCCTATATGAACAAATTAGAGAGCTGGAGAGATGGCTTAGTGGTTAAGGTGCATGCCTGCGAAGCCTAAGGACTCAGCTTTGATTCTCCAGGTCCATGTAAGCCAGATGCACATGGTGGTGCATGTGCCTGGAGTTCGTTTGTAGTGGCTGGAGGCCCGGGAGTGTCCATTCTCACTCACTCTCTCTGACTCTAATAAATAAGTAAAAATAAAATCATTAAAAAAAAAAACTAGAGACAGATGTAGTGGCACATGCCTTTAATCCCAGCACTTGGGAGGCAGAGGTAGGAGGATTGCCTTGAATTCAAGGCCACTCTAAGACTACCAAGTGAAGTCTAGATCAGCCTGGGGTAGAACAAGACCCTACCTAAAAAAAAAAAAAAAAAAAAAAAAAAAAAAAGGAGAGAGAGAGACACACAAATAAATAAAATTAGAGATGAAAAAGGCATGAGTGCAACAGATACCAAAGAAATTCAGAAAATCATAAGGATATACTTAAAGAACATATACTCCACTAAGTTTGAAAATCTGAAAGAAACTGATGATTTTCTAGATTTATATGACCAACTGAAATTAAATCAAGATGAGATAAACCATTTAAACAGACTTATAACAAGTATGGAGATGCAAACAGTTATAAAAAAAATCTCCCAACTAAAAAAAGTCCAGGCCCAGATGGATTCACTGGTGAATTTTACTAGACCTTCATGGAAGAACTAACACCAATGCTTCTCAAACGTTTCCATAAAACAGAAAAGGAAGGAATCCTACCAAACTCCTTCTACAAAGCCAGCATCACCCTGATGCCAGAAAAAGACAGAACAAAAAAAGAAAATTGCTGGGCGTGGTGACGCACACCTTTAATCCCAGCACTCTGGAGGCAGAGGTAGGAAGATTGCCATGAGTTCAAGATTACTCTGAGACTACATAGTGAATTACAGCTCAGCCTGAGCTAGAGCAAGACCCTACTTGGAAAAACAAAAACAAAAATAAAAAAAGAGAGAGAAAGAAAATTACAGACCAATCTCCCTCGTGAACATATGTGCAAAAAGTCTCAACAAAACACTGGCAAACAAGAATAAATCAGCCAGTCCGGGTGTGGTGGTGCACACCTTTAATTCCAGCACTTGGGAGGTAGAGGTAGGAGGATCACCATGAGTTCAAGGCCACCCTGAGACTACATAGTGAATTCCAGGTCAGCCTGAACTAGAGTGAGACCCTACCTCGAAAAACAAAAAACAAAGCAAAACAAACAAAAAAACCTAACCATCCTCATCTTTACTTAAGAGTGCTGGTTGCCTGTGCTACTTGCTGGTGAGTGTCTTCACTCATACGTGCTTCTATTCTGTTCTCTATCCTGTTAGTTTATCCTTTGTTTGCACTGGAACCAAGTTTCTTCAGCTTTCTACCATGGACTGAAGACCAGTGGCTCTCCAGGAACCTATTACATATGTGGACTCAGAAATACAGGATTTGATGTCTTTCCTGTTTATTTTAGATCTTGCATTGGTTCATTCTTTTCTTGCAATGTCATCTTTTACAGTGTGAATGTTTACTCTGTGTCATTATGTTTTTGATTTTATAGCTCTCAGTTAAGAAACCTTAGACTATGGGGATGTTTAAACAGTGTTGGGATTAATAAAAACTATGGGGACTAAAGGAACTTTAAAGGTGGCCTTAATGTATTGCATTTTACATCACGGATGGTCATGAGTTTATGAGGGCCAGGGGCAGAATGTGTTAGTTTGAATCTGATGTCCCCCATAAACTCATGTGTTTCGAATGTTTGGTTCTCTAGCTGATAACAATTTGGGAGGTAGAGCCTTGCTGGAGATGTGTTGGTGGAGGACGGACCTTGAGGTTTATTAACCCTAGCTTGCCAGTGTTAGTTTGGCTCACTCTTCTGCCGCCGTTTTCCACCTGCTTTGGCAGAGGTGATGCCCAGCCTCTGCTCATGCCATGCTTTCCCATGTTATCATGGGACATCCCCTCAAGATTGTAAACCAAATAAAATACTAAATTTTCCTCCCATCAAATTCCAGGTCAGCCTGGGCTAGAGCAAGACTCTACCTCAAAAACCAAACCAAACCAAACCAAAACAAAAGGAGTGCTATGCCTCATTCTCCCTTCAAACTCACATCTGTTTGCCGCTGTAGATGAGCCGCTGCTGTTGTGGGGGGATTCCCTCTTTCTCTTCCACACGCTCCTTGATTCGCTCCACCTTTGGAGACAAGTAGTCAAAGGCTGCTTTCAACCATGGAAAAGGAAAGAATACAGCTTGGCAGACAGAATGAGCAAAAGGACTAAGCTCGTAAGCAAACCCAAATAAAGGCTCAAGGCAAGAAAGGTGGGAAAGGGTGTTAAGCATACATCACCTTGTCTGTGGGTTCAATGTCAATTTCAATCTCCTTTCCAGTCAGCGTCTAAAACAAAGAAAGGTTTTACAAACACCACAGCCTCAAGTAAAACTTGTCTTCCAAGTAAAATATCCTGTGTCATTCACTGGGATTGTTTCCTGAGAGATGCAGTTCTCAGCACCACCACTTTGGAGAATTAGGCTTTCACCACACCTGTGTCATGCTGTTTTGGTAGGTCAAGATTATGCAAACGATTTGATTTTCTTTATCCACAATTCATCTTCTACCATTCACCCTCACCAATACCAGTAATTTTTGGATAGTATAGCAATGAGAGGTGTCCTAAGTAAAGCATTCCTTCAAGTCAGAAGGATTTTGTCCCAATGTATGTCAATATTAAGAATTCAAAGCTGGGCATGGTGGCACAAACCTTTAATCCCAGCACTCAGAAGGCAGAGGTAGGAGGATCACCATGAGTTGGAGGCCACCCTAAGAATTGAGAGAGTGAATTCCAGGTCAGCCTGGGCTAGAGTGAGACCCTACCTAGAAAAACAAAACAAAAGAGCTGATGCGGGGCATGGTGGCACACACTTAATCCCACTACTCGGGAGGCAGAGGTAGGAGGATCGCCAAGAGTTCGAGGCCAGCCTGAGAATACATACATAGTGAATTCCAGGTCAGAGCTAGAGTGAGACCCTACCTTCAAGAAAAAAAAAAAGAGCTGGGTGTGGTGGCACACGCCTTTAATCCCAGCACTCCGGAGGCAGAGGTAGAATGATAGCCATGAGTTCGAGGCCACCCTGAGACTACATAGCCAAGTCCAGGTCAGCATGGGCTACAGCAAGACCCCACCTCAAAACACCCCCCCCAAAAAAAGTGTACGTGTGTGCACACCTGTCCATACACTTATGTACCATGTATGAATGCAGACATGTGAGTGCCACAACTCCCATGGGGAGGGGAGGTCAGAACAACTTTCAGGTTGGTTCTCGCCTTTCCACCTAATTTGAGGTGCATTTCTGCCAGGATCTCTTTGCTGTTGCTGTTCTTTGCTAACTACAAGCTTCTGAGAAAATCTCATGTCTCAGCCTCACATCCTGCCACCAGCATGCTGAGATTACAGAAACCTGCCATTGCTTTCAGCTTTTCATGTAGGGTCTGGAGATCTAACTCGGGAACTAAGGCTTGAGGGATGCACGCTTTATTCACTGAGCCATCTCCCCAGTCCCATATATATTTTTTTCAAATATTTTATTTATTTGAGAGAGAGAAAGAGAGAAGACAGAATGGGCACACCAGGGCTTCTAGTCACTGCAAATGACTCCAGACAAATGCACCACCTTCTGCATCTGGCTTATGTGGGTCTTTATACTTCCCAGGCAAGCACCTTACTGTTAAGCCATCTCACAAGGCCCCCCTCATCATATTTTTAAAATATTTTATTTATTTGAAGCCAGGCGTGGTGGCGCACGCCTTTAATCCCAGCACTCGGGAGGCAGAGGTAGGAGGATCGCCATGAGTTCGAGGTCACCCTGAGACTACATAGTTAATTCCAGGTCATCCTGGACCAGAGTGAGACCCTACCTCGAAAAACCAAAAATAAATAAATAAATAAATAAAAATAATAAAATAAAATATATATGTATATATTTTATTTATTTGAGAGAAAGACAGGCAGAGAGGGAGAATATGGATGTACTAGTGCTTCCTGCCCCTACAAATGAACTCCAGACACTTGTGCATCTGGCACTACATGGGTACTGGGGAATCGAATCCGGGCCTTCAGGGTTTACAAACAAGCACTTTTAACTACTGAAATATAGACAATACACAAAGTGGTGCACATGTCTGGAGTTCTTTTGCAGAGACAAGAGTCTATGGCATACCTATACTCACACACACACACACAAACTTTCTCTCTTGAATAATACAAATAAGGGCTGACAAAATGCTCAGTGGTTGAAGTGCTTGCTTGCAAAACCAAAGGACCAAGGTTTGATTCCCCAGGATCCACATAAGCCAGATGCAAAAAGTGGTGCATGAGTCTGGAGTTCATTTGCAGTAGGTGGAGGCCCTGGCATGCCCATCCTCTTCCTCTCTCAAATAAATAATTTTTTAAGGCTGTCCATTTTATTATGTTAAAACAACATAAGGGCTGGAAAGATGGCTAAGCGGTTAAGGCACTTGCCTGTAACGCCTAACAACCCAGGTTTGATTCCCCAGTACCCATGTAAAGTCAGATGCACAAGGTGACACATGCATCTGGAGTTCGCTTGCAGTGGCTGGAAGCCCTGGCATGCCCATTCTCTCTCTCTGCCTCTTTCTCACTGTCAGTCACTCTCAAATAAATAAATAAAAATAAACAAATTTTAAAAATAGAAGCAAACAAAAACTATTAGTACAGATATGGTGGCACACACCTTTAATTCTAGCATTCAGGAGGCAGAGGTACTATGAGTTTGAGGCTACCCTGGGACTAGAGTTCCAGGTCAGCCTGGGCTAGTGAGACATCTTACCTGGAAAAAAACACCAAACATGAATGTCTGGCTGTGATGGCTCACATCTATATTCCCTGCACTCGGAAGGCTGCGATACAAGTTTTGTGAGTTTGAGGCCAGTCTGGGGTAGAGACCCTGCCTTAAAAACAAACAAACAAAAAATACCTGTGCTGGCATGGTGGTGTGTGCCTTTAATTCCAGCACTCAGGAGGCAGAGGTAGGAGAATCACCATGAGTTTGAGGCTACTCTGAGACTGCATAGTGAATACCAGGTCAGCTTGGGCTAGAGTGAAACCCTACCTTGAAAAATAAACAAACAAAAAAACCAAAACAAACAAAAAAGATGGAGGGGTTGCAGAGATGGCTTAGCAGTTAAGGCACTTGCCTGTGAAGCCTAAGGACCCAGGTTTGATTCCGCCATACCCACATAAGCCAGATGCACAAGGTGGCACAACCATCTGGAGTTCATTTGCAGTGGCTAGAGGTCCTGGCATGCCCACACTATCTCAAATAAATAAATAATTTTAAAAATATGTAAAAAAAATTATGGCTGAAAAGCTCCCAAAATTGATTAAAAAAAAAAACAACAACAAAAAAAAAACGAAAGAAAGGCCAGGCGTGATGGTGCACACCTTTAATCCCAGCACTCGGCAGGCAGAAGTAGGAGAATTGCCGATAGTTCCAGGTTCGAGGCCACCCTGAGACTACTGAGTGAATTCCAGATCAGCCTGAGCTAGAGCAAGACCCTCCTTGAAAAATCAAAAAAGGAAGGAAGGAAGGAAGGAAGGAAGGAAGGAAGGAAGGAAGGAAGGAAGGAAGGAAAGAAGGAAGGAAAATAGAGGACAGAGAAATCAATGTTTGGCAAATGGAAAGAGGGCTGGTCATTTTCTTTTTCATTTTTTTTGAGGTAGGGTCTCACTCTGGCCCAGGCTGACTTGGAATTAACTATGTAGTCTCAGGCTGGCCTCGAACTCATGGCAATCCTCCTAATTCTGCCTCCCAAGTGCTGGGATTAAAGGCGTGTGCCACCACGCCTGGCTTCATTTTCTTAAAAAATATTTTATTTATTTATTTATTTGAGAGTGAGTGAGAGAGAGAGAGAGAGGAAGAGGCAGAGAGAAAGAGAGACTGGGAGTACCACGGCATACGGCCACTGCAAACAAATTCCAGACACATGTGCCTCCTTGTGCATCTGGTTTACGTGGATACTGGGGAATCAAAGCAGGGTCCTTAGGCTTCACAGGCAAACGCCTTAACCACTAAGCCATTTCCCCAGCCAGAAGACTGGTAATTTTAAAAAAAGTAAGTAAAAAGGAATTCAGCCAGGCGTGGTGTCACACACCTTAAATCCCAGCACTCAGGAGGCAGAGGTAGGAGGATTGCTTTGAGTTTGAGGCCACCTTGAAAATACATAGTGAATTCCAGGTCAGAGTGAGACCCTGTCTCATAAAACCAAAACAAACAAACAAAAAAACAAAGGAATTCAATGTAAAGACAAAAGCCAGGTTTGAGCCAGGCATACTGACTCATGTCTTTAACCCCAGCACTCAAGAAGCTGAATTTGAGGCAGGCCTGGGCTATGGAGTGAGTTCTAGGTCAGCATGGGCTACAGTGATACTGAGATCTTGCCTCAAAAGGAAAAAAAAAAAAAAAAAAAAAAAGGCGTTAAGTGAGGTCAGGGGAAGAGATTGAGTACAGGAAAGATGGAGGGAGGGCTCATCAAAATCTAAGAGGATATTGGTTATACGGAAACCCACTTTTCTGGACAATGGAACACTCAGAAGCCATAGATTGTTACTAGAAAATTTTCAGATACCTTCCAGTGAGTTGCTGGCCAGGGAGGTCACTGATACACCCCACAACATACAGGCCATTGCCGAGGCCCTTGGTTTCCCACCAGGAATAGATGGTAAGACCCTATTGCTGAAGATTCCACATAAGTGGGCTGCAAGGTCATTGAGAAATACTGCTGGAGCTGAGCTGAAAGCCTCCTCCATGTGGACCAGCTGACAGAAAGCTGGAAAAAGCTACACTACATGCAGTTCAATGGGAGAGAGAAATAACTAGTGAAGATACATAACAGTGGACACTGCAAGCCTTAAATTTGGCCAGCCAGGCCAAATGAGCCAATGGGTGCAATAGTGCCATGTCTGTTATGGGGCAGACCAACCGCTCCCTAATTGGACTGGAGGCCCACTCCATGGGAGGGAATACATGCCTGATACTGAAAACCTACAATGGGGTAGTCATGAGCCCTAGGGGTCTAATGTCTGCTGGTGTCTGGCTAAATGTATATACTATGCTCACCAAACTACCCAGTGAGCACTTCTCTTAATATTAATATTTATATCCATATATTAATGCTACTCTCACCTTTGGTTAGAGAAGCTTCTCTTTTCAGATGGTGGTGACCTTGGGATGACTCAAAGACACCATGGTGCTGAGAAGTGACAGAGGAGTGCTCTACACTGAAACATCTCTATCACACCTTCCAAGGCTAAGGGTACATTGTGGAAGAGGTGGCAGAAAGAATGTAAAAGCCAGCAGAAGAACAGATTACATACAGGGAGGGGAATGGCCTAAGCGAGGCCATGGGAAGAGAATGCATAAAAGAAGGGCAGGGGGAGAGTCAACCTAAATTCAAGATAGTGTGAATAAGACTTATGTAAACCTACTTTTTTGAATAATGGCACATCTAGAAGCTGTAGACTGTTACTAGAAAATTTTCAGTGCCTGGGATGGGATACCTTCCAGTGAGTTGTTGGCCAAGGAGGTCCTGAGAAAGCAATTTGGTGTGGAGCAGAAAACCTTCTCCCTGTAGACCAGCCAACTGAAAGCTGGAAAAAGCTGCACTGCATGCAGCCGTATGGGAGACAGAGGTCATCAGCAGTGAAAACCGTGGACACTGAATATTCAAGTTTGGCCATATAGGCCAAATGACTGAATGGATGCAATAGTGTCATGTCTGCTCTTGGGGTAAACAACTGCTCCATAATTGGACTGAAGGCCCCTCTACGGGAGGGAATACATACCTGGTACTGAAAAACCTAAGCAAAAGTCTATGGCAGGAGAGGTCATGAGTCTTAGGGGTATAAAGCCTGCTCTTGTCTGACTAAATGTATATATTATTCCCACCAAGCTACCCTGAAAGCATTATACTTAATGTTCATATTCACATATTAACGCTACTCTTACTTCTGGTTAGAGAAGCTTCTTTTCAAATGACGATGACCACTGGGATGACCCAAAAGGCAATATAGTGCTGAGAAGAAGGGATGGAGGAGTGCCGAGCACTGAAACACCTCTTGTCACACCCTCCAAGGCTCAGGGACCATTGCGGAAGAGGGGGCAGATAGAATGGAAGAGCCAAAGGAAGGGTGTGACCTCTTACAAAGCAACTGCCCAGACAGAAATTGGCCTTGATATCCATGACCTTGCAGTGCCTAGCAATACCTTTGGAAGACCCTCAAAAATAGAAGAAAAAGATGATGACATCAAATTAAAAGAGAGACTAATGGAGAGAGGGAGGGGATATGATGGAGATGGGAGTTCTAAAATGGAATGAGGGGAGGGGAGGGAAATATCATGTGTTTTTTGTATGTAAGTATAGAAGTTGTCAATAAAAAATAATAATAATAAAAAAAGAGCCGGGCGTGGTGGCGCACGCCTTTAATCCCAACACTCGGGAGGCAGAGGTAGGAGGGAGGCAGAGGTAGGAGGATCGCCATGAGTTCAAGGCCACCCTGAGACTACATAGTTAATTCCAGGTCAGCCTGGGCCAGAGTGAGACCCTACCTTGAAAAACCAAAAAAAAAAAAAAAAAAAAAAAAAAAAGTAAGAACCAAAGGCAGGGTAGGACTCCTGACAATGTGCTCCTCCAGACATAAAGGGCCTTGATATCCAGCACCTCACAGTGCCTGACACTATCTACACAAGACCATAATAGGAGGAAAAGATCATGACATCAAAGTAAAAGAGAGACTAATTGAGAGGAGGAGGTGATATGATGGAGAGTAGAATTTCAAAGAGAAAAGTGGGGGGAGGGAGGGAATTACCATGGGATATTATCTACACTTATGGAAGTTGTCAAAAAAAAAAAAATACAAGCTGGGCGTGGTGGTACATGCTTTAATCCCAGCACTTGGGAGGCAGAGGTAGGAGGATCGCTGTGAGTTTGAGGCCACCCTGAGACTACATAGTTAATTCCAGGTCAGCCTGGATCAGAGTGAGACCCTAACTCGAAAAACAACAGCAACAATAAAAAATCCAGGTGTGGTGGCAGATGCCTTTAATCCCAGCACTCTGGAGGCAGAGGTAGGAGGATCACTATAAGTCTGAGGCCACCTGAGACTATATAGTGAATTCCAGGTTAGCCTGGACTAGAGTGAGACCCTACCTCAAACAAACAAAAAAAAAAAGCCAGGCCTTTAATCCCAGCACTCGGGAGGCAGAGGTAGGAGGATCACCATAAGTTCGAGGCCACCCTGACAATACAGAATGAATTCCAGGTCAGCCTGGGCTAGAGTGAGACCCTATGTTGAAAAACAAAAAAAAAAAAAAAAAAAAAAAAAAAGCTGGGTATAAGCCTTTAATTCAGTACTTGGAAGGCAGAGGTAGAAGGATCACCGTGAGTATGAGTCTACCCCCTGAGAGGACTGTGAGTTTGAGGCCAACCTAGTGAGTTCCACACCAGCCTGGGATGCATACCACTACTGTGTAAACCAGCACTTGAAATTCTGAGTCATGAAGATCTCCACAAATTTCAGTCTAAGCTAGACTGCAGAGTGAGGCCTGTTTCAAAAAAGCCCAAAAACGTTTAAAAGGAACAATAACAACATCATTCTAGACCCACAGAACAGGAATTAGCATTTTAGCAAGACCTTTTGCTGCTTTAGCAAGATCCTTATTTATTTATTTATTTATTTATTTATTTATTTATTTATTTATTTAGGTTTTTCGAGGTAGGGTCTCACTCTGGTCCAGGCTGACCTGGAATTAACTATGTAGTCTCAGGGTGGCCTCCTACCTCTGCTGGGATTAAAGGCATGTGCTACCATGCCTGGCTGATCCTTATGTTTTATGAAGCTTGAGATGCTCATCTGGCCCACGGTATTTTTTAAAACTATAGATCTCAGCTGGGCGTGGTGTTGCACACCTTTAATCCCAGCACTTGGAAGGCAGAGGTAGGAGGATTGCCATGAGTTGGAGACCAGCTGAGACTACATAGTGAATTCCAGGTCAGCCTGGACTAGAGCAAGACCATACCTCAAAAAAAAAAAAAAACATATATGTATATATGTGAAGTAGTAGCATGTGTATAACATACATATAAAGTAAAAGCAAAAGTTGGGTTGGAGAGAGATGGCTTAGTGGTTAAGCGCTTGCCTGCAAAACCTAAGGACCCCGGTTCCAGGTTCGATTCCCCAGTATGCATAAGGTGGTGCATGCATCTGGAGTTCGTCTGCAATGGCTGGAGGCCCTGGTGTGCCCATTGTCTCTCTCTCTCTCTTTGCCTCTTTCTGTCTGTCTCTCTCAAATAAATAAATAAATAAAAATAAAAAAAAGGGCTGGAGAAATAGCTTAGCGATTAAGGCAATCCCGTTGCAAATAAATAAATAAGCATGTGGATTATTTTTCTCTCTCTGTCTGCCTCTCTTCTAATCTTGCAAAAAAAAATAAGAATTATTTTTTAAATCTTGAAAAAAAAAAAAGAACAAAAAGCAAAAGTTTCACAAATAACCTTACTTACTCTAACACAGAACTTCAGCCACTCTCCCAACCTTTTTCTTCCTTTGCTCCTGTCTCTCTCTCTTTTTTTTTTTTTTTTAATTTTATTTATTTGTAAACAGAGGGAGAGAGATGTAGAAGAGAGGCAGACAGAGAGAGAATGGGCATGCGAGGGCCTCTAGCCACTGCAAACGAACTCCAGATGCATGTGCCCATTGTGCATCTGGCTTACGTGGGTCCTGGAGAATTGAACCTGGATCCTTTGGTTTCGCAGGCAAACGCCTTAACCACTAAGCCATTTCTCCAGCCCCTCTTCTTTTTTTTTAGAAACTGATTTTTATTTTTATTTTTTATTTTTTTGGTTTTCCAAGGTAGGGTCTTACTCTAGCTCAGGCTGACCTGGAAGTCACTATGTAGTCTCAGGGTGGCCTCAAACTCACGGCGATCCTCCTACCTCTGCCTCCCGAGTGCTGGGATTAAAGGCATGCGCCACCACACCTGGATCAGCTTTCTATTTTTGACAAGGTACTTGCAGAATTGGGGGTTACTGGACTGGGGAAATGGCTAAGCAGTTAAAGGCACTGGCTTGTAAAGCCTGCTAGCCCAGTTCATTACCCAAGTACCCATTAAAGCCACAAAAAGTGACTCATATGTCTGGAGTTTGTAGCAGCAAGAGGTCCTAGCATGCCCACAGTCACTATCTTGGTCTCTCTCTCTTACACACACACACACACAAATAAATAAATAAATAAATAAATAAACATTTAAATGGGGGGGGGCTGGGGATGCAGAGATGGCTCAGTGATGAAGGTGCTTGCCTTTAAAGCCTAAGCATACCAGTTCTATCCCCCAGTATCCTCATAAAGTCAGATGCATAAGGTGGCTCATGTTTCTGGAATTTGTTTGCAGTGGCAAGATGCCTTGGTGTGCCCATTCTCTATCTGCCACTTTTTCTCTCAAACAATTTTCAAAAATTTAAAAGGGGGGGTTCTACTTATGGGAAGGAAAGGGGTCAGTGGGGGAACAAGAGAGGGTAGTGAAAGGAAGGCAAATATGAACAAAGTACAATATACATGCATAAAAATGTCATAATAAGCTGGGCGTAGTGGTGCAGGCCTTTAATCTCAGCACTTGGGGAGGCTGAGGTGGGAGGATTGCTGAGAGTTTGAGGCCACCCTGAGACCAGGTCAGCCTGAGCTAGAGCGAGACCCTATCTGGAAAAACAAAAACAAAAAAAACCAACCAAACAAACAAAAAACCAAACCCAAAAAGAGAAAAAGAAAAGAAAATGTCATAATGAAACCCATTATACACAAAAATTAAACAAAATGATGCTTGAGACTCATAGACCCATCAACTCTCATAGGTCACTATAATCATCAACCTGCTCATTGGTTTCAATCTTTAAGAGGTTGTCTGGAAGTACTGGAGAAAAGAAGGTGAAGAGCAGTTATTCTATATAGTAAATAGCTGATGACAGCTATAAAAAAGTCATATTTAATGTCGGAGTGTGCCGGGTGTGGTGGCGCATGCCTTTAATACCAGCACTTGGGAGACGGAGGTAGGAGGCTCGCTATGAGTTCGGGGCCACCCTGAGACTACATAGTGAATTCCAGGTCAGCCTGGAGCGAGACCCTATCTCAAAAAAACCAAAATAATAATAATAATAATGTCGGAGTGCGTCAATTGTCAATTTTGTGTCTATACAAAGGAAAAAAGCAGAGATGAATAATAAAGTTGAAAACTGGTGAAGAACTAAGGAAACTGAAACAAGGGTGATGAAGTGGCGAGAGGTAGGACACGACTAACTAGCCTGCTACAGCCAAGTACGTGAGGCTGGTCTTGATGCCCAGCTCACAAAAACAGGTGCCCAATGAACACACAGCTAGCTTTAGCTTCTGCCGGACAGCTAGGATATCACACGTAGGCAAACGACCTGCAAAGGCTCAGAGTGCAGCAGCTGTGCCGCCCTGTTTCCCCAGGCGAATATTTAGGGCTGTGCCTGAGGCAGCCTCAGTTAGAGGCCGGGAGAAGCATACAACCCAGGCATGAAGGTCGAAGGGCAGAACTTTGCCCAAAAATACTAGAGTGAGGAGCCAAGCTGCTGCTAGGCCTTCTTTATGACTGAGAGGGCTCGAATACAGTGAGATCTAGACAAAAGCTGCCAACTTCCAAATTACAGCACAGTGCTGGGCAGACAGCGGCGACGGCAGAGCCCGGGCCGCCGGGCGGGGCTGGCCTCCAGCGCGCCGAGCCGGCGGGGTCCCCCTACTTCCCATCACGCCTCGCGCGGCGTCCCGAGGGTGTCAACCCTCAGATTCAGGAAAAGCATGGTTTTCCTCCCCCTCTCCTCCCGTAAGACGCGGCGGCCAGCCCCGTACTACTGAGTCTTGGCAAGCCTGGAAGTGCTCCCACCTTCACTTTAATTAGCATCTTCTTCCCAGGTTGAGCCTGCAGGAGGATAAATCACTGCTTCTCCCGCTGCGGTCTCCGCTGCCGCTTCCCAGCACCTCGCCTGTGGGAAACACTTCTGCTTCCGGGTCACTCTCTGGACCCACCCTCCTCTTTCCACGGGGTTCTCGAAAGGCTCAGGAATCCTCTGGTGCTTCGTTTCAGTGGCGCAGTAGATACAAAGAAAAGAGCCAACTTAGTTACAACACAGAGGAAGCCTCTACGATCCCCTACGTCCGCGGCGAGACGAGGCTAGTGGAAAGCTGGAGCGGAACCAGCTACTCTTCCCGGCATGCCAGGCGGCAGCTCCGCCCGATGCGCTCTGGGAGTTGTAGTTGTTCGCCGCCTCAATCCAACCGCAGCCGGGGAATGTGAACTCTGTTACCCAGAAGGCCTCGCTCGCGCGGCCCCAGGCCGAATACCCGGGGTAGTCGTTCTTGCCCGCAACTAGCGGAACAAGTTGGCGTCGCCCACAAGACTTCACGACGGTAGTTGCTAAGCAAGGGAATCTCTGGTCAACTGCCATCCCCGCTAAGACAACAGGAAGTGAGTAACCCTATACCGGAAGCTGATTGAGACCTCTTACTCCAAATTGCTCTCTGCCGGGGCGGGAAGGAGGCTTAACGGGTTAAGGAGTACGCCTTCAGCGACCACAGCCCTTCCCAGTTCGCCCAACAGTCAGTACCTGGGATGGAAGAAGCTTCAGGGTAATCGCCACCACAGGACGGTCCCAGCGATAAGCTTCGGGGACACACCTTGATCTACTACCGACCTTATACAACTTAAGCAGAGCAGAGATGGACCCTGCCCTATCGCCATCAGGTCATTAAGGCCCACGGGGAAAATACTAGTTCAGGTCTCTCCTTCTGAACTGCTACCCTTACAGCCCTCTAATTTTTGGCTACCCCCAGCCCCGGCGCCATGCCTCATATTGACAATGATGTGAAACTAGACTTCAAGGATGTTCTGTTGAGGCCCAAACGCAGCACCCTTAAGTCTCGAAGTGAGGTGAGCCAACTTCTCTTCCTTGTCCCCCCCCCCTTTTTTTTTTTTGGTTTTTCGAGGTAGGGTCTCACTGTAGCTCAGGCTGACCCTGGAATTCACTATGTAGTCTCAGGGTGGCCTTGAACTCACGGTGTTCCTTCTATTTCTGCCTCCCGAGTGCTGGGATTAAAGGCGTGCGCCAGCACGCCCGGCGGCCCCCGCAGGGACCCGAACTCCTGTGGGCCAGAACCAAGGAAAATGCAGTTCTAAATGAATGAAATGCTTATTTTTTTTTGTTCATATCTGCAGGTGGATCTTACAAGATCATTTTCATTTCGGAACTCAAAGCAGATTTACAATGGTGTCCCCATCATTGCTGCCAATATGGATACTGTGGGTACTTTTGAGATGGCTAAGGTTCTTTGCAAGGTGAGCCTTCCCTCATGCCCCTTAACTAGGTGTCCACGTAGCCCAGGCTGGTTGCAGAGGCATTTTGCATCCTTATTCCCATTCTCAGAATGCGGTTTACTATTTTCTTTATTACTAAGGCCCCTTTATTTGATCACGTCAATGATCCGTCCTAATTAATGGAATTCAAAATTAAATTTTGTCCCACTTTAAAAAATATATGAACAAAGCTCTTCTCCCCCACCCCCACTAAGTTTATATGGTATATGAAATCTTACCAAATTTTCCCAGCTCCCCCCCAACACATGTATCTCTTTATTCACACCATTGTTTTCAACATAAAACATTTACTGTTTTAGGCCAGAAACTATATGGTATTAATAAGTACTCAAAAATTTCTAATTAGAACTAGTAGGAAGCAACTTAGTTTTTTTTTAATGCCTACTATCTCTTTAATCTTAATCTTTTAGGTTTCCAGGAGTTTCTGAGTCATACCCTAAATGGAATGTATTTTCCTTAAATAGAAGTGGTTCACTTTGAAAATGACACAACTCCTGTTAGAAATATTACGTGTCTGTGTTTATAGCCAAAAATGTAGTTGCCTGGGCACTTTGGGAACATATGTGCTTTGGTTTATCCATGCAGCTGTACTTGATGGATTCTATTGTCCTTTGTGTCTGGTTAGGTTTAAGGACATCTTTTCCATTTCTGGCCTTGCTATATCTTTTTTTTTTTTTTTTTTTTTTTTTTTTTTTTTGCGAGGTAGGGTCTCACTGTGGTCCAGGCTGACCTGGAATTCACTATGTAGTCTCAGGGTGGCCTCGAACTCTCTGTGATCCTCCTACCTCTGCCTCCCAAGTGTTGGGATTAAAGGCGTGAGCCACCACGCCCGGCTCCTTGCTATATCTTTATGGAATGTCTCTTGTATTTTCTGAGGTTGATGGTTATGCAGTTTTGTTACTTTATTCCAGTTGCCATTTACTAACTAATGAGGAATAATGCTGTTGCCCACTGTCTACCTGCCTTGAACAGTAGACTTGGGGGATGGCAAGTCTATTGAATTAACATGCTATAATACATGTACTTTGTTGGGGACTGGCTTTCAGTATTGTGGATTAGTGCTAAAGAAATCAGATTTTAGGGTGTTAAAGAGATAGCTCAGTCAGTAAAGTGCTTGCTTTGCAAGCATGAGGACCATGTTTAATTCCCATTGCCCACATGAAAATGCTAAGCATGGTGGCATGCCTGGGGCTCTGACCAGCCAGTCTGGCTGGCCAGTCTAGCCTAATTGGTGAGCTCCAGGCCAATCAGAGATCCTGTTTCACAGGAGGTGGATGGTGTTCATGAGGTTGTGCTCTGGCCCTCACATGCACCACACATATAAATCAGATCTTATAAACAGCCAAGTCTCATAATAAAAAGGTGAGATGCAAGCTGGATGTGGTGGTATATGCCTTTAATCTCAGCACTGGGGAGGCTGAGGTAGGAGGATAATGGAAATTGAGGCCTGAGGCTACAGTGAGTTCCAGGTCAGCCTGAACTAGAGTGAGACCATACCTCGAAGAAAAAAAAAAAAAGTCATAATAGGATTTGTGAGAATAATGATTAAAGTCCAAATCTTGGGTCAACTATGTTGTTTTCCTTTCAAGCTCATCATTTTCTTAGTATATAGGTTTATTTCTAGAAAAAGAGACCCTAATAAAGTCCTTTTTGATGGTTGGTTTTTTTTTTTTTTTTTTTTCTCCCAGTTCTCCCTTTTCACTACCATTCACAAGCACTACAGCCTCGATCAGTGGCAAGAGTTTGCTAGCCAGAATCCTGACTGTCTTGAGGTAACACATGGGCCTGCCCTGCTCCAGGAATCCTTTTTGGCTTCTTGGAAACAGGTCCTCATCCTTAACCCCTATTAACTATTTACCAGATTGTCTGATACAATGCCACAGGTTGGTTTGATGTTTTCTTCTTCTACAGCATCTGGCTGCCAGCTCAGGCACAGGCTCTTCTGACTTTGAGCAGCTGGAACAAATCCTGGAAGCTATTCCCCAAGTGAAATATATATGCTTAGATGTAGCAAATGGCTACTCTGAACATTTTGTTGAATTTGTAAAGGATGTAAGGAAGTGCTTCCCCCAACACACCATCATGGTATGTTTCTATCATCCTGCATTTGATACATTGTCTCCTCTCTTTGCTGACATTGTTCTATCATTTCACTTGTCTTCTGCTGCACTATTCTTTTAGTCTGTATGTTAATGGGTGATTATTCATGGTTCCAAGCTGTAAATGTGTATTGATGAGGGCAGTAACTGATTCAGTCTGTAA
Source organism: Orientallactaga sibirica (assembly GCA_036365145.1). NCBI lineage: Eukaryota > Metazoa > Chordata > Mammalia > Rodentia > Dipodidae > Orientallactaga > Orientallactaga sibirica. Next base: position 11,877,388 of record JAEOAD010000059.1, on the reverse strand, counting down.
ATCTAGTGTCCCTGACATCACTTACAAACCTACGATGGAACATTTATGCATTTTACTTAGTATCTTCCCACTGAAGTGTATGTATACTACAATCATATAAGCCAGGTGTGATGGCACACACTTATAGTTCTAGCACTTGGGATTTAGAGGTAGGACGATCAAGAGTACAAAGACTATTGTCACCTACAAAGTGAGCTCCAGACCAACCCTGGGCTATGAGGCCCTGTCCAAAACAAAGACACATAAAAGAGTATTTTCTGCACAGCAGTGAAGGAGGTGTCTGTACTGTCCATCAGATGGGCTGGAGAGATGGCTTAAAGCACTTGCCTGCAAAGCCCAAGGACTCAGGTTCAATTCCCTAGTTTCTATGCAAGCCAGATGCACAAGGTGGTGCATGTGTCTGGAGTTTATCTGCAGCAGCTGGAGGCTCTAGTGTGGCCATTCTGTCTGTCTCATCCTCTCTCTCAAATAAAATTTTTTTTTTCGAGGTAGGGTCTCATTCTAGCTCAGGCTGACCTGGAATTCACTATGTAGTCTCAGGGTGGCGTTGAACTCTTGACTATCCTATCTCTGCCTCCCAAGTGCTGGGATTAAAGGCATGCACCACCACACCCAGCTCCAAATAAATTTTTGTTTTTAAAGTACATTTGGGCAAATGGACATTTAGCCTGTATTTCCGTATCTTCCCCCTTTCCTGAAGCAAGAGCTTTGTGACCAGGTGTGTCTAAGTCAGTTGGCAATGAGAGGGTGATAAACCTACTCTACATCACACTGAGCTTGGTCTAGTAGTTTTCTTTGCCTCAATTTCCATGCCACTTCACGTCTCCCTGTTATGCCACCTTGTTGCTTCACATAGTCAATTCTATCCTAGACCTTGGCTTTCCCTAATTCAGTGACAATGGCCATTCCCCCTACTCTCCACAACAAACTAAGGTAGGGAGGAAGCAGGGTCCTTCGAAGTAGCTAGTGTAGAAACCTTCATAAGGTCCAGTAAGAGTCCTGGGTACATTTTTTTTTTTTTTTTTTTTAAATAATGTTGGAAAGCTAACATTAGTCTAAGCATGTGGTGTATGAGAGCACAAAGGCTTCTCCATTTCTGATGCTAAGGATTCTTTTTGCTTGCTGTGTCTCAGGCAGGGAATGTGGTAACAGGAGAGATGGTGGAAGAGCTAATCCTCTCTGGGGCTGACATCATCAAAGTAGGAATTGGGCCAGGTAAGCTGGTTCCTTGGACCAGTGTTGGTGGCAACATCCATGGAACACTTCTTTTTCACCCTTGTCTTGTTCTTTCTAGGCTCAGTGTGCACAACCCGGAAGAAAACTGGAGTGGGGTATCCCCAGCTTAGTGCAGTGATGGAGTGTGCAGATGCTGCTCATGGACTCAAAGGCCATATCATTTCAGTAAGGTCCAAGGGCTGGGCAGGGTGTGAAGCTACCAAACAGTCGCATGTTCTACAGCATGGAGGCTCTGCAAAGAATCCTAGTCAGTATTTGAGTTCTTAATTCACTTAGAGGTGGCCACTGGGATGTTGCTGACAGGGCTTGAGAAATCTAAGCGGTCTCTCACAATGCTCCTTACCTTTTTAGGATGGAGGCTGCAGCTGTCCTGGGGATGTGGCCAAGGCTTTTGGTAAGTTGGAAGGGCCAGAAGGAAGCTCCCATAGAAGAGGTGAGTCACTTCTTATGGTCTAGGGTCAGACTGAGAAGCTGAGGAAGCCACTCAGAGTCTTCTTTAGATGAACTAGTGCCCTAGAAGTTACAATACCACCTGAAACAGGCTAGCAAGAGGATTTTGACTCTCCAAAGGTAAGCCAGGGTTACTTGTGCCCTAGATTGTTGGACAACATAGATTCCTGAGTCCAACCCCAGACCCACAAAATTGCCCTCTGAGGATGGGACTGAAAACCTATTTTTCAGTTTCCCAGGTGGTCCTTAAAGTAAGAGGTCTTTGCTCATGGAACACTTAAAGGCTTATCCAACTGGAAGCAGTAGGTGGGGGAAAAGAGCAAAAGTAAAGTGGGAGAAGTCAGTACTGCCATAGGCCTTTAAAAACTCTAATTAGGCACATTAGGCAGTAGGCCCATAGATATTGTGGGTCAAGTTACCACCATGTGAAACGGAAGATGTTGGAGTATTTGTCAAGAGTAAATATGACAGTTGTTTTTGAGAGTGGCCATGTGGACTCCTTGGCCAGATGCATCTTTCCCACCTTCTTGATTTTGCAGGTGCAGGGGCTGACTTTGTGATGTTGGGAGGCATGCTCGCTGGACATAGTGAGTCAGGAGGTGAACTCATCGAGAGGGATGGCAAGAAGTACAAGCTTTTCTATGGAATGAGTTCTGAAACAGCCATGAAGAAGTATGCAGGAGGTGTAGCTGAGTACAGGTGTGTGTGGAAATCTAGCAGCTACAAGTTCTTAGAGAGCCAGGTGTGGTGGTGCATACCTTTAATCCCAGCACTTGGGAGGCAGAGGTAGGAGGATGGCCATGAGTTCGAGGCCACCCTGAGACTGTATAGTGAGTTCCACATCAGCCTGGGCTAGAGTGAGACCCTACCTCGAACCCCCTCCAAAAAAAAGTTCTTAGAGAATGTGATCATGGAGAAAGGGATGGTTCAATTCTCAAAAGAAAATTTTTGAAGGGGCTCTTACTATTAAGACAGGAAGAATTGGGCATGAGAAGTCCAGAACAAAGAGCTAATAAAAGTTTTTCCTATTCCAAGGGCTTCAGAGGGAAAGACAGTGGAAGTTCCATTTAAAGGGGATGTGGAACATACCATTTGTGACATCCTTGGAGGGATCAGATCTACATGTACCTATGTGGGAGCGGCAAAGCTGAAGGAGTTGAGCTGGAGAACTACCTTCATCCGAGTCACCCAGCAGGTGAATTCAATCTTCAGCAATACCTGCTAGACCTGAGCTGTTCTGCTCTGCTCTCTCAAGGCAGTATTCTACCACAAGGGTTCCCAAGAAGGCTTCTCACCAATAATAGCTACTATGGTTTGACAATATTCTATCCCTATCCCCTCATTCCTGAGGGCTCTTGCAATAACTATGCTTCTCTGTATACACACTCAAAATGTTAAGGGCATTCATGGAGAAGTGAGGAAGAAATCTGAGAAAATGAAACAAGGGAATCAAATGGGAATCTCGGGCCTCTGCATCTTGAAGATTACTAGGAGGAAAAGATACTGATGGTGAAAGGTTTTTTAAAAATCATGTCATGTTAATCAGCTCTACTAAATGAGACAATCAAATACTTTAAAAGTTCAGAAGTAATTAAATATTTGAAATAAGACTATAGTGTATTCTAGGTCAGCCTGGGCTAGCGTGAAACCCTACCTCAAACAAACAACAACAACCCCCCAGCCCCCCAAAACCCACTCTTTCTAGGTGAACACAGGCCCCGAAAATTGTCTAGGAGGTTGGCTGATCCAATCCTAATTCAGACCCCCTACCTGGTTTCTTGGCTGTAGGAGGTGATAATGACAGTCTCAAGGGATCCATACAGCAATCCAAGCAATTCCTGAGGTGAAAGCAAACAGAAAGTAGGGTAAAGGGGAATAAGCAAAGAATGTGCTCCTAGTAAAGAGAGGCAATTCTTCTACTCACTCTTTTTGTTCTGAAACAGAGAAGTTAGCAGGGTTCTCCTCTAGGGCCCTCTTCCCCAGGCCTTGAGATGGACTCTTATTAAATTTCCCAGTAGAAACCGTGTTTGTGCCTACAGAACATGCTGTGTCGTCCACGGGTGGTCCATGTTCTGTGCTTTCAGGTTTAGACATGATGTGGGTTGGTATACCCAGATTCCTAAATGGGAACAGCATGACCGTGGGCCGCTTTTTATGACATCCCTTAACAGATGTCCATCGGGATTGAATTTTTCGCCGTCCTAGAGGGGCCAGATTGAAGTGGTGGCCAGCTGGTGGTTCTGGGCACTTTCTTAAAGCTGGTCCTTGAGGGCCTGGCTTAGCTCTTCTTGGCTGAGGACTGTGAAGTTTTGGTTGCTGATGAAGCATCTGTTTCACCAGCTCTGTCAGATTCACTGAATCAGAAATGGACTTTTCTGAAAGAGAAAATGTCTGTACAGAAAATAGACTGGGCATGGTGGCTCACACCTATAACCCTAGCACTTGGGAGGCTGAAGTAGGATTGCCATGAAGTCAAGGCCAGCCTAGACTGTGGTGAGACTCAGCTTCAAGAAACACAAAAACAAAAGCTGAGTGTGGTAGCCTATGCCTTAAATACTAGCACTCAAGATGAGGTGGGAGGATCACTGAGAGTTTGAGGCCAATGTATGCTACAGTGAGTTCACCCCCTCCCGCCAAAAAAAATCCAAGCCCAGTATGGTGGCTCATGCCTTTACTCCCAGAATTTGGGAGGCAGAGGTAGGAGGATTGCTGTGAGTTTGAAGCCAGCTAGGGACTATAGAGTTCAGGTCAGCTTTGGCTATGAGACCCTACCTTGAAAAAAACCAAAGCCAAAACAACAACAACAAAAAACCCTCAAAAACAAAGCCGGGCGTGGTGGCGCACGCCTTTAATCCCAGCACTCAGGAGGCAGAGGTAGAAGGATCGCCGAGAGTTCGAGGCCACCCTGAGACTACATAGTTAATTCCAGGTCAGCCTGGGCCAGAGTGAGACCCTACCTTGAAAAACCAAAAAAATATATATATATAAAATATAAAAAAATAAATAAATAAAAAAACTCAAAAACAAAAACAAGCCGGCATGGTGGCGCATACCTTTAATCCTAGCACTTGGGAGGCAGAGGTAGGAGGATCACTGTGAGTTCGAGGCCACCCTAAGACTACATAGTCAGCTTAAAACTTCCAGTGGATCAATTCAAAAGATGTCAAGGTCACCCTCAAATCCATAGGTATCCCAGAGAGTCTTGGTACCTGGAAGTGGCCACCTCATGTCCACACCATACTGGCTCAAAACAAGTGAAGAGGTGATAGAAACTCCAGGCTGCATCCAACTGAGCACATCTTGAAGCTGTGGACACAGAGAGAGAGGTATGAAGACCACAGGCCTTGATAAAACCACCCCCACACTGTCCTATGCTCAGCCTTAACAACCTGCTGTGCTTGTACTGTAGGAAGTGCTTTTTCTAGCTGACACAAGTATTCAAATAACAGCTTTTCCATGGCAGCCAGAAAGGGTTCCCCATATTCCTGTTCAAGTTCCTGTATGTGGAAAAGAAATAGATCAAAGTTTAGAGAAAATGGGCTGGAGGGATGGCTTAGTGGTTAAGGTGTTGCCTGCAAAGCCAAAGGACCCAGGTTGGATTCCCCAGGACCCACGTAAGCCAGATGCACAAGGGGGCACACGCGTCTTGGAGTTCGTTTGCAGTGGCTGGAGGCCCTGGTACGCCCATTCTCTCCCTCTCTCTCTCCCTCTTTCTCTGTCTAAATAAATAAATAAATAAAAATAAATAAAATGTAAAAAGTTTAGAGAAAACAAGAGCCACATAACAGTCTCCAAATCAGCTAGTCTCACCTGCAAGCTCAAGGCCAAATCCACAGGAGCCTCTGACAGCTGCTTCACCTGTTGGCAAAAGGTTTCTTGTGCCTCCCAAACCTTCCTCCTCTCTCTCTCTGCCTGCTGAGAACACGAAAGAGACAAATGAGGTGGCAATCTGGTTGTACCACGGGGTGTGGGTTAGGGATTGTTCCAGAGATTACTCACGGCCTTAGAGGTCCCAACTACGGGTCCAGGCTCTGGGAAGTGGTGATTCAGGGCTTTTAAGACCTGGGCCCATGGCCGGCCCTGCAGGATCAACTCCACCACCACCTGCACGGTACTGCGATCAGCATCCTTACCCAGTTGGGCCTCTCCAGGTCTTCCCATCCCTCCCCTTTACATCCTTCTTTCCAATACCTTGGCCTTTAGGCCCATACAAAGGCGCTCATGGTGCCGGTAGCGAACCAAGCCCGGTGCAGCAGCGCGCAGGCATCGCAGAAACTCCAGAACCCGCGGAAAGTGCTCCACTCGGCGCAGGCGCACCACCTGCCAGCTGGCGGCCGCCGCGAAGCGCCAGGAGGCGGCGCCGGTGCCCGGAGGCGGGGTCATGGCCGGGGCCGCCCCGCGTCCTCACCCCGCTCCTCCACCTCGGCGCCCCGTCCCGATTCCTCCTAGGGGCGCGGCTCCCTCCCCGCTCGAGTCTTTCCGTCGGCGTCGGTTGGCTCGCGGGCGGACTTGGCTCTCTAATGTAAGCGAGCCAGCAAGAGTCTGCAGAGAATTGTGGCCCGACTGGAGGGGCAGGCCGTCTTGGAGGCTCAGCTCGCAGTTTTTAACGCCACCGCCGAGCGGGAGGCGGAAGTGCCTCACTTCCGGCGGAGTGCTTCGTTCTCCTGACTCCGGAAAAGGGCGGAAGAAGGACGAATGGGCGGCTTTAGTGACGTCACGACACCAGGTCGCGCCCCGTAAGACCTCTTCTTTACCTGGTACTTCGGCGCCAAGGCTGCGGCATCTGCTCTTCCTGGAGCCCCATCACTCTCCTTGTCTGTCCTTTCGGTGTACACTGCCAGCTACTGAAGCACCTCCTGCGAATTTCATTGCATTTCATTGTGTCAGGATTACAGCCGGAGAGAAACAGAAGGGGGCGCTGGCCTTTAAGAAATAAACCACAGGGCTGGAGCGATGGCTCAGCGCCTGAGGCTATTTTTTTTGCAAAGCCTAAGGATCGTGGTTCGATTCCCCGGTACCCACGTAAAAGCAGAGCACAAGGTGGTGCATGCACCTGAAGTTCGTTTGCAGTGGCTATAGGCCCTGGCACACCCATGGTCTATCTTCGTTTTTCTCTCTAATAAATAAAAATATTAGGGGGAAAAAAAAAGAATCCCAGCACTTGGGAGGCAGAAGTTGAACGATCACCGTGAGTTCAAGGTCACCCTGAGACTACATGGTGAATTCCACGTCAGCCTGGGCTAGGGTGAGACCTTGCCTCGAAAACCAGAGAGAGAGAGAGGAGCAGGGAGGGGGAGAGGCTGGAGAGATGGCATAGCGGTTAAGGCACTTGCCTGCAAAGCCAAAGGACTCAGGTTCTATTCCCCAGGGACCCAGAGAAGCCAGATGCACAACACCACCAAGGTGGCTCATGTATCTGGAGTTACTTTGCAGCAGCTAAAGGCCCTGGCGCAGCCATTATAGTTCTATCTCTTTCTCTCAAATAAATAACATTAAATTAAAAAATGTAAATTAAGCAGGGTGTGGTGGCACACACCTTTAATCCCAGCACTCAGGAGGCAGAGGTAGGAGAAGTGCAGTGAGTTCAAGGCCACTCTGAGACTACGTAGTTAACTCCAGGGCCTGGGCCAGAGTGAGACCATACCTTGAAAAATAAAAAATAAAAATAAAATCTTAAAAAAATATAAATAAAAAAACACTACAGGGCTGGAGGATGTACCTGCCATTGGGTACTGTTGCGTGCCTGAATAGGGTCTCTACTTTTGTTTTTTTCTAAGTCAGAGTCACTATTATCCTCCTACCTTAGCCTCCCCAGTGCAGACCTAGTTCTCCACCATTTAAAAAAATATTTTAAAAAATTTTATTTAAGAGAGAGATACAGAAATAGGCAGGTAGAGAGAGAAGGGGGCACTGCAAATGAACTCCAGATGCGTGTGTCCCCTTGTGCAGCTGGTTTCCGTGGGTCCTGGGGAGTTGAACCTGGATCCTTTGGCTTTGCGGGCAAGCACCTTAACCGCTAAGCCATCTCTCCAGTCCAGATTGTTTGTTTGTTGAGGTAGGGTTTCACTCTAGCTCATGCTGCCCTGGAACTCTCTGTAGCTGAGGCTGGCCTGGAACTCACAACAATACTCCAACCTCAGCCTCCCAAGTGTAGGGACTAAAGGCATGTGCCATCACACTGGTATTCTCCTCCTTTTTTATTTTTGGAGAGAGACACAGAGACAGACAGAGAGGAAGAGGGAGACAGACAGAGATGGTCACGCCAGCAGTCTCTCAGCTGCTGTGAACAAAATCCAGATGTGTGCACCCCCTTGTGGTCAATTGCGGCATTGCGCCCTTGTGTCACTTTGCATCTGGCTAAAAGTGGGACCTGGAGATTGGAACCAGGTTCTTAGGCTAAGCAGGCAGGAGCCTTACCCACTAAGCCATCTCTCCAGCCCTTCTTTTTGTTTTTTTGAGGTAGGGTCTCACTCTAGCTCAGGCTGACCTGGAATTCACTCTGTATTCTCAGGGTGGCCTCGAACTCACGGTGATCCTCCTACCTCTGCCTCCCCGAGTGCTAGGATTAAAGACATGTGCCACCACCCCCAGCTTTTTTTTTTTTTAAATAATTTTTTATTTGTTTGCAAGCAGAGAGAAAGATGAGAGACAAAGAGAATGGGCATGCCAGAGCCTCCAGCTGTTGCAAACAAACTCCAGATGCATGTGCCACTTTGTGCATCTGGCTTTATGTGGGTACTGGTGAATCAAATGCGGGCCATTAGCCTTTGTAGGCAAGTGCCTTAACCACTGAGCAATCTCTCTTCAGCCCTCTTCACCTTTTTTTTTAATTATTGTTTTTTATTGACTTTTATACTTACATACAAAAAACCCCCACCTGATATTTCCCTTCCCTCCCCCCATTCCACTTTAGAACTCAAGTCTCCATCATATCCCCTCCTTCTGTCCATTAGTCTCTCTTTTAATTTGATGTCATCATCTTTTTCTTCTATTTTGAGGGTTTTGCGAAGGTATTGCTAGGCACTGCAAGGTCATGGATATCGAGGCGAGTTTCTGTCTGGGCAGTTGCATTGTAAGAGGTCATACCCTTCCTTTGGCTCTTCCATTCTATCCACCCCCTCTTCCACAATGGTCCCTGAGCCTTGGAGGGTGTGACAGAGGTGTTTCAGTGCTGGGCACTCCTCCATCCCTTCTTCTCAGCACTATGTTGCCTTTTGGGTGATCCCAGTGGTCATCACCATCTGAAAAGAGAAGCTTCTCTAACCAGAAGTGAGAGTAGTGTTAATATGTGAATATGAACATTAAGTGTAGTGCTTTCAGGGCAGCTTGGTGAGAATAATATATACATTTAGTCAGATAAGAGCAGGCTTATACCCCTAAGGCTCCTGACCTCACCTACCATAGACTTTTACTTGGGTTTTTCAGTACCAGGTATGTATTCCCTCCCGTAGAGAGGGCCTTCAGTTCAATTATGGAGCAGTTGGTTACCCCAAGAGTAGACATGCCACTATTGCACTTCTTTACCTTTTAAGTAATAAAACCAGTTTGAAGCCAGGTGTGGTGGTTGCACACCTTTAATCTCAGCGCGAGGGAGGCAGAGGTAGGAGGATCGCTGTGAGTTCGAGGCCAATTTGGGACTACCTAGCGCCCCTCCTCCCCCCAAAATACTCAGTTTGAAAAAGAGGCATCTAATTGTTAACCTGGTTTACAGGTTTTGCGTGTGCATACGTGCATGTGTGTGCTGAGCACTTTGGAGAGAACTTAATTGATTGTTTTACTCATCTGTCTGCTTGTCATCCTGGTGCCTCTTTTTTCAAAAAAAAAATATTTGTTTATTTATTTATTTATTTAAGAGAGGGAGAGAGAGAGAGGGAAAGATACAGAGAGAGGGAGAGAGAGAATGGGCATTTCAGGGCCACCAGCGACTGCAAATGGACTCCAGATGCATGTGCCACCTTGTTCATCTGGATTACATGGGTCCTGGGGAATCTAACCAAGGTCCTTTGGCTTTGCAGCAAACACCTTAACCACTGAGCAATCTCTCCAACCCCTGGTGCCTCTTTATTTCCATCATCAAGGACAGAACCTGGCACACCATATATATTAGTTAATTCCTTATTGCTATGACCAAATACCTGACAAGAAGAAACTTTTTTAAAAAATATTTTTATTATTTATTTGCAAGCAGAGAGAAATAGATAATGGGCACACAAAGGCCTCCTGCTGAGAGGGAGTCAAGTGGCTCTTTTAGGCAGTGTTGCAGTCAGCTTCACATTGCTGGAAGAAAACACCTGATCAAGAGCAGCTTGTGGGAAAAAAAAGGTTTATTTTGGCTTACAGATGCAAGGGGAAGCTCCATGATGGCAGGGGAAAAGATGGCATGAGCAGAGGGTGGATAGCACCTCCTGGCCAACATCAGATGGACAGCAACAGCGGGAGAGTGTGCTAAACACTGGCAAGGGAACACTGGCTATAATACCCATAAGCCCACCCCCAACAATACGCTGCCTCCAGGAGGCATTAATTCCTAAATCTCCATCAGCTGGGAACCCTAGCATTCAGAACACGTAAGTTTATGGGGAACACCTGAATTCAAACCACCACATTCTGCCCCTGGCCCCCATAAACTGATAACCATCCATGATGTAAAATGCAATATATTCAGTCCAATTTTCAAAGTCCCCATAGTTCTTATCAATCCCAATGATGTTCAAACATTCCCATAGTCTGAGATCTTTTTAACTGAGCCATAATACCAAAAAATCCCCCCCCCAAACCCATAATGGCACAGAATAAGCACTCACACTGCAAAAGATGGCATTGCGCATAGCAAAAAAAAAAAAAAAAAAAAAAAAAAAAAAAAATTCAACCAATACAAGATTTAAACAGGGCAAACATCAGACTCTGTGGCTCCAAGTCCAAAAACTCTAGTCTATGACAAATCTCCAAGTCTGATAATTCTAACCAGCAACAAATTTCTGGAGTTCCAATTCCGTTCCTCCAGCTAGGCTACTCACAGTCTTGGAAAATTTCATCCAGGCCAGCAGCTCTCCCTGGCAGCCATCTTGTGGTCTCGGCATCTCCACTGCAACCCATGGTCCATTCTCACAGTTCCATCAGGTTTCCATGCAGGCATCCAGAAAACCTGCTTCACACAGCCCATGGCAGTTTCCAAAACACAAGACTGCATTACAAACTTAATGACCCTCTTTCCTGCATTTCTTTTTTTTTTAATTTTCAAATTTTCTTATTTATTTATTTATTTATTTATTTATTTATTTATTTATTTATTTATTTGAGAGTGACAGACAGAGAGACAGAGAAAGAGGCAGATAGATGAAAATGGATGAGCCAGGGCCTCCAGCCACTGCAAACGAACTCCAGATGCATGTGCCACCTTGTGCATCTAGCTTACATGGGTCCTGGGGAATCAAGCCTCAAACCGGGGTCCTTAGGTTTCACAGGCAAGCACTTAACCACTAAGACATCTCTCCAGGCCCCATACATTTCTTATACTCCATAATACCAGGTAGGGTGCCAGGTGTTAATCCAGAGGGAAATAGCAGACTTTGAAGAACAGGACATTCCTTGAGCACTCAGGTCCCTTCCAGAGAGTCTACATTCTTCTTGTTGTCCCAATGCAGGTCAGCTGGCCCATTCTCAAAGGTTGTAATCTCTCATATAATTGCATCTGAGTGAGCAGAAGTTTCAGCCCAAAGATTTCATTTCTGTGCCATATCCCTCTGGTCACACCAGTCCATTTCTATGCAATGCAACCCTGCACAATTTCTCAGGATACAGGCATAACAGTAAGCCTTTCTCACACAAACTGCTTCTAGCTCAGTCCAGGCAAAGCTCTTTTCTTACCCTCATAAGCCAAACCTCACAGTCCTTAGTTTTTATTGCATTTAGATCTTTCAACTCTGACCAGAATAGGTCCATCAAGCTGTACTTATAGCACTGCAAGGCTTCTCTTAGGTCAAGGTTTCAAATCCTTCCACATTCTTCTAGAAGATCAGCTACAAAAGGCCAATGCCACAAAGTCAGATATCTAACAGCAATCCCACTCTTGGTACCAACTTTACTGTTGTAGTCAGGTTTGCATTGCTGGTAGAAAACACCTGACCAAGAACAGCTTGTGGGAAAAAAAGGTTTCTTTTGGCTTATAGACTCAACGGGAAGCTCCATGATGGCGGGGAAAATGATGGCATGAGCAGAGAGTGGACATCTCCTCCTGGCTAACATCAGATAGACAACAACAGCAGAAGAGTGTGCCAAACACTAGCAAGGGGACATTGGCTATAATACCCATAAGCCTGTCCCCAAAATACACACTGCCTTCAGGAGGCGTTAATTCCAAATCTCTATCAGCTGGGAACCTAGCATTCAGAGCACCTAAGTTTACAGGGGACACCTGACTCGAACAACCACAGGCAGCTAGGGTGACCCCTGAAAGTAAAAAAATCCACAGTGTCTTTGGGGCAGGACCTAACTTTTTATCTTTTACCTAGATCTGTTTTTCCACAAAACAACCTGGGCTCCTCCTGGGAGGGAGGTCTCTCCTAGGATTTAAATCTAGCCCTAACATTGTGGTTGGTCAAAGTTCAGCGCCTAGAATTTGGTTTCATGGTTAGCTTCTTTCTGAGACAGCCCCTAGCCCAAATCAATCATCTGTCCCTTAGGTGAGCTGAGCTGGAATGTAGGGCCCACCACATAAGGTTATAAATATGTTTGCAAGGGGGAAACAAGGTCTCTGTGCTGCCTGACCTCTCCTGAACTTCCAGCTGCTGGTGAGTTCCTCCTTGGCTTGGCCCAGTTGGGCTGAGCTGAGGGGAGAGCGCCCTAGCCTGTACTCTCCACATGGGTTCTTTCTCTCCTCCAGCTTCCCACATGGCAGGAGCTTTTTGAACTTTCTTTTTTCTCCACAGTTTTCCCAGGCCCTCCACATAAGATCTCAAGCCATGAGGGTGTTTTTCCTTGGTTCTGTACTTACCTCAATAAATATAATGATTTAATAATTATCCCTCTTAGTCTTTTTTATTCAAGTCTTTGATTAAAAGTAGATACAGAGTCAGGCGTGGTGGCGCATGCCTTTAATCCCAGCACTCAGGAGGCAGAGGTAGGAGGATCGCTGAGAGTTCGAGGCCACCCTGAGACTGCATAGTGAATTCCAGGTCAGCCTGAGCCAGAGTGAGACCCTACCTCGCAAAACCAAAAAAAAAAAAAAAAAAAAAAAAAAAAAAGATACAGACCTAGGGTTTAGGGTTCAAGGACTTTCCTGAACCCCTAACACCCTGTTATACTGCCACTGTAAACAAACTTCAGATGCACGTCCTACTCTGTGCATGTTGCTTTCTGTGAGTACTGGGGAATTGGACCCAGGCTGTCTGGTTTTGCAAGCACGTGTCTTTAACCACTGAGCCATCTCTCCAGCCCACAGAAAGCAACTTAAGGAAGAAGGGGTTTATTTTAGCTTACCAGTTGAGGCTACAGCACATCATGGTAGGAAAGGCATGGAGGGAGGAGCTTGAGGCAACTGATCACATTTAGTCCACACTGAGAGAATAGTAATAGATAAATGCTATTGTTCAGCTGACTTTTTTTCTTGCTTCTTTTTATTCAGTTCAGGAACCTACACTACATATATCAATTACCTTCTCATTGCTGAGACAGAATACCTGTCCAAAAGCAGCTTAAGGAAGGAAAGGGTTTATTTCAATTTACATTTTTAAAAATTTTTATTTATTTATTTGTAGAGAGAGAGAGAGGGAGAGAGAATGGACACACCAGGGCCTCCAGCTACTGCAAACAAACTCTAGACACATGTACCACTATGTGCATCTGGCTTATGTGGGTTCTGGAGAATCAAACCTTGGTCCTTAGGCTTTGTAGGCAAATGCCTTAACTGCTAAGCCTTTCTCTAGGCCCTCAACTTACATTTCTGAGGGGAAGTCTATCATGGTAGGGCAAGCATGACAGGAGCAGACAGCTGTCATCACATCTTCACATAAGCAGGAGAGAAGAAATGGACTGGACTGGTCAAGGCCTGTTCCTGGTGACACACTTCCTCCAGCAAGGCTCCACCTCCTAAAGATTCCATGAACTTCCCAAACAGTGCCACCAACTGGGGATTAAGTATTCAAACACAGGCTATGGTGGACATTTTACGTTCAAATCTCCAGGGTCTGAAATGGCCCGCAGTCAGGTTGGGTCCTCACACCTCAATCTAATATAGAAAACTCCTCACAGACATTCCAAAGATTTGTACCGTGATTAATCTACTTTTTTCATATTTTATTTTTACTTATTTATTTGAGGTAGGGTCTCTCTCTACTCTAGTCCAGGCTGACCTGGAATTCACTATGTATTCCCATGGTGGTCTTGAACTCACAGAGATCTTCCTACCTCTGCCTCCCAAGTGCTGGGATTAGAGGCTTGCACCACCACACCTGGCTCCCTTTTTATTATTCTTTATGCAGATAGATCTGAATTTGCCTTGGGTTGTTTTCATTCTTTCTCATTGGATATGGTACATGCCCATATATCCCAGGCTGAGGGAGATTGAGGCAGAAGGATTGCTGTGAGTTCAAAAGCCAACATGGGTTAATAGTAAGATCCTGTCTCTCAAAAGGATATTCTAATATATATTTGGTTTTTCAAGGTAGGGTCTCACTTTAGCTCAGGCTGACCTGGAATTCACTATGTAGTCTCAGGGTGGCCTTGAACTCATGGCAATTTTCCTTCCTCTGCCTCGCAAGCACTGGTATTAAAGGTATCTACCATCACACCCGGCTTCTAACATATTTTGCAAAGCATGTGTACTATTGACAGATTTCCTTAACTTTGTTACAGAAACAATTTCCTTTTGGAGGATATATTTTCTTTTTTTTTAAGTGTTAAAATTTTTTTTTATTGACAACTTCTATACTCATAATTAACCATGATATTTCCCTCCTCTCCCCCACTCTCCTTCAAAACTCTACTCTCCATCATATCTCCTCCCTCTCTCCATTAGTCTCTCTTAATTTGATGTCATCATCTTTTTCTCCTATTATGAGGGTCTTGTGAAGGTATTGCTAGGCACTGCGAGGTCATGGATAACAAGGCCAATTTCTGTCTGGATAGTTGCATTGTAAGAAGTCGTATCCTTCCTTTGGCTCTTACATTCTTTCCACCACCTCTTCCGCAATGGACTCTGAGCCTTGGAGGGTGTGACAGAGATGTTTCAGTGCTGGACACTCCTCCGACCCTTCTTCTCAGCACTGTTGCCTTTTGGGTCATCCTGGTGGTCATCTCCATCTGAAAAGAGAAGCTTCTCAATCCAGAAGGCATCTTCAGTTGTAAGTACCAAGTCCATGCCTGTTCCTGCTTGGAGCTTCTGGCTTCCTGGTGGCATCCAATCTGCCCAGGGTCCTTTACTTCCCTGTGAGGTGAGGCGAGGTTAGGCGTATGCCATCTTGACTGGAACTCTGGAGGATATGTTTTCTGTATACAAAATACGAGGTTGGTGGTCTTTTCTACCCTTCAGTGCTGTAGATATTTGCTCCCTTCTTGCTTGCATGGTTCTGTTTGGAAATCTTTATTTATCTGCAAAGAGACAGACAGAGAGAAGAGAGAGAATGGGTGTACCGGGGCTTCCAGCTGCTACAAATGATCTTCAGATGCATGTACCACTTTGTGGGTGCTGGGGAATCAAACCTCAGTCATTAGGCTTTGCAGGCAAGCAGCTGCAAAAAATATATATATTTGATTGCAGTGGCTGAGGTTCTGGCACGCCAATTCTACCCCCACACACTGTCTCTTTCTCTGTATCTCGCTCTAAAATAAAAAGAAAAAAAAAAGGCAAAAAAGCACTGAACTGGGTGTGGTCCATGTCTTTAATCCCAGCACTTGGGAGGCAAAGGTAGGTGGATTGCAGTCAGAGTGTCATATATATGAATGTTGTTTTGTGTTTGTGTGTTGGTATTCACTGTGCTTACTGTTCTCTGAGCTTTCTGGATCCGTGTTTAGTATCTATGACTAGTTTGGGACAATTGTCAGTCATTGCTTCAAATATTTCTTCATATGCTAGTCTCATTTTTGTGTGTGTGTTGCATGAACTTTTCCTGGGGAGCTGAAAAAAGTCTATACATGGGCCAAAGTAAGAGACTCACCAAGTCTAGCTTGGTGAACCAATGTGTTTATGGGGCTTACTTTACAGGAGCAAGAGTGAGGAATTACTTACAGGAGTAAGTAAAAAGTCTTACCCCAGCAGTGATGAAGACTTGCTCTTAGCTGCATAGATGGAGCCCCTTCCCCTTCATTTAACCTTCCACACACCATATATCCTGTCATCTTTCAAGACCACATGCAGCTGGGCAGAATTATACACAGCTGGGAGGAAGTTGCCAGGAGTGACTGGATCCCTTTGTTGCAGGAATTTCCTGAATGAGACTCAGAGCCAAGCAGACAGAGGAAGATTTATTCATGCTAGTGGCTGACACCCAGATCACTCTGTAATGGTGCCAGCCCCGAGCTCAGGCAAGAGGGGCTTTTTATATCTTTCTTCCTACAAGCAAACAAGGTTACAGAAGCATACATGGCATGAGCGTGCAGCTACATAATTTAAATTTCTTGTAATTTTTGTTCTAGTCAGCCCCAGACTATCAATAACTCACAGCGTGGGCAGGGAACTTATTTCTATGCTCCTTGGTCTCCCCCTGTGAAGGCTTGTGGAAGGAAGCTAATCTCTCTGTTCTCTCCCTGCAGGTGGCTCAAGGGCTACCAGGGATGTATCTCTGCTCTTTGTGGGTAACTTCAGGACTGTTGGGGGGGCTCTGTAACCCAGCACAAGTTTTTCTCTTATTGCTATTTTCTGCTAGACCTTCTATGTGAGAACATCAACAGGCTATATCTTATTTATTTATTTTTTATTTTTGGGTTTTTAAAGTTCTTTTTTAAATTTTTTATTTTATTTGTTTGAGAGTGAGCAAAAAGAGGCATATATAGAAAGAGTGGTTGTGCCAGGGCTTTCAACCACTGCAAACGAACTCCAGACTCATGTGTCACCTTATGCATCTGGCTTTTGTGGGTTCTGGGTCCTTTGGCTTTGCAGGAAAGCACCTTAACCACTAAATCATTTCTCTAGCTCAGACTTTTTAAAAAAAAATTTAATTCTTTTTTATTTATTTATTTGAGAGAGAAAGAGGTAGAAAGAGAGAAAGCAAGCACAGGGCCTCCAGCTACTACAAACAAACTCCATATTCTTGTACCACCTTATGCAACTGGTTTCATGGGTCCTGGGGAATGGAACCTGGGTCATTGGTATTGTAGGCAAGCACCTTAACTGCTAAGCCATCTCTCTAGCCCTATTATTTTCTTTTTCTTTAAAAATCTTTTTATGTGTGTGTGTGTGAGAGAGAGAGAGAGAGGAGGGAGAGAGAGAGAGAGAACTGGTATGCCAGGGCCTCCAGCCACCGGAATTGAACTCCAGAAATGTGTGCCTCCTTGTGTGCATTTGTGACCTTGCACACTTGTGTCACCTTGTGCATCTGGCCTATGTGGGATCTGAAGAGTAGAACATGGATCCTTAGGGCGTCATAGGCAAGTGCTTTAACTGCTAAGCCATCTTTCCAGCCCTCTAGCTATATTTTTAATTTTAATTTTATTTATTATTATTTTTTTAAATTTATTTTTTTTAATTTTTTTAATTATTTTATTTATTTTTTGTTTTATTGCTGTGAACGAAATCAATGCATCTGTGGCATTGCGCCCTTGTGTCACTTTGCATCTGGCTAGACAACCGCTGGAGATTGGAACCAGCAGGCTTAGGAGGCAGGCGCCTTAACTTTCCATCTCTCCAGCCCCCACTTTTTTTTTTGAAACTTCAATTGTAGACAATATCCCATGGTATCCTCCCTCCCCACTTTCCCTTTGAAACTCACTCAATCAGTCTTCCTCTTTTTTAGTTTGATGTCATGATCTTTTCCTCCTATTATGATGGTTATTTATTATTATTATTGATTTTTCGAGGTAGGATTTCACTCTAGTTTAGGCTGCCCTGGAATTCACTATGTACTCTCAGGGTGGCCTCGAACTCCCAGTGATCCTCCTACCTCTGCCTCTCCAATGCTGGGATTAAAGATGTGTGCCACCATACCTTGCTTAATTTTTTTATCTGAGAGAGAGAGAGGCAGATATATATATAGAGAGAATGGGTGTGCCAGGGCATCTAGCTACTGCAAATGAACTCCAGATGCATGTGCCATCTAGTGCATCTGGCTTTACATGGGTATTGGGGAATCAAACCTGAGTCCTTTGGTTTTGCAGGTAAGCACCTTAACTACTAAGTCATCTCTTTAGCCCAAAATATGTGTGTAAATTTATATTTATTTATTTATTTTTGTTTTTTCAAGGCAAGGCCTCACTCTAGCCCAGGTTGACCTGGAATTCACTATGTAGTCTCAGGGTGGCCTCAAACTCACGATGATCCTCCTACCTCTGCCTCCCAAGTGCTGGGATTAAAGACATGCACCACCATGCCTGGCTTTTTATTTATTTGTTTATTTATTTGGGTTTTTGAGGTAGGGTCTCACTCTAGCTCAGGCTGTCCTGGAATTCACTATGTAGTCTCAGTGTGGCCTTGAACTCTCGGAGATCCTCCTACCTCTGCCTCCCAAGTGCTGGGATTAAAGGCATGCACCACCATGCCCAGCTATTTTGTTTTTTTGAGGCAGTGTCTCACTGTAGCCCAGTCTAACCTGGAATTCACTATGTAGTCTCAGGGTGGCCTCGAACTCATGACAATCCTTCTACCTCTGCCTCCCAAGTGCTGGGAATAAAGGCATGTGCCACCACGTCCGGCTTATATCTTTTTTTTAAATGACTAAGAGAGAAGCAAGAGTGAGCTAGTTCTGAATACTCTATGGGGGTGAACTAATCAACCCACTTCAGCAACACACCTCTTCTAGCAAGGCTCAGCAAGGCTGAGTTGGAAGCTTAATCAAAAACATTTGAGCTGGGTATGGTGGGTCACACATTTATTCCCAACACTTGGGAGGCAGAGGTAGGAGGATTGCCATGAGTTTGAGGCCACCCTGAGACTGCATAGTGAATTCCAGGTCAGCCTGGACTAGAGTGAAACCCTATCTCAAAAAAAAGGGGGGGAGGAATGGCTGGAGAGATGGCTTAGTGGTTAAACGCTTGCCTGTGAAGCCTAAGGACCCCAGTTCGAGACTAGATTCTCCAGAGCCCAGGTAAGCCAGATGCACAAGGGGTGCTTGCATCTGGAGTTCATTTGCAGTGGCTGGAGGCCCTGGCACACCCATTTTCTCTCTCTCTCTCTACCTGCCTATTTCTGTATCTCTCTCTCTCTCTCAAATAAATAAATAAAATATTTAAAAAATTAAAAACCCAAAAATCAACCAACCAACCAACCAAACAAAATAAAAAAGCACTTGAGGAGACATTTTACATTAAGACCATCACTGGAGTCGGCATGCATGGCTGAGTGGAACTGTTGATGACAGATCTTCCCCAGCAAGCTGAACTACAAACACTAGCCAGTGGACAGGAAGCTTCTAGCTGACTCACCTTGATTTTTTCATGTCCTACAGCCCAAGAATGTGGTATCTTTAGAAATAGGGTCTTGAACTGGGCGTGGTGGTGCACGCTATTTAATCCTAGCACTCGGGAGGCAGAGATACGATTGCCATGAGTTGGAGGCCAGCCTGAGACTACATAGTGAATTCCAGGTCAGCCTGCACTAGAGTGAGACCCTACCTTGAAAAACCAAAAAAAAAAAAAAAAAAAAAAAAAAAAGGAATAGGGTCTTGGCCCAGCATGGTGGCACATGTCTTTAATCCCAGCACTTGGGAGGCAGAGGTAGGAGGATCGTCATGAGTTTGAGGCCACCCTGAGACTACATAGTGAATTCCAGGTCAGCCTGGACTAGAGTGAAGCCCTACCTCAAAAAACCAAAACAATAGCCGGGCGTGGTGGCGCACGCCTTTAATCCCAGAACTCGGGAAGCAGAGGTAGGAGAATTGCCATGAGTTCAAGGCCACCCTGAGACTACACAGTGAATTCCAGGTCAGCCTGAGCAAGAGCGAGACCCTACCTGGAAAAACCAAAAACCAAACAAACAAACCCACAAACCCCAAAATAATAATAATGTTAACAAGATTCAATACAGTGCAAAAAAATGTCATCATTTTCTCAAAAGCTCAGTGTTGGGTATAGTGACATGGATAAGAGGCACTGCCTTAGTTAGCCACTACACTCTCCATGAGCTGTTCCACTTCCTCATTGTTGGCTGCCATGCATCTCCCTATTTTTTTTTCTTTTCAGTTTTTCGAGGTAGACTCTCACTCTAGCCCAGGCTGACCTGGAATTCATTATGTAATTTCAGGCTGACCTCTAACTCATGGGGCATCTAGATGTGCACCACCATGCCCAGGATCCCTATTTTTTCATTTTGTTTTGATTTGTTTTCCGAGGTATGGTCTCACTCTAGCCCAGGCTGACCTGGAATTCACTCTGTATTCTCAGGGTGGCCTCGAACTCATGGTGATCCTCCTACCTCTGCCTCCCGAGTGCTGGGATTAAAGGCCTGCGCCACCACACCTGGCCAGGATCCCTATTTTTTAATTTTGATTTTTAAGACTATTTTTATTTATTTATTTATTTACAAGGAGACGGAGAGAAAGAGAGAGAAAATGAATGGGCACGCTAGGGCTTCTAGCCACTGCAAATGAACTCCAGATGCATGTGCTACTTTGTGCATCTGGCTTTATGTGGGTACTGGGAGAATTAATTTTAGCCACTGAGCCATATCTGTGGCCCTATTTTTATTTTTATTTATTTATTTGTTTATTTGTTTTTGTTTTTCAAGGGAGGGTTTTGCTCTAGTCCAGGCTGACTTGGAATTCACTATGTAATCTCAAGGTGTCCTTGAACTCATGGCAATCTACCTACCTCTATCTCCCAAATGCTAGGATTAAAGGCATGTGCCACCATGCCCAGCTATTTTTATTTTTAAAACATTTTTATTCTTATTTATTTATTTAAGGAGAGAGAGAGAGAGAGAGAGAGAGAGAGAATGGATATGCCAGGGCCTCCTGCTACTGCAACTGAACTCCAGATGCATATGCCACCTTGTGCATCTGGCTTCTATGGGGCCTGAGGAATTGAACCAGGATCCTTTTGCTTTGTAGGGAAATGCCTTAACCATTAAACCATCTCTCCGGCCTCCCCTTTTTGTTTTTTGTTTTTTTTTCTGAGGTATGGATTCTCTCTAGCCCAGGTTGATTTGGAATTCACAAGTAGTCTCAGGGTGGCATCGAACTCACGACAATCCTACCTCTGCCTCCTGACCTACTTTTTTTTTTGAAGCAGGGTTTCACTCTAGCCCAGGCTGACCTCAAACTCACAGCTATCCTTCTTCAGCCTCCCAAGTTCTGGGACTAAAGGCTTGTGGCACCATGCCCAGTATTTCTTGGGCCAAGGAAAATCTGGGCTGTGCATTTGCCTACTGGCCACCCACTAAACTCCAGTGAGTACTCTGGATCTGACAGACTTCAGGCCAGAGCAAAGGTTGCTGCCTCTCCATAGGCTGCACTTGGCTACTGAAAGGGCTCTGGGCTGGCAAACAATCTCTAACTCCAGGGAAGAAATGTGTACGGCATACTCTGATGGGCTAGTTGATCACCCCTAGGATGAGCTCAGGCCTTTTTACCTGCACATTCCATCGCCATATCCATCTGCTGATATCCACTGGCCCTGATTCTGCTAGGAGCCAAAGCACACCTGACTGTAGCATTCACAAAAGCCCAAATGGTCTACAAAAAAAAAAAAAAAAAAAAATCAATGAGGGCTGGGCGTGGTGGTGCACGCCTTTAATCCCAGCACTCGGGAGGCAGAGGTAGGAGGATTGCCATGAGTTCAAGGCCAGCCTGAGATTACATAGTGACTTCCGGGTCAGCCTGGGCTACAGTGAAACCCTACTTTGAAAAACAAAATAAAATAAAACAAAACAAAACAAAAATCAATTGTCTCCCTGCATGGTCTTCACCTGTGAGCAACCTTGACCATCCCACTAGGGAAGCAGCTAATTTGGCTCCCTCCTCACAAGAGCGTGGGAGCTATCATCCACCTCTTCAGTGAACTATAAGGGATGACATACCATTGCATCCATCTCATCCTCTCCTCCATCCATCTTACCTACTAAATCAGAGGCTAACATGAAGGATGCCATGCTCATGTTTGTTTTATAATTCCTTATACTGGAAAATTCTTTCAGGGAAGACAGCTGAGCCTCAGTTACATGTTGTATCGCCCATAGCAGAGGCAATGCAAGTTCTGCAGTTCCCTTAAAATCCTTTTCCAGAGTTGAGCATAGCGTTGCATGCCTATAATCCCAGCACTTAGGAAGCAGAGGTAGGAGGATTGCTGTGAGTTCAAGGCCAGCCTGGGACTAGAGAGTTCCAGGTCAGCCTGGGCTAAAAATCTTTTCCATTGCTGGGGAGGTTTCTCAGTGGTTAAAGGTGCTTGCTTGCAAAGCCTGTTGGTTGGTTTCAATTCCCCAGTACCCACATAAAACCAGGTGCATCCCCCCCCAAAAAAAAGCAACATTACAGGCCATTGCCGAGGCTCTTGGTTTCCCACCAGGAATAGATGGTAAGACCCTATTGCTGAAGACTCCACATGCTTGGGCTGCAAGGTCACTGAGAAATTCTGCTGGAGCTGAGCTAAAAACTTTCTTCGTGTAGACCAGCTGATAGAAAGCTGGAAAAAGCTACACTGCATGAAGCTCCATGGGAGAGAGAGAAATCACCAGTGGAGATAAACAGTGGACACTACAAGCCTTAAGTTTGGCCAGCCAGGCCAAATGAGCCAACAGGTGCAATAATGACATGTCTGTTATGGGGGAAACCAATCACTCTCTAATTGGATTAGAGGTCCACTCCATGGGAGACAATACATGTCTGATACTGAAAACCTATGATGGGGAAAGTCATGAGCCCTAGGGGTGTAATGTCTGTTGGTGTCTGGCTAAATGTATACATTTATACTATGTATGTATACTATGCTCATCAAACTGCCATGTATGCACCCCTTTTTAATGTTTATACCCTATGTTGATGCTACTCTCATGTTTGATTAGATAAGCTTCTCTTTTCAGACGGCGGTGACCTTGGGATGACTCACAAGTCACCATGGTGCTGAGAAGTGACAGAGGAGTGCTCAGCACTGAAACATCTCTATCATACTTTCCAGGACTCAGGGTCCATTGTTCAACTGAGGCAGAATTACTTATAACTGGAAGGGAGGTACAGGAGGGAGTGTCTTGAGTGAGGGTCTAATGACCTTCCCCACACCTTCCTATGAGGGAAGTCAACAGGGTAGATTTCCTCCTCTCCTCTTCTTTATTTTTCCTTCCTTCCTTCCTTCCTTCCTTCCTTCCTTCCTTCCTTCCTTCCTTCCTTCCCTCCCTCCCTCCCTCCCTCCCTTCCCCTCCTCCCTCCTCCCCTCCTCTCCCTCCTTTTTTTCTTTCTTTCTTTCTTTCTTTCTTTCTTTCTTTCTTTCTTTCTTTCTTTCTTTGAGGTAGAGTCTCACTATAGTGAGACTTAGAATTCACTCTGTAGCCTCAGGCTGGCCTCAAACTCACAGTGATCCTCCTACCTCTGCCTCCTGAGTTCTGGGATTAAAGGCGCCACCACACCCTGCAAAGGGTATATCTTCTTGTGAGTCCCTGGCTGGTAATTACAGCTGCTCTGATTAAGGTGGTAATGGCTGTTGTGCTTGGAGAACAGCATTCCACAATGGAATGCTACACCTGCAATTATCCCACAACTCTTGGATGCTCTTTTTCATAGTTTATTATTTGCATTTCAGTTTTAGTAATTAAAAAAATTTATTTATTTGAGAGTGACAGAGAAAGAGGAAGATAGATATATAGAGAGAATGGGCATGCCAGGGCCTCCAGCCACTGCAAACAAACTCCAGATGCATTTGCCACTTGGTGCATCTGGCTTACATGGGTCCTGGGGAATTGAGCCTTGAACTGGGGTCCTTAGGCTTCACAGGCAAGTGCTTAACCACTAAGCCATCTCTCCAGGCCCCAATTTTTTTTAAAATTTATTTAGTTATTTATTTATTTGCAAGCAGAGATAGATAGAGATGAAGAGAGACAGACAGAGAGAGAATGGGTGCACCAGGGCCTGTAGCCGCTGCAAATGAACTCCAGATGCATGTGCCCCTTGTACATCTGGTTTAAATGGGTCCTGGGGGCCAAACCTGGTCCTTTGGCTTCACAGGCAAATGCCTGTTGCCACAAAATAATCTCTCAGGCTAATTTTTTTTTTGAGACAGTCTCATAGCACAGACTGTCCTCAAACTAGGCTTACTATATAGCCCAGGATGTTGTTGAACTCCTGATCCTCCTGCCTCCATCTCCAAAGTTCTGGGATCACAGGTGTGCATACTATGCCCAGGTTCGTGTGGTACTTGGGATTGAACCTATAGGGCATCATGTATTCTAAACACTCTTCCAATTGAGCTGCTACATTCTCTGCCCCAGTTTTAGAAGCTTGCTTGCTTGTGCTTGCTTTCTCTCTCTCTCTTCTCTTTGTTTTTTGAGGTAGGGTTTCACTCTAGCCCAGGCTGACCTGGAATTCACCTTGTAGTCCCATGCTGGCCTTGAACTCACTCATGGTGCTCTGCCTACCTCTGCCTCTCGAGTACTGGGATAAAGGTGTGGACTGCCACATACAGTCTTTCATTTTTGATATTTGTTTTTTTTTTTTTTTGATTTTTCAAGGTAGGGTCTCGCTCTAGCCCAGGCTGACCTGGAATTCACTATGTAGTCTCAAGGTGGTCTTGAACTCATAGTGATCCTTCTACCTCTGCCTCCCAAGTACTGGGATTAAAGGCGTGCGCCACCATGCCCGACATTTACTTTTTTTTTTGGTTTTTCGAGGTAGGGTCTCACTGTGGTCCAGGCTGACTTGGAATTAACTATGTAGTCTCAGGGTAGCCTCGAACTCACGGTGATCCTCCTACCTCTGCCTCCAGAGTGCTGGGATTAAAGGCGTGCACCACCATGCCCGGCTTTTTTTTTTTTTTTTTAAGTAGAGTCTCACTCTAGCAGGCTGACTCATAACTCACTCTGAATCCCAGGCTGGCCTTAGCCTCCCTAAGTGCTGGGATTAAAGATATACACTACCATGTCAGAAGTTTTGGAAGTTTCTATTGGCAATTCTTCAAGCTCGCTGATTTTCTTCCTCAGCTATATTCAATCTATTGATGAGCCCATCAATGGCATTGTTTCTATTATAGTGTTATTTCTTCCATTGCTTCATATTTATATATTGGTTTTTCAAGGTAGGGTCTCACTTTGGCTCAGGCTGACCTGGAATTCACTCTGTACTCTCAGGGTAGCCTCAATTCACGGCAATCCTTCTACCTCTGCCTCCTGGGATTAAAGGCGTGAGCCACCATGCCTGGCTAAAAACATATATTTTATTTATTTATTTGTTTGAGAGAGAGAGAGAGAAAGAGGCAGAGCATCCAGCCCCTGGAAACAAACTCCAGATGCATGCACCCCTTGTGCATCTGGCTTACGGGGTCCTGGAGAATTGAAGCAAGGTCCTTAGGATTTGCAGGCAAACGCCTAAACCACTAAGCCATCTCTCCAGCCCTTTATTGTTTCTTTCTTAGAATTTCATATCTCTGTCTACATTACCACCTGCTTTTTCATACTGTCCATCTTTCCTATAAAACTTGTTGCATGCTGGCATGGTGGCACACACCTTTAATTCCAGAACTTGGGAGGCAAAGGAAGGATTGCTGAGTTCAAGGCCACCCTGAGACTACTTAGTGACTTGAAGGTCAGCCTGGGCTAGAGTGAAACCCTGTCTCAAAAAAAAAAAGTAAATAAAGGGGGCTGAAGAGATGGCTTAGCGGTTAAGGTGTTTGCCTGCAAAGCCAAAGGATCCCGGTTCAATTCTCTAGGACCCATGTAAGCCAGATGCACAAGGGGGCATATGCATCTGGAGTTTGTTTGCAATGGCTGGAGGCCCTAGCATGCCCTTTCTCTTCTCTCTTTCTTTCTCTCTGCATCTTTCTCTCTCTCAAATAAATAAGTAAAATAAATTTAAAAAATAAAATAATAATTAATTAATAAAATTAAAATCTGTTGCAGTTACTTTCTCATTGTTGAGACAAAACACCTGACCACAAGCAGCTATGGGAGGAAAGGTTTATTTCTGGCTTACACTTTCAGTTCCCTCATGGCAGGGGAAGTATGACAGGCCTGAGCAGGAAGCCTGGGTTACATCTCCACTTCAACAGGAAGGAAGTAGCTCTGAACACCCAGTGGGCTGCTAATATAAACCTCAAGGTTAGCCCTCAGTGACTCACCTCTTCCAGCAAGGCTCCACCTCCCAAAGGCCCCACCAGCTAGAGACCAAATATTAAATATACAGGGCTGGGCGGGGCGCAGTACAACGGCCTCACAGGACACTGGTGAAATACCACTACACTTATCATTTTCTCACTGACCTGGTGAGGTGAGTGGCTGGGGTGGGAGGGTGGGGAGACACAGCTGGACCTGACCCAATCCAGGGAAAGTGCCAGGTGGGGAGTTTGACTGGGGCGGTACACCTGTCAAACGGTAATACAAAATACAGGGTTGGGCTGGAGAAATGGCTCAGCAGTTAAGGTATTTGCCTGTAAAGCCTAATGAGCCAGGTTCAATTCCCCAATACCCATGTAAAACTGGATGCATAAAGTGGCACATGCATCTGGAGTTTGTTTGCAGTGGCACTATGTCCTGTTATGCCCATTCTCTCTCTCTCTCTGCTTGCACATAAATAAATAAATAATATTAAAAAATACATTAAGTGTATGGGAGACATTTCATTCAAAGCACCACAAAGCCATATAGACCATCATTTTCAAACTTTTGGTCTGATAATTCTGTCCTGTTTGCCATTTCTGAGCCTGGTTCTTATGCTTGCTATGCCTTGTCAAACTTTTGTTTTCCTTTTTTTTTTTTTTGATTTTCGAGGTCTCAAGGTGGCCACAAACTCATGGCAATCCTACTATCTCTGCCTCCCGAGTGCTGTGATTAAGGCATGCACCACCATAGCCAGCCTTATTTTCTTTTATTTTATTTATTTATTTGAGAGAGAGAGAATGGGTGCACCAGGGCCTTTAGCCACTGAAAACAACTCCAGACACTTGGGCCCCTTGTTCATCTGGCTAACATGGTACTGGGGAATCAAATCTGGGTTCTTTGGCTTTGCAGGAAAACGCCTTAACTGCTAAGCCATACCTCCAGCCATTGTTTTCTTTTTTTGTCTTTTAATATTCAGTTTAATTTTTTTTGTAGAAAGTCAGAGGTATTGCTGGGTATGATGATACATACCTTTCATCTCAGCATTTGGGAGCAGGCAGAGGCAGGAGGATCGCTGTGAATTCAAGGCCAGCCAGGACTACAAAGTGAGTTCCAGGTCAGTCTGGGCTAGAGGGAGACCCTAACTTGAAAAGAAAAAAGAAATAAAGTCAGATGTGTAAAAGTAATAGTGCTGGAGAGATGGATTAGTGGTTAAGCACTTGCCTGTGAAGCCTAAGGACCCTGGTTTGAGGCTCGATTCCCCAGTGCCCACATAAGCCAGATGCACAAGGGGGCATATGCATCTGGAGTTTGTTTGCAATGGCTGGAGGCCCTAGCATGCCCTTTCTCTTTTCTCTTTCTTTCTCTCTGCATCTTTCTCTCTCTCAAATAAATAAGTAAAATAAATTTAAAAAATAAAATAATAATTAATTAATAAAATTAAAATCTGTTGCAGTTACTTTCTCATTGTTGAGACAAAACACCTGACCACAAGCAGCTATGGGAGGAAAGGTTTATTTCTGGCTTACACTTTCAGTTCCCTCATGGCAGGGGAAGTATGACAGGCCTGAGCAGGAAGCCTGGGTTACATCTCCACTTCAACAGGAAGGAAGTAGCTCTGAACACCCAGTGGGCTGCTAATATAAACCTCAAGGTTAGCCCTCAGTGACTCACCTCTTCCAGCAAGGCTCCACCTCCCAAAGGCCCCACCAGCTAGAGACCAAATATTCAAAATACAGGGCTGGGCGGGGCGCGGTACAACGGCCTCACAGGACACTGGTGAAATACCACTACACTTATCATTTTCTCACTGACCTGGTGAGGTGAGTGGCTGGGGTGGGAGGGTGGGGAGACACAGCTGGACCTGACCCAATCCAGGGAAAGTGCCAGGTGGGGAGTTTGACTGGGGCGGTACACCTGTCAAACGGTAATACAAAATACAGGGTTGGGCTGGAGAAATGGCTCAGCAGTTAAGGCATTTGCCTGTAAAGCCTAATGAGCCAGGTTCAATTCCCCAATACCCATGTAAAACTGGATGCATAAAGTGGCACATGCATCTGGAGTTTGTTTGCAGTGGCACTATGTCCTGTTATGCCCATTCTCTCTCTCTCTCTGCTTGCACATAAATAAATAAATAATACTAAAAAATACATTAAGTGTATGGGAGACATTTCATTCAAAGCACCACAAAGCCATATAGACCATCATTTTCAAACTTTTGGTCTGATAATTCTGTCCTGTTTGCCATTTCTGAGCCTGGTTCTTATGCTTGCTATGCCTTGTCAAACTTTTGTTTTCCTTTTTTTTTTTTTGATTTTCGAGGTCTCAAGGTGGCCACAAACTCATGGCAATCCTACTATCTCTGCCTCCCGAGTGCTGTGATTAAGGCATGCACCACCATAGCCAGCCTTATTTTCTTTTATTTTATTTATTTATTTGAGAGAGAGAGAATGGGTGCACCAGGGCCTTTAGCCACTGAAAACGAACTCCAGACACTTGGGCCCCCTTGTTCATCTGGCTAACATGGTACTGGGGAATCAAATCTGGGTTCTTTGGCTTTGCAGGAAAACGCCTTAACTGCTAAGCCATACCTCCAGCCATTGTTTTCTTTTTTTGTCTTTTAATATTCAGTTTAATTTTTTTTGTAGAAAGTCAGAGGTATTGCTGGGTATGATGATACATACCTTTCATCTCAGCATTTGGGAGCAGGCAGAGGCAGGAGGATCGCTGTGAATTCAAGGCCAGCCAGGACTACAAAGTGAGTTCCAGGTCAGTCTGGGCTAGAGGGAGACCCTAACTTGAAAAGAAAAAAGAAATAAAGTCAGATGTGTAAAAGTAATGAGTGCTGGAGAGATGGATTAGTGGTTAAGCACTTGCCTGTGAAGCCTAAGGACCCTGGTTTGAGGCTCGATTCCCCAGTGCCCACATAAGCTAGATGCACAAGGTGGTGCATGCATCTGGAGTTCGTTTGCAGTGGCTAGAGGTCCTGGTGCACCCATTCTCTCTCTTCCTCTCTTTCTCTGTCTCAAATAAATAAATAAAAAAATAAAAACTTTTTTAAAAAGTAATGAAATACTTAGTCTTTAGTGTAAGATTTTGTTTATCTGGCTAGGGGATAGGTTATTTTTGTTGTTGTTGTTGTTATTTATTTATTTTTGGGTTTGTTTTTTTTTTGGAGAGAGACAGAGAGAGAGAGGGAGAGGAAGACAGAGAATGGGCATGCCAGCAGCCTCTCAGCTGCTGCGAATGAAATCCAGATGTGTTCACCCCCTTGTGGTCAAGTGTGGCATTGCGCCCTTGTGTTACTTTTGCATCTGGTTAAACATGGGACCTGAAGATTGGAACTGGCGTTCTTTGGCTTGGCAGGCAGGCGCTTTAGCCACTAAGCCATCTCTCCAGCCCTATTTTTTGGGTTTTTAAGGTAGGGTCTCGCTGTAGTCCAGGCTGACCTGGAATTCACTGTGTAGTCTCAGAGTGGCCTCGAACTCATGGCAATCCTCCTACCTCTGCCTCCTGAGTGCTGGGATTAAAGGCATGCGCTTTTGTTGTTGTTTTTGGTTTTGGTTTTTCGAGGTAGGGTCTCACTCTAGCCCAGGCTGACCTGGAACTCACTGTGGCATCTCAGGGTGGCCTTGAACTCACGGCGATTCTTCTACCTCTGCCTCCCAAGTGCTGGGATTAAAGGCGTGCACCACCTCAGGTTTAGGCTGTTTTTATTGTTTACTGTAACTGTAGGTGTTAGGAGAAAACTTTCCTCTAGTAGCTTTATTATTGGCTCCCTGTTGTCTTTGATGTTCTCCGCAGACATCTTAAGATTCAAGGTGTGCAGTTCTTTCTCTCTTGTATTCCTGTTATCATACAAGAGAGCTCTTGGTTCAGGTGTGGGGGTTGGGGTGGGGTAGGAAAAGCAGTCTGTTGTACTACAATTAGATTTGTCTTTTAGAGGCTGTGCTGGGAGCTGGACTTCCACAAATACTTCTCAGGCCCATATGTCCTCTTCTTATGGTAGCAAGAAAGCCAGCGCAGGATGGAGTTAATAGCTCCCTTCCTCTAGTGAGCTGGAGCTGGAGGAGCTGGAGCCAGGCATTTCCCCTTTGGCAGGTCAATTGGGCTCTCTCCTTTTTTTTTTTTTTTTTTTTTTTTCCAGGTAGGGTCTCACTCTAGGCCAGGCTGACCTGGAATTCACCATGTAGTCTCAGGGTGGCCTTAAACCCACTGCGATCCTCCTATCTCTGCCTCCCGAGTGCTGGGATTAAAGGCCTGCGCCACCATGCCCGGCTTTTCTTTTCTTTTCTTTTTTTTTTCCCGTTGTGCTTTCTTAATGACCTGAATGTGTTAAGATTTTCTTTTCCCAGCAGGCCTTGATAAAAATGGAATGCCCTGGATATAATTCAAAATGGCCATTTTTTTCTCTCCTTCTACCAGAAGCCCAAGGGTGGTTTACTCCCTTTGAAGGGGGGGTAGAGTTAGAATGACTAGACTCCTGCCGGGAGGGCCCCCTAGCCCTTGCTCTCTTCATGGGTTCTTTATCTCCTCCAGCTCTCTGCATGGCAGGAGCTCCTTGAACTTTCTTTTCTCTCTCTCTCTTTTTTTTTTTTTTTTTTGGTTTTTCAAGGTAGGTTCTCACTCTGGTCCAGGCTGACCTGGAATTAACTATGTAGTTTCAGGGTGGCCTCGAACTCTCAGCGATCCTCCTACCTCTGCCTCCCAAGTGCTGGGATTAAAGGCGTGTGCCACCATGCCCGGCTTCTCTCTCTTTTTTTAACCATGCTTTTTTCCCCCAGATCCCTATCTGGTCACATAGACTCCTCCTGAGCTCCACGTGGTATACATCTCTTCTCCCCACTTTGTTCCCCTTACCTCTCAGCCTTCCCCTTTCTGCACTCCTTTGTAAAATCTGAATAAAATGTGGTATTTTAAAAATCATTCTCTTGAGGGCTGGAGAGATGGCTTAGCTGTTAAGTTGTTTGCCTACAAAGCCAAAGGACCCAGGTTCAACTCCCCAGAACCCATGTAAGCCAGATGCACAAGGGGGACATGTGTCTGGAGTTCATTTGCAGTAACTGGAGGCCAGGCATTTTCCCTTTGGCAGGTCAATTGGGCTGTCTCCTCCTCCTTCTTCTTTTTTTTGGTTTTTCGAGGTAGGGTCTCACTCTAGCCCAGGCTGACCTGGAATTCACTATGTAGTCTCAGGGTGGCCTTGAACTCATGGCGATCCTCCTACCTCTGCCTCCCGAGTGCTGGGATTAAAGGCATGTGCCACCATGCCCAGCTTTAATTAATTTATTTTAAAAAATGTTTTATTTATTTATTTGAGAGAGAGAGGAAGATAGAGAGAAAGAGAGAATAGGTATACCAGGGCCTCCAGCCACTGTAAACAAACTCCAGACACATGCGCCCCCTTGTGCATCTGGCTTATGTGGGTCCTGGGGAATCAAACTGGGGTCCTTATGCTTTGCAGGCAAGTGCCTTAACTGCTAAGCCATTTCCTCAGTTCCTATTTATGTTTTAAAAATATTTTATTTATTTGAGAGGGAGAGAGAGGGAATGAATGGGCATGTCAGGGCCTCTAGCCACCATAAACGGACTCCAGAAGCATGTGCCACCTTGCACATCTGGCTTATGTGGGGCCTGGGTAATGGAACCTGGGTCCTGAGACTTTGTAGGCAGGTGCCTTAAAACCACTGAGCCATCTCTCCAGCCCAACTTTACTTATTGAGATAAGCTCTCACTAGGTAGCTTTAGTCTGTTCTCAAACTTTCTATGTAGCCTAGGGTGGCCTTCAAACTTGAAATCCTCCTGCCTCTCCCTGCCTAGTGCTGGGGTGAAAGATGGGTTTCACCATACTCTGTCTCCTGGGATACTTTAAAGCATTTCTAGATTACTTGTTATATTTTTTAAAAAATATTTTATTTTTATTTCTTTATTTGAGAGAGAGGTAGAGAGAGAGAGGGAAAGAGACAGACAGAGAGAGGGAGAATATGAATATGGGCACGATAGGGCCTCTAGCCACTGCAAATGAACTCCAGACACACACCACCTTGTGCGTCTGACTTACATGGGTTCTGGTAAATTAAACCTGGGTCCTTTGGCTTTGTAGGCAGATGCCTTAACAGCTAAGCCATCTCTCCAGCACCCACTTGTTATAATTAATACACTGTAAGTATTCTGTAAGTAGTTGTTATATGGTATTGTTTAGAGAATAATAGCAAGAGAAAAGTCTATGTATTCAGTGATGCAGCTTGTTTTCAGTATTTTCCTTCTTGGCTTGGTTAAATCTGGGATGTGGGCTTACAGGGTGTTTACTGCCCTCCAGCTTCCCTATGCATATGTTACTGGTGTCCCATGTAGTACTAGTAGGAACAGATTCATTTTAACCTTTTCGCCTGCCCTTTGGAGCCAGATGTAAAGTGATGCAAGGGTGCAATGCCGCACTTGCCCACCAGGGGCACAAGCGTCTGGAGTTCATTCACAGCGGCTGAGAGGCCACTGGCATGCCCATTCTCTGTCTTTTTCTCTCTCTGTCTTTCCCCCTCCCCCCCAAAAGAACTAGATCTACAGAAAATACTTGAAAAGATCCTCCATGCTGAAGAGAAAGAAAAGCACACACATAAGGAACCTGGAAAAAAGAAACCATACTCAAATAATAGTTAATACAAGAGAGATGGTAAGACCCTATTGTTGAAGACTTCACATACTTGGGTGCAAGGTCACTGAGAAATCTTACTAGAGCTGAGCTGAAAAGTTCCTCCATATACACCAGATGACAGAAAGCTGCAAAAAGCTATGCTACATGCAATTCAATGAGAGAGAGAGAGAGAGAGAGAGAGAGAGAGAGAGGGAAATCACCAGTGGACATGCTCAACAGTGGACACTGCAAGCCAACCAGGCCAAAGGAGCCAATGGATGCAATAGTGGCATGTCTGTTATGGGGGAAACCAATCACTCTCCCATTGAACTGGAGGTCCACTCTGTGGGAGGGAATACATGCCTGATACTGAAAACCTACAACAGGGGTAGTCATGAGCCCTAGGGGTGTAACGTCTGCTGGTGTCTGGCTAAATGTATATACTATGCTCACCAAACTGCCCAGTAAGCACTTCTCTTAATGTTCATACCCATATATTAATGCCACTCTCACTTTTGGTTAGAGAAGCTTCTCTTTTCAGATGGCAGTGACTTGGGATGACTCAGAAGGCACCATGGTGCTGAGAAGAAATGACAGAGGAGTGCTAAGCACTGAAATATCTCTATCACATCTTCCAAGGCTGAGAGTCCATTGCAGAAGAAGTAGTAGAAAGAATGTAAGAGCCAAAGGAATGGTAGGATTCCTTACAACGTGCTCCTCCTGACAGAAAAGGGCCTGCATATCCATGACCTCATAGTGCCTAACACTACCTACACAAGACCATCATAATAGAAGGAAAGATGACGACATCAAAATAAAAGAGAGGGGGCTGGAGAGATGGCTTAGCAGTTAAGGAACATGCCTGCGAAGCCTAAGGACCACAGTTCGATTCTCCAGGTCCCATGTAAGCCAGATGCATGGGAGGGAGCAAGTGTCTGGAGTTCATTTGCAGTGGCTAGAGGCCCTGGCATGCCCATTCTCACTCTCCCTCTCTCTCTTTCCCTCTCTCTATCTCTAATAAATAAATACAAATAAAATCTTTTAAAAAATAAAAGGAAGTTGGGCATGGTGGAGCACGCCTTTAATCCCAGCACTCGGGAGGCAGAGGTAGGGGGATTGCCATGAGTTCGAGGCCACTCTGAGACTACATAGCTAATTCCAGGTCAGCCTGGACCAGAGAGAGACCCTACCTTGAAAAACCAAAAAAAAAAAAAAAAAAAAAAAAAAAGGGAGTGATTGAGAGATGGAGAGGATATAATGGACAGTGGAGTTTCAAAAGGGAAAGTAGGGGGAGAGAGGGAATTACCATGGGTTATTATCTACAATTATGGAAGTTAGCAATAAAAAAATAAACTAAAAATGTATATATAAACTTCAGAGCCAGGCACAGTGACTCAGAGGCTGAGGTAGGAGGATTGCTTGTGAATTCAAGTCCAGCTTGAGACTACATAGTGAATTCCAGGTCAGCCCATGCTAGAACAAACCCTACCTGGAAAAACCAAAATAATAATAATAATAATAATAATAATAATAATAATAATAATGTATAAACTTGGGGGACTGAAGAGATGGAAAGCCTGACGGCCTGAGTTCAATTCCCCAGCACCCATGTAAAAGCCCTGTGGTGGGGCATGACCTCTGTGAGGTATGTGAGGCTCCGGCAGGTCTGGATGATTTGTCTGACATGTAAGTTGGGTTTATTAAATGCTAAAGCAGTCAAGAGAGGACAAGAAAAAGAAAAGGCTGACAAAGAGATCTGTCTGGGTCATTCAAAAGCAAATGTAGGGCTGGAGAGATGGCTTAGGGGTCCAGGCACTTGCCTGCAAAGCATAAGGATCCAGGTTTGATTCCCCAGTACCCACGTAAGCCAGATGTGCAGTGGTGTATTTGTCTGGAGTTCATTTGTAGTTACTAGAGGCCCTGGCACATCCATACTCTCTCTCTCTAAAACTGCTTTTCTCTCTCTCTCTCTGGCAAATAAATAGATACTTCAAATAAATAAACACTTAATAATTAAAGGAAAAAAAAAAGCAAATGTAGGCCAGGCATGGTGGCATACACCTTTTAATCCCAGCACTTGGAAGGCAGAAGTAAAAGGATTGCTGTGAGTTTGAGGCTAGCCTGGCATGGTGTTGCATGCTTTTAATCCCAGCACTCAGGAGGCAGAGGAACGCTGTGAGTTCAAGGCCTCCCTGAGACTACATAGTGAATTCCAGTTTAACTGGGGCTAGAGCAGGACCCTACCTCAGAAAACAAACACAACAAAACAAAAAGCAGCAAATATAGCAAGATTTGTGTCAAGCTAGAGTTTGTAAGGGAAAAACTGTCAGAAAGCAAAATCCAATGTTTGTGAACATCTGGTCTGTTTTACCTGGGGTCCTGGGGTGATAAACATTTTTAAAAATTATTTTATTTTATTTTTGGAGAGACACAGAGAAAGAGACAGAGAGAGAGAGAGAGAGGGGGGAAGACAGAGATGGGCGCGCCAGCAGTGTCTCAGCTGCTGAGAACGAAATCCAGATGCGTGCAACCCCTTGTGGTCAAGTGCGGCATTGCGCCCTTGCGTCACTGCATCTGGCTAAACGTGGGACCTGGAATTTGGAACTGCTGGAGACTGGAACCAGCTTTCTTAGGCTTAGGAGGCGGGCGCCTTAACCCCTAAGCCATCTCTCCAGCCTGTGACAAACATTTGTTTGCCTGTCTCTTCAGGAACGCTCACACCACAGTAACAAACACATTGTGCACCAATATGCTGTTCCCTGTTCTAGGTGCTTTATCGTATGTGCAAAGAAGACAGGGTCTCAGTTCTTTAAATTCATGCTTTAGAATCTCATAAAGACACAAAGAAATATGTTAAACAGTAAGACACAAAATAAAATAGTGAACTATGCTAAAAGGATTGGGAGGCAGGAAATTAATCAGGAAATTAATCATTTAGGAAGGTCATTGGCTGTGTAGAGATTGAATTATATTAGGAAAAAATGTAGAAAGCTACTAGGGGCCATTGCAGCTCCACAAGGAGAGATCATGGAATTAAATGTGATCTGGAAGCTGAGCTGATACAGTTTGCTGATGGAGTGAAGAAAAGGGAGGAATGGAGGGAAGAAAAGGGAGGAATGGAGGGGAAAAAAGGGAGGAATAAAGGACACTTCAAGGTTTTTGGCTTGAGCAACTTGATTACTACTGTAACACTGAGATGAGAAAAAGAAGTATATTTCGGCTTGAATAAAGACTGAGATAAGGGGCTGGAAGGATGGCTTAGTGGGTTAACCGTTTGCCTGCAAAGCTAAAGGACCCAGGTTCAATTCCCCAGGACCCACGTTAGCCAGATGCATAAGGGAGTGCATGCATCTGGAGTTCGTTTACAGTGGCTGGAGGCCCTGGCACGCCCATTCTCTCTCTCCCCCTCTTTCTCTCTGTCAAATAAATAAAAATAAGATATTTTTTAAAAAGAGTGAGATAGGGCCAGATGTGGTGGTGCATTCCTTTAATCCCAGCACTTGGGAGGCAGAGGTAGGAGGATTGCTGTGAGTTTGAGGCCACTCTGAGACTACATAATGAATTCCAGGTCAGTCTGAGCTAGAGTGAGACCCTACCTCGAAAAACAAAACAAAGAAAAAAAAAAGAGTGATTTAGGACTGGAGAGATGGCTTAGTGGTTAAGGTGCTTACCTGTTAAGCCTAAGGACCCATGTTCAGCTCTTCCGATCCCATGTAAAGCAGATGCACAAGGTGATGAAAGCACAAGGTCAGACATGCACACTAGATGGCACCTGCATCTGGAGTTCAATTGCAGTGGCTAGCGGCGCTGGTGTGCCAATTCTCTTTCTCTTGCTCTCATATAAAAACAAAACAAAGAGCCGGGCATGGTGGCACACGCCTTTAATCCCAGCACTTGGGAGGCAGAGGTAGGAGGATTGCCGTGAGTTCAAGGCCACCCTGAGACTACATAGTGAATTCCAGGTCAGCCTGAGCTAGAGCGAGACCCTACCTGGAAAAACCAAAAAAATAATAATAAATAAAGTAACAGAGAGACTAATGGAGAGAGGGAGAGGATATGAGGTAGATTGGAGTTCTAAAGGGGAATGGGGGAGGGGAGGGAAATATCATGTGTTTTTTTGTATGTAAGTATAGAAGTTGTCAATAAAAAGATTAAAATAATAATAATAAATAAAAACAAAACAAGCTGGGCATGGTGGCACATGCCTTTAATCCCAGCACTGGGGAGGCAGAGGTAGGAGGACTGCCGTGAGTTCGAGACCATTCTGAGACTCCATAGTGAATTCCAGGTCAGCCTGGGCTAGAGTGAAACCCTACCTTGAAATAAAAAAAAACCAAACCAAAACAAAACAAAATTTTACCAAGCCTGGTGGCATAAGCCTTTAATCCCAGCACCCGGGAGCAGAGGTAGGAGGATTCCATGAGTTTGAGGCCACCCTGAGACTACATAGTAAATTCCAGGTCAGCCTAGGCTAGAGTGAGACCCTACCTTGAAAAGGCAAAAAAAAAAAAAAATAATAATAATAAAAATAAAAATAAAAATAAATAAATAAATAAAATAAAGTAAAAATAAAAGAATGAGATAGAATCTAGGCTGTGGTGTCAATCTGATTCCAGACTTCTAAATTGTTTTGGACCATTAAACCCTTTGCTTTAGGTTCTTCATCTGTGGAGAGGGGTGCTGTATGAAGCCATGTGAGGGTTACATAGCTTTCTATTTGTAGATGAGTATCTATATTCTTACTGACTCACCAAGTGTTTACTGAACTTGTTTAAACACCAACTCCATAGATATATAGGAACAAAAGAGACAAAAATCACTGCTTCTCAGGCTGGACAGATAGTTCAGCTGTTAAAGACACTTGTTTACAAAGCCTGTCATTATGGGTTCAATTCCCCAGTATATGAAGCAAGATGCACAAAGTGGTACATGTGTCTGGAGTTTATTTGCAGCATCAAGAGAACCTGGCATGCCCATACTCACCCCCCTCAAATATATAATTTTTTTTTTCGAAGTAGAGTTTCAGTCTAGCCTAGGCTGGCCTAGAATTCACTATGTAGTCTCAGGGTAACCTCGAACTCACGAACTCACAGCGGTCCTCCTACTTCTGCTTCTTAAGTGCTGGGTTTAAAGGCATGTGTCACCACATCTGGCCATAATAATAATTATTTTTTTTTAGTTACTGCTTCTGGGCTTGAGACATGTAACAGTGGTTAGGGCACTTGCCTGCAAAACCCAACCACCTGGGTTTTGATTCCTCAGTACCCATGTAAAGGCAGATGCACAAAGTGGATCATTGGTCTGGAGTTTGTTTACAGTGCCTGGAGGCCCTGGCATGCTCATTCTATCTGTCTGTCTGTCTCTGTCTCCCACTCTTGTTGCAAATAAATAAATAAAATATTTTAAAAAATAAAACCACTGCTTCTGTAGAATTCATACATTAGTTGGAGAGAAAAGAGACATAATAAACATGTATAGCTAAAATACTTAGTATGGGGGCTGGAGAGAGAGTTCAGTGGTTAAGGAACTTGCTTGTAAAGCTTAACAACCCAGGTTTGAGTCCCCAGTACCCATGTAAAGCTAGATGCACAAAGTGGCCCATGCATCTAGGGTTCATTTGCAGTGGCTAGAGGCCCTGGTATACCCATTCTGTCTCTCTTCTCCCTCTCTCTCTCTGCTTGCATATAAATTTTTAAAAACTTTAAAAAATATGTAGAATGGCCAGCTGTGGTGGCGCACGCCTTTAATCCCAGCACTCGGGAGGCAGAGGTTGGAGGATCGCTGTGAGTTCGAGAACACCCTGAGAGACTACAGAGTGAGTTCCAGGTCAGCCTGAGCTAGAGTGAGACCCTACCTCAAAAAACCAAAAAAAAAAAAAAAAATTTAGAATGTTATATAGGCAAGCATACATGCTTTGTAAGAAAGAAAAATATAGCTGGGCATGGAGTGCACACCTTTAATCCCAGAACTCAGGAGGCAAAGTATGAGGACAGCCTGGGACTACACAGTAGTTCCAGGTTAGCCCAGGCTAAATCGAGACCTTATCTTGGAAAAGAAATGCCAAAAGGCTGGAGAGGTGGCTTAGCTGTTAAGGCACTTGCCTGCAAAGCTCAACAACCTGGGTTCAATTCCCAGTACCCATGTAAAGACAGATGCACAAAGTGATGCATGCATCTAGAATTTGTTTGCAGCAGCTGGGGGCCCTGGTGCACCCATTTTCTCTGTCTGTCTCTCTTCTATCTCTCTCTGCTTACAGATAAATAAAAAAAAAAAAGTAACTTGGACTGGAGAGATGGCTTAATGATTAAGCCACTTGCCTGCAAAGCCAAAGGACCCAGGTTTGATTCCTCAGGACCCACAGAAAGCCAGATGCACAAAGTGGTGTATCTGAAGTTCATTTTCAGTGGCTAGAGGCCCTGGCGCACCCAGTCTCTCTTTCTCTCAAATAAATACATAAATAAATAAATATTTTTAATTTATTATTATTATTATTATTTTATTTTTTATTTTTCAAGGTAGGGTTTCACTCTAACCCCGGCTGACCTGGAATTCACTATGTAGTCTCAGAGTGGCCTCGAACTCGTGGCGATCTTCCTACCTCTGCCTCCTGAGTGCTGGGATTAAAGGCGTGCACCACCATGCCCGGCTTTTTTTTTTTTTGAGTAAATATTTTTTTAAATGCCCAGCGTGGTGGTACACGCCTTTAATCCCAGCACTCAGGAAGTTGAGGCAGGAAGATTGCTTTGAATTCCAGGTCAGCCTGGGCTAGAGCTAGACCCTACCTCAAAAAAAAAAAAAAAAAAAAAAAAAAGAAAAAGAGAATGGTAAGGAGGGCTCTACCAAGACGGTGACTCATAAACAAGGCTAAAACAAGACGAGGGAGAGAACCGAACCAATGGGAAGGACTTCTCAGAAAGAGGATGCAACCACGCAGAGGCCCTAAAACAAGCACGAAGCAAAGGGGCTAGGCCCGGCATGCGCTGAGTCTGGGAGAGAGAAACAGGCTAATGTCAGAGTAACAAACAGGTCCTCATAGGGACATGTGCTTTGGGTGAAGCTAGAAGATTTTGAACAGAGGATTGGGATCACAATCGCCTGCTTGCTCTCTCCCCCACCACCATCTGAGGCAGTGTCCTACTCTAGCCCAGGCTGACCTGGAACTCTGTTGTTCCAGGCTGGCCTCAAACTCATGACAATCCTCCTACCTCAGCCTCCTGTGTGGGATCACGAATGGTCTCTTTTTTTGGGGTGTGTGTGTGTGTTATTCATGTGTACGGGCAAATGTGTGTCCCCCTGTGTGCATGTGTGCATAGGGCAAAGAACATCAGGAACCCTCTGCTTTTCAGTTAGACCAGCTGACCTCCCCTCAGCACTGAGGTCCCAGGCCTGGGTGACCTAGGCTTTGTTTTAGTGTTTTTGAGGTAGGGTCTCACTCTAGCTTAGGCTGACCTGGAATTCACTATGTAGTTTCAGGGTGGCCTTGAACTCACAGCAATCCTCCTACCTCTGCCTCCTGAGTGCTGGGATTAAAGACATGTACCACCATGCCTGGCAAAATATATTTTATTTTATTTACTTATTATTATTATTATTTTTTTTTTTGGTATTTCAAGGTAGGGTCTTGCTCTAGTCCAGGCTGACCTGAAATTCACTATGTAGTCTCAGGGTGGCCTCGAACTCACAGCAATCCTCCTACCTCTGCCTCCTGAGTGCTGGGATTAAAGGCGTGTGCAACCACGCCCGGTTTATTTACTTATTTTGAAAGAGAGAAGCAGACACAGAGAGGGAATGGGTACATCAGGGCCTCTAGCCACTGCAAACAAACTCCAGATGCATGTGCCACCTTGTGCATCTGGCTTATGTGGGTACTGGAGAATGGAACCTGGGTCCTTAGGCTTCGCAGGCAAGTGCCTTAACTGTTAAGCCACCTCTCCACCCATTTTGTTTTTTATTTATTTATTTATTTTTTGTTTTTTGAGGGAGGGTCTCACTCTGGTCCAGGCTGACCTGGAATTCCCTCTGTATTCTCAGGATGGCCTCAAACTCATGGCAATCCTACCTCTGCCTCCTGAGTGCTTGGATTAAAGGTGTGTGCCACCATGCCTGGTTCATTTTAGTTTTTTTGAGGTAGGGTCTTGCTCTAGCCTAGGCTGACCTGGAAGTCACTCTGTAATCCCAGGCTGGTCTTGAACTCACGGCAATCCTGCTACCTTTGCTTCCAGAGTGCTGAGATAACAGGCATGCACCATCATGTCCAGCCCATGCCAGGCTTTTTTTTTCCTTTCATACATGGTTTTTATTAGGTAATTGTCAGAGTATTGTTATCACCTCTCTCTCTCTCTCTCTCTCTCTCTCTCTCTCTCTCTCTCTCTATATATATATATATATATATATATATATATATATATATATATTTTATTGACAACTTCTATACTTACATACAAAAAATGCATATTTCCCTCCCCTGCCCCCATTCCCCTTTAGAACTCCAATCTCCATCATATCCCCTCCCCCATGCCAGGCTTTTTATGTGGGTGTTGGGGATCAAACTCAAGTACT
Organism: Orientallactaga sibirica; assembly: GCA_036365145.1. NCBI lineage: Eukaryota > Metazoa > Chordata > Mammalia > Rodentia > Dipodidae > Orientallactaga > Orientallactaga sibirica. The sequence goes on along the minus strand of JAEOAD010000059.1, from coordinate 11,836,139 downwards.
CATGTTTGCTCAGCAAGTGCTCTTACCTACTGAGCCATGTCCCCAGCTCCCTGCCTGTTCATTTTGGTGTCTGTGTGATGAGTAGTGGATGAAGGACAAGTGTGGAAGTGGGAAGAATGATCAGGAAGCCAGTGTATGGTCCCGGGTAGCTGCAGAGGCAAAGGGAGCTTCGGGACACACAAGTATGGAAAATAGAACCACTTAGATTTTCTCACAGATTGGATGTGGAATGCAGGAGAATGAAAAAACTTATTCATCAGCATCCCCCTGGGTTGGAGGAGACAGGAGGGCCACCCTGACACTAAGTGGGCTCTGTCTCAAGAGTGGATAAGATGGCACCATAACCTACTGGCCATAATTCTCAGAACCAGGGCCACAAGAAATGCCACATGCATCCCCAGAGGAATGCGGCCCCACACTCCTTGGCCTGGCATAGACAATGTGGACAACAGCTTCATTACAAAACAGTTTATTATCTGTGCCGCCCAGTGCAGGTGAAGATTAGCTCCTTCCCCAGCACCCTTGGGGAGCTGCTCTGTGTGGGCCCCCATCTTGGGGTAGTGTCCTTGTTCATCTGACTCCAGTCCCATTGCTCCTGCTCCAGGGCTAAGCTCCACCTCGAGATGCCATTGGTATTGTCTCTCCTGAGTGACTGTCACCTCCAGCGTCTGAGAAAGCCCCACCTCTGAAGGCTGGGGCGACGTCCACCTGGATGACACCGTGCACTTGGGAGAGCTGTGGGCTGTCCAAGCTGGCAATGAGCTGGCGGGGGCCTGGCCGCACAGGCACAAACGTCTGGCGCAGTGTGACTGTCTCATTGCCCCCGATGTCCCTGTAGGCAAAAGCAGTGTCATGGGTCTTGAGTAACTCAGGGTGGAGTGGGAGCAAGGAGTGATCATGGTGACCAGGAAGGAGAGAGCAAGAGGTGGAGCTGCTCAGGCATCTGAGTTCAGCTGGAATCTCCACACCCACACCTAGGACAAAGCCTCAGCCCCAGGGCCGCCTCCAGCCCCAGCTGGATCAGCAGCCACCCCACATCCAGCTGCTTGAAATGTCCCCAGCATCTGGCCTCCTCCCTGCTTACTCCCACTTGCACCTGACAAAGACTGTGGATTCCATCCCAGGGAGGGCTCAGCTTTGCTTGCTTTCCACCCCCACTGTTCCTCACCTAACCAGACTAGGGTTTCCGAGACCAAAAGGACATCAAAGCCATGTCGAATCTAATTAGAACTGGCAACTATTTTCAGGTTTGCCAAGATAGTAATACTAAAAAAAGAGATTATTTTCTGCCACAATTATCTTTCCAAAGAAGAAAAGAAACCTGAATGCCTTAAAGCATTAGGATGCCATCTAAGAAAAAGAGCAAAGTCCTCCATCTTTAAATCCACACCATGTGCCTTCATTCTATCTGTGTGGTTATATGTATGTATGTAACACACACACACACACACACACACACACACACACACACACACACACTCTTTCCTTCAAGCAACTCTCTGGGAATCACGATATCATCAGTTTCACTGGCCTTTTTGCCTCCCATCTCACTTTTCTTCTAACTGCTTGAAAGTGAACTAAATCCTTCAAGCATTCGGCTTCCTTGGCTAATGGGATGAGATGCCAGCTCCCTAACCTAACACATAAGCTCGCTCTGATTCAACCCCTGCTACTATACAGCCCATCATCCCCCACTATTTCTCCTGTGGGCCAGCCCAAAGAATGCTTTCTTCTTGCCTGAACTCACCTCCACTGTCATGCTTGGAAGCACCTGCCTTGCCTGCTGTGAGCTCCTAGCTCGGTCTCCTCAGGCCTACTCCTCCTCCAAGCCCTGGCTCACTCCCACCATTGCCTGAGATGGCTCCCCTAAGCACTCCCTGCCCTTATAAAAGTGAAGCATGCATTTCTCTGGACTCTTCTCACAATTTGCATGGTTTTTTAAATTTATTTAGAGCCAGGTATGGTTGCACACGCCTTTAATCCCAACACTTGGGAGGCAAAGGTAGGTGGATTGCCATGAGTTCAGGGACACCCTGAGACTACATAGTGAATCCCAGGTCAGCCTGGGCTAGAGCGAGATCCTATCTCAAAAAAACAACAACAACAAAAATTTTTTTTTAATTCTTTTAAACAGGGTTCTCAACCCTCTTGACTCTGTCTCCCAAGTGCTGGGATTACAACTGTATGCCACCATGCATTGCCTTGCACATTGTTTTTTCTGCACTTTTTTTTTCCAGGTAGGGTTTCACTCTAGTTCAGGCTGACCTGGAACTCACTATGTAGTCACAGGGTGGCCTTGAACTCATGGTGATCCTCCTACCTCTGCCTCCCAAGTGCTGGGATTAAAGGTATGCGCCACCACGCCCAGCTTGCACATTTTTTATACACTAAATATGGTTGCATTTATATGGTGTCTGTTCATGACTGTTAGAGACTCCTGATTTTGCCTAAAACTCCATCTCTGCCTCCTATCCAACTCAAGCTTACCTTGAGTCCTTTTATGTCACCAGACCCTACTGAGTTATCATAGTCCTTTAAGGGACTGAACCAATTATCCTTAATTCTGAAGATGATCTTTCCATGGGCAAAACATTTGGCTTGAAGCCTGCCTTTCTGGGTCAGTCTACCCCTTCGAATACTTGTTAACTGTGTGGCTTACAACAAGTTACTTCTCTAATCCTTTCTGGCCCATAAAATGCAAGTGAATGTAAAATGAAGGATAGTGAGATTGGATGGTCTTAGTGGTGTTTCTGAGCTCCAAGAAGGAGGGAAACAAATAGGCAGCAAAAAGTTTATAATTTAACAGGTTATGTTTTGACTGGTTACAAATTTATGTTCTTAATTTTTGTTCACTTCTCCATAGGCAGGTTAGAGATTTTTTAGGCTAGAACAACCTTTAAAAGTCTACTTTGTGGGCTGGAGAGATGGCTCAGTGGTTAAGGCACTTGCCTGTGAAGCCAAAGGGCCCAGGTTAGAGTTCCCAGGACCCACATAAGCCAGATGCACAAAGTGGTGCATGCGTCTAGAGTTTGTTTGCAGTGACTAGAGGCCCTGATATGCCCATTTTCTCTCTCTCTCTTTTTGTGCCTTTCTTTCTCCCTGTCAAATAAATAAACTAAAATTTTTTTTTTAAGTCTACTTTGCAGGGGCTGGAGGGATGGCTTAGCAGTTGGGGTGTTTTGCCCGCAAAGACCCAGGTTCAATTTCCCAGGACCCACGATAGCCAGATGCACAAGAGGGCACATGCATCTGGAGTTCGTCTGCAGTGGCTGAAGACCCTGGCATGCCCATTCACTCTGTCTCTCTCTCCGACTGTCTCAAATAAATAAACAAATAAATAAATAAATAAATAAATAAATAAATAAATAAATAGACTTAAAAAATAAAAAAAAAAAACCCAAAACATTATAGGCCATTGCCGAGGCTCTTGGTTTCCCACTGGGAATAGATAGTAAGACCCTATTGCTGAAGACTCCACATACTTGGGATGCAAGGTCACTGAGAAATCCTGCTGGAGCTGAGCTGAAAGCCTCCTCCATGTGGACCGGCTGACATAAAGCTGGAAAAAGCTACACTACATGCAATTCAATGGGAAAGAGAGAAAACACCAGTGAAGAAACTCAACAGTGAACATTGCAAGCTTTAAATTTGGCCAGCCAGGCCAAATGAGCCAACGGATGTAATAGTGGCATGTCTGTTATGGGGGAAACCAACCACTCTCTAGTTGGACTGGAGGCCTGCTCCATGGGAGGGAATTCATCCCGGATACTGAAAACCTACAACAGGAGTAGTCATGAGCCCCAGGGTTGTAAAGTCTGCTGGTGTCTGGCTGAATGTATATACTGTACTCACCAAACTGCCCAGTAAGCACTTCTCTTAATGTCCATACCCATATATTAACGCTATTCTCACTTTTGGTTAGAGAAGCTTCTCTTTTCAGATGGTGGTGACCTTGGGATGACTCAGAAGGCACCATGGTGCTGAGAAGAAGGGACAGAGGAGTGCTCAGCACTGAAACATCACATCTCTAACACACCTTCCAAGGCTCAGGGTCCATGGTGGAAAGAATGTAAGAGCCAAAGGAAGAGTAGGACTCCTTACAACGTGCTCCTCCAGACATAAAATGGCCTGGATATCCACGACCTCACAGTGCCTGACACTACCTACATAAGATCATGCTAATAGGAGGAAAAGATGATGACATCAAAATGAAAAGAGAGACTGATTGAGAGGGGGAGGGGATATGATAGAGAGTGGAGTTTCAAAGGGGAAAGTGGGGGGGGGAGGGCAGTACCATGAGATATTGTCTACAATTAAGGAAGATGTCAATAAAAAAGTAACAAATAAAAAATCAACAACAACAAAAAATAAAAAACATTTTTTAAAATGTCTACTTTGCAAGCTGGGCATGGTAGCACGCACCTTTAATCCCAGCACTTGGGAGGCAGAGGTAGGAGGATCGCCATGAGTTCGAGGCCACCCTGAGACTCCATAGTGAATTCCAGGTCAGCCCGGACTAGAGTGAGACCCTACCTCGAAAAACCAAAAAAAAAAAAAAAAAAAAAAAAAAAAAGTCTACTTTGCTATAATTGAGTTGTAATGTTTCAGAAATCAATCTTTTTTTTTTTTTTTTTTTTTGGTTTTTCGAGGTAGGGTCTCACTCTGGCCCAGGCTGACCTGGAATTAACTATGTAGTCTCAGGGTGGCCTCAAACTCATGGCGATCCTCCTACCTCTGCCTCTGAGTGCTGGGATTAAAGTGTCTTTCCCTACGCCAGCTCAGAAATTAATCTTTATAGTACAATTGCTCACATTATTTTTAAAAGAATTCCAGCTTAGCCAAGTATGGTGGTACACACCTTTAATCTCAGCACTTAGGAGACAGAGATAGGAGGATCAACAAGAGTTCAAGGTCAGCCTGGAACTACAGCGTGAGTTTCAAGTCAGCCTGGTTTTAGTGAGACCTACCTTGGATAAAAAAAAAAGGTAGAATATCCTATAAATCCATGTAGGTGAGAAACAGACTTCCTGACAAGAACACAAAGTGTAGACATCCCTGTGGGCACTGCCTTTCAGTTGAGTATTTAGTCAGTCACATTTCCAGGGAGACACTGTGTTTACACACACACACACACACACACACACACACACACACACACACACACACACGGCCCTCCTGTGCCTCCTCTGCAGTGTGCTTCTTTTCTGAATGAAAAGGGTATTATTATCCACCTTGTTTGTTTATCTTGTTAATTAATCTTCACTCTAATGACTTCAGACTTTTCCCCAAAGTCAAAATTTCCATCAAGAAGCTTAACTGGTCACTCTGAGGACATTCTAGAGAGTGTGATTCAGGCTCTGGGGTAATTTCCCAACAAGGACTTTCAGCCTCCCTGATGACTGTTTTGATGGTGACAACAGTCATCTGGAGGAGTAAGTCCTGGAATGTTTATTAAGTGACCAGTCACCAGGCTGGGGCGGTACACCTTGTAGCATAATGGGGTTCCATACCAAAGCCTTTGATGTATAATGAGAGGCAAATTAACACCCATTTCAGAATCTAATATAGTCAAACCAACAGCTCAGGGGTGTCCCCTTGAGAATGCCAAATGTCTCCGAAGCTCTGCCCTGGGTTTCCAGCAGCCAAGGAGCTACATGAAGTCCAAGGAAAGCCTGCCTGAGCATCCTCACCTAGCCCTCCCATTTTCTTTTCTTTCTTTTCTTTTTTTAGTTTTTTGAGGTAGGGTCTCACTCTGGCCCAGGCTGACCTGGAATTAACTATGTAGTCTCAGGGTGGCCTCGAACTCATGGCGATCCTCCTACCTCTGCCTCCTGAGTGCTGGGATTAAAGGCGTGCGCCACCACGCCCGGCCTAGCGCTCCCATTTTCTGTGGGCAGATTGTAGCCCTCAAACTGGAGGTAATGGAGGCACATTCACACAAGCCCCACAGCAGAGGAGAGGGGTCAGCTCTCTTGATGCTCAGCACAGTGGTCCTTTCCTTACTTCCAGTAAGGAAATAGTTAAAGGTCTGGTGAGGAATATGTGTCTCTGGGGACCTCCCAGGGCAGGAGAGGCTCCCTCCATCATGGTGTGAGTGCAGCTGAATGATGTCTCAGGGGCAGAACTAGCAGGGCAGGTCTCAAGCAAGCCCTGCCACCTGAGCTACCAGAGACCCTTGTAGGAAGTGTTGAGGACAGTGCTACCACGCAGGATCACAGCTACTCAGCTCTTGTACCAGGTTACAAACTCTAGAGTATGGGTATATGTACCACCAGTGGGAGAGCAGAATCTGTCTCAAATCTGTAAGGTGGGAGTAATGATAGCAATAATAAAAAGTGAGTGAGTGGTGGGGTACTAAGTTTATCCTATGGGCTGGATAAACCACCCTAGGTGCTATTGCTGTCTTCAGTTCACAAGTGAGACAACCGAGGCTTGGAAGAGCTAAGACACTTGGCCAAGGGTACGCAGTGAGGAGTGATGAAGCAGGAGCATGAACCCAGGTCTTTAGGGTTCCACAGCTTTGCTTTAATTATATGATGGGCTCTAATGTACTTTATAGGGCCTGTGTAATCTCAAATGAAATAATATTCCTGAAAGTGCCTGGTCAACACTTCATGTTGGGCAAATGGTAGAGATAGTATTAATGGCTCCCCTGTGCAGCTTCAGCTCTCTAATTAGGTAGTAAGGCAGGCAGGGACACAGTGCTACATGAAGCACCCGGCAGGGCTCCTTGGGCACTGCTTGAGCTGAATTGTACTGACTTGCCAGAGACTGGCCCCAAGCTGCTTTGTAGGTCCTGACCAAAAGGGGAAGCAGAGCTGGGGCTCAGAGCAGCCTGGAAGGAAGAGAGGGTGGCAACAGGGGCAGGAGGAATGTTCACACTCACCCAACGTTGAGGACTTTAGGTCTCTGTAACCCGGAGCCTTCAAGCCGGAAGACCACGTTGGTGAGGGTGATTGGCAGGGGGTTCTTGAACACAATCTGTACTTCACATTCCTGGCCAACCACTGCTGCTCCCAGTAGCTAAGAGAGAGAGGCCCATACCCATTAGAGACCCTGGCCAAACATGCAGGGCCTGGACGTTGTACCCAAGGGAGAAAACTGCTTAGAACCAAAACTTCCTCAAGTTCCATATCTCTGACCCTGAGAGAAGACTCTCTTCTCTCTCTAAAAGTCAGAGAGGAAACTCATACCAACTACACAACTGAGTGATCACAGAATCTGGGATAGGACAGCCCAGATGAGGAAACTATGGCCAAAAGCCCAGAGCTGGTCATTAAGTGTTTTCTCCTAGAAGGCCCATCAGGCCAGTCTCCTCCAGCCTGACTGCCCTCCCCTCTTCTCTGATTTCCCTCAGATCCTTGGCCATTGCTCCCTGATCACCCAGTGTGCCCCAGAAAGCTGTACTCACTGTGAGGGAGAGGTCAGGGGTACGTAAACGGAAGGTGTGCTGCTTAGCTAGCACCTGCCCACTCTCCTTGACATGGCCAGAGACATTGAGCAGCATGGCTCCTTGGTCCACGAGGTGAGATCTGTACTCCTTGTAGGCCACAGGCATGGTCACACATTCAGCTGGGGAGAAGAGGAATGGTATCACGGGGGCCTGCTTCCCCAGATCTGGCCTCCCTGGGGCTGCTCCCGGTTGCTGAGGGACCTCCATATCTGTAGCCACAGGATACTTGGTCATCTAGGGGCAAGGCTGGGTAAGGAGCACTTACAAGCTCCTGGTGCCAGTGCCACTTCCTTCTTGGTCTCCTTAAAGGTAGACCCACTAACACCAGTGTAGTAAGTGACAGAGAGGTAGAGGTGCAGCTTCACAGTGCGACGGCTGCTGCCACGATTGCTGAGCACCACGGAGACTGTCAGATCCTGCCCCATCACTGCATCCTGCGCCTCCACCTGCATTGCCACATCTTCAGCCGAGTCCCGGGTAGCATACACATTGGGTTTGCTGCCATGTGCAGCTGCTGTCTCCACGGCCTTCCGTTCTGCCTCTGAGCCTGGGGGTTGAGGGCCAAGGGTGAGTCCCAGCTCTGGCTGGGGTGGGTGAAAGCTCAGCAGGAGCCCTCAGCCTGGAACTGGCTGGGCTAGGGGAATGGTACCTTCTGGGTGCTTATAGATGTGGGTGATGTCCTCCCGCATGTTGGAGCTGACCGCCTTTGTGACGATGAGTGTGCCAATGGCCTTTTCTTCCACATATACAATCTTGAAGCTGCCATCATCCTGCCGCTGCCAGTATACCTTGTCACTATTCACCTGTTGGAGGGCAAGGAATGACAGTATTGAGAGTGCCAGAAGAGCTGAGGCCTGACCCCCTAGTGCCTCCCCCGTGCCCTAGACCTTCAGGCAGAGCACAGCTGAGCCAGATATGGCCAGAGAGCAAGGAGGAGGCTGCTCTGGGAGGCTCCGTGCACTGTATTTTGGAATTAATAACAGTAATACATTATGCTTGCTCTCTGGCTTTACGACTTATGAAGCAGTTTCATATCCATTATCTCTTTTGATCCTGAGTACAGGAAGCAAGGCAGCCATTATTATCCCCTTTTTACAGTTGCGGAAACTAAGACTCTAGAATGAGTGACTTGCCCAAGGTCACACAGCTATTCTGTCAGCAGTGAAGACAGGACCAGAGGACCCAACACTGAGCCTTGGCTCCGGTCACTCCAGAGTGCCTACTTTTGGAGCCCAACACTTACTTCGGCAAAAATGAAGGGTGTGTCATACTTCATGTAGACTAGGCCATTCTTGATGGACTCCACAGAGCAGGGGCCACAGCAGAAGATGCCTGGGAAGTAAAGCAGAAGAGAAGTGAGGGATTCTAAGAAGCCAGGAGGAACACTTAATCCCTGGGCAGAAGCCGCACCAGTGCTCCAGCAGCATCACTTGGGTTGTTCTGCCAGAGAATGGGTGGGGGTGGGGACAGTTTGTGGACAGCCTGCCTTGATAGCCAGGTCAGTAGCACACTCTCTGGCTAAATGGATGTCCATTGTCTATGACTCCCAGAGTACAGGACTCTCCCCACCCCCAACTCCATCCTTCATCACGACGAATTCAGAGCCAGGCATGGTGGTGCACCCCTTTAATCCCTGCACTTGTGGGGCAGAGGTAAGAAGATCGCCATGAGTTCAAGGCCACCCTAAGATAACATAGTGAATTCCAGGTCAGCCTGGGCTTAAGCAAGACCCTACCTACAAACAAACAAACAAACAAACAAACAAACAAACAAACAAACAAAGACCAATTCAGGGGCCATAATGGTTGACTGAGAAAGCAAAGCAATAACATCAACATAACCATTCTAGAAAGATCCAGAACAAACCTCAGCTCTGTAGCCTGCTGTCTTCTTTACTCAGGAGTGAGGTGGGGGAAGGTGGGCAAGAATGGTCTGTCTTTACACTTAGGAGAGCTTTCTAGAGGAGATGGGCTGCCAAGAGAAGGCTCAGTGGGAAGGAGAAGGCAAATAGGAAGTGAAGGCCAGCCAACAGGAAGGAATCTTAATACCACCTAACTTTCTGGACTCCTTTACAGATGGGGAAACAGGCTCATCCAATGAAGTAGCTTCCAGGATCTTGTCACTTCTGGAAGGAGCTCATAGTTACTGACTGGCTATGATGTTGTAGGAATACTGCTACTTCTCTCTGCTGTATGATGTCCATCTAATCCCCCAAACTACACTGTATGCTATGTATTAAAGTTTTCATGCCTACCCTCATCCCCTGTATTCTATTCAAGAATGCTAATGCTCAAAGGTACAAAGTACTTAGTAAACCAGATTATTCACTAAGAGATAATCAAAGTACAACTGAGCCCTGGCCTGGCTGGCCACAGCCCCTACCTGATCCATGCCTTCTCAGAGCCAGGTCAGAGATCAGATCCTTTCATGCCTGGGCCAGGTGGGTTTAGCATTGCAGGCATTGCTGGGTTACACAACCTGGGGTGCTGTTTACATAGGTGACTGACAGGGAAGGGTCTGGGAAGTGATGAGGGGAGGAATGTAGGCTAGGGCAGGGCTGTCTGGAAGTAGAGGCTTCTGGAGCAAGAATGTCAAGGTCAGAGTAGGTAGGAGCTATGTGAGAACAGAGTATATAGGATGTCTCACTTTTTGGAACAATGTATGTAGATTCAGGAGGATCACCTTGAGTTTGAGGTCACCCTGAGACTACATAGTGAATTTCAGGTCAGCCTGGTCAAGATCCTACCCCCAAAACAAAAAAACAAAAAAAACCTCAAAAACCAAAAACCAAAAAACAAACAAACAAACAAACAAACAAAACCAGAAAAGTGTTGAGGGAAGCCGGGCATGGTGGTACACACCTTTAAGGGCAGCATTCAGAAGGTGGAGGTAGGAAGGTTAAAGGGAGGTTGAGGCAAGCTGGGGATTAACAGAATGAGTTATGGTCAGCCTGGGCTAGAGTGAGAACCTGTCTCATAGAAACTAAAAAAAAGCAATGAGGCTGAAAAGTTACATATTAGCACAGTTATGGGGCTATTTCCTTCATTTAAAAAATATTTATTTATCTATTTGACACAGAGAGACAGAGAGAACGAGAGAACGTGCCAGGGCCTGTAACTGCTGCAACACACTCCAGACACATGTGCCACCTTGTGCATCTAGTTTATATGGATCCTGGGGAATCAAACCTGGGTCCTTGGGTCCTTTGGCTTTGCAGGCAAGCACCTTAACTGCTAAGCCATCCCTCCAGCCCTATTTCCTCCTTTGAATCTATTTAAGCTCTGATTTTGTTTTTTGTTTTTTTGTTTTTGAATTAGGGTCTCACTTTGGCCCAGGCTGACCTGGAATTAACTATTTAGTCTCAAGGTGGCCTTGAACTCACATCAATCCTCCTACTTCTGCCTTGCAAGTGTTGGGATTAAAGGCATACGTCACCACGCCTGGCTTGATTTCTTTTTTTTTTGTTTTTAGAAGTGTCTTTACCTGGAATTCACTTTGTATTCTCCTCAACTCACAACAATCCTCCTACCTCTGGCTAACCTGGGATTAAAGCGTTCCACCACGCCTTGTATTTTCAGGGTGGCCTCGTGGCGTGGCTCACAGCAATCCCACACTCTGCCTCCTAAGTGCTGGGATTAAAGGCCACCCACCACCAGGTCAGCCTGGGCCAGAGTGAGACCCTACCTGGCTTGCTTAAATAAATAAATAAATAAAAATACTATATATGAATACAGTGAACAGTGTGGAGAGGAACTGCTGAAAGACAGAGTGCTTGGCACCCTGAGACTACATTACTGAATTCCAGGTCAGCCTGGGCTACAGTGAGACCTCCAAAAAAAAAAAAAAAAAGTCTGGGCTGGAGAGATGGCAGTTAAGGCACTTGTCTGCAAAGACAGGTTTGATTCCCCAGTACCCACATAAAGTCAGATGCACAAGGTGGCCCATACATTTAGAATTCATTTGCAGTGGCTAGAAGCCCTGGTTTGTCCATTCTCTGTGTTTCTCTCTCTTTCTCTGTCTCTCTCAAATAAGCAAATGAATTTTTTTTAAAAAAAGGAGAGTCATGGGCTGGTAAGATTGTTCAGTGGTTTAAGGCTCTTGCTTGCAAACCCTTGGTGGCCTGGTTTGACCCAGGTTCAATTCCCCAGTACCCACATTAAGCCAGATGCACAAGATGGTACATGTGTCTGGAGTTCATTCATAGCAGCAATAGGCCCTGGCATGCCCATACCTACCCCTCCTCTCTCTGCTGGTAAATAAATAAATAAAACTTCTCACTACCTTAGAGATACTTGCTCAACCATGTTTATGGCCACTCTATTCACAATAGCTAGGAAATGGAACCAGCCTAGATGTCCCTCAACTGATGAGTGGATAATGAAGATGTGGCACATTTACACAATGGAATTCTACTCAGCAGTAAAGAAAAATGAAGTTATAAATTTGTAGGAAAATGGATGGATCTGGAAAGGATTATACTTAGTGAGGTAACCCAGGCTCAGAAAGCCAAACATCACATGTTCTCTCTCATATGTGGATCCTAGCTACAAATGATTGGACTTCTAAGTGAGTAAAAACAAAACTCAGTAGCAGAAGCCAGTAAGCTAGAAAGGGAATATAAAGGGAATAGAAAGGGAGAAAGGGGGACTTAATAGGATGGTATTGTATATATATAAGTAGAAGAACAGATTACTGGGGGGGGGTGGTGAAAAGGCCTAAGTGAGGCCAGGGAAAGAGATTGAGTAAAGAAAAGATGGAGGGCTCATCAAAATCTAAGAGGATATAAATAAGTCATATGGAAACATACTTTTCTGGACAATGGAACACTCAGAAGCCATAGATTGTTACTAGAAACTTTTCAGTGCCAGGGATGGGATACCTCCAGTGAGTTGTTGGCCAGGGAGGTCACAGATACCCCCAAAACATTAAAGGCCATTGCCAAGGCTCCTGGTTTCCCACCAGGAATAGATGGTAAGACCCTGTTGCTGAAGACTCCACATACTTGGGCTGCAAGGTCACTGAGAAATCCTGCTGGAGCTGGGCTGAAAGCTTCCTCCATGTGGACCAGCTGACAGAAAGCTGGAAAAAGCTATGCTGCATGCAGTTCAATGGGAGAGAGAAAACACCAGTGAAGATACTCAACAGTGGACACTGCAAGCTTTAAATTTGGTCAGCCAGGCCAAATGAGCCAATGGGTGTAATACTGGCATGTCTGTTATGGGGGAAACCAACAGCACTCTAATTGGACTGGAGGCCTGCTCCATGGGAGGGAATACATGCCTGATACTGAAAACCTACGACAGGGGTAGTCATGAGCCCTTAGGGGTGTAACGTCTGCTGGTGTCTGGCTAAATGTATATACTATGCTCACCAAGCTGCCTAGTAAGCACTTCTCTTAATGTCCACACCCATATATTAATGCTACTCTCACTTTTGGTTAGAGAAGCTTCTCTTTTCAGATGGTGGTGACCTTGGGATGACTCAGAAGGCACCATGGTGCTGAGAAGAAGGGACAGAGGAGTGCTCAGCACTGAAACATCACATCTCTAACACACCTTCCAAGGCTCAGGGTCCATTGCAGAAGTGGGGGTGGAAAGAATGTAAGAGCCAAAGGAAGAGTACAACATGCTCCTCCAGACACAAAATGGCCTGGATATCCATGATCTTGCAGTGCCTGACACTACCTACACAAGACCATCCTAATAGGAGGAAAAGATGATGACATCAAAACTAAAAGAGAGATTGATTGAGAGGGGGAGGGAATATGATGGAGAGTGGAGTGTCAAAGGGGAAAGTGGGGGAGGGAGGGAAGTACCATGGGATATTGTCTACAATTAAGCAAATTGTTAATAATAATAATAATAATAACTACACTTGCATGCAGTTCAATGGGAGAGAGAAAATCACCAGGGAGATACTCAACAGTGGACACTGCAAGACTTAAATTTGGCCAGCCAGGCCAAATGAGCCAACAGGTGCAATAGTGGCATGTCTGTTATGGAAACCAACTCTCTTAATTGGACTGGAGGCCCGCTCCATGGGAGGGAATACATCCTGATACTGAAAACCTACAACAGGGGTAGTCATGAGCCCTAGGGGTGTAATGTCTGCTGGTGTCTGGCTAAATGTATATACCATGCTCACCAAACTGCCCAGTAAGCCCTTCTCTTAATGTTCATACCCATATATTAATGCTACTCCCACTTTTGGTTCTTGAAACATCACATCTCTAACACACCTTCCAAGGCTCAGGGTCCATTGCAGAAGTGGGGGTGGAAAGAATGTAAGAGCCAAAGGAAGAGTACAACATGCTCCTCCAGACACAAAATGGCCTGGATATCCATGATCTTGCAGTGCCTGACACTACCTACACAAGACCATCCTAATAGGAGGAAAAGATGATGACATCAAAACTAAAAGAGAGATTGATTGAGAGGGGGAGGGAATATGATGGAGAGTGGAGTGTCAAAGGGGAAAGTGGGGGAGGGAGGGAAGTACCATGGGATATTGTCTACAATTAAGCAAATTGTTAATAATAATAATAATAATAATAACTACACTTGCATGCAGTTCAATGGGAGAGAGAGAAATCACCAGGGGAGATACTCAACAGTGGACACTGCAAGACTTAAATTTGGCCAGCCAGGCCAAATGAGCCAACAGGTACAATAGTGGCATGTCTGTTATGGGGAAACCAACTCTCTTAATTGGACTGGAGGCCCGCTCCATGGGAGGGAATACATCCTGATACTGAAAACCTACAACAGGGGTAGTCATGAGCCCTAGGGGTGTAATGTCTGCTGGTGTCTGGCTAAATGTATATACCATGCTCACCAAACTGCCCAGTAAGCCCTTCTCTTAATGTTCATACCCATATATTAATGCTACTCCCACTTTTGGTTAGAGAAGCTTCTCTTTTCAGATGGTGGTGACCTTGGCATGACTCAGAAAGCACCATGGTGCTGAGAAGTGACAGGGGAGTGCTCAGCACTGAAATATGTCTATCACACCTTCCAAGGCTCCATTGTGGAAGAGGGGGCAGAAAGAATGTAAGAGCCAAAGGAAGGGTAGGATTCCTTACAACATGCTCCTCCAAACACAAAATGGCCTGGATATCCATGACCTCACCGTGCCTGACACTGCCTACACAAGACCATCATAATAGGAGGAAAAGATGATGACATCAAAATAAAAGAGAGACTGATTGAGAGTTGCAGAGGGGAAAGTGGGGGGGGGGAGGGAGGGAATTATCATGGGATATTGTCTACAATTATGGAAGTTGTCAAAAAAAAAAAAACCAACAAAACTTAAGCTGGGCATGGTGGTGCGTGCCTGTAGTCCCAGCTACTCGGGAGGTTGAGACAGGAGGATCGCTTGAGTCCAGGAGTTCTGGGTTGCAGTGAGCTATGCTGATCAGGTGTGTGCACTAAGTTTGGCCTCAATATGGTGACCTCCCAGGAGTGGGGACCACCAGGTTGCCTAAGGAGGGGTGAACTGGCCCAGGTCAGAAACAGAGCAGCTCAAAAAAAAAAAAAAAAAAAAAAACTTAGGGCTGGAGAGATGGCTTAGCCATTAAGGCATTTGCCTGCAAAGCCTAAGGACCCGATTCAATTCTCCAGGTCCCACGTAAGCCAGATGCACAAGGGGGCACACGTGTCTGGAGTTCATTTACAGTGGCTAAAGGCCCTGGTGTGCCCATTCTCATTCTCCCTCTCTCTCTTCCCCTCTCTCTGTCTCTAATAAATAAATAAATAAAAATAAAATCTTTAAAAAAACTTTACTTTTTTTTTTTTTTTTTTTTTTTTTGCCCAGGCTGACCTGGTCTCACTATGTAGTCTCAGGCCTGACCTGGATCCTCCTACCTCTGCCTCCCACTGGGATCAAAGGCATGCACTACCACGCCTGGCTTAATTTTTTTTTTTTTTTTTGTCTCTGGGGCTGACCTGGAATTAACTATGATCTCAGGGTGGCCTCGAACTCTCAGCGATCCTCCTACCTCTGCCTCCCAAGAGCTGGGATTAAAGGCATGCACCACCACATGCCTGGCTTATTTTTACTTTTATTTTTTTGAGGTAGGGTCTCGCTGTAGCCCAGGCTGACCTAGAATTCACTATGTAGTCTCAGGGTGGCCTCAAACTCATGGTGATCCTCCTATTCTGCCTCCAGAGTGCTGGGATTAAAGGTGTGTGCCACCATGCTCAGCCAGGGGACCTTTTTGTAAGATCCCTGTCCAACAAAGCCCTGTCTCTGAGAACCCCAACCTCAGATATCAGCCTCAATGGGAGGCAGACTCAGCCATAGGTGATGGGCAGATGGGAGATCACCCAAATTCTTTATCCTTTGCTATGTTTGAAAATGCTCATATTAAAATATTGGGGCAGGGCTGGAGAGATGGCTTAGTGGTTAAACACTTGCTTGTGAAGCCTAAGGACCCCTGGTTCAAGGCTTGATTCTCCAGGACCCATGTAAGCCAGATGCACAAGGGGGCCACACACATCTGGAGTTAGTTTGTAGTGGCTAGAGGCCCTGGTGTGCCCATTCTCTCCCTGTCTGTCTGTTGCTAATAAATAAATAAAAAATAAACAAAAAATAAAACTGGGGCAATTCCATCTCATTGTTCCTGTTTGGGCACCATGAGCAAGGCACAGCTGAGCTACAAATCCAAGTTCTTACAGGAGGCCTGGGGTCTTCAGGATACTTCCAAGCTCTGGACCAACCCTGGGCATAATCTTGGTCTATGGTAAGCTGATCTAAATGAAATCCGAGTGTACAAAACAAAGTATAGATGCCTATACTCTTTTGTTGTTGTTGTTTTTTGAGCTAGGATCTCACTCTAGCCCAGGCTAATCTGGAACTCATTCTGTAGTCTCAGGCTGGCCCTGAACTCATGGTGATCCGCCTTCCTCTGCCTCCTGAGCCTGAGTGCTGGGATTAAAGGAGTGTGCCACCATACCTGGCAAGGGGAACTTCTGAAAATGTAGATTGCAAGCCTAAGGAATGTGGCTCAGTGGTAGAGTACTTCCTAGCATGCATGCTCAGGGCCCTGGGTCAAACCCAGCACTGAAAATATACATACATACATACATACATACATACATACATACATACATACATACATAAAATACATACATAATTATAGCCGGGTGTGGTGGTGTACACTTTTAATCCCAGCACTCGGGAGGCAGATGTAGGAGGATCATGAGTTCAAGGCCACCCTGAGACTACATAGTAAATTCCAGGTCAGCCTGAGCTAGAGTGAGACCCTATCTTGAAAAACTGAAGAAAAAACCAAATCCATAGGATCATTTTTGGAAAGTCTGATGTACCAGGTTTAATGATTAAATTTTTAGATGGGATCCCCAAAATAAATATTTACCTAAGAAAACATATTCTAGGGGTTGGGGAGATGGCTCAGGAAGTAAAGTGCTTGCCACACAAGCACGAAGACCTGAGTTCAGATCCTAGCACCCACATAAAATGCCAGGCATAGTGGCATGCACTTCTAATTCCAGTGCTGGGGAGGCAGAGACGGAAAATCCCTGGGTCTCGCTGGCTAGCTTGTCTAGCCTGATTAGTGAGCTCTGGATTCAGTGGGAGACCCTGTCTCAAAATAAAGTGGGCTGGAGACACGGCTTAGCAGTTAAGACACTTGCCTGAGAAGCATAAGGACCTAGGTTTGATTCCCCAGTAGCCACCTAAACCAGATGCATCTGACACATGTATCTGGTTTGCAGTGACTAGAGGCCCTGGTGTGCCCATTCTCTCTTTCTCTCTCTTTTTGTCTATCTGCCTCTTCTTCTCTCTTTCTCTCCCTCTCAAATAAATAAAATATATATTAAAAAAATAAAGTGAGCTGGGTTTAGTGGCACACACCTTTAATTCCAGCACTTGGGAGGCAGAGGTAGGAGGATTGCCATGAGACTAAATAGTGAATTCCAGGTCAGTCTGGGCTAGAGTGAGACCCTACCTTGAAATACCAAAAATAAATAAATAAATAAATAAGTTGGAGATCGAGGGAGCCACCCATTATTGATCTCTGGCCTGTACATGTACCTGCAAACACACATGCCATGCACACCACATTTACAAATGCACACCACATATATATTTTGGGATATATATATATATATATAAATATAACATAATCTAAGAGAAACTAAGGAACCTTCACATTTTAGGTTATTCAATTCTTTTTGTTGTTGTTGTTTTTTGGTTTTTCAAGATGGGGTCTCACTCTAGCTCAGGCTGGGGTTAAAGGCATGTGCCACCATGCCCGGCTTCCTTAAATAGTTTTTTTTTTTCTGAGGTAGGGTCTCACTCTAGCCCAGGCTGACCTGGAATTCACTGTGTAGTCTCAGGGTGACCTCGAACTCACAGCAATCCTTCCACCTCTGCCTCCCGAGTCCTGGGATTAAAGAAAGGCATGCGTCACTACACCCAGCAGGTTATTCAATTCTATACTGGGTTTTCCTTCTTTGCATGCATTACATATAATTGAGACTTATTTTCCAGTGCTAGGGATTGAACCTAGGGCCTTGCTCATGCTCTACTACTATGTTACATCCCCAGCCCTAATTATGACTTTTTAAACTTAAATGTATGTATGAATATATGTGAGTACATATATGTTCTTTAATTATATCCAGGATATATAAGTACAAATAAGTAAAAGGCCAGGCATGGTGGTGCACACCTTTAATCCCAGCACTCAGGAGGCAGAGGTAGGAGGATCGCCATGAGTTCGAGGCCACCTTGAGACTACATAGTGAATTCCAGGTCAGCCAGGGCTAGAGTGAGACCCTACCTCGAAAAAAAAATCTATTTAAGGAAGCCAGGAGTGGTGGCGCATGCCTTTAACCCCAGCACTTGGGAGGCAGAGGTAGGAGGATCGCCAAGAGTTCGAGGCCACCCTGAGACTACATAGTTATTTCCAGGTCAGCCTGGACCAGAGTGAGACCCTACCTAGAAAAACCAAAAAAAAAAAAAAAATCTGCTTAAGGGCTGAAGTGATGGCTCAGTGGTTAAGGTGCTTGCTTGCAAAGCCTAATGACCCAGGTTTGATTCCCCAGTACCCATGTAAAGCCAGATGCACAAAGTGACACACCATCTGGAGTTTGCAGCAGCTTGGAGGCCTAGCATGCCCATTCATAGTCTGTGGCTCTCTTTCTCTCTCTGCTTGCAAATAAATAAATTAAAAATAAGTATGAATAGTGGATTGTTCAGGGGAAGGAAACCTCTTACTGATTATCCTTTTTTGTTTTTTTCGAGGTAGGATCTTGCTCTAGCCCCAGGCTGACCTGGAATTCACTATGTAGTCTCAGGGTGGCCTCGGACTCACAGCGATCCTCCTACCTCTGCCTCCTGAGTGCTCGGATTAAAGGTGTGCGCCACCACGTCAGGCTCAATATCTTTTTTTTTTTTTTTTTTTTTTTTGCATGGGCATGTGTAGTATTGTGGTGTATATGTGGCATATGCACATGTATGCAAACACACATGCTCTTTTGCATGCATACACAGGCCAGAGAACATCAGTTGTCCTCTATTGCTCATCCATTGTATTTTTTTAGATAAAGTATCTCAATTCAGAGTTGTAGCTTTCATGAGCCCCAGCAATTCTGTAGTCTCTGTGCTCCCCACAGGACTGAGGTTATAGGCATGCATGGCCATGCCCAGATGTTTACATAGGTGCTAGGGAGCTGAATTCAGAAGTCTCTCAGACTCTCTCAGTACCTCATGCTCAACCAAGGAGCCATCCTTCAGCCCCATTATATCTCCCCATTCCCATTACTGACTAGTGTTAAATCTTTTACCTTTGGGCTAAGTATATTAACCATTACAAATGAGTTAATATGACAGCTGCTTGCAAATCTTCACTACTAAGCCTGCCCACTCTCTGAGTTCTTACTCAAAAAGCATAGCCTGTCCTTTCCTCCTTTCTGACTCTTCTTGGAATACTTGCTGAAATCCTAAGGGTTGCCTGACATGCTGTGGTTTCTCACTGTTTTCTTCCTGCTTTTCTTTTCTTTTCTTTCTTTTTTTTTTTTTTTTTTTTGGCTTTTGAGGTAGGGTCTCAGTCTGGTCCAGGCTGACCTGGAATTAACTATGTAGTCTCAGGGTGGCCTCGAACTCATGGCAATCCTCCTACCTCTGCCTCCTGAGTGCTGGGGTTAAAGGCATGTGCCACCATGCCCGGCCTCACTGTTTTCTTAATAAATTTCCTTTATACAGCCATTATAAATAAAATTAAGTCAAGCAGTTCTATAAACAGGATAATAATGACTATATGGTGGGTTCAGTTGATAAGCCTATTTGAAAAGCTGTGCTGTTAAAGGACTTGGCTCTCTGGCACACTATCACTCTGACACTCTGAAGTTTGTTATCCAGGTGAAGGAGATGGGAAGAGGATGGGATACAGGCAAGACCTGGCTTACCGCTACTGGTCTCCTGGGGTGTGGCATCCACAACCTGCCACCCATCAAAGCCCGAGGGCAGATCTGGCCTCTTCATCCAGCAGTCATTCCACACATGGAAGTTCCTGAAGGGGCATGGAGGGAACACTGTGCCCGAGGCTTCCATCCAGGGTCTCTCAGGCCCCCAGCCCTGCACACCCCTCTGCATCCAAGCCTTATAGTGTCTTTAGTACATATGGATAGCTGAGCCTTAGCCCCATTCTCACCAAACAGAATCATGGTTCAAATGCTCAAGTGGCTTCATGTTCTCATCAAAGTAGATATCCATAGTAAGGGACGTGTCTGTGTCATGTGCAGAGTTGAAATTGGTGACAGTACGGGTAGCTAGGCCCAGGCATCGCAACACTGTGGAGGAGTCACGGTTGAAGTTTGAGATGGAGGAAGGGAACAGGTGAGGCACCATGCCAAGAACAGCAGGAAGAAAGGGCAACTGAGGTTTCCATGATAGGCAGGGACCACTAGAGTTAGGTGTCACTGGGCTCAGGAGTCATACAGCACTTATGATTAAAGAAAGCTAGGTCACCTGCTGGCTCAGGCCCTGTCTGTCCTTCTTCCTCTCCCTTTGGCCTCTCTCAGTTGTTAACACTAATTAATGATAATTAAGGCTAGCCTATCATCCACCCTCACTGACACTTGTGCTGCAGCCACAGCTGGGCTGGGTAAAAATGACACCCAACTCCTTCCCCTCCTCCTTGTAGGGCCCAGGCCACTCCTGACCCATACTCTCCATTACCTGTGGTAGTCACACCAGCAAAGACCCAGCACTGGCCATAGGGGACCGAATAGCCAGTTCGTAGGTAGCTAAGCAGGATCTCCACACTGCCCACCCATGCTGAGGGGTTGGTGCCTCGAGAATAATCACCAGACCAGTTCCCAATCAGGACTCCATTGTCATCCAGGGAGTTCACCTGCCCAGGACAAGATAGGATGGGGCTGGTTTGGGGGGAGGGCTTAAGACCTGGCTAGAGTTCCCAGCCAGCCCCTGACCCTGCAACCACCCTTTACTCCTAAATGCCCCAGGATCCAGACATCACTCCACCTACCTACCCTTCCTCTGACCCTTCTGCCGAACCCCCCCCCCGTTCTGTTACAGGAATGTGAATCCTGGGTGTGCCAAGTTTTGGGCTTGGCCCTACATTCCACAGGATCTGGGACAAAAGCCAAGAAAGGTAGGGTTGAGAGCAAGCAAAAGTGGTAAGAGAGAGACCCCCCCCCTTCCCTCAATATCCTCTGCAAGGAAAGGGACAAGGTTGTGGGCTGGAGAGATGGCTTAGTGTTTAAGACATATGCCTGCGAAGCCTAAGGAACCCGGTTCGATTCTCCAGGTCCCACATAAAGCCAGATGCACATGATGGTGCATGTGTCTGGAGCTCATTTGCGGTGGCTAGAGGCCCTGACGCGCCCATTCTCACTCTCTCTCCCTCTCCCTCCCTCTCTCTAATAAATAAATAAATAAAATCTAAGAAAAAACCCTATAGGAAAGGGACAAGGTTGTGGGTACTGAAGGAACCCAGAAATGACAGTACCTCAGGGCAGGGCAGGAAGATAAAGAGTAGGGTTTAGAGATATGAGGGTACTCACCATGGCAGAAATGACCCGAGAGACGCTAACTGGGTCCCCACGGCCTCCATATGGCATCCCCCGACGGTCCAGGATATACAGGCAGGCATCTAACACTCCATGGTCAAACTGGAAGGAGGAAAGGTAGAGGTAACCACAGCCCACTCTGGTGAAGCTCAAAGCCTAGGTCAGCCCCCAGCTCCGCCCCCCATGCCCCTACCACTATCAAATCTGGGTGCACTTGACCCAGACCATCCATACCTGGCCATAGTTCCAGGTCCTCTCTCCAATCTGTGCTTCTGTTCCATAGTAAATTCTCCCAGACTCATTAAGCACATATTCTTGCCGCCAGTCCTCATGGTCCACATACACGATGTCCTCTGTGTCCCCAGAAAATACACATCTGGTTCCCTCTGTTTTCTCCTTGGGCCTTACCTGTCCTTTAGCCAGTTCTACAGAACACATACCCTCAGAGGAAAATGGGAGTGAAGATGCCTCTAACCTGACAGGTCAGACTGCCCTTGGGAAGGATGGAGGGAGCACGACCAAGATAGTGAGAGGGAAGCTTGCAGAGGTGAGGTGGGTGTCCTTTCTGCACTGGGGTTCAGTCTGCTCACCTAGATAATGGGAGGCTGACTTCTCCTATGACCAGGTGCCCAACACCCAGGAAGCCCTGGCCTGCCCTTCCTCCTACTCATCTTCTGTTCCTGACTCCAGTTGGCTTACCTGGGCACCAGGGGTTGAAGAGGATATAGATCTCATTGTGAGGGTCAAAGGGCAACTGGAACTCTCCAGCCTCTGAGCGTGTGCGGACAGTGAACTGGAACTTGCCGATGATGGCGTTTGGAGAGGTATGAACCCGCAGATTCAGACTGTTCCCTCTGGTCTTGGTTATTTGGGCTTTCCAGCCATCACTGCCCCCCTTGCCCACTGGGATGATCACGTGGGTGCCCTTGCCCACTTCAGGGTTGTTTCCTAGAGTGAGGAAATCAGCAATTAGATGAAAGCCTCACCTAGGAAAGACGATGAAGCCTTAGACTTCTCTCAGCCCCACCTAAAATGTCTATGAGCCAATGTGTGTATCCCCAAGTTGGGTCACCACATTAGTCTATGACAATCTCTTTCACAGCAGTTCTGTCTCCACCCCATGCTCACCCTCATGTCAGGGCAGAGCCCCAGTCCAACATCCCAAACCTGTTCCCCCGACACTGAACTCAAGTAGGGAGGGGAGACCGGGCCACTGTCACCGTGACAGGCTCACTGGTGCAGTGCCTGGACTGAAGGAGAGAACCAGCTTGCTGGATATGGGTCTCTGCCTCATGGGAAAGGGCAGTACAGACACTGTCTGCTCCCTGGGGCTACAACTTCTAGAGCCCAGAGCATCGATGGTGGACCGTGGTGGGGGCACCTGGAAATTAGAGGCTAGGGTGGGCAAGTTTGGGCTCTAATCAAAGGGTAAGAGGAGTCACCCGCCCCAGCAGCTGTATAATCACCAGCCTGAGCAGTCAATGGTCACCAAAGCAGCATGGGGAGGGAGGCACCTGCCCAGAGCCATGGGACAGAGGCAGAGAGATATAGATGGGGATGGAGGGAGTGGGGGAAGCAGCGGCTACACACTAAGAAAAGCAGACCCAGAAAGAAAGCAGCAGTGCTGAAGGAGGCACTGAGGCCTTCTCTGGGTCTCTGATGGGGAGTGCTGGGAGACAGGTGCCACTGGAGGTTTGAGGAGAGGGAACTTGGGGGACCCACAGCACCTCCCTGATAGCTAGAGAATATTCAAAATCTTGCACTTGTCTTATCTGACAGAGGTGAGAAGGGCAGGGAGGAGTCTAAAGTCCTCGCAGACCATAATGCTGTCCCCTCCCCCAGAAAGTCTAGGTCCTTCACCCTTCCCATTCATCCTCACTCACCAATGAGCAGCTCAAGGGCGATGCGATCAGAGGAGTCACATTCGCGGTTCAGGAAGAGGATCAAATGGAAGGGCTGCCCTCGGCGGACAATCAGCTCTTCATACTCGAACTCATCTGTGTGGTGCTCTCTGCGGTTCTGGTCTGAGCGTGAGCTCAGCAGATCCACACCAGTCACCACCAGCATGCCCTCTGCAAGGCCACATCTCTGGGTCAGTGCAGGTCCATAAGGAGTCTAGACCTCCCTCGTTACTTACCAGTCCCATCATGTCAAATAAGCTTTAGGTCCCCTAAAGACCTTTGAGCTCTCAGTTAAGGTGGACGGCTGGCCTCACCTCTGATGGTGCCATCCCCAGCTGCGTTGACAGCACTGCCCCGGGAGTCAGGTCTTCGGGCCCCCCGGGAGCTGGACCCTCGACTTCTGGATCCAGAAGGCTCTGGCCCCCAGTCATCATCAGCCCTATTCCGGCAGGAGCAGCAGCCACAACAGCGAGCCCAGAAGGACCGACCTCTTCCTCTGCGGGAGCGCCTGTCTGGCTCTGGCTCTGGCTCTGGCTCTGGCGAAGGTGTGGTGGGAGGCTGCCAGGGGTTGCCACCCCAGCGGCCCACGTCTGAACGGCCCACATCTGAACGAGGACCCTCCATCGTGCCTGTGAAGAAGAGGCATTGGAAGCTCTTACCCACTCAGATCGCCTGTGCCCAGGATGTCAGCTTACCCAGAAAGTTAGTCTCACCTAGGCCCCAAGATTCCTCTAGATCCCCAAAGACTATTTGGGTTCAGAAGAAAAAAAAATTCCACAATGCACAGAAAAGCTTTCCGCATCACCCCCATAGACATCCAAACAAACATGCCCAGTGGTGAACCCACTTCAGGCTCCAACTGAGGAAATGCACAGTTCCCTATGTGAACACCTGCCACAGCCTCCAGACCCAGCTGCACAGAGCTGAACACAGGTCAGACCCCTCCACCTGCCAGGTCCTTAGTTTAGAGGGTCACCACGCTGACAGCCTCTAGCACCATTTCTCAGCAGAGTTCTCCCCACAAGACAGGTGGGTGGTGTGGGGAGGGGAACACAGGGTCTTCAGCATTCCTCAGGTTGGGGCAAACCGCACGCGTAGTTGCCACGCCTGGGGCTGAGGCGCCTCAGGTGCCAGGTGAGAGGGGCACTCCAGCAGAACGGGTGTCTCAGCCGGCGGCATGTACCACTGCCCCGCTCTCCCTGCTGGAAGCCACCTCGGGCAGGGCATCAGGTCCCGTACACAGAGACAATCAACCGCTGAGGCTCAGAACTGCTGTGTAGATCTGAGCACCTCACCTGGCAGCAGTGTCGGTGACAGCAGCACTGAGTCCCTGGGCCCTGGGACTGGACGGACAGGCTGGACGCCGCAGCCAGCGGAAGGTGTGGGGCGGGCGGGGTAAGTGGTTTATGAGGGGAGGGTGGGCGGGGCTGAGCTGCTGGGAAAAAGGGGAAGCTTAGGTGCTCCATGCCTCTACCGGGTGGAAGAGGCCAGCCTCGGGGCTGTCTTGGGGGAGGGGGGGAAGAGACGGGAAATGGACAGGCTCCACCCACTTTCCCCTTTCTAGGAACCAAGGTGATATTAGAGAGGGGCGGGGTCTGGGCCTGTCAGAACTGAGGCTAGGGTGAATTCCCCCCCCCCCAAGGTAAGATCTCACTCTAGCCCAGGCTGACCTGGAACTCACAGCAATCCTCATACCTCTGCCTCCCAAATGCTGGGATTAAAGGCGGGCACCACCATGCAGGAGGCTGGGGTGAAAATGGAAGGCTTTGGTGGGACCATTAGTGTGATGGACCCACACCAACCTAATTCTTTCCAGGCTGGATGTGCCGAGAGATATGGGGCAGGAGTCCTCCCCAACCCCAGTAACTCTGCCAGGCCTTATTTTTGAGCTGATCTCGTATGTCTCTACCAGGCTTGGGCCAATAAAACTGGCCCCTGGACCAAGTCTAGGAACTCATCCTGCTCAGGGAGATCCCAGCATCCCAGACTGTAGAGTGATGACATCAGCAGCCAGGCCTTCAGACAGGCTCCACCAGCCAGTGCCTGACATGCCGGCTGGACTGGATCTTCTGAACCAACCCTCCACCCCATCTGTCTCTCCTTCTAGCTCTCCACAGCCCCTAGTATTATTAGTAAGATATCCCTCAGCATTGGTCTCCCAAGAAGTTTGGGATTAGGGGTCAGAATAAAAGCACTTTCTTTTCTCCTCCCAGCCTAGAAGTTGAAGAGAAGGCTTAGGCCTTTGCATTCAGTTCTGGGTGGAACCAAAGCCTCCTTCCAGATTGTGGCATATGGTGTATTCCCTTTGTCACCGAGAGAAGAGTCTCATCAGCTTGTGTGGAGCCTTCTCCCCCACTTCCAACCTGGAATTCTCCCTGGGAATCCAGACCAACTGGCTTTGGACACTTAACTTCCTAACTCCACCCCTTGCTCTGGGAGAAACACCAGAGATGTCATTAAGACAACTCCAGGCCAGAGAGGAGCCAAGCATCATTAGGGAGGCTGTCCTTATGTCCACCGGCCAGGGTCTCTTCATTCCATCTCACTGGTATCCCAGCTCTACCACTAATCATAAGTTAGTGAAAATAGGGCTGGCAAAAAAAAAAAAAAAAAAAAAAAGACTCAAGGAAACAGACTTGATGACAGCCTTTTTGGAGAGGTTTCAGGGAGGGAGATGTCTTGGAAAGTGGGTACAAAGACTTTCAGGACCTGGCAGAGAACCCTCCAAACCACAGTAACCTTTTTGCTACTGTTTGGAGACAAGTCCTCATTCTGTAACCCAGGCTAGCCTGGAACTTACAGCAATCTTCCTGCCTTGGCCTCCCAAGTACTAGGATTACAAGTGAAAGCGAACACACCAGCTATCATGTTGACTTTTTGTCTGGCTGACAAACCCCAGAAACTAGCATAAAGTCTGTTCTACTTCCAACTCTCTCAGTATACGCACGCACGCGCACACACACACACACACACACACACACACACACACACATGAATGAGGCAGCCTGATTGTGGGACTGTTTGTGCATCATTTGGGATACAAGAAGGGGCAGGGCACCAAGTGGCTGGATGTGTGAGCACATATGAGCCCAGGCAGATCCCAGAGAACCAGGAAAATGCCTGGTTTGTCACTCTCTCTCGTTTTAATCAGTCTTCCTCTTTCCCCACCCAACCAGGTTTGACTCAGTGTCCTAACCCTAGGCCACTCCCTGGAGGCTTGATGTCCTAGGGCTTTCAAAGCCAGAACACAATGTGGGGGGTGTGGAGGCACTATAGGAACAGACAACCATCTCAATTCCACTGCTTAATCATTCATATTCACACAGGATCAAGACAAGAGGCTGGAATACTAAACCAAGGTGTTTAGTATTTGGCTTCAGCACCAAGAGCTTAGCAACCTTAGGTAGGGTCATAGGAATTTCTTCACCAGTACAAATGGTCTAATTATCTCATCCCTGAGAGTGTATGAGGAACAAAGGGATCAAGTATTCCCAAAAGGTCTCTTCAACTTCAGAATGGCATTCACGGGATGGATTCTGCTGTTGTGACAGGGTAGAGCAGGCGCTCTTGAACTACTCCTGGAGCAGTGGGTCCCTGAGCCTCCTCAGTAGTGGATGAAATGAGAGCCAGAACAGGGCTTCCGAAAGGAGTAGGGTTATGGGAAAACTATCACGGTCTCTTTCACTAGAGACAGCTGTTTCATAGCTCAGTCTAAACTACAGCCTCATCCCAACTCCTATCCCAGCGTGGAAGCTGGTCCCAGCACCAGTTCCAACCCAAAGGCCAACCTAAATCCAGCCCTAGCCAACTTCTGCCCCAAACAGCAAGGCTTTCGTTCTCCATGACAGGGAACAGTGGAGTGGAGATTGCTAAAGGAAAGCAGAACCACACACTGTCTTCTCTTTGTTTCCCCAAATACATGGCATTAGTCATGGGGATAATGGCATAGTGGTGACAGTGATGCAAGTCTGGCAGCCTGAAGGGGGCGTCTTCATTCTTTATTCAGTCCCAAAAAGTTAAAGGGCAAGGGTGAGTGTAGGGCCTCCTAGGTCAGGATGCTGCTAACTGAAGGCAGCAGTTCAACCAGGTCCTCCAAGATGCCCTCTTCTTGGCACAGTGGGTTGCCCTGTAGATGGAGGAGAACTAGCCTAGGACAAGAGGCAAGAGGCTGAAGCGCTGCAGGTTGCTGGAGGCCTTGGGCAGGAGAGTCAAGGAAATCTCATCAGGTCTACCCTGTCCCATCCTTGCTCCTGGACACCCTCACACAAGCGAGTACTGGGGCTGCTACCTGGAACGGGCATCTCACAAGCTACCCTGGCGGGAGTAAAGCTCTTGGAAGGGAATGCAAACCCCTGCCCACAGGAGCGAGGCAGGAAACACAGAGCAGGCTCTGTGTGGTACCAAGAGGTGGAGACTTTGGCAAAAAGCACATGCTGTTCAGCAATGCCTCCAGTCTGCATGTAGAAATGTGAGCAAGGTCACACTAACTTTCAATTTTCAAGAGTAATCAGAGTTCAAGATTTAAAAAATATGAAACTTCCTGATTTTTTTGTTTTTGTTTTTTGTTTTTCGAGGTAGGGTTCCACTCTAGCCCAGGCTGACCTGGAATTCACTCTGTATTCTCAGGGTAGCCTCGAACTCACAGCAATCCTCCTACCTCTGCCTCCCGAGTATTGGGATTAAAGGCATGCACCACCACGCCCAGCTCTGATTTTTAATACTGTGTGGTCCACAAGAATCTCTGCAGTTTTCCCCTTAGTGGCCTCTGGCTTGAGGAAGTCACACACTGCAAAACTCCACAAATACACGTTAATGATAGTCCAAGACAGCCTAGGCTATTATCTCCTCAGCTCACACTGCCCTAGCAAGGGAGCCCCTGTCTCCTGCCCTGTCTTGGAATGGCACCCTGTCTCTGTCTGCAGTCTGTCCCTCTACTGCCTCCACTCCACCCTATGTGCCGTCTGCAAGGCAGTCCAAAGGATACAGTTGTTGCACAGCAACAGCTCCTGCAGCTGGGGTAGGTTAGCGACACCGTCGAGAGACTCTATGGCATTATCACTGGCCTGGAGCACCTGGGGAACAGAAACAGAAAGGCACAAGTCTGAACAGGCAGCTGTCAGCCTCGAGTGATACAAGGAACTGTAGAGTAGCTTACAGTGCATAGAAAGACTTACAGGGTCAAAGTAGATAGAGGGGGCAGCAAGAGGTTACTGTAGACCTGGGGGGATCTAGACAACTCTTTGACAGGGCAGAAGTAGAGAGAGGGGAAAAGACTAACCAGAGCCCAGCATGGTGGTAGAGGACTACCCATCAGTTCAAGGCCACCCTAAGACTACATAGTGAGTTCCAGGTCAGCCTGGGCTAGAGTGAAAAACCAAAAACAATAAAAAAGACCAACCAGGATATCAATAGAGGGATAAGCACTTTACCTGAAGGCAACGTAGAGCAGCCAGGGCTGGGGGCAAGGCTCGGAGATGATTGTGTGACAGGTCAAGATGAGTGACCAACAGCAGCTGTTCCAAATGGCAGAGCACTGTCAGATCCTAAGAGTGGGAGTGGGGAGAAATACGTAGTAAGATCTAAGAGAAGGTCCTCAGCCATTTGCCCTGTGTGCTCCATATGGGCCCTTGGATACCTTTGGTGAGAAGGGGCTGGCATTGAGATGCCTACCTTATAGACTGTGGGAGTTATGGGCTATATATAGTGATAAAGGACAGATAGGGAGATTGGTGTGGGGTGACCAGTGGGAATAGATAGGGAGAGGCGAGAGGGCCAGAGGATGGTGGGAATAGATGGGAAGAGGAGAAAGGACCAGAGGATAGTGCAAATGATGGAGCAAACAAACATGGCATGAGTGAGTCTGCTTAGGGAGGGGCTCACCAGAAGCAGAGGTGGGTTGCAGTAATATGGAAAGACTGAGCGATTAGAAATAGGAAAAGTGTTTTAGATTTTGGGGTCTGCTCCAGGGCAAAAAGCACAGCAATGCATGATGACATGAGTGGTAAAAAATGAGGGTTATTTTTCAGTGCAGGGGATTGTGGATGCCAAGGACATGCTCTACCATTGAGCCCACATCCCTTGCCTGGGGAAGGGCATTTGGAAGGAGGAATGAATATGTGACCAGGCAAGTGGATGGGCCAACATAAGAGGCCTTGGCAACTCGGGATTTGAAACCGGAGAACAAAAAAGATGATGAGCCAAGTGAGCGAAAGCGAGACCTAGCAAAGGAGTAGACCAGAAGGAGGGTGATGGGTTCAATCTGAGTGGGGAGAAAATGTCCAGGAAGGCCCCTGGGATGAAAGTGAAGCTAGGGCATGGTGACACCAGCAGACAGGGGCCCAAGGAAAGCACGCATGCAGTGCAAACCTTGTGAGCCAGGTGCAGCACACGCACATCAGCATACTCCATCTTGAGCACGCTGTTCTCCAGCAAGAACTTACTGCGCAGGTCATCTAGGTAGGCTGCTCGCATCGGGTCCACTGCCTGGTGGGGAAAGGAAGGTATGTAAGTCAGTTGCCTTCTTCCTGCCCACTGAGCCTCCCTGGCCTGTTCTCCCAAGCCTAACTCACCTTGAGGGTCTGGAAGTACTGCAGTGTCTCATTCTCATAGAGGAGGGGGTCTAGTGCTCGCATCAACAGGATGATGGTCAGCAGGCACCCTAAGGATGGAGAAATGAACGTGTTTTCATCTTCTACTCTTTTGAGACCCTCTTCCCAAAAGGCTGGCCATAGACAGAGGCTTTCTTAATGTGGTTCTTGGTAGGAGCCTCAGGGAATGGCCTCACATTTATTCTCAGGTTCCAGCTCCTGTAGCTCTTTACAGGATTCAAGCTCAGACTGTAACACTGTGGACTTCTCCACCGACAGCTCACACCTGAGAGTGGGCAGGGTGGAAAGGGAATGATAACCAAAGCCCTGGGAACTGTTCATCCCCAATATGGAGTCTGAGCCGTCTCTTCCAGGCACAAGCCTCCTGCCCCAGTTGCCTAATGTCTAGAGCCCCTTGCCTTGTCCGTGTACTCCCTGACATTACCTGAACAGCTGCTCGTCGGTGGCTGAGTCCCGGCACCAGCACTCCTGATGGCCTGAGACAAAGGGCAGGTAGCAGGAAGGGTCAGCCATGAGAAGAGGAGAGGGGTGGGTATTTCTGTAAGGGGGAACTCTAGGTTGCATCACCTTTTAAAAGCACACACTCCTTCTGAGCATCACTTGCTGTCCAAATGACACGAAATGTATGTTGGGGCAACTGGTCGTTGAGGGAGGTGGCGGGCAGGTCACAGAGCTGTATGTGCTGGGTCAAGGAAATTCCTTGGCCTCACCACTTTTCTGACTACCCCACCCTGGTTCTGTTCCACACCCTCATTTCTGCCCCATCAATACTGGGATACCCAGACATGGCTGGGCCGGTTTCTGCCATCTGGGGTCCTCCACTCCACATTCAGGGGTGACTCATCAACCATGAGTAGCAGGGTTCCCATCTTGGAGCCCACCTAGCATGAAAGACAAAGAGAGACCCACCAGTCCCAACAGTATCATGCCCACAGTTTCATTATTCTAACAAAAGCCATTTTAGGGGCTGGGTATGGTGGTCCACACCTTTAATGGCAATACTCGGGAGGCTGAGGTAGGAGGATCGCTGTGAGTTTGAGGCCGGCCTGAGACTACATAGTGAATTCCAGGTTACCCTGGGCTAAAGCAAGACCCTACTTCAAAACACCAACCAAACAAAAAAAGCTATTTTGGACTTACTATTAGGGGCCGAGAAAAGCAAACAGATAGACAGGCCTCGTCCCGGCTCACATGCAGGCAGCGCAGAGCATCCTGGGGGTCAGCTGGAAGAGAGACACAGCCTCAGATCTCCTAAAATCATTCTGTGTTCCGTTTAAGCCATGAACATCCAACCCTTTCTCCCATTACTCACCCCGGCCCAGAAGCCAGCGGTGATAGAACCATGCACTCTGGTCACTGGGGTCAGTGAAGAAGGCATTCTGCACCAGCTCCAGCTCTGTGGGGAATCATAGAGTGGGGTGTGTCAGCATGGGGGTGAGATACTGGCCATCCCAACAGCTCTTTAGCCCTAAGTCTCATTCATACCCTGGCCTTACATATAGGAGCTGCATACATCAGTATTATCTCCCCATTGGACACTTGAGCTCCTTAAAGCCAGCACTGAGTCACATGTACCCACAAAGACAGTATGAAACAGGTGCTCAGTAAACATGGGGACTGGCTCAGCCCCAGGGTCAGATGCATCAGGGCTGGGGGTTGGGGCTGCAGAATCCTTGCCAGGCTTCTCTGGCCATGCTTACCTTTCAGTAAGACATCTTCAGGGAGGTGTCCCTGTGGGCCAGAGTCTGGCTGGGGGTGCAGTTTGGGCAAGAGGCAGGAGCGGTAATGCCAGGAGGAATAGTTAGAGAAGTTTCGTGTAATGAGGCAGTCAGTAAAGGCTAGTTCTTCTATAGGGGCCACAGCAGCCTGTGCAGCCACAAATCGCCGATAGTCCCAGCAGTGAACTGAGGCAAATGGGGGGAGGAGTTACAGCCTATCTCAGAAAAGCAGGGCAAAGATAAGCTACTTCATTGGTAACTCCCCGAGTTCCCTGAGACCACCTAGAAACATTCTGACTCCAGCCCCAGTAAACATGCACATCCCTCCCCACTCTGGACCTTAATGAGGTCCTAGCATCAGGATGTGAGCAGGAGATGGTTCTGGGAGATCTTTGGTACGTACAGTTTCGCTCATCAACCTCCAGGAAGCGGGCACATAGCTCTAGCTCCTGGGCCCAGTTGGGCTCAGGCAGGCGACCTAGCAGCCAACTGCGGTGGTGCCAGGTGCCATAGGACTTAGGGTTCACACGCAGGCAGCTTTCCAGGAAACCCAGTTCTGCCTTCACCAGAGCAGCCAACTCCTCAGGGGACCTGCATTCAGAAAGCAGGGGGCTGACAAGGCCTTTCAGCACCCAGCCTTGGGTCATCCCTCACTTTTTGCACTTGACCTGCACCCCCACATCTCTATGCCCCAGGCTGCTCCATTCCCTTTCCATCCCTGAACCCAGGCAGAACAAGGGTAAGTTCAAGGTGGTCTTCCTGGGACCTTGAACCACTACACACTTCTGGGCCTCCAGCTGCTGGAGCACTTCCCGTCGACAGTTCCAGAGGGTGGCAAAATCAGGGTTGGCTCCCAGAATCTGGCTTGTCAGTTCCAGCACTGACTCATCCAGCTCACCAGCCTGGCGCTGAGAAGACAGGTTACAGGGTCAGAGAGCTTAGCTCTTTCCCAGCTCTAGGCTAAATAACACAAACCCAGAACCACCCACTAATCTGTGAATACTATACAACAGGTACCATGCAAAGAACTATACAGCCTCATAGTTTCTCATTTAATCTGATGAACTGTGCCCATTTTGCCCCCATTTTACTGATTAACAAACTGAAGCCTGAAGAATTTCAGAGCTTTGCCCAAGGCCACATAGCTCTAAGTGGTAGAACCCAGATTTAGATCCATGCAATTTGAGTTCGCCGTCAAGCGCTTGACCTTTCTGCTATACTAAAGTGACCACTTGGGGTCAGGACTACTTTTGGGGGCCCCACCTTCTGGAAGACAGCTTGGGTGGCTGACTGGTAGAGCTTCAGCTTCTGCTCCCGCTCGAGCCTTTTGGCCTCTGCCTGTTCTTCTGATGTCTTCACCTTCAGGCGACCGTGCTAAAGGGATAGGCAGGCTGCAAGAATGCAGGTAGCCTTGCAAGGGCAGACCTGTAGAACCCCCCACTGGAGAGTCCTAGTCCTATGAGACAATGAAGGCTCGGGCATGTAGAGGTGAGGGCCTTCAGGGTTCTCACCATGGTGTCAGTTTAGCGTTCAGGACCGGGCAGGAGTCCAGTGGTAGCTCGTGAACTCTGGGGAGAGAGGTGTCAATCACGGGACCCCGCCCTCATAGCTCCGCCCCCAGGTGTTCTACCCCCCCCCCCAAGCCCCTAGCGGGCCTAGGCGGAGAACCCCCCGGGCTTAAAGGGGGGTCTCAGAACAGGTATTGCAAGTTTTAGGGGAGGCGCTCACCAGAACTGGTACCTCCGTATACGTAATTGCCCCCCTGGCCGGCCCACCGGGGCCCCAGCCCCAGCCCCAGCCGAGGCATTTGGACCACAGGGTCCACCCGGGAGACTACCGCTACTCGCCTGCCCCACGCTCCCGGGCACCCCCGCCCCCCGCGCCCCGCGGGCCGACCCACCTGCGCTGGGAGGAGGCGCGGGGGAAGTGCAGCTCGGGCGCCCGCCACCGAGTCGGAGCGCCGGCTAGAGCGGCCCGCCGCCAGGCTCGCCGAGGCGCCGCGCCCCCTGCAGGCCGGGGGAGGAGACGCACGTTCCTGTAAATCAAGGCGAACGTGCCAATGAGCTGGGGGCACAGTTATCCAGTCAAATTACAATGTAGTTGAAGCGGTGTCTCCAACAGCCGGAAACCCACCCTTGACCAGTTCACAGACCTTTCTCTGGCCACACAGGCACACTCCAGCTGTTAAATCAATATTGACTTTACTGTTTCTTTGCTGCTACTGACTGTTTTTTTTTTTTTTTTTTTTTTTTTTTTGAGGTAGGGTCTCACTCTGGCCCAGGCCGACCTGGAGTTCACTATGTAGTCTCAGGGTGGCCTTGAACTCACAGCGATCCTCCTACCTCTGCCTTCGAGTGCTGGGATTAAAGGTGTGTGCCACTGCGCCCTGCTAGACTTAGTTCTTGTTGCATTTGGACTGATCCTCTTCCTAGCCCCCTTCAATTGGGGAGCTTTTGGGATTATGGTCTTGTGTCTTTTTCAGTGAGTGCCTGGCTTCTAGCTCAGCGCTTGACAAAATAATATTATAATTATTTCTAATTTTCATAAGAAACTGAGGTTCGCTGGGGCACAGAGGTACACACCTTTAATCCCAGTACTTGGGAGGCAGAGCTAG
This sequence comes from Orientallactaga sibirica, assembly GCA_036365145.1. Taxonomy (NCBI): domain Eukaryota; kingdom Metazoa; phylum Chordata; class Mammalia; order Rodentia; family Dipodidae; genus Orientallactaga; species Orientallactaga sibirica. Next base: position 11,801,788 of record JAEOAD010000059.1, on the reverse strand, counting down.
GAGTATCACCTTGAGTTTGTTTGACGCCACCTTGAGAGTACATAGAGAATTCCAGGTCAGCCTGGGCTAGAGTGAAGCCCTACCTCTAAAAACCAAAACAAAATAAAATGATAATAAAAAGAAAAACAAAGAAGAAAGAAAAGAAAAGAAAGAAACAGGTTAAAAAAGGTTAAAGAACCACCCATTTATTAAGTTGCTAATGAAGTCAGGATCTGGTGTTGGTTCTGTCAGCCCACTTCATCACTTTTTTTTGGCTACCACCTGTTTTTGCTTCCTGTTCTATATGTACTCAGATGTATATACAAATACCTGGAACACAGGTACCCACAGGTGAAGGTTTGCCAAGCACAGTGTTACATCATAGTCACCACGGGGGGGAGGGAAGCGGGTGGATGAAGGTAAGCACGAAACACTACTTGGTGATTAGCAATCTTGAAACTGGGAAGGTTGAGTCAGGCAGATTTAAGAGAGGAAGTGAGTCTCATGAAAAAAAATTACATTCATAAAGGTAGGGCTTTAGTTTTGGAAAGAGAAGGCAGGAAGGGCAGGCATGTAGTATGACGTGGAGGTGGGGGACAGAAAGCCAAACAGACTTGCTGGCTGGCAGAGAGAAGCTGAGTCAGGTGCCTTTGGAGATAAGAACAATGAGATTAATGACAAGCCTCTTGTTTGAAGGCAAAGGAGCTGTCAGGAGTTATATTTGGCTTCCTCTGTGAGATAGAGGGAACCCAGCAGGTGGCTGAGAGACAAGATCTGAATGAAATTGAAGAAGAGATTTTTCTGCCTTTTACATTGAGAAAGCAAAAAGCAGTGACTGTGCATCAGCCAAGCCAGTTTACTTAATGCACTCACTGAAGTAAGCTGTTACATCATCTGTACCATACAATGAGGACGCTGCCTGTGTGAATGCATAGGGGTGAAACAGATTGCTCAAAGTCCCAGAGCTTGGAGGAAACTGCCAAAATTGAAACAAAGCCTGGGGGCCTGGGCTATGGTTTGCTGGGAGTAGCCATTGCCAGAGGCTAGAACTTGAACTCCTTGAGACTTGTCATTTAAATATATATATACTTTTTTTTGTTTGTTTGTTTTTCGAGGTAGGGTCTCACTCTAGCCCAGGCTGACCTGGAACTCACTATGTAGTCTCAGGGTGGCCTTAAACTCACGGCAATCATCCTATTATTTATTTATTTGACAGAGAAAAAAGGGAGAGAGAGAGAGAGAGAGAGAGAGAGTGGGTGCACCAGGGCCTTCAGCCACTGCAAACAAACTCCAGACACATTCACCCCTGTGAGTCTGGCTAATGTGGGTCCTGGGAATCGAATCTGGGTCCTTTGGCTTTGTAGGCAAACGCTTTAAACGCTAAGCCATCCCTCAAGCCCAAGACCTGTCATTTCATGTTTACCGCCTCTTCCTCTGCCAATCCTTTTACTATTCCTGCTCCCAACACACACACACCCCTAGGACCCTCAGGAGATATATTTGGAAGGAGGGAAGGGATGATGAGCCTTTGGTCTTGGCCTCAAAGCTGAGCTAGCTTTGAGGCAGGAGGATTACATAGCAGGCAGGTACTGAAGCTCTGGACCCTGTGTAATGTTGACCATGTATGTTCATTCAATCACTTGATCTTTCAGCATCAGAGCTAGGTCACAATGTGCCAAGGAGCCAGTGTTAGACTATCTCCACCTCCTTGGAGTTTATGGTTAATATAGCCCTGTCTAATAGAACTTTCTTCAACAATGGAAAAAAAGTTCAATATCTGAGCCATCCAATACAGTTGCCAGTAGTCCCAATGTGGCTAAAGAACACTTGAAATGTAGCTAATGCAATCAAGATATTGATTTTTTTTTAGTGGGGAGGGGTTTGAGGTAGGGTCTCAGTGTAGCCCAAGCTGACCTGGAATTCACTATGTAGTGTTGGGCTGGCCTTGAACTCAGCTTCCCAAGTGCTGGGTGCCATCCTAACAAGTTTTTTTTTTTTTTTTTTTTTTGCAAGCAAGGCCTCCCAAGTGCTGGCTGACCTGGAATTAAAACCATGGCCTGCCAATCCTCCTACCTCAACAAGTTTTTTTAAATTTTTAATTAATTTAAATTTAAGGCTGGGTGTGGTAGGAGAGAAGTCATCAACTGTCTCAACCAGCAGTGGACCAGGCCAAATGTACCAACTAGTGCAATGGTGGCATGATTGTTAAGGGGGAAACCAATTACTCTCTGATTGGACTTAAGACCCACTCCAGGGGAGGGAATTCAAGCCAGGTTTTGAAAACCTAGTCAAAAGCCTATGGCTGGGGACATCATAATCCCTAGCCAGCAAACTACTGTTGTTGTTTGCCTAAATGCATATATTATGCCAACCAAACTGCCCTCTAAACACTTATATTTATTTCCATATTAATATAGGTTACTCTCACTTTTGGTTAGAGAAGTTTCTATATTCAGATGATGGTAACCCACTGGGGTGATTCAAAAGTCACTGTAATGCTGAAAAGAAATGACAATAGTGTTCAGCACAAAGTGAGACATCTCTATCACACCCTCCAAGGCTCAAGGGACCATTATGGAAGAGGTAGCAGAATAAATGTAAGAATCAAAGGAAGGGGAGAATGATTTACAGTACTGTCTTCCAGACACAAAGTGATCTAGATATTCATGACCTCACGGTTGGCAGTGGTTAGAGGCCCTAGCGTGCCCATTCTCACTCTTTCTCTCTCCCTTTCTCTGTCTCTAATAAATAAATACAAATAAAATCTTTGAAAAAAATAGAAGAGAGACTAATTGGAAAGAAGAGGGGATTCAGTGAAAGGGAGGTTTGGAAGGGAAAAAAGGAGGTAGTGGGAGGGGATTATGATCATGGTATATTGTCTAAATTTATGAAAGTTGTCAATAAAAAGTGTTTTTTAGAGTTGGGCATGGTGGCACACACCTTTAATCCCAGCACCTGGGAGGCAGAAGTAGGAGGATCACCATGAGTTTGAGGCCACCCTGATAGTCTCATAGTGAATTCCAGGTCAGCCTGGGCTAGAGTGAGACCCTACCTCAAAAAAATGTTTTTTAAAAAATTTTATTTTTACTTATTTCTGAGAGAAAAAGAGAGAGAGAGAAACAGAGAGCCAGACAGATAGAAAGAGAATGGGCACACCAGGGCCTCTAGCCGCTGCAAACTCCAGACACATGCACCACCTTGTGCAGCTGGTTTATGTGGGTACTGGGGATTCAACATAGTACTGAGAAGAAGGGATGGAGGAGTGCCCAGCATTGAAACACCTCTGTCACACCCTCCAAGGCGAAAGAGGGGGTGGATAGAATGGAAGAGCCAAAGGAAGGGTATGACTCCTTACAATGTAACTGCCTAGACAGAAATTGGCCTCGATATCCATGACCTTGCAGTGCCTAGCAATACCTTCGCAAGACCCTCATAACAGAAGAAAAAGATGATTACATCAAATTAAAAGAGAGACTAATGGAGAGAGGGAGGGGATACGATGGAGATTGGAGTTCTAAAGGGGAATGGGGGGAAGGGAGGGAAATATGCATTTTTTGTATGTAAGTATAGAAGTTGTCAATAAAAAAAGAAAAAAGTATCATAACAGAAGAATAAAATTAAACTAGAGATGGAATTAATCCTCATTAAAAACTTCAATTTTAAGGTCTGGTGTGGGGATGTACGCCTTTAATCCCAGCACTTGGAAGGCAGAGGTAAGAGGATCGCCTTGAGTTTGAGACCAGCCTGAGACTACATAGTGAATTCCAGGTCAGCCTGAGCCAGAGTGAGACACTCCTTTTAATCCCGGCACTTGAGTAGCAGAGGTAGGAGGATCACCCTGAGTTCGAGGCCTGAGACTACAGCGTGAGTTCCAGGTCAGCCTGGGCTAGAGTAAGTCCCTACCTTGAAAAAGAAGAAAAACAAACAGAAGAAAACAGGCTTCAATTTTTCTATACAACACAGTTCAAAAGAACTATTTTTCATACTCAAGCTTTTTTTTTTTTGGTTTTGCAAGGTAGGGTCTCACTCTGGTCCAGGCTGACCTGGAATTAACTATGTAGTCTCAGGGTGGCCTTGAACTCTCGGCGATCCTCTTACCTCTGCCTCCCGAGGGCTGGGATTAAAGGCGTGCGCCACCACGCCCGGCTAATACTCAAGCTTTTTAAAGCTAATGTGCAATGAAGAAATGAGCCTTTCCTGTACATAGTTATTTGGAAATGTTTATATTCAGTTATACTTTCTGTTTACATGGAAAATGTTATATAAGGGTTGGGAAGATGGCTCAGCCATTAAAGACACTTGTTTGCAACGCCTGATGGCCTGGATTCAATCCCCCCATATCTATGTAAAGCCAGATGCACAAAGTAGCACATGCATCTGGCATTTATTTGCAGTGGCAGGAGGCCCTGGGGCACCCATTCTCATTCTCTCTCTCTATCTTTCCTTGCAAATAAATAAATAAATAAAATATTTGAGAAAAAAATAGTCAGCCAGGCTTGGTGGTGCACACCTTTAATCCAAGCATTTGGGAGGCAGAAGTAGGAGGACTGCCGTGAGTTTGAGGCCACCCTGAGACTACATATGAGTTCCAGGTCAGCGTGGGCTAGAATGAGACCCTGCCTCAAAAAACAAACAAAGAAACAAACCACAACAACAAAAAGCCGGGCATGGTGGCTCACACCTTTAATCCCAGCACTCAGGAGGCAGAGGTAGGAGGATCACTGTGAGTTCAAGACCATCCCAAGACTACATCGAGAAATCTAGGTCAGCCTGGACTAGAGTGAAACCCTATCTCAGAAAACCAAAATAAATAAATAAATAAATAAATAAATAAATAAATAAATAAATAAATAACAGAGTTGGGCTGGAGAGATGGCTTAGTGGTTAAGGTGCTTGCCTGTGAAGCCTAAGGACCCAGGATCAATTCCCCAGAACCCATATAAGCCAGATGCACAAGGTGGTGCATGTGTCTGGAGTTTGTTTACAGTGGCTTAAGACCTTGACATGCCTATTCTAGTTTTTTTTTTTTTTTTTTTTTTTTTTTTTTTTTTCGAGGTAGGGTCTCACTCTAGCTCAGGCTGACCTGGAATTCAGTATGTATTCTCAAGGTGGCCTTGAACTCACGGCAATCCTCCTACCTCTGCCTCCCAAGTGCTGGGTTTAAAGGCGTGTGCCACCACGGCCGGCTCTATTCTAGTTTTTTAAAAATATATTTTATTTATTTATTTAAGAGAGAGAAAGAGAAAGGGAGAGAAAGAGAAAATGGGCAGGCCAAGGCCTCTGGTCACTGAAAACGAACTGCAGATGCATACGTCCCCTTGTACATCTGGCTTACATGGGTCCTGGAGAGTCAAACCAGGATCCTTTGGCTTTGCAGGCAAATGCCTTAACCGCTAAGCCATCTCTCCAGCCCTGGCATGCCTATTCTCTCTCTCTCTCGCTCTCTATCTGCCTTTTTCTATCTCTCTCTCTCCCTCCCCCCTCAAATAAATAAAATAAATTAAATTTAAAAAAATAACAGGGTTGGTGTGGGTCCTTGCCGTCCCCAGGGGGTTGTTGGCCACTGACATCCCAGGCACAGGAGGAGTTGGGGGGAAGCAGGGTCCTGGAGTGGGTGAGTGTGACGGGCAATGAACCACCTGGGAGACCGTCTGATGGATAACTGCTCTCCTTTATTCAAAAGAGAGTGGGTTTATAAACACTTGACAAAGGTTGAGCAGGCACATACAGACTATATGGCGATTGGATACATAGTTTTATGGGTTGCTATCTAATTGGTTGGAAGGCAGAAGTCTCGAGGGAGAAGCTGCAAGGGAGATAACAGAAATGGCGGAAAAAGCTATGTGACTTCAGAGTTGCGAGGGAGGAGCTGCAAGGGAGATAACAGAAGTGGCAGGAAAAGCTATGTGACTTCAGCCACATATTGGATGTCTAAAGCTGACGGAAGACTGTTTATAAGGGTCTTTTGGGCAGCTAGCCACAAGTTCAGGAACTGTGGGGGGTGGGCAAAGCCTGACTATGGAATGGTCAGATGCTTTTGGGGTAGAGGGGAGGACCTGCCAGTTCTGCTCACTCTGGGTGAAGATAGGGCAGACTAGAACCTTGCCCCAGGGCAGGGAGGACCAGTCTCCATCGCCAGAGTGGGTTCCCAACAATAAGGCCAGCTGCAACCCCCACAGCCCAAGGTCCCCGGCCATGTCCAACAGCCCAGGCCAGCTTCTTCACAGTCCCAGCCCAGGTTTAGCAATGCCCCATAGGACCCATATCAAGCCAAACGCACAAAGTGGCACATGTATCTGGAGCTTTTCTGCAGTGGCGAGATGCTTTGCTCACCCATTCTCTCTGTCTCTCTCTGCTTGCAAAAAATAAAATAAGGGCCTGGAGAGATGACTTAGCAGTTAAGCGCTTGCCTGGGAAGCCTAGGGACCCCAGTTCGAGGCTCGATTCCCCAGGACCTACGTAAGCCAAATGCACAAAGTGGCGCACACATCTGGAGTTCCTTTGCAGTGGCTGGAGGTCCTGGTGCGCTCACTCTCTCTCTATCTAACCACCTCTTTCTCTCTCTGTCTGTCTCGCTCTCAAATAAATAAATAAAAATAAACAAAAAAATAAAATAAATAAAATAAAATAAAACAAAGAAACAAAAATTATAATACTCAGGACTGGATAGCAGATGGGACTGAGATGTATGTAAAGCTGAGACTGGGAATTTGTGATTCACAGAGCTCTTAGAATGTGGTAGGGAGAGAAAGGGCTGTGTTAGAAGAGAGCCACTTCTAACCCGTTGGGTTTGATGTGGAGATGTCCTGAGGCAGCAAGAAATATTTGCCTGGACAGAGGCTGAGAAGTCAGGTAGAAGAGGTCAGTGTGGGTGTCAGACATGTGCATGTAGTAATTATATCCCAAGAAAGAATGGGCCATCCAAGGGGCAGGAAGGTGAGGAAAACCACAAGCAAGCTTTGTTAGAGTCATACTTAGGGCAAGGCTGGGGATGCTAGATGGAGCAGCCTCAATGGAGGAGCAGAGGGAGCCATCATTAATAAGAAGTAATCACAACTAAATACGTCAGAGCAGTTATGACAAGATACTGTACTGCTTATGGCCACACAGTTTTAGATTATAAATCCTGGTGTCCGGGTCACCAGATTCCAGAAGATGCTGTGTTGCTTATGTTGCTCATGTTCTTTCTAGCTTGACTTTGCACACAGCACTCTACTGAGCTAGTTAGGCAGGGAGTATGGGAGGCATCCAGGAAGGAAGTGCTGGGGATTTCTGGCAAACTGGGGGTATATATGTTGGAGGAATGCTTCCTGCTTCCCAAGAAAGGAGCCAGGAAGGAGATGGAACTTGGGCCTGATATAATTTAGCAGGTTTCAAATGATAGGTATATAGACAAGACATTGCATAAGAGGCATCTTGGAGACTTGAGGAGAAATTAAACATTAGAAAGTTCAGCCCAAGTCACAGATAAAAGAAATAAAAGGGGAAGAGCTGAGGCTAGTGCCTGTGCAAGAGCAGAGCCAAAGCTTCCCCACTGGCTCAGTGACACTCCTCTGCTTTCTCTCTCTCTTTTTATTTGAGAGAGAGGGAGAGAGAATGGGCGCGCCAGCGGCCTCTCAGCTGCTGTGAACAAACTTCTGATGCATGCACCCCCTTGTGGGCAAGTGTGGCATTGCGCCCTTGCGTCACTTTTTGTGTCTGGCTAAGTGGGACCAGGAGATTGGAACCAGCGTTCTTAGGCTTGGCAGGCCTAACCTTGGTGCCTTAACCGCCAAGTCATCTCTCCAGCCCTCCTCTGCTTTCTCTTTAACCTTGACCACCACAGAAAGGACAGAGAGGATGTCACAGTGGGAGGGCTGGCTGAGTCCCTAGCAACCCAAAGATTCTCACTCAGTGGCATACACTGACAGTGAAGTCTGTGTTAGAAACCAGGTTTCTGAATCTCAGTGTTTTTTCTTTGAAAGTTTTTTTTTTGGTTTTTCGAAGTAGGGTCTCACTCTGATCCAGGCTAACCTGGAATTAACTATGTAGTCTCAGGGTGGCCTCGAACACTTCCCAAGTGCTGGGATTAAAGGCATGCACCACCATGCCCAGCTTTCTTTGAAAGTTTTTATTGGGGCTGGAGAGATGGTTTAGCAGTTAAGGCATTTGCCTGTGAAGCCTAAGGACCCCAGTTAGATTCTCCAGGACCCACATAAACCAGATGCACATGGTGGCACATGTGTCTGGAGTTCGTTTGCAATGGCTAGAGGTCCCTGGTGCGCCCATTCTCACTTTCTCTTTCTCTGCCCTTCTCTCTGTCTCTAATAAATAAATAAATAAAAATAAAATCTTAAAAAAAAAAAAAAAGATCCTGACTTGAGAGAAATTGGAGCTTCTGAAGCCATCAGAGAATAGTTTGGATGCCACTGAGATGGAAGAAGAGGTTGAGTTAATATGTAAATAGACTGCAACTGAGTGCAAATAGACAAATGTCAGATGAGACTCACTAAGGAGTCCACCCTAGGGCAGAGGGAAAGGATCCATGGGAGGGCAGGTAGGAGGTTCTAGAAGATATAAGATGAGGAAAGACTTGGGGCTAGCAGCTGGCTGGGAGTGAGAAATTCAACCCTCTGCATTAGTTGGTCCTACTCCATCAATTCCCATTTTTATTTACAATTAAAAGACTTTTTTTTCCCCTGAAAAAAAATAAAAAATAAATAAATAATAAAAGAAAGTTTTTATTGCTGCTAGGCATAGTAGTGTATGCTTTTAATGCCTGTACTCAGGAAGTAGAAGTAGGAGGATTGCCATGAGTTTGAGGCCAGCCTATAACTACAGAGTGAATTCTAGGTTAGCCTGGACTAGAGTGAGACCCTACCTTGAAAAAAATAACAAAAAAGTTTTTTTTGTTTTTTTTTTTTTCAAAAAAGTGTTTTTTAAATTTTTTTTTGAGGTAGGATCTCGCTGTACCCCAGGCTGACCTGGAATTCAAATGTAATTTCAGGGTGGCCTTGAACTTACAGCCATCCTCCTACTGCTGCCTCCTGAGTGCTGGGATTAAAGGAGTGTGCCACCACACGCGGCTTGATGTCATCATTTTTATTCACTGCTATTATTCAGGTTTTGCGTAGGTAGTGTCAGCTACTGTCTCAATGCTTTTGTAGCCATCAGTGATATCAGCATATATTTAGACTCAAAATGGTGAGTTATGAACAATATAATAGATATAATTATAACTGGTAGTATATCCAGACTCAAATAACACCAACTAATGTGTCTTTGTCTACTTGGGGAGAGAGTCCTAGTGGTGGCATTTGTTTTTTCAGTAATAGGTAGTGAGAAATAGTGGGTTAGAGGATCTGGCCAGTTTCTTGGGACTGATTTAACCAGATGGTGTTCAACAGAGATAGTCAGGTTCTTTGGTCCTCAAATAATTGCATTAGAGCAAATGTGTGTGGGGTGGAGTAGGAAGCCCAGGGAACTCTGGCTGGCCTAGGGCTTGTAAGAGTGGGTGCTGCACTTTGCGCAACATGACTTGGACCTTTAATCCCAGGACAGGACCCATAAGTCCCAGGCTCTGTGGTAGTTAGACCCTTTTGGGAGTTTGTGGCCCATTTTAAATAGGGACAGGGAGAAACTGTAGAGTCCAGAAGGAGCTATCAGGATTGTGAGGAGAACCCATGACCAGGAAGGAGGACACAGAGATGCTGACTCAAGATGGTAGTAGTTTTCACAATCCTAGACCAGAAGCTACACTGATCCTGTGCCTCTTGTGAGAAAAGAACAAAGACCAGTGAGTACATAGACTGATTAAGGAGGTCTCTCTCTCTAGGGGCTGGAGAGATGACTCAGTGGTCAAGGCACTTGCTGGCAAAGCCAAAGGACCAGGTTTATTCCCGGTACCCATGTAAAGCCGGATGCACAGGGTGGCACATGATTGCAGTGGTTAGAGGCCCTGGCATGCCCATTCTCTCTGTATCTGCTCCTTGATCTCTCTTTCAAATAAATAATAAATAAATAAATAAAATTTAAAAAAGAAAGTCGCTCTGCCAGGTGTGGTGGTGTATGCCCTTAATCCCAGCACTCTGGAGGTTGAGGTAGGAGAATCACTGTGAGTTTGAGGCCAGCCTGAGACTACATAGTGAATTCCAGGTCAGCCTGGGCTAGAACAAAACCTTACCTCGAAAAACAAAAACGAACACAAACAAACAAACAAAAAAAGCCAGGCGTGGTGGCACATGCCTTTAATCCCAGCATTTGGGAGGCAGAGGTAGGAGGATTGCCGAGAGTTCAAGGCCACCCTGAGACTACATAGTGAATTCCAGGTAAGCCTGAGCAGCGTGAGACCCTACCTCGAAAGACCGAAAAAAAAAAAAAAAAAAAAATAAGTGACATACACCCTTAATCCAGCACTTGGAGGTAGAGATAGGATAGTTGTGAGTTTGAGGTGCCTGGGACTACAGAATGAATTCCAGGTCAGCCTGGGCTAGAGCAAGACCCTACCTCGGAAAAAAAAAAAAAAAAAAAAAAAGAACAAAAAAAGGGGCTGGAGATATTGTTCAGTGGTTAGGGTGCTTGGTGGTAAAGCCCTAATGACCCAGGTTTGATTCCCCAGTACCCACGTAAAGTCAGATGCACAAAGTGGTGCATGCATCTGGAGTTAGTTTGCAGTGGCTAGAGGCTGTGCCATGCTTGTTCTCTCTCTCTTCACTCTACCTCTCTGTTTGCAAATTAAAATTTTTTTTTGTTTTTTGTTCTTTTTTAAAAGATTTTTATTTCATTTTATTAGAGACAGAGAGAGGGAAAGAGAGATAGGGAGAATGGGTGTCCCAGGGTTTCTAGCCACTGCAAATGATCTCCAGATGCGTGCACCCCCTTGTGCATCTGGCTTATGTGGGATCTGCAGAATCGAACCAGGGTCCTTAGGCTTCGCAGGCATGTGCCTTAACTGCTAAGCCATTTCTCCAGCCTTTTTTTCTGGTTTTTTGAGGTTGGATCTCACTCTAGCTCAGGCTGACCTGGAATTCACTATATAGTCTCAGGGTGGCCTTGAACTCATGGTGATCCTCCTACCTCTGCCTCCCTAATGCTGGAATTAAAGGTGTGCACCCCAATGCTCAGTTCAAAAATATTTTTTAAAAGAAAACAAAATAAGGGCTAGAGAGATGGCTTAGTGTTTAAGGTATTTGACTGTGAAGCCTAAGGACCTAGGTTCAATTCCCCAGTACCCACAAAAGGCAGATGAGATGCACAAGGCAAATAAATAAATAAAATATAAAAATAAAATAGAATAGGGGCTGGAGAGAGGAGCTTAGTGGTTAAGGCATTTTCTTGCAAAGCTAAAGGATGCCAGTTTGACTCTCCAGGACCCATGTAATCCAGATGCACAAGGGGGTGCATGCATCTGGAGATCATTTGCAGTGGCTGGAGGCTCTTGTGTGCCATTCTCTCTCTCTCTCTGCCTCTTTCTCTCTCTCAAATAAATAAATAAATGTATTTTAAAAAGTAATAATAAAATAAGGGGCTGGAGAGATGGCTAGGCAGTTAAGGTGCTTGCCTGAGAAGTCTGAGGACCCAGGTTCGAGTCCCCAGTAACCACGTAAGCCAGATACACAAGATGGCGCAAACATCTGGAGTTCATTTGCAGTGGCTGTAGGCCCTGGCATTCTATCTACCTCTTCCTCTCTCTAAATAAATACATAATGAAATTTAATAAAAAGTCTTATCAATCAAAAATTTTCTGGCCAAAAAATGCAATGGGCCTCAGTGTATAGTGGTAAGCTTTCCATCATGAGAGGCCATTAAGCATGTGTCAGTAAACCACCTTTTTTTGTTTGTTTTTTGAGAGAGAGAAAGAGAGAGAATGGGCACACCAGGGCCTTTCAGCTGCTGTGCAGAAACTCCAGATGTGTGTGACCCCTTTTGTGCATGGGCAACACTGCACACTTGCATCTGGCTACATGGGACCTGGAGATTCGAACAAGCATTCTTAGGCTTTGCAGACAAGCACCTTAACTGCTAAGCTATCTCTCTAGCACTCAAACACTTTTTTTTTGTTTTTTTTTTTTGAGGTAGTGTCTCACTCTAGTTCAGGCTGGCCTGGAATTCACTCTGAATTTTCAGGGTGGCCTTGAACTCATAGCGATCCCACCTCTGCCTCCCAAGTGCTGGGATTAAAGGTATGCACCACCATGCCTGGCTTCAAATATCTTTTTATAAGAAGGTACAGAGGATGTTCTTGAAGTCTGCCTTGAAATTTTGCACGATTCTGATCTCTGGGATGAATTGGGGGACAGTAACTCAGAGACTTTAAGAAGGTCCTTAATTCTGCCCATTCCTCCAGTATTCTGAAATTCTTTGAGTATTTAGTCTGAATACCTGGATTCATTCCTTCCCTCCCTCCCCCCTTCCTTCCTTCCCTCCCTCCCTCCCTCCCTCCCTCCCCCTCCTCCCTCCTCCCTCCCTCCCTCCCTCCCCCCTCCCCTTCCCCTCCTTCCTTCCTCCCCTCCCTCCTCCTTTTCTCCCTCCCTCCCTCCCTCCCTCCTTCCTTCCTTCCTTCCTTCCTTCCTTCCTTCCTTCCTTCCTTTTTCTTTGGTTTTTCAAGGTAGGGTCTCATTCTAGCCCAGGCTGACCTGGACTTCACTATGTAGTCTCAGGCTGGCCTTGAACTCATAGCAATCCTCTTACCTCTGCCTCACAAGTGCTGGGATTAAAGGCGTGCGCCACCACGCCTAGCTTCTTTCTTTCTTTTTGTGATTTTTCAAGGTAGGGTCTTACTCTAGTCCAGGCTGACCTGGAATTCACCATGTAGTCTCGGGTGGCCTTGAACTCCTACCTCTGCCTCCCCCAAGTGCTGGAATTAAAGGCATGCAACACCATGCCCAGCTAGAGTACCTGGATTCTTTTTTTTTTTTTTTTTTTTTTGAGATAGAGAGACAGAGAGAGGGGGAGAGGTAGAGAGAGAGAATGGGCGTGTCAGCAGCCTCTCAGCTACTGTGAACTCAGATGTGTGCGCCCCCTTATGGGCAAGTGTGGCATTGCATCCTTGTGTCACTTTTGCATCTGGCTAAACGTGGTACCTGGAGATTGGAACCTGCATTCTTAGGCTTAGCAGGCCTAACCGCTAAGCCATCTCTCCAGCCCAGTACCTGGATTCTTTGTAGCCTTCCTTCATCCCAGTTTCTTCTGAGGCAGGCTGGAGATAAATTTATTGATGGCCAGTGGTGCTATCATGTGCATAGTTCCTGTTGGGGAAGGAACAGGCTAACTAGTGAGAGGGAGGAGCAGGACTCCATAGGGAAAGTCCCTGGATCATCTTATTTCACCCAGGGTGTGGTTAATGCTGAGTCAGAGGATGTCTTAGGAAGAGATGAAGGAAAAGCTATGAGGAAACGAGACTGAAAATCTGGAAAATCTTCTTGAGCCAGAACTAAAGCCTCTGCTAGGAGAGCTGGGCACTGCATGGAGGTTGGTGAAGTTGACAAGTTGGTTTAAAATTACCCAGAACCTAATAGTGCTGGGAATGTGTACAAGAACACTACTGCCTGCTAGTGGCCTGGCACAGCCATTGAACAACTCCAGGAGGCACCATCACATTCAGTTTAAGGCATATACAACATTGGTACCAGGAATCAAGAGCTCTGAAGTTCTGTGCCAAATGAGAAACAAGCCATGAAAGCATAGGGTCCTGGCGAAGGACGAGATGCTCTGGATGGCAGACGAGCACAGAAGATAAGCCCTTTCCTTGCCCATTCATTCCTCGCACACTAATAGCAGAGTGCCCTGGGCAGGCTCCATGGCATAGGCATTATGACAGTGAGCCAAATATAGACACAATCCTTGCCCTCAGGGAGCTTACAGCCTAGAGCAGGAGCATCCAATCAAACTCTCTGGATGATGGAGAGAATCTCATCGAATGTAACCATGGAGAGGTGTATTGTTCTGAGTGAGCACCTAATGGGGAAGCTGCCCTTTATGGAGTGAAACAGGCTTCTTGGAAGTAAAGCTTCCTGAAGTGAGCCAGAGCCAGGCTGCATGTGAGGAGGAGGAAGGAACCTTGGCTTGGGGCTCAGTTGTATACCCTTTTCTGTGTCTCTCAGCACCAGGTCCCAGCTATCATATGCTAGCCTCTGCCTCCACTCCTGCTGTGAACTACCCAAGAAGGCTCATTTGACTGCATTTCCCTTTATCAAAGTTCCTTCACTGTGGTATAATCCAGCTAGTCAGTCACCAACCAACAATGACCGGTTATAGGCACAATTCAACAAAGTGACCAACATAGACAAGATTCCTGCTCTCATAGAGCTTACATTCTAGTTGAGGAAACAGACCCTGCAGAAGTAAATGCACACACAACACAGATGATTTCAGAAGATCATCAGGAAAAAATCAAACCATGTACTGAGATGGAGCTAATGGTGTTGGGCGCTTTGGGAAAGAATAAATGTATGAAGAGCCATGGAGACCAGAGCAAGACAGGCTGGAACTCACTGGGCTGGTGAGGGATTAAGAGAAAGAGTTGAGGATCTCTAATCACAGGGCAGGGAGCACGGGCCGGGTGAGTCAGTCAGGGGTGGGTACACTCTCATCCTCACAGCTAGGCCTAGGGACGCTAAGGGAGTGGGCAGGGAGTGGTGTGGAAGCTTAGGATCAGTGTAAAGAAGGAGAACACCTGGAATTACTGACAGGAAGCTGTGCCCCTGTGCCCTGTCACCATTCAGACTTGTGCTCTGACACAGAGGCAAGGGGTAGAGTTGTCCCAAGAGGCACTCTTGGCTCCCACAACCAACAGCTCTGTTGGGAAGTGTTTTCTCAAACCCAAGTGCCCTGATCAGGGGGCATCAAGGCTAAGGAGTGTCATGTGTGGTGCAGACCAAGGACTGATGGGTTCTAGGAGGCAGTGAGTTCTCCAAGTCAGTTCTGGGGCACAGATAACAACACAGCTGCCCAATTCTCACTAGTGTGTCTTACAGGGCTTGTGAGCTCAGTCACACTTGACACTATTCAGGTCTGGGCTTCTTTGTAGGGGAGATGAGCAGGAGGGGGGCAGAGCCAAGACTCAGCGCTAGTCTGGAGTGAAATTTCTCATTCTTCCTGGGATATGGATAAGCACAGCCATGTCTCTAATACCGGGAAAGAACTTGAATGCCATAGGAGAAGGTCCTCCAGAAGAAGACAAGAGCAAGGTCAGAAGAAACCAGAAGCTTCTAGGCCTTGTGGGATGAAATCTGACAGGCAGAAAGCCAGGAGTGGTGGTACACACACCTTTAATTTCAGCATTAGGGAGGCAGAGGTAGGAGGATCATTGTGAGTTCCAGGCCAGCCTGGGGCTAGAGTGAGTTCCAGGTCAGCCTTGGCTAGTTAGACCCTTCCTTGAAAAACAAATGAACAAAGCTGGGCTTGGTGGTGCACGCCTTTAAACCCAGCACTTGGGAGGATCGCCGAGAGTTCGAGGTCACCCTGATACTACCTAGTTAATTCCAGGTCAGCCTGGACCACAGTGATACCCTACCTCGAAAAATTTTAAATAAATAAATAAATAAATAAATAAATAAATAAATAAATCTGACAGGCAGAAATGGTCAAATTCAGTTTTGCCCTTCTCCCAGACCAGGAAGTCCGTTGGCTGAATAAAGTTTAGATTGTTTTTACTATTCTACCCACCCCCAAGATTCCCTTGGTAGAAAATAAAAAAGCTCAAGCCAAACAAGAAACAAAGTAACAAAGCAGTAGAACAGCCTGCACAGGGTCAAAGCTTGTATTGTACTCCAGAGTTACATACATTTGGTTGAAACTGGGCACTTCTGCTGTAAACACCTGCACTGTTGGACAAGTTATTCAGCATTTTTGAGCCTTAGTTTCCTCTGCTGCGTAACAGTATTTGCTTCACAGGGCAGGTGAAAAGATGAAGTAAGATCTAAGTAGAGTGATTTTAGTCATTGCAGGTGCCCAGTAAACTCTGACTGCTGTTGTGTATTGAAATAACATTGAGCTGGGCGTGGTGGTGTAGGCCTTTAATCCTAGCACTCAGGAGGCAGAAGTAGGTGGATCACTGTGAGTTCCAGACTACCCTGAGACTTCATAGTGAATTCTAAGTCAACCTGGACTAGAATGAGACCCTACCAAAAAACCAAAAAAAAAAAAAAAAAAAAAAAAAAAAAGAAAGAAAGAAAGAAAGAAAGAAAAGAAAAGAAAAGAAATAACATTGAAAGGCCAAGTCTGGAGGCTGTGGTAGGAGGATCACAGTGTGTTCAAGACCAGCCTGGGGCTACAGAGTGAGTTCCAGATAATCCTGCTTCAAAAAAACCAATAAAAACATAAAAATGGGCTGGAGAGATGGCTTAGTGGTTAAGGCACTTGCCTGCAAAGCCTAAGGATTCAAGTTCGATTCCCCAGAACCCATGTAAGCCAGATGCACATAGTGGTGCATGTGTCTGGAGTTCATTTGCAGTGACTAGAGGCCCTCGTGTGTCCATTCTCTCTCAAGTAAATAAAATTTAAAAAATTAAAAACCAGCACTCAGGAGGCAGAGGTAGCAAGATAGCTGTGAGTTTGAGGCCATCCTGACACTACCTAGTGAACTCCAGGTTCACTGAGCTAGAGAGAGAGACCCTACCTCAAAACAAGCAAACAAAAAAGTGGCATGCACCTGGAGTTCATTTGTGGCGCTGGAGGCCCTGGCATGCTCATTTCTCTCTCTGCATGCAACTATATAAATAAAATTTTTTATATAAATGAAAAAAAAAAAAACTAAAGCCTTTTTTGCCAGGTATGGTGGCATTTGGGAGGCAGAGATAGGAGGATTACCATGAGTTTGAGGCCAGGCTAGACTACATAGTGAATTCCAGGTCAGCCTGGGTTAGAGCAAGACCCTACCTCCTACCTTGACCAAAAAAAAAAAAAAAAAAAAAAAAAAAAAAAAAAAAATCCCTTAAAAAATAAATATAGAGCTTGGGTCCTGAAAATACTACACTTAATGCTCATATTCACATATTAACGCTACTCTCACTTCTGGTTAGAGAAGCTTCTCTTTTCAGATGGCGATGACCACTGGGATGACCCAAAAGGCAACATAGTGCTGAGAAGAAGGGATGGAGGAGTGCCCAGTACGGAAACACCTCTGTCACACCCTCCAAGGCTCAGGGACCATTGCGGAAGAGGGAGCGGATAGAATGGAAGGGCCAAAGGAAAGGTATGACTTCTTACAATGCAACTGTCCAGACAGAAATTGGCCTCGATATCCATGATCTTGCAGCACCTAGCAATACCTTTGCAAGACCCTCATAACAGAAGAAAAAGATGATGACATCAAATTAAGAGAGACTAATGGAGAGAGGGAGGGGATATGATGGAGATAGGAGTTCTAAAGTGGAATGGGGGGAGGGGAGGGAAATATCAGGTGGGGTTTTTTTGTATGGAAGTATAAAAGTTATCAATAAAAAATAATAATTAAAAAATATATAGAACTTGGGGCTGGAAAGATGGCTTAGTGGTGAAGGGGTTTGCCTGCAAAGCCAAAGGATCCCAGTTTGATTCTCTAGGACCCACATAAGCCCAGATGCACAAGGGGGCACATACACCTGGAGTTAATTTGCAGTGGCTGGAGGCCCTGGTGCGACCATTCTCCCTCTCTCTCTTTCTCTCTCAAATAAATAAATAAAAAATATTTAAAAAAATAGAGAGAGAGAGAGCTGGCCGAGTGTGGTGGCACACGCCTTTTATCCCAGCACTTGGGAGGCAGAGGTAGGAGGACTGCCATGAGTTTGAGCCCACCCCAAGACTACATAGTGAATTGCAGGTCAGCCTGGGCTAGAGCAAGACTCTACCTCGAAAAATCTAAAAAAAAAAAAAAAAAAAAAAGTAAGATTCCTGAGCTGGGCATGGTGGCACACACCTTTAATCTCCAGCATTCAGGAGGCAGAAGTAGAGGCCACCCTGAGATTTCACAGTGAAGTCCAGGTCAGCCTGAGCTACAGTGAGACCCTACCTTGAAAAACAAACAAACAAAAAATAGAGCTGGGTTTGGTAGCAGAGGTAGGAGAATCACTGTGAGCTCAAGGCTGCCCTGAGATTACACAGTGAATTTTCATTTATTTTTTTATATATCTATATAGAGATTCCAGGGGAGGGGGCTGAGGGTCAGGAGAAGGATGGGAGGCCAGAGAGTGCAGGGAGGGTCCACAGAGGAGGAGCTCTGTGGAAGGGCTGGGCCAACCTGGGGGTAAGGACCAGAGACTGGAGATGACGTGGGGAGAGGCGTCTGTGATAGCAATGATTTCTGATATCATCCTGTGGACTTTCCCAGAGATGGAAGGCCAACTAATTGAAAGGGACCAGATGTATTATGTGATACCTCAAAGGTGGGGTCAAGGGTAATCAGGAGCCAGAATAAAGAAGGGAAAAGGGTAGCTCTGGACTTAGCTACCTAGCCTGGATTTGTTCATCGGCCTTGGACTCCTGCAGTTCTCTCATGAACACTCTTCATTCCCGATGCCTGTGTCCTCATCCCACTGCCACTCACCTTCCTTGCCTTCCAGGGACCTGCCTTTCCCACTCATGAGCCCAAACAGGACTCCATCCGCTGATGGAAACTCTGTGACAGTGAGATGACCCCAACTGCATTCTCAGATCCCTTGGCCCAGCTCTGCATCTATCACCTTCCTGTTTCAGATATAGCAGCTGGTCAGAGATCACATACCCCTGTGTTCTTTTGTTTTTTGAGGTAGGATCTCACTCTGGCCCAGGCTGACTTGAAACTGTATTCTCAGGGTGGCCTCGAACTCATGGCAATACTACCTCTGCCTCCCAAGTGCTGGGATTAAAGGTGTGCACCACCATGCCCGGCCCTGTGTTCATTTTTAACACACCTTAACTCATGGGTGCTACTACAGGAAAAGGAATCTTACTTTTTTTTTTTTTTTTTTTTTGATAGGGTCTCACTCTGGCCCAGGCTGACCTGGAACTCACTGTGTAGTCTCAGGGTGGCCTTGAACTCAAGGCAGTCCTCCTACCTCTGCCTTCCGAGTGCTGGGATTAAAGGCATGCACTACCATGCCCAGCTTCTTCTTTTTTTTTGAAGTAGGGTGTTGCCCTCTTTTTTGGCTTTTTGAGGTAGGGTCTCACTCTAGTCCAGGCTGATCTGGAATTCTGGAATTCAGGGTGGCCTTTATCTCTGCCTCCTGAATGCTGGAGATTAAAGGTGTGTGCCACCATGCCCAGCTCAGGAATCTTACTTTTTTTTTTTTTTTTTAAAGAGTTTTCGAGGTATGGTCTTGCTCTAGCCCAGGCTGAGCTGCAATTCACTATGTAGTCTTGGGGTGGCTTCAAACTCATGGCAATCCTTCTTGCCTCTGCTGGGATTAAAGGTATGGAACATCACACCCAGCAGGAATCTTACTTTTCATGCTCTTACATGCACCTCACAACCATCAGGTGAGCTGGCTTGTGTTGCAGGGACTAGGGCTGCTCCCTTCTAGGCATTTGCAGCTCTTCTCCACAGTCCTTAAATTCTCTTCTTTCAGCCATCAAACATTCTCCCATCCAAGTACTAAACAGGCCCGACCCTGCTTAGCTTCTGAGATCAGGCATGTTCAGTTCTGGGTGGCAGTGCAGCCAGTCACACAGCAGGCAAGGCAACTTAAGGGGTGGTACAATCCGTTCTGCAAAAAGCAATTACTATTCCAAGAGGAAGGATGGGTGCCTGCATCATTGTCATCAGCTATGCCTCTGTCCCTTACTTGGAATCAGGCAGTACCGTCTTCCCCACTTCCAGGAAGTTGGACATCAAGGAAGTTGCCTGTGTGGGCAGAGATCAGCCCAAGTAAAGGCAGCAAGTATCCCTGATGAGATGGTGGAACAAACAGGTGGAAGCAGGTGAGACTGGGTCCTCTGATCTGTGAAGGAAACCACTGCTCCTCAGCTGTGGCATGGGTAAGAGGCCTAACAGAAAGCACAGCAGGTCTACAGCCCTTCGAGAATGTATACATTTTAAAATCTTTGCACCCTTCTATCAAGTATTTATTACTTTTATGGAATACAGAATCAGCACTCAAAACACATTGAAGGGGAAATGAAACCTTTATTGGCTTCTATTCAGTTAGCATTTTTTTAAAAAACTGAGACACAAATTAAAATGTAGGGATAGGGAAAACCAAGGCACAAAGAAGGACTTATCAGGGCTTCCAGAACTTACCACAGATGCCCAGCAATGGCCCTCTCTTTACATCAAGGCCTTGCATAGCTGAGAAAGGCTACTTTGTGACATTCAGACAGGCCCAACCACCCAGACCTGAAGGGAATAGTATTTAGTAGAACTGGGATATGGGGTCAGGAGGGTTAGAATTTGCTGGTGTAGAGGGTCAAAATCCACTTGGGCATGCGGAGGAAGCTGGGCAAGTAGGAGGCCAACCATCTCAGGCTGGAGACTTGAGAAAGAACAGAGCTTATAGAAAGATAGTCTTGGACAGGGCGGCCTGGGAAAAATAGGAGAAGGACAGTTAGCCCTCATTTCTCATCCCTTACACACCCAACGCTCAAAGAATGGAGTGAGCAGTACGAAATGCTGGCTAAGGACATTTGTTTGAAGATGGGAGACCCTGGTGCACATCTATGCATAAAACAAAACAAAAAACTGCTGGGCCGGAGTACTTACCATCTACATCCTGAAGGCCATAGCGTCGAGCGAGATCACAGGATGGCAACACCTTTCCACTCAAGTTCAGGATATTGGGGTCTGTGGGTACGCATATGGTTGGAGATGATGGGCATGGGAGTAGTGCAGTGATAAGGTTTGGACCAAAAGGGACAGGACACTGATAGGCTACGCTCTGGGGCCCTGGAGAAGTTTCTTTTCTTCTTCTTCTTCTTTTTTTTGGGGTGTGTGTGTGTGTTTTTTTCAAAGTAGGGTCTCACTCTAGCTCAGGCTAACCTGGAATTCACTATGTAGTCTCAGGGTGGTTTCAAACTCACAGTGATCCTCCTACCTCTGCCTCCCAAGTGCTGGGATTAAAGGCGTGCACCACCACGCCCGGCTTCTTTTTCTCTCCCTCCGTCCCTTCCTTCCTCTCTTTCTTTTTGAGGTAGGGTTTCACTCTAGCCCAGGCTAACCTGGATCTCACTCTATAGCTGGATCCTCCTAACTCAGCCTCCCATGTGCTGGTATTAAAGGCATGCACCACCATGCCAGGCAAGAAAGGTTTCTTTGGATTTATATGAAGGCTCTTGGCCACACCTCCCAGGAACCAGTTTATAGGGCTCACAAACCTCAAACTAGAAATACTGATCCTTGGAGCTCCCAAGAGACAGAAAAGGTGCATTCTTCCTTCACCTCCCAAACCCAAACTAGGAGCTGGCTACCAATGCCCTGCAGATTTTCATTCCCTTACTTATTACCAGCTGCCCCAGTGTCTTCACCTGTTGCCAGAGCCACCACGCATTTGCCACTCATTTCTGTGGTTTCTGCTGATGAGAAAATTGACCTAAACTGGAAAATGGGGGGAGAAGGATTAATTTCCAAGAACACTGCTGCCCCACATTTAGCTTCTGTTCCAGGAGAAAGACCTCAGATCTAATGAGGACCATGTCTTAACATGTACCAGAGCTAACCTTCCCCATTCTCAGGTGAACTTGTACCCTAACCCCAGGACTTGCTGTATTTCCTAAGTGGAAGGGTCTGATAGTACTAGCTAGTGTCTGGATGGTCAAGACTAGTAGCTGGGCTTTGGAAATAGGTAGCTTTCCCAGTTATGACATAAAACGTTAACAAAATCTTTTTTTTTTCTTTTCTTTTTTTGGTTTTTTTAGGTAGGGTTTCACTCTAGTCCAGGCTGACCTGAAATTCACTATGTAGTCTCAGGGTGGCCTTGAACTCATGGTGATCCTCCTACTTCTGCCTCCTGAATGCTGGGATTAAAGGCATGCGCCACCACACCCGGCATTTTTTTTTTTTTCC
Source organism: Orientallactaga sibirica (assembly GCA_036365145.1). Lineage (NCBI taxonomy): Eukaryota > Metazoa > Chordata > Mammalia > Rodentia > Dipodidae > Orientallactaga > Orientallactaga sibirica. The sequence continues at coordinate 11,779,878 of JAEOAD010000059.1, read as the reverse complement.
TGGAGGTAGGGTCTCACTTTAGCCTAGAATTCACTATGTAGTCTCAGGATGGCCTTGAACTTACAGAGATCCTCCTACCTCTGCCTCTCTAGTACTTGGGTTAAAGGAGTGTGCCACCACACCTGGCAGTTTTTCTATGTGTAAAGGACCTAGTATCTGATGATTTACAAGATTAAAAGAAATGTGTGTATGCTTGTGCCTGCTCCAGTAAGCACCTGATACGTGGTAATATTAACTCATGGACTTGTCAGAGATTGGAAAGACTGATTTCCATATTCTCTACTTTTCTTTCCCTCCCTTTGCCAACCCGCTTAAACACAGGATCCTCAGGTTGCTCGTGCTTTGCCATGTACTCCTTCAGCAGTTCTGTCTGCACCATCCCTGGCCACAGAGATACATAGCTGACTCCGTGGTGCCGTAGCTCGTGGGCACAGTCAGCAGCCAGTCTGTCACACTGTGGAGGGACAGAAAGCAGAATGAGCACCAGAGGACCTGGCTATGTCACCTTCCTCTTCTGCCCTCCCTGAGTCCAATGATGACATACAGGACCCTGCCCTTCTCAGGAATCCTGAGGTCTCTGCTGCCCATCTTTCTCCATTCATGCCTGCTCTGGCAGATGGAGGGGAGCCCAAGCAAAGGAGCTGCCTGTGGATGGGACAGAGGGAGAGGTGAGGGTCAGCCAATCTGAACAGTGGGGACTGTACCTCCAAGCTATAAGTATCATCACCAACTTATACCTCCCCAAACCCTATGCCACTGGCCCTTACCGCAGCTTTGCCCACACCATAGGGGACATTGAACATGTGCTGCAGCCCCCCAGGGGAAGAGATGACCACGATGAGCCCCCGGCCAGCTGGAACCATCAGACGTGCCCCATAGACAGAACACAAGTAGTGGCCTCTAGAAGGTAGGGTAGGGAAGTGAGAGGAATGAGTTAATGCTGGTCCATGCTGCTTGCTCCACGTGCCCTCAGTGGCTACTATCAGCAGAGGAAAAGCCTCAACGGGACAGCTGCAGACCTGGAGAATTAGGCAGGATCCACATTTTGAGAGGAAAACTGGAAATGGAGCCAGTATGAATGTTCAATTGCTCAATGAGTGGTTAATGAGACAGGACAATCTTAAGATGATATAATGGAAGAAAGGCACTCTCTCATCATGGTGATTGCAAACAAAGTAGTTGAGGGGGATGAAATTAAGAAATGTAAAAAGATCAGTTGGGCCTGGTAGCACATGCCTAAATACAGCCCATAGGAGGTGGAAGCAGGAGGATCAGGAGTTTCAAGGCCATTTTTGGCTACACAGTGAGTGTGAGGCCAGCCTGGGCTGTATGAGACCTTGTCTCAAGAAGCCAAAGAAATGAAACAAAATAGTTAATAATAATAGTGTAGAGGAGGCATTTCAAATTAGCTGAGAAAAACTGATCATTCAGTAAGTAAGTGGACTTGGGATAAATTACTAGTTATTTGGGTTGAAAAGGATGGATCTTCTATCTCATTTATCATTTTTAAATTTCTTTAATAATTTAAAAATTAAATTTTAAGGGTTGGAGAGATGGCTTAGCAGTTAAGGCACTTGCCTGTGAAGCCTAAGGACCCATGTCCAACTCTCCAGATCCCATGTAAGCCAGACACACAAAAGGTGAGGCAAGTGCAAGGTCATATATGCCCACTAGGTGGCACAAGCATCTGGAGTTTTATTGCAGTGCCTGAAGCCCTGGCGTGCGCATTCTCTCTCTGTCTCTCTCTATATAAAAATAAAATAATTTTTAAAAATTTTAAGTTAAATTTAAGAATTTAATCATTTCCTTTTTTTGTTGTTTTTGTTCAAGGTAGGGTCTTGCTCTAGCTCAGGCTGACCTGGAATTCACTATGTAGTCTCAGGGTGGCCTTGAACTCACGGCGATCCTCCTACCTCTGCCTCCTGAGAGCTGAGATCAAAGGCATGCACCACTGTGGTGGTTTGATTCAGGTGTCCCCCATAAACTTCAAGTGTTCTGAATGCTAGGTTCCCAGCTGATGGCAACTTGGGAATTAACACCTCCTGGAGGCAGAGTATTGTTGGGGGCGGGCTTATGGGTGTTATAGCCAGCTTCTCCTTGCCAGTGTTTGGCACACTCTCCTGTTGCTGTTGTCCACCTTATGTTGACCAGAGAGTGATGTCCACCCTCTGCTCATGCCATCGTTTTCCCTGCCATCATGGAGCTTCCCCCTCGAGCCTGTAAGCCAAAATAAACCTCTTTTTTCCCACAAGCTGCTCTTAGTTGGGTGATTTCTGCCAGCAATGCGAACCTGACTGCAACAGTAAAGTGGTACCGAGGAGTGGGATTGCTGCTGGACACCTTGACTGTGGCTTTGGCCTTTTGGAGCTGTTTTTCAAGCGGAAGAACTATGGACTGTGAGGTTTGGCTTATGAGGGTGAGAAAAAGCTTTGCTTGGACTGGGCTAGCAGTTTGTGTGAGAAGTTTGCTGTTATGACCGTGTCCTGAGAAGTTATGCAGGGTTGCTTTGCGTAGAAATGAACTGGTGTGAGCAGAAGGATATGGCACAGAAAAAATGAAATCTTTGGGTGAACTCTACTCGTTCAGCTGCAGTTGAGAGATTACAACCTTTGAGATTGGGTCAGCTGACCTACATACAATGGGGCAACAGGAAGAATGCAGACTCTTTTGAAGGGGCCTGAATGCTGAAGGAGTGTCCTGTTCTTCAAAGTCTGATTTATTCCCCCCTGGATTAACAAATTGGCACCCTACCTGGTATTATGGAGTATAACAAATGCAGGAAAGAGAGGGTCATTGAGTTTGTAACACGGTCTTGTGTTTTGGAAATGGCCACGGGCAGTGTGAAGCAGGTTTGCTGGATGCCTGCATGGAGATCCCATGGGGCCATGAGGATGGACCGTGGGTTGCAGTGGAGACCCAGTGGAGATGCTGGGACTATGAGATGGCTGCCAAGGAGAGCTGCCGGCCTTGGATGAAGTTTTCCAGGACTGTGAGTAGCCTAGCTGGAGGGGCGGAAGTGGAACTCCAGAGACTTGTTGCTGCTCAGAAGTATCGGACTTGGAGATTTGTCACTGACTAGTTGTTGGATTGGAATTACAGAGTTTGACGTTTGCCCTGGTTGTTTAAAATCTTGTATTGGTTAAGTATTTCTTTGTTTTGCCCAATGCCATCCTTTGCAGTGTGAATGTTTTATTCTGTGCCATTATGGGGTTTTTTGGGGGATATTTTTGGTATTATGGCTCAGTTAAAAGACCTTGGATTATGGGGATGTATGAACATCATTGGAATTGATAAAAACTATGGGGACTTTTAAATTTGCATGAATGTATTACATTTTACATCATGTACGGTTATCAGTTTATGGGGGCCAGGGGCGGAATGTGGTGGTTTGATTCAGGTGTCCCCCATAAACTTCAAGTGTTCTGAATGCTAGGTTCCCAGCTGATGGCAATTTGGGAATTAACACCTCCTGGAGGCAGAGTATTGTTGGGGGCGGGCTTATGGGTATTATAGCCAGCTTCCCCTTGCCAGTGTTTGGCACACTCTCCTGTTGCTGTTGTCCACCTTATGTTGACCAGAGAGTGATGTCCACCGTCTGCTCATGCCATCGTTTTTCCTGCCATCATGGAGCTTCCCCCTCGAGCCTGTAAGCCAAAATAAACCTCTTTTTTCCCACAAGCTGCTCTTAGTCGGGTGATTTCTGCCAGCAATGCGAACCTGACTGCAACAACCACCATGCCCAGCTTAGTCATTTCTTTTTTTTTTTTTTTTTTTGGTCTCACTTTGGCCCAGGCTGACCTGGAATTAACTATATAGACTCAGGGTGGCCTTGAACTCACAGCGATCCTCCTACCTCTGCCTCCTGATGGGATTAAAGGCGTGCGCCACCACGCCCGGCTTTTTATTTCTTTTTTTAAATTTTAATTTATTTATTAGCAACAGACAGACAGAAAGAGGCAGAGAGAGAGAGAATGAGTGCTCCAGGGTTTCTAGCCACTGCAAACGAACTCCAGATGCATGCACCACCATGTGCATCTAGCTTACGTGGGTACTGGGGAATCAAACCTGAGTCCTTAGGCTTCGCAGGTGTCTTAACCACTAAGTCAGCTCTCCAGCCCAGTACCTTTAATTCTTGTAACATGAATCCCTTGAAGCCTGTCTGGGTATACACATGCCAATTTTTGTCCTTTCCCAATCTTGGTAAAAAGGTAAACAATTCTATCACCAGGGGTTCAGGACAGCCTAGTTTTGTTAGAGGATGCAGTGTAGGAAAGCCTACGACAATATACCAAATGTTGGACAATTCTGAGCGCCTCTAAGCACTATCCTCACAAGAGGAAAGAGCTCCAAATGATTTCTAAAGCTGAATATAGTAGAGCATAACTGTAATCTTAGTGTTTGAGAGGCTGAGACAGGAGACTGGTTGTGACTTCAAGGCCAACTTGGGGCTACAAAGTGAAAGAATAATAAATCAGGGAAAATATTCGTAAAGCCAGATGCCCAAAGTGGTGCATGCATCTGCAGATAGAGGTCCTGGCATACCCATTCATTCTCTTTCTCCTTGCAAATAAATAAATAAATAGCCAGGGGGCTGGAGGGATGGCTTAGTGGTTAAGCACTTGCCTGTGAAGCTTAAGGGCCCGGGTTCAAGGCTCGATTCCCCAATACCCATGTAAGCCAGATGCACAAGGTGGCGCATGCATCTAGAGTTCGTTTGCAGTGGCTGGAGGCCTGGTACGCCTATTCTCTCTCTGTGCCTCTTTCTCTGTCTGTCGCTCTCAAATAAATAAATAAAAATAAACAAAATTTTTAAAAAAAATAAATAAATAAATAGCCAGGCATGGTGGCGCACTCCAGAGGCAGAGGTAGGAGGATTACCACGAGTTTGAGGCCACCCTGAGACTACAGAGTGAATTCCAGGTCAGCCTAAGCTAGAGTGAAACCCTACTTCACCCCCCCAAATAATAAAATAAAAATAAATAAATATTTAAAACAAATCCTGGGGATCTTTTGGAGAGAATGAATGAATGAATATGGGCAGTATAGCCCTCCTGTTGCTGCAAATAAACTTTGCATGTGCCAATTTGTGCATCTGGTTTTATGTGGGTACAAAAAGGAATTGAACCTAGACTGACAGCCTTTATAAATAAGAACCTTTAACCACTGAGCAATCTCCCTAGCCCTCTTTCTTTTAAGGCAAAAATCTCACTTTTGCCAAGGCTGGTTGGCTTTGAACTCACTGTGATCCTTCTCCCTCAGCTGGGATTAAAGGCATGGGTCACCATGCTGGGCTAGAGAAGAGTTTTTTTTTTTTTTTTTTTTTTCCGAGGTAGGGTCTTACTCTAACCAAGGCTGACTTGGAATTCACTATGTAGGCTCAGGGTGGCCTGGGACTCATAGCAATCCTCCTACCTCTGCCTCCCGAGAGCTGGGATTAAAGGCATGTGCTACCACGCCAAGGCGGAGGAGAATTTTATAACATTCATTAAGTCTTTAAGAACCACATATTCTTTGATTCATTAATTCTATTGCTATCCTTGAGTACTCTCCATTCAAATGGCTCAGGATCCCTCTGGCATATTCAAATCTTTACTATCAATCTGCTCTTAATAAAATGTCTTGCTGCTTAATTGGAAAAAAAAAAAAAAGCTGGGCGTGGTGGCGCACGCCTTTAATCCCAGCACTCGGGAGGGAGGCAGAGGTAGGAGGATCGCTGTGAGTTCAAGGCCACCCTGAGACTACATAGTTAATTCCAGGTCAGCCTGGGCCAGAGTGAGACCCTACCTCGAAAAACCAAAAAAGAAAAAAAAAAAAAGAACCAAGTGTGATGATGCACTCCTTTAATCCCAACACTCCAGAAGCTAATATAGGAGGGTCACCATGTGTTTGAGGCCAGCCTGGTCTGCAGAGTGAGTTTTCGGGTAGCCTCTGGGCTAGAATGAGACTCTGCTTTGAAAGAAAGAGAGAGAGAAAGAAAAGAAGGAAGGAAGCTAGCCCTATTGAGGGGAGCCTAGGCCCTCACAATGAAGTAAGAGGGGAACACACCTGAGCCCGACATTGTTGATATCATCCCAAATGGAGGCAGGGACTTCCCAGAATGACTTATTGATGGTGTTCAGGATCGCCTAGAAAATGTGGGAGGGTGAGTGATTAGATGATTTGAGAGCAGGAAGGTGTGAAGAGCTGGATAATGAGACAACAAATAGAGATAAAGACTCAGGGGTTGATGAGGGGTCAGGAGGGTGCTGTTGGATCAAACTGAAAGGGTACCTGGACCCCGGCATAGGCATTGTTAACCAACACATCCAGCCGCCCTTGCTGTTCTCGATCTACTTGCTCAAACAGGCTTCGAACTTCACTCTCCTGGCTTGAATCACACACCACAGGTACACACCGGCCCCCAAGGGACTGTGCCTGGAAAATGAAAGGAAATTTGACTTTACAGTTGCACACTAATGGGATATAATTTGATTTCTCCTACTAAAGTGAGCTTGGGAACTGAGAAGGAAATCAGAGGATTCAAAACCATTAGCTGGGGCAACATGGCAGGCAATACCTCCCTCTGGTGTTTGTTCTAGGAATTCCAGGAACAGTAGGCCCTCATACTACCAAAGCAAGGTGGACTGGGATCTTAGGTTTGAAATGTACATTTACTGAGGAAAGTTCAGGGTAAAAGCAAAGGCATGGCATCTACTCTTAGAAACATGTAACTATCTTTTTCCTTGTCAGTAGTCATTTACAAGTCACATGCCTTTAGCTCCCATCCTTTTTACCACTTACCTGAAACCCTTATTCAGTCCTGGCCCACTTTCCCTCACTCTATCAGCACTTTTGCTTGATAACTGAACAAACAAACAAAAAAATCAAATCTATTAGCTTGTTGTGCCTCAAAAGCTACAAATGTGTCTCCATCCACCAACTTTAGAGGAAGAAGAGTACCTTATTCAAGAACAATTCTCAGCAATTAAAGACACTTGTTTCAAAGCCTGATGGCCTAGGTTCAATTTCCCAGTACCCCCAAAATCCGGACATAAAGTGGCACATGCTTCTGGAGTTCATTTTCAGTGACAAGAGGGCCTGGAATGTCCATTCTCATTCTCCTTGCAAAAAAAAAAAAAAAATATATATATATATATATGTATATGTATGTATGTATGGGGGAAAAGTGCATTATGTTGATTCTCAGCTTCTCTAAGATAACTGGACCTGCTTCTGTTTCTGTCCCTTTTAAAATGTAGCCATCATGAGAGAGTGCATTTCCATTCATGTTGACCAGGCTTATGTCTAGATTAGCAACTCTTGTCAGGAGCTATACTTGTCTAGACAGATGGCCAGATAACTGACAAGACCACGGGGGGAGATGGCTGCTACAGCACCTTCAGTGAGACAGCTCTGGCAGGCATGTGCTCAGGGTAGTGCTTGTAGACCTGGAAACCACAGCCATTGATATCCAAACTGGCACCTGCCACCAGCTCTTTCACCCTGAGCAGCTCATCACAGGGAATGAAGGTGCTGCCAGTAACTATGCCCAGGAACATTACACCATTGGAAAGGAGATCACTGACCCTGTCTCAGAGGGAATTCACAAGCTGTGTGGCCAGTGCTCAGGTCTTCAGGGCTTCTTGGTTTTCTGAAGCTTTGGTGGAAGAACTGGCTCTGGGTTTACCTCTCTGCTGATGGAATGTCTTTCTGTTGATTATGGCAAGAAGTCCAAGTGGGAGTTCTGTTACCCACTCCCCATCAGTTTTCCACAGCTCTGATTTGAGTCCTGTAACTCCATCCTTACCACCCACAGCACCCAGGAGCATGCTGTGCCTTCATGGTACACAGCAAGGCTGTCTATGACATCTGTTGCTGAAATCTACATGAACCTTGACCACCCTATTAGCCAGACTGTGTCTTCCATCACTGCTTCCCTCAGATTTGATGGAGCTCTGATTGTTTATTTGACTGAGCTCCAGACCAACCTGGTGCCCTACCCCCTGCATCCACTTCCCTCTGGCCACATATGCCCCTATTATCTCTGCATAGAAAGCCTACCATAAGAAGCTTTCTGTAGCAGCCATCCAGGTGGTAAAATGAGACCTTTGCTATGGTAAACACATGGCCTGCTGCCTGCTGTACTGTGGTGATGTAGTTTCCAAAGATGTCAACACTGCCATTTCCTCCATCAGTCCAGGTGCAGCATTCACTCTGTGGACTGGTATCCCACCGGCTTCAAGGCTGGCATTAATTGCCATTTTCCCACTGTGGCTCCTGGTGGAGACCTGGCTCTGTTATAGTGAGCAGTATGTCTGCTAAATAATACCTCGGCCAATGCCAAGGCCTCATCTTGCTTGTACCACAAGTTTGGCCTGATGTTTGCCAATCGTGTCTTTGTTTACTGGCAAGTTAGGTGAAGGAATGGAGGAAGGAGAGCTTTCTGAGACCAATGAAGACATGGCTGGCGCTAGAGAAATATGAGGTTGGTATGGATTCTGTTGAAGAGGCTGAGGAAGAGGATGAATACTAATGATGCAATCCTTTCATCCCTGCAGCATATCATATTCTCAAAATTTTAATTTTAGGATTAGCTGCCAGCTCTGGAGTTTTCTGACTGGATTATCTTCACCCAATCATGATCACACCCTTCCTGTGTATAACCACAAGATTTTAATATGATTTTTCAAAAACAAGACCTAAAGAGGAAAAAAACCATAATTATCTATTCACCAGATTAAGCTGAGTCCCACCCTACTATTCATTTGCCTGAAATACAGAATGCCTCCTAACTGTTCATTTGACCTCAATCTTTGTCTTCATTCTTCATAACTCAGCCAGTATGAATTATCTAAAATACAACTTACAGGCTGGAGAGATGGCTCAGTGGTTAAGGTGTTTGCCTGCACAGCCTAAGCCAGGGTTCAATTCCCTAGTATCCACATAAAGCCAGATGCACAAGGTGGTACATGTGTCTGGGATTTGTTTGCAGTTGCTACAGGCCACGGAACACTCATTCTCTCTCTCTCTCTGCCTCTATCTGCTTCTTTCTCTCTCTCAAGTAAATAAATTTGTTTGTTTGTTTGTTTTTCAAGGTAGGGTCTCACTCTAGCCCAGGCTGACCTGGAATTCCTATGTAGTCTCAGGCTGGCCTTGAACTCACAGCGATCCTCATACCTCTGCCTCCTGAGTGCTGGGATTAAAGGCATGCACCACCAGGCTGTGCTCAAGTAAATAAATATTTTAAAATACAATTTGCACGTGGGCCAGAGGCATAAAAAAGTCCGAGGGGCTATTATGTCCAAGTAATGCCTCCATTTTATGCTTCCAGAGTTTGGTAATCCATCCTGAGTAACTGGCCTTTGAGGATTGACACAGGACAAGGTACTGATGATGATGAATCACTGTTCCTTAAGATGCCTACTGATCTGCCCATAGTAAAGCTAAATGGAAAGAGCTTAAAGTGGCTCTGTTAGCAGTAACATGCTGGCTCAAAGATCCAGTGTCTTACCTAAAGGCCAGGGATGACTTAAGGAAAATTAACATATTGTCAGTGCTCAATTCCAGCTTGAATGAAGCCAGATCTGAGGAAAGAACAATATGCATATAGATGGTTCAGTACCTTAAACTTAGTATTTGAGTGTAACCAAGATGATTATGAAGGAGTCAAATCTTCTAGAACATGAAGATAGGAATTCTGAGATCCTGCAACCTAAGATACAATGTCATCTTTATTTTCCCAATAAAGCTATTCCTCTTAAAAAATACAGTTTAGGACTGGAGAGATGGCTTAGTGGTCAAAGTGTTTGCCTGTGAAACCTAAGGACCCAGGTTCAACTCCCCAGTACCCAACATAACCCAGATGCACAAGGTGGAGCATGCATCTGGAGTTTGTTTATAGTGGCTGGAGCCCTGGTGTGCTTATTCTCTCTCTCTTTTTCTCAAATAAATACATAATATATTATAAAAAGAAAAAATACAATTTAGCCGGGTATGTTGGTGCATACCTTTAATCCCAGCACTCATGAGGCAGAGGCAGGAGAATTGCAGTGAGTTTGAGACCACCCTGAGACTATATAGTGAATTCCAGGTCAGCCTGGGCTAGAGTAAGACCCTACCTTGAAAAACCAAAATAATAAATAAATAAATACAATTTGTTTGAATTCTTCTAACAGGATCACCTCTTAAGAGAATAAAGCCTAAAACATTTTAAATTATTTGTGTGTATGTATGTATGGGCAAACCAGGGCAGGCTTCCTGAGTGTTGGGATTATAGGCATGTACCACCAAGCCTAAATTCTTTACCAGGGTCATTTGGTGTTTTGTTTCAGTGTCATGATCAAACCCAGGACCTTGCTCACGCTAAGGAAATGCTCTTCCACTAAGCTACATGTCCAACTCCTTACTATCAAAGATCTACTGTTCTATCTCTGTCCTCTCACTCACTACTCCTCCCTTGCATTATCTCACAAAGTCCATACTCTTTCACCATTTTCCCATTTTTTTTAAAAAATATTTATTTGGGAGAGAGAGAGAAAATGTGCACACCAGGAGAGCCTCCAGCCACTGCAAACAAACTCCAGATGCGTGTGTCCCTTTGTGCATCTGGCTAATGTGGGTCCTGGAGAACTGAAACTGGGTCCTTTGGCTTTGCAGGCAAATGCCTTAACTACTAAGTCATCCCTACAACCCCTCCCCCCGTTGTTTTCTTTTTTGGAATGCTTTTCCTAATTTCCTTTACTTAATTCCTATTTTTCTTTTTCTTTCTTTTCTCTTTTTTTTTTTTTTTTTTTGTTTTTCCAGGTAGGGTCTCACTCTAGTCCAGGCTGACCTGGAATTCACTGCGTAGTCTCAGGGTGGCCTTGAACTCACAGCAACCCTATTACCTCTGCATCCCGAGTGCTGGGATTAAAGGCGCATGCGCCACCACACCCGGCTTTCTTTCTTTTTTGAGGTAGGGTCTTGCTCTAGCCCAAGGTGACCTAGAATTCACTATGTAGTCTCAGGCTGGCCTCAAACTCAAGAGTCTCCTCCTACTTCTGCCTCCGTGAGTGCTGGGATTAAAGGTGTAGGCCACCACAAGGGCCTAATTACTGTTTTTCAATGCAGTTCAAGAATCACCAAGCTGGACATGGTGGCATATGCGTTTAATCCCAGCACTCTGGAGGCAGAGGTAGAAGGATTGCTGTGAGTTCGAGGCCACCCTGAGACTAAGTAGTGAATTCCAGGTCAGCCTGAACTAGAGTGAAAACCCATCTCGAAAAAAAAAAAAAAAAAAAAAAAGAATCACCTCCTCCAGATCAGTTTCCCCAACTCTTTTTTTTTTTTTTCATCTAAATGGACATTGTCCCTAGAGCAGTCTGTGCATATCTACATCGAAATGACTGGTTCCTAGATCTGACTTCCTGTTGGAGTTTATCTTCTAAGAGCAGAGATTATATTTTATTACTCTTGGTAACTCCAGTGTTTGCCCAATGCCTACCAAATCACTGGAAGTCATAGGTTCAAGATTATTTCCTTGTAATTCCAAACCGCCTGAAACTTTCAAAGTCCCTCCCCCGCGCCCCACAAAACTCAGTTGGTGGTGGGATTATTTATTCTAACTTGGTTTTGTTGGGGAATATTATGGTGTCAGGTAAGGGATCAAGTTAATTGGAAGGGCTCCTGGTCACTCACCTCCTGGGCTGTGGACCTAAGGGTGTCCAGATGGCGGCCAGTAATGTAAACTGTGGCACCTGCTTGGCAGAGTTGCAAGGCAATTCCACGGCCAATACCTCTGGAAGCACCGGTCACCACACACACTTGGCCTTTCATGGGAGCTACCATGACTCACAGGAAAAAAGGAGGTATCTAGGGAGGCAAAGAGATGCTTTGAGATTCTGTGCAGATTCTGTGCGGAGGCGAGGCCCTGCTAAGGGTTAGGAGGAGGGAAGGTTGGAATCCTTTGAGCGGAGATTAGTTTCACAGGAGACGACGGCGTGTGGGCTCTCCTGGCTACCCATCTACCGGCGGCGAGCAGCTAAGTGGGTGGGAGCGTGCGGCCGGGCCCGGAGGAGCCAAGCTGGGGAAGGTTCCAGAGGAGCAGCGACCAGGGACGCCCCGACCCGACGCCCCCGAGCGGGCGGAGCTGGCGCGCTCACCTGCGCCTCCGGGGTCCTGGCGGGCCTTAGCGCTCCCGAACCTGGACTCGGGCCTGCGGCGGGGCTGGCGGAGGCGGTGCGGGCGACGAGCAGGCGAGGCGAAGGGACCCCAGCGTTCGGAGCGACTGCGGTGAGGACGCCGCAGGCGGGAGCCGGCCTGGGGGAAGGGCCGCCTTGGAGGCGGGAGCTCCGCGGACACGCCCGCCGCGCCGGGTCGCGGGCCTGTGACGTGCGCTGCGCGGCGCGGCGGGGCGGAGCTCCGCGGGGCGCGCGTCCTGCCGCCGGTGCCGGGAGGCCGCGAGCAGCATGGGGCTCGGTCCGCGCTCTCCTCGGCTGGCCGGGCGCCGCGTCCCGGCGGGCAGCAGACGCGGCCGTGCGGGCAAGGGCTCGGGGCGCCCCCCGCCGCGCCGCCCGCGGCCGCCTGCGAGCGCGCCCTCCGAGCCGGCTCGGGATGCCCTCCCGCAGCTGAGCCCCGAGGCGCTGGGCTATTTCCGACGGGCGCTGACCGCGCTGCAAGAGGCCCCCGAGGCTGGGGAAGAACGAGGTAGGAGCCGGTAAAGGGTGGCACGAACGGCATAAATCCAGGCGAGGAAACTTTCTGGGAGTCCTCAGGGTGTGGGGAGTTAGTTTTACTATTTTGTCCTTCAGCTTCTTGGTTAAGTGATGGGATTTATTATAACCGTATTTTTTTTCTCGGTCTCTGTAAACATTTCGTTCCTCGTTTTTCCAGAGTTGATGGTGCACAATATTTTGAAGGAAGTGGAGGCTCAAGCTCTAGCTTTGGCCACCAACAGGACTGGCAGTGAAATGCTACAGGAGTTGCTGGAGTTCAGTCCCTTGAAACCACTATGCCGAGTATGGGCCGCTCTGCGCTCCAACTTGCGCTCAGTGGCCTGCCATCGATGTGGGGTGCATGTATTGCAAAGCGCTTTGCTGCAGCTGCCTCGATTGCTGGGGAGTCCTGCAGAAGAGGAGGAGGAAGAGGAAGATGGGAAGGATGGTCCCTCCGAGACCCTGGAGGAGCTAGTCCTGGGACTAGCTTCTGAAGTGTGTGGTGACTTTCTTTTCTACTGTGGAAACACACATGGCAGCTTCGTGGTCAGAACTCTGTTGCAGGTGTTAGGGGGGACCCTTCTGGAGTCTGAGAAAGCCAGGCCCCGTGGCTCCCAATCGTCTGGTAAGTATTTCAAGAACCATGTGGATCTAGTGAAGGAAAGTTTATGACATTCAGAAGAGTAAATCTTCATGGTGTAGTTTGGCCTTGAGGAATTAGTTTTAAAAAATAGGGCAGAACTTAGAAGGCTAAAGATTAATGTTTGCAGACATCCAGAGGTAAGGATGCACATGTGTGTAGGAGACAGCTCTTAGCCTATGGCACAGGAGGGGATCAGAAGGAGGAGGGGGAAAGAGGGTGGGAGAAGGAATATTCATTTAAACCAATGAATTTCAAATTTTTACACTTGGTTTTAACCAAAAGGCTGAGAAGCAATGAATTTTAAAATTTTAATGTAGCTGCAGCTGGCCTCCAACTCATTGCCTGTCAGAGGCTGGCCTTGGATGCTTGATCCTTCTGCATTTACCTCCAAAGTAGATGTGGGCTTGTGCCACCATGTCTGGGTATTTATTTATTATTTAATTTTGAGACAGGGTCTTATTATGTAGCCCCCAGTTGGCCTGGACTTAACTGTAGTTCATGCTGGCCTCAAACTCACTATCTTTCTGTCTCAGTTGCCCCCTCACCACCCCCCACCTCGTCAGTCTGGCCCAGGCTGACCTGGAATTAACTATGTAGTCTCAGGATGACCTTGAACTCACGGCAGTCCTCCTACCTCAGCCTCCTGAGTGCTGGGATTAAAGGCATGCGCCACCACGGCCAGCCTGCCTCAGTTTTTCTTTTCTTTTTTTCAAGGTAGGGTCTCAGTCTGGCCCAGGCTGACCTGGAATTCACTCTGGGTGGCCTTGAACATCACAGTGATCCTCCTACCTCTGCCTCCCGAGTGCTGGGATTAGTCTCTGGGTGGCAAATATACAAATGCAACCCACTTCTGTTTAGTTTTTTTTTTTTAGTTTTTTTTTTTTTTTTTTCAAGGTAGGGTCTCACTCTGGCCCAGGCTGACCTGGAACTAACTATGCATCTCAGGGTGGCCTTGAACTCATGGCGATCCTCCTACCTCTGCCTCCCGAGTGCTGGGATTAAAGGCGTGCGCCACCACGCCCGGCTGTTTTTAAATCTCTATTTCACTGATTATTTTATGCTTAATTGAAACCACTAACTTAATTTCATGATACAGTCATAGGATGTGACCTATATTTTGAAAAACTCTGGAAAATAAGGCTAGAGAGTATAAATGAAATTTGATTTTGGAATACCTTAAATACTTGACTGAGGAATTTGAACTATCTCCTGTGGACCACAGGGGAGCTTGTTGAAGGAGAAAAACAGACAAATGGCCGGGCATGGTGGTGCATGCCTTTAATCTCAGCACTCGGGAGGCAGAGTTAGGATGATGCCGAGAGTTCAAGCCCATCCTGAGACTACACAGTGAATTCCAGATCAGCCTGAGCTAGAGTGAGACCCTACCTCAGGAAAAAAAAAATTGAGACAAATGTCATCTTGGTTTAGTCATCCAGAAGAGACATTAAGTTGTATCATATCCCTTCTGCATCTCCAAGCTGAATCCTTATTCATGAAGTGAATTCTCCTTCCTCGTGGCAGTTTGTAATTTCACCGCTGCTCATATTCTTGATCTTCCTTTAGAAACACAAAGAGCCACAGCTCGGGAATGTAAGCCAACTGATTTTGAGGTCCCTGAAGCCTTCTTGAATTGTCTTCAGGAGTTGAGCTCCTGTTTTCTAAAGGACATTGCTGGTAAGGAGAGGAAGTAGAAGGAGGGTCTAGGATATATTCCACCAACCAGGCCCCTTTCATTAAGTCATTCCTCTTTTTTCACTTCTGTTGGTTTAGTGTCAAGGCATTCTATATGGACTTTAAAAAAAAAAATTGTGTGAGTGTGTGTGTAGGGTATGCATGGTGTGGTATATGAATTTGTGTGTGTGTAAGAAGAGAACGCTGGGTAGCCTTCTCTGTTGCTCAACCATTTACTTCCTTAAGATGGTCTCTCTTCTCCTTAACCTGGCATTGCTGATTCCTGCCCCTCCTTCCTATGAGGGAGCCCTAGTGATTCTGTGGTCTCCACCCTGTGGACTGGGGTTACAGATGTGTGTAACCACATCCAGCTTTTTATGTGGATTCTGGGGAGTCAAATTCAGATGATTTCAGGCCCCCATGCTTAAGCAGAAAGTGCTTTTAGCTGCTCAGCCATCTCCCCATCCCATGTGGACTTTTTAAAAAAAAGAATATTTAATTAATTTGTTTGGAAGCAGAGAGAGAGAGAGAGTGGGCATGCCAGGGCCTCTAACCACTGTAGCCGAACTCCAGATGTTTGCATAACTTTGTGCATCTGGCTTTATGTGGGTACTGGGGAACTGAACCTGGGTCACTAGGCTTTGTAGGCAGGTGCCTTAACTGCTGAGCCATCTCTCTAGCTCCTATATGGACCTTTTTGTGTACATAGTTCTCCTTGATGCTTAAGATTTGAGATTGTACAGGTTTTCTGGGTTTAGTACAAGCTGTTAAATTATTTCTGACTTCTCTCCACAGTGTTTATCACTGACAAGGTCTCCAGCTTCTGTCTTCAAGTGGCCTTACAGGTGTTACACTGCAAACTGCCTCGGTTTTGTGCCCATCTCTGTAGTGCTGTGGTTGGTTACCTGAGTAATTGTAATTCCTCAGCAGATGGCAGGTATGATAGGGCTTTAAAACTGACCATAGTTGGTGGGGCTGTGCAAAATGAGATGATTTACTGCAACTGTGTTTTGGATGAAGTGGAATTAGGACTTGCTGATCTCATTCTCATCTCCAGTCCTCTACTACTGTTTCTGCGGGATCAGACGAGCTCCAGACTCTTGGAACAAGTGCTGCTGGTGTTGGAGCCCCCAAGGCTCCAGCGCCTCTTTGAGGATCACTTCCAGGGTCAGCTGCAGACCTTGGCTGCACATCCCATTGCTAACTTCCCTTTGCAGCGCTTGCTGAAGGCAATCACTACCCCTGAACTGGTGAGTTGGCAACCTGGCCTGGGTCTCCTGCAATTTTGTTCATTGGGCCTTTTTTTTTTTTTTTTTTTATTTTTATTTATTTGAGAGAGCAAAAGAGGCAGAGATAGAGAATGGGCACGCCAGGGCCTCCAGCCACTGCAAACAAACTCCAGATGCATGTGCCCTCTTGTGCATCTGGCTCATGTGGGTCCTGAAGCATTGAACTGGTCCTTTGGCATTGCAGGCAAACACCTTAACCACTAAGCCATCTCTCCAGCCTAATGGGCCTTATTTTATTGTGTGCCTGTCTCTATATATCTAACAGTGTGCTGCCCATTGCTCCCCTTGTGAAGCTATTCCTTATAGTTTTTTAGAGCTTAGGATGAAGGTGCCCTTCTCCTAGAGACCTATTTTGGCTTCTCTGGAGTGACCATGAGCAGGAAAATGGCTTAATTTGTTTGCAGCGTAAAGTTCCATGGCTCACCCAGATTCTGGACAACTTGCTCTGAATCCACGTGAGCACTAAAGTCATTGCCATAGCTTGTTTTCTTTGGCTGCTTAATACTGAGGTTGCCTTGACTGTGGTCTCTTGGATTGAGATTTTGAATGGAAGGACAGGTTTAATTAATTATAGTCCTCCCTTACCCTTGTTTCTATCTTACTTCTACAGAAGGGCCATTTAGTCTCCTCTTTCAGTGAAGTGACACCTCTATCACTTTTCTCTTGTTCTGGATCTTCCCAACCCAACCAAGTCCTGCTATCAGCAGTGTTATTTATTTAAAAAAATTATTTACAAGCAAAGAGAGATAGAAAAGAGACAGAGAATGGGTATTCTAGGGCCTCCAGTTGCTGCAAACATACTCCAGGTGCATGTATGTACCATTTTGTGCATCTGGGTGTATGTGGGTACTAGGGAATCAAATTTGGGTCATTGGGCTTTGTAGGCAAGTACCTTAATTGTT
This sequence comes from Orientallactaga sibirica, assembly GCA_036365145.1. Classification (NCBI taxonomy): domain Eukaryota; kingdom Metazoa; phylum Chordata; class Mammalia; order Rodentia; family Dipodidae; genus Orientallactaga; species Orientallactaga sibirica. Next base: position 11,762,702 of record JAEOAD010000059.1, on the reverse strand, counting down.
AAGCCATCTCTCCAGCCCTGGCGATGCTATTTTTTTTATTTTTTAGTGTTTGGGAGTGGGGGAGAGAGAAAATTGGTGCACCAGGGCCTCAGCCACTGAAATCAAATGCCAGATGCTTGCGCCACCTAGTGGGCATGCGTGACTTTGTGCTTGCCTCACCTTTGTGCATCTGGCTGATGTGGGATCTGGAGAGTCAAATATGGGTCCTCAGGCTTCACAGGCAAGCACCTTAATTGCTAAGCCATCTGTCCAGCCCTTTTTTTTTCTTTCAAGATAGGGTCTTGCTCTAGCCTGGGCTGGCCTAGAATTTACTATGTAGTCTCAGGGTGGCCTTGAACTCATGGTGATCCTCCTATCTCTGCCTCCCGAGTGCTGGGATTAAAGGCGTGCACTACCATGTCTGGCCAGTGATGCTATTTTTTTTTATCTAGCATGTTTAGTTTTCCAATAGGAAAATTTTTTTCTGAGTAAGTTAACAGATAACTGTGAATGGAATGCCAAAGATTCTTCAACCCTTGTTTCCCTTTAGCTTTCCCCTGTGTTTGAGGAGCTGAGCCCTGCCCTGGAAGCCATACTGGCTCAGGGCCACCCAGGAGTAGTTGTTGCCCTGGTGGAGGCCTGTCGCAGAGTTGGGACTCACCAAGCCCAGGTCTTGCAGCTGCTGTTGGAGGTAAGTGAGCATTATTAGCAACTTGTTCATGCTCCCAGTCCAATTCTATTAGTTATGATTCATCTAATCTAAAGTCATATGTCTTTTCCATTAGACAATGTAGTCCCATGTCTAATCTGGACCTAAGAGGTTTAAAGTCAAAAGAGTTCGTAGATATAGGTGTAGAGATGTGGCAGTCTTCTATAATTCTAGTGTGCTTATGGTGGGGTGGGGGAGGGGGGAAGGCAGAGACACGAGAGTTTCCTGGAAGCTTACAAAGGGAGTGGTGAATAATGAGAGACCTAGTCTCAAAATGGAAGGTGAGAACTGACCTGAAAGTTGTTTTCTGACCTCCCCTTGTAAGCTGAGCACACACATACCAAATAAATAAATTAAATTAAAAAAATAAACAGCTGGTTGTGGTGACAAATGCCTTTAATCCCAGCACTTGGGAGGCAAAGGTAGGAGGATCACCATGAGTTTGAGATCACCTGAGACTACAGAGTGAGTTCCAGGTCAGCCTGAACTCTAGAGTGACACCCTACCTCAAAAAACAAAACAAAAAAACACAAACAAACAAACAAACAGAGTTATAAATACAGGGAAAAATGAGTCTAAGAACATCCTTGGAATGAAGTGTCTCCCAGATCTGAGAGGACTTTAAGTGATAAATGTTTATTCACTCCCTGTTGTATGTCTACAGGCTGGAGATACAGCAAGGCAGGTCAGATCCTGCCCTCATGGACCTTACTTTCTTAGAGTTATTTAGGCTTTTAACTTTTCTTGACTGTTTCCTTGTATAGAAAGTCAGTGTTAAGGATGGCATAATTCTCAGAGTGAGCATGTTTTGTCTCTCCCCTCCCACCCAGGCATTCCATTGTGCAGAGCCCTCATCCCGGCAAGTAGCCTGTGTGCCTCTTTTTGCCACTTTGATGGCTTATGAGGTGTACTATGAACTGCTGGAGGAGGAGGGTACAGTGCCTGCAGAGCACCAGGTGAGGTATGGGATCCAAGCCAGGGACTAATAAAGGGGTTAGGCCTCTTAGGGTTTCAGAAGCCCCTTGAATTAGGATGGTGAGATTTCCGACCTCATTCATTTTTAAAAGTTTTTTAAAAAAATATTTATTTACTTGAGAAAGAGGGAGAGAGAGAATAGGCATGCCAGGGCCTCTAGCCACTGCAAATGAACTCCAGATGCATGCGCCTTCTTGTGCATCTGGCTTACGTGGGTCCTGGGGAATCAAACTGGGGTCCTTTGGCTTTGCAGGCAAATGCCTTAATCTCTAAACCATCTCTCCAGTCCCCTGACCTCATTCAAATGAAGGTAGCAATACCTTGGGGGAAGCATGTCTGTCTGGTTTGGTCCCCACGTCCTAATTTCCTGTCTCTGCTCCCAGGTGGAAATGGCCTCAGCCAGAGCTCTCGGGGAAGTAACAGTACTGGGGTCTCTGCTGCTCCAGCATCTGCTATACTTCTCCAACCCAGGTCTTGTGCTTCGAAGTCTGAGTGCCTTGTCAGGACCACAACTTGTAGCTCTAGCCCAAAGCCCTGCTGGCTCCCATGTACTTGATGCCATCCTGACCAGTCCCTCTGTGACACACAAGCAGCGTCGCCGTGTACTGAAGACCCTAAAGGTTAGGCTTCTGCTCCAGTCCCTCCATCATCGATGTAGAGCAAATGAGCTTCCGCCAGGACTGCTCCTCAGAGCAGAAGGCACAATATATCATTCTTATGTGGCTTTGACTCTGCCTCTAAAGTCTTCTGGAACTTTATTCCTCTATTCCCAGTTCATTTTTGTGTGCTTTCCCACGATTTACCTTGCTTGTCTCCATGCAGGGACAGTATGTGGCCCTGGCCTGTAGCCGCCATGGCAGCCGTGTACTGGATGCCATCTGGAGTGGAGCAGCTTTGGGGGCCCGGAAGGAAATTGCTGCTGAGTTAGGTAAGTATCAGTGACTCTGGTTACTATTTCCAAACCTTCCCTTCCCCTATCCTAAATATTAGATGGCTGAGCAGACTTCAGGTCCAAAGGGTGGTCTTGGTTATGAGTTCTTAGCAGTCTACTTTTGCCTTCCCCTTTGCTAATTGTACAGGCTCTGGTCTCACCACTTTTCCTGGCTTGTAGTTTTTAGAGAGTGGGATACTTGTTCTTTCCCAGTAGCAGACCTGAGGTTGAAAGAAACATAGGGTACTTCACTCTGAGTAAGTAGAATCTGTTTTTGATTATGGGTGGTTCCTTCACTCTATGTAGAATCTGTCTTTGATCATGGGTGACACTAAATATGAGTGGTTCCCTTTGCAGGGGAGCAGAGCCAGGAACTGATAAAAGATCCCTTTGGCCACCATGTGGCTCGAAATGTGGCCCTGACTACCTTCCTGAAGCGGCGAGAGGCTTGGGAACAGCAGCAGAGTGCAGTGGCAAAGCGGAGGCGGGCATTGAACTCAATCCTTGAGGCCTGAGGCTTTGGGACCTGGGAATGGATGCTGTTGGGGAGGGTGAAAGGAAGTACCTGTCCCATCCCTCCTGGTGTGAAATGGAGTCAAGAAATCTTCTGGATCAGATGTGGTGACCCACACCTGTAATCTCAGCACTCAAGAGGCTGAGCCAGGGACTGTCAAGAGTTCAAGGCCATGCTGGACTATATAGCCTGACTCCATTTGTGCCCTCCACCAAAGTCAAATTGTAAACATTTCTATATTTTTATTGGAAACATTTTTATTTATTTTTTTTTTTTAGAAAGGTCTGAAGCAACAGAGATCTCAAGGTAGGATGAGGGAAGGTTGATCTTGGGGGTAGGTGGAGTTGGTAGGGATGTAGATGTAGCAGCAATCAGGGCAGGTTTGTGGCTCTTCAGAGTAAGTGGAAGGCAGGAAATGTAGGTAGAACATGCTGCATTCTTCAGGAGGAGACAGGCTAGAGCAGGAAGGCAGATGAGTAGTGTAGACTGCATCGTATGCAGGTCCCAAATCATGGTGCTGTGGTCATAGTCCTCACATGTCTCTTGCTGCAAGTCTGGCACAGAAGCTTGGAGCTCTTTCTCAATAGGTATGGAGGCGACTCTGCTGCTGCCATTGCTCAGTCCCCGCCACTATGTGGCGAAGAGTAGAGGAAATTCCCAGCAACATGTGACCCAGACCTTGCAACAGTGAGGAGGTCCAGCGAAGGACCTCCCTGAAAGGCAGAACAAGGGGAAATCAGATGATTAGGGTACCCCAAGAGGAAGCCCTGAGTTAGAGGGTCAGGGGAGGGGTTGACAAGGGAGTACACTGAGATAATCGGGTACAGGAGATGGAATTTGAGAGATTATCCAACTATCAAGGATGGGGTTGATAATGTGTCATCTCTGACCTGAGGACTTTTTTGGGGCCAACTCCTTGGAAGTCACAACTCATGGAGTAGAGCCCGTAGAATGTGGCTTTGACGTTCAGGCTGCCAAAGAGGTCTCGAGGGTTTTGCTTGTACACGTCAAAGGTGATGCGGGCGATGTCCTTGCTGTGCTTTGGCTTCTCTCGGCCCAGGCCATATGACAGCATCCCACTCTGTAAGGCACCTCCATCATTGCAGTGGCCTCTTACACCAGAAATCCCATTGGGGCGGATCAGCCTCCCTCCCCTGTACTGTTTAGTATTTGATGTCCTTAACAACTCCACAGGTCTCCCAGTGCCTCTGCTCCCAAGATCATATAGAAGCTTGGGGGAACTAGAAAGTATTGTTAGCTTAAGCAGCCTCTGCACAGGCCTTACCCTGGGGTTCCAGCTCTGCCCTTGCTCCAGCACCATCAAGCATGTGTCGTCCTCCAACAGCTGGAAGAAGTCCTCCGTCTCCACAGCAGTCCCGTCCTCCTCCAGGACCAGTGTTATCACTCCACTCAGCAGCAAGGTCTCCAGTGCCTGCCCAGCAGCAAGAAGCAGGAGGGAAGGGGCAGGTCTTACCCCATGCCCACCTACCCTTCTTTCATTGCACAGTATCACCTATCTGCCTTAGACACTGGCTGATATTCCCAGTTGTATTTCTTGTTGCTTTGCCATTCCTCCTGTCTGTCTTGGAGACACCATCTCACTTTGTAGCTCAGGCTAACCTAGTGATTGCTACATATCCAAGCTGGTTTCAAACTCCAGCAATTCTTTATGGGCCTCCTGAGTGCTAGGATTTACAAGTGAGCTACAATGCACACTCCTCTGCCTTCCTTTCTAAGCAAGTGCCTTTAACCACTGAGCCATTTCCCCAGCCTTGCCCTCCTTCTGAAAGGTGTCAGCTCTCAGAATTCTTTAGTTGTTGAGGGACCCTTACAAGAAGGCTGACTTTATTTTTGCTTGTACCATGTCATTTTCACCCTCCCTTTGTTCCCCACAAAGCCACTCTTAAGAGCCAAGTATGGTAGCCCTACCACCACCACTCTGTAGTTGCAGCTTCTTGGGAGGTTGAGGAAGGAAGATTTCTGGCCCAAGAATTAGACTAGACTGGACAAACTTGGGCTTCTCGAAAAACTAAAAACAACTCAAGTTCTACTCAGCATGTTTTGAAATGTGTCCTTCTGTATTTATAATATTCCACTTCACTCTTACTGTACAGCTGTTTTCAGTGTTAGTGATGTTTCATCTTTTCGAGGCCTTACTACATGCCAGGTATCAGGACTTTACATACATGATTCCCTAAGAGATGGCTTATTATTCCTTTTTTTTTTTTTTTTTTTTTTTTGTTTTTTGAGGTAGGGTCTCACTCTGGCTCAGGCTGACCTGGAATTCACTATGTAGTCTCAGGGTGGCCTCGAACTCTCGGCGATCCTCCTACCTCTGCCTCCGGAGTGCTGGGATTAAAGGCGTGCGCCACTACGCCCGGCTTATTATTCCTTTTGTATAGATGTAGAAACAGGGATATAGGTCAGAAGTAGTGTTTCCCCACCTTGTGCAAGGGACCTGAGTTTGATCCCAACACTAACAAAGTTTAGCAAGGTTTTGTGACATGAACCTCTAATCTTAAACTTGAGAGGCTGAAGCAGGGGGATTAATAGTTCAAGGCCAGCCTGGGGTACAAAGTGAGAACCTATTAAAATGACATTTTGGGGGCTGGAGGGATGGCTTAGCGGTTAAGGCATTTGCCTGCAAAGCCAAAGGACCCACGTTAGCCAGATGCACAAGGTAGTGCATGCATCTGAAGTTCATTTGCAGTGGCTGGAGGCCCTGGTGCACCCATTCTCATTCTCTTCCTCCCTCTTCCCCTCTTTCTGTCAAATAAAAAAAAATACTTAAAATGACATTTTGATAGGTTGAATAATTTCCCAAGGTTTGACAGTACGTGGCAAAATTGTTTTGAATTTGGTTTTCGTATAAACCAACCGTTAGGGATATAACTCAGTAATAGAGCCCTTGCTTATAGTTTGGTTTCTAGCACTGCAGGAAGACTAATTAAGCCGGGTGTGGTGATGTATGCCTTTCTTTAATCCCAGCACTCAGGAGACTGAGGTAGGAGGATTGCTGTGAGTTTGAGACCAGCCTGGGACTAACTAGAATGAGTTTTAGGTCAACCAGAGCTAGTAAGACCCTACCTTGAAGGAAAAAAAAAAAAAAGCCCCAAAAGGCAGAAACTCCATTTCTATTACTTTTCCTAGTACCCAGTATTTGAAATTCAATCAGATTTACTCAAATGCAGCAGACATCACTGAGCTTAACACCCCCACCACCACCTCATATAGCTATGTGGCCTCAGCTGTTTCTGCTCCATCACACTAAACTGTCCCTATCCTTGTGTCTCTTGGCTGCTCTTGCTATAGGAAACCAGGAACTTGGCTCACTCACCTTATCTAGCAGTTCCTGGCGGGTGGCAGCTGTCAGCCCCTTCCGGATTGTCCGCTTGTGATCACAGACTCGGAAAGGTCGCTGAGGTGGTGGGGCTGAGTTCCAGACCCTACGGCCAAACTCGGAGCTCACAGTGGATACTGATCTGGAATTGGGAAGAAAAGGGCAAGAGGGGTTGGAAGGGCTTGTAGTGGAGACAGGTGGTGGAAGGGCTAGGGAGGGAGGACTCTAGTTTACAGACTGGCCAATGGAAGACCACGGGGGCAGGAAGTGAGGGCTGGAGGCTTACAAGGTGGGTAAACCTGTGTAGGGGGCAGGAAAGGAAGTGAGTCTCAGGGGTTGAATAGTTTTTGTCTTGCCTGCCCATAACCCCAGAGTTGGATTATAGAAAGGAGGGTTAGAAGTCACCTGAGTAGGCCACTGGGGCTCAAGGCAGAGAGGTACTCCATGGCAGAGCGTAATGTCCGTAGTGCTCTTCTGGCTAGGCACTTGCTGTTCTGAGGCAGAAGGGTTATTTTCTGGTACAAAGCTAGGATCTTAGCCCTGGCGAGGTGGGGGATGAGTCAAACCTGGACTCTGCACCCCCCCGCCCCGCCGCCAGTAAACAGGACAAAGTCCAGGGGGAAGAGACGTGTGTGGCGTGGAAACGATCTCAGCGAAAGCCACGGAAGCTCCCTCGTGTGTGTCCTTGGAAAAGCAATGCGTTGTGGGGATAAACAGGAAAAACAAAATGGGTGTGGGGCACATCTTTAATCCCAGCACTAGGGGGGCAAAGGTAGGAGGATCTCTGTGTTTTAGGACATCCCGAGACTGCAGTGAAGCCCTGCCTCGGAAAAAAAAGTAGGACCCATAGAGACTGTAAAAGGATGGAATGCCGTGGGTAGTATCTTTCCTCAGTCTCATGGTTGTATGTAGACAGATTTAGGCTTGGAGATGACGGAAGGATGGATTTTGTTTCCCTGATAACATATAAATGTATACACACACATACACATATACACTGTAGCCCAGGCTGACCTGGAATTCACTATGTTCTCTCAGGATGGCCTTGAACTCCTAGCAATCCCCCTACCTTTGCCTCCCAAGTGTTGGGATTAAAGGACTGCACCACCACACCTGGCAGTACTTTAGTGTGTGTGTTTTCTTTTTTAAATACTTTATTTGATAGAGAAAGAGAGGGAGAATGGGCCTGCCAGGGCCTCTAGCCACTGCAAATGAACACCAGATGCAAGTGCCACCCTGTGTATCTGGCTTTACGTGGGTACTAGGGAATTGATCCTGCGTCTTTAGGCTTTGTTGGCAAATGCCTTAACCACCAGGCCATCTCTCCAGCCCCAGTTCTTTAGTTTTTTTTTTTTTTTTTTTTTTTTTTTTTTTTTGGTTTTGCGAGGTAGGGTCTCACTGTGGTCCAGGCTGACCTGGAATTAACTATGTAGTCTCAGGGTGGCCTTGAACTCTTGGCGAGCCTCCTATCTCTGCCTCCTGAGTGCTGGGATTAAAGGCGTGTGCCACCATGCCCAGCAGTTCTTTAGTTTTTAATTAATACATTTATTTGTGTGTGTGTATGGGCATGTATGCAGAGGTTAGAGTTGTCTGTGCTCCTCCTCCTTTGAGACAGGGTCTCTTGTCACAGCAAATGAGTTTAGCTCTTAAACAGTTTACATGAAGGCTAGGGAATTGAATCCTGGCTGGCAGGCTTTACAAGCTGGTGGCTTTGACCACTAAGCCATCTCTCCAGCTCTGACTTTAGTTTTTTAAAAAATATTTATTTATTTGCAAGGAGAGAGAGAGAGATGGAGAATGGGCACGCCAGAGCCTCTGACCACTACAAATGAACTCCAGATACATGTGCCACTTTGTGCATCTGGCTTTACATGGGTACTGGAAATCGAACCCAGGCCATTAGGCTTTGCAGGCAAGTGCCTTTAACTGCAGAACCATCTCTCCAGCCCAAGACTTTATTTTTTTTATTTATTTATTTATTTATTTATTTTTGAGGTAGGGTCTCGCTGTAGCCCAGGCTGACCTGGAATTCACTATGTAGTCTCAGGATGGCCTTGAACTCTCAGCAATCATCCTAACTCTGCCTCCCAAGTGCTGGGATTAAAGGCGTGCCCCACCACACCCGATACTAGACTTTAGTTTTTAATGCTCCATGTTTCATCTCTGATTTTAGTTGTAGCTAGGATGAACAGTTGCACAGAAATTGAAATTTACATTGTCAGTAAACCCCTTAAATAAGCACAAGTCCTGTTTTCCTGCTGGGAGCCTCACTGGGTCTCTGTCATGAGTATGTTATGTTAGAAACATAGCAGAAAATGTTTGTGCCTTTCCATAATGCTAAAATTTATTGAATAACTAAATTCACAAGGTATGACAGGTTTGTTGGTAGCTATTTGCCAATTGGTCCCACTTTCCTTGATATATCTGGCTGAGGCAAATCCATGTTTTTTTTTTTTTTTTTTTTTTTTTTATTGCCATCTTAATTACTAGAGTCAACTTTTTTGTTTGTTTTGTCTTTTTTTTTTTTTTTTTCCAGCCCAGGCTGACCTGGAACTCGCTCTGTAGTCCCAGGCTAGCCTCAAACGTACAGTGATCCTCCTACCTGTGATTAAAGGCATGTACCACTATCCCTGGCTTCAACTTTTTTTTCCCCCAAGGTAGATTCTTACTGTAGCTCAGGCAGACCTGGAATTAGTTTCAGGCTGGCCTCAAACTCACAGCAATCCTCCTACCTCAGCCTCCCAAGTGCTGGGATTAAAGGTGTGCACCACCATGCCTGCTCAACTTTTTTTTTTAAGTTTTGTTTGTTTGCAACACAGAGAAAGACAGTGAATAAGTGCATATGGATGTACCCGGGTGGTACCTCTTGGTGCATCTGGCCTTACTGTGGAATTGAACCTAGCTGACAGTGAAGGAGAAATAGAAGAAAGCTAGCTTCTTTTGGGCAGTTTCAGTTGGGAACAGAAGCCAAGAGAGAACTGATGCCATGATGGCATGAATGTCTGATTGAGACTCATCTATAACAGTTGCAGCCGCCCCCCCCCCCAGCATGCTACCTAGATAGGTGGCCTTCACTACTCACAGCAATCATCCTACCTCTGCCCAGTGCTGGGATTAAAGGTGTGCGCCACCATGCCCAGCTTGAGTCTGTTTTTATTAATTCTTTGTTAAAAATAGGACAGGGCCGGGCATGGTGGCGCACGCCTTTAATCCCAGCACTCGGGAGGCAGAGGTAGGAGGATCACCGAGCGTTCGAGGCCACCCTGAGACTACATAGTTAATTCCAGGTCAGCCTGAGCTAGAGTGAGACCCTACCTCGCAACCCCCCCCCCCAAAAAAAAAGGACAGGACCCAAAATTGGGATTCGTAAACTTAGGAGACCCCTCCTGAACCCCACATCCTGCATCAACAGGCTTTGTAAGCAAGCACCTTTAACCACTGAGTCATCTTCCCAGCCCTCAACTCTGTTGCTATTATTTTCAAGGTAGAATCTCACTTTGGTCCAGGCTGATCTGGTACTCACTCTGTAGTCCGGGCTGGCCTCAAACTCACAGCAATCCTACCTCTGCTGTAATGGGTCTGGGGTCACTCAGAGATTCACCAGTCTGACAAGAACATGATATTAATAAATAGAGGCATTTATTTCTGGTTAGGACTACACTTTTAGCTGGGAACTCTAGAGTGTAGCCCCCAGTTACATCTGCTCAGAGTTTACAAGGACAAATTGCTAAACAAGTCTACATGACAATAGTCACAAGCCTAGCTACAAAGGAAAAAAAAGGTTAGTGGTTATCTCATTCAAGCATATGGCCTAGTATTCTGCATACCAAAGATAACATTTGCAAGGTACCACATCCTGCATAACAGGTAACATTTCTTTATAACATTTCCTTATCCATCACATCTGCCTCCTGATTGCTGTGAGTTGGAGGCCAGCCTGGGATTACAGAGTGAGTTCCAGGTCAGTCAGACTACAATGAGACCCTGCCTCAAAAAAAGAAACGAAAAAAAACCCATTAACAGATATCTATGCACTTATGTAGGTTATGGAATGGCTACAAAGGGTTAAAGAATAAAAGAGCACAGAGGCAGGAAAACTGATAGAGATACAAATAGTCTCCTTGGGGGTGGAGTAGGATAAGGTACCCTTACTTATTGAGAGGAGGGGGCAGCTGGGGTTGCTGCGGCCTCCTAGCAGTTGCCCTATCAGAGGTTTCAATGGAGCTGCAGAAGTACTAGACATTGGAGGCTGCAGCTGCAGTGACAAAAGATAGGACCAGGTCTGAGCAGATGGATGGATTACAGGTCATGAAGGGCAGATAGGCAGATAGCAAATGGCTATTCAAGTGGGCTACTTCAATAGCAGGTATCCAGCTGAGCTCAACCACCTGGGACAGTTGGGAGTTCTTTACCAGTTGGTCCTGACACACACACACACACACACACACACACACACTGCCCTCACAGTGTTAGATGTCCACTTCTTTTTTTTTCGAGGTAGGGTCTCACGTTAGCTGACCTGAAATTCAGTATGTAATCTCAGGGTGGCCTTGAACTCAAGGCGATCCTCCTACCTCTGCCTCCTGAGTGCTGGGATTAAAGACGTGCGCCACCACACCCAGCTCAGATGTTCACCTCTTTATGGAGCCCAGGTGAGGGAGTTTCATTCTTTCCTTACTCTAGTGTAGCCAATAAGTACTTGGGCCTGGTTTTCCTGATTTTATTTTATTTATTTAGTTTTTCGAGGTAGGGTCTCACTTTAACCCAGGCTGACCTGGAATTCACTCTGTATTCTCAGGGTAGCCTTGAACTCACTGCGATCCTCCTACCTCTGCCTTCCAAGTGCTGGGATTAAAGGTGTACACCACCCACGCCCAGTATGAATTTAACACACCCATGAAATCCTAGTTCCAATTCACCTGATAAATATATAGGGTGACACCCTTTCTACTCCCAGGAATAAGTCATTTATCAGTCTATATAGTGTGGGTAGAGCCAGACAGATGGTACTATCATGTGCCCATTCAAAGGCAGCCATCTTCCATCCTCAAAAACAGTTGAATTTGCCAGATCTGGTGGTGCAGAGGTAGAAGGATTGCCATGAGTTTGAGGCCAGCTTGAGACTGCAGACTGAATTCCAGGTCAGCCTGGGCTAGAGTGAGACCCTGCCTTGGAAAACAAAACAAAAAATAATCAAATACGATTTGTAAAGTGGAATCTTTGGGCAATAAATAGCCTGCACAACCTGATCTTAACAGTCCCCCATTTCCCCAGCTTGCTTTGTTTCTGAGCCTGACTGAGAAACACACAGTGTCTTCACAGCTCTGCCCCAGACAGCTGTTTCCCTTGCAGGCTGAGCACAAGACACAGCCATGAACATCCTCAGCACTGGTAAAGTTGCTTAAGTTCTTGCCACAAACACTTAAACTATGGGCCTTGAACTCACAGCAATCTCCCTGCCTCAGCCTCCAGAATACTGGGAGTACATATGTGTGCCACTATGCATGTCTAGTGCTTTTTTCTTTTGTTTCTTCTTTTCTTGAGGTAGGGGCTCGTTGTACCTCTGCCTTCCAAGTGCTGGGATTAAAGGTAGTTACCACCATAACCAACTAGTGCTTCTTTTTTTTTTTTGAATCCCAATTGGTTCCATTTTGGGATGATTTGGGGCATACCCTTGTAGGAACTCTTTTGCCACTGCACTGCTTTGAGGATGACTTCAACTGTGAGTTTGGCCCACATAATCAGAAGGGTCAGAAGTCATGATAGCTCACACAAAAAAGTATCAGGACATTAATGCCTTCAATACAATCCTCAAACACGGGGTGTGCCCTAGTGTTCTGACTCAAAGGTTCTTGTGCTCCTGGAGGAGTGCTGTGACATGCTCGGAATGGCTCTACTCTTCCCTATCTGTGCTGGTTTGATTCAGGTGTCCCCCATAAACTTAGGTGTTCTGAATGCTAGGTTCTCAGCTGATGGAGACTGGGAATTAACGCCTCCTGGAGGCAGTGTATTGTTGGGGACAGGCTTATGGGTGTTATAGCCAGTTAGTTTCCCCTTGCCAGTGTTTGGCACACTTTCCTGTTGCTGTCAGCCACCTGATGTGAAGGAGGTGATGTCCACCTTGTGCTCATGCCATCGTTTTCCCCTGCCATCATGGAGCTTCCCCTTGAGTCTGTAAGCCAATAAAACCTTTTTTCCCACCAGCTCTTGTTGGGGTGTTTTCTGCCAGCAATGTGAACCTGACTGAACAGTGAAGTTGGTACCGAGAGTGGGGTTGCTACTAGACACTTGAGTGTCTTTAGCTTTAGCATTTTTGGAGCTGATTTTCAAGAGGAATGTGGAAGGATTTGAAACCTTGGCCTAAGAGATGCCTTGCAGTGCTGTAAGTACAGCTTGATGGGCTATTCTGGTCAGAGTTGAAAGACCTGGATGCAGTAAGAACTATGGACTGTGAGGTTTGGCTTAGAGTTAGAAAGAGCTTTGCCTGGACTGGGCTAGAAGCAGTTTGTAAGGCTTGCTGTAATGCACATGTCCTGAGAATATGTGCAGGGTTGCATTGCATAGAAATGGACTGGTGTAAACTGGGCATTGTGGTGCATGCCTTTAATCCCAGCACTTGGGAGGCAGAGGTAGGAGGATAGCCATGAGTTCCAGGCCACCCTGAGAATACAGAGTGAATTCCAGGTCAGCCTGGGCTTAGAGTGAGACCCCACCTCAAAAAACCAAAAATCAAAAAACAACAACAACAAAAAGGACTGGTGTGAGCAGAGGGATATGGCACAGAAAAAACAAAATCTTTGGGTGAAATTGCTGCCCATTCAGCTGCAATTGAGAGATCACAATCATTGAGATTGGGCTAGCTGACCTGCATTGGAACAACAGAAAGAATGCAGTCTTTTGAAGGTGTCTGAATGCTGAAGAGTATCCTGTTCTTCAAAGTCTGCTTTATTCTCCTCTGGATTAACAAATGGCACCCCACCTGGTATTCTGGAGTATAAGAAATGCAGGAAAGAGAGGGTCATTGAATTTGCAACGCGGTCTTGTGTTTTGGAAACAGCCATGGGCAGTGTGAAGCAGGATTGCTGGTTTGCCTGCATGGAGACCAGATGGAACTACGAGGATGAACTGTGGGTTGCAGTGGAGATCCAGCGAAGATGCCACCTGCTAAGGAGAGCTGCTGTCCCTGGATGAAGTTTTCTAGGACTGTGATAGACTAGCTGAAGGAGCCGAATTGGAACTCCAGAGACTTGTTGCTGGTTAGAATTTTCAGACTTGGAGACTTTTCACTGACTAGAGTTGTTGGACTTGGAACTACAGAGTTCGATGTTTGCCCTGTTTAAATCTTGTATTGGTTGAATATTTCTTTGCTATGCCCAGTGCCATCTTTTGCAGTGTGTTTATTCTATGCCATTATGGGCTGTGGTGGCTGGTTGGGCTTGGTCCTGTGGAGAGCAGGCCGCTTTGTTGGAACTATTATGGCTCAGTTAAAAACCTGACATTGGATTGGGCTGGAGAGATGGCTTAGTGGTTTATTTTGGAGGCATTTGTCTGCAAAAGATGCCAATGAATCCTGGTTTGATTCTCAGACAGGACTCACTTGTAAGCCAGATGCACAAAAGTTTGATCAAGGTTAAATTTGGGGACTGATGTGCGAGATTTTAAGATTTTAAGTTTGAAAACCTGAAGCAAGTTAAAAGTGCATGCTGGCAATCTTAGTTGGAAGGAAGGTGGCCTGACTTGATTTACATTAAAACAATGGAGAGGATGCCTGAGGAAAGACTGTTAAAAATGCAAATTCTGGAAAGAGTTGACTGGAGAAGGAACCTGCTTTTCAAGGCTATGGTTTATTTTGTCCCTGGATTAAGAATATGGCTGTGTCCTGCAAACCTGGTATTAGTTTTGGAAATATGAAAAATGCAGAGAATGGTCAATGGCTAGAGGCCCTGGCAAGTCCATTTTTTTTTCTTCTGTCCCTGGATTAAGAATATGGCTAAAGCACACCTGGTATTAGTTTTGGAAATATGAAAAATGCATAGAATGGTCATCTCCAGGAGCCGCTGCTGAGATGCGGCATGAGGCAGGGCATGAAGACCCTCATAAATAAATACATACATACATAAATAAAATATAAAAAATGTTTTTAAAAAAGACCTTGGATTATGGGGATGTTTGAACATTATTAGGATTGATAAAAACTATGGAGACTTTTAAGGTTGGACTGAATGCATTGCATTTTACATCATGGATGGTTATCAGCTTATCTGGTTCATCTCAGGGAACCTGAAGGTCTGGCAGAAAAAGACCTGTTATGGTGGTTTGATAAAAACTCAGATGTCCCATCATAAACTTAGGTGTTGGTTTGATTCAGATTCCCAGCTGATGGAGATTGGAAATTAACGCCTCCTGGAGGCAGTGTATTGTTGGGGGCGGGCATATGGGTGTTATAGCCAGTTTTCCCTTGCCAGTGTTTGGCACACTGTCCTGTTGCTGTCAGCCACCTGACGTTGGCCAGGAGGTTATGTCCACACTCTGCTCATGCCATCGTTTTCCCCTGCCATCATGGAATTTCCCCTTGAGTCTGTAAGCCAAAATAAACCCCCCTTTCCCCACCAGCTCCTCTTGTTGGGGTGTTTTCTGCCAGCAATGTGAACCTGACTGCAACACTATCTTACCCTTATACCTACATGCATTGACAACAGCGTGATACTGGGAGGGTGGAGGGCCTCAGACAATGACCCAAAGCAAGAGATGGAAGCTGAGAGAACAGGAAAAGTCAGAGTTACAGGAGGCTGAAAACAGCTGCTGGGAGACCCAGTTGAGTCACCCCTGCTGAGTGCAGGCCAGGGAGGCTAGAGAACATAATCGTTGCAGAAGGTGGGCTGGAAGGGTTGGGTGCAGAGGTGGGGGCGACATAAGAGCGGACTCTGGATCAGGCTTCAGCCTGGTGCCCCTACTCCCCTCCACAGCCAGGACACCTTATCTGAACCCCTTCAGCTTCATCCTGTTTCCCAGGGAGGACAGTTCCCACATGCCTGGGCCTGTTACTGATGAGAAGGAGCAGGATGAGGGTGGGGCTCCAGAAAAGGCCCAGGATGAGCACCATCTTGTCCCTCATTCTTGCTTCACCCTCGACAAATGTGACAGGCCCAGGACAGGAGTAGGCACCTCATCCTCCACTTTCTCACCTTTCAGCTTCCCCAGGCCTCTTGCAGGCCCTTCAGCCTGCTTCCTGCTGTGTAAGTAGATCTGCTCATTCAGTTTTATTCTCACCACCCTCCTTTGCCCTGAGGTAAAAGGAATGGGGTGGACGAAAACGGGATGGTGCCAGAGGGGTGGAAGTAGAAACAGTGACAACCTAGAGTGAGGACGGCTTTCATTAGTGCCTGGGTACCACTGGGCTTTGTGAAGGAAGTGGTGGAGGTCAGCTTCTGGGAGCTGGGGACCTGGGCTCTTGGAAGGAGTGGTGTTTGGGCTGGGGCCATGGCAGGCTGCAGAGAAGTCTGGGGAGGAACTTTCCTTTCTCACCTAGCATCAGAGGTAATGCGGGCCTGTGTCCCTCCCCTGAATGCCCTCCTTGGCCTCTTCCAGCCATCTGTAGGAGGATGTCGGTGTGCTACCGTCCACCCGGGAACGAGACCCTGCTGAGCTGGAAGGCCTCGCGGGCCACGGGCACTGTCTTCCTACTGCTGGCTGCGCTGCTGGGATTGCCGGGCAATGGCTTCGTCGTGTGGAGCTTGGCGGGCTGGCGCTCCACCCGGGGCCGGCCGCTGGCGGCCACCCTGGTGCTGCACCTGGCGCTGGCCGACGGGGCGGTGCTGCTGCTCACGCCGTTCTTCGTGGCCTTCCTGACCGGGCAGGCCTGGCCTCTGGGCCAGGCGGGCTGCAAGGCGGTGTACTACGTGTGCGCGCTCAGCATGTACGCCAGCGTGCTGCTCACCGGCCTGCTCAGCCTGCAGCGCTGCCTCGCCGTCACGCGCCCCTTCCTGGCGCCCCGGCTGCGCAGCCCCGCGCTGGCCCGCCGCCTGCTGCTGGCCGTGTGGACGGCCGCGCTGCTGCTCGCGGCCCCGGCCGCCGTCTACCGCCACCTGTGGGGCGGGCGCGTGTGTCAGCTGTGCCACCCTTCGCCAGGGCACGCCGCCGCTCACCTGCTTCTGGAGACGCTCACCGCCTTCGTGCTGCCCTTCGGCCTGGTGCTCGGCTGCTACGGCGTGACGCTGGCGCGGCTGCGGGGCGCCCGCTGGGGCTCGGGGCGCCACGGCACGCGCGTGGGGCGGCTGGTGGGCGCCATCGTGCTCGCCTTCGGCCTGCTCTGGGCCCCCTACCACGCGGTCAATCTCGTGCAGGCGCTGGCCGCCTTGGCTCCGCCCGAAGGGGCCTGGGCCCGGCTCGGTGGAGCGGGCCAGGCAGCGCGGGCTGGGACCACCGCCTTGGCCTTCTTCAGCTCTAGCGTCAACCCGGTGCTTTACGTCTTCACCGCCGGCGATCTGCTGCCTCAGGCGGGTCCCCGGTTCCTCTTGAGGCTCTTCGAGGGCTCCGGGGAGGCCCGAGGGGGCAGCCGCTCCAGGGAGGGTACCATGGAGCTGCGAACCACTCCGAGGTTAAAAGTAGTGGGGCAGGGCAAGGGCAACGGGGACCCTGGGGGAGGGGCGGGAAGGGGCAGTCAGGAATGGGATCCTTGACACCAAACCCTGCCTCCGCTCTCGTTCTTCCCTACCGTTTCTCATTGTTCCTAGAACTCACTTCTTGGGGTACTTGGGGACCCTTCTCTGTCTAGTTTAGATCTGGCTGGACAGGATTAGTATACACCTAGTGCAAACTGGGGTTTCATGACCATGATCTATGTTAGAAATGTGTTTGTACACGTTGGCATGGATCCTTGCTTACTTGTTGCCAGTAGCTATTGCTGTGAAATACACTGGGAGGCCATTAGCTGATGGCTGATGTGTGCTCTTTTTGGCACTCATCATGCCTGAGTTGTACTGAAGCCATCTCATTCTTTACTGGGGGCCAGGCTATGACTGGACAGTGCCAACCTTCAGTGGCATTCTGCCTTGCTCCTCACCCTAGGTCTATCCATAGAACTAATATGAAAATAAAGAGATACAGGGGAAGGAAAGGTTTTGGAGTTTGGACAACGTTTATTTTGGGGGCCTGGAGGGAAAAACTAGGTTTCCAAGGGGAAGGAGGGGGAGGAGAAAGAAGAGGAGAGGATAGAGGCATGCACACGGAAAGTCCAGGACTTACCTTCTTCCCTGACCCTCACGGCTCCCAGAGCCTCCTGGCTTTCTAAGAAGCTCAGCCAGGAGAAGTTTCTTATAGTCTCTCTTTACAAGGTGCTTGCTTTTCCCATCCCTCTCTAGTACTTTCCAGCCTCCTCCTGGATCCCTCTTTACTGCTAGATCTAAAAACTGATGCCCTGGAATGAGAGTAGTTTGTGTGTGTGTTTGTTTTGAGGTAGGGTCTCACTCTAGCTCAGACTGACCTGGAACTTACTTTGTAGCCTAAATTGGCCTTGAACTCACAGAAATCCTCTTACCTTGGTCTCCTGAGTGCTGGGATTACAGGTGTAAACCAACCTGGCTGGGGTTCTTTCTCTCTCTCTCTCTCTTTTTGAGGTAAGGTCTCCCTCTAGCCCAGGCTGACCTGGAATTCACTCTGTATTCTCAGGGTGGTCTTGAACCTCCTATCTCTGCCACCACACCCGGCAGGGTTTTCTTTTTTTTATTTATTTTTATTTTTTGGTTTTTCGAGGTAGGGTCTCACTCTAGCTCAGACTGACCTGGAATTCACTATGTAGTCTCAGGGTGGTCTTGAACTCATGGCAGTCCTCCTACTTCTGCCTCCTGAGTGCTAGGATTAAAGGTGTGTGCCACCACGCCCAGCAAGGGGTTTCTTTTTTTTTCTTTTCTTTTCTTTCTTTCTTTTTCTTTCTTTCT
This sequence comes from Orientallactaga sibirica, assembly GCA_036365145.1. Classification (NCBI taxonomy): domain Eukaryota; kingdom Metazoa; phylum Chordata; class Mammalia; order Rodentia; family Dipodidae; genus Orientallactaga; species Orientallactaga sibirica. The sequence continues at coordinate 11,744,318 of JAEOAD010000059.1, read as the reverse complement.
TTTTTTTTTTGGAGAGAGAGACACACACAGAGAGAGAGGGGAGAGGAAAACAGATAGAGATGGGTGTGCCAGCAGCCTCTCAGCTGCTGCGAATGAACTCCAGATGCATGCGCCCCCTTGTGGTCAAGTGCAGCATTGCACCCTTGCGTCACTTTGCATCTGGCTAAACGTGGGACCTGGAGATTGGAACTGCTGGAGATTGGAACCAGCGTTCTTAGGCTTAGGAGGCAGGAGCCTTAACCACTAAGCCATCTCTCCAGCCCGAGTTTTCTTTTTTAATGTGTGTATGCATCTGTGTGTGTTCACATGATTATAAGTACACATGTGTGTATGTGGAGGCCAGACAATAGCTTTGGATATTGTGCCTTAGGAACACCCTCCACCATTTTTTTTTTTTTTTTGCTCGTTTTTGTGTGGTGTGTCTGCATGTGTGTTCATCTGTGTATGGACACACGTGTGCATACATGAAAGAGGAGAATAGAGGTGGATGTTGGGTGTCTTTCTCTATTGCTCGCCACTTTATTGTTTGAAACAGGGTCTCTATTATTCAAGGTAGGGTCTCACTCTAGCCCAGGCTGACCTCAGATTCACTATATAGTCTAAAGGTGGCCTTGAACTCACATCAGTCCTCCTATCTCTGCCTCCTTGAGTGCTGGGGTAAAAGGCGTGCACCACCACACCTGACTGAAACATGGTCTCTTGCTGAATGTATAACGCAGCAATTTGGCTAGCCAGTGAGACATAGAGATTCACTGTCTGACTCCCCAGCACTAGGATTACGAGCATGTAACACCATGCCCAGCATTTTTACATCAGTGCTGGGAGCTCTACACACAGGTCCATATGCTTGCATGGAAAGTACTTTATCCATTGAGCCATTTCCCTAGCTCCACCCTCCACCTGTTATTTTTTTTTCTGTCATTATGTATTCATCTACCTTTTTTTTGGTCTTTTTAAAAAATTTACTTTTTATTGACAATTTCCTTAATTATAGACAATAACCCATGGTAGTTCCCTCACACCCCTACATTCCTCTTTGAAACTCCACTCTTCATCATACCCCTTCCCCTCTCAATCAGTCTCTCCTTTATTTTGATGTCATCATCTTTTCCTCCTATTATGATGGTCTTGTGTAGGTAATGTCAGGCACTGTGAGGTCATGGATATCCAGGCCATTTTGTGTCTGGAGGAGCACGTTGTAAGGAATCCTACCCTTCCTTTGGCTCTTACATTCTTTTTTTTTTTTTTTTTAAGATTTTATTTTTATTTATTTATTAGAGACAGAGAGAGGGAAAGAGAGAGAGGGAGAATAGGCGTGCCAGGGCCTCTAGCCACTGCAAATGAACTCCAGATGCATGTGCTCCGTTGTGCATCTGGCTTATGTGGGACCTGGAGATTCAAACCGGGGTCCTTAGGCTTCACAGGTGTGTGCCTTAACCGCTAAGCCACCTTTCCAGCCTGGCTCTTATATTTCTTTCCACCACCTCTTCCACAATGGACCCTGAGCCTTGGAAAGTGTGTTAGAGATATTTCAGTGCTGAGCACTCCTCTGTCACTTCTTCTCAGAACCATGGTGCCTTCTGAGTCATCCCAAGGTCACCACCATCTGAAAAAGAGAAGCTTCTCTAAGCAAAAGTGAGATTAGCATTAATATATGAGTGTGAACAGTGAGCAAAGTGCTTACCAGGCAGTTTGGTGAGTATAGTATATTCATTTAGCCAGACACCAGCAGACATTATACCTCTAGGGATCAACACTAACACTGTCATAGGTTTTCAATCCAAGAACAAGGGATGTCTTTCCATTTCCTAGTGTCTTCTGCAATATCTTGCTTGAGTGTTTTAAAGTTTTCGTTGTAGAGATCCTTCACTCCCTTGGTTAGGTTTATTCCAAGGTACTTTATTATTATTATTATTATTATTATTATTATTATTTTGATGCAATTGTGAATGGGAGAGATTCTCTGATTTCATCCTCTGTGTGTTTGTTGTTAGCATATAGGAAGGCACCTGATTTCTGTGTGATTACTTTGTATCATGTGACATAGCTATAGGGTGTTTTTCAGCTCTAACAGTTTGCTGGTAGGGTCTTTAGGGTTCTTTATGTTGGTCTGTAATTTCTTTTAATTTAAATTAATTTTTTTTTGTTTTTCAAAGTAGGGTTTTGCTGTAGTCTAGGCTGACCTGGAATTCACTATGTCATCCCAGGTTGGCCTGGAACTCTTGGCGATCCTCCTATCTCTGCTTTCCAAGTGCTAGGATTAAAGGAGTGCACCACCACGTCTGACTTTTTAATGTCTTTATTTTTATTTTTATTATTATTTTATTTTATTTTATTTTATTTTATTTTTGGAGAGAGACACAGAGAGAGACAGACAGAGAGAGCGGGAGAGGGAGACAGATAGAGAATGGGCGCGCCAGCAGTCTCTCAGCTGCCGTGAACAAAATCCAGATGTGTGCGCCCTCTTGTGGGCAAGTGCAGCATTGTGCCTTTGCGTCACTGCATCTGGCTAAATTTGGGACCCGGAGATTAGAACCAGGTTCTTAGGCTTAGCAGGCAGGTGCCTTAACCACTAAGCCATCTTTCCAGCCCATATTTTTTGTTTTTTTGACATAGGGGTCTCTAGTCCAGGCTGATCTGGAATTCACTAAGTAATCTCAGGGTGGCTTTGAACTCACGATGATCCTCCTATCTCTGCCTCCTGAGTGCTGGGATTACACGCATGCGTCACCATGTCTGGCTCTCTAATTTCTTTTTAAAAATATATTTTATTTATTTATTTGCAAGCAGAGAAAGAGAGAGAGAGAGAAAGAGAGAGAAAGAGAGAGAGATTGAAGAGAGGCAGACACAGAGAGAATGGGCACACCAGGGCCTCTAGCCACTGCAAACGAACTCCAGATGCATGTGCCCCTTGTGCATCTGGCTTACGTGGGTCCTGGAGAACCAGGATCCTATGGCTTGGCAGGCAAACGCCTTAACCGCTAAGCCATTTCTCCAGCCCCTCTCTAATTTCTTAATATAGGCACTTAAAGCTATAAATTTTCCTCTTAGGACTGCCTTAATTGTGTCTCAAAGGTTTTGGTATGTTGTGTTCTCATTATCATTTGATTCTATGAATTTTTTGATTTTCTTCTTGATTTCATCATTGACCCATTCATCATTTAGTAGTGTATTGTTTAATTTCCATGATTTTGTGTATGCTCTATAGCTTTTCTTGCTATTTATTTGTAGTTTAATCCCATTGTGATCAGATAGACTACAAGGAATTATTTCAATTTTTCTGTATTTGTTAAGATTTTCTTTGTGTCCTAATATATGGTCTATTTTAGAGAATGTTCCATGTGCTGCTGAAAAGAATGTGTATTCTGCAGCATTTGGGTGAAATGTTCTGTAGATATCTATTAGGTCCATTTGTTCTATGACCTCATTTAATCCAGATGCATCTCTGTTTATTTTTTGCCGGGATGATGTGTCAATTGAGGTGTTGAAGTCACCCACTACTACTGTGTTTGGTGTCATCTGTGACCTTAGTTCTAACAGTGTTTGCTTTAGGAAATTTGGTGCATATATGTAATATCCTCCTGTTGGAGTACTTGTTCCTTTAATCAACATAAAGTGACCTTCCTTATCTTTCCTAACTAATGTTGGTCTGAAGTCTACACTCTCAGATTAAGATAGCGACCCCTGCTTATTTTTAGGCCCATTTGCTTGAAACACTGTTTTCCAACCTTTCACTCTAAGATAGTGTCCATCTTTTGTAGAAAGGTGAGTTTCTTGGAGGCAACAAATTGAAGGATCCTGCTTTTTGTTAAGTTTATTTTTTATTTTTTATTTTTAAAGAGAGACACAGAGAGAGACAGACAGAGAGAGAGGGAGAGGGAGACAGATAGAGAATGGGCGTGCCAGCAGTCTCTCAGCTGCTGTGAATGAAATCCAGATGTGTGCGCCCCCTTGTGGGCAAGTGTGGCATTGCGCCCTTGCGTCACTTTGCATCTGGCTAAACATGGGACCTGGAGATTGGAACCGGGTTCTTAGGCTTAGGAGGCAGGTGCCTTAACCGCTAAGCCATCTCTCCAGCCCAGGATCCTGCTTTTTAACTCAGTCTTAAAACTGTCTTTTTGTTGGGGCATTGAGGCTGTTGATATTAAGAGTTATTATTGAAAGGTGTGTATTTATTTTTGCCATTTTTCTTGTTTTGTAGTTCTTCCAGTTTTACCTTTGCTCTCTTGTATTAACTAGTATTTGACTATGGTTTCTTTTTTCTAGGTTCCTTATGTGTGTGCTTTTCTTTCTCTTCAGCATGGATGATCCTTTCAAGTATTTTTTTTTTTTTGGAGAGACAGAGAGAGAGAGAGAGAGAGAGAGGGAGAGAAAGGAAGACAGATAGAGATGGGTGCGCCAGCAGACTCTCAGCTGCTGTGAATGAAATCCAGATGTGTGCGCCCCCTTGTGGTCAAGTGTGGCATTGCGCCCTTGCGTCACTTTGCATCTGGCTAAACGTGGGACCTGGAGATTGGAACCGCTGAAGATTGGAACCAGCGCTCTTAGGCTTAGGAGGAGGCCCCTTAACTGCTAAGCCATCTCTCCAGCCCTCAAGTATTTTTTGTAGAGCTGGTTTGGTTTTTATATATTCCTTTAGCCAGCTTTTGTTGTGGAATATCCTCATTTCTCTGTCTATTTGACAGCTTTACAGGATAAAGTAATCTTGGTTGACAGTTGTTATCTTTCATAACTTGGAACACATCACTCTAAGCCCTTTTGGCTTTTAAAGTTTATGTTGAGTAATCTGCTGTTATCCATATGGGCTTGCCTTTGTATGTGACTTGATTTTTCTAACTGCTTTCAGTATATTTTCTTTGTGTTGTGTGGTTTGTAGTTTAATTATAATATGACGGTTAGGGCTGGAAAGATAGCTTAGCGGTTAAGGTACATGCCTGCAAAGCCTAGGGACCCCAGTTCGATTCTCCAGGTCCCACATAAGCCAGATGCACATGGTGGCACATGCATCTGGAGTTTGTTTGCAGTGCCTAGAGGTCTTGGCATGCCCATTCTCACTCTCTCTCTCTCTCTTCTCTCTAATAAATAAATAAAAAGAAAAAAATAATATGACAGTGAGAAGTTCTTTCTTGATTTTATCTGTTTGGCATTCTATAGGCTTCCTGTATCTGTATTGGCATCATTTTCCCTACTTGGGGGAGGTTTTCTTCTATGATTTTGTTAAAAATGCCTGTTATACCTTTGGAGTGAATTTCTTCTCCTTCTACTATGCCTTGAATTCTTTTTTTAAACTTTATTTTATTTTATTTGTTTGAAAGAGAGAGAGAGAGGGAGAGGGGCAGGGGGAGAGGGAGGGGAGGAGAGAGAGAGAGAGAGAGAGAGAGGAATGGGCATGTCAGGGCTTTCAGCCACTGCAAAACAAACTCCAGACACATGTGCCACCTTATGCATCTGGCTAACGTGGATTCTGGGGATTCAAACCTGTGTCCTTTGGCTTTGCAGGAAAGTGCCTTAACCACTAAGCAACTCTCCAGCGCCCCTGAATTCTTATGTTGATCTCATCATAGTGTCCTGAATGTCTTGAAATTCTCATTCATGCCTTCCTATTAATTTGTCCTTCTCTTTGTTGGACTGTATTAGATCTGCCACCTGATCTTCTAGTTTAGATATTCTGTCCTTTCCTTGATCCAATCTACTGGTGAGATTTACTACAGAATTTTCTATTTGACTTACTCTTTTTCATTTCTAGTATTTCTGATGGGCATTTTTTCATTATTTCTATTTCCTTACTCATGTTTTGTATCGACCTACTTATTTCATTAAGTTAGTTTCCTGTGTTCTCTTGGGATTCCTTCAGCAGTTCGTTTTCTTCTTTGATTCCTTTGATTTCTTTAAATGTAGATATAATTATTATTTTTTGAAATCTTTGTCAAGCATTTCATGTTTTTTTTTTCAAGGTAGGGTCTCACTCTAGCTCAGGCTGACCTGGAATTCACTCTGTAGTGTCAGGGTGGCTTTGAACTCACCATGATCCTCCTACCTCTGCCTCCTGAGTGCTGGAATTAAAGGCGTGCACCACCACGCCCGGCAGGTGTAACTTTTATACTCCAAGAGAAACAGCAGAAGTGACCCTAGGTGATTAGATTGCCTGCTATTCAAGTGTTGTAGTAGACTGGGTGAAATGAAATTACTGGCAAATTCTAAATTCAACTGAGCAATATAGACATTCAATCAAAACCAGGACAGAGTATTTCTACAACCGAGGGAATTAAACTAAACAGCTAATCTAGTAAAGCCACAGTCCCTAAGGGTGTGTGTTAACCCACACCCTTAATCTTGACAACTGGGAGTTTGAGATTTCTAGTCCAAAGTAGGTTCCAAGTCAGCCTGGGGCCTGTTAGTCCCTGCCCCTAACAGTGACTTAAGAAAAAGACAAAGGCCCTAAAGTATCAGGAAACATTAAAGGCAACAATAGTCAATACCAAAATACAGCTTATTTGAGAAGGGTGGATCCAACCAAGAATATATCATTCAAATGTAATACATAACCTCTCCTGACATGGAAAGAGAGATTAGCACTTCTAGTGCAGGCCTATGTATCTGGATTTGTATAAGTAGGCTCTGTTACCTTTTGGCATGACTTCTAGTTTCACCAACGCTGAGTGCCCACCTTGATCCCTCTTGGTGCTGGGTGACCAGGGTGAATGAGTTCTCTGGATGTTCATGGCCTGGCTCTGATGGTTGGGGGATGGGAGACTTTGCAGGGTGCCTGGAGTTGTACTGGAGCTGCTTGGCTGGTCCTGTTTGTATTCTGCTTCAGCTGCTGCTCAGCTAGTCTCTGCTGTCTTCAGGTTTCTTGACTTTGCAAGGAGGCTGATGTGAGTAGAAAATCCCCTCACTTTGTTTCTGCTCCTGCTGCTCAGTGCCACTGGCCAGGTGGGCTTGCTGATTGGGGCTGCTGGTGCCTCAGCAGGATTCTGGCCAGTTTCCTCCTTTCTGGAACATCTTGGTCTCTTCTGCTTATCTGCTGTGGTTGATAAGAACTTATACACCTTAATTTTTCTGTAGAAGAGTGTACTTTGCTATGTTTCTGTTTATTTTTTTCCCTACGCTGCTTTGGTATGGCTAGTATGCCTCCACCTTACCTGGAAGTCCCACCCTTTACCTCTTTTGAGATAGGGCCTCTCCTTGGCCTGGAGCTTGCCATTCAGGCTACACTGGCTAGTCATAAGCCCCTGGGATCTGCCTATGTTCATACCAACACTGGGATTACAAGCATATGCCACTGTTCCTAACATTTTTCTGTGGGTTCTGAGGCTTGAACTCAGATTGTCATGCTTGCAATGATAGCACTTTTCCAACTGACCTATCTTCCCAGTCCTCGAATGGGAATCTTTAGAGGACATCATAGGAGCACACATGACCAGTCCATCCCTCTTGTCCCAGAATTTTCTGTTCTAGCTCTCCAAATTCCATGTCCCAGCCCCATCAATCATTCCCTCAGCAAACTGAGATGGATTATCACTTGAGTGATTACTCTGATTGGCACTCTGGGCTCTGCTTTAATGGCTTTTCATACTCTCCAGGCAGAGACCAACAGAGCACAGAAAATCCAGTCACTAAGGTCCCCAAAACTAAAGTTGGGGTGAGCTCTTAACTGGGATGGCAGAAAGTGTGCTAGTGCTTGGTGGGGAAAGAAGGACTCTTCCTAGGGCTGAAGAGATGGATCAGTGATTAAGGTGCTGGCCTGCAAAGACTATTGACCAGAGTTCAATTCCCCAGTACCCATGTAAAGTCAGATGCACAAAGTGACACATGCATCTGGAATTTATTTGCAGTGGCTGGAGGCCCTGGACTGCCCATTCTCTCTGTCTCTTCTTTCTCTCTGCTTGCAAATAAATTATATATAGGTTTTTTGAGGTAGAGTCTCACTCAAGGTCAGGCTGACCTGGGATTCACTACGTAGTCTCAGGGTGGCCTTGAACTCACAGCAATCCTCCTACCTCGGCCGCCCAAGTGCTGGGATTAAAGGCGTGCACCACCACACCTGGCTTGGGAGAATCCTTTTTTAAAAAATTGAAGAGCCGGTCGTGGTAGGAGGATCTCTGTGAGTTCAAGGCCACCCTGAGACTACATAGTGAATTCCAGGTCAGCCTGAGCTAGAGTGAGACCCTACCTCGAAAAACCAGAAAAAAAAAACAACATAAAAACAAAACAAAACAAAAAAAAAAAGGATTCTCCCAAAGGAGACAGACTGGGGAGTCACTTGAGAGAGGGTGCATGGACAACCCAGTTGTCTATCTGAAGGGATTCTAGACAACCCTGGAGCTCTGAGCTGGATTCTTTCCACAAACACAGGCTGCTTCCTGTCCTTGTGCTCTGAGGCAGAGGGTCCCCTAACTTCCTCTTGCATATATTCCTCATCTTAACTTACTGTGTGTGGTTAGAAAGCCCTTCCTCAACTGTTTCAGTTCTTGCTGCGGTTCCAGCCCACTTTTCATCATATCCTTAGCTTGGCAGTTAATAGGTCAACTCTGTTCTGGCTTTATTCAACACAGAGCAGGTGGGGGCACTGAAAAGGACAAGGAACCTCCATGACCACCATTATACCTTGCATCTTTCCTGAGAAGTGACAGGGTTGAAAGGGACGCAGAAAAACTCACAGCAGATTAACAGAAGACAGTTTTATTCTCAGCTTCTACAGGGGACTTCAGAGAGAAGAGACATCCTTTCTTTCACCCAGGGAAGGGAGGGCTCCCCTTTTTTTTCCACGTTTTGGATTTTGTTTAGCTTTTTATTGAAACTTCCATAAGTATACATATATACCATGATCATAATCTGCTCCCATCATCCTCACTTCCCCCTCCCAAATCCCCCCTCCACTGAATCCCTTCTTTCCAGTTAGATTCCCTTCTATTTTGAAGTTATCATTTTTCCCCTCCTATTATGAAGGACTTGTGTAGGTGGTGTCTGCCACTGTGAGGTCATGAAAATCAGGGCCACTTTGTGTCTGGAAGACAGCATTAAAAGCAGTCCTCCCCTTCCTTTGGCTCTTATATTCTTTCTGCCACCTCTTCTGCAGTGGTCCCTGAACCTAGGATGATGTGATAGAGATGTCTCCTTAATGCTGAACACTCCACTGTCACTTCTTCTCAGCACTATGGTGAATTTTGAGGAGAGGGGACACTTTGAAGGCTGTTTCTTTTTCCACATTCCTGGTAGCAGGACTGGCATCGCTGCCTGTACATCATTTCTACTCTTCTTTCTCAACCCACCCTGGAAAGCCATTGCTTTCTCTGTCTTTCAAGGCTATAGAGACATAGGAAAGAAGTGGTGCAAATCTCCTTGCCCATACCCAGTCCTTAAATTCAAACTCAGTAAGCACCACATGAGCAAGCACAAAGCAAGTAGGTAGAGGAAGGGGAAAGGGAAGGAATTGACATCCTGTGATACTAAGGAGACCATGTAGACTTTGGCTTCTACTAAGAAGGATGGAGAGTTCATTTTCTTGGGAAGAAGGGATGGAAGGTGCTGGAGATGGTCTTCTTTCTGTAACCGTAACCAGGATCATGGCTTGATGTGAAGCCAATTAGTCTTGACCTTGGCTTTGTTACCTATATGCTATACTCTTTCTCCTTTTAAGAAATTTTTATTTGCATGTGTGTGTGAGTGCGTGTGCACACTTTCCCACATCAAGACCTCTTGCTGCTGCAAATGAATACCAAATGCTTGCAACCACTTTTTTTTTGCATTTGGCTTATGTAGGTAGCTTGTGAGTTGAACCCAGGGCAGCAGGCTTTGCAAGCAAGTACCTTTAACTGCTGACCCATCTTCCCAGCTCTGTCTGTTTTTTCCTGAGACAGGGTTTTATATATCCTAGGCTGTTCTTGAATCCACTGTCCTCTTTACATCAGGTTACCTAACCCACAACCAGACCCAGAACATAGTTATAGCTTCAATTTGTGTTGCCCATTGATCTCAATTATCTGTATTATGTGCACAAACATTTTTTTTTTCTTTTTTGGTTTTTTGAGGTAAGGTCTCGCTTTAGCCCGTGCTGACCTGGAATTCACTTTGTATTCTCAGGGTGGCCTTGCACTCATGGCGATCATCCTACCTCTGCCTCCTGAGTGCTGGGATTAAAGGTGTGCACCACCACACCTGGCAGCACAAACATTTTAATGAAAAATGCAGATAAAAGTTTTTTTGGATACCACCAGTCTCAAGCTTAGCCCATTTCCCTTCTCCTGCACACGTCCCTCCTTCTCCTATGATACAATCCATTACTTTGTTCAATTTTCCAGTCTAGACCTGCATCTTGAAACCACACCCCAAAGAACTGACTCCCTGCACCTTTCTCTCCCTGCCCCTTCCTGGGATCTCATTTGGCTCTACCTCTAAGGAGACCTCCTTTTGGGGCTGCTCTGGAACACAAAGACTGTCCCTGAAAGGGTGTGTGGGGTTTTCAGCCCCACCCTCAGGAAGATGTGTCTACTCCCTCCTCTGCTTTGTGATACTTCCTCTCTGGCTGATTTTGCCGCCAGACCTAGACCTGGCTCCCAGCACTAGGACAGATTTGAGAATTGACTACACCATCTTGCCCGGACCTGGTCTTCGCATCAGGTTTCCAATCGGTATCTGGAAAAACTTGTAACTGTCCTAGGAATGTGGATGATGATGATGATGATGATGATGATGATGATGATGATGTGTGTGTGGCGGAGGGCGCAGCTAGGCGAGAAGATTGAAAAGGATCTCCAAAGAAAGCCTGACCACTGTTAAAGGGGTTGGGGTGTGTGTGTGTGTTCTCAAAGCCTATTAACCCCGCCCCAGTTAATCCTGATGCATGCTGGTCATCTCTGGGGTGAGTGGACAGGTGACTGGAGGAAGTCAGTGGGGCTTAGAATGAATAAAGGCTTGGCAAGAGGCAGAGGAACTAGCCTTTCAAGAGGTGCAGTATTGGTGAGGAAAAGTCTCCCTGCTTGGTTCTCATAAGAGAAGAAGGCTGCGGCGGAGGTCTGGAAATGTACTTGTTGTTGTATATTTTGCAACTGGGTCTGTGGAGAGGAAAGGGGCCCCATGGCCCAGTCAGGAAACTATTCAACCAGGTCCTCTTAAGAAAGTGCAGTTAGCCGGTCGTGGTGGTGCACGCCTTTAATCCCAGCACTCGGGAGGCAGAGGTAGGAGGATCACCATGAGTTCGAGGCCACCCTGAGACTACATAGTACATTTCAGGTCAGCCTGAACTAGAGTGAGACCCTACCTCGGAAAAAAGAAAGAAAGAAAGAAAGAAAGAAAGAAAGAAAGAAAGAAAGAAAGAAAGAAAGAGTAGTTGGCAGTGATCAGTGATGGGGTGCCTCTGACACGTCTGGTTTTGGGGAGAGATCAAAGTACTCAGGGTAAGTGCCCAGCATGCCGGGAATCCTTTGGCTCTGTACCCTCATGCATGTGTCCAATCTCACTCTCTAGGTTCTCTCGATGACCACAAACACTACATCTCCTGCAGCATCTTCCTCTCGAGGTGGCATGTCCCTGTCTCTGTTGCCTATTGTCCTACTGTCTGTGGCTCTGGCTGTGGGGCTTCCTGGTAACAGTTTTGTGATCTGGAGCATCCTGAGAAGGATGCAGAAGCGCTCCGTCACTGCCCTGCTGGTGCTGAACCTGGCGCTGGCGGACTTAGCTGTACTGCTCACTGCTCCCTTTTTCCTACACTTTCTGGTCCGGGGTTCCTGGAGTTTTAAAGTGGCTGGCTGCCGCCTGTGCCACTATGTCTGTGGAGTCAGCATGTATGCCAGTGTCCTGCTTATCACTGTCATGAGTCTGGACCGCTCACTGGCAGTGGCCCGTCCCTTTGTGTCCCAGAAGGTGCGCACTAAGACGACTGCCCGATGGGTGCTCGTAGGCATCTGGGTGATGGCCTTTCTGCTGGCCACACCCGTGCTCGTGTACCGCACAGTAAGGTTGCAAAGAGACAACAGGACTCTGGTGTGCTATTCGAGCTACTCCAGTGAAGGGCACAGGGCCTTCCATTTGCTCTTCGAAGCCATCACTGGCTTTCTGCTGCCCTTCCTGCTGGTAGTGGCCAGCTACTCAGACATAGGGCGCAGGCTGCAGGCTCGGCGCTTCCGCCGCAGTCGCCGCACGGGCCGCCTGGTGGCGCTCATCATCCTGGCCTTCGCGGCCTTCTGGTTGCCCTACCACGTGGTGAACCTGATGGAGGCCGGCCACGCGTTGGCGGGCTCGGCCCAGGAGGGCCCGGCCGCCCAGCGTCTGAAGCTGGCCCGTTTCGTGCTCATTGCGCTCGCCTTCCTGAGCAGCAGCGTGAACCCAGTGCTGTATGCATGCGCAGGTGGTAGCCTGCTGCGCTCAGCCGGGCTGGGCTTCGTCGCCAAGCTGCTGGAGGCCACCGGCTCCGAAGCATCCAGCACCCGCCGCGGGGGCACCCTGGGGCAGACTGCGAAGGACACCCCCGCGCCTCCCGAGCCTGGCCCCACCGAGAGCTTCATACCCTCCTCCAACCCTCTTGAGTGAAGCGAACTGCACCAGACCTGGAGAAAGGATGCTCTCTTGCCTCTGGCGCTGGACTGACCTAATTCTGTACCGGAATAGAATGAGCAATGGGGGACTGGGCTGGGGCAGCAGGAGGAGTGGGGCTAGTCGGGGCAGAGTGGCAGCATGCTTTGACTTGGCTTCCGCCTGCAGCTTTACAATTAAAACTAAACTCTGGGGGCCAAAGGATGGCTCACTAGTTAAAGGCGCTTGCTTGCACTGGCCCCAGTTCAATTACCCACCCGCCCACATAAAGCCAGATCCACAAAGTGGCTTATGCATCTTGAGTTTGTTTGCAGTGAGTAGCAAGAGACCCTAGTTCACCCATTCTCTCCCTCTCTCCCAAATAAAATTATATATTTTTAAAAAAACTGAACTCTGAAATCCAATGAATTCTGCGAGGGAAATGTCTGTTGTGAGGAGGGATTGGGATGTTGGTAACCATCCTGGTGGGGTTCCTCTCAATATTTCTTTAATTCCCCATTACTTACAGTTTTGGAAGGGACACAAAGGTAGACATTTCCCACTCCCTCCTGCCCAATCTGAAATAGGTGACCTACAGATTGCACTTAGAAAAACACAATACAGACCCCTAAAAGAGATCGTTGATGAAGACCACCCATGTGGGTTTACCACTCCAGACTCATGACTCGGGGACCTTCTGAGAAAACAGCATTCTTGTGAAATGTCTTCCCAGAAGTCTATGATACGTTTCCTCTTTAGCATGACTCCAGCTTCCTGCCAATGACCTTCATCCCTTCAGCAGAGTCCTTGGAGATCTCCTTTCCTCTCCATCCCCAAAGGTTTCCTTCAGGGAGACTCGTGCCATCAGATCTTCTAAACTCTGCCCATTGGTACCTGCCATTCCCCAGAAGCCACCCGCAGGAAACAAAGATTCCCAAAGTGAGAGGGATGAGCCATTACTGCTTAGGGGAACTGTTGTCTTAGAGAATCTTGGCCTATCTTTGTTTTGACATTTTAGGAAGATGGCCTGGGAAGAATTTGTTCCTTTGAGGGGCAAGGAGAAGGTGATTCTCAGCTACATTTGCGGCTTCTGATGCTGGTCAGCTTCAGACATCCCAGTCATTTTACTGAGGATCTTAGAGGTTGAGGTGGGGTGGAGTCTCAGCTTAGGGTGCTAAGGGAGGTCCAGTTCGTGTCAAATCTGTGTTTAAGAAGTAGGTGCAGAGCTGCCCTTTGCCTTTGACCTTGATGACTCCCCGGCTGTAGCATGTATAGCCCAGGGATTGTAGGGCCCAGGCTGTTTCCTCTGTTACCTGCAATTTAAGAGGGCAAAGGAGTGTGGAGTGGCCTTATCCTTTTTCCCTTCCCTCATACCTCCAAAGCAGTTTCCTCACTTGGATCTTGCCAAGGACTCCTGTACTTTCCATGCGGCTGGCCACATTCACTGTGTTGCCCCAGATGTCATATTGTGGCTTCTGAGCCCCAATCACTCCAGCCACTACTGGTCCATGGTTTAACCCTGACAAGAAAGGTGGTAAGAAGCCCTGATTGAGGGCACTTTGAAGAAGGAGAAAGGGTGAGGAAGCTAAAGGAACTGGGGAGATGGAAGAGTTGGGGGGCCTTGAAGAAGAGGGTCTCTGGGGTTGGAGGAGAGTGGATTAAGGAAGGAAGGGACAACTCTCCTAGTTCCTGGCCCAGCGTCATTATGCCTCATCCAAGAGAACAAGTCTATAGAGGGGATCTAAGGATGAGCTGGGGGGCAGCTAACAAAGGATGTGGGGTGGACAGAGGAAGTACCGTACTGTCACCACAAAGGATCCCTCACCTACACGCAGGCGGAAGTTGTTGAATGAGTGCTTATTGATGACATCCAGCTTAGATCCCAAGGCCACTGCAAATTCTACCATGGTGCCAAGGTGGCTACAGCTCCTCTCAGCATCCTGTCAATGGGGACACCCACCAGGATGAGCCATTGGGGGGGGGCAAGAAAAAGTTCCACTTCTTGGGCCACCAATGAGAGCCCACAGGAGGGCTGATAGGTAAGGGAGGGTTGTAGTACCTGTTGTGTCTCCTGTCCAGAGGTGGCATTTAAACCTGTGGCTGCCATGTAGGTGCTGCCAATAGTTTTGATCTTCTCCACTCCACTGAACTTGGGCTTAGAGAGAAGCTGTAGAGAAAAGAAGCTATGTTCCTAGTCTCTCTTATTCTCACCATCCTTTCTTCCAGAAGCCTTTTCCAGGCTTTTGAAGGTTAAAGGACCAGACTATGGGGTAAGAGATGGTGGCAGGAAAGACAGGGTTGGCACTGGGCACTGCTGTTGAAGAGGGTAAAGCTAGGTCATCAGAGGAGAGGAAGTGCTGGAGTTGAGGAGTAGGTTCAGCTTAATGGCTAGGAGAGTAAAGTTAAAGGAGGAACTGCTAGGAAATTCTGGAATTCAGGACATAGGGTCTTAGGGACCCTTGAGATTGTTACCTCATCAAAATCAGCAATTATCTCATTGAGTAGCCGTAGACACTCTAGCCCCTCATGGTTGACATTGGATTCTGAGTAAAACTCCTTAAAGTCGGGGACCG
Organism: Orientallactaga sibirica; assembly: GCA_036365145.1. Classification (NCBI taxonomy): domain Eukaryota; kingdom Metazoa; phylum Chordata; class Mammalia; order Rodentia; family Dipodidae; genus Orientallactaga; species Orientallactaga sibirica. The sequence goes on along the minus strand of JAEOAD010000059.1, from coordinate 11,729,235 downwards.
AGGCGAAGAGGACGCAAACACACTCATAAGACTGGTGATAGAGGTCCTGTGGAGCAGGAGGAGGAGTGAGTTCCTAATTCCTGGCCCAGCAATTTCATGCCCATCCAAGGGAGAGAATCTGGTCAAGAGCCCAGGATGAGCTGGGAAGCAGCTAATGAAGACCTCGGGAGTGGGGAGAGGATGAATCACATTGACTTGCCCCTTTTGTTGAGACAGGGTCTCACCGTGAAGTTCTGGCTGGCCTGGAACCTGTGGCAATCCTGAGTGCTACCACACTTGACTTACTCTTTTTTTTTTTTTTTTTTTTTTTTGGAGGTAGGGTCTCACTCTGGTCGAGGCTGACCTGAAATTCACTCTGTAGTCTCAGGGTTGGCTCAAACTCACGACAATCCTCCAACCTCTGCCTCCCAAGTGCTGGGATTAAAGGCATGCGCCGCCACGCCCGGCTTCTTTTTTTTGTTTTTGGTGTTTTTCCAGGTAAGGTCTCACTCTAGTCCAGGCTGAACTGGAATTTGCTATGTAATCTTAGGATGGCCTCGAACTCATGCCAACCCTCCTACCTCTGCCTCCCAAGTGCTGGGATTAAAGGCGTGTGCCACCACACCCAGTTTACTTACTCCATTTTTTTGGAGAGAGACAGAGAAGACAGAGACAGAGAGAGAGAGAGAGAGAGAAGAGAGAGAGAGAGGGAGAGAGGAAGACAGATGGGCGTGCCAGCAGTGTCTCAGCTGCTGTGAACGAAATCCAGATGTGTGCGCCCCCTTGTGGTCAAGTGCGGCATTGCGCCCTTGTGTCACTTTGCATCTGGCTAAACGTGGGACCTGGAGATTGGAACCACTGGAGATTGGAACCAGTGTTCTTAGGCTTAGGAGGCAGGCGCCTTAACCCCTAGGCCATCTCTCCAGCCCCTTACTCCATTTTTAAGCTTTTTTTTTCCTTAAAAAAATTATTTACTTATTTATTTATTATGAGAGAGAGAGAGACAAAGACAGGGAGAGAGAGAATGGGCACACCAGGGCCCCTAGCCATTGCAAATGAACTCCAGACGCATGTGCCATTTTGTGCATCTGGCTTATGTGGGTACAGGGGAATAGAACCTGGGTCCTTAGGGTTCACAGGCAAGCGCCTTAAGCGCTAAGCCATCTCTCCAGCCCCCTTTTGAGGTAGGGTTTCACTCTAGCCCAGGCTGACCTGGAATTCACTATGTAGTTTTGGGGTGGCCTTGAACTCACAGTGATCCTCCCAAGTGCTGGCATTAAAGGTGTGTGCCACCACGCCCAGCTCTTTTTTTTTTTTTTTTTTGAATCAAGGTTTCACTATGGTCTCACTGGCCACCCTCTTGAGCGCTGGGAATACAAGCTCAGGATAAGTGAAAATGAAGGGACCCAGACAGTATTGGTACAAAAATATAATGCAGATATGTGGGCAGCTTTCTGATGGTTTGGCTACAGCAAGAGTCTTGAGGATCTAGAGCAGCAGCGTCCAGTAGGAATTTCTGTGGTGCTGGAAGAACTGAGTAGATACACTGTTCATTGTGGTGACGATTAGCCACATGAGTGTTTGAAATGTAGCGATAACTCAATTTTTATTTTAATTAAAATTAAAATTTGGGGCTGGAGAGATGGGGATGGAGAGTGGTTAAGGCACTTGCCTACAAAGCCTAATAACCTTGGTTTGATTTCCCCAGCACCCATGTAAAGCCAGACACACAATGTGGCGCATGCATCTGGAGTTTGTTTGAAGCAGCAAGAGACCCTAGCATACCTATCCTCTCTCTCTCTTCTCTCTGTTTCTTTGTGCTTGCAAATAAATAAAATATTAAAAAAAAATTAGGGCTAGAGAGATGGCTTAGTAGTTAAATGCTTGCCTGTGAAGCCCAAGGACCCTGGTTCGAGGTTCGATTCTCCAGGACCACTTTAGCCAGATGCACTAGGGGCACACGCATCTGGAATTCGTTTGCAGTGGCTGGAGGCTCTGGCATGCCCATTCTCTCTCTCTCTACCTGCCTGTCTCTCTCTCTCTCTCAAATAAATAAACGTTTAAAATAGTAAAAAAATTAAATTTCAATGTCCATATATGACTAATGGATATCACATTGAATAGTTCAGGGCTAAATTGTACTTTGGACAATTCCTGTCAACATTTGACAAAGCTTCTGAAAGGTATGGAGTGTCCATGAATTGGAAAAAATGTTCCTTTTATTTATCTTGGTTGGGAAGGGAAACCTGACTTTCTACCCGATAGGCAAACTCTACCACTGAGCTGCATTCCCCAGTGTAAAAAAGTGCACCTTCTAAATGAGAACTTAAAATGCAGAGAGTCTGTGCACACCAAAGACAAAGCCCAAGATCTCATGAAAACAGTGGCTTCTTAGGGGCAAGGGTTTTCAAAGAGGATATGATGGGCCAGGGTCCAAGACTTTCATCCAAACTTAGTTCCAATGGCATCTGGGCCTCTGGGGTGGGGGTTTGGGAGTCACCTCATTGCGCCGGTTCTGGCCAATGAACTGGGGGGCCACATGTGCCGGGAGGACATTCTCCAAGAGCAGCCGGGTCAGGTTTTCCATCATCTCAGTCTCCTCTCTCTCCTGCCTCAACTTCTTTTTCCACAGAAAGTCCAAGCGGCAGTAATACTCATTCTGGGGAGGGTCAAGAGTGCACTATTTGGAGATAGTGTGGGAGAAGTCCCAGCTTCACAATGCCAGAAAACACCCAGTTTATGGCTAAGACTTAAGGTGCAACCTTAAGACTTGCAAACTAGATTCAAGGTAGGGTGCACAGAACTGTAACGGAATTTTTCTTAACTATGGTTTTTCTCAGACTTGTGGGTAGGAGAAAAAAAACATGACAAGGTCTTGAAGGACTTGTAGAGTTAAGAAGAAAGGGAGCAAGAAGGCTCTTAGACACTTGCAATAGGCACACCATTTGAACTCAACTCTGGAGATAAGCAGGTCAAGTTACCAAGAAAGGCCCCTAGCCTCACTGTCCAGAGGGGAGGCCCAAGCTACTTACTTGCCGAGCCAGGACCAGGAGGGTGAAGAAGAAGATGAAAAAGGAAATAGCTCCCATCAGTTTGGGCTCCTTCAGCACTCCTGGCCTGAAGACACAGCCGCAGATGAGGGTTGTCTCTTACTCTGCCCCTTCCTGATGGCCTTCTCCCAGCCCCCAGTGCCCATGTAGTCTTCAGCCCCGCCCCCATGTCTTGTGGGTGGTTGAGGTTGAGGTCAGCAAGGCAAAGGCAGCTGTGCTGTGTCCTGTTTCATACACACCTGGAGTCCAAAGGGCCTTGATAAAGGCAGGCGATGAGGCAGTCCGACAGCCAGGCGTGGGAGTGCAGGAAGAGGGAACAGGAGGCTACCAACCACAGCAGGAGCAGCAGCAGCTTCAGTTCAAAGCTCATGTGCAGAAAGAGGGAGCAGGAAAGGAAACCCAGCACACAGCAGTGCATGGAGTACTGTGGGGCCAGGTAGGGTGGTCAGGAGTGGGCACATCCCACGGGGAGCAGTGGGAGAACACCTAAGGGCTCATTTTCTGTCCTCCAAGGGCCTGGGACCCTAGGGGATAGGAGGTACCATCCACACAGGCACTAGATATGACTCATATCGGTTCCAGTCCACAGGACAGAATGTTCTTCAGCTTAAGAGATGGGGAGAGGCAGTGAGGAAGGGTGTGGGGAAGGAGATTGAAGGCTGTGCAGAAACACTCACTGGGATGCTGATGAGAGGCAGGGACCCAGGCAGCTCCCAGGAGAGGTTGAAAGCCACAGAGGATACATTGGGAGCCAGAAAAGGGCAGTCTGGTGACACTGGTAAGAAGAACTGCAGAAAGAAATGAGTTGAGGAGGGGCTGGAGAGATGGTTTAGCGGTTAAGGCACTTGCCTGTGAAGCCTAAGGAACCAGGTTCAGTTCCCCAGTACCCACATAAGCCAGATGCACAAGGTGGCACATGTGTCTGGAGTTTGTTTGCAGTAGCTAAAGGCTCTAGTGCAACCATTCTCTCTTTCTCTCTCTCTCTCACTATCTCTATCTGCCCCTCTCCCTCTCTCTCTAAATAAAAAAATAAAAGAAATGAGTTGAAGGACAGGCAGCTCCTTGGGCATACTGAAGGCTTCAGGTGGAGTTCAGCTGACCTAAGAATGAGCTAGGGCACACTCCTACAAGGGTAGTGTGCTGCTATTTCTGATTTGTAAGAAAGTCTCAGCTGGGTCCTCACTGGTAGGAAGGGTGGCAGGAGGCCGGCATCATTCCAGTGTCAACTCTTGCTAGTCACTTAACCACTCTGGGCTTTAGCTTCCTCTTGTGTAGCTTGGCTGGGGGTTGATTCCTAGGTACCTTCCAGGATGGAGTTCTAGGAACAATCATAAGTTCTGTAAAAATCAGCTACATAAAGCTGGGCATGGTGGCACACGCCTTTAATCCCAGCACTTGGGAGGCAGAGGTAGGAGGACTGCTATGAGTTTGAGGCCACCCTGAGACTGCAGAGTGAATTCCAGGTCAGCCTGGGCTACAGCGAGACCCTACCTTGAAAAAAAAAAACAGTCATATAAGCTAAATAATGTCTGTGTACAAAGGACGAGGCTAGGAAGAACACCCATCAAGATGTCAACAATGACTATGCCCACATGGTAGGTTGTGGACAACTGTTTTTCTTTTATTTTACACTTTACATTTCTAGCCTCCTATGCCCTAGTCCAATTGCTCTCTCAGATCCAAAGTCCCCCTTTCAGTCCCTGGCAGGTTCAGCATGGTGGTGGATAGGGTCCCCTTTGTCCTCACCAAGCTGGCAATAGCCATGGTGAAGACCAGGAGGATGATGGCAGTGCCTAGGCCTACTCGCAGTCCTGGTCGTGTGGCCACCAGGCCAGACAATGCTGGCAGCCAGTGTAGCATCCTGGGACCTTTCTGGACACATTTCTGTGGAAGAAGTATAGGTGCCTTAGTTGTGAAGCTGGAGCCTTCTTCAGGTCAGGTCATGGCCAGGGCTCCAGCTTGCCACTTCTTCCTTCCGGCCTTTCTTACCGTTAGGTTCTCTGAGAAGCACACGAAGAGGAGGAGAAGGAAGAGGAGGAAGGTGACACTGTAGGTGATAGCCAGAGCTGGGGGCCTAAGAGAAAACCAGAGGGAGGCTTTGAAATACCAGAATGAGCTCTGCTGTGAGGGGACTGCTGCTTAGGAGGCAGGGGTACAGGTAGGGGAAGTGACCTTGGAGATCCAGCACAGCTGCTCATGATATCTGGGCTGATAAAACAGATTACATTCTGATGTTTTGAGAAAGCTAAAGAGCAATGTTTGGTGGCATGGAAATCGATGAGGGAGGGCAACACTGAATAGGGCAGAGTTCATAAAAGTGGCTAAGGTGAAACTGGGCCAATCTCTGGGCCAAAGCTCTTTAACCCACTGACTTAAATTTTTTCCCTTTGACTTTTTTTTTTTTTTTTTTTTTTTTTAGGGTCTTGCTTTATCCCAGGCTGACCTGGAATTCACTATGGAGTCTCAGGCTGGCCTCAAACTCATGGCGATCTTTCTACCTCAGCCTCCCAAATGCTGGGATTAAAGGCATGCACCACCACGCCCAGCCCCTTTAACTTTTAAATAAGACCTTACTCTTCCTAATAAGGCCCCAGTAAAAAGAACCTACTTGTTGTTGTTGTTGTTGTTTTCAAGGCAGGGTCTCACTGTAGCCCAGGCTGACCTGGAACTCACTCTGTAGACCCAGGCTAGCCTCAAACTCACAGAGAACCTCCTACCTCTGCCTCCCTAGTGCTGGATTAAAGGGTGTACTATCACACCTGGCTGAGAACCTGTTTTCTAACTCACTCATTTGCTGTGAGATGTGGGCTTCTCAATGATAACTCAGTTTCTTCATGCAGATGTTGTTAGTGCCCAAAGACAGAGGTGAGTGAAGGTGGTCAGAATGCATACTATTTCTTCAGTACTGAGGACTGAACCCAGGGCCTCATGAAAACTAGGCAGGCTTTCTACCACGGAGCTACATCCACAGCCCCAGGATGTACAATATTAAGATAAAGGCTATGATCTCCAGATAACATGGGCTTCCTCTGTGATTAAGTGCCTACTGCTATGGGGAAAGAGTCAGAGGAAGAAAGTGTGGTTCAGGGGTCAGGAAGGGCAAAGCAAAGGGATCTGCATATGAATGTCAGAGCCTCCTCTGCCTGCTATTTTCTCACCTGTTTGTCACCAGCATTTGGATGATGAAGTTAGACAGAAAAACCAGGAAGGTGCAGGCGGCATAGTATTTGAAGGCAGGGAGTGCAGACAGCCGGTACTGGAAACAAAGGGGGAAGTAGATATAGGGTATTGGTACTGATTACTGCCTTGGAGGTGTTAATCCCAGGCAAGGAGTGGGTTTCCCAGCCACACTCTCTACCATTCAGTTCAGTTCCATGTAGCCCCTAGCAGTTCTTCAAGGAGCTATCCTCCTTCCTCTCACTGTCGTCCAATAACTCAATATACAGATGACCTTTTCCTTCCTTCCCTCCTTCCTTCCTTCCCTCCCTCCCTTCCTTCCTTCCTTCCTTCCTTCCTCCCTCCCTCCCTCCCTCCCTCCCTCCCTCCCTTCCTTCCTTCCTTCTTTTCTTTCTTTCCTTCTCTTTTTGGTTTTTCGAGATAGGGTCTCACATCTAGTCCAGGCAGACCTAGAATTCACTATGTAGTCTCAAGGTAGCTTCGAACTCATGGCAATCCTCCTACGTTTGCCTCCCGAGTGCTGGGGTTAAAGGCATGCGCCACCATGCCTGGCCTTCAAAATACTTTTTGTTGTTGTTGTTTTGAGGTTTTTTTTTTTTTTTTTTTTTTTTTTTTTCCAAGTTAGGGTCTCACTCTAGCTCAGGCTGACCTGGAATTCACTATGTAGTCTCAGGGTAGCCTCAAACCAGTTCTCTTACCTCTGCTTCCCAAATGCTGGATTAAAGGTGTGTGCTACCATGCCGGGCTGAAATACTTATTTTTTTACAATTTTATTTATTTATTTTTTATTTATTTATGAGGAAGAGGCAGAGAGAAAGAGAGAATGAGTGCACTAGGGCCTCCAGCCACTGCAAACAAACTTCAGACTCATTTGCCTCCTTGTGCATCTGGCTTATGTGGGTACTGAAGAATCGAACCAGGGTCCTTAGGCTTTGCAGGCAAAAGCCTTAACTGCTAAGCCATTTCCCCAGCCCATGTTTTTTTTTGAGAGAGGGTCAGAGAGAAACAGAGAGAGGGAGGAAGACACAGAGAAAGAGACAGAATGGGTGTGCCAGGGCCATTTCAGCCACTGTGAACAAACTCCAGACATGTGCGCCCCCTTGTGGGCAAGTGCGGCATTGTGCCCTTGCTTCACTTTTAGAGACAGGATTTCTTGTATCTCAGGCTGGCCTTGAACCTACTATGTAGCCAAGGATGACCTCGAACTCCCCATCCTCCTGTCTTTACCTCCTGAGTGCTGGGATTACAGGTGTTCACTACAATATCTGGCCTGACACTGTAAGAGAGTAATAAACGCTTCTCTCCAGTAGATGGGGATATAAGTCCTAACCTTCCCCACAGACAAGGACCTGAAGTTGGGAAATCTTTTGGTACCTTCTCCCTAGCCTACCTGTTTCTCCATCTCTTTGTCTCTGAAGTACAGTGTCAGCAGGTTGAAGTCCTTTGACTGTTTCCATTGTCTGGTGGGAGGTGGATCGGATCAGGCAAGGAAGAGCAGGAAGAGGTCAGGTGGGTCTTCCCTCTAGGACAGTGCCTCCCTTCCCTCCAGGCCCTCAGGGCTTCCAGCCCTCCCAGCCCTCTGCTTTCCATACTTCTGAGAGTTCAGCTGCTCGATGACCTGGAAGAACTTGGCATCACCAGTATCCAATTCATCATCAAGTCCCCGAGGGGTGCGACTCCTGCACAGTGACAGCCAAGCCTGTTACCATAGAGACCCTCAAAAATGCCTGGGCAAAGCGCAGCAGCTCTACCCTCCAGGATGCACCCAGCTGGCCCCACTGTCAAAGATGTTCAGGTCTCCTCACCGGTCCAGGCTCCACTGGGGGCTGAAAGAAGCCAGGGCCTTCTCCTATGGGGAGAACACACAATGGGGGAATGGTGAGTATTCCTTCTGAAGTGTGGTGACTATGAACCTCACTGCATGTTCTACGTATGTCCTTGACCTTGGGTACTTGACTTGGCTGTTTCTTCTGTTTCTAATGATCTTGCCATCACTCTACACCAAACAAAATCCCACCTGCCCACGAAGGAGCATTTCAGACCTCATTTCCTCCTTAAAGTTTTCTCCTGACCATGAACTTCCAGGACCTTTAAACCCTTTATTTCCTTACGCTGTCCATAATTTAACTGGGCAACCCTTTATCTTTTCTATGCTTGGGTGTTTATTGGCTTTCTGTGTCTCCTAAAGACTGCACAGTTTCTAAAGGCAGGGACTTTCCCATCACCCTTGGATGAAAAAAAAAAGTCAGTGGTTTAAATTGAAGTGATTATGCAGAAAATACTGACCCCTTTGACTTTTTAAAATTTTTACTTATTTAGAGAAAGGGAGAGAGAATGCGTACACCAGAGCTTCGACACTGGAAATGAACTCAACGCTTGTGCCACCATGTGCATCTGATTTACATGGGTCCTGGGGAATTGAACCTGGGTCCTTTGTCTTTGCTGGCAAGAGCCTTAACCACTAAGCCATCTCCCCAGCCCCCCTTTGACTTTTTGTGAGGCCAACCAGGCTGAGGTGAGAGGTGATGGAGGTGGATAACAAGGAGTGGAGAAGAAAGGAGAAGGGAAACCAATCTGGTTACAGTCATTCTCTTCTTCACCAAAAGGAATGCACAGTGCATGTGGAGATATGGAAATGAACAGGTGAAAGCAACACTGCTGAGGGTGTGAAGTTCTGTGGGCCACAGACCAGTACAAGTAGTATGTGGACCGTTCTTTCCTACCCTGTGTGGTTCATTTGATGAATAAAATGGTCATAAATGCTGGGTGTGGTAGTGCACATCTTTGATACCAGCACTTGGGAGGCAGAGGTAGGAGGATCACTGTGAGTTCAAGGCCAGCCTGAGACTACAGATGAGTTCCAGGTCAGCCTGGACTACAGTGTGACCCCACCTGAAAATACAAAAAAGGTCATAGGTTGGGTGTTGTGGCGCACATCATTAATTCCAGCACTGAGAGCCTGCAAGACTCTATCTCAGAAAACCAAAAAAAAAAAAAAAAAAAGGTCATAAACCAAAACCTGGCATATAGGAGAAGATGAAGAGGGTGAGAGTGAGATGCTGAGAATGGTAGATTGTAGGTTTGAGTCCTTCTATACAGGTATGTCTAGGTCTACCTTTTGTCAACCTCCCCCCTAATGCCTATAAGTTATATGAAGGTGGGTAAATAGTTTACTAATTTCTATCCTCTCAAGAATTAGCCTAGTTGCTGGGCGTGGTAGCACACACCTTTAATCCCAGCACTCAGGAGGCAGAGGTAGGAGGATCGCTATGAGTTCAAGGCCACCCTGAGAATACATAGTGAATTCCAGGTCAGCCTGAGCTAGAGTGAGACCCTACCTCGGAAAACAAACAAACAAAAAAAAACAAACAAAAACAAGAAAGAAAGAAAAGAAAAGAAAAAAGAATTAGCCCTAGTGCCTGCCATTAGGAATGTGAGCAGTGTGGTGTCCTACAACCCAGCATTCAGGAGGCTGAGGTAAGAAAATTGCTGTAAGTTTGAAGTCAGCCTTGGCTATAAATTGAGTCTATCTCAAATAAGCAAAAACTGACAGGATCAGCCAGGTGTGGTGGTGCACGCCTTTAATCCCGGCAGAGGCAGAAGGAATGCCATGAGTTTGAAGCCATCCTGAGACTACATAGTGAATTCTAGGTTAGCTTGAGCCAGAGTGAGACCCTACCTTGGAAAACCAAAAAAAAAAAAAAAAAAACAGATGCAATAAATAAATAAAAAACATTTTAAAACGTACTTTAAACTGGGCGTGGTGACGCACGCCTTTAATCCTAGCACTCAGGAGGTGGAGGTAGGAGGTCACTGTGAGTTCCAGGCCACCCTGAGAATACAGAGTGAATTCCAGGTCAGCCTGGGCTAGAGTGAGACCCTACTTTGAAAAACAATAACAAACAGAAAAACCACAACCTGACAGGATCAGTGCACAAATACTGGCCTACCATTCCAAAGTTCTGCACTGTTGAGAGTAAACAGACGGTGATTCAGGATTGCTCTTATCTCACTGAACTTCTGGGGCTGAGAAGTGGAATTTCTGGGATAGTAAGGTCTTGCCTCACTCAGGAAGCACCCTTGAACAAGCTGAGTTTGCTCCACTAACTCTTGTACTTCCTAGCTTCACACCCATGGAGAGTGGCAGGCTTTCCTATAGGAAGTACACCCAAGGTTGTCTCATGGTCCCTGGATTGGAGCAAACCCCACACACCACTCCTCCCCCATCCTGGCAGCCTCATCCTGCAATAGGCCATGGGCTCTTGGAGTCTTCCTTCCTTTCCCGCCTGCCAGCTTAACCTTTTGACCTCTCTGTCCCCCAGCTGAGGCTTAGAATTAAGTCCTTCCCTAAACTACTGCTCCCAGTGGGTTTTCCCTTCCCACTTCTCTTCTGCCCCCTGATCTCTAGCCTTCTTCCCTATTGGATGGGAGAGTAGTGGGGATAAAATGCATAAGTATTCTAAAGACATCCCCCCATCCAACCAAGTCTATTTGGTAAAAACTATTCTAGGAGATCTTATGAAAGGTAGCTGGAATGTGGAACAGATTTGTGAAAAGACTGGGTAAACTGAGGGAGAGCAGGGTGAAGAGCATACATTTGGGAACATGCCCTGGTCCCTGTACTGAGAAGTAACCCAAGAACCAGCCAGTAGAGGAGATCTAGGCTCTTCCACTGACCATGGGTCACAGGTTACCTCAAGGTGCTACATTAAGAGTCAGCCAGTAGCCCTGCTCGAGCTTCATTTACACACAGGGTTAGCCCTTTTCCTCCCCTCCTTTACCACCCTGTCTTCTCATGATGCTTTCCTCTTCAACACCGTGTGTAATTTTCAGTTAACTCATTTCAGCGTAAAGCGTAAAGACAACAACCAGTGTTCCCACCTTCCTGATTCTAGGAGGGATTGAAGAAGAGAGCATGCACTTGCAGAAATTGAGCTCAAAAGGTAGTTCCCAGAAGGATGGGTGTGTAGCATTGGAATCTGAGTCAGAAGGAAGAAGGTTCTACTTCATCTGGGGTGTCAGGGGAAGGGAAAGTTGAGGAGCAATGGACGTGGTGTCGATGGGGATCTCAGAGAGCTATGATCTTTGCTCTTTCTCTGGACGGGAGGGCAAGGAGAAGCCTGAACTGGTGAACCAGATGGGCCAGGATCTTGAGATGTTACAGTCATCAAGTGAATGACTGCAGGATGAGGGGAATCTGAGAGTGGAACTTCAGGACAATGGAGGTGGGTTTTCCCTAAGTGTAGGGGTTTATAACTGAAGTATACGTACCGGGAGTGGTGTGGAGGTGGATACAGGGCTGTCTACATGACTCAGGTGGGCAAAAGGCTTGGCTGCACCCCAGGACTCCAGGTAGCGGGTCATCAGTAGTGATGGGCGCATCTTGTGGCCTTCCAAAGAAGACAGTAACCCTCCTGCAGTGCCCTTCTCATCTTCCTCCGCAGCCTGGGGCATGTGAAGTCTGACAGTAAAGATCACAGACATTTCCCTATTCTCCCCAAACCCCTCACAGGCTTGTCTGCCCAATAGGCTAGCCCATAGGGTCCAAGCTAGGCTTTTACCCGAGGATCGATGACCAGGTATGTAGGCTCGCCTAGTTCCCGAAGGTATGGGTCTCGGTGCTCCATGGCTACATCCTCTACAGCATACGCTCCAGCCAGCAGGGCTAGGGTAGCCCCTGTGATGTGCACGCGTCTGGAAAGAGGAAGCAGTAAGAGTCAGGAGGGAGGACCTCCAAACCCTCATTTCTGTCAAAGATCATTCCTGGAATTCTGATTTCAAGGAAGGTTCTATATTATAGGAGATGCCTCCCAACTCCCTTCCCAGCTGCCCAGAATCTCCTGAGCCTTACACAGAACTGTATTCATCTTAAGGAATTATGAAAAGGTTAGTAGCCTGTAGAAGGCCTGGTTAGCTTCTTGTTGTGGCCTCCTGGGGCCCCAAGTATTACCCTGGTACACCGCCAGCCTCCATGTGGTTAGCCAACGTGACATCATGGGACCAGACATCATACTGCCACTTCTGTAGCCCAATGACTCCGCAGAGCACACTGCCTGAGTGCACACCCACGCGCATATTGATGTCCACACCAGTGGCGGCTCGCAGCTTCCTAAGCAGAGTGTGAGACAAGCTGAGACCTGCCATACCCCTCCTCTACTGAAGAACACCACCACCCTGCATACTCCCTCCCACTGTTCCTCTGTATTCTTCCTTCCCACCCACTGGAGCTGACCTGATAGCCCGGCACATGTCCAGCCCCATGCGTACACAGTTGATGGCATGGTCTGGCAGTGAGAGCGGCAGCCCAGAGACACAGTAGTAACAGTCCCCCAAGATCTTGATCCGCATACATTCGTGCTCCTGGGAGCATATATGTGGGTGTGTAGAGGAACCTGGTTAGAGGCCAAAGGGGTAGGGGGAGTTGGGAAAAGTGGGGAGCAAGAACTTTCTGAAGTACTTCTGAGGTTGGGAGTGTCTAGAGCAGATCTAGGGGCTTCACTTGATATGGGGCTAACCAAGGTCTCCTCTGAAATAGCTTTCATTTCAACCAAGTGCTGGCTTGCCTGTCCTTCTCTCCAGTTTCAGCATGTGTGCAGGGTATACCCAAATGTGAGCACAAGGAAGCAGTCTCAGAATTGAGGGGTTTGGAGGCAAGCCCCAAACTAGGTTATATCCCTGGAGTCTGATGAGGTTGGTAGAGGGCAGAAACATTTTTTCACAAGAACAGAAACATCTTTTCACAAGAGCAGAGTGCCTGAAAGTCTCTGAGCATGTGTGGGAGGGTGGGGAGGAGGGTTGTGGCTCAGATATCTGTAGAGTTGTGGGGATGGATACTCTGGATTTGAAGTAGATGGTGAGCAGCGTCCTGCCTAGGATTACTTGAGACCTTTTGCTATTTCTAGTGCAGTATTTGGGAGCCTGATTGGGCTCTGGAGTAGAACTGGGACCCTAGAAGGTAGAAGATTCCTTTGCAAGGTGCTGCCCAGCATGGGATGTTTGAGGACTTGTGGGTGGGGAGGAAAGCTCCCTCTGACCTTAGCAATCTGGTCGAACTTGCCAAAGAGCTCGTTGAGCATGAGCACCAGCTCCTTAGGGGAGCACTCACTGGCCAGCCGCGTGAAGCCCACGATGTCAGCATACAGCACACTGCACAGGACAGACTGCGTCAGTAGGGCCAGGGTCTCAGCCTGGGGCCCCTCTGCTCCAGCTGTCCTCTCTCTTACCTGACTCCTTGGTGTCTCTTGACATAGAGGCTGTGGAAGTTGTTTGTGTTCTCTGGACGTGACCCCTGGCCAGCCTGTAGCCGTGCCATGATCTCTGCTTTCATCTCTCGGGCCAAGTAGGCAGGAAGTATGGACAAGAGAAGGTGTTCCTGAAGGAAGTTTTTATGAGCACCAACTCTCCCCACGCTATAGTTAGGAGCTCCAGCTCCCCAGAGTACCCAGGATCCCACATAATGCCTGGTCCCTACCAGTATGTCCCTCAGATCTTTCCAGTCCACCCAACAGTGTTCTCATAACCCCATTTGGTTCTGATCACTTTTAGGGACTGAACTCAGTACCAACACTTGAATTTGAGTTTTTCCTTTAATATCATAATGTTCTTAAGTGCTTTCACAAGTTTCAATTTGAGCCTAGCAACAACCTTCCAAGGGCGGGCAAAGTCACATTTTATGCAAAAGAGGAAATACTGTAGACAGGCAATGAGTTGCTTAAAGTCATCTAGTGTGAAAGAGCTAAACTTCTCTCCAAGCCTCTGTTCTACCCTGTTTCCTAGGCCCAACTGACCTGGTGCTTTTTCTCTGTGTCCAGTCTCCGTCGTGAGTGCAGGGAGCTGAGTGCTTCTCGAAATGTGGCACGCAATGCTCTCTCCATCAGAGCCTTGTGGTATGCTCCTACCACATTCCCACACAGGAACAATACTGCATTTGCTGCCAACTGTGGGTGGGGGCCAGTCTCAGATGGGGTGGATGGGAGTGGGGTGGGTGGGGAGGGGGAGGGAAGGTTGGGGACATCTATGTGTGTATCTGGAATTGGTTCCAAGAATGGTCTGGAGAGGACCAGGGTGTACAGTTAGGGACCTAAGTGGCGCCACATTATGAGCTCCATAAGGGGGGTCCCTTTCCTCTTCCATCCACTATGCTGTGCTCTCAGCTGCTAGGCCAATCTGGCCTCTTAGGTCTAGAAATGTTTGCATGCGCATCATTTCCTCACCATATCACCATCCTCACCTGACCCCAGCCCACTGCCCAAACTACTAAAGTTCTGATTTACAATCTCCATGAATGTTACATTTGCTTTTATCACTCTGGGAGAACCACTGACTGGCTTTCCTGTGGGCACAGAGCCTTCTTCTGGTACAGGCAAACATAGCACTGTACTGGTGTATCCGTTCCTAGAAGGGTGCACGCGTGCGTGCGTGTGTGCGTGTGTACTTGTATCCTGCACCATGCCATGCCCTTCTCTGGAGTCACTGAGGATCTAGTAGCTGGCAGCAGAGTCTGTGCAACTTTCATTTTTACCTGAGGTAGCAGTGCTGACTGTGAATCAAGCTGCCGCCCAAGGTACAGCCCAAGGACCAGCAGATGTGACAGAGACGAGGTGAGGCCTGCAGCGGCAGCATCCCGCATGCCCAGGGGCAGCATGGCATACACGGTAAAGATGATGAAGAGGAAAAAAGACACCTGGGACAAGGTGTAGGAAGATGAAGGCCTATGTTGTGTGCACAGAGCCTGGGTGCTGGGTTGAGGGCAGGACATCTCGCATCCCTTGTCTGTGATTCCACTTACCTGGTCCCAGGCGCTTACCACACCCCCAGTGAACAGGAAGCCATGGCCTAGAGCCAGCAGTGCAGCCCATATGAGGCCAGAAAGGGGACGAGTCCAGCGCTGCAGCCGCTGCTCCTGGGAAGCTAGCCCCAGCAGCAGAGAGAAGCCGCCCAAAGCACAGAGCACAGTGGTCAGGAAACTCACATCTGAGGTCAGCTCCTGTGAGGAAAGATTGCATGAGCAAGACTGGGAGGGGACACATAGGGACTCACTCAAGGACAGGAGGATCAAACTAGATGGAAGATGAGCCAACAGCTGCTCAGGTTAGCTCTGAAATGTTTCTTAAACTCAAGTACAGAAAACAAGTACTTCTGCTTGCCGGTCACTATTAGGTTGACCCATAGGAAATTGCAAATATCTTGCTGTTTTTATTGTCAAAACTAAGCAATCTCACGTGGTCTAATTTAGTGTCTCTCTCCCATGTTGCACTGGAGCCTGGAACACCTATGCAGAAGACCTGATTCTGACACTTTATTGGCTACTTGGTGATCTATGAGCTTTCTGTCTGTCGCTCTCTCTCTCTCTTTTTTTTTGGTTTTTCGAGGTAGTGTCTCTCTTTTTTTTCTTCAATAGGGTCTCACTCTTGCCCAGGCTAACCTGGAACTCACTCTGTAGTCCCAGGCTGGCCTTGAATTCACAGCGACCCTCCTAGCTCTGTCTCCTAAGTGCTGGGATTAAAGGCCACGGCACATACTCTTTCTTTATGATCCTGACTGGTCTGGTATTTGCTATGCAGCCCAGGCTGCCTTCCAACTTGTGACAATCCTTCTGCCTCAGCATCCCAAGTTCTGAGGGTGTGTACTCCCACATCTTACATCTGGCTGTTTTCTTTCCCCTTGGGCTGGGAGATGGCTCAGCAGTTAAAAGCCCTTACTTTTGTCTTAAAAATATTTTATTTTTATTTATTTATTTGAGAGAAAGAGGGAGGGGGGAGGGAATGGGTGCACTAGGGCCTTCAGCCACTGCAAATGAGCTGCAGATGCATGTGCCACCTGGTGCCTATCTGGCTTATGGGGGTCCTGGGGAATTGAACCTGGGTCCTTTGGCTTTGTAGGCAAGTGCCTTAACTGCTAAGCCATCTCTCCAGCCTCCTTTACTTATTTTCTTGAATCAGGGTTTCATGTAGCTCAGGCTGGTCTACAACTTGCTATGTAGCTGAGGATGACCTTGAACTCCTGAGTCTCCTGCCTCCAGTCATCTCCCAAGTGCTAGGATTATAGGTGTGCCCCAAAACCCCCACTGCACCTACTGTTCTTATCTGTCAAATGTAAACCATAGCATCTGCTGGCACCTGGAAGCAAGTCAACCATCCTCCATCACAAGAAGACTCTAAGGAATGAATGCTACCAAGGTCAGGCTCAGGAGAAACCCCTTGCCGGGGCCACTATCTCCAAGCTTTGGGGATAGCGCCTTGGACGACTTGGGTTTCCACAATTTCCTAGCTGCCAAGGGCTGGTATTTCACCACCTACCTAAGCTGTGGTGTAGCAGTCTCATCCCCGTTCATACCCTTTGTCCCCACCTCCTTCTGCACTTTGGGGCAGGTCTGCCAGGACTGGCTGCACCTATGATTTTCCCACCTTGCCTCCAAGAAGTGAAAAGAAAACCTGGAGCTGGATATAGCCAGATATGGAATTGAAAACCCTCTCTGCCCAAAGAGAAACTGAAATTGACGTGTTTTTTTTGGCTAAATGAGAGCAGAATAAAAGCTGTCTTTTGGATGTCAGTGGGCGAAACTAACTGCCCAACATTCCTAAAGAGGGAGAGAAAACCAGGAAATGAATTCCCCAGGGGCATGAGTAGCATTTCCCCTCTGGAAAATTGGAAAATCTGGTGTTGGATTTATTCTAGACTCAGTAGACAGTAACGCGGATCATCCAGGACCCATAAAGGCCAGAGGATGGAGGGATGGTGCCCAGAGTCACTACAATTCATAACAAAGTTCAAAGCGTTTCTAGTTCCCGGCCAAGAAAACATTGACAAGACGATTCCACAAATCCCGACACCCGCCCGCACGTGCCCCGCAGTCCCAGACGGAGTCGTGGCCGTGAGGCCCGCGCCGTCGCTGGAGCGCATCTCACCCTGCCGCTGGCCCAGGCGACCAGGAGCAGCGCGGCGAGCGCGCACAGCACGATCAGCAGCAGCAGCAGCAGCAGCGGGTACTGCTGGCTCAGGCTGTAGTAGGTCTCGTAGAACAGGTCTTCGCTGGGGGGCGGCCGGGGACTGAAGAGGCGGGCCATGGTCTTGCTCAGCTGCGTCGAGTCGCGGGGCCTGGGGAGGGCCGGGCGCCGGGTTAATAATCCCCTCCCCGGGCTCCACCGCGCCTTTCTCCTCTCCCTCCGCTAAGCCCCCAGCCTTGCCGCAGTCGGTTTTCCTTCCAGGCACTCCCTGCGACCTCTCGGCCGCCTGGGACGGGCTTTCCCGCAAACCCACAGTGTGCAAAAGTCCCATCCGAGGGACGGGAGTCAGAGTTGCGGAGAAGGGGCCTCCACCCCCCTACCCCCAACTCACTGCGCCTGAAGCTCCCGCAGCGGAGCAGTCCGAGCCTGGGTGCGCGAGGCCGAGTCACCCTCGCCGGTGCGCTAGTGGCTCGCAGCCCCGGGCGGGCGACAGGCGCTTCCCTTTCGGCGCCAGGGCCCCCTCCCACTTCCCCGACGGCACAGCCCGGCCCCTTCCCGTGCCAGAGCCAGACTCCTCTGGCCTCCTCCCCCGACCTCGGATTGTGTTTCCTAGACATCGCCTCCCCCCTTCAGCCCCTCAATGGAGGGAGTAGGAACCGTGGGAGAAACACGGCGCGGGGGGCGGGCCTAAAGCGGTGTGTCTAGGCAGGGACAGAAAATTTGGAAGCGGGAACACTGAGCTGGGGAGAATGCAGGGAAGAGAAGGAGCAGGTTTTGGTGGCAGCTGGGGGATGGGGCATAGTCAGAACAGGTCCACTCATTCACCTCCATGCCTGGTCTCGGGGCCTGCTATGAGGGCTAAGTCTTAATCGTCCGTGCTCCTGCTAGTTTCAACTCCTTGCGATGGAGCTTATCTGTTCACAGCTTTGTTGAGCTATTGCTGTTCATTTCGACCCCGAGAATCAAAAGGGCTTTCCTGCTTAGGAAGCAAGGTGAGCCAGCGTGGTAGAGGGAGGTTACCTGGACGGCCTGGGAACACCCTGCAAGGCCAAAGCAGGACTAGCACCTCCAAATTCCCACGGAGACACACCTTTCCCAGTGCCCCAAAACCCACTGTCCAAAATCCAGAAGGGAGGTTATGAGACCACAGCCTCTGTCCTGTGAGTTTAAGCTTAGGGTGGGGTCAGTCCTGAGCTCTAGAGGAAGCACTCCACCCTCAGAATAGAGCACCAGGAGCCAGATTCTTTCCTGCCACCAGCTGGGCTCTGACCTTATGTGCCTATACCCAGCTCCCAGCACCCTCTTTCCTGCTTTGGCCAAGTTGCAACACTTCTTCCTCCCTGATGTCAGCTCCAGGCTCTCCATCTCCACCCCCACCCCCACACACCTCAGATTCCCTCATTCAGTTTTGACTTAACATTCTATTGTTTCTTTAATCCTGGGGAGCAAGTTGGGGGAGGGCAGTTCACAAAGTCAATTTGTATGCAGGTTTAAGTGCCCTCAAAGAATGCTGAAAGCCATAGGAAGTGACTCTGGCTGTCTCAACTCCAAATTCCCATAATGATCATTTGGGCTTTCCTCAAAGCTTCAGGCTTTTGCAGGTCTTCTCTTGAAACTGCTTAGGTGGTGGTGGTGGGGCGGGGGTTGTTGCTGCCAGCCACTATCCATGCTTTAGGGTTCCGGGGCCTTCTTGGTCAGGGCAGTTCTTAGTTGTAGAGTCAAGTAGTTGTAGTTTCCTGTACCCCATGGTAGTCTGTGATGTTAATAAGAGGATGGCCCTTTAAAAAAACAGAAGTCTAAGGTTCAATTCCCCAGTATCCATGTAAGCCAGATGCACAAGGTGGTGCATGTGTCTGGAGATTGAGTTCATTTGCAGTGGCTAGAGGTCCTGGCGCACCCATTCTCTGTCTGCCTCTCTCTCTCTCTCAAATAATAAATAAAATATTTTTAAAAACCAGAGAAGTTGGGGGTGGGTTGGGGAGAAGGGTTCAGTGGTTGCAAGGGTGAGGCCAGCCAACACATTGGGGAGAGGAGCAGTGGTACCTTGTGTTCATCCTAAGGAATGCAAGTATGGGACCTGACTGGCTGTGTCAAGGTGTGTACTGTGCCTTCTCCTTCAGAATTAGCCCTGAAGATGGCTCAATGGTTAAGGCTTTGCAGGCAAAGCCTAGTGACCAGAGTTGGATTCCCAGTACCCACATCCAGATGAACAAAGTGGGGCATGTATTGGAAAATGGAATGTAGAGAGACACAATAGACCTGGTTAAACATTCTCCTGTGCAGCCCTTGCTGTGCAGGCCTTTCCTTTAGGCACACATAATGGAGCTCACTACCCAAGTCCATTGTTCTGACAGATAAAGGAAAAGTTTCAGGAATCATTATCACAGGCTTTATTGCAAAATGCAGGTGTTTTTCCTGTTATCTATTCCATAAGGAATGGAATGACACCTCTGTGCCATGTACCATGACCTCTCTGTTTCTACTTTTTTTTTTTTTTTTTTTTTTTGGTTTTTGAGGTAGGGTCTCACTCTAGACAGGCTGACCTGGAACTCACCATGTAGTCTCAGGGTGGTCTTGAACTCAAGGTGATCCTCCTACCTCTGCCTCCTGAGTGCTGGGATTAAAGGTGTGAGCCACTATGCCCAGCTTCTAAATACCTTTGTTATTACATAGCATAGAATGTTTCTTGCCTCAGTTCCACCTACATGACCTATGTAATGAATAGCTTGTGATATTTTTTTGTAATAACCCCCTTGTTTAACAGTAACTTTATTTAACTTTGTGGTTTAATTCCCATCCTGTTTTTTAAAAATATATTTTATTTATTTATTTGAGGGGGCAGAGAGAGAAAGAGAGGGACCTCCAGCCACTGCAAATGAATTCCACATGCATATGCTCCCTTGTGCATCTGGCTTATGTGGGTCCTGAAGAATTGAACTGGGATCCTTTGGTATTTGCAGGCAAATACCTTAACAGCTAAGCCATCTCTCCAGCCCCCATCCTGTTTTTGCAATGAACATCTTGTGGTTTTCTCCAATAAAAGCTGATTCTCTGAGCAGTTCAGGGTTGCACTAGGAGATCCTGACCTCTAGGGTACAGTCCTGATGCATTGGCTCTTACCCAGCATTCTGTGAGTCAGTGGTCTTACTTGTGCGACACCAGACCCCATAGTATCTTGGGGGCTCATCTGGGATCCATATTTCAAGACTCCCCCTCCTGACTCTGGGGCGACTGGACTGGGGAGAGACCCCTAATTTCGACCTGAGACAAGGGATCAAGGGGCCTCCCTTGACCCTCTCTGGCTCTGTTTGGAGATTTCAAATAGAGGTCTGTTTCTGGTTCAGTTTTGGTTTGGCAGCCACAGGAGAGCCATTATTACTAGCATGTTTGTGTTTGGTGTTGTATTCATTTGTCTTGTCCTTGTCTTTGAAGATATGGGTCTTGAAAAATAAGTACATAATTTTAATTTGAACTATGTCTGATATTTCCTCTTTTGTCTGGGCTTTAAACAAATAAGACATTGTTTGTAGACACCTTTTGGTTTCTTTATTAATCCAAATACTTCAACAGGTCTCTCCTAAAGTTTTTGTTGGCATCTGATTTATTTCAAGTTTTTCTTTGTTTTTGTTTTTGTCTTTAAAAGACAGATTTAACTAAAGCCTATGGTGAGTTGAAATTTTATCTAAACAAAGTCATACTTTGTTACATGATATCTTAAATATAATTACTGAGTTTATGTTCTAGGTCAACTTCAACTTACATAGATGATTATTGAAAACAACAAAATTCTCTCTGAGGTGGTGGCTCATAATTTGCTAGGTATTTTAAAAGATTGTAATTTCTTGTTACTTAAAAAGAGGATGCAATTGGTCTGAGTTTTAGGCCAGCCTGCCTCAAGACAAAAAATAAAAATTTGCCTTAACTATTTTTTTTTTTTTTTTATATAGGGTCTTGCACTAGCCAGACTGACCTGGAATTCACTATGTACTCTCAGGATGGCCTCGAACTCATGACAATCCTCCTACCTCTGCCTCCCGAGTGCTGGGATTAAAGGTGTGCACCACCACACCCAGCTTAGCTACTCTTAAGAAAAGCATTTCCAAGTGTGTTAGGGAGGCAGAGGTAGGAGGATCACCATGAGTTCAAGGCCACCCTGAGACTACATAGTGAATTCCAGGTCAGCCTGGGCTAGAGTGAGATCTTACCTTGAAAAACCAAAAAAAAAAAAAAAAAAAAAAAAAAAAAAAAAAGTTGATAAAGGTTATTCCCAAAATGATTGTCATGTTTTGCCTGTATTCATAGGCTTATAACTAAAAAGTGTATTTCATGGAGTTTATTAGTAGGAGATATCTCAATAAATGGGTTATATAAAACTGTAAATAAAACAAGTCTGGTTTTCAGGTGGAGATTTTTGGTGACATAAATACTAAGAAAGGCTTTTTCTCTACAAATTTCCAATAATAAGATGGTTAAATCTTTGAAGCTATATTACTTGCTTCTTTGTTAGTGGGTAATAAGATTAATCAATTTGGTGTAGTTTTCTTAATAATATTGCAAGAAAGATGGTTAGTTATGGGATAAGATGAGATGATTGAAGGAACTGGGAGGAATTTTTCAATGTTGGACAGAGAATGCTTGTTAAAAATGCTTTTTGAGTGGAACTTAGATCAGAATGTTAAAATATGTGGATGAAGATGTGCATGTGTAGAAAGGATGTAAGAGATCTAAAAAGACCAAATTTTGCCTAAAATTAATTTCTTTTTATAAGGAACAGAAAGCTAATTTTCAGGCTAAACCTAAATACCATGCCTAAAGTTAAAGATTTTTCAACTGCTTATAGACTTTTAAGGATGTTCTAAAAGTTTTATATAGGGACATAAACTTAATGTAAATTTTGCTTACATTAGACACAGGTGATGTCCTATGGTAGGTGGGTCACAAAGTCATAAGCACAGATGTAATTCATATTCTTTGGAGGTCTAACCAGGTTAGACATAGACAAGACCTTATCACCTTATGTATTACAAATGGGTAAAATAAATTAACTAGGTAAAAGCAAACAGCTTCAGAGTAAGACAAGGAATTTCAGGATGCTTAGCTCTCTGCTCTGTCATTTCCTTTTACTCTTGCTCACTGTTATATGCTATTTAAAGTCATAGCAGGCTGGACTCTAGAAAGAGAGATGGTGCCCCCTTTATCTCACACCCCATGCAAGTATAAGCCATGTGTCCCCCAGACCCTGTCCAGATACAAAATGGCCAATTGTCTCTGACAAGGAAAAGGAATGACAAATGGCATATAACTTTGTTTCTCTTTATAGTTCCTCTCTTTTGAACACCTAAAGTCACATCTATTAGATGAAATTTCTCAGTAGACAAAAAGGTTAAATCGGTAAGCTGAGTCAAGATACTTGATCAAGTTACAAATTCCTTACATAAGGCAAACATCAGACTTACCTAAAATGTATATAAGGGTATAAACAGATGATAAAAAAGGCATCAAGTAAATGGTTAAGGTGCTTGTCTGGGAAGCCTAAAGACCTAGGTTCAATTCTTCAGCATATCCATTCTACATGGCACCCCACAAACTTGTCTAAGGTGAGTGAAGTGACCCAAGGGCCCACAGAATCCCCTACTGCTTTCCTAGAAAGGCTGCAGGAAGCATATAGGACATACCCCTCCACCATCCATAGATCCTGAGGCCCCTGAGAATAGGTGATCTATTACCATTGCTTTTGTAACTCAGTCCACACCAGATATTAGAAAGAAGATTCAGAAAATAGAAGGCTTTGAGGGTAAACTTCTTTCAGAGTTGGTAGAGATTGCTGCCAGGATATATAACAATAGAGACGCTCCAGAAGATAGACAGGCTAAGAAAATGGCTAAGGTTATGGTGGCTACTTTCCAGAAGGCACAGGGCCCCACGAGACAGCCCTTTCAGAACCAAAGAGGAAATGCTGGGGGACCCCGGGAGGGCAGGACAAAACCCCCACTTAAGAAGGATCAATGCGCTTATTATAAAGAAATGGGCCATTGGAAGAATGAATGTCCTAAACAAGGTCAAAAGACTACACCCATATTGGAATCAACAGACTGAGGGGGTCAGGGCTTGAAGTTCCCCCCCCACGAGCCCAGGCTAACCCTACAAGTGGGGAGAAAAATGTATCAGGTTCCTGGTTGATACTGAGGCACATTTTTTGGTTCTCCAAAATGCTGATGAGTCCCTCTCAGGAGAACAGACCCTAGTCCACTTTGCAACTGCATCAAAACTTTACCCCTGGACCACCAAAAGACAAGTGGACCTTGGATAAGGTACTGTGACACATTCTTTCCTTGTTATCCCCTAGTGCCTATACCCACTGTTGGGGAGAGACTTACTATATAAACTGAAAGCAAAAATTCAATTTGGGAGCCAAACATAAGTGTGTCTATTGAAAAGTCAGAAATTTTAGTGACTATGCCATTGGGAGAAGAATATCTTTTATTGGAGAGCCCCATCACAGAGAAAAATTGGGACCTCCTGACTATCTTGCAAGACAAGTTTCCAAAGGTATGGGCTGAAAATAATAGCCCTGGACTGGTGGCCCAGCAGGTAGCAGTCATAGTAGAACTAAAAAGTATGGTGAGCCAGGCATGGTGGCACACACCTTTAATCCCAGCCCTTGGGAGGCAGAGGTAGGAGGATCACTGAGTTCAAGGCCACCCTGAAACTACATAGAAGACCCTACCTGGAAAAACAAACAAACAAACAAACAAACAAACAAACAAACAAACAAACAAACAAACAAACAAAAAGGATGGCGACTCCAGCATGAGTCAAAAAATATCCTATGCCTCTTGAAGCAAAACAGGGCATATAGAAACACATACATAGATTACTGGAGGCTGACATTTTAGTACCTTGCCAGTTGCCCCGGAACAACCCCCATTTGCCAGTAAAAAAGCCAGGAACTGGAGAATATTGACCAGTCCAAGATCAGAGAGAAGTAAATGAACTAGTGCAAGATATACATCCTACTGTGTCAAATCCTTATACTTTGCTCAGTATGATTCCACCAGAAAGGCAAATTAATACTGTGCTGGACTTAAAGTGTGCTTTCTTTAGTATCCCCTTGACCAAAGGAGGTCAACCCATTTTTGCCTTCAAATGGACAGATGTGGAGCAAGGCACCAGTGGGCAATTACCCTGGAGTAGGATCCCACAGGGATTTAAAAATTCCCTCACCCTCTTTGATGAGGATCTCCATAAGGACTTGCAGGCTTTCTGAAATGAGACACCTGAGGCAACTCTCCTGCAGTACGTGGACGACCTCCTCCTAGCTGCAGAAACAGGAGAAATGTCTCACTGCCACAGAGAGTCTCCTGGACACCTTACAACATCTGGGCAATCATGTATCACCCAGGAAGGCTCAACTGTGTGTGCTTAAGGCAACCTACATGGGATATGAACTCCAAGAAGGTAAAAGGACCGGGCGTGGTGGCGCACACCTTCAATTCCAGCACTCGGGAGGCAGAGGTAGGAGGATTGACATGAGTTCGAGGCCACCCTGAGACTGCATAGTGAGTTTCAGGTCAGCCTGAGTTAGAGTGAGACCCTACTTCCAAAAACAAAAACAAACAAACAAAAAGGTAAAAAGATGCTGTTGGCCTCTAGAATTCAGGCCATTACCCAAATCCCCATGCCTCAGACTAAGAGACAAACCCGAGAATTCCTCAGAACTGTGAGGTATTGAAGATTTTGGATCCCAAGGTTTGCTGAATTAGCCAAGCCCCTATATGAGGCCACAAAAGGGCAAGAAAAAGATTTTAATTGGATTGAAAATGAGGAACAAGCATTCCAAGAACTAAAGTCAGCTCTGACAATAGCCCCTGCCCTAATGCTAACAGACTTAACCAAACCCTTCCACTTATACATGGACGAAAAGAAGGGGACAGCCAGGGGTGTCCTGGGGCCATGGCATTGTGCACTTGTGTACACATTGTGTACTTGTCTAAGAAGCTGGACCCAGTAGCTGCTTTTTGCCCCCCTTGTCTCTGGGCTATTGCAGCTGCTGCTATTCTGACAAAGGACACAGATAAACGAACCTTGGGACAGACTTTGATTACAGCCCCGCATGCAATAGAGACTCTTCTAAAAAGTCCTCCTGACTGATGGCTCTCCAACTCCCACATAACCCACTATCAGGCCTTGCTCTTAGATCAACCAAGGATAAAATTTCACCAGACCAAGACTTTGAACCCAGCTACCCTGCTGCCAGAAGCTGATGAAGCTTCAGCTCCTCAGCATGATGCCTAGAGATCAACTCCGCCTTCTAAGGACTACCCCTGGACCTGACAGATTTGGCCTGGCTGGGCTCTGATCTGGTGCTGTATCCTGATGGCAGCAGCTTTGTCATGGATGGAATCAGGAAGGCAGGGCTGTGGTGACCATAAAAGAAACCCTGTGGGCTGAGGTCCTGCCTCGGGGTACATTGGTTCAAAAAGCTGAACTGATAGCACTGACCAAGGCTCTGATATTGGGAAAAGACAAGACAGGGAATATCTACACAGACAGCCATTATGCCTTTGCCATGGTACATGTACATGGGGCCATCTACCAGGAACAAGGGCTATTAACAACAGAAGGTAAAGACATTAAAAATAAAAATGAAATTCTGGACTTATTGGCTGCCATCTGGGCACCTGCTAAAGTAACTATAATCCACTGTCTGGGTCATCAGAAAGGGGAGACCACTGAAGCAAGAGGGAACAGACAGGCAGACCTCGCAGCAAAGAATGCTGCCTGTCAGCATCCGTTGGATTGTCTTGTCACTTTCCCGGCCCTCACTCTTCCTGAGAGACTGACATACACAGAACAGGACTTACAGCTCACCTCTCAACAGACGAAGGAGCATATCCCACAAGGATGGGATCAACTAAAGAATGGGTAACTGTT
Organism: Orientallactaga sibirica; assembly: GCA_036365145.1. Classification (NCBI taxonomy): domain Eukaryota; kingdom Metazoa; phylum Chordata; class Mammalia; order Rodentia; family Dipodidae; genus Orientallactaga; species Orientallactaga sibirica. The sequence goes on along the minus strand of JAEOAD010000059.1, from coordinate 11,703,149 downwards.
GCTGCCCCAAGCCCTAGGATGAAGACTGGCTAAACAACTACATGAAGGAACAAGGAAGCAACAAGCTATCCAAACTAATAAAGAAAGTGTTTTTCTTCCCAGGTAAGGACTCAGTCATCAAGGACATCACCACCCGCTGTCAGGCCTGCCAACACACAAATGCCTCCTCTGGTAAGGTGCCACCAATGGCGGTGAGAGAGCGGGGAACAGAGCCAGGTAGATATTGGGAAGTTGATTTCACAGAGATAAAGCCAGGTCAGTATGGATATAGATATCTACTTGTTTATGTTGATACCTTTTCAGGATGGGTAGAAGCTTTTCCAATGAAGTCTGAGACAGCCCAAATAGTGACCAAGAAATTATTAGAGGAGACAATTCCCTCGCTATGGGCTGCCCCTCAGGATAGAATCAGATAATGGGCCTGCCTTTGTGTCAAAAATCACTAGGGAATTGACCAAGACGTTGGGGATTAATTGGAAACTACATTGTGCCTATCATCCCCAAAGTTCAGGACAGGTAAAAAGATTGAATTGGATCCTAAAAGAGACTTTAACTAAATTAACCCTAGAGACTGGCAAAGGATGTTAAGGGCCAGGTGTACCCCTTATATAAAAGAAATTACTCCACTTACAATTATGTACGGAACCCCCTCATCCTGCCTTGGATGGGTCTTGAACAGATAACTAACTTTACTAGTGAAAGGCTTCTTCGTTCTATGCAAGTCTTACAAAGAATCTAGGAGTCCATTGTTCTGGCAGTCAAAGCTGCTTTTCAGACACACCCTGTTTTCCACCATCCCTTTTAGCCTGGTGACAGAATTTGGATCAAGAGACACTTTACTGGGACGTTGGACCCCTGCTGGAAGGGTCCCTCCCCCACTAGGTCATCCTACGCGCTCCAAAGGCTGTGAAAGTGGAGGGGACAAAATAGAAGAGGACTAGACTTACTTTGTACTAAACAAGGGGGCCTATGTATGGCTTTAGGTGAAACATTTGGTTTTATGCCAATCAGTTGGGACTAATTTGAAATACACTGGCTGCACTGGGAGATCCGAACCTCTAGGGTACAGTTCCAATGCATCGGCTCTTACCCAGCTTTCTGTGAGTCAGTGGTCTTACTTGTGCGATACCGGACCCCATAACAGTATCTGGAGTTTGTCTGCAGCAGCTAGAAGCCTTGGCACACCCATTCTTTTTTTTTTTTTTTTTTTTTTTTTTTTTTTTTTTTTTTGCTTTTTCGAGGTAGGGTTTCATTCTAGCTCAGGCTGACCTGGAATTCACTATTTCACTATGTAGTCTCAGGGTGTCCTCAAACTCACGGTGATCCTCCTACCTCTGCCTCCCAAGTGCTGGGATTAAAGGCGTGTGCCACCATACCTGGTTGGTGCACCCATTCTGTCTCTCTTCTATATCTCTCTGCTTGCAAATAAATAAAAAAGAACTTAAAAAAAAAAAAAGAATTGGCCATAGTGGTGCACGCCTTTAATCCCTGCACTTGGGAGCAGAGGTAGGAGGATCTCCAAGAGTTCAAGGCCAATTTGAGAGTACATAGTGAATTCCAGGTCAGCCTGGGTTAGAAGTGAGACCCTGCCTTAAAAAAAAAAAAAAAAAAAAAAAAAAAAAAAAAAAGAATTGACCTTGCAGAATCTTAAGGGGAGTAGTACTAGATATTTGGGTGTATTTTGCTCTTGAATCTATAGACCACAATAACAATAGTGGAACTGAGGGCACTCATGCTACTGAGGAAAATCAGAAGACCCAGGGGCAAATTCAGGTTTAGTAGTGTGACCTCAGTGGGGTCTTTTCCTAGTGAATGTCATTTTTTTTTTTCATTTATGAAATGAGAAGATTGGGTTAAATGATCGCTAATCCTTTATTCACACATCCAAAGTACCTTGGATCTATGAATAAGCATTGAGGAAGAAAATGGAGGGAAAATTGAGAAGGGGACTGAGAAATGGGTACCTGTTAATGGATTTAACTCTGGAACCCAGAAGAAGCAATTGGTGCCATGTCTGTCAGCCCTCTGCAAACAACAAAGTTCTCAGGCTTCCTATTCTGAAGCCTAGTTCCCCCAACTACGACATCCCTCACCCCTAAGTTTTCCTTGGGAAGGGAACATACCCTAATCTTGCCAATGTCTCACCTGATTATTTTGGGGGCCATGACCTGGAGTCCCAGTTAAGCTTGAATTGGATATCTGGCCTCTGAATGTGAAGCATATAGAATTTGGGGACTTCATGTTGTTGTATCGGAAGATGTCCCTGCTGTTTTGACATGCTGAACCTGTTCTCGTGCTCTATGCCTCTCAGAAAGGTGTGTGCATTTTTCCAGAGCTAGGCTGGGAGATCCTTCCAGATTCAGGTAGTTCAGCATCTCGGAAACCACGGATCCAGTACAAGAACACTGGTCTCCTGTGGTTTCCTCAAGGCCATCTACTTCTGCCTGTCTTTGGCCTGGCTCTGGGGCAGACAAACTTTCATTGCTGCACCTGAGCTAAGACAGAAATTTCTTCATGGGCAGAGACAGAGGAGCTTTCAGGGCATGAGTTGGGACAGCCTGAGTAAGCCTGAGGGGATTGTTTCTTGGCCCATAATCGGTGGCTTGGGAACTCAGGGGTAGGGTGGGGATGTGGGGATGAGAGCAAAGGTATAAAGAACAGTTGGTCAGTGGGTAGTCATTGGATGGTCAAGGGAGCCATGTTCACCACTCTGGATAGTTCTATAGGTGGTAGATAGTATTGGATACTCACCATGATGACAGCAGCATACATTTTGTCCTAACCAAAATATAGGCTTTATTGGTTTTTGGTTGGCAATCTGAAAGACAACAGAGTGAGTTGTAGATAAGCAGAACCTCTTTCCCTAGGAAAAGTCTCCTGCTGAAGACCCGAGCCTACCCTAACTGCCAGAGAAGTGGCCAGCTCACCCTGGAAGGATGGCCTGTCCTTGGGCTCACAGCTCCCGCAGTGCTGCATTAACTCCTTCAGTCCTTTCAAGCCAGTGAGGGCTGGTTCTGCCACTTACCCACTGCTCCACAAACTACTGGGGTGCTGATAAGAAAAGGTGTTCTGCAGATACCTATTCTATCATAGACAGGAGCAGAGAGTGTTGTCCAGGGGGAGGGGAGGGAAGGAGGGAAAAAGGCAGTGTGTTCTATGTAGGTAGTCAGGAAAGGGGGGCTCAGAATTTCAAGGTTTGGGGTGCTTTCAGGATCCCAAAGTCTGTGTAACGTCTTACACTCTGCTTCTCCCCCAGTGAGCATTGCCCACATGAGGATCCTGAAGCTGCAGGAAACACAAGGCAGAGATGATCGGCCAATTACTGGCAAGATTCTTCTCCCATATTCCCACCCTTTAGAAGTATCCAGAGAGGTATAGAACTTTGGCGTGTGTTTGGTGCGGGTACTCTATCTATAGACATCACTGGCTATGGAAGCCTTCCCGTTTTCATTAGCAAGCAATTCTGGGGCCAGGTAGGCGAGGGTACTCCCTGGCTTTCTGGAACCTGCCTGGAATGTGGACAGGCCAAAATCTGCCAGCTGCATGGGAAATGAAGAATAAGTATTGGATGAAGGGGCTAGACTGCCTCCAGAATTCTCTCCCTCTCTGCTAGAAGGTATAGGTCTAGCTTTGTGAAGTGGGTGAGGGAACAGCCAGTGAGGCCTTGGGGGAGATTTGGGTTGCTTAGGGGGTGGGTCTGTGTTAGATCTGAGTTTCTGAGGATAGGTCAGCCAGCACTCTTTGGAGGATCTACTGGGATAGGCCTGCAGCAAGACCCAGGTTGGTCTAAGGGCTTCCAATACCTAGGATGGCTGGGGGTAAAACTCCTGGCTGGATCTTAATGCCTGGGCAGTCTTGTGTTCAGAGGGACAGACTGAGGTATTTAATAGGGCTAGCTCAAGTTCTGTCTAGTGGATGAAGCCGGAGCAGCCCTAGGATGGAATCTTGTTCCAAGAGCTGGAGTGTGGGTGGGCTAACCTTGGCATGTACCTGTGGATCCAACAGAACATTGGACGGGGCTTGAGGTCTAGTTGCAGAAGAACTGGGCTAAGGCTGTTCAGGTAACATATCCTCAGCACCACTTCTTGCAACAGACTGCAGAGGAGCAGCCAGGGCCTAGGGCACTCAAGCTGCAGCAGCCCTGCCAAAGATCCATTCTCCATAAAGCCTATCACCAGAGCAGGCCCTGGAGTCCCACTCTAGGTTCTCAGTGACACCCAACAGGAGCCACATGTACTGGTCATAAAGACTTACCATGGCCTTCACCTCCCTGGTTATGACTTGTTTACACTGGGGCGTGGGGAGTGGAGGTACGAAGACAGAGAGACATGCAGTCCAGTCAGGGTTCTGGAAAGATCCAGCCCAGATACCGTTGTTTTTAAATATTTATGCCTGGGCTAGAACAAGACCCTACCTTGAAAAACCAAAAAAAAAAAAAAAAAAATTTTATGAGAGAGAGCAACACACACACACACACACACACATACACACACACGTAAGTATGGAATACCTGGGGCCTCCTGCCACTGCAAAGGAACTCCAGACACATGTTACTTGGGTACTAGAGAATGGAACTCGGGGGCTTCCAGGCTTTCCTGATTCATCTCTCCAGCCCAGGAGCTGCTTTTATTTACCTTTCCACAGGTGAAGAAACTGAAACACAATAGTTTAAGTACCTTGTCCAAGTAAATAAGGAAACAGAGGCTGGCTCTACTTCAGCAAACTAGCCTCTTCTGTTTTTAAAAGTTTAGAGAGCTGGGCGTGGTGGTGCACACCTTTAATCCCAGGACTCAGGAAGCAGAGGTAGGAGGATTGCTGTGAGTTCAAGGCCACCCTAAAACTACATAGTGAATTCCAGGTCAGCCTGGATTAGAGGAAGACCTTACCTTAAAAAGCAAACAAGGGCTGGAGAGATAGCTTAGAGGTTAAGTGCTTGCCTGTGAAGCCTAAAGACCCCGGTTAGGCTCCATTCCCCAGAGCCCATGTAAGCCAGATGCACAAGGTGGCGCATGCGTCTGGAGTTCATTTGCAGTGACTAGAGGCCCTGGTGCGCCCATTCTCTCCCCCCTCCCACCTCTTTCTCCCTGTCTGTTGCTAATAAATAAACAAAAAAATTAATACAACTCTATGTCAAGGTGCACGCCTTTAATCCCAGCATTTGGGAGACAGAGGTAGGAGAATAGCCATGAGTTCAAGGCCACCCTGAGATGACATAGTGACTTCCAGGTCAGCCTGGGCTAGAGTGAGACCTATCTTGAAAAACCAAAAAAAAAAAAAAAAAAAAAAAAAAAAAAAAAAAAAGAATACAGTATGTCAACATTCATCACACATAGTAAGGATATAATTTTGCTGGGCATGGTGGCGCACTCCTTTAATCACAGCACTTGGGAGGCAGAGGTAGGAAGATCGTCATGAGTTCAAGGCTACCCTGAGACTACATAGTGATTACCAGGTCAGCCTGGGCTAGAGTGAGACCCTACCTTGAAAACCAAAGAAAAAAAATTAGCCGGGCGTGGTGGTACATGCCTTTAATCCCAGCACTCAGGAGGCAGAGGTAGGAGGATCGCCATGAGTTTGAGGCCACCTTGAGACTTCATATTGAATTCCAGGTCAGCCTGCTCTAGAGTGAGACCCTACCTCGAAAAAACAACAAACAAACAAACAAAAAAATTAGATAAATTATTAGATAAAGAGAAGGCAAGAAGAGATAACATGGAGAGATGCTCCTGCCAGTGAGAAGACAGGAGGAGGTGAAGCTCAGAGTACTGTGAGCTCCTGCCCATGAGAAGAAGCTAGCCTCTTTTGAAAAGGCTTTGGGGCTATACCATTTCACCAGTAGTGTAGGTGACTGGGGAAGATATAAAGCATGCAGCAAAGCCCAGATCTGATTTACCGCCTGCTCCTTCATAGCTGCTCTTACTGAAGCAAGCCCCTGGCATTGTAGAGACTTGTCTGCCCTACGAATAGAAGCTCCTGGAGCTGGAAGGCCTGCTCCCAGGCATTACGATCAGGCTAGGTTTGATGGTTCAGCCAGAGTTGCTGACACTGTGGTGTACACTACAGTAGACACAATTTAGAGCCTCTTGCCCCATCTCCCTTGCATGGCATCTCCTCCATGAAAATATTCTGATTAACTCATGTTTCTGACAAGCATATGCTCTGGATAATGGCTTTTAAGGACCCAGGAGCAAAGAAAGCCTAAGGGTTTAAGGTAGACAAAAGGTGTCCATATTTTATCTCTATGGTATGGAGGCTGGAGGCTATGAGAACTGACCTTAAGTTCTGCATAGGGAGTCTGAACCCCATGGGTTGTGTGTCAGCTCTCACTAAGAGCTGCTCACTTTGGCACATTCTGTCCATTGGTCTACACACTCTGCTGGAAACAGAAGTGACCAGCAGTTTGTTGTGCTTTCTAGAATGTCTAGGAACCCCTGGGCCCACACCCTAGATTCTGGTAGGGACAGACCATGCTATTTTTTTTTCTAAGGTAGGGTCTCACTCTAGCTCAGGCTGACCTGGAATTCACTACGTAGTCTCAGGATGGCTTTGAACTCACAGCAATTCTCCTATTTCTGCCTCCCAAGTGCTGGGATTAAAGGCATGCACCACCACATCCAGCCCATACTTTTTTTGGAGCTATTTAGTAATTATTAGACTGCTGTCTCTTTAAAAAAACCCAGTATATATTAAGTGCCTAGTAAATATTTGTTGAATTGAATAAGTAAACCACCCCAAATTCTGAGGCTTTCTTTAGACACTGATCAGCCCAGATGCAGCTCCATACTTGTTAAGAGGAAAGAGAAAACTGGACTCCTTTGTAGTTTGAGGTTTTCACCTTTGCAGCTGATGGATTGCATCTGAAGTCCGCTGCATTACAGAGATGGGGTGGAATTCCACATAAGCCAAGAAGGTAATGAGTGTGGTCATATTCCCGGAAGTCTAGAGTAAGGATCTAAAAGCTTTTAGAGAGGAAAGTCATTCCCTTTGTGAGTCTTTTTAGAAAGATACCCTGAGACCAATACCTGCACTTGACAGATGCAAGCAGAAAGAGTTAGAAGGTGTGGTAGTTTGAATGGATGGCCCCCAGTATATTCAGGGTTTTATTAAAGTTTGCAATTTAGACCTGCAGCCACCTGGCTGGAGGAGGTGTCACTGTGGATCCTAGAGTCCAGCCCTAACGTGTGGTGGTGGATTTGGGATTCCAGTCTAAAGACATGCAGAGTGCCTGAGTTCCGTCTGGAGTTCCTGAAGCGTGCTGGCTTTTGCTGGTGATGGTGCTGGTTTCTCTCTCTGTTCGGGCCTGTGAGCTTCTTCTGGCATTATGGAACTTCCCCTGCATCTGTACGCTTCAATAAATATCCCGTCCTCCATAACTGTGCCTTATTTGGAAGTTCATTCCAGCAACTTGAGTCTAACTGCTGCAGAAGGATATTGAAAGACTTTTTCATGGCTGAGTTTCTTCAGACTGGGACAGGAACCTGAGAATCAGAGATAATCCTCTATGAAGCACAGGGTTGCGAATGGTGACTCAAAATTGACAAAGCCCATTTTTCAAAGAGAGGCAGAGAAAATAGCCCAAAGTGCCTAAAACATTTTTCTAGAAGTGGAGGGGTAGATTGGGTTGCTGGGTATGGCAGGCCTCAGCAGAGTTGATTTCTTGCATTTGAAGTTTTGGCCTTTCCTGGGGCCCAGTGCCCCTGATTCCAGTTTTCTCAGAGTTTTGGAGTGTTTTTGTGTGTCTCCTGAACTTTCGTCCTGCTCCCGTGTCTCTGATTACCTTCAACCCGTCTTCAGTAGGAGTTTGAGTTCCCTATGCTTGGGTGTTGTGGGGATAGGAGGGTAAGTGGTAGGTGTGGTCTCTCTTTGAATATTCTTTTTTTTTTATAATTTACTTTTTATTGACAACTTCCATAATTGTAGACAATAATCCATCGTCATTCCCTCCCCCTACTTTCTCTATCCCCTCCCCCTCTCAATCAGTCTCTCTTTTATTTTGATGTGATGATCTTTTCCTCCTGCTATGATGGTCTTGTGTAGGTAGTATCAGGCACTGCGAGGTCATGGATATCCAGGACATTTTGTGTCTGCAAGAGCACATTGTAAGGAGCCCTACCCTTCCTTTGGCTTTACATTCTTTCTGCCACCTCTTCTGCAATGGACCCTGAACCTTGGAAGATATGATAGAGATGTTTCAGTGCTGAGCACTCCTCTGTCACTTCTCAGCACCATGGTGCCTTCTGAGTCATCCCAAGGTCACTGCCATCTGAAAAGAGAAGCTTCTCTAACCAAAAGTGAGAGTAGCATTAATATATGGGTATGAACATTAAGAGAAGGTCTTACTGGGCAATTTGGTGAGCATAATATATACATTTAGCCAGACACCAGCAGACGTTATACCCATAGGGCTCATTATTGCATATTATTAAAAAAAATTTGTTTATCTAATTGCAAACAGAGAGACATATAGAAGAGAGACAGAGAATGGGTGTGCCAGAGCCTCCAGATACTACAAACGGACTCCAGATGCACATGTCACTTTATGCATCTGGTTTTACATGGGTACTGAGGAATCAAACTCAGGTCCTTAAGCTTTGCAGGCAAACACCTTAACCACTAAGCAATCACTTCAGCCCCTCTTCTTGCATATTCTAGTCCCAGTTCTCATCCAGTGTTCAAGAGCTGCCAATTATAAGCCTAATAGTATTAATTGTCAGTAATGAAAATTAGACATTTTTATTTTTCTTAATGTTTGAATTTTTTATATTCAAGTACTAAGAAAAGTAAGCATGCATTGCTTATTCTTTATTTTTGGTGTGTGTGTGTGTGTGTGTGTGTGTGTGTGTGTGCACACACACATAAATGCGCACACCTTGTATGCACTGTAGCAGAGGCCAGAGGAGTATGCTGAGTGTCCTTCTCTATTGCTGTTCTGCCTTATTTACCTGGGATAGAATATTTCACTTAACCTAGAGCCACTTCTTTTCCAGTTAAGACTGCTGACCAGGGAGCCCCCCAAAGCCTCCTATCTCTTTCCCCTTCTGCTCTGGAATTATAGGCTTAAGTAGCCATATTTGTTAGGTCAGCCCAGGCTCCCAAAATGGAGTCACCAAGGACATCAGGATGGCGATAGAGACACAAGGAAGTGGATTATCCACATTCCTCAAGAAACTGCCCAGCCATTATCCCTTTCTATCCTAACAATGCCCCCAGGTCATGGTTTCCTGTACCCTTATCTTGTAAGTCACCTGGTCACTATTCTGGTGTCACACCCTGGCTATCTTAGCTCTCCCCTAAAGGAATCTTTCTTATTAAGCTTTTTCCCTTCCTCACCTTCCACAAACTGAAGAAGCCCTAAAAAGCCTACTACCTACAAACTCAGGTTGGCTATATTCTTCTCGTGAGAGTCAGTCCTGGCAGCTTGTGCTTTTCCTGAATAAAAGCTTTCATCTTTGTCTCAGAGTGGTCTCTGTGGTCTTGGTCACTCCCAAACCTTAAAATATCCAACTTTAAAAAACATATTTTCAGCTGGGCATGGTGGCACATACCTTTAATCCCAGCACTCAGGAGGCAGGGATAAGAGGATCACCATGAGTTCAAGACCACCCTGACATGACATAGAGAATTCCAGGACAGCCTGGGTTAGAGCGAGCCATAACTAGAAAAATCAAAAAATCAAAAAAAAAAAAAAAAAACCCAAGAGGTTGGAAGGATAGCTTAGCAGTTAAGGCACTTGCCTGTAGAACCAAAGGACTCAGGTTCGATTCCCCAGGACCCACGTAAGCCAGATGCACAAGGTGGCACATGTTGTCTGGAGTCCGTTTGCAATGGCTGGAGCCATGGCATGCCCATTCTCTCTCTCCCTCCATATCTCTTTCTCTCTCAAATAAATAAATAAATAAAAAAAAATATTAAAAAGAAATAAAAAATAAGCTGAGCATCATGTTACCAGCCTTTAATCCCAGCATTCGGGGGCAGAGGTAGGAGGATTGCTGTGAGTCCAGGCCAGCCTGCGACTACATAGTGAAGTCCAGGTCAGCGTGGGCTAGAGTGAAACTCTACCTGGAAAAACCAAAATCAATCAATAAATAAATAAAATTTAAAAACCACCCCCCAACCATACTTTAATTTATTTATTTGCAAGGAGGGAGAGAATGGACACATCAGGGCCTCTTGCCACTGCAAACAAACTCTAAACACATGTACCACTTTGTTCATCTGTTTTTTTTTTTTGAGGTAGGGTCTCACTCTAGCACAGGCTGACTTGGAATTCACTCTATAGTCTCAGGGTGGCCTCGAACTCATGGCCATTCTCCTACCTCTGCCTCCCGAGTGCTGAGATTAAAGGCGTGTGCCACCATACCTGGCTGTTCATCTGGTTTAATGTGAGTATTGGAGACCCAAACCCAGTGGCTAGAGGCCCTGGCACATCCATTCTCAATCTCTCTCTCTCATAAATAAATAAATAATAACTAAATAAATAAGTGTTCTAAAAAATCTGGGCTGGAGAGATGGCTTAGTGGTTAAGTTACTTGCCTGCAAAGCCAAAGGACCTAGGTTCAACTCCCCAGGACCCACATATGCCAGATACACAATGTGGTGCATGTGTTTGGAGTTTGTTTGCAGTGACTAAAGACCCTGGCCCACCCATTATCTCCCCTTCTATCTGCCTCTTTCTCTCTCAAATAAAATATTTTTTTAAAAATCCTCTTTTAGAGCCAGGCATGGTGGCACATGCCTTTAATCCCCGTACTTGGGAGGCAGAGGTAGGAGGATCACCATGAGTTTGAGGCCACCCTGAGACTACATAGTTAATTCCAGGTCAGCCTGGACCAGAGTGAAACCTTACCTCGAAAAACCAAAAAAAAAAAAAAAAAAAAAAAAAAAAATCCTCTTTTAGGGCTGGAGAGATGGCTTAGTAGTTAGGGCATTTTTCTGTGAAGCCAAAGGTCCCAGGTTCAATTCCCCAGGACCCACATAAGCCAGATGCACAAGGTGGCATATGCATCTGGAATTCATTTACAACTGCTGAATGCCCTGGCATGCCTAGTCTCTCTCTCTCTCTTGCAAATAAATAAAATAAAATAAATGAAAAAAAAAATCCCCTTTTAGTAGCATTACCAAACTGCCATTCTCAAAAGGCTCCATGGCAGATCATATAAATGCTGTATAAAGTAAAATAAATAATTTTATCTATTTATTTATCTATTTTTAAAATTTATTTGAGAGAGAAGGAGGCAGATAGAGAATTAATGGGCACACCAGGGCCTCCAGCCACTGTAGTTAAACTCCAGATGTATGCGCCACCTTGGGCATCTGACTTACATGGGTACTGGGGAACTGAACCTGGGTCCTTTGGCTTTGCAGGCAAGCATCTTAACTCCTAAGCCATCTCTCCAGCCCAAAACAAACAATTTTTTTCCTTTTGGTTTTTCAAGGTAGGGTTTCTTTCTAGCCTAGGATGACTTGGAATACACTATATTGTTTCAGGGTGGCCTTGAACTCACAGTGATCCTCTACCTCTGCCTCCCAAGTTCTGGGATTAAAGGCATGTGCCACCACCCCCAGCTAAAATAAATAATTACAAAAAATTGGAGACTTCCAGGTAAGATGGCAGCATAGAAACCATGCCAAACCAGCCCAGGGAGGGATTTAAGCAATACCACAGCAAATACACTCTTCTTCTGAAAAGTGCAGGAGTATAGGTTTTTCTTAGACTCAGTGGAGAAGCAGGAGAGAGCAAGATCCACCAGAAAGGAGGAAAATGGCCAGAATCCCACTGAGGAGCTTGCGGCCCTAATCCGCGTGATCCATGCACCTGGCACCACCCACCAGGTGTGCTGAGTAGTGGCAGCAGAGACCAAACAAGGGGACTTTCCAACCAGTCCACTAGAATGTCTGCTTAGCAAGCAAACTCAACACCTAAGATTACTTCTGGTGTTGGATTGGGGTATAAAAGCTACACTTGGTACCTTAAACTCATATCCTGAAAGTATATAAAAGGTGGATCACCACATCTAAGAATACTGCAGATAAGTAGAAAACCCAAGCATCAAATCAATTCAGGAGGCAAAAGTCACTATATTATAATACAAGAAACACAAAGAATCATGACAATTCAATCCCACCAAAAATTATAAATCCATCAGAAATGAGACTATTTTAGATGAAATGCCTGACAAAGATTTCAAAAGAATGATTATATCTATACTCAAAGAAATGAAAGAAGAATAAAAGGATTCAAAGAAGAAAACAAACTCCTGAAGGAGAACACAGGAAACCAGCTTAATGAAATAAAAAGGTCATTACAGGACATGAGTAAGGACATAGAAATAATGAAGAAAAACCAGGCTGAAATCCTAGCTCTGAAGAACACAGTCAGTGAAATAAAAAACTCTGTGGAAAGTCTCACCAGTAGAATGAATGAAGGAGAGGACAGAATATCTAAACTAGAAGACCTAATACAGTCCAACAAAGAGAAAGACAAGCTAATAGAAAGGCATGAATGGGATTCCAACACATCTGGGACACTATGAAAAGATCAAACATAAGAATTCAGGGTATAGTAGAAGGAGAAGAATTTCAACCCAAAGGCTTAGTAGGCATTTTCAACAAAATCATAGAAGAAAAAATTCCCCAAACTGGGAAAGAAATGCCAATGCAGATACAAGAAGCTTTTAGAACACCAAACAGACAAAACATGGAAAGAACCTTTCCTTACCATGTTATAATTAAACTACTAAACACACAAACCAAAGAAAGCATATTGAAAGCAGTTACAGAGAAAAAGCAAGTTACCTACAAAGGCAAGCCCATCAGAATGACAGCAGATTACTCAACACAAACTTTAAAAGCCAGAAGGGCTTGGAATGATGTATTCCAAGTTCTGAAAGATAAAAACTGTCAAATAAGATTAATTTATCCTGCAAAACTATCTATACAAATTGATGGAGAAATAAGGACATTCCACAACAAAAACAGGCTAAAGGAATTTATGACAACTAAACCAGCTCTACAGAAAATACTTGAAGAAATCCTTCACACTGAAGAGAAAGCAAAACACACAGAGGAGGAAATAGGAAAAAATAAACCATACTCAAATAACAGTTAAAACAGTAAGTAAAGGGAAAACAGGAAGCACTACAAAACAAGAAGAATGGAGAGAATAAATACATACTTTTCAATGGTAACTCTTAATATCAGTGGCCTAAATACCCCAACCAAAAGACACAGGCTTGCAGACTGGATTAAAGGTAGGATCCTACCATCTGTTTCCTCCAGGAAATTCATCTCTCAATAAAAGATAGACACTGTCTTAGGGTGAAAGGACAGAAAATGGTATTTCAAGCAAATGGGCCTAGGAAACAAGAAGGGGTTGCTATCCTAATATCTGACAGGATAGACTTCAAACCAACATCAGTGAGGAAAGATAAAGAAGGTCATTTTCTTTTTGGAGAGAGACAGAGAGAGACAGAGAGAGATGGAGAGGAAGACAGATAGAGATGGGCACACCAGCAGCCTCTGAGCTGCTGCGAATGAAATCCAGATGTGTGTGCCCCCTTGTGGTCAAGTGCAGCATTGCACCCTTGCATTACTTTGCATCTGGCTAAACATGGGACCTGGAGATTGGAACCACTGGAGATTGGAACCAGCATTCTTAGGCTTAGGAGGCAAGCGCCTTAACTGCTAAGCCATCTCTCCAGCCCAAGAAGGTCCTTTTATACTGATTAAAGGAACACTCCAACAGGAGGACATTATAATCCTAAACATATATGCACCTAACATGGGGGCTCCCAATTTCATCAAACAAACACTATTAGACTTAAGGTCAGAGATAACACCAAACACAGTTGTAGAGGGTGACTTCAATACACCACTCTCAATTGACAGGTCATCCCAGCAAAAAATAAGCAGAGAGAAATTTGGATTAAATGATGTCATGGAACAAATGCACCTAACAGATATATGCAGAACATTTCATCCAAATGCTGCAGAATATACATTTTTCTTTTTTTAAAATTCAAACATTTATTATGGTTTTCATTTTATAAAAATATATTTTTTCAAGGGAGAATATTAAATATTTCATGCTAGGAAGACCTTGTTATTAAGAACCTTTCCCCTGTAGTAACTTCCTCCAGTTCATACATTCATGAGTGCAGGGCAGAGTACACACATAAACATCCACACACACTGCCTCGAGGGCTGGGGAAGACAAAATTATGGCCACACATGCTTAGGCCTCTGGTGGACTCATCCTAATTGCTCAACAAGAGAGCAAATGGCTCAATTACCTCTTTGTTCTCCCTACAGAGACTGAGAACCCTAAATGCAACCTTTAACAGTAGGAGGCATCTGTTTGAGGATGAGGGTATGCAAAGTGGGAGAAGGGATGGAGACAATTTTGGCTAGAGCTATTAGTCACTGCAAGAGGCCAGGAGATGTAGGGTGGCATCCATGGTTAGGCGGGGAAGAAATGGTGCTCTGGCATGGCTTAGAGTTCCTAATAACAAGGGTTAATACAGCAATAGGAAACGGATCATTTTTGGGAAGTGAGGAAAAGGCATTAAGAAAAAAATATGCATTTGGAATTTTTACTTTGTTTGCCTCTCTACACTGTGTCACTAAATAGATCTCTGCGCTTTCACACATCCTTGTCCAGTAAAGCTTCAGGCCACCAGAATACACATTTTCTCCACTCGCCATACATTACCCCTCATATCAGCATTGGTGCACTAGACTCTGTAAAAATTTTTCAGTCACACTTTTTTTAAAAACTTGAGTCAATATAAACCTTGTTCAAAATGTTATGAAAAAAATGTACATGTTTATACAAGGTAGGTTGTGACAGGATACTGGGGATTCTTCCCACTTGGAGGCAGTTGGAGTCTCAGATGTTTGTGTCTGTCTCCTCCCACCACACTTCCCACCCAGTCCCCCAGGAACCAGCAGCACCCTGCCCCTTAGTGAGTGCACACACAGCTGTATTTCCTGTGGAAGTAGCTAGTCGACCTTTGCCATTTTCTCCACACCCCTGGCTGGAGGAAGGAACCAGGATCAGTCAGGCCCTTTCCCTTGCAATTGTTTGCCCCTGGGCCAGAGCAAAGGGATGGTGCTCTGTACAGGTAGAGTCCAAGAAGGTGTCCGCTCATCATGTCATTGCTATTCATGCCATAAGTGGAACTCTTCATTGAGTTGTTGACTTCTTGACAGAATGCTGACAAGTTCTGGGTGAACCTGTCTCTGTTTTTTGTTAGAACATTCTGCTCAATGCCTTCCATTAGATTCTCAAAGCACAGATGCATGGCTGCTGCTTCTCTGGTGGCTGGCTATTGACGATACTGTTTCTCAGGTCAGAAAAATACTTTTCATTTAGTAGTATCAAGCCAAGTAGAGGCCGAGATATGGACCACTGTTTCCTACAGTCTTCAAAGATGATGATGTTCAGCACCGTGGACAGCATCTGCTGGATCATCTCTGGATGCTGCTGCATAATGTGCAGAAAGCGGTCACTCTACTGGTTCAGGGGTGTTGTCTTCTTCTTGGTGTGGCGTGACAGCTGTTTGAAGAGTTATGTAACGATGTGGTCCAGACAGAAGCAGCAACCTGTGCTTACCATTGTGTCAAGTGCAGTAAGTCCTTGTCCAGGGCTGCCACCGTTGCTGCTGCCACTGCAGAATATACATTTTTCTCAGCAGCACATGGAACATTCTCTAAAATAGAACATATGTTAGGACACAAATCAGATCTTAACAAATACAGGAAAATTGAAATAATCCCTTGTAGTCTATCTGACCACAATGGGATTAAACTGCAAATCAGCAACAAGAGCATACAGGAATTCATGAAGACTTAAACAGTATACTATTGAATGATGATTGTGTCATTAAAGAAATCAAAAAGGAAATCAATAAATTCGTAGAATCAAATGATGATGAGAATACAACTTACCAAAACCTTTGGGACACAATGAAGGCAGTCCTAAGAGGGAAATTTATAGCTCTAAGTGCCTATATTAAGAAATTAGAGTGTTCACAAGTAAACAATTTAATGGTTCACTTTAATGCCTTGGAAAAAGAAGAAAAAGGCAAACCAGGGGGCTGGAGAGATGGCTTAGCGGTTAAGGCACCTGCCTCCTAAGCCTAAGAAGAATGCTGGTTCCAATCTCCAGTGGTTCCAATCTCCAGGTCCCACGTTTAGCCAAATGCAAAGTGACACAAGGGTGCAATGCCACACTTGACCACAAGGGGGCACACACATCTGGATTTCATTCACAGCAGCTGAGAGGCTGCTGGTGCACCCATCTCTATCTGTCTTCCTCTCCCTCTCTCTCTGTCTCTCTCCAAAGAAAGAAAGAAAGAAAGAAAGAAAGAAAGAAACAAAGAAAGAAAGGGAGAAAGGCAAACCAAAAATCTTGGATTGGAAGAATCAATATTGTAAAAATATCAATCTTACAAAAGCAATCTACACATTTAATGCAATCCCCATTAAAATTCTAATAATAAAGATTAGGCAAAAATTAATGAAATAGAAACCAAAAAACAATCCAAAGAAGCAATGAAACAAAGAGTTGATTCTTTGAAAGGATAAACAAGATTGATAAACCCTTAGCAAATCTGACCAGAAAAAAGAGAGAAGAGACAAAAAATAATAAAATTAGAGATGAAAAAGGCTGGAGAGATGGCTTAGAGGTTAAGGCGCCTGCCTCCTAAGCCTAAGAACGCTGGTTCCAATCTCCAGGTCCCATGTATAGCCAGATGCAAAGTGATGCAAGGGCACAATTCTGCACTTGACCACAAGGGGGCGCACACATCTGGATTTCATTCTCAGCAGCTGAGACACTGCTGGCATGCCCATCTCTGTCTTCCTCTCCCTCTCTCTCTCTCTCTCCAAAAAAATTTAAAAATTAAAAATAAAAAAAAAGGCACCATTTCAAAAGATACCAAAGAAATTCAGAAAACTATAGGGACATACTTTAAGAATACATATTCCTCTAAGTTTGAAAATCTGAAAGAAATGGACAATTTTCTTAATTTACATTACCTACCAAATTAAATCAAGATGAGATAAACCATTTAAATAGACCAATAATCAGTATGGGGATCCAAGCAGTTATAAAAAGTCTCCCAACTAGGGCTGGAGAGATGGCTTAGTGGTTAAACGCTTGCCTATGGAGCCTAAGGACCCCGGTTCGAGGTTCAATTCTCCAGGACCCACGTAAGCCAGGTGCACAAGGGGGTGCACGCATCATTTGCAGCGGCTGGAGGCCCTGGCACACCCATTCTCTCTCTCTCTACCTGCCTATTTCTGTCTCTCTCTCTCTCAAATAAATAAATAAAATATTAAAAAAAAAGTCTCCCAACTAAAAAAAGTCCAGGCCCAGATGGATTCACTGGTGAATTTTACTAACACCACTGCTTCTCAAATTTTTCCATAAAATAGAAACAGAAGGAATTCTACTGAACTCCTACTATGAAGCCAGCATAACCCTAATACCAAAACTGGACAAAGACAGAACAAAAAAATAAAATTACAGACCAATCTCCCTCATGAACATAGATGCAAAAATTCTAAACAAAATATTGGCAAACATAATACAAGAACATATCAGAAAGATTATTCACACCGACCAAGTAGGCTTTTTCCCAGAGATGCAGGGATGATTCAACATACCCAAATTGATAAATGTAATACACCATATAAATGGTCAGAAGGACAAAAATCACATGATCAACTCAATAGATGCAGAGAAGGCATTTGACAAAATCCAACATCCCTTTATGGTGAAAGTATGACAGAAACTGGGAATAGAAGGAACATATCTCATCATAATAAAAGCTATTTATGACAAACCTACAGTCAACATGATATCAAATGGGGAAAAACTTGAAACTTTTCCACTAAATTCAGGAGCAAGACAAGGGGGTCCACTTTCCCCACTTTTACTTAATATAGTACTGGAAGTCTTAGCTATGGAAATAAGGCAAGAGATGGATACAAATTGGGAAGGAAGAAATCAAATTATCATTATTTGCAGATGATATGATTCTATACATAAAAGACCCTAAAGACTCTATCAGCTGATAAATACTTTTTGCAATGTAGCAGGATACAAAATAACACACAGAAATCAGTAGCCTTCCTAAAAGCTAACAACAAACATGCAGAGGATGAAATCAGGGAATCTCTCTCATTCACAATTGCTTAAAAAAAATAAATAAAGTACCTTGGAATAAACTTAACCAAGGAAGTGAAGGACCTCTACAATGAAAACTTTAAAGCACTCAAGTGGAGCCAGGTGTCGTGGCACATGCCTTTAGTTCCAGCACTTAGGAGACAGAAGTAGGAGGATCACTGTGTGTTCAAGGCTACCCTGAGACTACAGTGAATTTCAGGTCAGCCTGGACTAGAGCGAAACCCTAGCTCAAAAAACCAAACCAAAGGGCTGGAGAGATGGCTTAGCGGTTAAGGCGCCTGCCTGCTAAGCCCAAGAACACTGGTTCCAATCTCCAGCAGTTCCAATCTCCAGGTCCCACGTTTAGCCAGATGCAAAGTGATGCAAGGGCACAATGCTGCACTTGACCACAAGGGGGCTCACACATCTGGATTTCGTTCACAGCAGCTGAGAGACTGCTGGTGTGCCCATCTCTATCTGTCTCCCTCTCCCTTTCTCTCTCTGTCTGTCTCTCTGTCTGTATCTCTCTCCAAAAATAAATAATAAAATAATAATAATAATAAATAAATTTTAAAAAACCAAAGCAAACCAAAGCAAACCAAAACAAACAACAACAACAAAAACTCAAGCAGGAAATTACAGAAGACGCAAGGAAATGGAAAGACATCCCATATTCTTGGATTGGAAGAATCAATATTGTAAAAATGTCAATCTTGCCAAAAGCAATCTACACATTTAATGCAATCTCCATTAAAATTCCAGAAATAGAAAAAACAATCCTAAAATTCATCTGGGAGCACAAAAAACCTCAAATAGCCAGAACAATTTTGAGCAACAAAAATCAGGCTGGTGGTATCACCATACCCAATTTTAAGTTATATTACAAAGCTTTTAAAGTTATATTACAAAGCCATAGTAACAAAAACAGCATGGTACTGGCACAAAACAGATGTAGATCAATGGAACAGAATAGAGGACTCAGATATTAATCCAGGCAGCTACAGCCATCTGAGTTTTGACAAAAATGCTAAAAATATTCATTGGAGAAAAGATAGCTTCTTCAACAAGTAGTGCTGTGAAAACTGGATATCTATATATAGAAGGATGAAAATAGATCTTTGTCTCTCTCCCTGTACAAGAATCAAGTCCAAATGGATCAGGGACCTTAATATCAGACCTGAAACTCTGAAACTGCTAGAGGAAAAGGTAGGGGGAAACCCTTCAACATATTGGCATAGGCAATGACTTTCTGAATATAACCCCAATTGCTCAGGAAATAAAACCACTAATCAACAACTGGAATCTCATGAAATTACAAAGCTTTTGTACAGCAAAGGACACTGTGAATATAACAAAGAGACAACCTAAAGAATGGGAGAAAATCTTTGCCAGCTATACATTTGACAGAGAATTAATATCCAGAATATACAAAGAACTAAAAAAACCCAGAACAATAAGAAATCAAACAACCCAATTAAAAAGTGGGCTATGGAGCAAGGCATGGTGGTATACACCTTTAATCCCAGCACTAAGGAGGCAGAGGTAGGAGGATTGCCATGAATTCAAGGCCACCCTGAGACTACATAGTGAATTCTAGGTCAGCCTGGGCTACAGTGAGACCCTCACTCACCCCCCTACCCCCAAAAAGGCTATGTAACTAAATAGAGAGTTCTCAGAAGAAATACAGATAGCATATAAACATCTAAAAAAGCATTTTTTTTTGTTCTATCTTTGTCCTGTTTTGGTATCAGGGTGATGCTGGTTTCATAAAAGGAGTTTGGTAGGGTTCCTTCCTTTTCTATTTCATGGAAAAGTTTGAGATGCATTGGTGTTAGATCTCCCATGAAGGTCTGGTAAAATCCATCAGTGAATCCATCTGGGCCTGGAGTTTTTTTTTTTTTTTAGTTGGGAGATTATTTATAACTGCTTGGATCCCCATACTTGTTATAGGTCTATTTAAGTGGTTAATCTTGTCTTGATTTTTTTAAGGTCAGAACAGGCTCCCAAAATGGAGTCACCAAGGACATCAGGATGGCGACAGAGACAAGTGGATTATCTACATTCCTCAAGAAACCACCTGGCTATTATTCCTTCCTTGCCTAACAATGCCCCCAGGTCGTAGTTTCCTGCCTGGTAACTATTCTGGTTTCACACTCTAGCTATTTGAAATGGCTAATGTAAGCCGGGCATGGTGGCACATGCCTTTAATCCCAGCATTCGTGAAGCAAAGGTAGGAGGATCGCCATGAGTTCAAGGCCACCCTGAGATTACATAGTGAATTCCAGGTCAGCCTGGGCTAGAGTGAGACCCTATCTTGAAAAAACCGAAAAATGAGAAAAAAAAAAAAAAAGAAATGGCTAATGTAAAGAACAAACAAGTTCTTTTCCCTTTCTTACCTTCCCCCAACTGAAAGCCCTATAAAGCCCACTATCTATAAACTCAGGCTGGCTGTGTTCTGCTCTTGAGAGTCAGTCCTGGAAGCTTGTGCTTTTCATGAATAAAAGATTTCATGTTTGCCTCAGAGTGGTCTGTGTGGTCTTGGTCACTCCCAAATTTTACAGATTTAATTTAGGTAGGTCATATAAATCAAGGAAATCATCCATTTCTTTCAGATTTTCAAACTTAGTGGATTATATGTTCTTAAAGTATGTCCCTATGACTTTATGAATTTTTCTGGTATCTGTTGTAATGGTGACTTTTTCATTTCTGATTTTATTAATTTGTGTCTCTTCTCTCTTTCTTTTGGTCAGATTTTCTAAGGGTTTATCCTTTCAAAGAACCAACTCTGTTCCACTGATTCTTTGGATTTTTTTTTTTTTTTTGGTTTCTATTTCATTAATTTCTGCCCTAATCTTTATTATTTCTTCCCATCTACTGATTTTTGGTTTGCTTTGTTCTTTTTCTTTTTCTTTCTTTCTTTCTTTCTTTCTTTCTTTCTTTCTTTCTTTCTTTCTTTTTTTTTCAAGGGAGGGTCTCACTCTGGTCCAGGCTGACCTGGAATTAGCTATGTAGTCTCAGGGTGGCCTCGAACTCATGGCGATCCTCCTACCTCTGCCTCCTGAATACTGGGATTAAAGGCGTGCACCACCACACCTGGAGCTTTGTTCTTTTTCTAAGGCCTTAAGGTGAAGCATTAAATTGTTTACTTGTGACCTTTCTAATTTCCTTTCCTTTTCTTTTGTTTTTCTTTTTTCTTTTTCTTTTTGTTTTTTTTGTTTTGTTTTGTGTTTTTGAGGTAGGGTCTTGCTCTAGCTCAGGCTGACCTGGAATTAACTATGTAGTCTCAGGATGGCCTCAAACTCATGACAATCCTCCTACCTCTGCACTACCACATCCAGCTCTAATTTCTTTTCTTTTTGTTTCTTTTCTTTTTTTAAAAAAATTTATTTATTTGCAAGGAGAGAGAGAGGGAGGGAGAGAGAGAGAGAGAGAGCTACAAGAGAGGCAGACAGAGAGAGAATGGGCATACCAGGGCATCCAGTCACTGCCAACGAACTCCAGATGCATGCAGCCCCTTGTGCATCTGGCTTATGTGGGCCTGGAGAATTGAACTGGGATCCTTTGGCTTCACAGGCAAACACCTTAACCACTAACCCATCTCTCCAGTCCTCTAATTTCTTAATATAGGCACATGAAGCTATAAATTTTCCTCTTAGGACTGAGTGATGCTTAAGTTTGTATCAACTTGATCTGTTTAGGAATTCACAGACATTCCTCATAAGTGGGTCTCTGAGGTTGATTCCAGGAAGGATTAACTAAAGAAGGAATCCTTCCTCCAGGATGAGCCCTTCCCCCAGAGTGGATGGGCCCCTCTCAGAGAGGGGGGCTTTATCTAAGGAAGCTCTGGGAAGGAGAGGATCCCCTCCTCCCACCTGGCTGCCCATGCTGCTTGCTGCTTTACAGCGTGGACTGAAGAGCAGTGGCTCTTCAGGAAGCCTCCAGGCCTTCAGTGCCAGATTGGGACTGCTGAGGCATCCAGTCTCGTGGACTGAGCAGCTACTGGGTTCCTTGACTCTCAGGCCTGCAACCTGCTATTGTTGGACTGTCATAAGCTAACCCAATAAATTCCCTTTTAATACAATGCATTCTACCATTTCTGTTCCTGTAGAGAATCCTGACTAATACAGACTGCCTTCATTGTGTCCCAAAGGTTTAAATTTTTTTTTGTTTATATTTATTTATTTATTTATTTATTTATTTATTTATTTATTTGAGAGCCACAGACAGAGAAAGACGGGGAGGGAGGGAGGGAGGGAGGGAGGGGAAGGAGAGAGAGAATGAGAGAGACAGAGAGAGAGAATGGGCGCACTAGGGCCTCCAGACACTGCAAATGAACTCCAGATGCATGAACCACCTTGTGCATTTGGCTTAAGTGGATCCTGGGGAAAAGCCTTGAACTAGGGTCCTTGGGCTTCACAAGCAAGTGCTTAACTGCTAAGCCATCTCTCCAGGCCAGTCCCAAAGGTTTTGATATATTGTGTTGTCATTATCATTTGAATTTATGAATTTTTTGATTTCCTTCTTGAGTTCTTCATTGACCCATTCATCATTTAGTAGTGCAATTAATTAATTTGACAGAGACAGAGAAAGAGGCAGACAGAGTGAGTATGGCTATGCCAGGGCCTCCTGCCACTGCAAGTGATGCAAGCACCAGTTTGTGTATCTGGCTTTATGTGGACACTGGGGAATTGAATCCTGGTCATCAGGCTTTGCAAGCAAATGCCTTTAACCACTGAGCCATCTTCTCCAGCCCCAAGGGACTTTTAAAAACCATTTAAAACATTTTTTGGGGTTTGGAGAGATGGCTTAATGGTTAAGGCGTTTTCCTGCAAAGCCAAAGGATCCCAGTTCTACTCTTCAGGACCCATGTAAGCCAGATGCACAAGGTGGCGCATGTATCTGGAGATTGTTTGCAGTGGTTGGAGGCCCTAGTGTGCCCATCCTCTCTCTCTCTCTGACTCTTTCTCTCTCTCTCAAGTAAATGAATAAAATATATTAAAAAGCATTTTTTGATTTTTTTATTTTTACTTATTTATCTGAGAGAAAGACAGAGGGCAGGGGTGGGGGGGGGAGAGGAATGGGTGCCCCTGGGCCTCCAGCCACTGCAAATGAACTCCAGATGCATGTGCTACCTAGTGTAGCTGGCTTACATGGGTACTGGGAAATCAAACCTGGGTTCTTTGGCTTTGCAAGCAAGCACCTTAACTGCTAAGTCATCTCTCCAGCCCCCAGGGAACCTTTTTTTTTGGGGGGGGGGTTTTCGAGGTAGGGTTTCACTCTAGCTCAGGCTGACATGGAATTCACTATGTAGTCTCAGGCTGGCCTTGAACTCAAGGTGATCCTCCTACCTCTGCCTCCCGAATGCTGGGATTAAAGGCATGTGCCACCATGCCCAGCTGGAAGCTTTTTTTTTTTAATTTAATTTTACTTTTTTAGTGACAGCTTCCATACTTATAGACAATAAACCATGATCATTTCCCCTCCTCCATTTTCCCCTTCACAAATCCACACTCCATCATATCCCCTCCCTCTCTCCTTTAGTCTCTCTTTTATTTTGATGTCATCATCTTTTTCTCCTATTATGAGGGTCTTGTGAAGGTATTGCTAGGCACTGCGAGGTCATGTATAGTGAGGCCAAGTTCTGTCTGGACAGTTGCATTGTAAGGAGTCATACCCTTCCTTTGGCTCTTGCCTTCTTTCTGCCACCTCTGCAATGGACCCTGAGCCTTGGAAGGTGTGATAGAGATGTTTCAGTGCTGAGCACTCCTCCATCACTTCTTCAGCACTATGTTGCCTTTTGGGTCATCCCAGTGATCACTGTCATCTGAAAAGAGAAGCTTCTCAAACCAAAAATGAGAGTAGCATTAGTATATGGGTATGAACATTAAGAAAAGTGCTTATAGGGCAGTTTAGTGGGCATAGTATATGCCTTTAGTCAGACAAGAGCAGGCATTACACTCCTAAGGCTCATGACCTCCAACACGGGCTTTTTTTTTTTTTGAGAGAGACAGAGAGAGAGGGAGAGGAAGACAGATAGAGATGGGCACACTAGCAGCCTCTCAGCTGCTCTGAACGAAATCCATATGTGTGCACCCCCTTGTGGTGAAGTGCAGCATTGTGCCCTTGCGTCACTTTGCATCTGGCTAAAAGTGGGACCTGGAGATTGGAACCGGTGTTCTTAGGCTTAGGAGGCAGGTGCCTTAACCGCTAAGCCATCTCTCCAGCCCCATCATAGGCTTTTAATTAAGTTTTCAGTACCAAGAATATATTCCCTCCCATAGAGCAGGTCTCCAGTCCAATTAGCAGTTGGTTTCCCCCATAACAGATATGCCACTATTGCACCCATTTGGTCATTTAGCCTGGCTGACCAAACTTGATGCTTGCAGTGTCTACTGTTTTCACAGCTGATGACGTCTGTCTCCCATAGGGCTGCATGCAGTGCAGCTTCTTCCAGCTTTCTGTCCACTGATCTACAGGGAGGAGGTTTCACCTTGGTGACCTTGCAGCTTAGGCATGTGGAGTCTTCAGCAATAGGGTCTTATCTATTCCAAGGAATATTTTTTAATGGTGGCCGTACAGGTTCCTCTGCTTGGCCAAAGACTGCTCCAGGATTTCCTTGTCTCTACCCTGAGCTACTGGATAACAAACACCCCTCACCGACAGGAAAAATGAACTGCCACTTTTGGGGATTGGGCTATACTCAACTTGGAAAAGTCACTAAGTAAATCCTAGCATTTGAGCAGAGAAAAGACATAGGATAAGTTTCTACCTGGGAAGGGCCCCTGACCACTCTGGTCCCTACTTCTACCTTCCCTTGGGCTTCTTTCTTTTGGGGGTCTTCTAGTGCTCAGGGCATGCCCTTCTCCTGCAGGATTCCACACAAAGTCCCCTTTGAGAAGGTGCCTTCACAAAGAACCACACAGCTACTGGCTCAGAAGCCCACCTATGCTTACCTGTCTCAGCAAAATGGACCCCCTGTGTCTCATCTGGTTCCTCACAGAGGACGTCACCGAGCTATGGCCCAGTATATCCCACCGGCAGAACCTCAGTCACCCGTCTGCACCCCAAAGGCAAGAGCAGTGAAGGGTTAATGACTCTCCCTGAAAACTAGAAGGAACTAAAGAGCTAATAACTGTTCCTAAGACTAAAATGCCTTGAAGACCTGACACCTCCCCTGATAGATGTACTCACCTTAGCACAGATGGCCTTGAAGGACCAGAGACCATCTGAGTATCCTCCCTTAGACAATCCTGGCTGAAGAAGCCTATTCTGAACAAAGGCACAAACAGCTACAAGTTCCTTACCTACTGCACCTGGTACAGTTTGTTTCTTAGGATCCGCCTTACAAGTCTGAACCCCAGCCTGGCTCAGTGCTTCAGCCTTCATCCCGCAGGAAGGGTGCTTCCCCTTGCTGTACCTCTCAATAAACAGTCTGTCTGTAGATATCAAATCTGGTGTTCTCTTTCACTTTTCTCTTACACTTTCCTTATAAGCAGCTAGGAAGGGGAACACATTTTGATTTTATATTAGCGTGCAGGGACTAAAAGGACTATGAACATCCATAACTGCTAAGTGTCCCCATTCACACACCTACTTCTACCTCTTTCTAACAGCACGGAGTCCTTCTCTGTTCATTTACTGTGTTTAACTAATGTTGAAGACTGCTCCCAGGAAGGGGGAAGCCGCTGTTTCTCATGGACTTCCGGCTAGGTGTGCCCCATCTTTTTAAGCAGAAAGTTGAGTATTTCCTAATGGTCAAGGGTCCAAGCTCTGGAATGAGGCAAGAGAATGGAATTCTGCACTGTTAATAACCAGCTATTTGTTCACTAGCAAGCTATTTAATCTCTCAGTTTTTACTAATTATAGTACCTACTGAATTGAGTCATTGTAAAGAAAGAATGGAATAGGGCACAAAAGAACTGCATGTTTCCAGGCTCATAATCCATGCTCATTAAGTGGTAAGCATGATTACAATAAACATTAACTGCTTTTCCAATTTGAGGAACATCTCTAGCTCACAATTTCTTTGTAGAATAGAGAAAACAGAGTTAACCACTACTTATTTAAGTAGATAACTCTTCCTTCTGATAAATTACTGGCCCCACCCTTTCCTCTTAGGGCCCCTTTAATGACTCCTTAGCTGCTCCTGAGGAAGCTACTGAGGAAGTCAGTGGGTTCCTATCTGTGGTCTTAAGGAGGGGTCATTGCACTTGATGTTTGCTTGCCTGGAACAAAGGTGCTCCACAGAATGCTGACCAAGCTGGGCATTATGGCACACACCTTTAATCCCAACACTTGGGAGGCAGAGGCAGGAGGATTGTCATGAGTTTGAGGCCACACTGAGACTACATAGTGAATTCTAGGTCAGCTTGAGCTAGAGCGAGACCATATCAAAAACAAAAAAACCAAACAATCAAGTAAAACAGAATGGAGAATGAAACCCTACCTAAAAAAAAAAATGGGTGTGTGTGTGTAGGGGGTGAAAAACCAGAATGCTGACCAAGCATGGGCTCTGGGTCTGAGACAGACAGAGTGCCTTGTGTCATATGACCCTCACTTAGCCTCTTTGAGCTGCAGCTGTGGTGGGCGGTCCCCTGATTCAGCTGGGCCCCATGCTAGAGGCCTGTCTCTGTATTCCATCACCTGACAGAAATGTGAGAGAGGAGACATAATGTTTTGAGGGCAGTTCAGTCATGAGGAACTCGTGTCAGTGGCCAGCTTCCTGTCCCTTCTGAGCTGTGTGCTACAGTACTTCAGAGGGTCTCTGGCAGGACTAAGTCCTGCATCAGTAGCTAATTTAACACATTTTGGCATTCTCTCCTACCCTGATGCAGTTTTGCCTCTCTTCCTCCCGATCTCTGAGACACACCCTCCACAGCTCCAAGCTAGGTCTCAGGCCCTGTTTTCAGAGGAACTCAATCTAAGATCCGCCCTCTGCTCTGTTTCCTCTTCATTGTTTCTCTGTGAATGTCTTTGTGATCAGGACCTCTATCTGCAGGGAAAGAGGAGGGGAAAGAAAGTAACCAGAACTGGATACAAGCACCGTAGAGCTGGGACCAGATGTGCTCTGGTGCATAGGATGTGCTAGGCACTCATTTGTCACCTCATTTAAGTTTTCGCATGAACTTGTGTGGTAGGATATTATTAGTCCCATTTTATGGGTGAAGTGTGTAAGAAAGCTTGGATGTGTTGGTGCACACCTGTAATCTCAATGCTCAAGAGGCTGATACAGGAGGATCACTGTGAGCTCAAGGTCAGCCTGAGCCATCCAGTGAATTCTAGGTTAGCTTGGTTTACATAACAACATGGTGACTTAAGAAATAAAAAGGGTAAAGATGGGCTGGAGTGTTGGCTCCGTGGTTAAAAGTGCTTGCCTGCGAAGCTAAAGGAGCCAGGTTCGATTCTCCAGTGCCCACATAAGCCAGATGCACAAGGTGGCACATGTGTCTGGAGTTCATTTCCAGGGGCTAGAGGCCTTCGTGTACCCATAGTTTCTGTATCTGCCCCTCTCTCCCTCTCTTAAATAAATATATAAATAAATATTTTTAAAAAGGTAAGGAGTTTGGGAGATTAAGTAATGAGCTCGTGTTCCTACAAAGACTTTGTGACAAATAGGAGTTTTAAACCAAGATCTACCCTCTGTCACCAATATGCCTTTGATAGAATTCTAGCAGGACTTTTCATCCAATGGGTATTAGTTTTAGTTTAAATGAATTAGTTCAGCTTTATTGAGGTAGAGTTGACACCCAGTCAACTGCTCATATATAACTAGATCAGTTTGGATATTTTTATATACCCATGAAATCACCAGAATTAATGAACACATTAATCATTCTCAACAGGTTTTCTCATGTTCATTTCCAGCCTTTCCATTCTGTTCCTCTATATCATTTAGCAACCACAATTTGCTTTCTGTCATTTAGATTGGTTTGAGTTCACATAAATGGAGTCACATACAATGCATTCTTTTTTATTGGTGTTGATCTCTTCCACTGAATGTGATTATTCTGAGATTCAGCAATATTGTTATGTAAATCAGTAAGACAATCTTTTTCATTGATGAATAGTATTCAAGTATTATTTTTTGTTTTTCTTTTTCTTTTTTTTTTTTTTTTTCAAGGTAGGGTCTCACTCTGGAACTAACTATGTAGTCTCAGGGTGGCCTCGAACTCTCGGTGATCCTCCTACCTCTGCCTCCCGAGTGCTGGGATTAAAGGCGTGCGCCACCATGCCCGGCTTGCTTTTTCTTTTTTATATTTTCTTCTTTTATTTTTAATTTTTTTTTTAGGGACAACTTCCATAATTGGAGACAATATCCCATAGTAATTCTCTCCATCCCCCACTTTCCCCTTTGAAACTCCACTCGATAATATCCTTTCCCCCTATCAATCAGTCTCTTATTTATTTATTTATTTATTTATTTATTTATTTATTTATTTATTTTTTTTCATTTTGTGAGGTAGGGTCTCACTGTAGCCCAGGCTGACCTGGAATTAACTATGTAATCTCAGAGTGCCCTCGAACTCATGGTGGTCCTCCTATCTCTGCCTCCCAAGTGCTGGGATTAAAGGCATGAGCCCCATGCCTGGCTTCTCTTTTTTTTAATTAATTTTTTTATTGACAACTTCCAAAATTGTAGATAATATTCCATGGTAATTTCCTCCCTCCCCCCACTTTCTCCTTTGAAACTCCACTCTCCATCATATCCCCTCCCCCTCTCAATCAGTTTCTCTTTTATTTTGATGTCATAAGCTTTTCCTCCTATTAGGATGGTCTTATGTAGGAAGTGTCAGGCACTGTGAGGTCATGGATGTCCAGGCCATTTTGTGTTTGGAGGAGCACGTTGTAAGGAGTCCTACTCTTCCTTTGGCTCTTACATTCTTTCCACCATGTCATTCATTGGGGAAGGGTCTCACTTGGTCACAAGCTGACCTTGGAACCCTCTACAGACCAGAAGACAGGATTAAGGGTGTGTGGCAACACACATCCTTAGGGACTGTGACTTTGTTAGAGGATCTGTTTGTCATAATACCTACTTTTGCATAAATACTCTGCTATTTCTCATTAAATGTGTACATTGTTTAGTTAAGTTTTTAGAATTTGTCTGTATTCTGTACCATTCAGTCTACTTGAATACTCTCATAGCAGGCAAACCCAACACCTAGGGCCACTTTTCTGGTTACTCTGAGAGTCGTAAGAGCCACACCTACCACTTTAAGCTCCTACCCTGAAGATATATAACATCAGATTGATTGATACATCTAATATTACTGCAGATAATTGGAAAAGCCAAGCATTAAATTAATCCAAGATGCAAAAATCTCTACATTATAATAAAAGAAACACAAAAAAATCAAGACAATATAAATCCACCAAAAAGTATTAATGTATCAGAAATGACCTTCAGTGAGACTGAATTAGAGGAAATGCCTGAGAAAGATTTCAAAAGAATGATTATAAATATGTTCAAAGGAACTCAAAGAGGAAATCAAAGGATTCAAAGAACATACAGGAAAACAATTTAATGAAATAAGGAGGTCAATACAAGACATAAATAAGGAAATAGAAATAATAAAGAAAAACCAGTCAGGAATACTAGCAATAAAGAACACAGTCAGTGAAATAAAGAACTCTGTAGAAAATCTCTCTAGTAGAATGAATGAAGGAGAGAACAGGATATCTAAACTAGAATACCACCTGGCAGATCTAATACAGTCCAACAAAAAGAAAGACAAAATAATAGGAAGGTATGAATGGGAATTTCAAGATATTTGGGACACTATAGAAAGATCAAACATAAGAATTCAAGGCATAGTAGAAGGAGAAGAATTTCACTCCGAAGGCATAGTAGGTGTTTTCAACAAAATCATACAAGAAAACTTCCCCCAAATTAGGAAAGAGCTGCCAATGCAGATACAGGAAGTCTTTAGAACACCAAACAGACAAAACCTTGAAAGAACCTCTCCCCACCATATTATAATTAAACTACCAAACATACAAACCAAAGAAAATATATTGAAAGCAGCTAGAGAGAAAAAGCAAGTCTCCTACAAAGACAAGACCATCAGAATCACAGCAGATTACTCAACACAAACTTTAAAAGCCAGAAGGGCTTGGAGTGATGTATTCCAAGTTCTGAAAGATAACAACTGTCAACCAAGGTTACTTTATCCTGTAAAGCTATCCATTCAAATAGATGGAGAAATAAGGACATTCCACAACAGAAGTAGGCTAAAGGAATATTTGAAGACAAAACAAGGTCTACAGAAAATACTTGAAAGGATCCTCCATGCTGAAGACAAAGAAAAGCACACATATAAGGAACCTGGAAAAAACAAACCATACTCCAATACTAGTTAATACAAGAGAGCAAAGGTAAATCCGGAAGAACTACAAAACAAGAAAAATGGCAAAAATAAATACACACCTTTCAATAATAACTCTTAATATCAATGGCCTGAATGCCCCAACCAAAAGACATAGGTTTTCAGACTGGGTTAAAAAGCAGGATCCTTCAATTTTTTGCCTCCAAGAAACTCACCTTTCTACAAAGGATGGACACTATCTTAGGGTGAAAGGCTGGAAAACAGTGTTTCAAGCAAATGGGCCTAGAAAACAAGCAGGGGTTGCTAACCTAATATCTGACAGGATAGACTTCATACCAACATTAATTAGGAAAGATAAGTAAGGTCATTTTATTAATTAATTAATTAATTTATTTATTTATTTATTTTTGGTCACTTTATACTGATTAAAGGAATGCTCAAACAGGAGAACATTACAATCCTAAACATATATGCACCTAACATGGGGGCTCCCAAATTCATCAAACAAACGCTATTAGAACTAAGGTCAGAGATAACACCAAATACACTTGTAGTGGGTGACTTCAACACCCCGCTCTCACCAATTGACAGGTCATCCCAGCAAAAAATAAACAGAGATACTTCTAGATTAAATGAGGTTATAGAACAAATGGACCTAACAGATATATATAGGACATTTCATCTAAATGCTGAAGAATACACATTCTTTTCAGTAGCACATGGAACATTCTCTAAAATAGACCATATATTAGGACACAAAGCAAATCTTAACAAATATAGGAAAATTGAAATAATTTCTTGCACTCTATTGGATCATAATGGGATCAAACTACAAATCAATAACAAGAAAAGCTATAGAGCATACACAAAATCATGGAAACTAAATAATACACTACTAAATGATGAATGGGTCAACGAAGAAATCAAGAAGGAAATAAAAAAATTCATGGAGTCAAATAATAATGAGAACACAACATACCAAAACCTCTGGGACACAATGAAGGCAGTCCTAAGAGGGAAATTTATAGCTTTAAGTGCCTATGTTAAGAAATTAGAAAGGATGCAGGTAAACAACTTAGTGCTGCACCTTAAGGCCTTGGAAAAAGAAGAACAAGGCAAACCAAAAATCAGTAGATGGGAAGAAATAGTAAAGATTAGGACAGAAATTAATGAAATAGAAACAAAACAATCCAAAGAATCAATGAAACAAAGAGTTGGTTCTTTGAAAGGATAAACAAGATTGATAAACCCTTAGCAAATCTGACCAAAAGAAAGAGAGAACAGACACAAATTAATAAGATTAGAGATGGAAAAGGCACCATAACATCAGGTACCACAGAAATTAAAAATATCATAGGGACATACTATAAGAACATATACTCCAGTAAGTTTGAAAATCTGAAAGAAATTGATGATTTCCTTGATTTATATGACCTACCTAAATTAAATCAAGATGAGATTAACCACTCAAATAGACCTATAACAAGTATGGAGATCCAAGCAGTTATAAAAAATCTCCTAACTAAAAAAAGTCTAGGCCCAGATGGATTCACTGCTGAATTTTACCGGACCTTCATGGAAGAACTAACATCAATGCTTCTTAAACTTTTCCATAAAATAGAATTGGAAGGAACCCTACCAAACTCCTTCTATAAAGCCAGCATCACCCTGAACCCAAAACCAGACAAAGATAGAACAAAAAAGGAAAATTACAGATCTATCTCACTCATGAACATAGATGCAAAAATTCTCAACAAAATATTGGCAAACAGTATAAAAGAATATATCAGACAGCCGGGCGTGGTGGCGCACGCCTTTAATCCCAGCACTTGGGAAGGCAGAGGTAGGAGGATCGCTGAGAGTTTGAGGCCACCCTGAGACTACACAGTGAATTCCAGGTCAGCCTGAGCCAGAGTGAGACCCTACCTCGAAAAACCAAAAAAAAAAAAAAAAAAAAAAAGAATATATCAGAAAGATCATTCACCCTGACAAAGTAGGCTTTATCCCAGAGATGCAGGGATGGTTCAACATATGTAAATCGATAAATGTAATACATTATATAAATGGACTGAAGGACAAAAATCACATGATCATCTCATTAGATGCAGAAAAAGCATTTGACAAAATCCAACATCCCAGGGGCTGGAGAAATGGCTTAGCAGTTAAGGCATTTGCCTGCAAAGCCAAAGGATCCCGGTTCGATTCTCCAGGACCCACGTAAGCCAGATGCACAAGGGGCACATGCATCTGGAGTTCGTTTGCAATGGCTAGAAGCCCTGGCGTGCCCATTCTCTCTCTCTCTCTCTCTCTCTGCCTCTCTTCTCTCTCTCTCTCTCTGCTTGCAAATAAATAAATAAATAAATAAAATTTTTAAAAAAATCCAACATCCCTTCATGATAAAAGTCCTACAGGGACTAGGAATAGAAGGAACATATCTCACCATAATAAAGGCTATTTATGACAAACCCACAGCCAACATAATACTAAATGGAGAAAACTTGAAGCTTTTTACTAAAATCAGGCATAAGACAAGGGTGTCCACTGTTCCCACTTTTGTTTAATATAGTACTGGAAGTCTTAGCCATAACAATAAGGCAAGAGACACACATAAAAGGGATACAAATTGGAAAGGAAGAGATTGAGTTATCATTATTTGCAGATGATATGAGTCTATAAATAAAGGACCCTAAAGACTCTACCAGCAGACTGTTAGAGCTGATAAACACCTACAGCCATGTAGCAGGATACAAAATAAACACACAGAAATCAGTAGACTTCCTATATGCTAACAACAAACACACAGAGGATGAAACCAGAGAATCACTCCCATTCACAATTGCATCAAAAAAAAAATAAAGTACCTTGGGATAAACATAACCAAGGAAGTAAAGGATCTCTACAATGAGAACTTTAAAACACTGAAGTGAGAAATTGTAGAAGACACTAGGAAATGGAAAGACATCCCTTGTTCCTGGATTGGAAGAATCAATATTGTGAAAATGGCAGTCCTACCAAAAGCAATCTGCACATTTAATGCAATCCCCATCAAAATTCAAAAGGGGGCTGGAGAGATGGCTTAGTGGTTGAGCGCTTGCCTGTGAAGCCTAAGGACCCCGGTTTGAGGCTCAATTCCCCAGTACCCACATAAGCCAGATGCACAAGGAGGCACATGCATCTGGAGTTCATCTGCAGTGGCTGGAGGCCCTGGTGTGCCCATTTTCTCTTTCTCTCTGCCTCTTTCTCTCTCTGTCTGTCTGTTGCTAATAAAATAAAAAAAATTCAAATGGCATACTTCACAGAAGTAGAAAAAACAATCCAAAAATTCATTTGGAAGCACAAAAAACCTCGGATATCTAAAATAATTTTGAGCAACAAAAATAAGGCTGGTGGTATCACCATAACTGATTTTAACCTATATTACAGAGCCATAGTAACAAAAACAGCATGGTACTGGCACAAAAACAGACATGTAGATCAATGGAACAGGATAGAGGACCCTGATGTAAGTCCGGGTAGCTATAGCCACCTGATCTTTGACAAAAATACCAATAATACTCATGGCAGAAAAGACAGCCTCTTCAGCAAATGGTGCTGGGAAAACTGGATATGCATCTGTAGAAGGATGAAAATAGATTCTTATCTCTCTCCATGCACAAGAATCAAGCCCAAATGGATTAAAGATCTTAATATCAGACCTGAAACTCTGAAACTGCTAGAGGAAAAAATAAGGTAAACCTTTCAATATATTGGTCATGGCAAAGACTTTCTGAATATAATCCCAATCACTCAGGAAATAAAACAACAGATCAACCACTGGGACCTTATGAAATCACAAAGCTTTTGTACAGCTAAGGACACTGTGAATAGAGCAAAGAGGCAACCTACAGAATGGGAGAAAATCTTTGCCAGCTATACATCTGACAGAGAGTTAATATCTAGGATATACAAAGAACTCAAAAAAATGAAATAATAAGAAATCAAACAACCCAATTAAAAAATGGGCTATAAACCGGGCGTGGTGGCACATGCCTTTAATCCCAGCACTCGGGAGGCAGAGGTAGGAGGATCGCTGAGAGTTCGAGGCCACCCTGAGACTACATAGTTAATTCCAGGTCAGCCTGGACCAGAGTGAAACCCTACCTCGAAAAACCAAAAAAAAAAAAAAAAGGGGGGCGGGCTATGGAACTAAATAGAGAGTTCTCAGAAGAAGAAATACAAGCCGGGCGTGGCACTCGGGACAGAGGTAGGAGGATCGCTGAAGTTCGAGGCCACCCTGAGACTACATAGTTAATTCCAGGTCAGTCTGGACCAGAACCCTACCTCGAAAAATGACAAAAAAAAAAAAAAAAAAAAAAAAAAGAAGAAGAAATACAGATGGCATGTAAACATCTTAAAAAATATTCTATATCCCTAGTCATCAGGAAAAGGAAATTAAAACTACCTTGAGATTCCATCTCACTCCTGTCAGATTGGCTACCATCATAAAACAAATGACTATAAATGCTGGTGAGGATGCAGAAAAAGAGGAACCCTTCTACACTGTTGGTGGAAATGTAATCTGGTCCAGCCATTGTGGAAATCAGTGTGGAGGTTCCTGAGACAGCTAAATATAGGTCTACCATATGACCCAGCTATACCACTCTTAGACATGTATCCTAAGGACTCGTCTCACTACCTTAGAGATACTTGCTCGACCACTCTACTCACAATAGCTAGGAAATGGAACCAGCCTAGATGTCCCTCAACTGATGAATGGATAATGAAGATGTGGCACATTTACACACTGGAGTTCTACTCAGTGGTAAAGAAAAATGAAGTTATGAAATTTGGTGGAAAATGGATGGATCTGGAAAGGATTATACTTAGTGAGGTAACCCAGGCTCAGAAAGCCAAACATCACATGTTCTCCCTCATATGTGGATCTTAGCTACAAATGATTGGACTTCTAAGTGAGTAAAAATAAAACTCAGTAGCAGAAGCTAGTAAGCTAGAAAGGGGATATAAAGGGAATAGAAAGGGAGGGAGGGGGGACTTAATAGGATGGTACTGTATATATGTAAGTAGAAGAACAGATTAATGGGGGTGAAAAGGCCTAAGTGAGGTCAGGGGAAGAGCTTGATTAAAGGAATGGTGGAGGGAGGGCTAATCAAAATCTAAGAGGATATAAAAAAGTCATATGGAAACCTACTTTTCTGGACAATGGAACACTCAGAAGCCATAGATTGTTACTAGAAACTTTTCAGTGCCTGGGATGGGATACCTTCCAGTGAGTTGTTGGCCAGGGGAGTCACAGATACCCCCAAAACATTATAGGCCATTGCTAAGGCCCTTGGTTTCCCACCAGGAATAGATGTTAAGACTCTATTGCTGAATACTCCACATACTTGGGTGGAAAGTTCACTGAGAAATCCTGCTGGAGCTGAGCTGAAAGCTTCCTCCATGAGGACCAGCTGACAGAAAGTTGGAAAAGGCTACACTGCATGCAGGTCAATGGCAGAGAGAAAACACCAGTGAAGGTATTCAACAGTGAACACTGCAAGCTTTAAATTTGGCCAGCCAGGCCAAATGAGCCAATGGGTGCAATAGTGGCCTGTCTGTTATGGGCAAAACCAACTGCTCTCTAATTGGACTGGAGGCCTGTTCCGTGGGAGGGAACATCCCTGATACTGAAAACGTACACAGGGGTAGTCATGAGCCCTAAGGGTGTAATGTCTGCTGGAGTCTCGCTAAATGTATATACTATGCTCACCAAACTGCCCAGTAAGCACTTCTCTTAATGTCCACACCCATATATTAATGCTACTTTCACTTTTGGTTAGAGAAGCTTCTCTTTTCAGATGGTGGCAACCTTGGGATGATTCAGAAGACACCATGGTGCTGAGAAGAAGGGACAGAGGAGTGCTCAGCACTGAAACGTCTCAAACCTACCTTCCAAGGCTCAGGGTCCATTGTGGAAGAGGGGGCAGAAAGAATGTAAGAGCCAAAGGAAGAGTAGGACTCCTTACAACGTGCTCCTCCAGACACAAAATGGCCTGGATATCCATGACCTCACAGTGCCTGACACTACCTACATAAGACCATCATAATAGAAGGAAAAGATCATGACATCAAACTGAAAAGAGAGACTGATTGAGGGGGGGTGGGAATATGATGGAGAGTGAAGTTTCAAAGGGGAAAGTGGGGGGAGGGAGGGAAATAACATGGGATATTGTCTACAATTAAAGATGTCAATAAAAATAAATACACAGGAAACCAATTTCATGAAATAAGAATATCAATACTAGACATAAATAAGGAAATAGAAATAATAAAGAAAACCCAGTCAGAAATACTAGCAATAAGGAACACAATCAGTGAAATAAAAAAAACTCTGTAGAAGCACTTGTGACACAAAGGCACCTGGGTGTGCGCATTGGCTCCTGTGGCTGCGGGCTTTTTGGCTCTTTCCCCTGCCTAGCTGCTCACTGCATGGTAGTCTGGTGCCCCCGCCTCGCAGGGACCACCGCTGCCCCCTGCCCTGCCGCCACCTTGGACCGGCTGTATGATTAGGCCACAATCTTCAATGAGTAGACATATTCCTCAGTTCTGTGGTGTTCTTGGTCACACATTTATGGAGTTTCTGAAGGGCAGTGGAGATTATTGCCAGGCACAGCAGACCTCTATGCAGACAAGTGAACTGTAGAGGTCCATTACTACTCCACCAAGAAGCCCCCATAAGAGTGGTGAGCCTGGACACAGCAGTGTTGAAGTGAGATCCGCAGCTTTCACAAGAGCTCAGACCTGGATGGGGGAAACCTCAGTGCACTTCTTTGTATTGCCTCAGTATTACTGGATTGAAGAGCAGCTGCTTCTTGTTAGGAGGTTCATTTCATTTCATTTCGTTTCTCCCAGCTCCATACTCAAAAGCACTGAGAAGTTCAAGTGGAGTATATTGAAGTAGATTTCAGGTTTTTTTTTTTTTTTCTCCACTTCTGTATTCAAGTTTTTTTTTTTTTTAAATTCTTTCATAACCCTGTTGGGTGTTTTTTTTTTTTTTTAAACTAAATTAACATGGCTCGAATGAACTGCCCTGCTCCTGTGGAAGTCACATACAAGAACATGAGATTCCTTATTACTCACAATCCAACCAATGCAACCTTAAATAAATTTATAGAGGAACTTAAGAAGTATGGAGTGACCACAATAGTAAGAGTATGTGAAGCAACTTAGGACACTACTCTTATGGAGAAAGAAGGCATTCATGGTCTTGATCGGCCTTTTGATGATGGTGCACAACCTTCCAACCAGATTGTTGATGACTGGTTAAGTCTTGTAAAAATCAAGTTTCACGAAGAACCTGGTTGTTGTATTGCTGTGCATTGTGTTGCAGGACTTGGGAGAGCTCCAGGGCTTGTTGCCCTAGCATTAATTGAAGGTGGGATGAAATATGAAGATGCAGTACAATTCATAAGACAAAAGCGGCGTGGCGCTTTCAACAGAAAGCAACTTTTGTATTTGGAGAAGTATCGTCCTAAAATGCGGCTGTGCTTCAAAGACTCCAGTGGTCATAGAAACAACTGTTGTATCCAATCAAACTGGGCTGCCTGATGCTATTGCCTTGGATGTGGAACTTCAGACAAGACCTGTTTTGTCATACATAATTAGCCAACATTTTGGCTTGGTGAATAATTCTTATGAAGTTTCCATAGGAATGTTAAAACAGTTTTCCCAGGCTACAAGCTTGACAGAATTGCAACCTCTAAGTTTGGGGTATGATCAACTTATTTGGACGCTTAGCAAAAGATTCTTGCTGGTCAACATTGAAAATGTGATTATTATTTATACCAATTGACCTTTCCTAAAATCATGCAGCCATGGGTGTCTTTAAATGTTCCCTGCGCCAGAATATTGTCAGTACATAAGACATGTAGGACAATTAGTTGCCAAAACGTTCAGCACAACACTTGTACATTTTTAGTATCATACAGAACCAACATTCCAAGAGCTAAGGACACTAGGCCCTGGGTGGTTTATTCCTTCAGTCATTTCAAATGTATTATATACATATAGTTTTCTGCTTACTTTATGTTTACATCTCCCACATTCATACCAGTACACATCAGATTTGCTTAAGTGTTTATTTTTTTTAACCAACTCTTTTGGTGATTATTTAATGTCATTCTATGTCTTTTATGCTGTTATGTAAAAACCTCCATTTTGAAAATCTGCACTGTTAAAGAAGCACACATCTTTAATGTCTCCAGAAAAACAAAAAAACCTTACAGTTAATTTAATGTTTGCACTCTGAGGTGCACATGAACAGGGAGGGCCTGAAGAAAGAATGGGAGAGGCTGCTCAATATTTCAGTCAGATGTTGCCTTTGTCTTGTAGAACATAGAGAATGTGCTCTTTAATTTAGTAAATGTTTCTAAAGGTAGAGATGCTTTGTTGTAAACAATTTTTAATCAGAATTTCTGAAATAATTTTTTTCCATACTTACCAGTTCTTTACCAGCTTATTTTTTGTTTGAATTATGATTTTCCTCCTCTTTCCAAACTTGCAAAAAAGTAGGGTTCTGCTAACAAACTGAGCAGACATATAATATTTTATATGCCTTTTGAGTTGTGTAACTTAATAATTGGATACTTGATAATTTGTTTTGTTATGTCATTGATAAAATGGTGACGTGTTTTAACGTAAGTTCAACCACATATTTATACTGTCTAGGAATGTGTGGTTGTAGTTCTGTGGGAGAAATAATTTGTCAGTGTTCACCAGCTTGTAAAAACTTAGTGCAAGAGCTTAAACATCTAAATAAATAATGAAATGCATTTATTGTTAAAAAAAAAAAACTCTGTAGATAATCTCTCTAGTAGAATGGATGCAGGAGAGAACAGAATATCTAAACTAGAAGACCAGATCTAATACACTCCAAGAAATAGAGACAAACTAATAGAAAGGTGTGAATGGGAATTTCAAGATATTCAGGACACTATGAAAAGATCAAACATAAGAAATCAGGGTATAGTAGAAGGAGAAGAATCTCACTTCAAAGGCATAGTAGGTGTTTTCAACAAAATCATACAAGAAAACTTCCCCCAAATTGGGAAAGAGATACCAATGCAGATATTGGAAGCCTTTAGAACACCAAACAGACAAAACCTTGAAAGAACCTCTCCCCGCCATATTATAATTAAACTACCAAACATACAAACCAAAGAAAATATATTGAAAGCAGCTAGAGAGAAAAAGCAAGTCTCCTACAAAGACAAGACCATCAGAATCACAGCAGATTACTCAACACAAACTTTAAAAACCAGAAGGGCTTGGAGTGATGTATTCCAAGTTCTGAAAGATAACAAATGTCAACCAAGGTTACTTTATCCTGTAAAGCTATCCATTCAAATAGATGGAGAAATAAGGACATTCCACAACAAAAGCAGATTAAAGTAATATTTGAAGACAAAACCAGATCTACAGAAAATACTTGAAAGAATTCCTCCATGCTGAAGAGAAAGAAAAGCACACATATAAGGAACCTGGAAAAAACAAACCATACTCCAATACTAGTTAATACAAGAGAGCAAAGGTAAAACTGGAAGAACTACAAAACAAGAAAAATGGCACTACCATCAAGAAAACAAATGACAGTAAATGCTGGTAAGGATTTGGAAAAAGGGGAACCCTTCTACACTGTTGGTGGGAATGTAATCTGGTACAGCCATTGTGGAAATCAGTGTGGAGGTTCCTGAGACAGCTAAAAATATATTTACCATATGATCCAGCTATACCATTCCTAGGCATAAATCCTAAGGACTTGTTGCACGACCTTAGAGATACTTGCACATCTATATTTATTGCCACTCTATTCACAATAGCTAGGGAACAGAACCACCCTAGGTGTTCCTCAACTGAGGAGTGGATAATGAAGATGTGGCACATTTATACAATGGAGTTCTATTCAGAAGTAAAGAAAAAATGAAATCATGAAATTTTCAGGGAAATGGATGGACCTGGAAAGGATTATTTTATGTAACCCAGGCCCAGAAAGCCAAACATCACATGTTCTCTCTCATATGTGGATCCTAGCTACAAATGTTTGGGCTTGTATGTGAGTTGGAATAAATCGCAGTAACAGAGGCCAGTAAGCTAGAAAAGGGATATAAGGGAAGGAGGAAGGGGGGGGGACTTAATAAGATGGTATTATATATATGTAAGTAGAAGAACAGATTAATGGGGGTGGAAAGGCCTAAGTGAGGTCAGGGGAAGAGATTGAGTAAAGGAAAGGTGCAGGGGGGGGGAGGGAGGGTTAATCAAAATCTAAGAGGGTATGAATAAGTCATATGGAAACCTACTTTTTTTTGGACAATGGCATACCCAGAAACCATAGATTGTTACTAGAAAATTTTTAGTATCAGTGATGGGATACCTTTCAGTGAGTTGTTGGCCAGGGAGTTCCCTGATGTCCCCCAAAACATTATAGGCCATTGCCGAGGCTCTTGGTTTCCCACCAGGAATAGATGGTAAGACCCTATTGCTGAAGACTCCACATACTTAGACTGCAAGGTCACTGAGAAATCCTGCTGGAGCTGAGCTGAAAACCTCTGTTAGACCAGCTGACAGAAAGCTAGAAAAAGCTATGCTGCATGCAGCTTCATGGGAGAGAGTGAATTCACCAGTGGAGATAAACAACAGTGGACACTTGTAGCAGACAGCTTCAGGTTCACTGAGATGAACTTCCAGACCAGGCACAGTTATGGAGGAAGGGATATTATTTATTGATGCTTATAGATCCAGGGGAAGTTCCATAATGGCAGAAGAAGCTGGCCTGTCTTCACAGGACCAGACAAGAGAGCAAAAAGCCACCAGCTACACAGCACACAGAGCAAAGCTATAGTCAAAAGCCACAGCACTCTTCAGGAACTCTAACTGGGCACACTTTGCGTATCTTTACAATGGAATCTCAAACCCACCATCATACCTTAAGATCCGCCCAATGACACTGCCTCCAGCAAGGTAGCTGCAGATGCAAACTAAAACTAATAAAACACTGAACACATCTATTCAAACTACCACAACACTGCAAGCCTTAAATTTGGCCAGCCAGGCCAAATGAGACAATGGGTACAATAGTGGCATGTCTGTTATGGGGGAAATAGACCACTCTCTAATTGTATTAGAGGCCTGCTCCATGGGAGGGAATACATACCTGGTACTGAAAACCTATGATGGGGGAAGTTATGAGACACCATTTACTGGTGTCTGCCTAAATGCATATATTGTGCTCACCAAACTGCCCAGTAAGCACTTCTCATAATGTTAATATGCATAGATTTATGTTACTCTCACTTTTGGTTTGAGAAGCTTCTCTTTTCAGATGGTGGGATATTGGGATGACTCAGAAGGCACCATAGTATTGAGAAGAAGTGACAGAAGAGTGTGCAGCACTGAAACATCTCTATCATACCTTCCAAGTCTTAGGGCCCATTGCAAAAAAGGTGGCAGAAAGAATGTAAGAGCCAAAGGAAGGGTAGGGCTCTTTACAATGCGCTCTTCCAGTCACAAAATGGCCTGGATATCCATGTCCTTTCAGTGCCTGACACTACCTACACAAGACCATTATAATAGGAGGAAAAGATGATGACATCAAAAATAAAAGAGAGGGCTGGAGAGATGGCTTAGTATAATGCCCAGTTCACAGCACCCCCAGTGACCACCAAGGATGACCAAACACGTATGCAAACACAAAGAGCATTATTTGGGCTTAAGCTCGGTCTCTTGCCTTCACCAACACAGTGGATCTGGGCAAGAGCCCTGAGAAGCAGAAAAAGTGGGCTTTTTATTGAGGTTTGAGCAAGGGGGAGAGGGCTATCACCCATGCAACTACATGATTGGCTAATTTGAACAGTAACTGTACTTGGGGGTTCTTGATTGGTCTTAGGGTTTTGGCGGGCTAGGTTTAGGGGAATTTCTAACTTAATTGGCTCAGCAAGAGGCAGTTACATTTGAACAGGTTGGAGCACACAGTTCCATTCATTTGATTGGTTGACATTTACAAAACTCTGAGATGGTGGATCTTATTGGGCCATCTGGCCCAGGACCGCAAGAATGTTGAGTCATGCTCACACAGCAAGTTTATGGTTTTTCCTGGTGCTGTTTGCTCTTCCCTAGATTCTGGGAACTCGTCCCTGTGGCCTACAGAGTGACTGAGGCCTGTCATGGTGCTACTCTGGCCTGGGTCTTTCATTAACAGTTAAGGATCCTGTCTGCGAAGCCTAAGAACGCCCGTTCAATTCTCCAGGTCCCACGTTTAGCCAGCCGCAAAGTGAGGCAAGCACACAATATTGCTTATGTCCACAAGGGGGTGTAAACATCTGGAGTTCCTTCACAGTGGCTGAGATCACTGGTGTGCCCATTCTCTTGCCTCTTCTTCTCTCTCTCTGTCTCTCTCAAATTCAAAAAAAAAAAAAAAAAGAGAGACTGATTGAAAGGGGGAGGAGATATGATGGAGAGTGGAGTTGTGAAGGGGAATGTGGGAGTGGGGAGGGAATTACCATGGTTTATTGTCTATAATTATGTCAATTAAAAAAAGAGAAAAAATATTTTATGGCTGGAGAGATGGCTTAGTGATTAAGGTGACTGCCTGCAAAGCCTAAGGACCTGGGTTTGATTCTTCAGTACCTATGTAAAGCTAGATCCACAAGGTGGCACATGCATCTGGAGTTTATTTGTAGTGGCTAGAGGCCCTGGCCTGCCCATTCTCTCTTTGTCTATCTATCTGCCTCTTTTTATCTCTCAGTAAAATAAAGCATTTAAAAAAATAAAAAATATTTTACTCAAAATCAGAGAGAAGAGAGTTGAATGACCACTCCAGGGTCTCTAGCCACTGCAAACAAACTCAGATTAATGTGCCACTTTGTGTGTCTGGCTTTACGTGGGTTCTTGGTAATCAAACCCAGGGCAGCAGGCTTTGAAAGCAAGTCCCTTAACTGATAAGCCATCTCTGCAGCCCTATTTTCTTCTTTTTTTGTTGTTGTTTTGAGGTAGGGTCTCACTCTTTGTAATCTCAGGGTGGCCTCAAACTCACAGCGTTCCTCCTATCTCCGCCTCCTTAGTGCTGGAATTAAAGGTGTGTGCAACCATGCCTGGCCTTTCTTTTTTTTAATAATGATTTTGTGTGTGCACATGCATGTGTGTGTGCACACGCATGTATGTGTGCATGCATGACAGAGTTTCTTGCTGTTGCAAATGAATGCCCAGAATATGTACCACTTTTTGCATTTAACTTTATGAGGGTGCTCAGAAATCAGACCTGAGCTTACAGGGTTTGTGAGCACACTTTCTGAGCCATCTTTCAAGCTCTGACATATGCTTTCAATTATAAAGCTTCTTTTTTGTTTTGTTTTTGGAGGTAGGGTCTCACTCTAGCTCAGGCTGACCTGGAATTCACTGTGTAATCTCAGGGTGGCCTTGAACTCATGGCGATCCTCCTACCTCTACCACCTGAGTTCTGGGACTAAAGGCATGCACCACCACACCCGGCTTACTTTCAATTATATGTAAATATCTAGGAATGGAATGTGTTGGGATTCCAAGTTGAACTTTTAACTCACTCATATGTGCCTTACAGGCACAGTGATAATTTCCAGCAGTAGATGCTCTTCATTAATCTCGAGTGCAGTTTTCTAAACATTCTTTTCTGTTCTATTCTCTGACATGTCAGCTGCTTTATCAGAAGGCATTACTTTGCAAAATCTGCATGCAGTATTGGCAAAAATTCCTTTCTAACTCTTCCTTATCTTTTTTTTTTTTTTTTGAGGTGGGGTTTTACTCTAGCCCAGGCTGGCCTCAAACTCACAGTGGTCCTCTTACCTCTGCCTTCCAAGTGCTGGGATTAAAGG
The DNA here is from genome assembly GCA_036365145.1 of Orientallactaga sibirica. Classification (NCBI taxonomy): domain Eukaryota; kingdom Metazoa; phylum Chordata; class Mammalia; order Rodentia; family Dipodidae; genus Orientallactaga; species Orientallactaga sibirica. The sequence goes on along the minus strand of JAEOAD010000059.1, from coordinate 11,658,771 downwards.
CATGTGCCACCATGCCCGGACCTATTCTTTCTTTAAAAAATTATTTTATTTATTTGAGTGACAGAAAGAGAAAGAGGGAGAGGGAGGGAGAGAATGGGTGCACCAGGGCTTCCAGCCACTGCAAACAAACTACAGATGCATGTGTCTCCTTGTGCATCTGGGGTCCTTTGGCTTCTCAGGCAACATCTTAACTGCTAAGCCATGTCTCCAGCCCCTCCCTATCCTTTTTAAAGATACAGTAAGTCTACTGCTTTCTTTAATGTTTAAACTCCTTTGATAATTAGCTTTTATGAACAATCCCAAAAGTGCTTTCTTCAAGTTTCTTCAGTAACAGAGGTACCTTCACTAATAAGACAAGCTCCCCTTTCATCTGTGTGACTCTCTACGTGGAGTTTGCCTGGTGAAGTTGCTTAGTACAAACTTTGTCTGAGGGCTGGGGAAATGGCTTAGTGGTTAAGGTGTTTGCCTGCAAAGCCTAAGGACCCCAGTTCAATTCCCCAGGACCAACATAAGCCAGATGCACAAGGGGGTGCATGCGTCTGGAGTTTGTTTGTAGTGGCTGGAGGCCCTAGCATGTTTATTCTCTATGTGCCTCTACTTCTTCTTCTCTCTCACTCAAATAAAAACATAAAAATAAAACTTTGTCTGCACTCATGTTTTTGTAACACTGTCTGACAGGAATGGCTCAATCATATAGAAGGTAAGCATTTCACTTTTTACTACATTGCTGAATTCCAGTTGCAAATAAAGAAAAAAAAAAAAGAACTGAAACAAAAGAAATTGCAAAATGGTTTCCAGAATGTTTTATGTTCTCATAAAGAAATTTATGGGAGTCTCAATTTCTTCCATATACCTGACAACTTTTTTTTTTTTTTTTTTTTTTTTGAGGTAGGGTCTCACTCTAGCTCAGGCTGACCTGGAATTCACTCTGTATTCTCAGGGTGGCCTCAAACTCATGGCGATCCTCCTACCTCTGCCTCCCGAGTGCTGCGATTAAAGGTGTGCGCCACCACGCCTGGCTTGACAACATTTGTTATGTGCAACCCCCTTTAATATTAACTATTCCAAGAGGTATTTTTGGGGTGGGGGCAGTTGAGGTAGGGCCTCACTCTAGGCCAGGCTGACCTTGAACTGACTCTGTAGACCCAGGCTGGCCTCAAACTCACAGCAATCCTCTTACCTCTGCCTCTCTAGTGCTGGGACTAAAGGTGTGTGCCATCATGCCTGACCTAAGAGATAATTTTTTAAGTGCTAGGGATTGAACCAAGACTGCACAAATGCTAGGCAATTACTGTACTTCTAAGCCACACTCTAAGCCTTTTGTAGGCATTTTACTGTGGTTTCACTTTGTATGACGCTAATGACTAACAATATGAGCATCTTATATGTGCCTAATTGCCACCTCTATATTGTCTTAGGTGAAATATCTACTAAAAAATTGGCCATTTTTTTTTGAGGCAAGCTTAATGTGATGGTTTTCTGTCAACTTGATCTATTTAGGAATGCACAGACATGCCTCATAAATGGGTCTCTGAGGTTGCTTTTAGGAAGGATTAACTAAAGGAGGAAGTCCTTCCCCCAGAGTGGGGGGCTCCTCTTGGAGGGATCTTTATCTAAGGAAACTCTGGGCAGGAAAGTATCCCTTCCTCCCTCCTGGCTGCTGGTGCTGCTTGCTGCTTTCCAGTGTGGACTGAAGACCAGCGTGGACTGAAGACCAGTGTCTCTCCAGGAAGCCTCCAGGTCTTCAGTGCTAAGGCATCCAGCCTCATGGACTGAGCAGCTACCGGGTTCCTTGACTCTCAGGCTTGCAAACTGCTATTGTTGGACTGCTGTAAACTAATTCAATAAATTCCTTTATTTAGTTATTTTTATTTATTTGACAGAGAAAAAAAGAGGGAGAGAGAAAAACGGGTGCACCAGGGCTTGTAGCCCATGCAAACGAACTCCAGACGCATGCACCCCCTTGTCCATCTGGCTAGTGTGGGTCCTGGGGAATAGAACCTGGTCCTTTGGATTTCAGGCAAATGCCTTAACTGCTAAGCCATCCCTCCAGCCCAATAAAGTCCCTTTTTATTTTTTTATTTTTTGGGGGGTTTTTGAGGTAGGGTCTCACTCTGATCCAGGCTGACCTGGAATTAACTATGCAGTCTCAGGGTCGCCTCGAACTCATGGCGATCCTCCTACCTCTGCCTCCCGAGTGCTGGGATTAAAGGCGTGCGCCACCATGCCCGGCTTTAAATTCCCTTTTAATACAATTCATTTTATCGGTTTTGTTCTAGAGAACCCTGACAAACACACCCAACAAACAGGCCATTTTTTATGAGTGAGAGTGAGAGAGAGAGAATTGGCACACCAGGGGCTTCAGCCACTGTAATTGAACTCCAGAAATGTGTGCCATCTTGTGTGCATGTGTGACCTTGAACATGTGTCACCTTGTGCTTTTGGCTTATGTGGGAATTGGAGCATCAAAAGGTCCTTAATGGGCTGGAGAGATGGCTTAGTGGTTTAGGCGCCTGCCTGCTAAGCCTAAGAATGCTGGTTCCAACCTCCAGGTCCCACGTTTAGCCAGATGGTGATGCAAGGGCGCAATGCTGCACTTGCCCACAAGGGGGCACACACATCTGGAGTTCATTCACAGCAGCTGAGAGGCTGCTGGCGTGCCCATTCTCTGTCTCCCTCTCTCTCTCTCCAAAAAAAAAAAAAAAAAAAAAAAGGGTCCTTAGGCTTTGCAGGCAAGCATCTTATCTGGAGCTAAGCCATCTCTCCAGCCCTTGGCCATATTTTATTGGGTTGTCATCTTATTATTCAGTCTTGGTTTATATCCAGTACCTTGAGGATGATAGACAAGTATTCTACTACCACTGAGCTATATCTTCCAGCCTTGTAGTTTTGTTTGATTAGTTTTTTGTGATAAGGTCTTATTGTTTTGAGAGTCATTTATATATTCTATATTCAAGCCTTTAAAAAATATATAATTTAAAGGTCGGGTGTGGTGGCGCACGCCTTTAATCCCAGCACTCGGGAGGCAGAGGTAGGAGGATTGCCGAGAGTTCAAGGCCACCCTGAGACTACATAGTTTATTCCAGGTCAGCCTGGACCAGAGTGAGACCCTACCTCGAAAAACCAAAAAAAAAAAAAAAAAAAAAAATCATTTAAAATACTTTATTTTGGGCTGGAGAGATGGATTAGTGGTTAAGGCACTTGACTGCAAAGCCTAAGGACCAAGGTTTGATTCCTCAGTACCCATGTAAGCCAGCTGCACATGGTGACAAGCACATCTGGAGTTCGTTTGCAGTGGCTAGAGGCTCTGGGGTGCCCATTCTCTTTCTTTCAAATAAATAAATAAAAATAGAATAAAATACATTATTTCTGTGACTTGGTTGTCTTCTCTTCCCTCCCTCCCTCACTTCTTTCCTGTGTTTTTCTTTCTTTCAGCTGGATGGATCTTACTATGCATTCTACACTAAGCTGACCTTGAATTCACAATTCTGCTTTATCATTTTTTAAAAAAAATGTTTACACTGTGTGTGTGTGTGTGTGTGTGTGTGTGTGTGTACACCAGGGTCTCTTGCCACTGCAAATGAATGCCTATTTGGCTTTAAATGGGTGGCTGGGGAATTATATCCTGACTCGAAGGCTTTGCAAACAGGTGCCTTTAGCCATTGAGCCATCTCCCCAGCCCCCTGCCTCAGCCTCTTGAGTGCTGATTATAAGCATGCATCTGCATGCCTGGCTTCTTTTAATTATATTAGTATTTTTGAAGGGGAAAATTTTTACTTTTGTTAAAATACAACTTCTTAGTTCTTTTATAGATCAAGCTTCTCGTGTCATTTATAAGATTTTGTTATAATCCAAGGTCATGGTATCATATATTTTCTTCTGTGTTTTAGAATTTATGTCTATTAGATTTGTGTGAGGGTGGTGTGAATGTGTACTCTTATACATAGGGGCACACATGTGTGTGTGTACATGTATGTGTGTGTGTGTGAAGGCTAGAGGTTGACATTGGATGTCTTTCTCTGTTATTTTCACCTTATTTTTTTGAGACAGGTTCTCTCACTGAACCCAGAGACTACCAATTTGGGTCTAACCAGTAAGTTCTGGGATCCTTCTATTTTCCTCTCTCTAGCACTGGGATTGTAAGTACATATCACTATGCCTGACTTTTCTGTGGAAGCTGCAGATCTGAACTCAGGTCCCCCATGCTTGTGCAGTAGGCACTGACTGAGCCATCTCTGCAGCCTCTTCTATCAGGATTTGAAAAAATAGATTCTTCATCATCATCATTTTTCTCTTTTATTTTGATGTCATCATCTTTTCCTTCTATTATGAGAGTCCTGTTGTAGGTAGTACCAGGCATTGTGGGGTCATGGGTATCCAGGCCATTTTTTTTTTTTTTGGGATTCATTTTTAAATGTATAAGTATTTCTGGGGTGCATGTGTGTTAGAGTGTGTGTGTGCTTTGTGGATTCTTTTTAAATTTTTCCTTTAGATTTAAGGAAGTTTGTTTGTTTGTTTGTTTATTTATTTATTTATTTATTTATTTATTTATTTATTTATTTGGAGAGAGACACCGAGACAGAGAGAGAGGGAGAGGAAGACAGATAGAGATGAGCGCGCCAGCAGCCTCTCAGCTGCTGTGAATGAAATCCAGATGTGTGCGCCCCCTTGTGGTCAAGTGCGGCATTGTGCCCTTGTGTCACTTTGCATCTGGCTAAACGTGGGACCTGGAGATTGGAACCGCTGGAGATTAGAACCAGCGTTCTTAGGCTTAGGAGGCAGATGCCTTAACCACTAAGCCATCTCTCCAGCCCAGGAAGTCCATTTTTAAAGTGGTAAGTTGAATTACCTTTGAGGGCTTGTTTGGAGGTTCTAGCATGGAGTGCAGCTGCTCGTACTACCTACACAGGACTCTCACAATAGGAGGAAAAGATGATGACATCAAAATAAAAGAGACCAAAGACAAAGACCAGTTCTCCTCTATTTGGGGAAGGTCATCCTCTTTGACCAAGCACACAACTTTGGGAGGGACACACATGGAGTGGTGAGGGAGGAAGGGGACACCCACCCAGATAGCCAGATCAGCCAAATCAACCCTGACATCCTGAATCACTTTTGATAAGAAAACTACAAAGAGGAAATTTCTGTACCTGAGGCCAAGCTGTGGGTGGAAGAGAATACCCTCCACAATTGCATGTTTAGAGTGAAGAAATAACCCAAATGAATATCAAGGATACTTAAATAATCACTGCTCTAATCTGAAATGTGCCTCCCAGAATTCTCTTCTAGATTCTCACCTGGATGGTTAGGGGGTGGGGAGGGTCGGCAGAAATTATATAACAATTAAGACAGCATTAAGAATCAGCTCCATGGAAACCCTCATTCTGACTAACATTCTACAAGATATAATCACCATACAACCATGGGCTCTGGTTGGTAAATCAGAATTAAATTACTCCCTACAGAGAGTTTTTGGCCAGGGAGATCCATGAGATCCTCAAAACAATGTAGGCCATTGCCAAAACACTTGATTACCTGCCAGAGCTAAAAGGTAAGTAAGACCCTATTGCTGAAGACACCACAGGCTGCAGTCACAGGACATTGGAATACCATGCTGAAACTGAAAAGAAAACTAGCTCCCTCCTGGCTAGCCCTCATAGTGCTGGAGAGCCCCATTGGAGCTGTCAGAGGACAATGGTCACCAACAGCATGACCTGCAGACTATGAAATCAATCAGCGGGACAAGAAGTACACACTTGTGCAATAGTGGCATATAGCTTTTCGTAGGTAACCAACTGTTCTTTGATTGGACATGAGGCCTTCTCAGTGGAGGGAACTCATCTGATACTGAAAACCCAGTCAGATTTCCATGGTCAGTAAAGAGTAGGCTGGCACACCAAAAATCTCCTAAACAAACTTGTATATCCCCTTTACCCTAAATTGCTAACACTCTTGGCTAGAGAATATGTTTTATTTTACAGATGACAGAGAAAACAGAGGAGAGCTTAGATCCATTGATAAGACAAGAAGATAGCCAACTGCCTACCATGAGACTTTCCACCTCTACCACATCTGCCAGGTTCCAGGAGAACTTGCAGAGGAAGCAACGCTATAAATACTCCTCTTACCAGCAGCCTGACAACCAGACCCAGGGTGATGGTGACAGATAGTTAGATGAAACAAAACCTATGAAAGCAGAAATCCAGAGACTATAAAGAACTCAACACTAAATCAGTCTGCCAACAGGCCTGCCTTGGCTCAGGGAACATTGTGAAAAGGGGGAGGAAAGATCATAAGAGTGGGTAGGAATACACTGATGCACAGTCCCCCACTACCCCATATGGACTGATGAGGCCTTCATAACCTCACAGAGATTAATGTAACCCCACTGAGGAGATGCCCAAAGGATAATGGGAGTTGAGGTGAAGGGATAATAGTGTATAATCTGTTATAATATATATAAAATAAAGTAAAGTAAAATAAATTGGAAAGGCTTAGAGCTATGTTGTGACATGGTCAGATCTGTTATTTAGGAAGACCAAGATAGTGGCTGTTTGGAGGATATATTGAGATGGAGAGAACTGAAGGCAGGGAAAACCAGGGCTCACAGTTTGAGCAGTTCAAGTGATGTTGTTGAGAAACTGAGTTAATGCCAGTGGTGATGCAAAAGAGGAAACCCAGTCTAGAAATATTTCTGAGATATTAATAAAGAGATCTGGGAGATGAGAAAGAAAAACAATATTTGCACATCTGTTTTGGGAAGTTGAGAGAATGCTAAGTCCATGAATTCACATATGGAACATAGAAGGGACACAAATTGTGTGGGAATGGATTTATGTATGGATGTGGATACATTTGTGTGGGAGCCATGTGCTATAGCATCAAGGGCTCCCCAGCAGGCAAGAGAAGACACAAGACCAAAGCATAAGAAGAGATGAGGGCCCAGCTAAGTGATGGGCATGGGCCATGGCACACACCTGTAATCCCGGCTACTCAGAAGGTTGAGGTGGGAGGATTGTAAATTCAAGGTCAGCCTGTGCTACACAGCAAGACTTTGTCTTAACATAAAACTTAAAAAGTGAATTGGCTAGAGCTATAGTTCAGTGGTAGAACATGTGTCTAGGTTTCAGAATGCTCTGGGTTTCACCCTTAGCACTACCAAAACAAAAACCCAAATCTAAAGCAAATAAGCAAACAATCCCATGCACAGAAAAGCACAAACAAACAAACAAACAAACAAACAAACAAACAAACAAACAAACCAGGAAGACAACTTGAGGATAGAGAGGCAGAAAAAAAAAGTGAAGGGGAGGGGACCCATTGGAACTAGCTGCTACTGAGAGGCATCTAAATTTGGGTTTTCTTTTTTTGGAGCCAGGGCCTCCAGCCTCTACAAACAAACTCCAGATGCATGCACCTCTTTGTGCATCTGGCTTTATGTGAGTACTAGGGAATTGAACCTGGGTTGTTAGGCTTTGCAGGCAAACACTTTAACCACTAAGTTATTTATCCATTCCTCATTTTGGGTTTTCAAAAGAAGAGCTGGACAAAGACTTCAATACTTGGAGTATTTTGGAAGGGGATCCCAGGAAGGAAGAGTAAGGCAAACAAAGAGAGTGAGATAGGAAAAGAGGAAGACTGTTTTGTTGGCCTTGTTGTAGGCAATGGATACTAGAAGGTTGACTTTAGAGACTTCCCAAGAATTGTCCACACAAAAGATTGACTTTTTAACTTCTAATTTTTTGGAGACAGGGTCTCATCTAGCCTCAGCTGGCCTCAACTCACTTTGTAGTCAAATGAGTTGTAACCCTGAACTTCTGATCTTCCTGGTTTCACTTACCAAGCCCCCCCCCCAACCCAGGTGATATCTCACTTTAGTCCAGGCTGATGTGGAATTCACTAAGTAGTCTCAGGGTAGCCTTGAACTCAGAGCAATACTCCTACCTCTGCCTCCCAGAGTTCTGGGATTAAATGCATGCACCACCATGCCTGGCTTCACTTCCCAAGTTTTGAGATTATAGGTAGGTGTCTCTCTGCCCAATTTATGTGACGCTAGGGATGGAACTCAGGGCTTTGTGCATGCTAGGCAAGCTCTCTACCAACTGAGTCACATCCCCAGCCTGAAAAAACTTGATGACTGCAGATGACAGCTTCAGGTTCACTGAGATGAACTTCCAGATCAGGCACAGTTAGGGAGGAAGAGATACTTATTTATTGAAGCTCACAGATTCGGGGAAGTTCCATAATGGCAGGAGAAATGGCCTGCTCTTCCAGGACCAGGCAAGAGAGAGAAAAGCCACCAGCCATACAGCACAGAAACACTTCAGGAACTCCCAGCTAACACTTTTTTTTTTTTTTTTTTTTTGTTTTTCAGGAACTCACTCTGGTCCAGGCTGACCTGGAATTAACTTTGCATATCCTCCTACAATGGAATCTTTACAATGGAATCCTAAACCCACCACCACACCTTAAGATCTGCCCCCAGTGACATTGCCTCCAGCAAGGTGGCTGCAGATGCAAACTATAAACTAATAAAACACTGAATATATTGGGGGACATCTATTCAAACTTCCACAATGACTAATTTTACATGTCATCTTGAAGGGGCTTTTGAATGTATTTAATAGCTAAATAGGTGAACTTGCTCTCCATAATGTAGGTGAGCCTCATACAATCAATTGAAGGCCTGAATAAGAAAAAAGATGGGCTGGGACTGGAGAGATGGCTTAGCTATTAAGGTGCTTGCCTAAAAAGTCAAAGGACTAGGTTTGATTCCCAAGGACCCATGTAAGCCAGATGCACAAAGGTGACGCATGTGTCTGGAATTCGTTTGCACTGGCTGGAGGCCCTGGCATGCCCATTCTTTCTCTATATCTGCCTCTTCCTCTCTCTCAAATAAAACAAACAAAAGAGACGGGCTTTCCTTAGTAAGAGGGAATCCTCCACCTGCCAGCCTTTGGACCTTATCTGCACCTTTGGCTGTTTTGGGTCTTGAGCCTGACAGCCTACACTGCAGATTCTGCACTTGTCAACATCCATAATCATGTGAGCCAGTTCCTTGTAACAAATCTCTTACACTCCTTCTATAGGTTGCTTTCCTTGCTCACCCCAAATGACACAGACTGAAGCCTTATGCAAAATCACAGCGCAGACTTGAGGTAGTGGGCTGGCAGTGCATGGAGAGTCTGTGCTCCAACAACACTGTCCATCATAGTTGTGGCTGAATTCAGACCTGGACATGTGCACAGAGGCCTCTGCTGGAGATGAACAGCAGGTAGGAAAGAAGACTTTCTGACCACTAAGAGGGAGTTTCTTTTTCATTGTGAACTAATGGATGAGTAGATCTGAGGAGGTGAAGTACAGAGCATGGACTCCTGTAGAGAAAGTTGAAAATGAATGCAGGGAAAAGGGGGTGGCGACTACAAAAGCACAAAGAAATAGTAAATAATAAATAGTTATATAATAAATAAATAGTAAATTCTAGGTCAATCTGGGCTACAGTAAGACCCTACTTTGAAAAACAAACAAAATTTGTATTTGTCAGGGGGGAGAGAGAGAGAGAGAGAGAGAGAGAGGGAGGGGATGGACATGCACTCAAGGTATTTTGGGGTTGCATATACACCCTGGATACATGTGAACTCTAGATGCATGCACCTGAGCTAGCCGGCAGGCTTTGTAAGAAAGCACTTTTAGCCACTGAGCCATCATTTCTTTTTTCTTTAGGAGGGATTATAAGGCTTTGAAGATTTTTTTTTGAGGTAGGGTCTCACTCTAGCCCAGGCTGACCTGGCATTTACTATGTATTCCCAGGTTGGCCTCGAACTCATGGTCATCTTGCTACTTCTGCCTTCTGAGTGCTGAGATTAAAGGTGTGCATCACCATTCCTGGCTTGAGGAGTGTTTGTTAGAGAGATATCACAGGGATGAGAGAGGGAATAAGGACTGAGTATTGGATAAGGGTGGGTTTTTTTTTTTTTTTTTTTTTTTTCAAGGTAGGGTCTTGCTCTAGCCTGGCAAGGGTGGATTTTAAGGGCATAGGGAGAAGGATTAGCCTTAGGTGGAGGTCACATAAATTATTTTCTCAATAAAAATAACAACTAAGTATTGAGATGATGGCTCAGTAGATAAAGTGATCGCCAATAGTTAGCGCACCCCAGACCCCATGTAAAAAGCTGGAAGCCATGGCAGGCTTCTATAATTCCAGCATGCTGATTCTGGCTGCAAGTTTTCTGGAAGCTTGTGGTGAGCTTACCAAAGAACAGCAGAATGAGATCCTGAGAAACTCTGCCTTAAATGAGGTTGACAGGCAAGGACTGACCAGAACGTTGTCATCTGACCTCCACATGTGCATCATGGCATGTGCATGCCCTCACTCACACACACAAATATGTCTGCACACACACACACACACACACACACACAAAATTAAATTTAAAACACTTTCAATAAAAAGTAAAAAACTTGTTTTAGTTGTGGTAGCACATACCTGCAATACCAGCACTCAGGAGGCCCAGACTGAAGACTGCCATGAGTTTGAGGCCAGCCTGGGCTACATACCTAGGCCCTGTCTCAAAAACACAAAATAGTTTTATCAGATAGAGCAATGACTCTGACTGTACTGTCTATAAAAGATATAGATGTGGTCTGCTATAGTGGCACATGCCCTTAATCCCAGCACATGGGAGACAGAGTAGGAGGATCACTGTGAGGCCAGCCTGAGTCTACATAGTGAATTCCAGGTTAGCCTGGGTTAGAGCAAGACCCTACCTCAAACTGGGTATGGTGGTGCATGCCTTTAATCCCAGCACTTGGGAGGCAGAGGTAGGAGGATTGCCATGAGTTAGAGGCCACCGTGAGACTACAGAGTGAACCCCAGGTCTACCTGGGCTGGAATGAGACCTTACCTCGAAAAATCACACACAAAAAAAAGACCCTACCTAAAAAAAAAAAAAAAAAAACTGAAAAGATATAGATGTGGGGGCTGGAGAGATGGCTTAGTAGTTAAGCACTTGCCTGTGAAGCCTAAGGACTCCGATTCGAGGCTTGATTCCCCAGGACCCACAGATACACAAAGTGGCACATGCATCTGGGGTTCCTTTGCAGTAGCTGGAGGCCCTGGCACACCCATTCTCTATCTGCCTCTTTCTCTGTCACTCTCAAATAAATAAACAAACAAAAGAAGATATAGATGTGAAGATCAAATTTGACAGTCATTAACAAATTTCAAAATAAGACAAACAGAAATTGTAATACTATTATTCATCCCTGTAAGTAGAATCATGATATATATATATATATAATTTAAAAAGGAAAATTAATATAATTGATAAATATATATTTTTCCATATTTATCTATCTACCCACATCTATTCATATAAATACTTGGCATTATTATACATAAGAAGTTGACAAAAGAAAAAAATATATATACAATTTATTTATGAGAGACAGAGAATGAGGCAGATAGAATGGGTATGCCAGGGCTTCCAGCCACTGCAAATGAAATCCAGACACACGTACCACCTTGTGCATTTGGCTTATGTGGGTACTGGGGAATCCAGCCAGGGTCCTTAGGCTTCACAGGCAAGTATCTTAACTGCTAAGCCATCAGTCCAGCCCCAAGAAATATTACTGATTTTAAAATTTATTTGCAAGGAACAGAGAGAGAGGGAGAGAGAATGGGCATACTAGAGCCTCTAGCCACTGCAAACATACTCCTGATACATGTGCTACTTTGTGCATCTGGCTTTATTTGGGTACTGTGGAATCGAACCAGGGTCCTTAGGCTTTGCAGGTCTTAACTGCTGAGGGATCTCTCCAGCCCTACTTATTGATATTACTATTATTATTATTTCCAAGGTAGGGTCTCACTCTAGCTCAGGCTGACCTGGAATTCACTATGTAATCACAGGGTGGCCTCGAACTCACGGCAATCCTCCTACCTCTGCCTCCTGAGTGCTGGATTAAAAGTGTGCGCCACCAAGCCCGGTTTATTATTTTTTATTGACAACTTCCTTAATTGTAGACAATATCCCGTGGTAATTCCCTCCCTCCCCCTACTTTCCTCTTTGAAATGCCACTGTCCATCATATCCCCTCCTCCCTCTCAATCAATCTTTTAGTTTTGATGTCATCATTTTTTCCTCCTATTAGGACGGTCTTGTGGAGGTAGTGTCAGGCACTGTGAGGTCATAAATATCCAGGCCATTTTGTGTCAGGAGGAGCACGTTGTAAGGAGTCCTATTCTTCCTTTGGCTCTTACATTCTTTCTGCCACCTCTTCTGCTATGGACTTGGAGCCTTGGAAGGTGTGTTAGAGATGTTTCAGTGCTGAACACTCCTCCGTCCCTTCTTCTCAGCACCATGGTGCCTTCTGAGGCATCACAAGGTCACCACCATCTGAAAAGAGAAGCTTCTCTAACCAAGCTTCTCTTTTCAGATGGCAATGACCACTGGGATGACCCAAAAGGCAACATAGTGCTGAGAAGAAGGGATGGAGGAGTGCCCAGCACTGAAACACCTCTGTCACACCCTCCAAGGCTCAGGGACCATTGCGGAAGAGGGGGCAGATAGAATGGAAGAGCCAAAGGAAGGGTATGACTCCTTACAACGCAACTGCCCAGACAGAAATTGGCCTCGATATCCTCGACCTTACAGTGCCTAGCAATACCTTCGCAAGACCCTCAAAATAGAAGAAAAAAAGCCGAGCGTGGTGGCGCACGCCTTTAATCCCAGCACTCAGGAGGCAGAGGTAGGAGGATCGCTGAGAGTTCAAGGCCACCCTGAGACTACATAGTTAATTCCAGGTCAGCCTGGGCCAGAGTGAGACCCTACCTCAAACCCCCCCCCCCAAAAAAAAAAAAGAAGAAAAAGATGACATCAAATTAAAAGAGACTAATGGAGAGAGGGAGGGGATACGATGGCGATTGGAGTTCTAAAGTGGAACGGGGGAGGGAAATGTCATGTGTTTTTTGTATGTAAGTATAGAAGTTGTCAATAAAAAAAAATAATTAAAAAAAAGAAGCCGGGCGTGGTGGCGCACGCCTTTAATCCCAGCACTTGGGAGGCAAAGGTAGGAGGATTGCCGTGAGTTCAAGGCCACCCTGAGACTACATAGTTAATTCCAGGTCAGCCTGGGTCAGAGTGAGACCCTACCTCGAAAAAAAAAAAAAAAAAAAAAAAAAAAAAGAGAAGCTTCTCTAACCAAAAGTGAGAGTAGAATTAATATATGGGTATGGACATTAAAAGAAGTGTTTTCTGGGCAGTTTGGTAAGCACAGTATATACATTTAGCCAGATACCAGCAGACATTACACCCCTAGGGTTCATGACTACCCCTGTTGTAGGTTTTCAGCATCGGGGATGTATGCCCTTCCATGGAGCAGGCCTCCAGTCCAATTAGAGAGTGGTTGGTTTCCCCCATAACAGACATGCCACTATTGCACCCATTGGCTCATTTGGCCTGGCCAAATTTAAAGTTTTCAGTGTGCACTGTTGATTATCTTCACTGGTGTTTTCCCTCTCTCCCATTGAACTGCATGCAGCATAGATTTTTCCAGCTGTCAGCTGGTACTTATTGATTTTTTATTAAAAGGTTATACTCTTATATCCCCTTGTCCTGCCCCTATTCTGCTGAGGGTATTCTTCCATGGGTTATTGGTATTCAAGAGGCCTCAGTGTGGTGGTTTGATTCAGGTGTCCCCCATAAACTTAGGTATTTTGAATGCTAGGTTCCTAGCTGATGGAGATTTGGGAATTAATGTCTCCTGGAGGCAGTGTATTATTGGGAGGTGGGCTTATAGGTATTATAGCCAATGTCCCCTTATCAGAGTTTGGCATACTCTCCTGTTGCTGTTGGCCAGCAGGTGATGCCCACCCTCTGCTCATGCCATCGTTTTCCCCTGCCATCATGGAGCTTCTCTGTAAAACAAAATAAACCTCCTGGCTGGCCTCTAAAAGGCATCCCATAAGTTTGTCAATTTTGACAAACTGGATGCTTACCCAGAGGCCTAATGAAAATACAGCTAAGTTTATGGGATGCCTAACTGAGGCAGTCACCCAATACACTCATCTTGACCCTGCTTCCCAAGAGAGAATGATAGTTCTCAATACCCATTTCCTGTCCCAATCTGACCCTGACATCAGGAAAAAACCTAAACCCCTAGAAAAGGGCCCTCAAACCCCTCAGGAATATCTGCTTGACCTGGCATTTAAAGTTTTTAATAACAGAAGAGACCAGGAACAGTCTGATAGAGTGGTCAAAGACAGATAGCAGTTCCAGTTCCTGGCTGCGGCCCTGAGGCCTCCTCCAAAGATGACAACGGTGCCGCCATGCTCACCACCAGGACCCTGCTTCAAGTGTGGCTATAGTGGCCAGTGGGCAAAAGCCTGCTACAACCCAGGCCCACTGCCAGGACCCTGTCCTCACTGTGGACTTGCTGGACACTGGAAGGTGGACTGTCGTTCTTTGCCTCAACAAGGTAGGCCAGCCCCTTCCCCTCATTCCCCACAAGAGCCAATCGCTGATCTTCTGGGCCTGGTGGCTAAAGATTGATGGTGCCCTGGGACCTTGGCCTCCACCAACACTCTCCATATCACAATGGAGGAGCCCAGGGTCACAGTCCAGCTGGCAAGAGGGCCTGGCTCATTTGTTATGGGGGCCAGTTGGTCAGTCCTGCTATCCTACTCTGGTAAGACTTTTCCCTCACAGACCTCTGTGTCAGGTAATGATGGCCTATCCCACTCCCCATGCATCATCCCCCCTTACCCTGTGTAGTCTGGGACACTCCCTCTCCCATTCATTTTTTTTTTTTTTCGAGGTAGGGTCTCACTCTAGCTCAGGTTGACCTGGAATTCACTATGTAGTCTCAGGGTGGCCTTGAACTCACAGTGATCCTCCTACCTCTGCCTCCTGCTGGGATTAAAAGTGTGTGCCACCATGCCCGGCTCCATTCATTTTTTGTAATACCTTCTTGTCCTTTTCCCCTCCTGGGTCAAGATCTTATGCATAAACACACACACACTCTGACTTACTGCTCACACTCTGTCTTCATCCTCACACAGTCCCTTCCCTTACAAAGGATCCAAGTTTCCCCCTTTCACTCCCCAAGGTTGATCCCAGGGTGTGGGACATTTCCTTGCTAGCACTAGCCTCTCACCATGAGGACTAGCCTGTCCTCATCAAAGACTCCAACATCCTTTCCCTGCCATCCTCAATACATAATCTCATTTAAACATTGCCAAGGACTCAAACTCATTATTTCTCACTTGCTCCAAGCCAGACTCCTTTGCCCCACTCATTCCCCTTGCAATACTCTGATCTTGCCTGTTATCAAACCTGATGGGACCTACCACTTATTCTAATACTTGCGCCTAGTCATTGCCGCTGTTAGGCCCATTCATCCAGTAGTTCCCAAACCCTATACTCTCCTCTCTCACAGCCCCTCCTCCACTGCTCATTTTTCAGTTCTTGACCTCAAAGATGCCTTCTTCTCCATTGCCCTCTACCCTGAGATTCCTATGATCTCTTTGCTTTCACCTGGGAGGACCCCGATACTCATACTGCCTCTCAACTCACCTGGACTGTCCTTCCCCAGGGTTAATATATTTATTTGTTTATTTGAAGAGAGAAAGAGGGAGGGGGAGGGAGGGGGGAGGGAGAGAGAGAGAGAGAGAATGAGTGCACCAGGGCCTCCAGCTATTGCAAATGAACTCCAGATGCATATGCCCCCTTGTGCAACTGGCTTAAGTAGGAACTGCAAACCAGGATCCTTTGGCTTTGCAGGCAAACAAACATCTTAACGGCTAAGCCATCTCTCCAGCCCCCAGCACACTTTTACAATATGATGATCTTTTGCTCTGCTCACCCTCTCTTTCTCTCTCTAAACTACATACCAACGAACTTCTTAACTTTTTTGGAACTAAGGGATATCAAGTTTCCCCCTCAAAAGCTCAACTTTCTTTAACCCAGGTTAGGTACCTGGCTTTCTCCTTACCCCCACCTCACGACAACTCACCCTAGACTGCAAACAACATCTTCACTCCCTCTCCCTGCCTACTTCTAAGGAAGAAATTCTCTTTTCTTGGCTTTGCTGGGTTCCTTAGCATTTGGATTCCAAACTGTGCCCTTCTGGCAAAGCTCCTTTATGACAAAGCTAAG
This sequence comes from Orientallactaga sibirica, assembly GCA_036365145.1. NCBI lineage: Eukaryota > Metazoa > Chordata > Mammalia > Rodentia > Dipodidae > Orientallactaga > Orientallactaga sibirica. Next base: position 11,642,615 of record JAEOAD010000059.1, on the reverse strand, counting down.
AGAGACCCTCGTAAACTCCTAGACCCTAAGTCAGAGACAGATGCTGCCTTCTCCCACCTCTTGAAAGCTTTAGCCCTTACACTTCCAGACCTTCAAAAGCCTTTTCTTCTTTACTCCACAGAAAAAGGGTGTATGATATTGGGAGTTCTGGGTCAAATAAAGGGTCCATCCTTTGCCCTTGTAGCTTTTCTCTCTAAACAACTAGAAACCTCTGTCTGGGGCTGGCAACCATGACTATGCACTCTTGCTGCAGATGCTCTTCTGGCACAAGAGGCATAGAAATTCACTTTTGGGCAACAACTCACTGTCCTCTCCCCCCACAAGCTTAAAGATCTACTCGTCAACTCTTGTCTGTCTACTCTGACCCTGTATTAGTCAGGGTTCTCTAGAGGAACAGAACTGATAGAATGAATTGTATAAAAGGGAATTTATTGGATTAGCAATAGCAGGTTGCAGGTTCGAGAGTCAAGAAACCCGGTAGCTGCTCAGTCCACGAGGCTGGAAGCCTCAGCAGTCCCAATCCGGCACTGAAGGCCTGGAGGCTTCCTGGAGAGACGCTGCTCTTCAGTCCACCCTGGTCTTCAGTCCACCCTGGAAAGCAGCAAACACCAAGCAGCAAGTACCAAGCGGCAAGCACTAAGCAGCAAGCACCTAGTGGCAAGCAGCGAGCAGCACGGGCAGCCAGGTGGGGGAGAGAGAGAGCCTTTCTTCCCAGAGCTTCTTTTTATCAACCAGCCCCCTCCTCCAAGAGGGGCCGCCCACTCTGGGGGAAGGGCTTACCCTTGGGGGAAGGAGTCTTCCTTTAGTTAATCCTTCCTAGAGGCAGCTTCAGAGACATATTTATGAGGAATGTCTGTGGATTCCTAAACAAATCAAGTTGACACAAACTTAACCATCACAGACCCCATCTAAAATTCAACTCTTTCACATCACTTTCCTTGATAACCCCGACATCACACTTGACTCTTGTTCTCCACTTAGCCCCACTACCCTCCTGCCTCTACCCAAACAACTTACACATTCCTGCTTAGAGACCCTAAAAGAACTCACCTATCACAATCATAGAATCTATCTCCTCTCCCCAACCCTGATCACAGCTGGCATATTGATGGCAGCTCTTCTACTAACTCACAGGGCTCTCAGATAGGCTATCGGGGTGTGCTATTGTCTCAGATGACCAGATAATAGACACTGGCCCATTGCCTAAGGGGAGTACATCTCACTAGAGCCCTAACCTTGACACAAGGCAAGACAGTTAACACTGACTCTAAATACTCTCCATATTCTGTATCTCCATGCTGCTATCTGGAAGGAGAGAGGCTTCCTCTCCAGCTAACAGAACCCCCATTACTAACAGGCCCCTTATCCTTAAACTGCTACATGCCTCCTATCTTCCCACCAAGATGGCTGTCATTCACTGTAGGGGACATGAGGCTCTAACCTCACCCGTGGCCAAGAACAACTCTTTTTGCAGACATAATTGCCAGGGAATCCAGTCTCCACAGCACATACTCAGCTTCAGCTTTTTTCCTTGCCCCTACCTCCTTCACCCCCTCATACACTCCAGAACAATACCAAACTAACAAAACTTGGAGGTATCCCAGGACCACAAGTCTGGCTACTCCTGGGGGACCTCTACTGCTTATCTGATCTCCAACCTACTACCTTCCTGACCCACCTACATAATCTATTTCATGTGGGAGCCCGCCCTCTAAAAGATTCCTGACCCTGCTCCTTTTTCATCCTTGTCCCTCCTCTCTACTCTCCTTTGTGACACAAGCTTGCTCACTCTGTGCCAAGGCCTCTCCATGAGGTGGAGTCCGTCCCCCTCCCTCTTTCAAATCCTACCAACACAGGGGCTCACTTCCCGGGTGGACTGGCAGATAGATTTTACTCACATACCTCCTCACAAAAAGACTAAATCCCTCTCACTATGGTGGATAGTTTCTCAGAATGGGTTGAAGCTTTTCCTACGACAGAGGAAATTGCAAATATAGTCACCTCTCACATTCTTAAGTCTATTTTGCCCTATTTTGGCCTTCCCCTTACCATTCAATAAGACAATGGACCAGCCTTCATTTCCAAGGTAACCCAGAAGGTATCCAGAGCTCTTGGAACAGACTGAAAACTTCATATTTCACATGGGCCTCAGGCAGGGGTAGAAAGAACAAATGCTATTCACAAAACTCACCTGTCTAAACTGACTTCTGTACTTCACCTATCCTGGTCCCAACTCCTCCCACTTGCCTTAGCCAGAGTCAGAGCTACTCCTCAGGCCCCTTCCTTACTTATCCCTTTTGAACTCATGTATGGGTGCCCTTTCCTGTTAAACAACCTTCCCCCACTACCAGAAACTCCTCACCATGGGTACTTACCAACTTTCACTTTATCCGGAACCTTCTCCAGGAACATGCTGACCACCTTCTTCCCCAACCATCACTTAACCCTGGGGATTGAGTCTTCCTTAAGCAGTCTTTCCCACAAGGGCTCAAGCCACTCTGGATCGGACCTCATCTGGTGATCCTAACCACTCCCATGGCCACAAAGCTTCAGGCCATCCCCAGTTGGCTCCACCTACCACAGCTAAAGAGAGTCACCTCTGTCCTACCCTACTTCATCCAGGGATAAGTATACCTCCATCCCAGTGGGCCCTCTCAAAGTTAAACAATCTTGTGTTCCTACTCTTCCCCACCCAGAATGCTCCTCTTGAATACACTGATGCCCCTCTTCCCTGACCCAAGTGCTCATCCTCCCCTTGAGCCTGGTGGTTTTTTTTTTTTTTTTTGAGGTAGGGTCTCACTCTTGCCCAGGCTGGCCTCAAATTCACAGTGATCCTCCTACCTCTGCCTCCCAAGTGTTGGGATTAAAGGCACGCGCCACCACGCCTGGCTGAGCCTGGTGTTTTGATGTCACAGCTGTTGACAAGGGTAACAAGCTCCTTAATTTTTCCTCCTGTCCTCTCATGGAGTGTGCGGAGCCCATTTCCCTCACCTTCTCTATAACAGATGTCACCAGTGACTCCCAAAGCCAGCTCAATACAGGATATTATGAGAGAAGTCTCTGTTTTGCTCAGGACCAAGTCATTAACAGCATGCTATACTGGCACTGTTGGGGGGGGGCGGTGCTCACTATTGATCTCACCACTCTGTCACCTCTAGCCATTGACCACATTATCCAGCCTCTCCCATAAGAACTCATCAGCCCCTATGGTCAACATGAAGACATTAAAGAAGAGAGTCACCATCCCTTATTAACAAAAGGCTGGAATGTTAGGTTGGGACACTCTCCCAAGATGGAGTCACCATGGTCAGCAGAATGGTGACAGAGGCATTGGAAAGTGGATTACCCACATTCTTCAAGAAATCACTTGGTCATTATCCCCTCCTTGCCTAACAATGCCGCAGGTCATGGTTTCCTGCCCCATTATCTCCTAAGTCACCTGGTCACTGTTCTGCTGTCACACCCTAGCTATTTTAAATGCTTTAATGTAATGATCTTCCTAAAGGAACTTTTTTATTCAATTTAACAAATGAATTCTTTTTCCTTCCCTTCCCCAACTAAAAAAGCTCTATAAAGCCACTACCTGAAAATTCAGGTTGGCTGTGCTCCTTTCTCATGAGTCAGGCCTGGCAGCTTGTGCTTTCCTAAATAAAAGCTTTCATCTTTGCCTTAAAGCAGTTTGCATGGTCTTGGTTATGCCCAAACCTTACATTGACCACTTTTATTTTTATTTTATTTATTTGTTTTTCCAGGTAGGGTCTCACTCTAGCTCAGGCTTATCTGGAACTCACTCTGCAATTCCAGGTTACCTCAAACTCACAGTGATCCTCCTACCTCTGCCTCCAAGAGCTGGGATTAAAGGTGTGCACCACCATGCCCAGCTGAGACAGAACACCTGACAAAATCAGTTTAAGGGAGGAGGAAGGGTTTATATCAAATGACAGTTCCTCATGGCATGGTGACAGCAGCTGGTCACATCAATGCATCAGTGAGGAAGCAGAAAAGAGTGATGAATGCTGGTGCACAGCCAACTCTCCCCTTTTTATAAGTTCAAGACCCTGCCCACAGATAAGGTGGGTCTCCCACCTCAATTGATCAAGTCAAGCACCTCACAGATGTTTCTAGGCCTTGTCAAGTTGACAGTCGATATCACACAACGAGATTGGTCTCCAATTGCCAATCCTTCTGCCTCAGCCTCCTGGCACTGGGATCAGAGGACTGCCATGAGATTCACCTGTCATTTAAGAACTGTGGAGACAGAAGGTCAATTAAAAAGTGTTTGTATGGGCTGGAGAGATGGCTAAGCAGTTAAGGCACATGCCTGCAAAACCTAAGAACCCTGGTCCGATTCTCCAGGTCCCACGTAAGCCAGACGCACAAGGGGGCACACGTGTCTGGAGTTCTTTTACAGTGGCTGGAGGCCCTGGTGCGCCCATTCTCCCTTTCTCTGTCTCTAACAAATAAATGAATAAAATCTTTAAAAAAACCCTTGGTTTCAAAAAAAAAAAATACACTTCTAAGTCTGTAGAATCATGCTTGTGAAAATAAAAATCAGGGGTTCAAGGCCTACCTGGGCTACAAAGCCAATTCTAGGCCAGTCTGGGTTACATGAGATTTTGTCTCAAAAATAAATAAATAAAAGTACATACATAAATACAAGGAAACCAAAGCATGCCACAAACCCAAGACAAGCTAACTGTGCTCAGGTGTGCGCACTAGGGGGCAGAGGAGCTAAAGACACCACAAGGCATCTGGAGAAACCTGGAACTTGAAAGGGCAGCTGTTTTTTATTTTAAGGGGTGGGGGGAGGGCAGGGGGCGTCGTTAGGAGATAGAAGGGTACAACTACCAGCTTTCAGATTCCGAGGCATGCCAGAGGTCTTATTTTCCACCCCTCTCTAGATGCCCACACAGACTGGAGGGTTTGCCCAGCCAAGGGTGCCCCCACGCGACACCACAGAGTTTGGTTGGCTGAGCCATCCCTGACTCTTACCTCACTTGTGCCAAAGTGCTCTCCCTTCTGCCCCCTTCCTGTCCCAACACCACAGTGGGGAAATTGAGTCACTGGGAGGACAGGCCAGAGCCAGCAGGGTCGAAGCCAGCCTTTGAGGCTTACCAGATGAGAGGAGGAGGGGCGTCCTCCAAGAAAACAAAGAGGAGGGTGGGGTGAGGGTGAGGGAGGCGGTTGGCGGGGCAGAAGCTGAGCCAGACACGAGAACCGCTGCCCAGGATCAAAGGAAATATGACATTTGAAAAGAATGTGCGCGTTTGCAGGGGCTGCGGGGGAGGCCGTGAGCGGGGGCCGGGCGGGCGCCCGTCTGCAGCCCCGGCCTTCCCCCGGGCTCCCGCCTCCTCGCCCCTTCCCTGAGGCGCTGGCTGGTGGCTGGTCTCGAGGGGCTCCTCGCGCCCTCTCCCCGTGGGTCTGCCCTTCATTTCCGAGACGAAGCTGGAAGGGAAATGAAACCTGAGAAGACCAAAAGAGAGGGAGGGGGGAATCCAAGCAGGCCGTCTCCCCGCTCGGCCACGGAACATTTTTCTTTCCCCGCCGGCCAGGCCTCTTTTTCCCCGCCCCTCCAGTGTGGGGGCCCCGGGCTCGCGGCCGGGCCGCTCCGCACGTCACTGGGGTCCCCGGGGGCCGGGGGCGCCCCAGGGCGGGCCCGAGGGAGGACTGGGCGGGACGAGCGCCGCCGCCGCGGATCTCGGCCCGCGGGCCGGCCTCCCCTTCCCCTGCCCGCGCAGCCTGGTTCTCATTAGCGTGCCGGGCGCGGTCCCCGGCCGGCTCCCGAGTGTTTGTAAACGTCTGACCCGAGAGCGCCGCTTAACCCTTCGGAGGCCGGGCTGGGGGGCAGGGAAGGGTGGAGCTGGGGGCGCGGCTTAAGCCCAGGGACTGGAGGGCTCTGCGAGGAGTTTGAAGCTTCTGGTAGGCGAGCGGGTGGAGAACGCATCCCCATCCTCCCCCGAGGTTCCAGTCCATCCAACTCCCTCTCGTACAACCCAGACCCTTCCTGGAAACTCCAGTCCGGGCGTTCCTCCCCGGCCAGGTGACAGGTGTCCACCCCTGGGGCCTACCAGGTTTTCAACTCCGGGCCCCTACTAAACCTGGCCAGGAATTTTAGGGGAGCGGAGCGAAATGCCATGGGGTCAGATTCATTTTTGACTACGGTCCTTCCAAGGACAGAGCCAACTTCCTGTGCAGGCTAATTAATGGCCTCCCTGGGTGGCGGGGTCCAGGGTATCGACAAAGCCCGGCCTGGATCTGTGCCCATCTGCGGCTGTGGGCCCTTGCACAGTTCTCGTCGCCTGGGCTCAGATAGCTCTGAGCGACGTCCAGGCCAGACTGCAGCTCTTCACCTCTAGGGCATGGAGAGGGGTGGCGTGGAGGTGAGGAGGGCAGACTTCCAGAAGGCCCAGGCAGAAGTGGCTTCAGCGAGACTTGGAAAGGCCTTTTCCTCAGTCTAACGCAGAGCCTGCCTGAGCTCCGCCTTGCAGGGAGAGGGGCTCCTTTCTTGTGAAATGCTGGCTACACAGTTCTTCAGAACTTAAGGAAGGGTGTTCTGTGGGTCCGCCAATCCGAGGACCCAGAATATGGCTTCTTTAAGGCTCTTGGGCCGGAGACCTCTCTGTCTTAGACTAAATGGCTCAGGGACTGGGCTCTGTGGGAAATGACTGTCACAACTTCGGGCCAATAAGCATCATTAGGGTCGTATAACGCTCGAAGGGACCGTTTTCCAATTCAGTTTTTTTTTTTTTGAGGGGGTGGGACTGGTGAGACTACTAAGGGAGGGAGAGCGAGTGGGGGAGGACTAGGGGCGCGTGGTTTTCCCATCTCATCCCTGGAGGAGGGGCCTGAGCATCCCGGGTAGCCAATCAGGGATAGGCTTGGGGGGTGCTTGAAGAAGTTTGGGGAAAAAAGTTTGGAAAAGTTTCTATAATAACGAGGGGGCGTCCGGAGGGAGGTGGCAGCGACGGAGGAGGGGGCGTCTTGGAGCAGAGGAGGGAGGGAGCCACCCGTGTGAAGATACGGCAGCCTCCTGCTCCCCCCTCCCATCCAGGCCGGGACCTGGGGGCTCTGGCCGGATCCATGGGGGCAGCAAGCTGCGAGGATGAGGAGCTGGAATTTAAGCTGGTGTTCGGGGAGGAGAAGGAGGCCCCCCCGCTGGGCACGGGGGGGTCTGGGGAAGGTCAGTGCGGCGCTGGGAAGGGGTCTTGCGGTCAGTGAGTGTAGGGGCTGGGGATCTGAGTCTGGGGAGTTTAGAGCAGGGTGTAGAGCTGGGGACTAGGGGGTTAGTGGTTGAGGGGAGTTGGGGATCTACTTAGTCGCGGAAGTGAGGCTGGGGGCCAGGGCGCCACTTTTTCCTTTTTAGGTCGTGATTGGGGTGGGGGTGGGGGTGCTGTTGGCCGCGGGCCGCCTCCAGGCTAGGCCTACTGTCACTGGGATTGGGGGGCGGTCGGGGACGGCGGCCCCAAGAACCAGGGGTGCATCCAGGGGAACGGGAGGTTTGGCTTTGGAGCGTGCCCCTTGCCGACCTAGCCCTGGTCCAGCAGAAAGGACGGCTGAGTCTGGGGGCGCTCTCAAACCGGGCCAGGACGCCCCTCCCCCCTCGTCTGGCCGCAATGAGAGGCAGATGGCGGGGATCGAGCCGGGGGCGGTGGCTGCCGCTCGCACGGAATCGGAGCTGCCCGCTGCCCCTCCTCGCTGGCTGGGCCCCGCACGCATCACCCCCTTGGCTGCGCCCCCGCCTCCTAGTTGGGGGGGGAGCGAGGGAGGAGCCACCTCCCCTCGTCACCACTGCCGTGCCCACCCCCACCCCAGGGCAAGGTTGCGATGGCAACTGGGGTTCCTTCCAGCACCATTTGGGGGTTTGAGAACCGCGGATAATTAGGTTCATGTGTGAGTGGCCCCCAGCCTAGCTTAGAGCACCGCCAAACACCTCCAGGTCTGGCCCGAGTACCTCCCAACCTACCACCTTCACCTGAAGACACGCCCCTCCGGTACCCTAGGTCCCAGAGCCAGGGGCTCCCAAGTGTAAGATTCTGAGCTTGTGGAAAGGCCTGGCAAGCCTGCATCTCTTTTCCACCTTCTGACGTCCAACTTTAATCTCCTGGCTCTGTAGGGCTCATCAGAGACCCCTTCTAGCTATGAGCATAGCAGGATTTGGGGCTTGGCCCCCAGAGAAACCTAGATATCTCACCAACTTCCCTCTCTGCCATCTCCCTCTGCCCGCCTTCCCATTTTGACAGAGCTGGACTCGGAGGATGCCCCACCATGCTGCCGTTTGGCCCTGGGGGAGCCTCCTCCTTATGGCGCTACCCCCATTGGTATTCCCCGACCTCCACCCCCTCGGCCTGGTATGCACTCACCCCCACCCCGTCCTGCTCCCTCCCCTGGCACCTGGGAGAGCCAGCCGGCCCGGTCGGTGAGGCTGGGGGATCCAGGAGGGGGTGCTGGAGGTCCTGGGGGCGGACGTGTTCTAGAGTGTCCCAGCATCCGAATCACCTCCATCTCTCCCACGCCTGACCCACCGGCCCCGCTAGAGGATGCCCCTGATGTCTGGGGGGACGGCTCTCCCAGAGATTACCCCCCACCAGAAGGCTTTGGGGGCTATCGAGAGGCAGGGGCCCAGGGCGGGGGCGCCTTCTTCAGCCCGAGCCCTGGAAGCAGCAGCCTGTCTTCGTGGAGCTTCTTCTCGGATGCCTCCGACGAGGCAGCCCTGTATGCAGCCTGCGACGAAGTGGAGTCTGAGCTAAATGAAGCTGCCTCTCGCTTTGGCCTGGGCTCTCCATTGCCCTCGCCCCGGGCTTCTCCTAGGCCATGGACCCCGGAGGATCCCTGGAGCCTATATGGTCCAAGCCCCGGAGGTCGGGCACCAGAGGATAGCTGGCTACTCCTCAGCGCTCCTGGGCCCGCTCCAGCTTCTCCACGACCTGCCTCTCCCTGTGGCAAGCGGCGCTATTCCAGCTCCGGAACCCCATCTTCAGCCTCCCCAGCTCTGTCCCGTCGTGGCAGCCTTGGGGAAGAAGGGCCAGAGCCACCTCCACCACCTCCATTGCCTCTGACCCGGGATCCTAGCTCCCCAGGCCCTTTTGACTACGTGGGGGCCCCACCAGCGGAGAGCATCCCCCAGAAGACACGGCGGACTTCTAATGAGCAGGCAGTGGCACTGCCTAGGTCTGAGGAGCCTGCCTCGTGCAATGGGAAACTGCCTTCGGGAGCAGACGAGGCTCCTTCTGGAGGTCTCCGCAAAGAGGTGGCAGGCATGGATTACCTGGCAGTGCCTTCTCCCCTGGCTTGGTCCAAGGCCCGGATTGGGGGACACAGCCCCATCTTCAGGTGAGGGCCTAATCTGGCATCACTGCTGTTTCTGTCTTTCACCTGGGGAGCCCAAAGGTCAAAGGTTGAGATTAAAGAGAGATCCTAGTTCCAGGTGCCCTTTCAAAAGAGCATTGGTAATCGCAGGGCCACTGCCACCTACATTGCTGTAAGGATAATACATTTTCAAAGAAGCATCTGAGCCAGGTGTGATGGTGCACACCTTTAATCCCAGCACTTGGAAGGCAGAGGTAGGAGGATTACCTTGAGTTCAAGCCCACCCTGAGACAATAGAGGGAATTTCAGGTCAGCCTGGGCTATAGTGAGACCCTACCTTGAAAAACAAAACAAGGAACAAACAAGCAAAAAGAGCATCCCAGCCGCTGTGATTCTGGAAGCAGAGGTCGGAGGATCACCATGAATTCGAGGTCACCCTGAGGCTACATAGTGAATTCCAGGTCAGCCTGGGCAACAGGGAGACCCTACCTTATAAAACAAAAACAAACAAAAAATCTGTAACAAAAAAGTCCCTCTTTACACTGACAGTATGAGCCAGTATGAGCAGCTGGAGCTGAAGAAAAAGCCTTGCCACACCACAGTGTTCTAAGGTAACACTGTTCTTCAGCCTAAGCTTTCCCACACGTGGAGCTGTGCCCTGGCACATGGGTGGGTGTGGAACTTGGGCTGAATTTTCAGCCTTTCCCCCTGGCTCCTTAGATGGGTGCTAGGTGTGTGTTCTTTACAAGAAGTCCTTTAACTCTTTTAGTGGCTTACCAGCATACTTTCTAATGTAATGCTGCATATATTTGCAAGTCAAAGAATTCATATTAAAACTTGCATTTCTACTACTACTACTTCTCTCTCTCTCTTTTTTTTTAAAAATGTAGTCTTAGGATGGCCTGGAGCTCATGGTGATCTTCCTACCTCTGCCTCCCTAGTGCCGGGATTAAAGGCATGTGCCACCATGCCCAGCTACCTCTTCTACTCTTAAAAAGTCTGTCTCGTTTCAATAGTCCTAAACCTTGAGATGTCTAACAGAGGAGGCTCCATTCAGAAAAGTTTCTAAGGGAAAGAAGCCTTAACACTGGGTCTTCTAGGGTGTTTCCATAGGCCCGAGTTTTACAACCTCAACAACACTGATATTTTGAGCTGGGTAATTTATGGTACAGGGTTGTGCACAAGATGGTTTAGCAGCCTCCCTAACCTCTACTCATTAAATACTGGTAGCACCTCTCTAGACATTGCCCTGTATCATCTGGGGGACAATTACCAGTTGAGACCCACTGGCAGAGGACATCTGGAAGTACAGTTTAGGAACAATATCCCCATCTGAAATTCCTTAGCCCCCTATAACTTTACCTGTCTAGGCCCAACTGAGGGAGAGGAGCCAGCCTAGGTTCTGCCATAGGCTTATGGTCTCAGTTTCTTTATTTGCAAATTCAAGGGGCTTGTGTCTAATGCCCCTTCTGGCCTGAAATGGCACTTCTGTACTTTACTCTGCCTAGCCAGATCTGAGGATTAGCATGGACTTGGGGTTCTTCTGTATCTTGGTACATAAAGCCTCCCAACCTCAACCCCAAATTCTGTGCTCAGAGCTTGGGAGTTCTCAGGGGTGTTGTCATCTTCTGCACCTTCATCTCAAGTTCTGTAGCATACCTCCCTCTGCTTCTGGGCTTTTGGGTTTCTGCTGTGATTTCCTCTTTCCCACACCCATACCCCCTTCTCCTTTTCAGACCCAATGTGGTCCTGATAAGTCCATACTTGCAGATGACCCATGTGCTCTTTTGTCCTATGTAGGACCTCTGCCCTACCCCCACTGGACTGGCCTCTGCCCAGCCAGTATGAGCAGCTGGAGCTGAGGATCGAAGTGCAGCCGAGAGCCCACCACCGAGCCCACTATGAGACAGAGGGCAGCCGAGGCGCTGTCAAAGCTGCGCCTGGTGGTCACCCTGTAGTCAAGGTAAGGGGCGGGGGACAGGCCTAAATCTTTTCCTCTTTTTCATCCCAGATCCCTGCAAAGGAGCTTCAGCTGTACAGACTCATGGCACTGCCCTTTCCCACACTCCTTCTCGGCTCTGACCCTGCAGGCAATGTGGGGGAGGGGCTGGAGCTGGGGGAGGAAGGGTGCACTGCAAGGACCCGGATATACTTTTTACTCTTCTGTCCATCCACCCCCACTCAACTCATCCCATGGGACACCAGCTTCATGTCTACTCTGGAAAATGGTGGCCTGCCAGATGTGGGGGAGGGTTTCAGCTGGGGCTGAAAGAGTTAGGTTTTCTCTGTATTGAGTTGGGTTAGTCTGTCTTGAAAGCTCTTCCTTCTTTGCCCAGCCCAGTTTGAACCTTATTCCAAAAATAATACTGTGAACTCCAGGCCACCTTTTCACTACAACTGGTGCCCCCTTCTCCTCACTCCCATAGGAATCCCTTCTAGGATACCCTTTATCTTTCACTGTCCTCACCCCTTGGTAGACTGAAAATCCAAGGGTGAGTGAAGGGTAAACAGTAAGGCTTTCAGTTAGGTGTCCTTTGTCTCTTTCTGCCAGCTCCTAGGTTATAGTGAGAAGCCACTGACCCTACAGATGTTCATTGGCACTGCTGATGAAAGGAACCTGCGGCCTCATGCCTTCTATCAGGTGCACCGCATCACTGGCAAGATGGTAGCCACTGCCAGCTATGAAGCTGTAGTCAGTGGCACCAAAGTGTTGGAGATGACCCTGCTTCCTGAGAATAACATGGCTGCCAAGTAAGTGCCCGGTTAATTTTCTCTCAGTGTGTAGTACTTAGGATCAGAAAGATCCACTTCTTCCTTTCTCCAGCCAAGCTAGACATCATCACTAGGAGCTACTTTCAATCCTTCTAGGCAAATGCTCTATCACTGAGCTATATCCCCAGCTCTCCCCTCCTCCCTTCTCCCTCCTCTTCCTCCTCCTGGGGAAGGTGGGGAGGAGGGATGCACCGAAAGGACCTAGATATACTTTAAAATTATTTATTTATTTATTTGCAAGCAGGGGCGGGGGGAAGAATGGGCATGCCAGGGCCCCTAGCCACTTGCAAAGGGATAAACTCCAGATGCTTGCACCACCTTGTGTATCTGGCTTTATGTGGGTACTAGGGAATTGAATCTGGGTGGTTAGGATTTATAGGCAAGGGCCTTAACCGCTGAACCATCTTTCTAGCCTCCAGATATACTTTTTTTGTTGTTTTTTTAAAGTTGTTTTTAAAATTTTTTTTTTTTTTTTGGAGAGAGACACAGAGAGAGACAGAAAGAGAGGGAAAAGGAGACAGAGAATGGGCGCACCAGCAGTCTCTCAGCTGCTGTGAACGAAATCCAGATGTGTGTGCCCCCTTGTGGGCAAGTGCAGCATTGCGCCCTTGCGTCTCTGCATCTGGCTAAATGTGGGACCTGGAGATTGGAACCCAGTTCTTAGGCTTAGGAGGCAGGCGCCTTAACTGCTAAGCCATCTCTCCAGCCCTTTTTTGTTTTTTTGAGGTAGGGTCTCACTCTAGCACAGGCTGACCTGGAATTCACTGTGTAGTCTCAGGGTGGCCTTGAATTCATGGTGATCCTCCTACCTCTGCCTCTTGAGTGCTGAGATTAAAGGCAGGTGCCACCACCCCCAGCCCTATACTTTTTAAAAAAATATTTATTTATTTATTTATTTATTTACTTAGGAGATGGAGAGAGAAAGAGAAAGAGAGATTGAGCATGTCAGGGCCTCCAGCTGCTGTAAATGAATTCCAGATGCATGTAACACCTTGTACATCTGGCTTATGTGGGTCCTGGGGAATTGAACCTGGGTCCTTTGGCTTTGCAGGCAAGCTCCTTAACTGCTAAGCCATCTCTTCAGCCCTCCCCCCCCTTTTTTTTTTCTGAGGTAGGGTCTCACTCTAGCCCAGGCTGACCTGGAATTTACTATGTAGTCTCAGGCTGACCTTGAACTCACAGTTATCCTCCTACCTCTGCCTCCCAACTGCTGGGATTAAAGGCGTGCGCCATCATGCCCAGCCTTCAGATATACTTTTTATCTTTTGTCTTCCCACCCTCACTCATTTCATTTCATGGGACACCAGCCTCATGTTTCCTCCTCTTCCTCCTCCTGCTGTTCTTTGTCTTCTTTAGTACTAGGTTTCTAGCCTTCTTTAAATCTAGGGAAGGACTGGTAAGGCTCAAACACTCTGAAAGACCATGTCTATATTAGAACGTAGTCCTTAGATGGTCTTGGGGCCTTGAAATGAAATCCCTCCTTGAGTTGTTTCACTATTCTGCCTTCAGATTGGAGGATTTACTATCTCTCTATCCTTTGCCCTCAGCATTGACTGTGCTGGAATCCTGAAGCTTCGGAATTCAGACATTGAGCTGCGGAAGGGTGAGACAGACATCGGACGCAAAAACACACGTGTGAGGCTCGTGTTCCGAGTGCACGTGCCTCAGGGCAGTGGGAAAGTCATCTCTGTGCAAGCAGCGTCAGTGCCCATCGAGTGCTGTGAGCAAAGAGGCCCTGGCCATTCTCTTTGTCTTGCAATTCTCTTGTCTGTATGTCTGGTTTGCCATCCTCCTCTACCTAGTTCCTGTGTCCTGTGCATGCTGGGTCATCCTATAGAGGACTCAGCCCTTGTTTCTACCATGGATGTGAGAGTGGTGAAGGTGACTCTGTCTTGGGGTTGGCCCAGAGTGACCCTGTAACCCACCTCCTGGGCATGGCCTGTGCATTTGTTGGGTTACTACTCTCTGGCCTTCCTCTTCATTTATCTTTGCTTCGGGAGTGGTCCTTACACAGGCAGAGTGATTGCATGGACAATGTTGGTTACCTTTGTGTCTGCCATGGAGGAGGGCTCTCTCCTCAAAACTGGTTCATTTATTCCAAAGAGGGTGGGGTCAGTCCTCTCTACCCAGCCCAGCCAGGTATCTTTCTTGTGTTGCTCTGCAGCCCAGCGCTCAGCCCAGGAACTGCCCCAAGTGGAGGCGTATAGTCCCAGTGCCTGCTCTGTGAGAGGAGGGGAGGAACTAGTGCTGACTGGCTCCAACTTCCTGCCAGACTCCAAAGTGGTTTTCATTGAGAGGGGCCCTGGTGAGTACTCACTTGGGAAAGGAAGGCAGGCAGGAAGAACTTGACACTGGCAAGTGAAACTCTGGCCAATGGATCCCCAATTTCCTTATCTGTAAGAAGGATAGTCTACTCATCTCTCCCCATTTGTACTGTTTGTTTTCATGGGGAGATGGGATGACAGAATCTAAAACATTAAGGACACTGAGGAAATAAATGTAAGAAACATAATCCTGCTTATTAAAGAGGAGTTGGCTTTGAAATGGTTACCCCATGTAAATAAAGCATATGAAGAGGGGACTCATGCCTTCCTTGCCTCTTCTGGGCTGTCCATAAGCACAGCTTTAATTATGAGAACCTGTGAGGTGCCCTAAGATGGAGCTACAGAAATAGAGAAAGGGAAGACTGAGGAGTCCCAGTGCAGCCACTAACCCATGGCCTCTCTTTCCCCTCAAACATGCCCATTGAGGGCCCCAGCCCCAAGGCTCACATTTAACACCCTGGGACCAGGTTAGAAAATTGGTCTTATTGCCTTCCTTCAAACAAGTGCTCTTGACCTGGCACTTTGCCCCCAGCAGAATCATGGAGGGGATGCTTGTGATAGGTGGATGGGCTCCAGAGCTGTTTCTGTCACGAACTCCCTCTAAGCCCTTGACTGGCCCTGACATTTACCTTGGTCTTGGTTTGCTTTTCTGTACCTTGGGCCATTTAAAATCCTGCCTGATGAACTCTGTGCCAGACCTGCTTAGGACTTTTTGAATCTGATGTTGGCTCCAGCAGGAGGGGAAATGGCAGGGGACTGGGTCAGTGACCAGAACCTGGAGCTAGGCTGTAGTTCTCTGTTCTCCATGCACAGATGGAAAGCTGCAGTGGGAGGAGGAAGCTGTGGTGAACCGACTGCAGAGCAATGAGGTATCAGTGTCCTTGAGATATCTACCCTGGGGGTGAGGATGGAAGAAGTCAAGAAATTTTTAAGAGGGTCCCTTTACCTATGGGCGTACATGCCAGAGTGAACTATTCTGTCCTGGAAGGCCTGGCAGCCAGCAAATAGAAAGCGGGTTGGGCTGACCCCAAATTCTCAAGAGCTTCACATCTCATCCTCTGTTCTTCCTAGGTGACTCTGACTCTGACCATCCCTGAATACAACAACAAGCGGGTGTCCCGGCCAGTGCAGGTCTACTTTTATGTCTCCAATGGGCGAAGGAAGCGCAGTCCTACACAGAGTTTCAAGTTCTTGCCTGGTGCGCACTAGGAAAACCTGTGGTGGGGGCAGAGGGATGCAGTACGTCAATGTGGGGAACCAAGGGGTAGATGGACCTGGGAAGGGAAGGTGGTTGGAAGGTATGCATTGGAGAAATTGCCAGATCCTCACCAGTATATCTTCCTGCCTCCTTATCTTCCCAGTGATCTTCAAGGAAGAGCCCCTACCAGATTCATCTCTCCGGGGCTTCCCTTCCACATCAGGCCCTCCCTTTGGCACTGATATGGACTTCTCGCCACCCAGGCCCCCCTACTCCTCCTATCCCCATGAAGACCCTACCTATGAAACTCCTTACCTGTCAGAAACCTTTAGCTATGGTACACCTCCTCTATATCCTCAGACGGGGCCCCCACCATCCTACAGATCAGGCCTGCAGATGTTCCCTGAGTCTGGAGGTGCCACGAGTTGTGCCCGCCCACCTGCCATCTCCTTCCTTCCTCGCCCTTTCCCTGGAGACCCTTATAGAGGACAGAGCTCCTCGTTTCCCCTGGGCCTTCCATTCCCACCTCCAGCCCCTTTTCGGCCTCCACTGCCTTCTTCCCCACCACTTGAAGGCCCCTTTCCTCCCCAGAGCACTGTTCATCCCCTACCTGCTGAGGGCTACAATGAAGTAGGGCCAGGCTATGGCCCTAGGGAGGGGGCTTCGGAGCAGGAGAAATCCAGGGGTGGCTACAGCAGCGGCTTCCGAGACAGTGTCCCTATCCAGGGTATCACGCTGGAGGAAGGTGGGTGTAGGACTCGGGGCTGTGCGTGTGAGTGCGTGTGAGAGATTGCTCTGCGTGTTTGCTGAGGGCTGGAGCTTGACTGCTTAGAGACTGGGTGGCTCCAGGGCCAGTTGGAGGGTCTCAGAAGCAAGTTCTTACTGTATATGGCCAACTGAATTCAGTAACTTAATTCTGAAGGGTGCATGGAGTGTAGAAGACTTTCTTTGTCACTCTGTGGAGTTCCCTGAATTGCAGACTCAGGCACTGAGTTTCAGTGAGGGGCACTGACTTCATTTTCCCTTATCCTCCCCAGAAATACAGTGATTGTGGTCATTGTTGGTGATGAGGACCTTCCTGTGATACCTCTTTTCTCTCCCACTGGATGCACCATATCTGACCAGTTGCCACTGGTTTCCCTAACATAGGCCAAGCCAGCAGCTGAAATAGGGGCCTGGGAACTTGCATGGATAGAGTTGGGCAAGATTTAGTTAGGAATAGGTGTCAAGACACATTGAGGGAACCGAGGCCCAGTGAATGAGCCCAGAAGTGTCCCAAACTGAGACCTGCCAGGAATATAGTGGGGCTGGTGTCTCTGGAAAACGAGGGACCTGCCCTACCTCCATCTCTCAATTGCCCCTCCTTTACAGTGAGTGAGATCATTGGCCGAGACCTGAGTGGCTTCCCTGCACCTCCTGGAGAAGAGCCTCCTGCCTGAACCACGTGTGACAGTCCCAGCAGCCCACCTCCTTGCCTTCCTAACTGGGATCCTGGCTTCAGAAGCTTGGGACCAACTCTGGTTTCTCTTTGCCCAGCTTCTGTCTCCACTCCCTCCTCCAGCTGAGGAGGCCCTAAGCCTGGTGCTTTTTGAAGGAGAGGGAAGTATGGAAGATAGGGGATGATAGTGGAGACCAGGGCTGAGTGCCAGAAATGACTGGGAGATGATGTCCAGACTGTGCAGATGATGGTGCTGGAAGGCTGGGGACAGGTTGATGGGTAATAAACTGCTCACTGACCAGTGCTTGAGGCTCCAGAGCTCTTTGGAGAGAGAAATGGTGCCACTTACTCCAGCCCTGGCCCAAGGTAGTTGAGAAGTTGGAAGGAGATGGGGCATGCCTGGGAGTGTCACATCTCAGGGAGCTTCTCCATGGAGGAGGCTGGGGGCTGCATAGAGGTTCTTCTGAGGCTCCTGGTGGGCCTGAGGTTAGAGATTGGGACTTGATTAGGCCTTTCCACCATTTTCTCCCTGGGGCTTCAGGGTCCTTTAGCCTTAGTATGGGTCTCTTTTTCAAAAGTTCCTTCTTCTTGCCACCACCCGGATGATTCTAACTTACAGCCAAGGTGGGAAAACTCCCTTGTTAAAGAGAAGGCATGTGAGGTCACATAGCTAGCTCACCACTGCACTCCTAGACTCCTGTTCCCCAGTGCACACTTGGACACACTGACCCAGGAGGCCTAGGACTCTGAGGTTCATTCTTTGAAGTGAGGGAGGAGATGAGGAAGAGCTGGACTGGCTCTACCAGTGGAATCTCCTTCCTATAGAGGTTGTGAAGAGATTCTGGAAAGATGTGTGCTTCAGAAAAATTCAAAGCCAAGCAGCTTCCTTGGGAGTTTGGAATGCCACATGTCCCAGGGCTCAGGGCATTGTATGGGCTTCTGACTTGCCTTGTGGATAGGCGCATTCTGGCCCTCTTTGTAACTGTATATCAGCCTCCATGGACAGGTCCAGGCAAGAAGCCTAGTCTGTTCCCTATCTTGATGGAGTATGAGACCAAGTTCCAGTGTGCTGGGGAAAGTCAGATGATCTGCTCTGCTCGCCTGGAGCCTTACACAAATTATGGGCATTGAGCAAAACCAGATACATTGGCCTGGTGTGGCTTGGAGGATGGCATACCCAAAAGACACTCAGTTAGTCCTTGTGAAACTTACCTCACTTCTAGGTTGGTGTGTCTCCTCTATGCCTAGTGAATGCAGACATCTCCCGAAAGTCCCAGGAGTGCCTCAGAAGCTGGCTTAAGATTGGAGGAATGACAAAAAAAAAAAAAAAAAAAGATTGGAGGGATGAACCAGTGTGACTCCTCCCTTCACAGGCCCATTGCTGCTTTGTAATGAATTTCCTTCATCTCCCTGAAAACATGGTGGTAAAACCAAATTGACACCAACTGATCAGTCACTAGGCCTTGACAGGTTTTCCAAGAATCTTCTCCATCCCCTCATGTCAGAGGGGACCAGGGAGCACAGGGACCTCTTTAGCATTCTTCAGTTCCTGCTCTAAGAACTCTGATGGGGTGGGCCAGTCTCCATGAGAATGAAAAACTGTCATGATGGGGACTTGCTGCTTTCTAAGGCAGTTTATTTCATTTCTAGCCAGGACACTGCTACTCACTCATTGCCAGACATTTATTGAGTGTCAGCCTGGAGTACTTAGCCTCATCTGGTAACAACTCAATATAACTCAACAATTTAACTAAATTCAAGTAAATCTACAGTTCAAGTTAATGTCTTTTTTCTTTTTCCAAGGTAGGGTCTCTAGCCTAGGTTGACCTGGATCTCACTCTTTAGCCCAGGCTGGCCTTCAACTCACAGCAATCCTTCCTACCGAGTGCTGGGACTTAAGGTGTGTACCACCACAACCAGTTCTCAGTAAATATTTTTGTACAGAGTATATCAGACCTTAGTGGGATGAAGAGTGACCAACTTTCCGTCTTTCTTTCTTTCTTTCTTTCTTTCTTTCTTTCTTTCTTTCTTTCTTCCTCTCTCTTTCTCTCTCTCTCTCTCTCTCTCTCTTTCTTTCTTCTTTCTTTTGAGGTAGGGTTTCACTTCTAGCCCATACTGACCTGGAATTCACTATGTAGTCTCAGGGTGGCCTCGAACTCAAGCCATCCTACCTCTGCCTCTCAAGTGCTGGGATTAAAGGCTTGTGCCACCACTCCTGGCTTGAGAGTGACCAGTTTTCATATGGGGTACAGAAGGAACTGAGGTACTTCATCCAGTTGTGGTTTAGAGGAACTTTAGGAAATAACTTCTATACCATGACCTAAAGAATGAAAGAAGCGCTAGGGAGAAACCTCAGTACTTAAATGTACTTGCTTGCAAAGCCTAGAGGTCTGGGTTCAATTCCCCAGCACCTTTTAAAAGCCAGATTCAAGATGTGACCTCCACACAGCATGCACACACATGAAGAATAAACATTTTCTTTAAAAAAAAAAAAAAAGCCAGGTGTGGAGGTGCACACCTTTAATCCCCAGTGCTCAGGAGGTAGAGGTAGGGGCATCACTGTGAGTTTAAAGCCAGCCTGAGACTACATAGTAAATTCAAGGTCAGCCTAAACTAGAATGAGACCCTTCCTCAAAAAACCTGGAAAAAAAAAAAAAGCCAGGTGTGGTGGTGCACACCTTTAATCCCAGCACTCAGGAGGCAGAGGTAGGATTGTGAGTTTGATGCCACCCTGAGGCTACCTGGGCCACAGTGAGACCCTTCCTTGATAAACCAAAAAAAAAAAAAAAAAAAAAAAAAGAAAAAAAAAAAAAAAAAAAAAAAAGAAAAAGAATGTGGCCAGGTTGAGTAGAGGAAAGCTGCGCCAAAGAGAGATCTGCAGCAGTGAGGCACACAAGGAAGGCTCACAGATGTCCAGGGGCCTGCATGCTCAGAGAACTAAGAGGTTAAGCTCAGGCACTGGGGTTGAGGGTGGTTCTGAAGTGGGTGGCATCAAGAGACACTGGAGAGGAACCATATATATTTTGGTTTTTCAAGGTAGGGTTTCAATCTAGTCCGGGCTAGACCTGGAATTCATTATGTATTCTCAGGGTAGCCTCAAACTCACAGCGATACTCCTCCCTGTGCCTCCTGAGTGCTGGGATTAAAGGTGTGTGCCACCACGCCTGGATCCCTACAGATATTTTGCTTCCTGAGACAGTAGTTGTTCCTGAGAAGGAGGTTAGGTCTCCAGTTGGAGCCAGAAAAGATCTTACACAGGGTCTCTCAAAAGTGTGGTCTGAAGACAACTTGCCTTTGAATCACCAGGGTGGTTCTGGTTTTGTTTTCTCTGTTTTTTCTTTCCCTCCTTTCTTCCTCCCTTTCTCTCTCTCTCGCTCTCTTTCTTTCTTTCTTTTTTTTTTTTTTTTTGGAGGTAGGGTTTCACTCTAGCCCAGGCTGACCTGGAATTCACTCTAGTCTCAGTTTGCCCTTGAACTCATGGTGTTCCTCCTACCTCTGCCTCCCGAGTGCTGGGATTAAAGGTGTGCGCCACCATGCCCGGCTCCTTTCTCTTTTTTAAAAATATTTTTACTTTTTAAAAAATTTATTTGAGAGAGAGCGAGAGAAGCAGAGAGGGAGATAGAGAATGGCCACACCAGGGCCTCCAGCCCCTACAAATGAACTCCAGACACATGTGCCACCTTGCGCATCTGGCTTATGTGAGTCCTGAGGAATCTAACCTAGGTCCTTTGGTTTTGCAGGCAAGTGCCTTAACTGCTAAGCCATCTCCCCAGCCCTCTCTTTCTCTTTATTTCTTTCCTTCCTTTCCTGGCTGGCCTCAAACTAAATATGTAGTTGAAGATGGCCTTGATCTTTTTTTTTTAATGGAGAGAGACACAGAGAGACAGAGAGAGAGAGGGAGAGGAAGACAGAGATGGACGTGCCAGCAGCCTCTCAGCTGCTGTGAACGATATCCAGAAGTGTGCAGCATTGCGCCCTTGCGTCACTTTGCATCTGGCTAAACGTGGGACCTGGAGATTGGAACCGCTGGAGATTGGAACCAGTGTTCTTAGGCTTAGGAGGCAGGCGCCTTAACCGCTAAGCCATCTCTCCAGCCCAATCTTGATCTTTTATTTAAAATATTTTATTAGGGCTGGAGAGATGGCTTAGTGGTTAAGGTATTTGCCTGTGAAGCCTAAGGACCCAGTTCAACTCTTCAGGTCCCATGCAAGCCAGACGCTTACACCAGGTGATGCGAGGTTGTACATGCACACTAGGTGGCACACACATCTGGAATTCGATTACAGTGGCTGTAGGCACTGGCATGCCAATTCTTTCTCACTCTTTCTCTCTCATAAAAACAACAAAAAAAATTACAAAAAATACTTTATCGGAGAGAGAAGAAAAAAACAAGAATGGGCATGCTAACGCCTCTTGCCACTGCAAATTCCAGATGCATGTGCCACATTGTGGCTTTATGTGGGTAATTGGGGAATTGAACCCAGGCTGGCAGGTTTTGCAAGCAAATTCCTTTAACCACTGAACCATCTCCCCAGCCTGCCCTTGAGTTTTGTTCCTTCAGCCTTTACCTCCAGAGTGCTGGATTACAGGCATGTGCCACCACACCCACTCTTATATGGTGCTGAGAAGCAAACTCAGGGCTTTGTTAATGTTATTTAAGCACTTTACCAATTGAGCTATATCTTAAGTTCCATGTTTATTTTTTCTCTTAGAAAACTGCTGACTCCTAGGTAATCTCTGATCTATTCAGTTATCTTGTTGAATAACAAGCTAGCTTAGAACTATGTACCATAGGCAAGCCCTGAACTTACTGCAATTCTCCTGTCTCACTGGGACTGTAGGCTTGAGACACCACACCTCCTGGGTATCTGTACACCCAGACTTAAAGCACACGAGGCAATTCTTCACGGGAAAGTCTGAGATGTAAAGCCACCTGCCAATTAAATGTCAGACTCCTATTTCTCCTCTCCAAAGCTTGTTTTGTCTGTGCTGCCCTGAGTAGAAGGTCACATAGAAAAACTAGCTAGGTTGCTTGCTTTGGCTGTGCATACACTAAAATTGGAACAATAAGATAAAGCCTGGCCCCTCCAGAAGGATGGCAATGCAAATTCCTAAAGTGTTCCATATTTGTGAGGGAGTAATTAGAAAAAAGGTTCAGGGCTGGAGAGATGGTTTAGCGGTTAAGGCACTTGCCTGGAAGTGTAAGGACCCATGTTCTACTCTTCAGATCCCATATAAGCCAGATGTACAAAGGTGAGGCAAGTGCAAGGTCACACAAGCCCACTAGGTGGCACAAGAATCAGGAGTTAAATTGCAGTGGTTGAGGCCCTGGCACATCAATTCTCTACCTCTCTCCCTCTGTCTCTTTCTAAAAACAAACAAACAAACAAATAAATACATAAAAGAAGGTTTAGTGGCATGGGGTGGGGAAAGGACAAAAGAAGGTAATGAGAGAATTATAATAAAATTATAGTATATTCATATATGCAAATTCTCATTTGTCCTGTTATTTAAAGTGTTGACAAAAAACATAACTCTTGTCTCAAAGCAAATCAGAGATAGTTTCTTCTTCTTCCTCTTTTTTTTTTTTTTTTTTTTTTTTTTTTTTGAGGTAGGGTCTTACTATAGCCCAGGCTGACCTGGAACTCACTGTGATCCTCCTACCTCAGCCTCCTGAGTGCTGGGTAAATGAGACCACCATCATGTCCAGATGAGATAGTTTATTCTGAAACAAACATGATTGACCATGGCCATGAACATGGATTCAGGTTTCCCTGAAGGAACTTTTCAGGTTTCATAAACTATAGTTGTCATAGAACACAAGAAGTCAGAAATTGATGCCTTTACCAAATACATCGGTCGGGACATTGGGTAGGTTAAAGGTTTCATTCTTACAACTTTCTTAGTTTTAGGATTGGTGGAACCTAATACTCAGCTAAGTGTGACAATATATTTCAAGAGCTTTACCTAATAGCCACAAAGATGACAGGTCCAATGCAATGGTCATAAATGGCCATTAAGAGGACTAAAGAGAGCTCAAGAGAATTTAGACTCTTGATTAGCAACATTTCATCTCACCACCATCACAAAGTTCTAGCCAGTCTGCAGGATCTTTCACACAGATGAGACTTCTAGGATCATACAACTTTAGTTCACAAGATAATTCAAGGCTGGGCTTAGTCATAGCCTAGAACCCTGCTGTAGGAGCAGCTGCCCTGGGGATTATTCTGTCTCTAGTGGCTGGAACTCTGAGCCTCAAATATGCATAGGGGCATAGTGGGCTGCTTTCCAATTGGGTTTGGAGCTTTTCTTCAAGCCAGTTCTGGGATGCCTGGGAGCTTTGTGTTGGATTTTCTGAATTGTCATAGATAAAAAAGACCACAAAGCCTAGGAAGATGGCTCAGCAATTAAAGATGCTTGCAAAGCCTGCAGGCTTAGATGCAATTATGAAGCCGACCCTGGAACCAAACATAAAAAGTGCTGTGAGCTTGTGGCATTTGTTTGTTGCTGCAAGAGGCTCTAATGGCCACCCTCCGTAATAAACATAAATAAATAAATAATTAGAAAAAGGCCATAGTTCACATGAACACCCTGGAAATTACAGATGCAGAAAGTACATAAGAATTTGGCTTGGCTTTAGTGTCTATTTTTTGATCAGCTTCCCACAAAGTCCTGTTCTGTGTCACCCTCAGTATTAGGCAGTGGGGTCATGAGCTAGGGAAGTGTACAATGTCATCACCAGAGCAAGAGACCTTCCTGCCTGGAGACTTGGGTGAGATGGTTTGGTGAGAGTTGTCTGAAATATGTTGCTATGGAAATATGAGCCACGCCCAAGGGGAAGTCTCAAAAATATTTGTCTAGTGAGAATGATTCTGAGGTGGCTCTTAAAGGAAGAGCAAGAATTTTCTGGACAGATGATAGATAGATAGATAGATAGATAGATAGATAGATAGATAGATAGATAGATAGGTGTGTCTAGGGGTTAAAGTGTATGAAATCAAACCAGGTGTGCTGGTGCATGCCTATAATCCTAGCACTCAAAAGGTAGAGACAGAAGGATTAAGAGTTCAAGGCCAGCCCTGGTTCTATAGAGAGTTTGAGGCTAGTCTGGACTACATGAAACACTGTCTCAAAACTAACAAACCAATCATCCAACCAAAAAAAGGTATATGAAGTTGAAACTGAACAGGTGGGAAGGAACAAAACATAATGTTTTAATTGTCCAGGATAAGAGTTATTGTAATGGGGTTAAGTCCTTGAACCCCAAATCCTAGGTCATTTTTTATTTTAAAGACTTGAATAAAATAAGACTGAGAGGGATAATTATTAAACTATTATATTTATTGAGGGAAATACAGAATCAAGGAAAGGAGAATGAATACACCCACATGGCTTGAGAGCCCACATGGAGGGCTTGGAAAAACTGTGGAGAGAAAAGAAAGTTCAAAAGAGCTTCTGCCATGTGGGGAGCTGGGGTGGGGAAAGAGCCTATGTGGAGAGTAAAGGCTGGGCAGTTCTCCCTTCAGCTCAGCAGGCTGGGCCCCGGCAGCTGAAAGTTCCCAAGTGGTCAGGCAGCTCAGAGAGCATGCTCTCCCCTTGCAACACGTTTAAAACCTTACCGTGGTGGGCCCTACCTTCCGACTCAGGTGAGTCAGGAGGACAGCTGGTTGGTTAGGGCTAGAGGCTGTCTCAGGAGGAGCTTAGCCATGACACCGAATTCCAGGGGCTGAACTTTACCAACTACAATGTTTAAATCCTAAGAAAGACCTCCCTCTGAGGAGGAGCCCAGGTGGTTTGTGGAGAAATGGGTCTAGGCAACCAGGCAGGAGATAAGAAGTCAGATCATCCTTTGATTTCTAGCAAGTGCAAACCGTCCTGCCTTTTTACTTTCAGGGGTCACCCTAACTGCTTAAAAGAGCTACCTGACTCCCTTCCAGTATGGTGCATGTTCTGAGATAATAGGAAGTCATTCACTCATTTGTTCTGAAGATTTATCTATAGACTGTGCTGAGGGTGGGGAGGGAAATATTTAAGATTTGGAACCTGTGTGAAGACAGTGCCAGAAAGAGCAGAAAGATTATATATATTCAGGCAAGAGAAATCTGGACTGTTCCTACTGTGTAATTCAGCTAAACAGGATGAGATAAAGCAGGAGTCAGAGTACAGAAAAGGTCCTGAGCAGAAGTCTTAGCTCAGCCATGAGCTATTTGTATGACCTGTGTCACATTACCAGACTTAAGTGGTTCCTAGCTGCCTCATCTATGAATGCTTATCCAGTTTTTGCTATGTACCAACCTCTATGAATGACTGTAGATCAAACACAGTTACTTTCCCCTTGACACTTAAAAGTGTAGCAGGCACCTTGAGAACAAAGTGATATCAGGGCAGTTCTTGGAGCTTTGAGAACTCTCTCCTGTTGCTTGTGTGTAGTGATGTAGATGATTGTGTTTTGAGACTGTGTTTCTGGTGGGGGCAGCATGTACATGAGGCAGGATCCTGGCAGGGCTGGAAGCCAGGGGCCCAGACTGTCAAGGTGCCCCAGGTAAGTGTTTCTATCCCTAGAGGGCCCCAGAAGTTATCTCCCAAAGGGACTAGAAAGGTTACTGACAGCAGGTGGCGCAGCAACTAGGTGAAGGAGGGGGGAGCGGCCCAGAGGCCTGAGGAACATATGAGAAAGGTTAGAGGAAATGGCGCATTCTTGAGTCTGGCTGGCTTGGCTTCCTTTGCTTTGCTTCCCCCTCCTCTCCCTCCCTCCTCCTCTCTTCTCTTCTCTTCTCTTCTCTTCTCTTCTCTTCTCTTCTCTTCTCTTCTCTTCTCTTCTCTTCTCTTCTCTTCTCTTCTCTCCTCTCCTCTCCTCTCCTCTCCTCTCCTCTTCTCTTCTCTCTTTCTTTCTGCCCTTCCTCCCTCCCTCCCTCCCTCCCTCCCTCCTTCTCTCTCTCTTTCTTTCTTTCTTTCTTTCTTTCTTTCTTTCTTTCTTTCTTTCTTTCTTTCTTTCTTTCTTTCTTTCTTTCTTTCTTTCGATGATATGGTCTCACTATGTAGCCCAGGCTGCCTTCAAACTCATGATCTTCCTTCTTCCATCTCCTGAGTACAGGCATGGTGGCACACGCCTTTAATTCCTGCACTCAGGGGGCAGAGGTAGGAGGATCACCGTGAGTTCGAGGTCACCCTGAGACTACATAGTGAATTTTTCAGGTCAGCCTGGGATAGAGCAGGACCTTACTTCGAGAAACCAGAAAAAAAAAAAAAAAAAAAAAGGAAGGAAGGAAGAAGGAAGGAAGAAAAGGAAAGGAAATGGCCCATTTTTGTGTGAACTTTATATTACATGAATTTTCCCATGTTTTCTCAGGCCACCCCTCAAGATTGGCTCCTTTGCTCAGAATTATCAGAAATTTGGCCGGTGATAGTTATAGATTTGTGTCATTAGCTGTACTTTAGGGAATCTTCTCTGTCTCCTCTGCTAGGTGGTCAGGTTCTAAGAAGAGACTCTTGGGCTGGAGAGATGGCTTAGCGGCTAAGGCGCCTGCCTGCTAAGCCTAAGAACGCTGGTTCCAATCTCCAGGTCCCACGTTTAGCCAAATGCAGTGAGGCAAGGGCGCAATGCCGCACTTGCCCACAAGGGGGCGCACGCATCTGGATTTCGTTCACAGCAGCTGAGAGACTGCTGAAACGTCCATTTCTGTCTCCCTCTCCCTCTCTGTCTATCTCTCTCTGTCTCTCTCTCCAAAAATAAATAAAAAAATAATAAAAGAAAATTAAAAAAAAAAAGGAGACTCTTTATCTGCTTGCACAGTGAATCATTACCCTGCCATTGACTTGATGTGCAATAGAAGAATGTTTCACATGTTTTTGTTTTGAGTTTGCTCCGAAACCAAGGCTCAGAGAAATTTATTAAGAAGGGCAGCAGCAGGTGCTGGGGAGATGGCTCAACACCTAAAGATGCTTGCTTATAAAGGCTGTCAGCTCAAATTCAATTCCCCAGCACCCATATAAAGCCAGACACCAAAAGTGGTGCATGTATATGGCATTCCTTTGCAGTGGCAAGAGATCTTTGTGTGTGTGTGAGCATGTGTGTGTGTGCATGCACACACACGTGCATACACATGCACATGCAAAAATTTTTTTATGAGAGTGGGAACAAGAGAGAGAATTGGTGCGCCAGGGCCTCCAGCTACTGCAATGCCATCTTGTGTGCATGTATGACCTTGTGTGCTTATGTCACCTTGTGTGTCTGGCTTATGTGGGATCTGGAGAGTTGAACATGGGTTCTTAGGCTTCACAAGCAAGTTCCTTAACCACTAAGCCATCTCTCTAGCCTGCAAATAATTTTTTAATTAAAATATTTTATTTATTTATTAGAGAGAGAGGGAAAAGAGAGAGAGAATGGGCATGCCAGGGCCTCTAGCCACTGCAAATGAACTCCAGGTGCATATGCCACCATGCGCATCTGCATTACATGGTATCTGAAGAACTGAACCTGGGTCCTTAGGTTTCACTGGCAAGCACCTTAACTACTAAGCCAGCTCTCCAGCCCAATAAATATTTTTAAAAAGGGAGGGCAGTCGGAGGAGATACCCCCAGAAGGTCCCTTTACTATAGGGACCTCAACTTATCTTTTATATCCACAGCCCTTTCAACTTAACCCTCCCCCAACAATCTTGGGAAGTTGGTCCTCTCTCACAGGGAAACCAAGGCATAGAGAGCTTGAGCAAGGTTAGGACTTGGCAGAGTTGGAACTGGAACTTCCTAACTCCAGGCCCAGCTATATCTTACACCACACTGCAGCAAATTCCATGTCATGTGGGTAACATCAGATGAAAAGTAAACACCAGGGCAGCTCCAATGAGGTGGACAAACCGCCCAGAGAATAAACTTTAAACTTTTAAATTTTTTTTTGAATTTTTTTTTAGAGAGAGAGAGAGAGAGAGAGAGAGAGAGAGAGAATTGGTGCACCAGGGCCTTAGCTGCTGAAATTGAACTCCAACCACTTGCACCACCTAGTGCCCATGTGTGACCTTGCACTTATGTCACCTTTGTGCATTTGGCTTACGTGGGATCTGGAGAAAGATCAAACATGGATCCTTAGGCTTTGCAGCCAAGTGCCTTAGCCACTAAGCCATTAATCCAGCCAAACTTTTAACTTTAAACCAAAGGTCCTAGGATTCATTTTTAAAAAGTATTTATTTATTTATTTATTTATTTATTTATTTATTTGAGAGAGAGAGAGAGAGAGAGAGAGAATGGGCGTGCCAGGGCCTCTAGCCACTGCAAATGAACTCCAGATGCCTGCACCACCATGTGCATCTGGCTTACATGGGTACTAGGGAATCGAGCCTCAAACTGGAGATTTTGGGCTTTACAGGCAAGTGCTTAACCACTAAGCCATCTTTCCAGCCTCTCCCCTAGTATTTATTTCTAATTTGGATACTATTTATTTTCTCTCTCAGGATTGCCACATATAATTTAGGACAGCCAAGGCCCACCACCCAGCCCTCATCTGAAAGGGTGGAGAGAAAGAAGGATAATATGAGCTTGGTATAGGTAGAATGAGGGGCAGAATTTGATTTTAGCTCCCACCAAGTCCCCTTTCCACACTAATATTTTTAAAAATATTTTTATTTATTTATTTGCAAGAGGAGAGAGAGAGAGAAGGGGGGAGCACAATGGGCACACCAGGGCCTTTAGCTGCTACAAATGAACTCCAGATGTATGTATCACCTTTTGCATCTGGCTTTATGTGGGTACTGGGGAGTTGAACCTGGGCTGACAGGCTTTGCAAGCCAGCACTTTGGCTTGCCCTGGTGGGAGCCTAGCTCCCACCTTCTAGCATATACATACCATCCAGTGGTGTTTGGATGAACGTGAAATAAACACACGGTGTGCAAAATATGATTTAATGAATATTCAGGGGGATGCACTCCAGCACTCCCTAAACTGACTATACTCACAACTTTTAGTCAGTTTCAGTCAGTCAAAGCTATGGGAAGTCTGAGCATAAGACAGATCATATGAGTTGTTTGTTAATGTTTATCAGGAAATCTTTGGAGAAGCTGTGAGTTTCCTGTCTTCAAGAAGCCCCACCCAAGGCTCATAGTCTTCTATGTCTCCAGACTTAGTCTGTGCAAAGATTAGCCTTTTGCCCAATAGCTTGATCTCCACACTAGCTGTGGATGGATATGAAGCCATGGCATTTAAATTCTACCAGGTATTGAAATACTTCATTACTTCTCATATGAGTGACTTAATAGAATATGCAAGGTTTTTCAACATAGACAAGATATTTCAATTTAATTTTATATAGCTTTTTTTTTTTTTTTTTTGGTTTTGCAAGGTAGGGTCTCACTCTGGTCCAGGCTGACCTGGAATTAACTATGTAGTCTCAGGGTGGCCTCGAACTCTCAGCGATCCTCCTACCTCTGCCTCCCGAGTGCTGGGATTAAAGGCGTGAGCCACCACGCCCGGCTAGCTTTTATGTTTTCTTCATCCTGAAAATTCTAAACACTTCCTGACTAAACACTCCATTGGGCACTGCCCATAGTCTTGCTAGTTTTAGAGTTTCCCTATTTGGGTTGGATTTGGCTATACTTCATTTTGTGTCTCTGGTAAGTCTTTCTTCCCCTCTTCCTCCTCCTCTTCTTCCTCCTTCTTTTCTTTCTTTTATCTCTTCTCTTGCTGGTTTTGTTTCTTTGGTGAACTCTGACACATACAGGATTATTAAATGGGGAACGTATTGATCTCTGTTGGGATGTAAGATAAGGTTTGTCCCCAAGGATGCTACAGCTGAGACAGGAGTTTTTCATACAGCTATATTAATTTGCTCACAAAGAATTGGTTCACTTATAAGTGCCAGGCAAGGGTAGGCACTGGGGATACCAAGATCAATATGATGTGTTTTCTGTTATCAGGGAGTTGATCACAAGCTGGTGATCATTAACTTGAAGAGTTTGGTTGGCTGGCAAGGTGCTCCAATGATCACTGTGTTTTCTGATGCATGATCAACCATTCTAACTCCATGGCTCACAGCAACAATGGTTCATCTTTCCTCACAGCTGTGTGATTTGCCCTGGTGGTTCTTCTGCTCATGTCACCTGGGCATAATCATGTCTTGCTTTCAGTCCCTCTCAACTAGTTGGTCCTGGTATCATGTTTGAGGCCTCAGCAGGGTCAGATGGTAAGGCAGGCTGGGGTGGCTTTGCTACTTATGATAATGGCTCTTTCCTTCAGGTTGTCCTGGTCTCCTTTACCTGAGGGCAGAGCATTTTAAGACTGCCAAAGCCAAAGTTACAAGCTCTCTTGAGATCGTGGTTCAATATCACTTTCATGGCATCCTTTTGGTCAACACAGCTATGCCAGAATGTATATGTGGAATAGATTCTGCCTCTAATGGGACCAAGGGGAGCTCTAAGACAACACATTGCAAAGGGTGTGCAGAAGAAATTTATGGCAGTATTTGCAGTGAACTGCAAAATTAAGTTTCACATAAACATCAAGTTTACTACATTTTTTCTTTAAAAATGGAGAGACTTGGCAATTGGCCATGAAAGTTGAGTACATACTAGCCTGTTTAGACTGGACATCATTCTTTAAAAATTTTTTTAAATTCATTTATTTGGGGTCTTTTTGTTGTTTTTTTTTTTTTTTGTATTAGTCAGGGTTCTCTAGAGGAACAGAATGGATAGAATGAATTGTATTAAAAGGGAATTTATTGGATTGGCTTACAACAGACCAGCAATAGCAGGTTGCAGGCCCGAGAGTCAAGGAAACCAGTAGCTGCTCAGTCCACGAGGCAGTCCCAATCTGGCACTGAAGGCCTGGAGGCATCCTGGAGAGCCACTGCTCTTCAGTCCACACTGGAAAGCAGCAAGCACCAAGCAGAGAGCAGCAAGCAGCATTGGCAGCCAGGTGGGAGGAGAGAGAGAGAAGTCTTTCTTCCCAGATCTTCTTTTTTTATGAACCAGCCCCCTCCTCTGAGAGGGGCTGCCCACTCTGGGGGAAGGGCTCACCCTGGGGGAAGGATTCTTCCTTTAGTTAATCCTTCCTAGAGGCAACCTCAGAGACATACTTATGAGGAATGTCTGTGGATTCCTAAACAAATCAAGTTGACACAAACTTAACCATCACAAGTCCACCCCATGTCATCTTGACACCAAACTATATCTCCTTACATCATATGTAATTTCCAAGTGAAGACAGTAATAAGGTTATAATTCCACCTAACATGATATAACTATCCCTCGTACAACCAGAAATGCACAATTGTCCCCCCCACCACACAAAGCAAGTTCCGTGAGGAAGGCCTAGTTTCTAATATAATAAGTCAAATATAAATTCAATAGTGGTTAACTAGCAATATGATCTTAATCAGTATTAATTACCTAATAGAGAAATAGAGGAGGAACAAAGGCATCTTAATATTGGTGTACATATGTACAAAAACACTCTTAACAAGGTAAGATAGAAACACTCATGGCAATTACAGTCCACGTTTTTGTAACTGGTCCCATGGCCTTAGCTGGTATTTGTTACTGCCTTCTTCTACTATCCATTTGGTATTTCCTCCACCTTCAGCAAGCACCTCAGCAGGTCTTGGTTCTTTACCTGGAGGGGTGATGGTTAAGTTTGTGTTGACTTGATTTGTTTAGGAATCCACAGACATCCTAGAGGCAACCTCAGGGACACACTTATGAGGAATGTCTGTGGATTCCTAAACAAATCAAGTCGACACAAACTTAACCATCACATTTTTGTTTTTGTTTTTCTTTTTTTTCTTTCTTTCTTTATTTTTATTTTATTTATTTATTTATTATTGACAACTTCTTTTTTCGAGGTAGGGTCTCACTCTAGCCCAGGCTGATCTGGAACTCACTATATAATCTCAGGGTGGCCATGAACTCATGGTGATCCTCCTACCTCTACTTCCCGAGTGCTGGGATTAAAGGCATGCACCACCACACTTGGCTTAAATTTATTTATTTGTAAGCAGAGAAAAAGGGGCAGGGAGAGGAGAGGAATATGGGCGCACCAGAGCCTGTAGCTACTGCAAACAAACTCCAGGTATGTGCACCACTTTCTGTACGTGGCTTTACATGGGTAATAGGGAATCAAACCTGGGTCATTAGGCTTTGTAGGTAAGTGTTTTAACTGCTGAGTTATCTCTCCAGCCCAAGACTGGACATCATTCTTTTTAAAAATATATATTTCATTTATTTATTTGAGAGAAAGAAGCAGATACAGAGAGAATGGCCATGCCGGGGTCTCTAGCCACTTCAAATGAACTCCAGATACATGAGCCACCTTGTGCATCTGGCTTTATGTGGGCACTGGGGAATTAGGCATTGCAGGCAAGCACCTTAACCACTGAGCTATCTCTGGACATCATTCTTTAAAGACAAAGAAGAAGGGACTTTTAGAGTGAGCATATAGACTCTGGATTATAAATACTGCATCTTCTTTTCCTTTCTTTTTTTTCTTTTTGAGACAGGGTTTCATGTAGCCTAGGCTGTCCTTGAACTGGCTATGTAACTGAGGATGACCTTGAACTCCTGATCTTCCTGCCTCTATCTCCACAAGTGCTAGGGTTACAGTCATGTGCTACCATGCCCAGCTATATACCACTATATTCAACTGCTATTACCAAATTGCTTAATGGACAATGGTACTGGAAAATCAGTCCTGAGAAGTAACTTACCATGTTCAAGTCAACCTGAGCCACAGAGAAAGGGGTGCTCTTCAATTAAGCACGGTTTGGATTCAAGTGGAATAATGGAAAGGAAGGTTTCAATTTCATCCATCCTGAAAATTCAGTAGTCTAGACAAAGGTGACACCTGTACCATCTGAACCAAATAAACTTCAGAAGTTAAGAACAAATTAACGTGTCAAGTAGGAGAAGCTGTGATTGAACAAATGAGCCACTCATTTGTTTGCAGTGGTAAGAGACCCTGGCAATGCCCCTACATATATAAATAAATAAATAAAAAATAAATAAATAAATAAATAAATAAATAAATAAATAAATAAAATGAAGTCCAAGCTAGGTTGAGTGATACAGGCCTGGAATTCTAGCTACTTGGGTGGTTGAGGCAAAAGGATTTCAAGTTCAAGGCCATCCTGAGCCACTTAGGCTTTGTTTCAAAAAGTAAAAAGAAGGTAGAGAATATACCTTACTTGTAGATTACTTGTCTTTCTGCTTTCTGTACTTGTACTGCAAAGAAAGAAAGAAAGAGGTAAGGAGAGAAGGAGAGGACAGAAGGACAGAAGGAAAGAGAGAGAAGGAGAGAAAGAGAAAGGTTCTTGAACTTTGTGGTGGCAATTGCCTTTAATCCCTATACTCAGGAGACAGAGGTAGGAGGATTGCATTAGTTTAAGGCCAGCCTGGGACTACAGAGTGAGTTCCAGGTTAGCCTGGGCTAGAGTGAGACCCCACCTTGAAAAAAATAAACATAAACAAAACTATAAAAACAAAGCTGGGAGATATGGCACATACCTATAATCCCTGCACTTGTTCTGAGTCAGGAGGATCACGAGTTCAAGGCCAGCCTGGGCTCCAAGGCAAGACCTGTCTCAAAAAAAAAAAAAAAAGAAAGAAAGAAAAGAAAAAGAAAAAGAAAAAGAAAAAGAAAAGACAAAGTGCCAGGCATGGTGGTGCATGCCTTTAATTCCAGCACTCGGGAGGCAGAGGTAGGAGGATCACCATGAGTTCGAGGCCACCCTGAGATTACATAGTGAATTCCAGGTCAGCCTGAGCTAGAGTAAGACCCTACCTCAGAAAACCAAAAAAATAAAAAAATAAAACACCTGAAAACAATGGAAAACACTTGAAAGGAGGAAGATGGAGACTGGTACTCCTCACTGTCTCACTGTAAAATCATTACATACATCTTGCCTTGAAGTCTATGTGTCCAGTGCTCCCCCCTTTCCCTTTAGGAATTGAGTTACCATCTGCCTCATTACTTTTCAAATATTTTATTATTTATTATTTGAGAGAGAGAAATAGGCAGGAGGAGAGAGAGAATGGGCATGCCAGAGCCTCCAGCCTCTGCTAACACACTCCAGACATGTGAGCCCTCTTGTGCATCTGGCTCATATGGGTCCTGGGGAATGGAACCTAGGTCTTTTTATTTTTATTTATTTTTATTTTTATTTTTTGAGGCAGGGTCTCACTTTACCTCAGGCTGACCTGGAATTCACTATGTAGTCTCAGGATGGCCTCAAACTCATGGTGCTCCTCCTACCTCTGCCTCCTGAGTGCTGGGATTAAAGGCGTGCGCCACCATGCCCGGCGGAACCTATGTCTTTTGGCTTTGCAGGCAAGCGCCTTAACTGGTAAGCCATCTTTATAGCCCTGCCTCATTACTTTTATTACCATGTCATGGTTTCCTACAGTATGGGTGTACTTTATTTCTAAATAATGATCCTATTATGCATATCCTCTAATGTAACAATCCTACTTCTAGAAACCTGTCTTCAAAAATACTTAGAGTAGCATGAAAAGCTGCATGTATATATGTATGTGTATATAGCATGAGATATAGGATTGTTTGTCAATAATAAGTCATGAGATAAATCTGTTAATTTGTCAGAGGTGAAGCCAAATACTTAGGTATAAAGAAATTTTAAATTTATTTTTTATTGTTAACTTCCAAAATTATAGACAATAACCCATGCTAAGGCCCTCCCTCCCCCACTTTCCCCTTTGAAACTCCACTCCCCATCATAACCCTTCCCCATCTCAATTAACCTCTCTTTTATTTTGATGTTATCATCTTTTCCTCCTATTATGATGGTCTTATGTAGGTAGTGTCAGGCACTGTGAGGTCATGGATATCCAGGCCATTTTGTGTCTGGAAGAGCACGTTGTAAGGAGTCCAACCCTTCCTTTGGTTCTGACACTCTTCCAGCCACCTCTTCCACAATGCATCCTGAGCCTTGGAGATGTGATAGAGATGTTTCAGTGCTGAGCACTCCTCTGTCACAGCTTCTCAGCACCACGGTGTCTTCTGAGTCATCCCAAAGTCACCACCATCTGAAAAGAGAAGATTCTCTAACCAAAAGTGAGAGTAACATTAATATATAGGTATGAATATTAAGAGAAGTAGTTAATGGGCAGTTTGGTGAGCATAGTATATACATTTAGCCAGACACCAGCAGAACCCCTAGGGCTCATGACTACCCCTGTTGTAGGTTTTCAGTATCAGGATGTATTCCCTCCCATGGAGCAGGCCTCTAGTCCAATTAGAGACCAGATGGTTTCCCTCATAACAGACATGTCACTATTGCACTGGCTGGCTCATTTGGCCTCACTGGCCAAATTTAAGGCTTGCAGAGTCCACTGTTGAGTATCTTCACTGGTGATTTCTCTCTCTCCCATTGAACCACATGCAGCATAGCTTTTTCCAGCTTTCTGTCAGCTGGTCCACATGGAGGAAGCTTTCAACTCATCTCCAGAAGGATTTCTCAGTGACCTTGCAGCCCAAATATGTGGAGTCTTCAGCAATCAGGTCTTACCATCTATTCCTGATGGGAAACCAAGAACCATGGTAATGTTTTGGGGGCAGCAGGGACCACCCTGGCCAACAACTCACTGGAAGGTAGCTCATTACTGGCACTGAAAACTTTCTAGTAACACTCTATGGCCTCTGGGTGTTCCATTGTCCAAAAAAGAAGGTTTCCTTATGAGTTATTTATATCCTGTTAGATTTTTATTAGCCCTCCCTCCACCTTTCCTTTACTCAATCTCTTCCCTTGACCTCACTTAGGCCTTTTCACCCCCATCAATATGTTCTACTAACATATATACAATACCATCCTATTAAATGCCCCCTCCTTCCCTTTCTATTCCCTTTATATCCCCTTTCTAGCTTACTGGTCTCTGCTACAGAATTTTATTCCAACTCACATAAAAGTCCAGTCATTTGTAGCTAGGATCCACATATGAGAGAGAACATGTGACGTTTGGCTTTCTGGGCCTGGGTTACCTCGCTAAGTATAATCCTTACCAAATCCATCCATTTTCCTGCAAATTTTATAATTTCATTTTTCTTTACTGCTGAGTAGAACTCCAGTGTGTAAATGTGCCAAATCTTCATTATCCACTCATCAGATGAGGGACATCTAGGCTGGTTCCATTTCCTAGCTATTGTGAATAGAGCAGCAATAAACATGGTTGAGCAAGTATCTCTAAGGTAGTGAGATGAATCTTTAGTGGCATAGTGGGTCATATGGTAAGTCTGTTTTTAGCTGTCTCAGGAATCTCCACACTGATTTCCACAGTGGCTGTACCACATTGCATTCCCAACAGCAGTGTAGAAGGGTTCCTCTTTTTTCACATCCTCGCCAGCATTTATTGTCATTTGTTTTCAGGATGTTAGCCATTCTGACAGGAGTGAGATGGAATCTCAATGTAGTTTTAATCTGCATTTCCCTGATGACTAGGGATGTAGAATCTTTTTTTTTTTTTTTTAGATGTTTATATGCCATCTGTATTTCTTCTTTTGAGAACTCTCTATTTAGTACCATAGCCCATTTTTGAATTTTTTATTATTTAAGTTTTTGAGTTCTTTATAGATCCTAGATATTAATCCTCTGTCAGATGTATAGCTGGCAAAGATTTTCTCCCATTCTGTAGGTTGCCTCTTTTCTCTATTCACAGTGTCCTTTGCTGTAGAAAAGCTTTGTAATTTCACGAGATCCCAGTGGTTGATCTGTGGTTTTATGTCCTGAGCAATTGGGGTTATATTCAGAAAGTCTTTGCCAAGACCAATATGTTGAAGGGGTTCCCCTTCTTTTTCCTCTAGTGGTTTCAGCATTTCTGGTCTGATATTAAGGTCTTTGATCCATTTGACTTAATTCTTGTGCATGGAGAGACATAAGGCTATATTTTCATCCTTCTACAGATACATATCCAGTTTTCCCAGCACCATTTGCTGAAAAGGCTGTCTTTTCTCCAATGAGTATTTTTGGCATTTCTGTTGAAGATCAGGTTGCTATAGCTACCTGGACTTACATCAGGGTCCTCTGTTCTGTTCCATTGATCTACATGTCTGTTTTTGTGCCAGTACCATGCTGTTTTTGTTACTATGGC
The DNA here is from genome assembly GCA_036365145.1 of Orientallactaga sibirica. Lineage (NCBI taxonomy): Eukaryota > Metazoa > Chordata > Mammalia > Rodentia > Dipodidae > Orientallactaga > Orientallactaga sibirica. Next base: position 11,605,496 of record JAEOAD010000059.1, on the reverse strand, counting down.
TCTGAAATATAGGTTAAAATAAGGTATGGTGATACCACCAGTCTTATTTTTATTGCTAAAAATTGTTTAAGATATTCGAAGTTTTTTGTGCTGGTAAGATTGCCATTTTCACAATATTGATTCTTCCCATTCAAGAACAGGGATGTTTTCCCATTTCCTAGTATCTTCTGCAATTTCTGTCTTGAGTGTTTTAAAGTTTTCTCTGTAGAGATCCTTCACTTCCTTAGTTAGGTTTATTCCAAGGTACTGTATTTTTTTGATGCAATTCTGAATGTGAGTGATTCTCTGATTTCATCCTATGTGTTTGTTGTTAGCATATAGGAAGGCTATTGATTTCTGTGTTTATTTTGTATCCTGCTACATAGCTGTAGGTGTTTATCAGCTCCAACAGTTTGCTGGTAGAGTCTTTAGGTTGCTTTATGTATAAAATAATACAATCTGCAAACAATGTTAACTTGATCTTTTCCTTTCCAATTTGTATCCCTTTTATGTGTGTCTCTTGCCTTATTGCTATGGCTAAGACTTCCAGTACTATATTAAATAAAAGTGGAGGCAGTTGACACATTGTCTTGTTCCTGATTTTAGTAGAAAAGCTTCAAGTTTTTCTCCATTTCTTATTATGTTGGCTGTAGGTTTGTCATAAATAGCCTTTATTATGTTGAGGTATGTTCCTTCTATTCCCAGTTTCTGTAGAACTTTTATCATGAAGAAATGTTGGATTTTGTCAAATGCTTTTTCTGCATCTAATGAGATGATCATGTAATTTTTGTCCTTCAGTCCATTTATATAATGTATTACATTTATCAATTTGAACCATCCCTGCATTTCTGGGATAAAACCTACTTAGTCAGGGTGAATGATCTTTCTGATATATTTTTGTATTTTTTTGCCAATATTTTGTTGAGAATTTTTGCATCCATGTTCATGAGAGAGATTGGTCTATAATTTTCTTTTCTTTTTTTTTTTTTTTTTTTTTTTTTTTTTGGAGAGAGACAGAGAGAGAGACAGAGAGGGGAGAGGAAGACAGATAGAGAATGGGCATGCCAGCAGCCTCTCAGCCGCTACAAACAAACCCCAGATGTGTGCGCCCACTTGTGGGCAAGTGCGGCATTGCGCCCCTGCATCACTATCTCTGGCTAAATGTGGGACCTGGAGATTGGAACTGGCGTTCTTAGGCTTAGCAGGCATGCACCTTAACCGCTAAGCCATCTCTCCAGCCCTGTAATTTTCATTTTAAAAAACATTTTGTTTATTCATTTTATTTATTTATTAGCAACAGACAGAGAGGGAAAGAGAGAGAGAGAGAGAGAGAGAGAGAGAGAGAGAATGGGCATGTCAGAGCCTCCAGCCACTGCAAACAAACTCCAGATGTGTGTGTCCCCTTGTGCATCTGGTTTACATGGGTACTGGAGAATCAAGGCTAGAACCGGGGTCCTTAGGCTTCACAGGCAAGCACTTAACCACTAAGCCATCTCTCCATTCCTGTAATTTTCATTTTTGTTCTATCTTTCTCTGGTTTTGTTATCAGGCTGATGCTAGCTTCATAGAAGGAGTTTGGTAAAATTCCTTCCTTTTCTATTTTATGGAAAGTTTGAGAAGCATTGGTGTTATTCCATGAAGTTCTGGTAAAATTCACCAGTGAATCCATCTGGGCCTGGACTTTTTTAGTTGGGAGATTTTTTATAACTGCTTGGATCTCCATACTTGTTATAGGTCTATTTAAATAGTTAATCTCATGTGGATTTAATTTTGGTAGACCAAATAAATTGAATAAATCATCCATTTCTTTCAGATTTTCAAACTTAGTGGAGTATATGCTCTCATAGTATGTCCCTATGCATTTTTTAATTTCTCTAGTATCTGTTGTGATGGTGCCTTTTTCATCTCTAATTTTATTAATTTGTGTCTCTTCTCTCTTTCTTTTGGTCAGATTTGCTAAGGGTTTATCAACCTTGTTTATCCTTTCAAAGAACCACCTCTTTGTTTCATTGATTTTTTGGGATTGCTTTTTTGGTTTCTATTTCATAAATTTCTGCCCTAATCTTTATTATTTCTTCCCATCTACTGATTTTTTATTTGCTTTGTTCTTCTTTTTCCAAGGCTTTAAGGTGCAGCATTAAGTTGTTTACTTGTGATCTTTCTAATTTCTTAATATAGACACTTAAAGCTATAAATTTCCCTCTTAGGACTGCCTACATTGTGTCCCAACAGTTTTGGTATGTTGTGTGCTCATTATCATTTGACTCTGAATGTTTTGATTTCCTTTTTGATTTCATCATTGACCCTTTCATCATTTAGTTTTCATTATTTTGTGTATGCTCTATAGCTTTTCTTGCTATTGATTTGTAGTTTGATCCTATTGGGATCAGATAGAGTGCAAGGAATTATTTCAATTTTCCTATATTTCTTAAGATTTGGTTTGTGTCCTAATATATGGTCTATTTTAGAGAATGTTCCATGTGCTACTGAAAAGAATGTGTATTCTGCAGCATTTGGGTGAAATGTCCTGTAGATATATGTTAGGTCAATTTTTTTCTATACCCTTATTTAATCCAGATGTGTCTCTATTTTTTGCTGGGATGACCTGTCAATTAGTGAGAGTGGGGTGTTAAAGTCACCCACTACAACTGTGTTTGGTGTTATATGTGACCTTAATTCTAATAGTGTTTGTGTGATGAAATTGGGAGCCCCCATGTTAGGTGCATATATGTTTAGGATTGTAATGTCCTCCTATGGTGTGTTCCTTTAATCAATATAAAGTGACCTTCCTTATCTTTCTTAACTAATGTTGGTCTGAAGTCTACTCTGTCAGATATTAGGATAGCAACCCCTGCTTGTTTTCTAGGCCCATTTACTTGAAAAACTGTTTTCCAATCTTTCACCCAGATAGTGTCCATCTTTTGTACAAAGGTGAGTTTCTTGGAGGCAATGACTTGATGGATTCTGCTTTTTTTTTTTTTTTTCATGGTAGGGTCTCACTCTAGTTCAGGCTGACCTGGAATTCACAATGTAGTCTCAGGGTGGCTTCAAACTCATGGCGATCCTCCTACCTCTGCCTCTCAAGTGTTGGGATTAAAGGCATGTGCCACCATGCCTGGCATTGATCCTGCTTTTTAACCCAGTCTGCAAACCTGTATCTTGGTTGGGACATTGAGGCTGTTTATACTAAGAGTTATTATTGAAAGGTATGTATTTATTTTTTTCCATTTTTCTTGTTTTGTAGTTCTTCCTGTTTTTTTTTTCTTTGCTCTCTTGTATTAACTAGTATTTGAGTATGCTTTTTTTCCAGGTTCCTTATATGTGTGCTTTTCTTTCTCTTCAGCATGGAGGATCCTTTCAAGTATTTTCTGGAGAGCTGGTTTTGTCTTCAAATATTCCTTTAGCCTGCTTTTGCTGTGGAATATCCTTGGTTCTCTGTCTATTTGCATGGATAGCTTTGCAGGATAAAGTAACCTTGGTGGACAGTTATCTTTCAGAACTTGGAATACATCATTCCAAGCCCTTTTGGCTTTTAAAGTTTGTGTTGAGTAATCTGCTGTTATCCTGTAGGGCTTGTCTTTTTACGTGACTTGATTTTTCTCTCTAACTGCTTTCAATATATTTTCTTTGGCTTGTGTGTTTTATAGTTTAATTATAATATGATGGTGGAGGTTCTTTCCTGATTTTGTCTGTTTGGCATTCTATAGGTTTCCTGTATAGGTTTCCTGATGACTGTATTGTCATCACTTTCCCTACTTAGGGGAAGTTTTCTTCTATGATTTTGTTGAAAATACCTGTTATGCCTTTGGAATGAATTTCTTCTCCTACTATGCCCTGAATTCTTATGTTTGATCACTTCATAGTGTCCCAAATGCTTAAAATTACCATTCATGCCTTCTTATTAGTTTGTTCTTTGTTGGGCTGTATTATTAGATCTGCCACCTGGTCTTCTAGTTTATATATTCTGTCCTCTCCTTCTTCCATTCTATTGGTGGGACTTTCTACAGAATTTTCTATTTGACTTACTCTGTTTTTCATTTCTAGTATTTCTTTTTTTTTTTTTTAAGTAATGAAACATGTTTAATTAATTAATTAATTTTTTGGAGAGAGACAGAGGGAGAGGAAGACAGATAGAGATGGGTGTGCCAGCAGCCTCTCAGCTGCTGTGAATGAAATCCAGATGCATGTGCCTCCTTGTGGTCAAGTGCGGCATTGCGCCCTTGCGTCACTGCATCTGGCTAAAAGTGGGACCTGGAGATTGGAACCATTGGAGATTGGAACCAGCGTTCTTAGGCTTAGGAGGCAGGTGCCTTAACCACTAAGCCATCTCTCCAGCCCATTTCTAGTATTTCTGATTGGCATTTCTTCATTGTTTCTATTTCCTTACTCTCAAGTGTTGGGATTCAAGGCATGCGCCACCATGCCTGACTTGGATTCTGCTTTTTAACCCAATCTGCAAACCTGTGTCTTGGTTGGGACATTACTCATGTTTTGCATTAACCTCCTTATTTCATTAAGTTGGTTTTCTTATTATCTGCAGTGGTCTTAGCTGTGTAAATCCAACATTATATATCTTCAGTGTAGGAATTTAAAGTGCCAGGTGTAGCTCTTATACTCCAAGAGAAACAGCAGAAGTGATCCTAGGTATTGAGTTTACCTGCTATTCAAGTATTATAGTAGACTGAGTGAAGAAAATTACTGGCAAATTCTAAAATTTAACTGATCAATATAGACATTCAATCAAAACCAGCACAGAGTATTTATACAAGAGTGGGGATTAGAGCTGGAGAGATGGCTTAGGGGTTAAGGCGCCTGCCTCCTAAGCCTAAGAATGCTGGTTCCAATCTCCATTGGTTCCAATCCCCAGGTCCCACATTTAGCCAGATGCAAAGTGACGCAAGGGTGCAATGCCACACTTGACCACAAGGGGGCACACACATCTGGATTTTGTTTTCAGCAGCTGAGACACTGCTGGCCCACCCATCTCTGTCTTCCTCTCCTCTCTCTCTCTCTCTCTGTCTCTGTCTCTGTGTCTCTCTCCAAAAAATAAAAAATTAAAAATTAAAAAAAAAGAGTGGGGATTAAATTAAACAGATAATTTAGTAAAGCCAAAATCCCTAAGGGTGTGTGTTGCCACCACACAGCCTTAGTCCTCTCAACTAGGAGGTTGAGATTTCTAGCCTGAAATGGGTTCCAAGTCAGCCTGGGGCCAGTCAGACCCTGCCCCCAACAATGACATAAGAGAAAAAGACAAAGGCCCTAAAAATCAGGAAAGTCAAAGGCAACAATAGTCAACATCAAAATACAGCTTCTTTGAGAAGGGTAAAGCCAACCAAGAACATATCATTCAAATGTAGTACATAACCTTTGCTGACATGGAAAGAGAGATAACCACTTCCAGTGCAGGCTTATGTATCTGGCTTTGTATAAGTAGGCCCTTTTACCTTTTGGGATGGCTTCCAATCTCACCAATGCTGAGTGCCCATCTTGATCCTTCTCAGTGCTTGGCAGTTGGGGGGTGAATGAGTTCTCTGGATGGTTGGGGGATGGGAGACTTTTCAGGGTGCCTAAAGTTGTACCAGAGCAGCTCAGCTGTTTCCATTTGTATTCAGCAGCTGCTCAGCTGGTCTCTGCTGGCTTCTCTTTCTTGCCTTTGCAAGGAGGCTGATGTAAGTGGAAAATCCCTTCACCTTGTTTCTTCTGCTCCTGCAGCTCTGTGCTCCCAGCTGGGTGGTCTCGTGGGTTGGGGCTGCTAGTGCCTATGCAGGATTCTGGCCAGTTTCCTCCTTTCTGGAAGATCTTTGTCTCTCCTGCTCCTCTGCTGTGGTTGATAATAACTTATACACCTTCACTTTTCAGTAGTGTTAGGAAAGTGTAAGAGAAAAGCAAAAGAGAACACTAGACTTGATCTCTACAGACAGACTGTTTATTGAGAGAAACATCCAGGGGCAGCAGCCTTCCCGCTAGATGAAGGCTGAAGCACTGAGTCAGACTGGGGTTCAGACTTATATGGAGGATCCTAAGAAAGAGACTATACCAGGTGAAGTTGATAAGACAATTGTAGTTTCCTTGTTCAGAATAGGCTACTTCAGCCAGGAATGTCTAAGGGAGGATACTCAGATGGTCTCTGGTCCTTCAAAGGGGAGTACATCAATCAGGGAAGGTGTCAAACTTAATGAGGCTGGATGCCTCTTTGCCTTCTTTATTGCCCATGAGCTTTAGGGATAGTTATTAACTCTTTAGTTCCTGTTGGTTTTCAGGGAAGGTTATTAACCCTTTGTAGCAGACAACTTCAGGTTCGCTGAGATGAACTTCCAGACTAGGCACAGTTATGGAGGAAGGGATTTATTGAAGCTTACAGATCTAGGGGAAGTTCAATAATGGCAGAAGAAGCTGGCCTGTTCTTACAGGACCAGGCGAGAGAGAGAGCCAAAAAAGCAACACAGAACAGCAAACTTCAGGACCTCCAGTTAGGCACACTTTGCATATATTTAGATTGAAATCTCAAACCCACCACACCTGAAGATCTGCCCAAAGACACTGTCTCCAGCCAGGTGGTTGCAGATGCAAACTACAAACTAACAAAACACTGAATATATTGGGGAGCATATATCCAAACTACCATGCCCTTCAAGTAGAAGAGTGTATTTTTCTGTGTTTTTGTTTATTTCCCTCCCTAATCTGCTTTGGTGCCATCTTACCTGGAAGTCTCTAGGTATAAAGAATTTTTGAGGGCTGGAGAGATGGCTTAGAGTTTAAGGCATTTGGCTGCAAAGGCAAAGGATCCCTGTTTGACTCTCCAGGACCCATGTAAGCCAGATGCACAAGGGGGCACAGGCATCTGGAGTTTGCTTGCAATGGCTGGAGGCCCTGGTACACCCATTCTCTCTCTCTCTCTCTGCCTCTTTCTCTCAAATAAATAAATAATTAAAAACTTTAAGGGCTGGAGAGATGGCTTAGCGGTTAAGGCGCCTGCCTCCTAAGTCTAAGAACGCTGGTTCCAATCTCCAGGTCCCACGTTTAGCCAGATGCAAAGTGACACAAGGGCGCAATGCCACAGTTGCCCACAAGGTGGCACACACATCTGGATTTTGTTCACAGCAGCTGAGAGACTGCTGGTGTGCCCATCTCTATCTGTCTCCCTCTCCCTCTCTGTCTCTCTCTGTGTCTCTCTCCAAAAATAAATAAAAATTAAAGAAACCTTTAAAAAAATTTTGAGGGCTGGAGAGGTGGCTTAGCAATTGAGGTACTTGCCTGGGAAGCCTGAGGACTCATGCTTGACCCTCCAGTTCCTACATAAGCCAGATGTACAGTGTCGCAAGCACATGTGCACGTGTCTGGAGATCAATTGTAGTGGCTGGAGGCATTGGCACACCAATTATCTCTCTCTCACACACACACACTCTCTCACTCTTGTTCTCTTGCATTAAAAATAAAAATAAAACCGGGCGTGGTGGCGCATGCCTTTAATCCCAGCACTCGGGAGGCAGAGGTAGGAGGATCACCAAGAGTTCTAGGCCACCCTGAGACTACATAGTTAATTCCAGGTCAGCCTGGGCCAGAGTGAGACCCTACCTCGAAAATAAAAATAAAAATAAAAATAAAAATAAAAATAAAAATAAAAAAGGCAAGTCTGTTGGGCTTGCCTTAAAAAAGCAGCAAAAAGTGGCTCAAGCATCTGGTGTTTGCTTGTAACACCAAGGAGTCCTGGCAACCCCTCCCTTTGTGCAAGTAAATAAAAATAAAATTAAAACGTTTCCTATGGGAGGAGATGAACAAAGTAGTCAGTATCCTATGAACTGGCCTCCCAAGTTTAAGCAAATAGGAGGAAGAATACACCTAGAAATAGCTGTTTTTCTTTACTTTTTTCTTCCTTCCTTCTTTCCTTCTTAAAATTTTTTGTTTATTTTTATTTATTAGAGAGAGAGAGAGAAAGAGAGAGAATGGGCACACCAGCCACTGCAAATGAACTCCAGATGCATGTGCCACCTTGTATATCTGGCTTACGTGGGTCCTGGGGAATTGAGCCTCGAACTGGGGTCCTTAGGCTTCACAGGCAAGCACTTAACTGCTAAGCCATCTCTCCAGCCCTCTTTTAAAATTAAAGCTATGGGGCTGGGGATATAGTTTAGTTGGTCGAGTGCTAGTCCAGCAAGCCTGAAGCCTTGGGTTCAATCCCCATCATTGTATGAACTAGGCATAGTCAAGCATGTCTCTAATTCCAGAAGTTGGAAGTAGAGACAGGAGGATCAGAAGTTCCAGGCCAGCCTGGGCTACCTTCTCAAACAAGTTAGCAAACAATTAAGTAACAACAACAACAAAAAAAATCCAAATAATTAAACAAACAAACAGCAGTTAGCATGGTACCCTGCAGTTTACTTTTAATTTTTGGAACAAAAATTAAAAATTATCTATATAGCATAAAAAACCAAAAAGTACAAACACCTTAGAACTAATAAAAATAGCATAGGACTTTAAAAATTTAATTGCCTGAAAGAGTTTTCATGATTCTCTGATTTGTGTGGCCATCACAAGTGGGGTGGCATGGCAGCAATATTCCTGGAAGGCGTTTCAGTACAGGGATGACAAGGAACACCTTCACTGTGCATGGAAGTTACTTCAAACCACATATGGACATTCCTTTAGCTTACAACTAATGTGTCTCTGACGTACTTTGCCTTTGGTGAAATCTTCAGTGTGCCCATGACTTCCCTAGTGTCACAAGACAGAAGAGGAAATGTGACAAAGGGGAGAGAAGTGAGGGCACTCACCAGAAGCAGCATAGGCCGCCAGGTGGGAGGAAGGGGCTCTTTTCTCCCAGAGCATCCTTATATAAAGCCTTGCTCCATGAAGGCTGCCCACTCTGGGGGAAGGGCTCATTCCCCATTCTGGGGAAAGGACTCCGTCTTTCAGTCAATCCTTCCTGGAAGCAACCTCAGAGACTCAACTAAAAGGAATGTCTGCATTCCTAACGGGATCAGTTGACCACAGAACTAACCATCACAGCTGGGAAAGCGTGGTAACAAGAGACAGCAGGGAATCACATCTTGTCACATCATCTGAGATGAGGTAGTCTAAGTCCTGGGCTATATTACCCCAAAGCCCACCCCCATCAACACACATCCTCCAGCAAGCTTCCACTTCCCTAAGGCCCATCAACTTTCCCAAACTGCCACCAGCTGGGGACCAAATACTCAAAACACATGAGGCTATGGGGACAATTCATTGAAACTACCACAGGAGGTCAGAAAAGAAAGGCATGCTAGTCTTTAAAAAGCAGACTGTGGTTAAAATATTTATTCCAAGTTTTGCAAAATATTGGATTACATCCTTGCAGAGGCCTGTGCATGAGAGCCCACTGAAGCCTTTGCTTCTTAGTGAGATGGACATCCTTAATTGTGCCTAGGGGTGAGGGTGGACAGTGGGTGCAGGTAGCTGGCAATTGGAAGTTTTTCCCAGTTCTTCTGTCCACACTTATATGTGTTGGTGATAGTTCCATATTAGGACAAGAGACGTATTTAACGCTATCCTCTACTTTTATTTCCCCCTTTTGTGGTTTTATTTATTTATGTATTTCTGTAATGATTTATTTAGTTTTTTTTTTCAAGGCATGGTCTCACTTGAGCCCAGATTGACCTGGAACTCACTCTGTAGCCCTATGCTGGCCTCAAACTCCTAGTGACCCTCCTACCTTAGCCTCCTGAGTACTGGGACTAAAGGTATGCACCACCATGCTTGACATTGGTGTTTGTTTGTTTTGTTGTTTTTTTATGGTAGGGTTTCACTCTAGCCCAGGCTGGCCTGGACTTCATTATGTAGTCTCAGGGTGGCCTCAAACTCATAGTAATCCTCCTACCTTTGCCTCCCAAGTGCTAGGATTAAAGGTGTGCACCACCACACCTGCCCCCCCTCTGTGTGTGTGTGTGTGTGTGTGTGTGTGTGTGTGTGTGCTTTAAGGTAGGGTCTTGCTCCAGCCCAGGCTGATCTGGAATTCACTCTGTAGTCTCAGGGTGGCCTGTGTGTGTGTTTTAAATTGAGAACATTAATATATGAACATACAGGAATTTGGTCATATTCCCATGCCTTTATCATTTTTGGTCCCCTCTCCCTACTCCCCTTCCATCTCCTGAGGACCATTCTTTTTCAAGGTATTCCCTCCGCTGTCCTGTTGTCCCATTATTTTTGTACTCTTCCATACTCCATGTCACAATATTGATGGGCTCAGAGGAGTGCTGGTCTTGTGGGGGTATTGTTAACCATCGCAGAGTCATGAATGTATCATGTTGTAAGGACAGTACCGTGTGGCTCTTATATTTTTGCCACCATCTACTGAAAGGTATAGGAGCCTTGGAAGGGTATGGTAGAAATCTCCTTTAGTGTTGAGCTTTCAACAGTCTCTTGTTTTCGATTTTGGTGAATTTTGAGTCTCCTCAGTGTCTACCACCAGCTCCATAGAGATAGATGGTTTTCTGGGTAGCAATGAGAGCAGTACTCATATTTATTCTGCCACTACCTCTGAAATGTTCCCTGGTGGCTGTGACAAAGATGACTTGCCCTGTGATAAGGCCTGGACTAGCTCTTCTTGTCACTTTGATGAGTCTTGGGTCTCCCCAGTATTTTCCATCTGTAAAAGGAAGGCTCTTTAACTAAAACTGAGATCAGAATTAATCAAAGGGCTTAGACATACACACTTAGAAGGGTGTTTGATGGGCATAATGTCTCTGCTCAGCCAAAGAACAGTGGAAGCTTCTCTCTGGAATCTATGATCTTATATGCCGTAAGTTTTTTACTTGATTCTTAGTACCAGGCATGAATTTCCTCCCACTGAGTGGGGTCTCTTATCCAATCAGAGAGCAGATGATTGCCCCCTTAATTTTTGTGCCACTATTAGGCTTGTGGGCACATCTTGATCAGCTGATTTTGTAGGTTGAGGATCCATTGCTCCTTCAGACTGTAAATGATTTTTCTCCCCCAGCAACTCATAAAACCTCTTCCAGCACTATGGTAGATATCTGGCAGGGAGATGGCTTCCATCTTAGGTCCAACTTTATTTCTCAGTGTCCTGTGACCACAGCCTGAAGTTTCCTCAGCAACAGAATATTGCCATCTTGTTCTGGTGGGTAACTAAGCACTTTGGTAATGGCTGGCATTGTTTTGAGGGTCTTATGGCCACCAATAGCTCACTATTGGGGTAGGGAGTGATCCATCTCTGGCACTGGTATTCACCTGCAGCACCTTGGCTTCTGAGTAAAGCTTTCTCCACCCAAGCAGGGTTCTTCTGCACAAGCACAAGCACTCTCTGTCTTTTGTTTTGTTTTGTTTTGTGTGTGTGTGTGTGTGTGTGTGTGTGTGTGTGTGTGTGTGTTTGAGGTAGGGTTTCACTCTAGCCCAGCCTGACCTGGAATCCACTATGTAGTCTCAGGGTGGCCTTGAACTCATGTTGACCCTCCTACCTCTGCCCCCCGAGTGCTGGGATTACAGGCATGTGCCACCACGCCCGGCACTGTCTTCTTTAAAAAGAATTTTTTTTTAATATTTAAGAGAGAAAGAGGGAGAGGGAGATAGAGAGGGAGGGCATGCTAGGGACTTTCAGCCACTATGAACAAGCTCCACATGCTTGTGTCCCCTTGTGTGCATGTGCAACATTGCATCCTTGCATCACTGTGTGTCTGGCTTTCATGGGACCTAGAGTTTCACAGACGTGTTCTTAGGCTTCACAGAAAAGCAGCTTAACCACTAAGCCATCTCTCCAGCTCCTTCTCTTATTTTATATATTTTTTTAAAAATTGTCCTTTAATTAGATAATGAAGTAGGTTTCTGTGGCACTTGTTCATACCACCTTTAGTTTTGTGTAACCCTTGGGAACCCCTCCCTCCCTTTCTCGTGTGGTTTTTTAAGACAGGGTCTTATGTAGTGCAGGACCTTGAAATTCTAATCATCCTGCTTCCACTTTCCAAGTGCTTGGGTTTATCAGCATGAACCACCATGCCCAGCTTCTTTTACTGTGTTCTGAATGAGATTCCATTGCATGTACATACATATTTAAGTAATTTTCAATCCGCCTGTGGTGGTTTGCATGTAACTTCCCCACAGGCTCAAATGCTTGTGCTTAAGTTTCCTACTTAATCTGCAGCTGGTGGAGCCTTGGGGAGGTGGAACCCTGCTAAAGGAGGTGTGTTGCTAGGGGTAGACCCTGGGGTTGTTTAATCCAGCTCTTGCTTGCTGTTCTCTCTTTGTTGTGTATGTAAGATGAAGTGAGCTAGCTTCCTCCACCACAATAAGGCTTCCCCTTGAAACTACAAGCCTGAAGTACATCCTTTCCTCCTATCAGCTGCTTCTAGTTCTATTATAAATCAAAGAGCTTCTATACAAAAATTATCCTGTGAGATATATATATATATATATATATGGTGGTTTGGTTTGAGGTAGGGTTTCACTCTAGCCCAGGCTGACCTGGCATTCACTATATAGTGTCAGGTGGCCTAAAACTCATTGTAATTCTCCTACCTTTGCCTCCTGAGTGCTGGGATTAAAGGCGTGCACCACCACACCCAGCTACTTGGGGTATTAAGTATTTTTATGATTTCTTTACTTTTTTTTATCTTTTTGTTTCTCCCTCCCTTCCCTTACATTGCCTCTCCTACTTCCTTTCCTTCCCCCCTCCCTTTCCCTTCCTTCCCTTCCCTTCTTCCTTCCTTCCTCCCTCCTTCCCTCCCTCCCTCCTTCCTTCCCTCCCTTTCTCTTCCTTCCTTCGACATAGGCCTTGCTTTGGGAACCCATATTAACTTCAAACTCATGATCTCTTGTTTCAGCCTCCCAAATGTTGGAAATACAGGCATATGCCACCACATCAGGATCATACTGACTCAGTTTTTTTTTTTTTTCTTTTAGGGTTTTATAAGGGCTTATAGACTCCAGGGGAAGCTCCATGATGGCAGGGGGAAAGATGGCATGAACAAAGGCTGGGCATAACCTTATGGGCAATATCAAGTGGACTACAGCAAAGGAGAATGTGCC